>OX422213.1:556488166-557973437 GCA_949130495.1 Sambucus nigra | reverse complement strand
AACAAAAGAAATTTACAAAACCAGTTTTCTAAAGTCATCCTTTAGTACTAATTACAATGTTAAAACAGTTGAACATGTTTATGCTTTGAATAAAGAACATGATAGAATTCAATTATTAACTAGTGAAGCTATTACAAAACAAAGAAAAAATGGATTCAATTTCCTACACATAGGGTTGATACAAGTAGCAGTCAAACCATTAACCAGTAAAGGAATAAATGCCTCTATTCTCCTATGTCTTAGAGATGCTAGACATACTAATTACAACACCAGTATTTTAGGAATGATGGAATCAAGCCTATTTAATGGTCCAATACATTTTAACTGCTTTCCTGATTTTACGTTAAGTTTAACAGACCCTCACATATTAAAAACTATGACACTGAATATTAAAACATCTGGTTATGAAATGTTAGAAGGAAGTAAACCACTTGCTTTAATTTATAGAATTTATTACAAATGTTTAAGGACAAATCTAAATGTCCACGCTTTAGTAAAAAGCCCGAAAGATAAAACCCTTTTAATACAAAGCAGTACAAATGATGCTAATATTCAAGTCCCTAGGTCAATAAATTGGAAAGATATTAATTTACCAAACGATTGGCTATTAGAAAATGAAAATCATCCCAGAAAAGTACAAAACAATGCTATTAATCTAGAACGAATCCAAGAATACCTTGATGGATCAGTTAGGATAAGTTTTGATCAACCACGATTTAGAAACCTCCATATTAGAGATGATTGTAAATCCAAAGATGATAATAAATCCCAAACAAGTTATTCAACAAGAAAAGATGAAGATTTAATACCCAGACGTAATATTAAGTTAAAAGAAATTGATACAACCTCCCAAGTAAGTAAACCCTGCTATACAGCAACATCTAATTTTAATGATGATGAAGATCAACATTCCCCCACTCAAACAGATTTTGAAACAGGTTCAGTAAATCACCAATTATTAACAATCAATAAAGACTATAAAACTGACATGATTAAACTAGGAGAAGATTTTGAGTCAAAAGAAAATCGTACTAGACGACGAGCATATCGAGAAAAATATTCCCAAAGTGAAAAAGCTAGAATACTAAGAAAATGGAAAACTTTAATGAATGAATTAAGAACAGACATAAAATTTTTCGACTATTTAGATAACTATTATCAAACAATAAATGTCCTAACAAAAGTAAAATGGACAAAACAAGACAAAACAACAGTATCATCTAGTCACCCTCCACTAGAAACCATTTTAGTAAATCACATGGGAACAGAAGTCGTGGCTACACCCTTTAAAATTACTTCTACTAATGATGAAATCAAAAAGGTTATTGAACAAAATAATTACACTAATCAATACCTAAATACTCTAGGAAAACAACTAGAATCTATTGAAAATAAGTTAGATAAACCAAACCTACCATATAAAAAAGAAATACCTTTAATTCAACTTCCAGAAGTCCGAAAAGGAGTAAGTTTACAAACAAAATCTGAAAAGACTCTAGATAAAATAGAAAAAATGCTTAAAGATATCAAAGCAGAAGTCAAAGCAGAGTCATCAAAAACTATTACAACTATTAACAAAAGTACTTATACAGACTCATCCCAAGAAACTACTACGGATGAAGATATCCAGACTATTGAAAACCAATTTACTAATGTTGAATTAAATAGAATAAAAACTTCTAAAGTAACTCCTACCACCTTAACAAAAAATTGGTATACTAGACCAACACCCCCAGATATGCAATATGAAGAAAGAAATGTTCACAATCAATTTTCAGTTTCTTCAGATAGACTTTATGAATGGAACATAGATGGATTATCTGAACAAGAAATTTTAAATAAAATGCAACACATATCTATGGTTGCCAACAATTACTTAAACAATCAAAACATTCCCCAAACAGAAATAGTTGAGCTATTAACCATGGGATTCACAGGAACATTAAAATCTTGGTGGGATAAACATCTTACCGAAGAATCAAAGGAACAAATTAAATCTGCTGTCCAACAAGATGCTAATGGCCTCCCAATTTTTGATGAAAACATTGGAATGGGGATTCCAGATGGAGTTAACACTTTAGTTTTCACAATAATAAAACATTTTTTAGGAACACCAAGTAATATCACCTCAAGGATTCATGATCAACTAAGTAACCTTAGATGCCCAACTTTAAGTGATTTTAGATGGTACAAAGATGTTTTCACATCACGAGTAATGCTTAGAGACGATAGTAATGAACCATTTTGGAAAGAAAAATTCATTAATGGTTTACCATATTTATTTGCTCATAAAATAAGAGAAGTCCTAAGTAACACCAATGGACACATTGATTATAACAATCTTACATATGGAGACATAATAAGTACAATCTAGAAAGAAGGATTAAATATGTGTATAGATATGAAAATAAGTAAACAGGCTAATAAAGAAAAATTAAAAGCAAAATACGAAATGGGAAATTTTTGTGAACAATACGGCTTAAACCCTGTTGCACCATCAAGAAACAAAAAATACAAGTCATATCCAAAACGATATGAGAAACATAGAAAAAACTATTTCAAAAACAACAAATTTTACAATAAAGAAAATAAGGAATTTTATAAAAAACATAAAAAACCACAAACTAATAAGAAAAGTGACAAGAGTAAAGTAAAATGTTATAAATGTGGAAAAACGGGTCACTACAAATCTGAATGTAAAATAAAATCCCAGATTAACCAGTTACAATTATCATCTGAAGTAACACGGGAAATATATAAAATTTTTGAACTAAAAAATTCTTCTAGTGAAGGTGAAATAAACACTGATTACGAATCATCAAGTTACTATGAATCCGGTACAAACTCTAGCTCTCCAGATATAAATTTAGGATGTAAGGACAATTGCTGTAAGGACAATTGCTGTAAAACTATTAATGTCCTCACTAAACAGGAAGAACAGGAAGAACTATTAATTGATTTAATTGGAAAAATAGAAAACCGAGATTTAAAATCACAATACCTATCCAAATTTAAAAAATTATTATCTAAAGAAGAAGATGCTGGAAAGAAACAACATAAGATAAGTCTTGATAATACTCTAAAACGATTTAAAACTCACAAAGAAATTACATTGCAAGATCTTCAACGAGAAGTTAACATAATTAAACAAGATATCAAAGACATCAAAATAGAAAGTAAAGAGTTAAAACAAGATATCACTATTTTAAAAGTTGACCAAACCTTCCAAAAGCAAAAAGTTATCTCCTCAGAAAGTGAACCAGAGGATGACAAAATAGTAACAGAGGAAGAAACAGATCAACAATTAAATATCATAAACCAAATTAATTTGCAAAAGTGGCATGTACAAGTAACTTTAATCATTGACAAAGAATATGAGGTAAAAGTCATAGCATTAATTGATTCAGGCGCAGATTTAAATTGCCTGCAAGAAGGATTAATTCCAACCCGGTATTATCATAAAACATCTGAACGATTAAACTCAGCCAATGGAAGTAAAATGCAAATCAAATACAAATTACCCAAAGCTCATATTTGTCAAAATAATGTATGTTACAAAACACCTTTCGTTTTAGTAAAAAATATGACAGACAAAGTAATCCTAGGAATCCCTTTTCTTTGCCTTTTATATCCATTTACAACTAGTGACACTGGAATAACCTCAATAGCCTTCGGACAACAAGTAAAATTCAAATTTCTCTCAAAACCAGAAATCAGGGATTTAAAAACTCTCAAAGAATTTTCAATATCAATAAAGCGTCTTCAATATAAGAGAAAACAATTAAATTTTCTAAATGAAGAAATAAGATACAAAAGAATTGAAGAACAACTTACTAATAAACCTCTCCAAGATGAAATAGAAAAATTCAAGATAAAAATCACAAATGAAATCTGTTCTGATCTACTAAATGCCTTCTTACATAGAAAGAAACATATAGTAACCTTACCATACACCAAGGATTTTAGTGAAAAATTTATTCCTACAAAAGCAAGACCTATTCAAACGAATCAAGAAGATATGGAACTATGTAAAATTAATGGGTTGTTACAAAAAGGAATTATAAGGAAAAGTAAATCAGCGACAAAAAAATGGTTAAACTTTATTGACAATATTACAGGAAGAGGATTTACCCCACAATTTGAACATATTAAAGGTAAAGATAATCAATTAGCCGATATTTTATTACTAACTCTTCTTAATGTTCTGCAGATGGCTTATCAAGGATCTTCCTCAGGAACACAAGAGCATACTAATCAATTGTTTACTGTTCTTAATGCAAAACAAAAATTTAGGTCAAAGCTACCAGTCAATGAAGACCAGCAGAAGATGCTAGATAACCTCTGGTTCAATAGAGAATACAATAAAGGATCTTTTATCCACACAATGAACTACGTAAATACCTTTTTTCACAATATGAATAATTATGTGAAAACTTTAGAAGCACAAGTTAAATATTATAAAAGCAAAAGCAGTCCACAACTCATTAAGGACCATGAAACTGTTATTAAATATTATAAAGTATTAAATCTTAAAAATCAAGAAAATGAAAAGAAAATGAAAACTGTAGACCTCTACTCTAATAATAATTTTTTATCTTCTTTTGACCCTTATCATAGATATATATTAAAAACAAAAGTAGAAACCATATTTCCAAATGATATATCCGATAAAATAATTAGATTTGCACAAGAAAAAGATGTCTCAAATTGGCTTTTTATTCAAAATTATTTCCGTTTTAATCCCGAACCTTTGGGATGTACATATAAATACGAACATGTCCATCTAAATGCTATAAGTAAATATGAAACAATGATATTTATAGAAATAGACTATAAAAAATTTAAAATTTTTATAATAACTAGACCCAACGTAATCTTCCAGACTAATCCTGAGATTGCAATAGAAGTTACTATAAGTTTATTATTAGAATATGGAATGGTTAGTAGTATTTTAATACCCCCTCCATGGGATAATATTAATTGCAACTTTCCAAAATGTTTAGTAGAGGCAATAGCTGAACAACAGCCTAAAAGGGTGAATTCACCTTATCTTTTATTGATAATCGAAAGTATACCACCAGAATGGATAGGAACTGGTCAAATAATTCATAGCAGGCACAATATATTTATTGAACACAGGCAAGATAGAATTTCAAACTATTATGCTCAAGCAAGTAACGATGACTCATTAATTCAAGGAAAAGAGGCAACAGCTGATTTATTATTAATGTATAAAGTATATAATATAATGAATGAAATTCCAGCTGACCCCTGGTATATGATTAAAGAAAATTTTAACATAAGAATATTTATACCAAAACATCCTTTTAATAGAAATGTAACTTATTTTAACAAAACACAAAATTCTATAGACACTGAAGAAGCACTATTTAATGAAAGAGAAAGTAATTATCATTATTTAGCCTATAGACACACCGATTCAGATAATGACTCAATGGACTCAGTAACCAGGCACAATATTGATAATATGGTAGAACCATAAAAATAGATGCAATAAATATGTCAGCACTACCACGACAAAACAAACGCAGTGGCAATATGCTATGCAACAGCCAACAATGGTTCGACAATTTTATGTTAAATGGTGGGACTCTTTCAATCATCAAAGGATTATTAATGCTGTCCAAATGGAGTTTCCTTGCCAGCCAATCATTCCAGTTCAGGCGGTTCAAGTAACAAAGAAATCCAGTCAATGTTCTATGGATACATCATTAGCCATGTCAAAGAAATCCCAGCAGCTCAAAGATCTAGCGAAACAGCTCCTTCTTCAAGCTGAAGCCGAAGATGAAAATTATTGTTCTCCCACTTCTTCTAATGAATCAACAAACAGTCACCAAGTTAACACATCGGATCCATATTCAAGTTCTTTATTCCAAGATGCTCAAGACCCTTACAGTCTGTAATAAATTAAATCCGTTTACCCCCTGGTGAAAATATTTACCCCAGTCAAAGTTACCCTCGGTGAAATTATATTTACCCCAGTCAAAGTTACCCTCGGTGAAATTATATTTACCCCAGTCAAAGTTACCCCCCGGTGAAATTATATTTACCCCAGGTGAAAATCATTAGTAAAAATTACCCGCAGTAATATCAGTTTACCCAAGGTGAAACAAGTTACCCCAAGTTAATATCAGTTTACCCGTCCTATTTACCCCAAGTCAATAAATTGGAAAGATATTAATTTACCAAACGATTGGTTATTAGAAAATGAAAATCATCCCAGAAAAGTACAAAACAATGCTATTAATCTAGAACGAATCCAAGAATACCTTGATGGATCAGTTAGGATAAGTTTTGATCAACCACGATTTAGAAACCTCCATATTAGAGATGATAGTAAATCCAAAGATGATAATAAATCCCAAACAAGTTATTCAACAAGAAAAGATGAAGATTTAATACCCAGACGTAATCTTAAGTTAAAAGAAATTGATACAACCTCCTATTTACCCCAGGTGAAAATCATTTCGTCGATTTACCCCAGGTGAAAGTCAAAGTTACCCCAGGTTAATATCAGTTTACCCATTTACCCGTCCTATTTACCCCAGGTGAAAGTCAAAGTTACCCCAGGTTAATATCAGTTTACCCATTTACCCGTCCTATTTACCCCAGGTGAAAATCATTTCGTCGATTTACCCCAGGTGAAAGTCAAAGTTACCCCAGGTTAATATCAGTTTACCCATTTACCCGTCCTATTTACCCCCGGTAAATGGAATTACCCCATTGAAATCTGCAGCTATAAATACCAAGCTCATTCCAGTCATTAATCAGAGTCCAATTCACTACGACTAAAAACACTCTCAAAACTCTCTCTCTATTACATTCTCAGTTTATGTTCTGTATTAAACATTATGCTTTCAAGTTCATCCAGTTCAACCAACTGTATTAATCAGTAATTTTGTAAGTTTACTTTCAGTTATTTCAGTTATTGTAATTTATGTTATTCGTGTTCTTCAGTTTTCAGTATTAGTAATTTCTGTTTTTATTATATGCGCTGCTTCCCTTTTTGGTATCAGAGCCAAGTTTCCCAGTTATTGTGTTTGATCTATATTTCCAGTTCCCTTTTAGAGCCAATTTTTGAGCCAGTTTTGATTCTTACACCCTTTGTGTTTTCACATCCCAACTTGTTAGATCACCTGAACAGTAAATCCGGTATCCAAACAGTAAGACCCGAGTGAGTGGCCTGAGCGGATAGGTATGAGAGGGTATGTATCGAAACATTTTGAGAAAACAAACATGAAAATTGTGAGGAGAAAATAGGTTCCTTAGAAGCTTTAAAAATGAATAGATTATTTAGGTCAAATTCTTTGGCTAGTTCTAGCTCTAGATCTTCTTTAGCTTTTCCCCCAGACATAATAAACGAAGAAGAACATGTTTATGAAGAAGTAAATTTAGATTTAAATGATTGGAATATTCCCAAAGTCCCAACAAAAGGGACCTTTGTTGTGAAAGTGGCATGTACAAGGTCATTCTAGTCATTTAAATCTAAATTGTGAAAGTTAACACATTGTGAAAGTGGCCAGGTGAAAATCATTTCGTCGATTTACCCCAGGTGAAAGTCAAAGTTACCCCAGGTTAAAATCAGTTTACCCAGTCAAAGTTACCCCAGGTTAAATCAGTTTACCCAGGTTAAAATCAGTTTACCCATTTACCCGTCCGATTTACCCCAGGTGAAAGTCAAAGTTACCCCAGGTTAAAATCAGTTTACCCATTTACCCGTCCTATTTACCCCAGGTGAAAATCATTTCGTCGATTTACCCCAGGTGAAAGTCAAAGTTACCCCAGGTTAAAATCAGTTTACCCATTTACCCGTCCTATTTACCCCCGGTAAATGGAATTACCCCAATGAAATCTGCAGCTATAAATACCAAGCTCATTCTAGTAATTAATCAGAGTCCAATTCTCTGGAACTAAAACACTCTCTAAACTTTCTCTCTCTATTACATTCTCAGTTTATATTCTGTATTAAACATTATGCTTTCAAGTTCATCCGGTTCAACCAACTGTATTAATCAGTAATTTTGTAAGTTTACTTTCAGTTATTTCAGTTATTGTAATTTATGTTCTTCGTGTTCTTCAGTTTTCAGTATTAGTAATTTCTGTTTTATTATATGCGCTGCTTCCCTTTTGGTATCAGAGCCAAGTTTCCCAGTTATTGTGTTTGATCTATATTTCCAGTTCCCTTTTAGAGCCAATTTCTGAGCCAGCTGATTCTTACACCCTTTGTGTTTTCACATCCCAAACTTGTTAGATCACCTGAACAGTAAATCCGGTATCCAAACAGTAAGACCCGAGTGAGTGGCCTGAGCGGATAGGTATGAGAGGGTATGTATCAAAACATTTTGAGAAAACAAACATGAAAATTGTGAGGAGAAAATAGGTTCCTTAGAAGCTTTAAAAATGAATAGATTATTTAGGTCAAATTCTTTGGCTAGTTCTAGCTCTAGATCTTCTTTAGCTTTTCCCCCAGACATAATAAACGAGGAAGAACATGTTTATGAAGAAGTAAATTTAGATTTAAATGATTGGAATATTCCCAAAGTCCCAACAAAAGAAATTTACAAAACCAGTTTTCTAAAGTCATCCTTTAGTACTAATTACAATGTTAAAACAGTTGAACATGTTTATGCTTTGAATAAAAAACATGATAGAATTCAATTATTAACTAGTGAAGCTATTACAAAACAAAGAAAAAATGGATTCAATTTCCTACACATAGGGTTGATACAAGTAGCAGTCAAACCATTAACCAGTAAAGGAATAAATGCCTCTATTCTCCTATGTCTTAGAGATGCTAGACATACTAATTACAACACCAGTATTTTAGGAATGATGGAATCAAGCCTATTTAATGGTCCAATACATTTTAACTGCTTTCCTGATTTTACGTTAAGTTTAACAGACCCTCACATATTAAAAACTATGACACTGAATATTAAAACATCTGGTTATGAAATGTTAGAGGAAGTAAACCACTTGCTTTAATTTATAGAATTTATTACAAATGTTTAAGGACAAATCTAAATGTCCACGCTTTAGTAAAAAGCCCGAAAGATAAAACCCTTTTAATACAAAGCAGTACAAATGATGCTAATATTCAAGTCCCTAGGTCAATAAATTGGAAAGATATTAATTTACCAAACGATTGGTTATTAGAAAATGAAAATCATCCCAGAAAAGTACAAAACAATGCTATTAATCTAGAACGAATCCAAGAATACCTTGATGGATCAGTTAGGATAAGTTTTGATCAACCACGATTTAGAAACCTCCATATTAGAGATGATAGTAAATCCAAAGATGATAATAAATCCCAAACAAGTTATTCAACAAGAAAAGATGAAGATTTAATACCCAGGCGTAATCTTAAGTTAAAAGAAATTGATACAACCTCCCAAGTAAGTAAACCCTGCTATACAGCAACATCTAATTTTAATGATGATGAAGATCAACATTCCCCCACTCAAACAGATTTTGAAACAGGTTCAGTAAATCACCAATTATTAACAATCAATAAAGACTATAAAACTGACATGATTAAACTAGGAGAAGATTTTGAGTCAAAAGAAAACCGTTCTAGACGACGGGCATATCGAGAAAAATATTCCCAAAGTGAAAAAGCTAGAATACTAAGAAAATGGAAAACTTTAATGAATGAATTAAGAACAGACATAAAATTTTTCGACTATTTAGATAACTATTATCAAACAATAAATGTCCTAACAAAAGTAAAATGGACAAAACAAGACAAAACAACAGTATCATCTAGTCACCCTCCACTAGAAACCATTTTAGTAAATCACATGGGAACAGAAGTAGTGGGTACACCCTTTAAAGTTACTTCTACTAATGATGAAATCAAAAAGGTTATTGAACAAAATAATTACACTAATCAATACCTAAATACTCTAGGAAAACAACTAGAATCTATTGAAAATAAGATAGATAAACCAAACCTACCATATAAAAAAGAAATACCTTTAATTCAACTTCCAGAAGTCCGAAAAGGAGTAAGTTTACAAACAAAGTCTGAAAAGACTCTAGATAAAATAGAAAAAATGCTTAAAGACATCAAAGCAGAAGTCAAAGCAGAGTCATCAAAAACTATTACAACTATTAACAAAAGTACTTATACAGACTCATCCCAAGAAACTACTACGGATAAAGATATCCAGACTATTGAAAACCAATTTACTAATGTTGAATTAAATAGAATAAAAACTTCTAAAGTAGCTCCTACCACCTTAACAAAAAATTGGTATACTAGACCAACACCCCCAGATATGCAATATGAAGAAAGAAATGTTCACAATCAATTTTCAGTTTCTTCAGATAGACTTTATGAATGGAACATAGATGGATTATCTGAACAAGAAATTTTAAATAAGATGCAACACATATCTATGGTTGCCAACAATTACTTAAACAATCAAAACATTCCCCAAACAGAAATAGTTGAGCTATTAACCATGGGATTCACAGGAACATTAAAATCCTTGTGGGATAAACATCTTACCGAAGAATCAAAGGAACAAATTAAATCTGCTGTCCAACAAGATGCTAATGGCCTCCCAATTTTTGATGAAAACATTGGAATGGGGATTCCAGATGGAGTTAACACTTTAGTTTTCACAATAATAAAACATTTTTTAGGAACACCAAGTAATAACACCTCAAGGATTCATGATCAACTAAGTAACCTTAGATGCCCAACTTTAAGTGATTTTAGATGGTACAAAGATGTTTTCACATCACGAGTAATGCTTAGAGACGATAGTAATGAACCATTTTGGAAAGAAAAATTCATTAATGGTTTACCAAATTTATTTGCTCATAAAATAAGAGAAGTCCTAAGTAACACCAATGGACACATTGATTATAACAATCTTACATATGGAGACATAATAAGTACAATCCAGAAAGAAGGATTAAAAATGTGTATAGATATGAAAATAAGTAAACAGGCTAATAAAGAAAAATTAAAAGCAAAATACGAAATGGGAAATTTTTGTGAACAATACGGCTTAAACCCTGTTGCACCATCAAGAAATAAAAAATATAAGTCATATCCAAAACGATATGAGAAACATAGAAAAAACTATTTCAAAAACAACAAATTTTACAATAAAGAAAATAAGGAATTTTATAAAAAACACAAAAAACCACAAACTAATAAGAAAAGTGACAAGAGTAAAGTAAAATGTTATAAATGTGGAAAAACGGGTCACTACAAATCTGAATGTAAAGTAAAATCCCAAATTAACCAGTTACAATTATCATCTGAAGTAACACAGGAAATATATAAAATTTTTGAACTAAAAAATTCTTCTAGTGAAGGTGAAATAAACACTGATTACGAATCATCAAGTTACTATGAATCCGGTACAAATTCTAGCTCTCCAGATATAAATTTAGGATGTAAGGACAATTGCTGTAAAACTATTAATGTCCTCACTAAACAGGAAGAACAGGAAGAACTATTAATTGATTTAATTGGAAAAATAGAAAACCGAGATTTAAAATCACAATACCTATCCAAATTTAAAAAATTATTATCTAAAGAAGAAGATACTGGAAAGAAACAACATAAGATAAGTCTTGATAATACTCTAAAACGATTTAAAACTCACAAAGAAATTACATTACAAGATCTTCAACGAGAAGTTAACATAATTAAACAAGATATAAAAGACATCAAAATAGAAAGTAAAGAGTTAAAACAAGATATCACTATTTTAAAAGTTGACCAAACCTTCCAAAAGCAAAAAGTTATCTCCTCAGAAAGTGAACCAGAGGATGACAAAATAGTAAAAGAGGAAGAAACAGATCAACAATTAAATATCATAAACCAAATTAATTTGCAAAAGTGGCATGTACAAGTAACTTTAATCATTGACAAAGAATATGAAGTAAAAGTCATAGCATTAATTGATTCAGGCGCAGATTTAAATTGCCTACAAGAAGGATTAATTCCAACCCGGTATTATCATAAAACATCTGAACGATTAAACTCAGCCAATGGAAGTAAAATGCAAATCAAATACAAATTACCCAAAGCTCATATTTGTCAAAATAATGTATGTTACAAAACACCTTTCGTTTTAGTAAAAAATATGACAGACAAAGTAATCCTAGGAATCCCTTTTCTTTGCCTTTTATATCCATTTACAACTAGTGACACTGGAATAACCTCAATAGCCTTCGGACAACAAGTAAAATTCGAATTTCTCTCAAAACCAGAAATCAGGGATTTAAAAACTCTCAAAGAATTTTCAATATCAATCAAGCGTCTTCAATATAAGAGAAAACAATTAAATTTTCTAAATGAAGAAATAAGATACAAAAGAATTGAAGAACAACTTACTAATAAACCTCTCCAAGATGAAATAGAAAAATTCAAGATAAAAATCACAAATGAAATCTGTTCTGATCTACCAAATGCCTTCTTACATAGAAAGAAACATATAGTAACCTTACCATACACCAAGGATTTTAGTGAAAAATTTATTCCTACAAAAGCAAGACCTATTCAAATGAATCAAGAAGATATGGAACTATGTAAAGATGAAATTAATGGGTTGTTACAAAAAGGAATTATAAGGAAAAGTAAATCTCCCTGGTCATGCCCCGCATTCTATGTCAGAAAAAATGCTGAGTTAGAAAGAGGAGTTCCCAGATTAGTCATCAATTACAAACCACTTAATAAAGTTTTAGAATGGATAAGATATCCAATCCCAAATAAACGCGACCTCATGAACCGATTAAATCAAGCAACAATTTTTTCCAAGTTTGATATGAAGAGTGGATTTTGGCAAATACAAATCCATGAAAAAGATAGATACAAAACCGCATTCACAACCCCATTTGGTCACTATGAGTGGTGTGTCATGCCGTTTGGCTTAAAAATGCACCTAGTGAATTCCAGAATATCATGAATGAAATATTTAATCCTTCATCCCATTTCACGATTGTCTACATTGATGATGTCCTCATCTATTCCCACACACTCGAAGAACACTGGAAACACTTAAAATTATTTTTTGAACTAATAAAAACTAATGGTTTAGTAGTTTCAGCCTCAAAAATCAATTTATTTCAAACAAAGGTCCGATTTTTAGGTCATAACATTTATCAAGGAAAAATTAGTCCCATAGATAGAGCCATTCAATTTGCTGATAAATTTCCTGATGAAATCCTCGAAAAAACGCAACTCCAAAGGTTTCTAAGATCATTAAACTACATTGCTGAATTTTATCAAAATCTTCGCAAACAATGCAAACCATTATTTGAGAGACTACAATGTAACCCTCCTCCTTGGACTTTAGAACATACCTCGATAGTCCAAAACGTAAAAAAACATGTTAAAACCCTACCTTGTCTCGGTCTTTCTACACCCAATTCATTCAAAATCATTGAAACCGATGCCTCTGACATTGGCTACGGAGGTATTCTTAAACAGAAAATCAACCCTCATTCCCCTGAGCAAATTGTTCGATTCTATTCCGGAGTCTGGAACAAAGCGCAAAGTAATTATAGTACTATTAAAAAGGAAATATTATCTATTGTTTTATGTGTTTCGAAATTTCAGAGTGACATTTTAAATCAAAAGTTTTTAATCCGTGTAGATTGTAAAAGTGCTAAATATATTTTAGAAAAGGATGTCCACAATATTGCTTCCAAACAAATTTTTGCTAGATGGCAATCTATATTAAGCATTTTTGATTTCGATATTGACTATATTAAAGGAAGTGAGAATTCAATTCCTGATTTTCTCACACGTGAATTTCTACAGAATAACAATGACGGAGAAAAACCCCCAGAAGACACCTAGAGCTCTTGCTCTACCCACAAGCCAATCTTCTACTAAACTTGCATCCCCTCTCCAAGTTACAAACAGATACCAGGTCCTTGGAAACATCCCAAGACCAAATTTTAGTTACAGTTCCACTCTTGCCACTCCTGCAGAGTTTGGACCTTCTTCCAGTCAATACCTAGTCAATGACCCATTTGCTCCTCAGCCGATTCAACAGATTACTAAAACCAAATTTTATAATCATCCTACCAGAACTGATTATGTGCTCAAACCAAATTTTTCAAATCTATTTTCTATTGAGCCAAATCACAACCATATTAAAAATCCCATTGATTTAATAAAAAACTATTTTCCCCATTCTTGGCATTTTACTCCCCATCATCCTGCCAAGACTTTAAAATTTTACATGGATATCCTCTACTCCTCAGAATCAGTTCGTATTAAAGCCATCACTGATCGCAACGATTCGTCAAGGATTCTTTACCATTCCTTGCATATTAATAATATAATCTCTCTTCAAGATTGGGGATCTCATCCCTCCATTCTAAAATCACTTCCAAGTCACCAAATTCAATTCAGTTATTATGATTATATTGAAGCATGGTTTAAAGTTATCCTTTACCAAAATGAATCATTCACTCACTCTTGGTTCCTTTGTTTTGATCAAAAATTCAAAAGTCAAATTCCTTCCTGGTTTTCCCGGTGGTGGACATAACATGGTTCTATCCCAGAAATCCTACCTATCGACCTGCAAGAACAAGTTAAATATTTTTCTACAGTTTTTAAAATAAATGATCATAACTCCCAGTTCCCAATTTTACTTTTATTCTGCAGCAAATACAAAGTTCCATGGATATTCAAGTGGCAATATGCTATGCAACAGCCAACAATGGTTCGACAATTTTATGTTAAATGGTGGGACTCTTTCAATCATCAAAGGATTATTAATGCTGTCCAAATGGAGTTTCCTTGCCAGCCAATCATTCCAGTTCAGGCAGTTCAAGTAACAAAGAAATCCAGTCAAAGTTCTATGGATACAACATTAGCCAAGTCAAAGAAATCCCAGCAGCTCAAAGATCTAGCGAAACAGCTCCTTCTTCAAGCTGAAGCAGAAGATGAAAATTATTGTTCTCCCACTTCTTCTAATGAATCAACAAACAGTCACCAAGTTAACACATCGGATCCATATTCAAGTTCTTTATTCCAAGATGCTCAGGACCCTTACAGTCTGTAATAAATTAAATCCGTTTACCCCCAGGTGAAATTATTTACCCCAGTCAAAGTTACCCCCCCCGGTGAAATTATATTTACCCCAGGTGAAAGTCAAAGTTACCCCAGGTTAAAATCAGTTTACCCAGGTTAAAATCAGTTTACCCATTTATCCTATATATATAGATAGAGAGAGAGAGAGAGAGAGAGAGAGAGAGAGAGAGTTACACGCATATAAAAAGGAAGAGAGCAACTGGATATTTTTAAAAACCTTGACCTTACACATTTATGGAGATTCTCTCTCTTTGTTTTGGCTATGGAGGTATATATATTCCATCTCCATAGTTATTCAAACCAAACCTAGATAAACCTCCATAGCCAAAACAAAGAGAGAGAATCCCCATAACTGTGTAAGACCAAGGTTTTTAAATATCCAGTTGCTCTCTTCCTTTATATATGCGTGTAACTCTCTCTCTCTCTCTCTCTCTCTCTCTCTATATATATATATATATATATATATATAATATTTGTGTGCGCGTGTGTGTTTGAGAAACATAAAAGTAGGTGGTAAGTTGAGTTTTGTGGGTATGAAATGGGAAATGATTTTTTTTAAGATGGTATTCAGGAGGTTTGAGTGTGTATATATACGGGTACAATGAAAAACATAGAAAAAAGAAGAAATAGTGATACCTGGTTTGAACTCCTCTTTGGTCCAAAATTAAGCTTCCATAGTGGTGAGTAGGGGTGGCCGTGGGCCGGGCCTGGGCAGGCCCGGTCGGGCTCGGGCCGGGCTTGAAAAATTAAGTGCTATCCCAAGCCCGCTCGGGCCCAGATCGGGCCTTATTATGTAATCCCAAGCCCGCCCAGATTTGAAAGCTCTTTACCCAGGCCCCCGCTCGATCGGGCCTTAATATGTTAATTAACAGATTTTTTTTAAAATTAAAATACCTATTTTTTTATTTAAAGACCAATTTTTTTAATTAAAAATCTGTTTTAAACTCCATATATTACAAAATCCATATATAAAGTTTCCCACTCTACATGAAAAGACTTGGTATACGTTTTTATATTTATAAAAGTTCCCTCCCCCCCCCCATATATATATATATATATATATATATATATATATATATATATATATATTTTCTGGCCTCGGGCCGGGCCGGGCCTTATCGGGGTTAAGAACTCATGCCCAAGCCCGCCCGAAAAAAAATCGAGCCTATAAAATTTTGCCAAGCCCGCTTTGCGAGCCTATTCACCTTACCCAAGCCCTATTTTTTTATTGGGCGGGCTGGGCGGGCTTGGCGGACCTCGGGCCTATGGCCACCCCTAGTGGTGAGTTTGAAGAAGCTAAAGGTTGGGTTTTGTTTTGTGTTTTTGGTTTCCCATTCTTCCTCTCTTCGTGGCCTTTACCAGGAGAAGGTTGGTGTTTTTTTTGGTTTCTCTCTTATCTCCTGTGCGTGGGATGTAGGAGAAATGGAATGGCTTCCTCTTTTTTTGTTGGTTGTAATAATATTAGACAACAAAAAAAGTCGTCTTAATATAATATAGAATATTAAAATATGCTTAGAATTAGTTATTTTTATTTTTAATCCCAAAACTTTTAAAGTAGAAATATTTAAACTTGATCCTTAAATTATTGTTTAACTAATTGCCCGAAATTGTATTTTAGGTTTAAAAATAATGTCGGGTTTGGGTTTTTGATTTAAAATCCATAAAATATTCAAACGTACGTGATAATTATATGCGTCAAAATTTGTAGAAAATAAACTTACTCGGGCTTAAAAGTATAACGAGGTCAGATGTAAAATTTTGAATATATATATATATATATATATATATTAGCTCGATGTTTAATAAAAAATAAAAAATAAATACAAAGTGTCGTTTGAGGGTCAAAATTCATCATTTATTGTCGACTTGTTTGTAAAATGACATTTTAAGTCATAAGCACTTCACTTAAAATAAAATAACAATGCGGTTATTACATTATCAACATCGAAGAATCAATCTTATTAAATTGTATAGTGGAAATTGTATAATAAGGTATTGAAAATATATGGAAAACGTTAAGATTAGAAAAGTTTTCCTTCTCCGTTAACATATATTTTTTTATAAAATAATGTAATTAAGGAATAAATATCAACTACAGCTTTATATTAAAAAAAGAATGCAAGGCACACAATTTAGGGCAATCCTCCACAATATAAACCTGCCCCAATGGGGGTGAGACTATGAAAATGCTAATGGCACACACAAAAAAATTATTTAAGAATAAACTTTCTTAAATTTTATTGGATGATTATCTTCTAGGAATAAAAGGGGAATAATTCCCTAGTATATGCTAATTAGTTAGGGAATGTTCTATTACCAGGTGCTACCTAGGTGACATCATAAATGTGACATAAGAAATATCATCATTAAGGAATCTTCTGATTCCCTATAACTATAATAAAATAAAAAATAATGAAAATGAATAAAAGAGCAAGAATAAAAAATATTACAATTAGACCCTCGTTCTCTCACCTCACATCACTATCCATAATAAGATTTTAACTCAACCCACCCTTATGGAACATGAGTAGTCAAAGGATGTGAGTTACATGTACTGTTTTCTATGAACAACAATACAAAGATACAACATTGGAGTTAGGGCTGATAATAGTCTATGAATCTTATATTTTTCCAATTAATAGTTATCACCAAAACCCCTTTTTAATTGTTATGAAAATCAATATTTTCCACATATAAGGTAATTGGTATCATGTATAATCAATAAGAGCTATCTAATAATTACATGACATTCCAATCATAAGATAAAATAATAAAAGGAATAGTAATTAAACTAGATAATATAACTGAAACTATGTCCAAAATCAACAATTAGGATGATGGGATGAAGATCTTCACCATAAAACCAAATTAAACCCATAAACTTTATCACCCAACATGGTTAAATACATAATTTTTCAAAATGAAAGTAGAAAATTAATAATAGGAATGAACCCTCGACAACATCATATTTAAATGGAAGAACTAAAAAGACTAGAATGGTGTTGGATGATGTTATAGTGCCAACCTTAGTACTTCATTTCCAATGACCTGAAATTATTTCAACGCAAGATGATTCAGGACCACAACAAGAAACTTTATACAAGATCACATCCATAGGTAAAATATAAAAATAATATAATTAATGCATCCTCATGGTATATAAACAAGTGGACATCCTTGCCAAGAATAAAAGGTAAGCTAAAATAAACCACCATGACAATGCCGCATGAATAACTCTACACACTATCATAAACCTAACATAACTAAGGAGTATATCTACAACTAACAATCCGAGTCATATAATTATCACTGTTAAATTTAATCAGCACGATATTGCTATCACTATAATCAGCATGAGTATGATTGACTAAATGCCATAAAGAATAAGTAACCCACATGGCTCTCACATAAATATCTCAGGAAGTTCTACATATTCATTAAACACTTGTCCTCTATTAGTATCAATTAAAGAAGTTTCTAACTCCTAAAGTCTCAAAAAACACGCAAAGGGGAAATAACTAAGCCATCACTGTTAATCAATACTGTTTTGTCAAACATAAAATTGGATATAAGTTATAATGTTACATCATGTTAAAAATAGTTTTGCCATGAATTCAGGATGTTTAATCTTCATGTAATCACAAAATCATAAGTTCTTTATAACTATGATCAAATCTGACCTTTATCCATTACAATTGATTGGAATAAGGTGACTTGAATGCTCCTGTCAAAGCATCATTTGAATCCCTTCTTGAATAGCCCATAATTACTCTCTTATGTGCCCAGAATATTTGTGAGAAAATAGGAATAATGAGAATTTCAGATTTTCTCTCCCTTCTTAGAAACAGTATGTATTGAGATCACTCTAGATGGTGTAGAGGTCTCTATTTATAAGGGGAAGAGGGCCGGAATCCTAGTGGAGGTGGGACTCTTTTAAAGTCTCCCACTAATGCCACTAACCATCATGTGACTAACGGATAAGATTTACCCAATCTTTTAATATCTTTATTTATCATATTCCTAATTAATAATCTAACATTTATCAAGACCACATAAATGGGAAATTCAAAATTTAATACAATTGAAATTAAATAATTAATTTCGTCACTAAACATTAATTTCCAACAGTCTTCCACTTGGTCTTAATAATTTGTATAATTAGATTAGGTATCACAAGGTGCACAATCATTGATAAATTTAGTTTGCTAAATACTATCTAAAAAACCCGCCTAGGCTCCGCCTAGGCACGCCTAGGCTTAAGGCTTGGGAGAAACGCCTCGCCTTATGCTTTTCACGCCTTATTCTTGGTAAAACCCTTAAGGCCCACTTTTTTTTAAAAACAACAATGTTTTAGTTAAACGATGTCGCCTTTTAAAGAATTTGTTTACAAACTGGACCATTATCTCATCCAAAATAATTAAATAGTATTTTAATTTGCATATATTCAGACATATTTTTATGATATGTGCAATTTTTGTATTTAATAGCCTTGTTATGGTTAAAAAATATTAAAATATATTATGAAGGCCTAAACGCCTTTTCACGTTTTTTCACGCCTAGGCCCGCCTAGGCTTCTAAGGCTTAAGGCTTGACCTCCACGCCTCAATCACGCCCCGCATTTTTTAGAACCTTGGCTAAATCAAATGATTCACGGATGCGAGTCATGGCGGTTCCATACTATTCAAGAGCATGGTTCCTTCCATGTACCATAACACCAATGTTTCATTCAACTGAGCCTTTAATATTGGGTATCATAATGGCCTCATAATGTCTTTTTGAATAAGGACAATTTCTAACAAGAATAATTCAGAATTATATGCATGCATTCACAAAAGACAGAAATAATAGAAATCAGAAACACTTTTATTGAATTCAAGTAATAGTGTCAAACAACTAAGCCAAAATAGCAATCATAATCTAACTAACCGAGACCCATCTCTTTGACATGTTCCATAAAGGTCTTCGGAGATAGTCCTTTCGTAAGAGGATCTGCTATGTTATCACGCGTACTAATGTGATCAATTTCTTTGTTTCTGAACTTCTTCTTTAACTGATAGGTATTTCATCTCAATATGCTTAGCAGCCTTAGTATACCTATCGTTCTTCGAGAAAAAAGACTGATGCGACATGATCATAATAAATTTTCTGCGGCTTAGATATTGACCCTATAATTCTAAGTTCTGAAATAAAGTTTCGCAACCATAATCCATGATTTGTAATTTCGAAGCAAGCTACGTATTCAACCTCTATAGTAGATGATGCAATGACGCTTTACTTAGCACTTTTCCATGAAATGGCTCCTCCAGCCATAAGGAAGACATAACCCGAAGTGCTCTTCTTACTGTCAAGGCATCCGCCCATCTGAGTCTGAATAACCATTCACCTCAAGGTGATCAGTCTTTCGATATGTGAGCATGTAATCCTTGGTCCCTTGCAGGTACCTCAACACTTTCTTTGCAGTTTTCCAATGGTAAATCCCCAGATTGCTTTGATATCTGCCTAGCATCCCAACGGCAAAACTGATATCCGATCTTGTGCAAACTTGTGCATACAACAAGCTCCCTATGAGCGAAGCATAAGGCATGGCTTTCATGTGCTCCCTTTCTAAATCACTTCTAGGGCATTGACTTAAGCTAAACGTGCCCCCTTTATGAAGTGGAACATTAATGGGATTGCAACTTTGCATGCTAAATATTTCTAAAACTTTGTTAATGTAAGCTTTCTGAGACAATTCCAACATTCCTCGTGATCTATCCCGAGATATTTCTATCCCGATCACGAAGGATGCCTCACCTAAATCTTTCATTTCAAAGTTTTTAGAAAGGTACTTCTTGGTTTCACTTAATAAACCAAGATCACTGCTGGCGATAAGTAAGTCATCAACATATAGTACTAAAAACACAAACTTACCCCCACTGATCTCCAGGTATATACACCGATCAACAGTGTTTTTCTTAAACCCAAAGGATGTAATGGTATGGTGAAACTTAATGTACCATTGACGAGAAGCTTGCTTTAGACCATATATTGACTTCTTTAACATACAGACCTTGTTTTTCTTTCCTTCCTTTATGAAGCCTTGTGGCTGTGCCATGTAGACTTCTTCTTCTAAACTCCCATTTAGAAAAACTATTTTTACGTCCATTTGGTGCAACTCCAAATCAAAATGAGCCACCAATGCCAATATGATTCTTAATGAGTCCTTCTTTGAAACTTGTGAGAATGTCTCCTTATAATCAATGCCTTCTCATTGATTAAAACCGTTGGCAACAAGTCTAGCTTTATGTCATTCGATATTGCCTTTTGAGTCAAGTTTGGTCTTAAAGATCAATTTGCACCCAACTCGTTTTTATCCTTCTGGCAATTTGACCAACTCCCAAACTTTATTGTCATTTGTAGATTTTATTTCTTCATTCATGCCATTAACCCATTTATCTGAATCATCACTATTTACGGCTTTTTCATAAGAAACTGGATCATTAATATTCCCTATATTAAATTTGGTCTCTTGAAGGTATCCCACATAATCATCCGGAATTGACGATCTCCTTTCTCTTTGAGATCTTCTTAATGGCACTTCTTGTGGTGCTTTAAAAGTTTCATCGGTTATAATCTCATTATGTGGTTGTTCAGTTGGTTAATCATTCACTTGTTGTTCATTGTTATTGATTGGGTCAATGACCGATTCAATAACTACATTAGGAACAACATGTATGTTATGAACTCTAGGTATAGAAATTTGTACCCTAACTTCTCGAATGATTACCTCCCTTTATTTTATACTCCCATTTACTTCACCTTCTTCAATGAATTTAACATTTCTAGTTTCTATGATTCTAGTTGTATGATTTGGACAGTAGAATCTATATCCATTCGACTTTTCTGGATACCCGATGAAATGACAAGATAATGTCCTAGGATCCAATTTCTCTTCATGAGGGTTATAGATTCTAGCTTCCGCTGGGCAACCCCCCCCCCCCCCCCCCCACACAAATACCTTAAAACGAGTTTCCATACTTTCCAAAGTTCAAAAGGGATTTTTGAAACTAACTTACTGTAACAACCCAAAATTTTAAAGGAATATTTTAAATAAAAATTGGAATTTTCAAGAAAAAATAAATTTTTGAATTTTATAAATTTTATTGGTTAAATAGGTTGGTTATGATTTTAGAAGAATATAACTTCAAGCTGAATTTAATTCGAAATTAAAATGAATTTTTAATTAAAGTTTAAAGTTTTAAACCCCTTAATTAAATAAGCTGGCAGTGTCAAAATCCCTGCTTGATCGATCAATCGATGCCCGGGGGTCGATCGATCGATCATAGTGAATTCTGCCAGCAGCAGTTCGTCATTTTGATGAAAAAAAGAATTTTAATTATAATTTTTAACCCTCAAACTTTACTATAAAAAGGAAGCTCAGGTTATGAATTTTAACACACAACTTTTGCAAACCCTTAGCAGCCAACACACCATTCTCTCTTCATCTTCCACCTCCAAAACACAAAACACCATTTTTAGGGGTCAAAATATAATTATTTCAAAGCAGTGCAAGAGAGTTTTTCGATCAATTTTCCGAGGAGAACCCGAATTTCTCGTCAATTTCAACATCCGAAAATCAGGCATGTTTATCCTACTCTTTTCCTTTAGTGATATATGTCTTGATTATGGCCTCCATTAAAACTTATGTGTTCTAAAATAAATTAAGAACATAACATATTGAAGAAAATAATTATGTGACTGTTTTGGTAAAAATAATTAATTATACCAAATAATTATAATTTTGTTGTTATTTGGATTGTATTTACTTAGTTGATGATATAGTGGACATATACATGTAGAGGACCCCTTAGTAATTTAAATTGGATGTTTATGTAAATTCCTAAAATAACTAAATTACTTGTGCTAAGAAAATAAATAATAATTATGGAACTTACGATTAATAATGATTCGGGAAAATTATAATGATTACGTGTTCTTAATTTTCCCATATTTGGATTAAAAATTATTTATTGGAATTTAGTATTGTTGAGAATATCATCATAAATTATTGATAATGTAAATTATGAAATATTATATTTCGAGAACGTTGGTATTTTAGATAATTGGTTTTCACCCCTCGTTATAGTACACTTGTTAGGTATGGGACTAATAAAGTGGACCTAAGTTGCGATTTATGCTAATTTGATTGGGACTAGTTAATATAAATCTATGCGGGTTATATAAATTGGGGTGAGGGAAAATTCTCTATTTTTACCGTTGATGTGATAACCTAGAAATTGATATCTGGTTAAAGTAAATTTTTTATAATCATCGTTTATTTATGATGGGATGAAATTGTGTTTTGGGAACTTTTAATTGGGACTAGAATATTTTGAGAATTTTCACATCGCTATTAAGAGTGGGGAAAATTCATTGTGAATAACTAGTGTGAGAAATTTTGGGAAAGTAATAACGTAAGACTAAAACTGGTATTAAAATTAATGGCGACATCAGGTTGTCCAGGGCCGACAGTTTAACCGGGTCAGAGGACGTTTATGTCGTGTCGTGTGTGGAACCTTGTCATATCGCAAGGATCGCAGGATAAAAAGGGATCAGACGGCGGACTTGACAAAGGGATGTGTGTGTGTGTGGAACCTTGTCATATCGCGAGAGTTGCAGTATAAAAATGGATCAGACGACGAACTTGACACAGGGATGTGTGGTAATATTAATCTATTTTGGTGTAAATCACCCAAGTCGGGAGGACCGCTATACCTAATAATAAAGTGAGAACAATTCATCCTGGTTAATTCAAAAACATTAATATCGTGGGACTTGGGTTAAATTTAAAATAATATTAGTGTGGCACATTTAAACCTTGGGGTTACTTAGGAAATTTAATTGTTAAGGATTATAGACCGTATTTTAATTAAAATATTCTATTGTTATGATCAATATGTATAGCACTATTGTCTGGGTTCAAGGACCCTAATTGAAAGGAGTATCCGATATTTATGCTCGGGGCTTGTGCTCTGACACATGCGTTGACTAATAATTTTCAGGAATTAAATTGAAGTAGCTGCGTAGAAATTATTGGAGATCTTTCGGAAGTGCAGCTGGAGCTATATTATTGTTTTAGTAGTTTATTTCTTCTCCTATTCAGTCGTATTTATTGTGAGACTATATTTGGGCTTTATTGGGCCTTTCGGTTCTAAAGTTGTCTTAAAATTTCAGTTGGGTTTGATTTATTGTAATAATTAAGGTATTCGGAGATTGCATGTGACGGACTTTATATCGCACTTTTGTGATAAATCATTTGGATGTCCTTAATATTTGGGATTGATTTAAAATATTTATCTTGTGGATTCAAATTTATATGTCTCACATCTGTCACATGCTAAGGATGATATTTAATTTATTAATGCCCGGCTTAATTTTGGTGGCGACCGACGCCAGAATTTAGCGGGGTGTTACATATGGTATCAAAGCATTGTCTTAGGTCTCGTAGGTTATGAGTCTGTTTAACGTCCGCGTTGCTTACCTTTGATTTCCTTTCGATGATTTGTACTCTTAGATTTTCTGAGTCTCATGATAATTGTTCTTATCTTTTCAGATGATGAACACTAAGAAAAATGGTAATAGGAGGGAAGGGTCTGTTTCCGGTCCCACAGTTCAGGAGGGACAAAGGCAGTTTACCTTAGATGCCGAAGCACTAGCGGTAATCGTACGAGAGGCCACAACGGCCAGTATTGAAATCGGGAGACAAAGAGGGATGACATTAGTACCATAATAGCAGGAACCACCCATCTCAAATTGGGTTAGGGTAAGGACCATCTTTTTTAGGGGAAATCCTTCTACCTTTATCGGAGGATCTGATCCCACGGTCGCTCACCAGTAGAGGAGGGACATGGAACGACACTTTAGATTAGTGGAATGCATAGAAGTGTAAAAGCAGCTATTAGCAACATTTCAGTTGTCGGGAAATGCCTTATAATGGTGGGAGAGCACCACCACATCGGAGGAACGAGATAAATTGACTTATACTGATTTTCAAATAAAGTTCAACAACAATTACTTCCCTTATGCTATTAGGAGTGCGAAGAAGAAAGAATTTCTAGAGTTGGACCAAGGTTCAAAATCAGTTGTAGAGTACGAACAAGAGTTCACAAACTTATCTATGTTCGTACCCGAGGAAGCAGATACCGAGAATAAAAAGATGGAATGCTTCATCAAAGGGTTTTCATGGTCCATCAGACAAATGGTTTTGGGAAATCCGGCGTACACTGCTTACTCCGAAGTAGTGGATGTCGCGATGTTACATTGGCAGGAGAGAATAAACCATCAAAAGAAATTGGGAAAGAGGCAAGAACCTGAAAGTCAGGGTGGAGACTATAGGGGCCACAATGACCAAACATGGAAGAGGCAGATGCCGAACCAAGGACAACAGAACAATAACTTTCATCATGACAACCAGAAGCAAGGTCGTCAGGGTGAGCAAAATTGGAATATGAAACCTTTTCAGGGAACTTGTTTCAAGTGTGGGAAAGTGGGACACAAAGCAAATAGGTGTTTCAAGAGAGAAAACCATCAGGGTCCCGTTACTCAAGGTCAAGTTAATCAGGGCCAGCAAGGCCAAGGACCTCCAGTACCAGCAGGACTCGGGGTGCGGGGAGTCCCAGCTTTACTGACGGTAATAGGCGTTCAGGGAGTGCCAACAGCACCAGCAACACTTGGTGCACAGGGTGTGGCTGCAGCACCAACCAACCTTGGTTATGGGAGGTGCTACCAACTGCAGCCTCGAGAGGAGCATGCACCACAGGAGCCACGACGTGACTAAATTGAGGATCGGTACATAAAATATTTTATTATATACGTAGTATTAATAATTTCCACTTGGGTAGAATTAGGTGTATGGGAGCCTAATTATTTTCTGTACACATTTAATCTTGCTAAATTTTGAGGACGAAATTTCTTGTTAGTGGGGAAGTATGTAACAACCCAGAATTTTAAAGGAATATTTTAAATAAAAATTGGAATTTTTGAGAAAAAATAAATTTTTGAATTTTATAAATTTTATTGGTTAAATAGGCTGGTTATGATTTTAGAAGAATATAACTTCAAGCGGAATTTAATTCGGAGTTAAAATGAATTTTTAATTAAAGTTTTAAACCCCTTAATTAAATAAGCTGACAGTGTCAAAATCCCTGCTTGATCGATCGATCGATGCCTGGGGGTCGATCGATTGATCATAGTGAATTCTGCCAGCAACTGTTCATCATTTTGACAAAATAAAGAATTTTAATTATATTTTTTAACCCTCAAACTTTACTATAAAAAGGAAGCTTGGGTTAGGAATTTTAACACACAACTTTTGCAAACCCTTAGCAATCAACACACCCTTCTCTCTTCATCTTCCACCTCCAAAACACAAAACACCATTAAAACAGTTTTTCAAGCTTATTTTTGGGGGTCAAAACAGAATTATTTCAAAGTGGTGCAAAAGAGTTTTTCGATCAATTTTCTGAGGAGAACCCGTGTTTCTCGTCAATTTCAACATCTGAAAATCAGGCATGTTTATCATATTCTTTTCCTTTAGTGATATATGTCTTGATTATGGCCTCCATTAAAACACATGTGTTCTAAAATAAATTAAGAACATAACATATTGAAGAAATTAATTATGGGACTGTTTTTGAAAAAATAATTAATTATACCAAATAATTATAATTTTGTTGTTATTTGAATTGTATTTACTTAGTTGATGATATAATGGACATATACATGTAGAGGACCCCTTAGTAATTTAAATTGGATGTTTATATAAATTCCTAAAACAACTAAATTACTCGTGCTAAGAAAATAAATAATAATTATGGAACTTACAATTAATAATTATTCGGGAAAATTATAATGATTAAGTGTTCTTAATTTCCCCATATTTGGATTAAAAATCATTTATTAAGAATTTAGTATTGTTGAGAATATTATCATAAATTGTTGATAATATAAATTATGAAATATTATATTTCGAGAACGTTGGTATTTTAGATAATTGGTTTTCACCCCTCGTTATAGTACACTTGTTAGGTATGGGACTAATAAAGTGAGCCTAAGTTGCGATTTATGCTAATTTATTTGGGACTAGTTAATATAAATCTATGCGGGTTATATAAATTGGGGTGGGGGAAAATTCTCTATTTTTACCGTTGATGTGCTGACCTAGAAATTGATATCTAGTCGAAGTAAAATTGTTATAATCATCGTTTATTTATGATGGGATG
Source organism: Sambucus nigra (assembly GCA_949130495.1). NCBI lineage: Eukaryota > Viridiplantae > Streptophyta > Magnoliopsida > Dipsacales > Adoxaceae > Sambucus > Sambucus nigra. The sequence goes on along the minus strand of OX422213.1, from coordinate 557,946,080 downwards.
AAATTGTGTTTTGGGAACTTTTAATTGGGGCTAGAATATTTTGAGGATTTTCACATCACTATTAAGGGTGGGGAAAATTCATTGTGAATAACTAGAGTGAGAAATTTTGGGAAAGTAATACCGTAAGACTAAAACTGGTATTAAAATTAATGGCGACATCATGTTGTCCAGGGCCGATAGTTTAACCGGGTCAGAGGACGTTTATGTCGTGTCGTGTGTGGAACCTTGTCATATCGCAAGGATCGCAGGATAAAACGGATCAGACGGCGGACTTGACAAAGGGATGTGTGTGTGTGTGGAACCTTGTCATATCGCGATAGTCGCAGTATAAAAACGGATCAGACGACGAACTTGACAAGGGGATGTGTGGTAATATTAATCTATTTTAGTGTAAATCACCCAAGTCGGGAGGACCGCCATACTTAATAATAAAGTGAGAACAATTCATCCTGGTTAATTCAAAAACATTAATATCATGGGACTTGGGTTAAATTTAAAATAATATTAGTGTGGCACATTTAAACCTTGGGGTTACTTAGGAAATTTAATTGTTAAGGATTATAGATCGTCTTTTAATTAAAATATTCTATATTTATGATCAATATGTATAGCACTATTGTCTGGGTTCAAGGACCCTAATTGAAAGGAGTATCCGATATTTATGCTCGGGTCTTGTGCTCTGACACATGCGTTGACTAATAATTTTCAGGATTTAAATTGAAGTAGCTGCGTAGAAATTATTGGAGATCTTTCGGAAGTGCAGCTGGAGCTATATTATTGTTTTAGTAGTTTATTTCCTCTCCTATTCAGTCGTATTTATTGTGAGACTGTATTTGGGCTTTATTGGTCCTTTCAGTTCTAAAGTTGTCTTAAAATTTCAGTTGGGTTTGATTTATTGTAATAATTAAGGTATTCGGAGATTGCATCTGACGGACTTTATATCGTACTTTGGTGATATATCCATTGGATGTCCTTAATATTTGGGTTTGATTTAAGATATTTATCTTGTGGATTAAAACTTATATGTCTCACATCTATCACACGCTAAGGATGATATTTAATTTATTAACGCCAGGCTTAATTTTGGTGGCGGTCGATGCCAGAATTTAGCGGGGTGTTACACTTACTAGGAACCCTATTTAAGATGTGGACAACGGTCTTTAATGCATATGTCCACAAAAATGTTGGCAATTGGGTCCTACTTATTATACTTCTAACCATTTCTATAAGGGTACGATTAGGCCTTTCAGCTACACCATTCAGCCAAGGTGATCCTAACATTATGTACTGGGCGCAAATACCTATTTTTTCAGGGAGTTTAGCAAATGCGCCAGGGCGTTGCCCTGACTCATCAAATCTTCCATAATATTCACCACCTCTATCAGACCTAATAATTTTCACATTTTTGTCTAATTGCCTCTCAACCTCATTAATGTATATTTCAACGACGTTCACAGACTGTGATTTATCATGCAACATGTTCAAAATGCAATAATGTGAAAAATCATCTATAAAGGTGATGAAGTATTTTTCTCCACCAATATATGGAATATCAAAAGGTCCACATATGTTTGTATGTATTATTTCAAGTAGCTGGGTGCTTCTTGTGGATCCTTTCTTTGTATGTTAGGTCTGTTTTCTTTTGATACAGTCCACACATACACCATAATTGGCCCAATCTAGGTTATGGAGTATTCCATCTTTAATGAGCCTTTCAATTCTCGGCCTGGATATGTTCCTTAATCTTTTATGCCACAAGTAAGAAGATATTTCATCATTATGTGTACGTTTCGTACCAACATTAGGATGCAGGGTCACAAGGGTTTTTGAAAAATTCTCTTCAAGATTCAATTGATATAAACCATCTAATAAAAATCCAGAACCAAAATTATTAGAATATTTAATCAAACCAAAACCATTGTACTTAAATTCAATCGCAAAACCGTCTAAAGCAAGTTTGAAAATAGAAATTAAATTCCTAGAAACTGTAGGAACATAAAAAGTTTCTTGCAAATCTAAAATAAATTCAGTGATTAAAATCAGGCGAAAGACTCCAATAGATTCTATTTTAGCCTTCGCTTTATTGCCCATGTAGAGAAAATGCTCATTTGGATTTGTTTTGCGGATCGAAGTGAAGCTCTGCATCGAATTAAAAACATGACACATTGAACCAGAATTAATCCACCAAGTGTTAGAAGGTGCGTAAATACGATTTGATTCGAAACAAACATAAATAAAGGGCTTACGCTTTTTCTCGAACCATGCCTTTCATTTATGGCAATCCCTCTGGAAATAGCCCTTCTCTTTACAGAAGTGACACTTGTCATTCTTTTCCTTCTTCACAACAGCATTTGATGGTTCAGCTTTATGAGACAGCCCAGGACCTTTCTTAATTCCCTTGTCGAACTTTTTCTTAAAACCAACTCCTTTGACTGTCAGATTTGCCACCCGTCCATTAGTCACATGGCCATTCTGTTGCTTAAGCCTTCCTTCTTCCTGTACCAACATGCTTTACAAATCATTTACATTCCACTTATCTTTTATAGTGGTGTAATTGATTTGGAAAGGCCCATACTTAGGAGGTAGGGAGTTTAGGACGAATTGGATGAGAAAAGACTCATCCCCTGTCATGCCCAAAATTCTAAGTCTAGCATCCAGATTGGTCATCTCTATAATGTGCTCATTTATGGTTCGAGTACCATCGAACCTCATAGTGGTCAGGTCAGCCATCAGTTTCCCAGCAAGGGATTTATCAGAAGTGAGAAAGCGTTCCTTAATGTTGTTCAAATACTCGTTTGCTTTAGTAGTTTCAGGTAGGGAGGTCTTAATGTTAGAAGCAACGCACATTTGCATAAACATAAGGGCCAGCCTATTGGATCGAGACCATGCTTCATGGATAATAATTTCATCCTCGCTACTGGTATCAGTAATAGTAGTGGGTTCATCACACATAATTTCCATGTCCAGGTCAAGAACCCCTAGGCAGAACTCAATTTTCTCATTCCATTCAGAAAAATTAGTTCCATCGAATTTGGAATAGGACTGAGTTTGCGAATACAGGTTAAGGGGAACTGCAATTAATAACAATTTTCATAAATTAAATTTTCACACACAACAAAAATTGCAAGGGTCGAATATTGAATTGTTGACTAAAATTTTTGGCATATTTCATTTACAATCTGAATATAACGGAATCAGTGTTAATCATCACATAATGTTCAGATTGTAAAGATATATTACCCTATAATTCATTCATCATGGTTCCAAAATTTTAGCATCTGTGTTTGTTGCCTAAACATTTAATACCATGATTAATGGACTTAATGTCAACTATTCTGTTTTCAGAAAACTAGTTCTAAGGTTGTTCAATTCAGAAATTAGCATGTGTTGCGCCTCAATCCAATTTTATAACTAATATTAGAATAAACCTTTAATGAATGTAAGTTTATTATTCGTACATGCAGTCTCAGCCTGTGTTTGGCCTTTGAGTTAACTCAAATGAATAGTTGCTTACATGTCCCAATTTAAATATAGTTAATCAAGCATTAAATATTAACTATAATACATAATCTATCAGTAATTACAAAGATACCAATAGTAGCTTAAATGCCTCAAAAACAGAATTGCCCATGTATAGTAAAAAACACATAATTCATGAATTTTGCCAAAAATGAGTTTTCACCATAAAATTGAAGTAAAACATGCCAGAAAACCAATTTTTTTTGCGGAACGTTAATATCAATTTTCTGTAAAGATTTGTAAGCCCCGAGATTATTTTCTAAAATGGTAAAAATGGGGTTTTGAGGGCCTTAACGGATTCGGATTGCCGAAAAACACATTACATCACGGCCAAAGGCGGTGAAATTCGATCGTTGGCCGTTTCCAATCAACATATCAAGTTTCAAGTCAATCGGACACCAAAAATTTCGAAAAACACTATTCACTACGCCAAAAAAAAAATTCTCTCGAAATCTGTTTTGCGCCAAATCACAGTTTTCATTTAATTAATCTTAAAAACAGATTCGTTTTCTTATCATGATTAATAAAAGTGTTTTTCAGAATGCTTACACAACTTGAAACAATAAAATAATGCTAACTGCATATTAGGGTTCCAATAACACGAAAAGGGGTTGAACAATAATGGGACAGTTATGATAAGATAAGGACTGTATGCAGTAATTTCGTTCTTAATATCATACATAACACAAATTCGAATTGCCATATGTATGATTATCAGATTGCTTAAAAATTCCAGATTTTCAGATTTTTCAAATAAAAAATTCCAAATTCCTAGATTCATCAAATAAAAAATTCCAGATTTCCAGATTCATAATTTTTTTTTTCAAATTTCCAGATTCAAAAGATCATAAATCAGAATTGTTATAAAGAATTTTTTATTAACGGAAAACATGAGATTATAAACCGAAAGCTCTGATACCACATGTTAATCAATACTGTTTTGTCAATCATAAAATCGGATATAAGCTATAATGTTACATCGTGTTAAAAACTGTTTTTCCATGAATCCAGATATTTAATCTTCATGTAATCAAAATATCATAAGTTATTTATAACTATGATCAAAACTGACCTTTATCCATTGCAATTGATTGGAATAAGGTGACTTGAATGCTCTTGTTAAAGCTTCCTTTGAATCCTTTCTTGAATAGGCCAGAATTACTCTCTTATCTGCCCAGAATATTTGTGAGAAAATAAAAATAATGAGAATTTCAGATTTTCTCTCCCTCCTTAGAAACAGTATGTATTGAGATGATCTAGATGGTGTAGAGGTCTCTATTTATAAGGGGAAGAGGGCCGAAATCCTAGTGGAGGTGGGACTCTTTTAAAGTCTCCCACTATTGCCACTAACCATCATGTGACTAACGGATAAGATTTACCCAATCTTTTAATATCTTTATTTATCACATTCCTAATTAATTATCTAACATTTATCAAGACCACATAAATGGGAAATTCGGAATTTAATACAATTGAAATTAAATAATTAATTTCGTCACTTAACATTAATTTCCAACAGTCACACTAATAATGTTGCCACATACATAATTCTAGACGAATTATCTACCCCCATTACAGCAACATGGGATATATGATAACTGTCACATAGGATTGGGATAATTTAAACCTATGCACAACCAGTGTCGTCAGATTGGGTTATTGTACACAATCGCAACGTATGTGTCCCATCAAATCCTCGATTATTAAATTCTTCATGAGACTCAACACCAAGCCGTGGTATGTTCACGCACATAGATACATAGAATTATTTACACACAACATAAACGGTCCTACAATGTCGAACTTTTTTACTTTGATAATTAATTTATAATTTAATTCCTAAAAGGTTATCCCAAATTAACAGAGTCATTAGGAATACTTTACCCTTATAAACCTTTATACTGACCAAAAATATTAATTAAAGAGATCATAAAATAATCCATAATCATACCTAATTAAATATTCCATAGCAAAAATACGGGGACCGGATCAATCTAGGGCATTTGATCTGCCTATTCTTAGCCAATTTTTATATATGATAATCCCACTTAAACCACTAAAATTAAGTTTAAACCCAATGATATTTATTCTCTATGATTTGATAAATGTATATGGGTAAAACGATAATCAAATGAACCTTTAAACATGAATTTATCACTTCAAACATGAACTAATTAAGAATCAATTATAATATGAACATTAATTCTATGATGATTGTCATCATTAATGCTAAATTTCATTAATCTCACAAATTTAACTAATTCATAAAACTATCATAATATAAAATTGGTTCTTACATGATTTTTATCTTTAATTTTAGAATTGACTGTAAGATGGCAACATAATTTTAACATAATCCCTAATTTTTGTTTAAGAAAGGTTCCCACATCCTAATTCATCAAATTTTTGTATAAAAATCCAAAAACTTCTTAAGATTATAATGGGAATTATTATCCTAATTTAGATTTCCTAAAATATGGTTTTTATGAGAATCATATAATAACAAAAGAGAAGAGTAGAATTAAATTTTCTTGCTTTGTTTTATTTTTGCAAAAATCCATAATTTTCTTCCTAATTCCTTAATCTTCTCCATCGTAATTACTCCAAATTTTCTCCTAGCTACTAGCCTCTAGGTTTAGGGTTATGTATAAAGTGATCTATTCACTTACGCTAATCTTATGTTGATATAAATCTAATACATGCTCCCCTTAGAACCTAAAGTAAAATCACATTATATGCTCCAAACCTCACTTAAACCATTCGAAATATGGCTCAATGGTTCGCCAACCCGCAAGTGCAATCCTCTATGTTTATATCATTATTTGGGCACTCTAATAACCTTATAAGTCCAACACAAATCAAATCCACTAAATTTATGCCAAAGCCTAAATAAAGTACATAATTACATAAATCTCATGAAGATTTATTCAGTCTATAATGTTCACTAAGTTAACTTAGTTAGCAGATAATTAAATTATTTACCATAAAGAACTACTAGTTAAACACATAACTTCGACAGTTAAAATAATTATTTAAATATAGGGTATTATATGCTTCCCCTAATAAACGAATTTTGTCATCAAAATTGAACACATACTCAATTGGAAGAGCCTTGGATACTGCTCATCAATATCACCATCCAGTTATTAGGTAGAGACACTAACTAACATAATAACCCTATAACAAAAAACTAGATCCCTACGATCTAAGTTGCATGAAAGTCTTTCTTTGTAATTTTCATCTGACTGAAGCTCATTATGTCCCAATATTATACATTCATTGGCCTGTCATCTTTGATGAACTTACTCAACATCAAAATCTGGATTACATCAAGAACACGTTGCAAATGATCACTAATAAAATATAGTTAAATATCCTACATTTCGGGGTGCTAACTTTCCATTCTTTTTAAATCTCATCAGTCAATTCATGAGAGACACCTTTATAGCACACGATATTCAACTCTCAACTCAAGATCATGACTACACTTATATATGTAAGTCTTATACCTACCATGAGTTTTCTATATATAAGTTAGAATGAGAGCGGCCTTACTTGAGGTGTCCTTAATGAATTTGGTTCCTAGAAGCTTGTTATCCCCACACTCTAAACAACAAATATATAATGTCAAGGACACATATATAATGCCTTGAATGGTGGCACACTTATAGTCTATTGGTTTGTAATATCATAGAAAACTCAAATAACTACAACTATTGTTCTCATCTACCTTCAAAATTAATACGCATTCTCATAATTTATCTTACCAAATGAGATTCACCGATTATCTCCCCATCGAATTGTGGGTGGTATGAAGTACTCAAGTTAAGATCCACTCCCATCATTTCCTGGAAATTATGCCGCTAGTGGACTATAAAAGTACGATACCTATCGAATATGATATCCAAAGATACATTATGTAATTGCATAATTTCAGTAATATTTAGTCGGGCGTACTGCTTTGTGGTGTAATTAGTTCGAACAGAAAAATGCTCCCCATTAGTTGATCTCTTTAGAATTACCCAAATGGCTCCGTGTATGATTTGAGAAATTGCTAATCCCATCACAATATTTGATGGGGTTGAAATAGGTTTTGATCTAAGCTCATCAAATGATCCTCCCTAAAGTGGGAGTAGGTGTTTTAGAACAAAAAAAGTTTAAACACAGGGGTTATAATGATTCAGAAACTTGGAATCTACATCCACTTTGAAGCTGTAAATATGTAGTATATTTAATGCAAGGTTATATAATACAATGATAATCAACCTTGGATTTCAACTAAGTAGGTTTAGCTCAGTCCGTTGTCTTTGTAGAAATATTTAAGAAGTAATTAATTGTCTTGTCTTCTTTAAATAATTATTTCTTACTTCGGGTTCACGAGATGATAAAATGAGCTAAATACCTAAGCAAGATGGTTGATATACAATCTAGGGTTTGAAAGTGGTCCATTCATCATTATAAATGTTAAATAGCCTATTTCCCACTTGTTTCCTGTTGAACAAAATCAAGTTTGATGATTGTAATTTTTCTTAAATATCATTAATACAGCCAACTTCTAGGAGGAGATTAGAAGTGACATGTAAAGCATAGGTTTCCATGGCTGAGATCTGACGCCACAAACATTTGATGGCATGTTGGTGCCAGATCTTGTATGTGTGTGATGATGCTTGTTGGGAGCATTCAGTTATATTCAATGATCTCGAATAAACAATAAGTAATGAGTGGGGTTAGGAATAACAATGCTTGTACTTTTGACTAACCTGTTAATTTAATATACGGAGCTTGGAAAGTCTCCAAAATGAACTTTTTGATATTAAGGTCAAAGTTCCAGGCCATTAAGTGTTGGAAATTAATCTTAAGTGACGAAATTAATTATTTAATTTCAATTGTATTAAATTCCGAATTTTCGATTTACGTGGTCTTGATAAATGTGAGATAATTAATTAGGAATGTGATAAATAAAGATATTAAAAGATTGGGTAAATCTTATCCGTTAGTCACATGATGGTTAGTGGCAGTAGTGGGAGACTTGAAAAGAGTCCCACCTCCACTAGGATTCTGGCCCTCTCCCCTTTATAAATAGAGACCTCTACACCATCTAGAGTCATCTCATAACACAATATTTTTAAGGAGGGAGAGAAAACCCAAAATTCTCATTATTCGTATTTTCTCACAAATATTCTGTGCACATAAGAGAATAATTCTGGGCTATTCAAGAAGGGATTCAAAGGAAGCTTTGACAGGAGAATTTAAGTCATCTTATTCCAATCAATTGCAATGGAGAAAGGTTAGTTTTGTTCATAGTTATAAAGAACTTACGATTTTGTGATTACATGAAGATTAAACATCCTGGATTCATGACAAATCTTTTTTTGACACGATGTAACATTATGGTTTATATCCGGTTTTATGATTGACAAAACAGTATTGATTAACATGTGGTATCAGAGCTTTCGGTTTATAATCTCATGTTTTCCTTTAATGAAAATTTCTTTATAACAATTCTGATCTTTGACCTTTTGCATCTGGAAATATGGATTTTTTTTTCTGTTAAGTCTGGAAATCTAAAATTTTTACTTTGATGAATCTGGAAATCTGGAAATTTTGTTTTGAAAAAATCTGGAAATCTAGAATTTTTAAGCAATCTGGTAATCATACATATGGTAATTCGAATTTTTTGTTATGTATGATATTAAGAACGAAATTGTTGCATACAGTTTTTAATCTTATGATTACTGTCCCACTATTGTTCAATCCCTTTTCGTGTTATTTGAACCCTAATATGCCGTTAGCATGATTTTATTATTTGAAGTTATGTAAGCGTTCTGGAAAACACTTTTATTAATCATGATGAGAAAACGAATCTGTTTTTTAAGATTTATTAAGTGAAAACTGTGATTTGACACAACAAATTTTGGGTTTTTTAGCAGAGTGAATAGTGGTTTTTGAAAATTTTGGTGTTCGATTGACTTGAAACTGGGTACGTTGGCTGGAAACGGGCCAACGATCAAATTTCACTGCCTTTGGCTGTGATGTAATGTGTTTTTCGGCAATCCGAGTTCGGTAAGGCCCTCAAACCCCATTTTTGCCATTTTAGGAAATAATCTCGGGGCTTGTAACTCTTTACAGGAAATTGATATTAATGTTCCGCAAAAAGTTTTGGTTTTCTGGCATGTTTTACTTCAATTCTATGGTGAAAACTCATTTTTGGCAAAATTCATGTATTATATGTTTTTACTATACTTGGGCAATTATGTTTTTGAGGCATTTAAGCTGCTATTGGTATCTTTGTAATTACTTGTAGATTACGTATTATAGTTAATATTTAATGCATGATTAACTATATTTAAGTTGGAACATGTAAACAATTATTCATTTGAGTTAAGTCAAAAGCCAAACACAGGCTGAGACTGCATGTACGAATAATAGACTTACATTCATTAAAGGTCTATTCTAATGTTAGTTATAAAATTGGATTGAGGTGCAACACATGCTAATATCTGAATTGGACATTATTAGAACTTGTTTTATGAAAACAGAATAGTTGACATTAAGTTCATTAATCATGCTATTAAATGTTTAGGCAACAAACACAGATGCCAAAATTATGGGACCATGATAAATGAATTATAGGGTAGTATATCTGTATAATCTTAACATTATGTGATGATTAACACAGGTTCCGTGATATTCAGATTGTAAATGAAATATGCCAAAATTTTTAGTCAACAATTCAATATTCGACCCTTGCAATTTTTATTATGTGTGAAAATTTAATTTGTGAACATTGTTATTAATTGCAGTTCCCCTTAACCTGTATTCTAAAGCTCAGTCCTATTCCAAATTTGATGAAACTAATTTTTCTGAATAGAATGAGAAAATTGAGTTCAACCTAGGGGTTCTTGACCTGGAAATGGTAATTATGTGTGATGAACCCGCTGCTATTACTAATGCCAGTAGCGAGAATAAAATTGCTATCCATGAAGCATGGTCTTGATCCAATAGGCTAACCCTTATGTTTATGTGAATGTGCGTTGCTGCTAACATTAAGACCTCCCTACCTGAAACTAAGAAAGCGAAAGAGTATTTGAACAACACTAAGGAACGCTTTCGCACTGCTGATAAATCCATTGCTAGAAAACTGATGGCTGACCTGACCACTATAAGGTTCGATGGTACTCGAACCATGAATGAGCACGTTATAGAGATGACCAATATGACTTCTAGACTTAGAGTTTTGGGCATGACAGTGGATAAGTCTTTTCTCGTCCAATTCATCCTAAACTCCCTACCTCCTGAGTATGGGATTTTCCAAATCAATTACAACACTATAAAAGATAAGTGGAATGTAAATGATTTGCAAAGCATGTTGGTACAGGAGGAAAGAAGGCTTAAGCAGCAGAATGGCCATGTGACTAAGGGACAGGTGGCAAATCTTACAATCAAATGAGCTAGTTTTAAGAAGAAGTTCGGCAAGGGCATTAAGAAAGTTCCTGGACCGTCTCATCAAGATGAACCTTCAAATACTGCTGTGAAGAAGGAAAAGAATGACATGTGTCACTTCTGTAAAAAGAAGGGCTATTTCCAGAGGGATTGTCATAAACGAAAGGCCTGGTTCGTGAAAAAGGGCAAGCCCTTTATTTATGTTTATTTCGAATCAAGCCTTATTAACGCTCCTTCTAACACTTCGTGGATTGATTATGGTTCTCTGTGTCATGTTTCTAATTCGATGCAGGGCTTCACTTCGATTCGCAAAACAAATCCAAATGAGCATTTTCTCTACATGGGCAATAAAGTGAAGGATAAAATAGAAGCTATTGGAGTCTTTTGCCTGATTTTAAGCACTGGATTTATTTTAGATTTGGAAGAAACGTTTTATGTTCCCACAGTTTTTAGGAATTTAATTTCTGTTTCCGAACTTGCTTTAGACGGTTTTGCGATTGAATTTAAGTACAATGGTTTTGGTTTGATTAAAAATTCTAATAATGTTTGTTCTGGATTATTATTAGATGGTTTATATCAATTAAATCTTGAAAAGAATGTTTATGAAACCCTTGTGACCCTGCATCCTAATGTTGGTACGAAACGTACACTTAATGATGAAAAATATGTTTATTTGTGGCATAAACGATTAGGGTACATATCCAGGACGAGAATCGAAAGGCTCATTAAATATGGAATACTCCATAACCTGGATTGGGCCAATTACGATGTATGTGTGGACTGTATTAAAGGAAAACAGACCAAACATACAAAGAAAGGATCCAGAAGAAGCACCCAACTACTTGAAATAATACATACAGACATATGTGGACCTTTTGATATTCCAACCATTGGTGGAGAAAAATACTTCATCACCTTTATAGATGATTTTTCATGTTATTGCATTTTGTACATGTTGATAAGTCTCAGTCTGCGAACGTCGTTGAAATATACATTAATGAGGTTGAGAGGCAACTAGGCAAAAAGGTGAAAATTATTAGGTCTGATAGAGGTGGTGAATATTATGGTAGATATGATGACTCAGGGTAACGCCTTGGCCCATTTGGTAAACTCCTTAAAAAATTAGGTATTTATGCCCAATACACAATGCCAGGATCACCTTGGCAGAATGGTGTAGCTGAAAGACGTAATCGTACCCTTATAGAAATGGTTAGAAGTATGATAAGTAGGACGCAATTGTCTACATTTTTATGGACACATGCGTTAAATACCACTGTACACATCTTAAATAGGGTTCCTAGTAAGTCAGTTTCAAAACCCCCTTTTGAACTTTGGAAAGGATGGAAACCCGATTTAAGGTATTTACGTGTGTAGGGCTACCTAGCGGAATCTAGAATCTATAACCCTCATGAAAAGAAATTAGATCCTAGGACATTATCTTATCATTTCATCGGGTATCCAGAAAATTCGAAGGGATATAGATTCTACTGTCCAAATCATACAATTAAAATCATAAAAACTGGAAATGCTAAATTCATTGAAGAAGATGAAGTAAGTGGGAGTATGAAAGAAAGGGAGGTAATCATTCGAGAAATCAGGGTACAAATTCCTATACCTAGAGTTCATAACATACCTGTTGTTCCTAATGTAGTTGTTGAACCGGTCATTGACCCAATCAATAACAATGAGCAACAAGTGAATGATCAACCAACTGAATGACCACATAATGATACTATAACCAATGAAACTTTTAAAGGACCACAGGAAGTTCCATTAAGAAGATCTCAAAGAGAAAGGAGATCGGCAGTTCCAGATGATTATGTGGTATACCTTCAAGAGATCGAATTTAACATAGGGAATATTAATGATCTAGTTTCTTATGAAAAAGATGTAAATAGTAATGATTCAGATAAATGGGTTAATTCCATGAATGAAGAAATAAAATCTATGAATGATAACAAAGTTTGGGAGTTAGTCGAATTGCCAGAAGGACAGAAACGAGTTGGTACAGGTGGATCTTTAAGACCAAACTTAACTCGAAAGGCAATATCGAATGACATAAAGATAGACTTGTTAACAAAGGTCTTAATTAATGAGAAGGCATTGATTATAATGAGTCATTATCACCAGTTTCAAATAAGGACTCATTAAGAATTATATTAGCTTTGGTGGCTCATTATGATTTAGAGTTGCACCAAATGGATGTGAAAATAACCTTTATAAATGGGAGTTTAGAAGAAGAATTCTACATGACATATACATAAGGCTTCATAAAGGAAGGAAACGAAAACATGTCTAGATGTTAAAGAAGTCGATATATGGTCTAAAGCAAGCTTCTCGTCAATGGTACATTAAGTTCCACGATACCATTACATCCTTTGGGTTTAAGGAAAACACTGTTGATCGGTGCATATACCTGAAGATCAGTGGGAGAAAGTTTGTGTTTTTAGTACTATATGTTGATGACTTCCTTATCGCCAGCAGTGATCTTGGTTTATTAAGTGAAACCAAGAAGTACCTTTCTAAAAACTTTGAAATGAAAGATTTAGGTGAGGCATCCTTCGTGATCGGGATAGAAATATCTCGGGATAGATCACGAGGAATGTTGGGATTGTCTCAGAATGCTGACATTAACAAAGTTTTAGAAAGATTTAGCACGCAAAGTTGCAATCCCATTAATGTTCCACTTCAGAAAAGGGATAAGTTCAGCTTAAGTCAATGCCCTAGAAGTGATTTAGAAAGGGAGCACAAGAAAGGCATGCTTTATGCTCCGCTCGTAGGGAGTTTTTTTTATGCACAAGTCTGCACTAGATCGGATATCAATTTTTCCATTGGGATGCTAGGCAGATATCAAAGCAATCCGGGGATTTACCATTGGAAAGATGCAAAGAAAGTGTTGAGGTACCTGCAAGGGACCAAGTATTACATGCTCACACATTGGAAGACTGATCACCTTGAGGTGATTGGTTTTTCAGACTCAGATTTTAGGGGATGCCTTTACAGTAGGAAGAGCACTTCGAGCTATGTATTCCTTATGACTAGAGGAGCCATTTCATGGAAAATTGCTAAGCATAGGGTCATTGCATCATCTACTATGGAGTCTGAATACGTAGTTTGCTTCGAAGCTACAAATCGTGTATTATGGCTGCGAAACTTTATTTTAGGACTTAGAATTATGGGGTCAATATCTAAGCCGCTGAAATTTGTTGTGATAATGTCTCAGCAGTCTTCTTCTTGAATAAGGATAGGTATACTAAGGCTTCTAAGCATATTGAGATGAAATATTTTCAAAACAAAGAGTGTCAATTGATCACATTAGTACGTGTGATAAAATAACAGATCCTCTTACGAAATGACTATCTCCGAAGACCTTTATGGAACATGTCAAAGAGATGGGTCTCGATTAGTTAGATTATGATTGTTATTTTGGCTTAGTTGTTTGACACTATTACTTGAATTCAATAAAAGTGTTTATGATTTCTATTATTTTTGTCTTTTGTGAATGCATGCATATAATTATGAATTATTGTTGACAGAAATAATCATTATTCAAAAGGACATTACGAGGCCATTATGAGGCCATTATGATACCCAATATTAAAGGCCCAGTTGAATGAAATATTGGTGTTGTGGTACATGGAAGGAACCATGCTCTTTAATATCATGGAACCACCATGACTCGCATACGTAAATAATTTGATTTAGAAAACTAAATTTATCAATGATTGTGCACCTTATGATACCTAATCTAATTATACAAATTATTAAGACCAAGCGGGAGACTGTTGGAAATTAATGTTAAGTGACGAAATTAATTATTTAATTTCAATTGTATTAAATTCTGAATTTCATATTTATGTGGTCTTGATAAATGTGAGATAATTAATTAGGAATGTGATATATAAATATATTAAAAGATTGGGTAAATCTTATTCGTTAGTCACATGATGGTTAGTGGCATTAGTGGGAGACTTGAAAAGAGTCCCACCTCCACTAGGATTCCGGCCCTTTTCCCCTTATAAATAGAGACCTCTACACCATCTAGAGTCATCTCATAACACACTATTTCTAAGGGGAGAAAAAAATCCAAAATTCTCATTATTCGTATTTTCTCACAACTATTCTGGGCACATAAGAGAGTAATTCTGGGCTATTCAAGAAGGGATTCAAAGGAAGCTTTGAGAGGAGCATTTAAGTCATCTTATTCCAATAAATTGCAATGGAAAAAGGCTTGTTTTTATTATAGTTATAAAGAACTTACGATTTTGTGATTACATGAAGATTAAACATCCTGGATTCATGACAAAACTATTTTTAACACGATGTAACATTATGGTTTATATCCAGTTTTATGATTGATAAAACAGTATTGATTAACATTAAGGTCATATAAATTACACATAAATGGTATCAATCCACGTTGTAGTTTGAGTAGATTAGTTGAGGTCGACTCCTCCCTTTCAAAGTCTATTTGGTGCATGGAAATCGATAATCCTTAATAATTAGTCTAAGGATCGATATACTATCTTTATCTTCAATATTGGTCACCTTATATTTAATACCCCATATTTTAAAGGGAATAAACAATTAATTAAATACAAAAATACTAAATTGATTAATGAAGTTTAAATTAATTAAATTTTGATTTAGTTAATCCAAAAATTTACTTGGATGAATATTATGTGAATTTAAAGTTAAGATGGATTAAAATGGAATTTTAAAAAATAATTACTAGTTTATTTTGTTTTATCTAAAAAGTTTGGGGTTTAAATAGTATTTTTTGTAAAGTGTATATTGCGATGGACATATGAAGAGTTTAGGTGGTTATGTTGTATAAGTATCTGATAAGGAAAAAATGTCTACTGAAAATAATGTTCCACTACACGGCTCCTCTCTCTATGGAGGAAGAAGATGCATTCATACAAAGCAATAAAAAAAGAAAAATAATCACATGGAAACCATGCAAAGTCAGAAGCAAATGTGTATTGATACAAACTCAAGGGAACAACAAGATACAGGAGCTCCTCTACATGAAACCCCTGTGCCCGTGGATCACGAAGACAATAGACCCAGTCAAAAGGCCTCATACCGTGATGCTGTTATCAGGAAAGAGAACAAAGATTTTTTTTTGATGATTCTAATCTCTACTGGTCGGATGAAGAACGCACAGAGAATACTACTATCAATGAAACCCAAAGCTTTGATCTCAATTCCCGCCCAACTAATGATAATCCTCTAAAATCAGAAATTATCATCCCTCCTAAACGAATGGAAAAACTCCAAAGTAAGTGGAAGGATAGCATCTTTGTGAGACTTCTAGGGAGAGTTATTGGGTATAGAACTCTCAGGAATAAAATCCCATCCTTGTGGAATCTTCAAGGTGACTATAAAGTCATTGACCTTGAAGAAGGCCACTTCCTCTTCAAATTCGATATGAAGTGTGACTATAACCATATACTTACAGATGGGCCATAGGTTACAAATAACTATTATCTCACTGTGAGAAAATGGGAACCTTTATTTAATCCAAAAAAAGCCTTAGAAACATATACAGCTATGTGGGTGAGATTTCCTTGCCTATCCCTGGAGTTATTTCAAGAAACAGTACTGCATGATATAGGTAAACTCATTGATGAACCTATCAAAACTGATACAAACTCGGTTGAAAGCCATATAGGGTAGTTTGCTTGAATTTGTGTGGTGGTGGACATTTCCAAACCACTCATCCTAAAATACCTCATTAATGGAGTTGAGTATGACATTGAATATGAGTTCCTCCCATCTCTTTACTTTAAATGTGGAGTGATAGGGCATGGGCATAAACAAGATTTTTGTCCCTCCTTTATGACTCCGGCTAATACTTAGGACAAACTATTAGAAAATGGAAAAGCTCAGGCTAGAGGTAATACCAACGTTAAAATTCCAACGGCTAACACCTACTCTGATGGTAGTAAGGAAACTAGGAGGACAACTAATTCTGATACCACCTCGAATTTCGAACCATGGATGCTAGTATAGCGTAAAAGTCGAAGAACACCGGCTAGAGCTAGTGGTAGTGGACATATGCAGACTGTGGGGTCCCATGCTAGCCAAAGATCGCACAATAAATTTAACGCACTCAGTGAGAGAGGAAGTAGTGCCTAATCCTCTAATACTAATGGGCAAGGGGGCAGACGTCGAGTGCAAACGTAAACGAGAGGAATAAAAATAGACTGATAACGGTAGGGAATTGAGTGCCCTGGTGGATAGCGCTATGACTAACCGTAATAAAAGAATACGTGAGGTGGGTAACAACCAAAAGGCGACCAACAAGACTATGATGAGATCTGATTTGGCAGTTAATGAAGACCCTACTTACGCTCGAAATGCAACATCCTATGTCATGAATTTAGAGGATAGGCAGCCTGATCATGAGTCAGGCAACATGAAGAATACAACTCCTAACCTTAATAGGTCGTCTATTCAATTTACCCCCTTTAATAACCATCAACCACTCGACTGTTTTCACCCACCTAGCTCTAGTGCCAACCCAACAAACTTAAAGAAACCCCCACCTGCCATAACAAACTCTCTAACTCCAAAAAACACAGAGAACCCTAATGGATACATCTAGGAAGCTCGAGACACTACCATTAGCCATGATAGGGGACACATAAATTTTACACAAAGAGATACTGACGGGGGAAGTAATTTTCTAGGTGGAAACCATGGTGGACGAAGCCACGGTGGTACTGGGAGCTTGGAAATATGCACAAATCAGACTAAAAATACAGGTACTACCCCTCCAATCACGAGAGGACCGAAAAGTAGTGACGAAGATCACGTCAATAATGTCAACTATAGAGCTAATAAAAATGGTAAAGAACCAGCTTCCTTGGCCTGAGAATGAGAGGCTACCCATCCTACCCACACTTTACTCAATAAAGATGCTAGTTTGGAATGTAAGAGGAGCGGGTAAACCCCTTTTTAAACCTACCTTGGTTGATCTCAATAGTATGTACTATCCGGAGGTGTTGATTATCTTACAGTCCCAAATTACTCTTATTGATATGGGAACTTTTTTCGTTGACCTGGGATTTAATGAAAGCAAAAAATTAGACCCTAATGGTAGGGAAGGTGGCATCTAGATTCTTTGGAAGGACCCGACTGTCTCGATCACGCCTATTGCAGTGTCTAGGTAAGATATACACTTTGTTATTACCAGAAAGAATTATGAGGACTGGCTTCTTATAGCAGTTTACGCTAGGCCTCTCCCCACACTTAGAAGAAAACTGTGGGAAAATCTGTGTATCCTAGATGACCAGTCCATCATCCATTGGATGATCACCGGAGATTTTAATGACCACCTTGATAGTAGCGAGAAGAAGAGCTTCACAAAAAACCATGCGAGTAGTAGCCGCTCTTCCTTCACCAAAAACATAGATAATTGCAAGCTCTTGGAGATCAGCAGCACAGGGCCCCGCATGACATGGACTAATGGCCGCTGTGGTTTCGCTAACTCGATGGTTAGACTGGATAGATCCCTGGCCAATGCTGACTGGAGAACTATGTTCTCGGAAGCGGTCATGGACATCTTGCCCAGAACTGCCTCTGATCATAGTCCCATGATCGCCCACACTAAAGGTAAACCTACTCCTACGAATTTGAATAAACCTTTTAGGATTTTGGCTTGTTGGTTTAAGAGGACGGACTTTAATGAGCTCGTTAAAGATAGTTGGAACCCGTTACACAACATGGATCATAATATTAACCTTTTCAAGAAAAATGCCATAATTTGGAATAAAAATGTCTACGGAAATATCTTTTATAGAAGAAGACATCTCCTAAATAGAATTAAAGGGGTCCAAATCGCGCAACAGGAGAGATTATCCCATAATTTAGACCGCCTAGAGAATGATATTTAGAATGAATATTGATAGAAGGAATTTTGGGTGTATTTCTTGTCGTTGCTTGAAAAGCCCTTCTAATCAAAATCCTTATGTACCTACAAAATATAATAAACTCAAGTGTAGAAGTAAGTAAGGGTATCAATCCACTTTTAGGGAGTAAAGCACATGGAACAAATTCAATTGTAATTCACTTTTTATTTTCTTTTTGTTCTTTTTCACTTTTCTAATTTTTTTTAGCTTTTTTAATATTAAAACAATAGGGTGAGGTGAGATCTAAACTAAACTAAACTAAACTAAACTAAATGAAAATAACTAACTAGAAATTTACTAAAATGAAAATTAAAGTCTAAACTAAAAATAAGAGATAAAGTGAGGAAAATAATTGTGAGAACAATCGAGGAGTGGGATTACACCACAAATTTTAATTATTCTAATTAATTAATTTAATTATTTGAATTCTCCCAAATTAATATTAAAATTACAAACCAACTCTCGTTGCAAGTGTAATTAGAATAATAATCTTTTAGAAAATTAAAATTAACACCCCACAACTCTAGAAAATTAGATCAACACTCCTTTTAATTAATCACCCGCTAGGATCGATCAATTAGAATTTATGTCAATCTTAGAAATTAAATTTAGAGTTGAAATTCAAATGATAATACCCCACTTAAGAAACCCCTATCTCTAGTTCGAATCTAAAATGGGTATTATCACTAGAATTTCGATTTTCTCTCGAAAATCATTTACCCTCTCTCGAGGCGTAAATCTAAGGGTGATGGATCAAATTTAACATTCAAAGGGAAATTTCAAGTAATCAAACTAATTAAACTAAAATAATATCAAATAAGGGTTTCACCCCACCCCTTGAAAGGGGTTTTAGCCTAACATGGTATGAAATATGACAAATTAATAATCAAAGGCATAAACAAATAAAATAGAAGGGTAAGAGGACAAATCTTCAAACAAGTCTCCTTGATGTGCAAAATTGGACTCTAATCCTCCATTGAAATTGAACAACTTCCATTCAAAATGAGCTCTCCACAATATTCAATTACATACAAATACTCATTTGAATTGCTCAACAATTAATCTCTCACAAATATCTAAAAAGATAAAAATAAAATTATTTACAAAAATATTCTACCTAATTTATTTTCTACTCTAACCTATCTCTCTCTCTAGAATTTTTTCTCTACTTGATATGATGATCCCTCTTCAAATGGCCTTGAGGTCTTCTTTTATATGCAATTGGAGTTAAGGGGTTAATTTGGAAAAATAAGGATGTGCACATGAGGGGTGTGAGGTATGAGGATATATGGGTGAGGGTAATATGGAGAGAATGCACAAGTGTGCATGGATTGTGTGAGGTGTGGGGACAAGTGGGAAAATGGGGGAATAAATCTGATTTGGTTATTGAGGGGTGTTTTAGGAAAATGGCTTAAAGTGGTTGGTTAGGGGGTATAATGGGTAAAGGGACAAGTTGGTTAAATGGTGTATTGGGTAAAATAGACACATGGGTTAATTGTTTGGTTTTAGCTTGTTTGTTGGCAGGTAGTTTAGCAGGTGAAGTTCGTGGCTTGGTGAGAAATGGGAGATGGGTTTTGCAAATGGGTTTAAATGGTAAAATGGGTCTTCATTTTGGACATGGGTTTGGGTTTTGAAAGGAGGTCCGGCGGAAGTAGATGGGGTCAGAGATCGGGAGCGGTAAGGTCGGAGAGGAGCGACCGGAGTAGGGTCGCCGTCGGGTCGCTATAGCGGTTTGGCAGGGGGCACGGTTTTAGTGCCGTTTTTGGGTTTGGTCCGAGAGGAGAGAGATGGGGCCGGCAGTGGGTTCGGATCGTGGGTAAGGAAGAAGAAGTGAAGGTTGGTATGGTTGGGAGTTTTGGCGAGAGAGAGGGGTTAGGATGAAGATGATGATGAATAGTGTGTGTGGTGTAGGTTAGTGTATGGTGGGGATGAGGGAGTAGGATAGGGGTAATTTAGTGGGTGTGTAATAAGGGTTGTGTGTGTGTTTAATTAGAACCCCTAAAAAATATAAACTAACTAATAAAATAAAACTATAAAAACTAAAAAATCTAAAAATTAAATTTCTATTCTAAAAAAATAACATAAAGACTCAATAAAAATAAAAATAAAAATAAAAATAAATGAAATGAAAATAAAAATAAAAATATAAATCTATTAAATTTAAAAACTAAAGTCCTAACAAAATGTAAAATCTAATAAACTAAAAAATAAATGAAATCCTAAAAATTAAAATCTTAATAAAATAAAATAAAACTAGAAACTAATAAAAATCAAAATAAAATAAAGTTATATTAATAAAAATAAAATAGAAAATAAAATCTAAAAATTCTAAAATAAATCTAAAATAAATCCTAAAATTAAAATGACTTAAACTAAAAATCTAAAAAATTAAAATAAAATAAAAAGGGACCAAACCAACACACACGGGTCTTGGGTGACGGTTTAGGGACAAGTTTAGGCTAGGATGGGTTAGGTTAGGGTCAGGGAATTTGGTATTTAGCTCCGTAAAATGCACAATTGCCTTGAAATACGCGTTTGAACACCGCAACGTACATTAAACCTGCATATTAAACATTTACGCGCATAAGACCCATATTGTCGAGAAATAGCAACTAAAATATGTCTATTTGGGGTATAAATTGTACAGTTTTGGGTGCTTATCAAATATAACACTATACTTCGTGACAAGGAGATGTTCTGGAAATAGAAATAGAGAGTTGATTGGCTTGTTGATGGTGATAGAAACACGAAGATATTCCACACCTCTACCTTTATTAGGAGAAGAAGAAACTAAATTGACAGGTTCAGTGTTGATGGCGAGTGGACGGATGACCCGAATATCACAGGTAATCATATTAATGACTATTTCAATAACCTATTCTCGGCCCCCACCCCCATTGATATTAATGTCTTGTTCGAAACCGCCCTTCTTCCCATTGTGAGTAGGACTGATACCCAGAAACTCAATTGTGAGGTGAGTAATATTTAAGTCACAAGAGCCTTGTTTAGTACGAAACCTTTGAAAGCCCCTGGTTCAGACGGCTTCCAACCCATTTTCAACCAAACCTATTGGGACACGGTTGCCCCTAATATTGTTGCCATGATTAGGGAGAGTTTCGAGGAGGGGTATGTACCAGATTACCCAAACTGGAGCTATATCACCCTAATCCCCAAAGTTGATCATCCTGAAACCATCACCCAATTTAGGCCCATAACCCTCTGTAATGTCACTTACAAAATCCTCGCCAAAGTCATTGTGAACAAAATCCGACCTATCCTCAAGAAAAGAATTAGCCCGTATCAAGCTAGCTTTCTCGCTGGTAGGCAGACCACGGATAATATCATCATCACCCAAGAAATCCTCCACACTCTCCAAAATAAAATGGAAAAGCGGGGGGAATCATTTTCAAAATCGGCTTAGAGAAAGCTTACGATAAAATAAGCTGGAAGTCCCTTGAGAAAGTCCTCATATCCTTCAATTTTAACACGGAATTGATCGATCTTATCATGAACTGCGTCACTTACACTAATACGACCATTTTGTGGAACGGAGCCCCCCTCCCCCACTTCATACCTACTAGGGGGCTCAGATAGGGAGACCCATTGTCCCCTTATTTATTTGTCCTTTGCATGGAGTACCTTTTTTGCTCCAGCATAAGGAAAGTTGATAGCAAAGAGTGGAAAGGATTGAAAGCCTCCCCTAGGGGCCCTACTATATCCCACCTTTTCTTTGCTGATGACCTTATCCTTTTTACGGAAGCTTCCAGTTCGGCTTGCTACATGGTTATGGAGACGCTCAAAGAGTTCTTCCATCTGTCTGGGCATACCATTAACTTTGACAATTCAAAAATATTTGTCTCCCCCAACATCTCCAAGCGAGAGGCCCTGGATCTCGCCCACATATGCACTATGAGCCTCACCAGTGATCTTGGAAAATATTTGGGCACTCCGCTCATCAATGGGCGTGTGGGGGAAAAGTGTCTTCACAGAGATTCTTGACAAGATGAAGAAAAAAACTTTTGGGGTGGAAGACCAACTTACTATCTATGGCTGGGAGAGCGACGCTCATTCAAGCCACTACCTCTTCTATCCCAATCTATAACATGCAGACAATCCCTTTTTGGGGTTAGTGTCTGCCAAGAAATTGATAGAATCAATCGAAACTTCTTGTGGGGAGATCATAGAGTTAATAAAAAGGTCCATCTTGTCAACTGGGACATTGTTTGCAGACGAATAAGACAGGGTGGATTGGGAATATGGAAAGCCTCATTGAGTAATTTAGCTTCCATGTCTAAACTTGGGTGGAGACTCGATAAATCTCTTTGGGTGAAGGTCGTGAGTAAAAAAATATGCTAAGAGCCCTAACCCTAGAGCTTGGCCTAGAAAGAACAAGGCATCTCATATATGGCGCAAAATCTTAAAAAACAAAGTGCTATTGCAAAAAAACATCAAATGGAACATCGAAAATGGTAAGAACATCAACCTTTTTGAGGATTGGTGGTGTGGAGATGGTATCATCAAACCCAAAATTGAGAGTGAAGATATGATAGATAAAAAAGTTGAGGTGTTTCTTGACCAACACGACAAGTGGGATTACAATGCAATCCAAAACTGGATCCACCCCTTGGAGATAAATACTGTCCTCAATACGAATTTTCCCAGGCTAAACTCGCATAAGGACATACTGGTGTGGACCCCCAATCCTAATGGTAAATTATTTGTTAATTTCTGCTACAAGCTTTTAGTGGGAAGAGATCTTAATATTCCCGAACACTCCAAATGGAGCCTTATATGGAAAAAGAAAATACCTCAAAAATTAAAAACCTTACTTTGGACTATCCTTCATGGAAAACTCCTCACCAACCACCATCGCTTTGTGAGAAATATGACTAGTGAGGCAGGTTGTGATCTGTGTGGTAGTAGAGAGGATATGGAGCATGTGTTTCAGGATCGCACCGTTGTCAAGGACACTTGGACCATTATGCAAAATTGGGTAAATCCAATGAGTGAGAAAAGTGAAAATTTTGATGAGTGGATCATGAAGCATGGTTTAGGTAATGACAATGAAATTTTCTGCACCTCCACGATTTGGAACCTTTGGAAGGCTAGGAATCTACGTATCTTCAAGGCAAAATCCACTATGCCCATTATGATTGTCAAGTTTAGTGTAAACTATGCACAAGATATTATTATGGCATACATTAAACCTGTCAAGCATAGAGGGCCTTCTACTAATGTACTGACTACTTGGAAGTTTCCTTGCGCAGGTATGTTGAAGATCAATACTGATGGGGGATGGGATCATTCCATCAAAGTGGGCTCCTTTGGAGTAATTCTGAGGGACTGGAGAGGAGACTGTATTACAGGCTACTTCGGGAAAATCATCTGTGCGGATCCATTAAGAGATGAATTCGAAGGCATATTCTATGGGTTGCTAATGGCTAGAGAGGGGATGGAAGAATTTTAAGCTGGAATCGGACTGCAAGACTGTGGTCGAGATGATCAAGGAGGGAGACTGGATGAATCACCCACACTCTCTATCATCCTGGATTGTAGAGATATGAAGACAAAGATGAATTCTGAAGTGACATTCATACCGAGATAGGCGAACCAATGTGCTGACTGGTTAGCCAAATTTGCGAAGTCCCATACGGAAGAGTTTTTCACGCTGGAGGACCCCTCGAACCAACTCAGGAAGATAATCGATGAAGAGAAGAATATGAATCAAAATGAAGAGTTCGATTCGAACTAACTGTTTATGTCGGCCTCACTATGGGCTAACATTGGTAGGCGATATTCCATGTAGCTACATTTTGTGTTGCTTGTCTTACTATGTTTATACGTACATTTTAATTGCTAGTTAATTTATTTCCTTTGCACCAAAAAAAATATGAGGAGTTTATGGACAACCCTAAGGGCCTTTTTGTTTTTTGAGATACATTGGAGGATAAGTTTAGGGTTAGAAATAATGCTAGTAAGAAATTAAAAAGGGAAATGAAATAAATAATTATGGCATTGCACACATCGAGGACATTTACAACAAGCTAATCAAGTCGCTATAATGGGAGTGAAAAACCACTATAGCGGCATTGGCAGCTGCTATAGGGGATGGAACTTTTGAAAAAGGCTTCTTCCCATGTTTCCCTTTTTCATAAAACTTAAAATATTCTCTTGAGACCCTTTATGGAACCCTTTTCTTCTCTACAACAACAATCATTTCCCCTGTGACCTAAGCCTCTATTAAAACCAGATTAAAAATAAACCCCTTGATTAATATAAAATATCTCAAACTAAGATTCAAGGAGAGGAACAATACTAACTTTAAATTATTTCAAGAGGGATTCTAGATTGTTTTATCAGTTCTTTCCAATTCAATAATTTAAATTCATTTTTGGACATTTTGAGGAAAGTTACTAATCTACTATCCTCCTTAAATACATAACATTGTTAAATTTCACATATATTTAAATTTTAGGCTTAAAATTGAGTAATAACCCATATGATTTTGAAATCCATTTTCTATTATCGTATTTTGGAATAATTGTATAAATTCTCATGATTTGAATTGGATTATTCTTAATTGAGTTTGGACTATTGGTGAATAGACTTGCATATTAGGGTTTCTGAACCTAAGGTCATGTCCTTGTGATAACACCGAATAAATAATTAACAATTGTCCTTTAATTTTAAATATATTATTGATGAAAAATGTATATGTAACGTAAGTTTGTACCTTTATCTTGGTTGGTAGTACCTTTAGGTTGAGATACCAAATTAAAATGATTCGATGCATAATGTTAATAACTGGATCTTAATCCCACATATAAATGTATAAATAGATAATAACCCCATGTTTATAGTCTTGGATTTAAATTAGAGTCTCTATATTCGATTAATTATTCAAAAATTGGATTTTGGATTCGATTTATATTAGAATGTGATTTAAGGACTTATGTATTCTTCTTATGTTGTGGAAATTGAAATAAGAAAATGGTTGGATTAGAAGGATTATGGGATTACATAGTTGGCTTATGATGGTCATTTATATTGTGGATTTATGGTGCACTGTTGTTGTCAGATATGGAAATTGGTTACTAAATATTTTATTCCTTAAATTAATTCACCTTAATAGTTTCATTATAAATTCTAGTGTCTGAAGTGAATGTCCAACGTAAATAGAATTACATCGGGGATTTCTTATTTGAATTTCATTTATAAGACACCCCATGCATGGAGTTAATAGGCGGGTAGGAGTGGTCGATTTAGGAATGCTTTAATTAACTTACCCTTTTTAATAATAAGTCTTAATTATTAAGATGTCCTATGTTAGTTATATTGCCTTATGTAGATATGGAAATCCCTTTAAAGATAACAAAAAATCGTAATTCGTGAGTTATATACTAGTTTAATATGGTACAATGAGTGGGGTAACTAGGATATAATGGTGTTATAACTTAAATAATACAAAAAATGGGGAAAATGGAAATGGTATTAAAATAATTATGGCATTGATTAAATTGAAATGAGTATATTGATATGGTTATGGGTGTGTGCTGAGATAGAACATTATTACTTGTTGCGTGTCAAGGGAAGAACTCTTATTTGTGCTTCACGGTTGATGTTGTTTATACCGGCCACACTATTTTGCAATGGTGTTCGGTTTGAGTGACGGTATCTTGTTATTGCATCACACAGATTGGTGGCATCTAGTTTGTGATGAGATTTATTCGTGCATCATATGGGTTTGTCTATAGTTCGAATAAATTTAGAGAATGGCGATGTTCACGTTTTATGATGGTATTTATGTGTGCGTTAAGCATGTTTTTTAGATGATAGGGATAAGGGGCCTAGGACGGTTACATTTTAATTAATTAATGAGTTAATTAATAATTGAAACTATTGATTTAAATAATATGGATGCTGAGAACATGTGGGTTAGGGTTCTTTATCGTAGTAAGATAGATAACAGTGGATTATATATATATATATATATATATATATATATATATATATCACTGTTCTAAAAAACCCTCCTAGGCTTGAGGCTTAGGAGAAATGCCTCGCCTTAAGATTTTACGCCTTATTCTTGGTAAAAACCTTAAGGCGCACTTTTTTTCTAAAACCAACAATGTTTTAGTGATACGATATCGCCTTTTAAAGATTTTTTTACAAACCGGACCATTGTCTCATCCAAAATAATCAAATAGTATTTTAATTTGCAAATATTCCGACATATTTTTATAATATATACAATTTTAGTTTTTTAATAGCCTTGTTATGGTTAAAAAATATTTAAATATATTAAGAAGGCCTAAACGCCTTTTCACGTTTTTTTACGCCTAAGGCCCGCCTAGGCTTTTAAGGCTTGGCCTCCACGCCTCGATCACGCCCCGCATTTTTTATAACCTTGATATATATATATATATATATATATATATATATATATATATATATATATATATATATATATATATATAGAGAGAGAGAGAGAGAGAGAGAGAGAGAGGCTCACCTATATCATGATGTATACATCACACTATACATCACACCTAGTTTCAGGCCCTAAGAAACTTTTTTTTCAAATTTTTTATTTTTCTCTTGAAATTAACCTTTCAATAAATCCATCTTCAAAAAATTAAGCCAATATACATTTTGTAGCTATTTTTAAAAAATACACAAGAAATTGTTGGCGCGGGCCCTTATAAATAAGGTATTTTGAGCAGTTTTTCGTGAATTTTTTAAAAATAGCTGCAAAATGTATTTTGACCTAATTTTTTGAACATGAGTTTATTGGAATGTTAATTTCAAGGTAAAAATAAATAATTTGAGAAAAATAGTTATTTAGGGCCTACAACTAGGTGTGATGTATGAATGATGTATATAGCATTATGTAGGTGAGAATTCTCCTATATATATAACTTCTTTAGAGTTGTGTATCATTGGTAACTTGTTGGGTTTAACCTATTTATATTTGTGGAAACATTTAAGGTACTAGAGTCAGGCCTCACTCGTAATTACCTATACAACTTGCAAGAATAATTATTTTTCTCCCTTTCAGTCTACTTTGCATGAGTTTTTAGTGTAGGTTATCTCATTGAATGGATATCTTCACTTTCAATTGCGTGAGTAGGTTACACTGATTTTAGTTGGTTTGTATTTGGTAGGAAAGTTTGGCATGCATATTTCCTTTAGTTATATGTTGGGTTTATACTTAGACTTTATAATTTTGGGGTTGTTAGATGTGGTTCATATCAGATTACTCTTAAGTTTTTCTTATATATTAATTGATGGTTATACTATTATTTAGATTTTAGATTTATCATATCATATCCTTATCGTGTCACATTGTTTCATTAGATCTTGTACATGCTAAAAATGATATTTTATATTATCTTGACAAGTTGTGTATTTTAATATTAGTACTTCATCAACCCTAGTGTTCGAATATATGATTGTTGTAGTACATGTGTACAGGGATATTTTTCTCTTGGTTGTTGAGGTTTGGAAATGATCTCGAGCCCCAATATTTCCCTATAGAGATCTTGTGAGAGTTGTATATATAACTCATAGGCTGGGATTCATTGGTTATGGTTTGAGGTTAGGGGAAATATTTGGTATTATCAGTGCCCCCTATTGTTCTTTTCATTCCATGGATAGTGAAATAAAACATACACGTCTTTTCAAAATTAAAGTGTTTGCCATATTTTCCATAGGCTAATAATAATAGCCTTAGAATTCTGTCTGAAATGCTTTGTTTAGGGGTGATTAGTCCCCGAACCTCTTTATTTCATTTTTTTTGAATTTAGTGATTGTTGGTTTTGATCTAAGGGTGAAGATCTCATAACTTTTTATAAGTAAGAACATAGAGTGCTATAGCATTTATTGTAGACACCACATTCTAGGACCCCTAAGTCCTTCTTTAGGTCCCCAGCACCTCCCCATTCACTACAAACCCTAGGTCATGCTTTGAGTATCGATTTAGAGGCTATTGGGAGCCCCGGGCCCCGTTTGACTCTAATCAGCTCCATCATCAGAGAGAAATCTCAATAAATCTTCAAAGGGATCTGAATACCCTTTCCAATGGTTTGTCCCGTGCATGAAACGACATAACGGTTTGGACGAACGGTCCATTTTACTATCAAAAACTGATCTGGAGGACACCGGGCACTCCTGAGCTTCGATTTGACCCTAGTTAACTTCATCATCAGAGTGAAATATGAATGAATCTTTTAAGAGAACTGAATCCCCTTTCCAACGGTCCACCCCGTGTGTGAAATGGCATAACCGTTCAGATGAATGATCCATTTTCTCTCGAAAACTTATCTGGAGGCCACCGGGCATTCCTGAGATTCATTTTACAAATGTTAACTCTTCATCTCGAACGAGACTGAATGAATCTTTGAAGGACACTGAATACCCTTTCCAACGGTCTACCCCATGCACAAATAAGCCTTACGGTAGAGATGAATGACCCGTTTTACTTCGAAAGGTCACCGAGCAATTCCGAGCCACATTTGACCAAAGTCAACTCTCTGAATCGGACGAAGATCTTTGGAATGCCAAAGTGCCTCACATAACCTTTCCAACAGTATGCCCCATACACGATTCAGACTTACGATTTGAACGAACGATCCATTATTGTCCAACGATCTTTTGTCCAAAGAACCGACGGGCGCTTTCGAGTCCCTTTTGACCTAAAGTCAACTCCCGGACCGATGAGCGACCCAAAGGATTCTTAAAGATATCTGAATTACCTTTGTAATAGTATGCTCTGTGCGCAATTTAGAATTACGAATTGCATTTTATGACCTTCTTCCTGAAAATTTACATGAGACTGTCAATTGGCAGGTTTATTTCCCTGTCTATCGACAGTGTGTCTTGGGTTACCTACCGATAGGAAGGACAAGGACAATGCCGATCGGTAGTCCCCCTACCCTATATAATGAGAGCATGATCTCACTTCGAGAGGCACCCAAGATCCATCAATATCAGTGATCTTAACAATATACTTCTACAATCAGTGAAGTTTCCTTGTGTGAAATTCTCCTCCACCTTTCATTCCCATCATTCTCATACCCAATTCAGCCAAAACGTCCTTCCCTCTCATTGTACATTCATCCCAACTTGCAAGGAATATCATCAAGGATCAAAGTCAAGCTTCAAGTCTCCAAAGAAGGTCCAAACATCATCCTCTCTTTAAATCTCTTTATTTTCGAATTAGTTAAATAAATTATCAATTTAGCTTTTACTTTAGATCATTCACATTAATATCTCATCCTTTATTAGTTATATTGCACATAATTTATTTTCTATAAAAAAACCAAAACAAAGAAAAAGAGGGTTACACCTATAAATTCTGACGGGATTCTTCATCACATTTTCTCAAAACTAAAAATATACTTTCTAAACACACACATATAATAGGATAAAATCCCACCCTTGTGCTATATGCGAACTATGTGGACTGCCTTTATAGGCTCCATAGGCATCTCGATCCAAAACCCGAGACTCGAGTCCTATTTTCCCATTTTCCTATTTACACCTCTTTCATTTCTTTTTCCAGATATTATTTATATATATCATACTTTTGATTCATACTTGCATATTATCTAATACATATTATCATTTCATTATAATGATTAATATCTTGATAAGCGTACACATCATATTTTCTAATTATTATTTTGGAAACATTCCTATGGATGATCTCGTTCCGTATTTTTCACGACGGGAGTTGAGAGATTTCGATCTCCACTTACATATACACGCACACACACTTCACAGAGAAATTAAGAAACACAAGCCCATGAGAGACCAAAAGGGCACGATGGGTGCCTAACACCTTTCCATTCCGTAACTTAGCTCCCGAAGCTCTGATCTAATTAGTTTCACAAGCATCGATTTGTCTTTGATGCCGGTCTCTAGAGGCGACGACATGTTCTTTTACCTGTTTTTTGCAAAATAGGCTGGTGACTTTATCTCTATACATCACCCCAAACCGATGATGATTGAATCACCCCACGATGTAATGAGGGGTGTGAGACCTTTATCTCTCCCTCTTTTCCCCCCGAAATCACCCCGAGGAGGGGTTAAGATCTCAGGATAGCCACAGTGGCAATTTCGCTGGGGACATACTTAAGAGGGCTAGACTCTATTTGCATGGGTGTTATTATTTTCTGCTTGTGTGCGTATGTACCTACCTGTATGTTTCCTTTTTTCCTCTATTATTTCTTGTATATATCTACCTCATGTTTATGTCACCTTTCACTCACTTATTAGTTCACACACTTGTAAATACTCTCTATGTACACCTCACACTACTTATACTTGTATATAAGTTCACTTATATCCACATGTTGCACACACCACTTAAAATATCCATGCTTAGGTGTCACCAGCACACACCCCCACTTATCACACTTGTATATATCCATGCTCACTCACACTTATCACACACCACTTGTAGTTTATCCATGCTTAGGTTCACTACCACACACTCACCTATAAATATTCGCACATCACTCACTCCCACATATCCATGCTTAGTATAATCCCCACGTTAGATTTACTTTTTATAATTTTTGTACGTTCTTCCTTATTAGTACAGTACTCATGCCAAGTAAAATACTCTATCCATAATATACTAATCAAGAATAATGCATTTTTCACACAACATCACCAAGATCATGGCTATTGACCAAAATTTTGTCCCATACTGTGGGGTCACTTTATGATGTGCGCTGGTTCGGTAGGTTGTAGTTGTCCTAAACAATATTACTCTCACCTTCTATTGGCCAAGTACCTTCGACGTATATCGAACGGTTCCCTTCTCATCGTACCGTATAATCGAAGTCATGACGGCAGGTATATAGCAAGGAACTCATTCACGTACATCGAGTATATGGAATTCGCTCTCAGACGTACTGTCCCCATGAGGTATATAGTGAGGCAATTCACGTACACTTAGGTATATCAATTGGCTTGTCTACACGTGCCGATTTCCCTCAAAAGCAAGACGCATATCGCGAAAGTCATGCCAAATAGGGGAATCTTTTCACTAACCTGACAACTACATACCCTCATATATGCGTCAAACCTAGGTCACTCATATTTAGTTTGTCTATTACTACCTGAAACTCTGCCGAAGTGCTGTATGCCGCCCAAATTTATTTGTAATTTCGTCATTTTCCAAAATGGCCGCCTATTCATGTGCCTGACAACAAGTCAAACCACGTTTTAACATATTTTTCAAACCCAATTTTTCCCAGGCTCGGGTCCGTCTCAAATTTCTTTTACATTTAGGTAAATCTAATATATGTGAGACCGTAAACATAATAATAATTGTGCTCAGACGTTATTCTCGTTTTTCCTCATTCCTTACCAAAAGTGTCAAAAACATTTTATCAAAATATTAAAAATTATTTTTCCTTTTCTTTTATCAAAATACTAAAAACATTCTTCTTCTTCTTTTATAGAAATGACAAAAAAAATTTGCCTTCCTATTTAAAAAAAAATATATATTAAAAATATTTGCTTCTTTCCCAATAAAATATTCTTCACTTTCTCTTTCAAAAATAAATTTGAATCATTTTCCTTCTCAGGTCTATCGCATACCTAACCCTTGACATGGCTCCCTATTGTCTTCGGTCTTCTGTCGAACCACCCCAAAGCTTTGTCAGTTCTCCCATACCTCCTCCGAGTTTGAAATCCACCTTCACCAACTCTCCATGGAGAAGGTAGACCAAGTACCGAATATGCAACCTGATTAGATTACGGCCCTACTCCAACTTAGCGCCAAGATGAAAATCTTCAAACACGAGGCTCTTGAGATATAGCAAAATTGAGTCCCTATTCCTGAAGAGCCCGAGGTCCTCTTCCCTTATGCAATGGGTCCACCCACACCTGAGCCTATTTAGATCTCTAAAGAATATCAGCACGCTCCGCGTACCCCTCCTACTAATGGGCCACCACTAGCCCACCTTGTTATACAGAATCTTTTCCAGCCAGGGCTAACCTACCAGTACCTTCTGATCTGAAGGAAGAAGATTTGAACAAGGTCAAGAGGGACCTTAAGATGTTGACCAAGATGTTTGACCAGGTCCTAATCTTCGGGAACTAGATAGATTACACCCATATGTCCCCCTACCCTAAAAGAAGGCTACTAAAAAAATTCAAGATGACTAACATTGAGAAGTTCGGGGGTAGTGGGCCCCCAATTGTCCATTTTCAAAGTTACCATCGAGCCATGGCTCTCCTAAGTGCCTTCGAGGAAATAATGGCCCAGATATTCCAATAAACTTTGAAGGACAATGCTATTTGTTGGTTCTTATCCTTCGAGGAATCCAAAATTTACAGTTGGGAGGATATTGCTCATGAATTCATGTCGTTGTATAAGTACATCGAGGAGTTGGAGGTTACATGACATGATTTAAAACTTCTCAAGAAGAAGACGGATAAACTATCAGTAATTTCATAGCAAGTTGGAGGGAGAAAGCGACCACCATGACCAACCGTCCTTCTAAAGAGGAGTAAGTCAGCATTGTGAAGAAAAACTTCTTACCCCATGTTCGAGAAACCATGGGAGGACAATATTATCCATATCTACGAGCCCTCCGAGAAGCAGGAGTAGATATTGAAGAAAGTCTTGCCAAGAAAAAAATTGAGCCAAAGAAAGTATCCGGACAGTTCACCCCAAGAAAATATGAGAAGCCTGCTACAATCCCGACCATCAACAACATCTCACAGACTTCTACCTCTTGGGTGCCAAAAAGCTGTGCCAATCCAATCAAAAAATAATACATCGAGCTTCATGCTCCCCTCTCCAAATTCTACCAAGCCATATTGATTCAAAATCTCATCAAGTCGTTGGACCCTCGTCCATTACCAAACCCACTTCATAAAAAATTCTAATGTGATTTTCATCAAAATATCAGCCACACCTCTCATCATTTCTTCCATCTTCGAAACGTAATCCAAGGTATGATTTATTGGGGTGTTATCGCCCCACCAGCTAATCCGAAACCAAACACCACTCACAATCCACTCCCAAATTATGCAAATCCTATCTTCCTAGAAAATAACCCAAAATTCGACCCATCAACCTAGATTGTACCCAATAAATCACCCATTATACCTGTATATTCACATAAACCCCTTAAAGTTTGACCATATTTTCTCCTACACCCTACCTATTTTGCCGACCAAGCCCTGCCGCTTCTTATAAGAGCATGCATTACCGTTTGTACACAGTTCGGAGGGAAAGATATGGAATTACCAGAAGTAATGAACCAACTCCTAGATTTTAGGTTGAAATTGACCTAAAAATGACCATTGAGT
Organism: Sambucus nigra; assembly: GCA_949130495.1. Classification (NCBI taxonomy): domain Eukaryota; kingdom Viridiplantae; phylum Streptophyta; class Magnoliopsida; order Dipsacales; family Adoxaceae; genus Sambucus; species Sambucus nigra. The sequence goes on along the minus strand of OX422213.1, from coordinate 557,911,863 downwards.
GCCAAAAGTTCAGCACACTGTTCATGTAATCTTAGAAGTGGTCTCGCGAGTCAGACAATTGGGTGGTACCTATCGATGAATAAAGTTTGGACGATGCAGTTCAGATCACGATAGGCTTGTTCTGACAAACTAATGAGATTTATAGTATGTTCGAGTTACTCAATGAATTAGAGATGCAAGAGCGGTTGGTCCCTTTAGTTCTGCATTTTCTCATTGAGTGGGGGGATATATATGAAGAAGCCGTTGAGGTTATGGAATGCATTGACTTCTCGTGGAAGGATGACATTATTGCCATTGGATGGGGGGACAAATTTGATAGTTCCGATGAAGAGAAAATCCAGGGAAAGGTTAGCACATTGATCAGTGTATGTGGGATGATATAATTTCAAGATCTCCTAGGAGAGATCAACAAAGTGTCCGAACAACCCGAGATAGATGAGTAAATGGGATTTCTTCTCTTTCCCTCTCCCGTGAACCATATGACATAATCTGGGAGGCACTACTAGAGTCTGATTCCTCACTCAGTAGGGACTGGTAAAGGAAAGGGTATTGTGGGGAAATTCCTCATGTAAAAAATGACCATCAGGGTGAGGAAGATCCTCGACTAGATAAAAAAACTTAGGCCAACATCACCTTATGGGTAATCTTCATGTCTTCCTAGCTACACCGAAATGCTTTGATAAAATTGATTATCGGACCCACAATCCCTCCTTACACCACTCCAAAAGAAGCTCGTGGCATAAAAAAAATCACAATAAAGGATTTACGAAGAACAATCATAATTAAATAAGAAAGCATATAATCATACACACAACACAACTATGTACGTGGTTTGACAACTTGCCTACGATCACGGAGAGGTCTACTATTTTATTAAATATTTCTCAATACACTTGATTACATGCCCCCGGCTTGGGGTTATAATTTATAGATGTACAATTTTAGTTGTTCAAGTAACTCCACGATGTCCATGATTAAATATGAATCCCTTATATATCTCCATGAGATTGTAGGGGATTGACTTGGTTTGGGGGTGGTGTTAAAAACACATACTCGTGGCTTATTTCCATGATTTGGGTCGGGAATATTTCTAGATTTGTTAGGCCAAGTCGGCTACTCTCGTGGGCTGAGAATAAAATTGGTCCCTATAATTTCCCCTAAAATCTTTGGGCCATTTCTTGGGCCTATGGATTTTAAATGAGGCTAAGGGCGCAGTCTGCAGTGGTATACTTGTAACTTGTTGAAACAGGAGGGGCACACTCATCTTTCTATAAGAAATTAAAGCACCAAATCTTTCTCGAGAAGTGTAAAACATCATTGGAGTGTTTGAAACTCGCTTGTTGAGAAAAAATGTAACCGTCAGTTCATTATCTTTGGTTGTTCTTGCGCATACAGTGTTCTCAGGCTTCATTCCTTACTCTCGCTCTTCAAAATCAAGGCTGTCTCAACTTTCCAAGCTTCATCTCTGTCTCGTAAGTTCCAGTTTTCTTCTTCTTCTTCTAGTTTTCATCTTCTGTTAATCATTCTTCTACTATAGCTAGGGTTTTTGTGTTGTTACATAAAGCATGCCTTTCTTGATAATAAGTCTTTGCCTGAGTTTAGAAAATGTTACAATATTCCTGATTGGGTAGACATAGAGTGCACTTCAGTCCCCAGAAATGTTTGCGATCTAGAAGATGGTAACTGGATTCACGTTCTGTTAGTTTCCCAAGGGGGTTTAAGGTTTCCCTTAACCCTTTGATCTTACATTTTTTCCAATACTTCAACATAGTTCCTGTCCAATGTTCAACAAATGTGTGGAATATTGTTAATGGAGTTTATAGGATATACCAGCTCTATGGTACCAATTTAGGATTAGTTGAGATCTTCTATTGTTATACTTTCCCTCGCACCAGTGGGGGTCTTCTGTACTTGAAAGCAAGAAGTCCTTATAGGGTGTTGGCAATAAATCTACCTGATTCCCATAAAGACTTTTGGCCTGAAGATTTTATTGCCCAAAATTTGCAATATCCTCCCCAATTAGGGGGCATAAGGTACAAGGGACCTCAGATCCCTACCTTTGTGGAGGAATACATAGGTTGTTATGACTATCTCTTTTTATTGTTTGTTTACTTGCCTCTGTGTACTTTTCTTCTGATTTTTCCTTCTTTTTCTTTTATAGCAAAAGCTAAGAATTAAGAGCCTCCTCCTCGCGAGATTTGAGCTGCTGAAATTTTGAAGCCTTGCAGGATAAAAGACACTGTTATTGAGGCGGAACATCCTTGGTTTGTTGCATTCTTGTTGGAGTACAGGAATACTACTTCTAGCTTTATTGCTCACACAATAGACACAATCACTCACCTAGATGTTCCATAAGAAGGAGTTAGTGGTATTTCTGAGCCCATTGAGTTAGAGGACGAGGAAAAAGGTAGCTTAGAAGAGGATCTAGTAAAAGGCGGCGCTGAAGGAAGGGGTGAAAGTGAGAGTAGCGAGGAAGAGTCCAACAAAGAGGAGTCCAGCGAGGAAGAGATAATCCCTCCAAGGATAAGAAACTTGATTCATAATGGCGATGATAACGCTCTGTTGTCTAACAAGATGAAGTTCCTTAAGCAAAAGTCTAAAAACTCTATTGGTAGTTCCAAGGTGGTGGTTTGGGAGAAGGAGGTGGAGAGAAAGAAGAGATAAGAGGAGGAGAAGAGCGCGCAAAAGAGAGAGAGAGAGAGAGAGAGAGAGAGAGAGAAGAGAGAAAGAGAGAGGGAAAGAAGAGAAGGGGACAAGACTTAATGGTGCCTTCTATTGTTACTGTTGAGGGAGCTTTAGTGGCTGCTGATCCTTAACTTTCTCCTTTGCTACTGGAGAAAGCAATTCTCGCAGTCGATCGTGAGCTCTCATCGGGCAGGGGGGAGACCTGTTAGCCCTTCAATACCCAAGGGCTTGCTTTGGTGATTACTACTTTCTCTATACTTCTTTGCTCTTCGGTTTCCTCTAACATCTCGTGCTTAACCTACGTTTCTTCTATTTTTTAGTTTATCTTTGACTACACTGTGCTACTCTGTGGTCGAGCTGAGCTGTCGAGGAGAAATTCAGAGCTGGACGAAGCTCTAAAGTCTTCTGAGAAGGCTCTTACTGATACAAAGGTTACCTTTGATAAGAATATGGAAAAGTCAGCTAAGGATTTATTTGACCTCCGAGAAGCCTACAGTTCTATGATCGTAGATAAGCTGGCAATGGTAGAGGCAGATAAACAGTTGGTCTCCAAGGTGAACCGGCTGGAGGGGGAGGCATCGACCGTTTGAGAGAGCGGGTATAATGAAGGTTGAAAGGTGATGTATGATGATGCCGAGTGCCAGATTGCCTATCTTCGATGAGCATGCTTAAAAAAAGGTTGGGTTCAAGCCTTAACTGTTATTGGGGTTGCTGCTGACTCCCCCTTTTATCCTAGTATCATCCCGACCGTAATCCTCTTGAGATATCTCCGTATGCCTAACCTGATGCTCAAGATGGCATAGAGTCCATTACTACCGCTGTGGGAGCTGCATCTGCCAACCTAGATGAGGTTATTATTCTAGTTGGAGGAGCTGCCTCATGTGCTGGTGGAGGTGAGGTCGCCGTCGACCAAGCTGCTGATAAGGTAAAGGGGCTCTGACGAGGTTGAGGCCTCCTAAGAATTTAGGCTCTATTTTTATTTTGTTCATCTGTTGTATTTTTTATTCTTCCCTTCATTTCTACTGGCCTGTGCCTTTTGATTAAATGAAAAGTACACTTTTTATTTCATTACTAATTCTTGATACCTTTGTCGCTTATTTAGTTGACTACAACTCATTTATTTAGATGATTATATTCCTATTAATTCCCATTTAGGTCAGATTCTTGGTATGAACATAAGGGCTCAAGCATGCAGAGCTTTTGTAAAGATCTGTAAATCCCTCAGGGCGAGAAACCAGGATTATAAAGATCAATCTGAGGTAGTCGCTAATCTCACGGATAAGCTCGAGGAGATGGAGGGAATTGGTGCCTCTGTGCAGGAGGTGATGGACTCCTTGAAAGCAAGACTTCTGGATTCTTCTGAAATCAACTAGGTGGGGGAGTTATTGCATAGGGAGAATTATGCTTTGAGAAGAGAAATTGCTCGTCTCAAAGAAAACACTCCATCTGGTCCTCCTTTGGTGCTGCGAGGATCCTCTTCATCATCGGTTATAGTTTCTTAAACTGGTAATCAAGCTTCCAAGAGGGAGATTGCTGAGCTAAAAGGAGACGTTAGGTGATCTTATGTGATTGCCACAGGTCTCTAGAGAGATGTTACTCAATTAAGACATTTATTTCAAAAGGGTCCTCGACAGGTCTGTGCTGATGATTATGACCAAGGTTGGACAGATGCCCCAACAAGACTGAAAGAGGTCAAAGACCTTGCTTTTTCTAGGGGACGGCTGAGAGCTTTTAAGGAATTAAAACTTCCTATGGAATCCGCCCTATGGTATAAATATTAGATCGTTCACTCATCTATTGTGCGAAATCCCTTCTCGAGGGATGACCATTGGATCCCAATAGATGCTATTTCTGTGCAGCTTCTAGAGCCATGCCCAGAGGGCATAGAAGAAGACTTACTTCCTCTTCCTGATGATGGTCGGAGATCGAGTAACGAACTACCTTGCTCTTCATCCTATTCCATCGTAGATCTTTAAGTATTTCTTAGTCTTTTGATGTAAATGTAATCATATGATTTTTAATGACACATACAATTGATTATTTATGTCTTGAGCATTTGCTGACCAAACATGTGTTAACCTTATTTATTGATTGCTTGACATCAGTGTTTGAATAAAAAAATACTTGATAGATCTGATCATAGTATGAATGATTAGTATAAAAACTTTTAATCATTTTGGGCTTTTTAAATGACTAAATGATGTTGAGTTTTTGTTATCTCATGTTTGAACATTCTCTTAGTCCAATATGCCTTAGCCACATCATTCCTTCCAGTTTACCTTTTAGGTTATGTCGTCACACTTCCTTAGGCCTAATTAGGGCGATGGCGAGAATGTACCTAGTTAATGGGACATCCGCCCAAACAGAATTTTTCAACCAACCTTAGTTAGTGACCAACCTTGAGTTGTCTTTATTACCTAAGGATCCCCCGTAGGTATTTTATTGTTGTCAGAGGAACTCAAAAGGCCAATTGTGTTTTTAATAAAGACCTGAGGAAGGTTAATTGTAAACTTTGCTTCATATATTTTAGCTTTGAATGGAATAAGTCTAGAACACTATTGTAACCATAGGAGCTTTATTCATTGACTGCTACAAGTTGATCACCTTGCTGCAATCCCGAAACTTTGTTATGTTTTGAGGGAAGCATACTCTTAGAAAAGATGCGTATTGAGGTTTGATCAAGAGATATTAAAAAACCGAGATGTTTAGAATGCGAAGGCCAATCGACCTTTATTGATTAAAATGATAGATAAAAGGCAACGTTAGTTGGTAAATAAAAATGCGCCTAGACTAATGATGCTAAAAAATAAAATATATAGAAGTCTAAAAGTATAATTTCTTAAGGTTGTCTTCATTCCCTGCCCTTGATATCTCCCTGCCCTCCAACATTTCCAAGTGATATTCTCCCTATAGGTCATCCCTTATTATCTTGAAAGGTCCCTTCTAATTCGGTCCCAGTTTATCGTCTGATGGTCTTACAGCACTACCGAGGATTTTCCTCATGACTTAATCCCCTATTAAAAATTTACTCGAATTGAATTTTTGGTTATATTGTTTGACCAGTTGGTGTTGGTAGGATGCCAACGTAACTAGTGTCAGTTCTCATCGCTTATCAGATAAGTCAAGTTCAGTGAGTAATGCTTCATCATTCAGGCCTTGGTCGACTAAGGTGGTCCTCATAATAGGGAGTCTAGATTCCAATGGGATGACTGCCTCCATTCCATAGGCGAGCGCGAAGGGGGTTTCTCTCATTGCTCTCCTGGGAGTTGTATGATAAGCCCATAAAATGCGGGGTAGTTCGTCTACTTAGGCACCTTTAGCTCTTTCCAGCCATTTTTTCAGTCCGTCGATCATTGTCTTATTGGAAGCTTCAGCTTTCCTGTTGCTCTGTGGATATGCTATAAAAATAATGCCATGCTCGTTAAAAAAGCCTTAAAAGAAGCCAGTTTTGAACTACGTGCCATTGCTAGAAATGATAATTCTTAGTGTCTCAAAGTGGGTGATAATATTATTCCATATGAACCTCATCATATCAGAGTCCCGAATATTTGCAAGTGGTTCTACCTATACCCATTTAGTGAAGTGGTCAGTGCCGACCAACAGATACTTGAGATTTCTAGATGCGATAGGAAAAGGCTCTACAATGTCCAAGCCCTACTGAGCAAAAGCCCATGGCCTGGTCAATGACTTGAGGTCTCTAGCTGGCTGGTCGACCATAGGGGAGTGCTTATGTCACTTATCACACTTGCGAACGTAAATTCCAGCATCCTTTTGCATGTACGACTACCATTATCCTTCCTCGATCGCTCAGAAATCCAATGATCATTCTCCTGCATGATTCCCATAAATGCCTTCATGAAGTTCACTAAGAACCTGCTCGACATCTTCTGGGTGAACGTACTTGAGGTAAGGGCCAGTGAAAGACTTTTTGTAGAGTTTTCCCTCAAGAGATAAGTGAAAGCGAGCAACCTTTACTCTTATCTGGTGCGCCGATCTCTTGTCTCTTGACAATGTATCGCTTTGTAGATAAGTCATGATGGGATCCATCTAACTGGGTGCTTTTTTTATATGGAGGACTTGCTCGGCTACGACTGACTGGTTGATGCTTGGCTGCATGAGGAATTATATGTGAATGGTTCTCCTTAAATCGGAGTCAATAGCAGAGCTTAGAGATGCTAAGGCATTGGCATGACTATTCTGTCCCCTTGGGAACTAGTGAACATCAACTATATCAAAATTTTCCATAAGTCCCCTTACAATAGCGAGGTAAGCTTCCATCTTCTCATTCTTGGCGTTAAAGTCTCCACTTATCTGCTTGGACACTAGCTATGAATCTCCAAATACTCGAAGGCATTTTGCCCCTAGCAGTTGTGCTTTACGCAGGCCGATGATCAGTGCTTCATTTTTTGCTTCGTTATTGGAGGCTTCAAATCCTAGCCTGATCCCTTGTTCGAGCACAGTCTTCTGTGGGGTAACCAATACAATGCCTATTCCTACCCCCTTGGAGTTAGAGGCTTCATTAACATATAGGGTTCAATCGAAGGATTTTTCTTCCTCTTCTTTCGACTGCTTATTTTCTAATTGGGCAGTAGTTTGTTTTCCTGTGAGTTTGGCAATCAAATCAACTAAAACTTGACCCTTAATTATTGTTCTTGGTTAAAAATGGATATCAAATCTTCCAAGCTCGACTGACCATTTTGATAGTCTATCGAAGAGGTCAGCTTTCTTTAGAATAGGTTTGTTGGGATGTGAGGTAATCATGATACTGGAATGAGCCTCAAAGTAATGCTTTATTTTCCTCAAGTCTTCCACTAAGGAATATGCGGGATTATCTAAGGGAAGATAACGTTTCTCTGCATCAAGAAGCGTCTTACTTGCATAGTAGACTGGGTGTTGGCCTCGTTACTTCTTGCATACTAAACCAGAGCTTACGACATGGTTTGATATAATAAGGTAAAGTTATAATGGGTGTTCTTACCTTTGAATCACCAATAAGGGTGGCTTGCTGAGGTAAGACTTGAGAGTTCCTCCAAGGCTTTAGAGCAGTCCTCATTCTGTACTAGGCCCTTATCTTTCTTCAACAGTTGGAAGAACAATCGACAACGCTCCGAAGACTTAGATATGAAGCGGTTGAGTGCGGTGAGCATGCCGATAAGATTCTGGACATCTCTTATCATCTGAGGGGGAAGGACTTTTCTGATGGCATAGATCTGATCAGAGTTTGCTTTAATCCTTCTTTTGCTGACCATATATCCTAGGGACTTTCCTGACTGGACATCGAATGAACACTTGCTAGCTTTAAGTTTCATCCAGTATTTTTTTTAGGATCTCAAAAGTTCCTATTAGGTCTGAGAGATTGTTACCCTTGAGTTTACTTTTGACGAGCAAGTCATCGATGTATACCTCCATTGTTTCTCCCATTTTCTTGTTGAACATGCTGGTGACCAGTCGCTGATAAGTCGCTCCTGCATTCTTGTGGTTGAACGACATGACTTTGTAATAATATAACCTAATAGGAGTTATGAAGGAGATCTTATCTTGGTATGGATCATAAAGTGGGATCTGGTGGTATCAGTAGTAAGCATACAGAAAGCTCATTCTTTCATGAGTTGTAGTGGCATCGACCAACTGATCTATCTTTGGGAGAGGAAAACTGTCTTTCGAACAAGCCTTATTGAGGTCAGTAAAGTCAATACATACTCTCCATCTTTCATTTATTTTGGGTACGATGATTGTGTTGGATAGCCATTTGGGGAACTGAACTTCCTAAATGGATCCTGCATCCAGTTATTTTCCTACCTCTTTCTCTACTGCCTTCGCCTTTTCTGGGGCTGTTCGACGGGCCTTCTGAGTGACTGGTTTAAAAGTTGGATCGACGTGCAGTCGATGGCATGCAATAACGGGATCTATCCCAGGAAGATCTCATGGTTCCCAAGCTAAAATAACCATATTGCTCTAGAGGAACGTGGTTAGTCTTTATTTTCTCGATCAGTGAGAGAGGTGCCGATCAGAAATCTCCTTTCATGTGAGTTTCCTTCAGCTGTAACTTCTTGCAGGTCTTCGATGACCCTACTTTTGGGGTGGACCCTGGTTTCCTCCACCCCTAGTTGGTCATACCGTAATTGCTATTTTGAAGGCAATAACCCTTCTTGGGCTTCCTCCTGGACTTTCCTCTCGTCTTTCTTCTTCTTGTGCTTAGGGAGGATGGATAAAATAAAGAATTTTCTAGCCATAGCTTAGTCATTACGAATCTCGACCACCCCCGATCTGTAATGCACTTAAGTTTTTGATGATATGAGGATGGTATGGCCTTTATAGAATGGAGCCAACCTCTGCCCAAGATGGCGTGATAGGGTGATTCGATATCTACTACCAAAAACTCGATCTGAGAACGTATGTGCTTGCGTTCAAATGAGCAAATTATATATTAAAAGCCTTTTAACCCAAACAAACCCTAAATATGCAACAATATGTGATTGAATAAGATGATAATCTTAGCAAGAACATTCAAACACATGCTTGTGAGGAAAAATCCCCCAAAGGGGCAAAACCATTTATTTCCATTATAATATTGTAACTATATAATTTCGGATTACAATGAAAATACAAGTGACTAAGAATTACCCTCAGGTGTCGGATTCTGTAGTCGCGGCTGGAACTATCCCTTTCCAGTAGGGCTTCAATGGAGAAGAAGAACGGTCTTCTCCACAAGGGTTGAACAAACCAAAGTTGTGTTCTTGGGTTACCAAAAAGATTCACCAAGGTTTGTCAATTGTGTGAATCAAAACATGAGTCTTGGGACTCAAAAATTATGAAGACTAGAGTAATTTGGACTCTCAAAAACGTCTTCTAAAGTCTTGCAAAACAACTCCCCCGAAGTTGGTATTTATAGGAAAACAGATGAAGAGATCCACGTTCTTAAAACTCTAAAATTTTATCCAGCGTACAGGTATCCCGAACCGGTTTGCGGTACCTTATGCGGTTTGGGGTACATCGGTTTGGGGTACCTTTCTGGTTTGGGGTTAAAAAAAAAACAGCATTCTTCAAGGAATTTTCTCCAACTTCAAAAGGTCATAACTCCTTCAACGTAGCTCGGATTGAGGTGCCGTTTCTTCCAGTATCTTCGTTGTGGTGAGATCTTCAACTTTCCAGTTGACCAGACCTCCGGACTATGGATGTGAAATTACGAAAATGCCCTTGAACTCTCTTATCGTGCTTTTTTTTTCACTGTTTTGACTTCCCTTGCGTACCACTTGCATTAAGTCCCTAAAATCTTGGAACGTGAAGTCGTTGAGGAAGATATGGGACACATTAATGGAGATGTTGAATGCTTGATTCTCGGAATTCGGATAGAGGCCGTCATGTGAGATTGTGAGGTGACGTGCCAAATGTAGCAGCGTACGACATACACAAATGTAACATGTTGGACATGAGAAAATGTCCTTACAAATCTCCCCCTATGTCTATACCGGTACATACATAAAAAATCCGAATTATCAAATATGAAATTGCCTATACAAATCTACCCTCCCATGAACCCAAAACTGGAAAAGGTACAAATGAATAGTCTTCATCGTTTGTTCTTCAAATCTTCAGTAATCTCAACGCTTTTCTCATCAGGGTGTGCAATCCAATGATAATCCATGTATTACCTACACACATGAGACAAGGCAAAATACCAAGTGACATATCGAGTTTGAAATGAGATAAACATATATACCAATTTATGAGCAAACTCAAACTTTCAAATCTCCCCCATAATAAGATAATTCATTCTCCCCCTTTTTATGATGTCCCCAAATAGACAAATGAGAGAAATAAATCAAATAAGCAAGTGCGGGGTGTCACTAGGATAAAATCACACCATGAATGAACACAAAGCAACCAAGACGATGATAGCGTAAATGCAGTGGTGTGATCAAATTCGATAGGAAAATCAATGCATACAAACATGACATATGTGCACGATGAATATTGGATACTCCTAGCGAATGAACTCAAATGCTTCCTTTGGTGTAAACGAATGACAATATAAGATATTGACTCAATCAAATCAACAAATCAAAGCTCAAAGTGATTTTCACACCAATAACGTCCAAAATGATTTTATGCTTTTTCAGGACTTTCAAGGAAGTGCAAACCCATTTAAAGATTCTCCAACCAAACTCCCTCAGATATAATTTTGAATAGAGGCATTTTAAATTCTCAAACTTTGGAGAATTCATGGTGAAACCTAAGTGGCCCATATTTGGCATGAATTGCTTTTTATTGCCTGTAAATTTTTTCGGGCTCTTTTAACCTCTTTGGACCTCGGATATTAAAATTCCTCCATTTTTTAGGTCCTTTTTAACGGTGGCTTTTGCGCAAAGGATAAATGATTACCTTTCGCAGCCCCTCCCCGTTATACAAAAACATACAGTCTCACCAAAACGGTTTTTACATGCATTCCAATCTTGTCAAGTTTTATCGCATATTGTACATTGTATAGATAGAATTGAGATGGAAACACTCAAGCCAATATGAGATAGACAAGTTCAATAATCAAATATAGCCTTGCATGTGTGCAATAAAGGATATAGGAGTCAAACATGTAGGAAGATATCACTAATTACATCTCAAAGACTCCAACAAATGTAAAGCACATGGATGAAATGATGTAGCCTCTCAAATCTCTATCAAACAGTCACATGGATATATGGAATGAAGTTGTGACTTGTCTATCTTAAATGCTCATCCATAAAAGGTGCTTAAAAGTAAAAAAATCTTTTTGGTCTTTTTCAAAAATTTTATCAAAATAAAATCTTTTTGTGCTTTTCTTAAACAAAATAAAGAAAATCTTTTTGTATTTTTCAAAAGAAATATAAAAAGCAAAAAGAATAAAACAAAGCTGTACAACTAAGCAATGGTACAAATAAAACAGACTAGCAATAGGAAGCATATGATATGAACATGAAGAAGCATCCTATTCTAGACATAGACCAACCCCTCAGTCAACTGTGCAAATCCCCAAAGACTTCCTAAGACTCTCAAATCTAAGGGCATCTAAAGGTTTCGTGAAAATATCGGCTAACTGACGGTCGGTGGGAACAAAATTCAGGGATACGACTTTCTCCTCAACTAGCTGTCGTATAAAGTGCTCACGTATCCTGATGTGCTTGGTGCGCGAATGCTGAACTGGATTGCGGGATATGTGTATCGCGCTCGTGTTGTCACATGAAATGGTCATGGTGTCCTGTGAAATCCCATAATCCTCCAGCATTTGCTTCATCCACAAGAGTTGTGTGCAACAACTCCCGGCAGCTATGTACTCAGCCTCCGCAGTGGACAAAGAGATGGAATTTTTCTTCTTGCTCAGCCAAGAGACTAGAGCAGAACCAAAATAGAAACACCCACCAGAAGTGCTCCTACAACCATCTACATCCCCAGCCCAATCGGCATCCGAATAGGCGGACAAACGGTCATCGGTATCAAAGGAATACCAAATCCCGTATGAGAAAGTCCCACTCACGTATTTAATATTACGTTTTAGAGAAAGTAAATGTGACTCTTTTGGGGATGCCTGATATCGCGCACAGACTCCAACACTAAAGGCGATGTCGGGACGACTGACAGTCAAGTAGAGAAGACTACCTATCATACTCCGATATAAGGTTTGCTCTACTTCCTTGCCTGAAGTGTCCTTACTAAGATTGGTAGTGGTACTCATAGGTGTACGTGCATGCTTAGCGGAGTCTAAACCAAATTTATTCACTAGGTCTCTAGCATACTTGGATTGGGAGATGAACATCCCATCCTCTAGCTGACGAACCTGGAGACCAAGGAAGAATGTAAGCTCACCAACCATGCTCATCTCAAACTCACTTTTCATCTCCTCCTCAAAGTGGTGAGCATGCTGGGAGCATGTGGATCCAAAGACTATGTCGTCCACATAGACCTGGGCAACCAAAATCGCACCGTCATCTCTCCTGACGAACAACGTCATATCTACTCCCCCTCTCTTGAAGCCACGAGCTAAGAGATAGGAAGTAAGCCTCTCGTACCAAGCACGGGGTGCTTGCTTCAAACCATACAAGGATTTCCTCAGATAGTAGACGTGCTCAGGGTGCTGAGGGTCTTCAAACCCTTTTGGTTGTTCCACATAAACCTCCTCCTGTAGAATGCCATTCAGAAAGGCACTCTTGACATCCATCTGATACACCTTGAAGCGCAGATGACATGCGATGGCGAGCAGAAGACGGATGGACTCAAGCCTCGAAACAGGAGCAAATGTCTCCCCAAAGTCTAACCCTCTATCTGTGTGTAGCCTTGAGCGACCAACCTAGCCTTATTTCTGATTATGGTACCATATTCATCCATTTTGTTCTTGAAAATCCACCGGGTACCTATCACATTAGTCTCACTAAGTCGGGGGACTAATTCCCAGATATTATTCTTTTTAAACTGAAGCAACTCATCCTGCATAGCAAATATCCAGTGTTCATCCTTGAGTGCTTCTTTATGGTTCTTGGGCTCGACTTTGGAGGTGTAGCAAAGATGGCTAACAACGTTCTCTAGCTGAGCACGAGTCTTGACCCCTAGAGTGGGATCACCAACAATGGCAGAAGGGTCATGACTCTTTCGAACCCAAGCAGGTGTGTCCCCTAGCACAGGAGTAGGGTCCACAGGGTGTGTGAGAGGAACAGGTAAATCACTGTCAGAACAATTCTCATCCTCACACAGAAGGTTAGGATCAATAACCGTCGAAGGTTCGTCATCTTGCACGGTAACGTTTATTGATTCCATAACCTTAGAGCTCTTCAGGTTAAAAACCCGGTACGCTCTGCTATTTGATGAATATCTTAGAAATATTCCCTCGTCGCTCCGGGAGTCGAACTTTCCTAGTTTCTCTCTATCCCATAGGATATAGCATTTACTCCCAAAAACACGGAAATACGCCAGGTTGGGCTTCTTGCCAGTCCACAACTCATAAGGTGTCTGTAGTGTGTGTGGACGCAAATAAACCCTATTCATCGTGTGGCATGCAGTAGATACTGCCTCTGCCCAAAATCTCCTAGAAACATTACGACCTAGAAGCATAGATCTAGCCATCGCTTGGATCGTTCTATTCTTTCTCTCAATAATCCCATTTTGCTGAGGAGTTCTCACAGCAGAAAACTCATGTTTGATCCCAAGGCTATCACAGTACAAATCCACCTTTGCTTCCTTAAATTCAGTGCCGTTCTCACTACGTATTCTGTTAATAGTGACACCGTGTTGATTTTGCAGGACACGACACTTGGTCGTTAAAAATTCTACAACATCGGATTTCTCTCTCAGAAAACCTACAATGGAGTACCTGGAGAAATCATCTACCATCATGAGGATGTACCTCTTACCACCTAAACTCTCAGTACGAGTGGGACCCATAAGATCCATGTGAATCAACCCCAGAACACGAGAGGTGGTAATGGAATGCAACTTTCTATGAGGACTACGAATTTGTTTTCCCAACTGACAGGGTCCACAAACGGTCGAAGTTGACTTTCCAAGAGATGGTAAGCCACGTACTAGATCCTTTTTAGCTAAACGATTAAGATCTCTAACGTCCACGTGACCTAGACGTTGGTGCCACAGATCCATAGGAGTGATCGTGGCGCTGTTGCAGATAAGTGAGGATGTGGGCTCAGTCCCATAACAATTATCCTCGGTCCTCACCCCTTGCATCAAACGTTTACCGGCTTGATTGTAGACTTTACACGCATCCCGATCAAACTTTACTGCAAAGTCAGTGTCGCACAGCTGGCTAATGCTGAGAAGGTTTGCTTTCAAACCTTTGACGTACAAAACATTTTTTAGCTTAGGAAATCCAGGTAACTCGAAAGTACCACGTCCTATAATGCTAGACTTGCTCCCATCTCCAAAGGTGACTCTGCCATCCTGATAATCCTCAAGAGTCGTAAAAAATGAGGCATCACCTGTCATATGTCTGGAGCACCCACTATCAAAATACCACTGTGAGGTATTGTGTGCTTTGAGAGAAACATGAACAACGAAGGCCTTTTTATCTTTCTTAGGTACCCAAGCAGAGGTGACCTTTTGTTTGCCTTTGTTGTTATTGGTTTTAGCTGGAATATGAGAAGCATTCACTAACGGCAAAGACATCCGTCGGAATTCTTCCATTAAACTTTGGGTCGTGTCAGCTAAGAACTCAACTTGCTCTCTCAGACTAGAAAACTCATCAGAATGACGTGGTGGAGCAGTAGTACGTCATGTTCGACCCATGCTATAGCAAGTTTCCCTAAGGTGTCCTTTTATTTTGCAATAAGTACAAAAGAGCACAGTCAAAGGCGGACCTTGGTTTGCTTTTCTTGGTCGAACTCTCCTTCGAGGTTTTTGACGGTGGCCATAAGGAGTCGTAGTAAACTCAGGAACTGGTCAAGGTGCAATTTGGGATGTGGAGGCACCATCATATCCAATTCCTTGACGATCACCAAAACCTAAAGCGGGGCCGAGGAGCATCTTTCCCATCTTCCCAGATCTGTCCTCGATTTGTACCTTGACTTCTCGTGCTTTCTCAAGATCATGAGTCAGTTGGGCAACAAGGGCTTCAAGTTTCTTCCGAGTCTCCACAGAGGAATGGAGCTGACTCGTAAGACTAGCCACTTGTTTAGTCAAGTCCCCTCTCTCTTTCTCTAACACACTCTCTCTCTCTTTAAACATAATCTCTTTCTCGACATAGGCAGATTCTCTCTCTCTCAGGGCGGTGACAGTGGAGGACTCTCTTTCTCTCGCCTTTCTTAAATCTTCCTCTAAGCCGGTGATCTTAAGAACTAGCGCTTTGTTACGTTTTTTAGTTTTAAATGACTCAGAATATAACTCAGCGTAGGCGCGTTGAATATCACTCTCGCTCTCACTTGAGTCATCCTCCCCCTCACTCACATCGATATCACTATCGAGGTATCCCTGTGAAGCATCATATTCATCATCGTGAAGAGAACTAGGAGTGCTTACTTGACTGGCCATGAATGAGGTGAAGTTACACTCATGAGGTGATTCATCTCCTGAATCCACCGTCTCGACCTCACTGTCGTCACTAAGGGTAGCATTAAGGACAACTTTCCCTTTCTCTCTATTCAGACGATTGGCACACTCAAAGGCTCTATGACCCCTACCATCGCACTCAAAACATCTCTCACTTTCTTTCTTAGGAGGATTTTTGGTGTCTTTTTCATTTTTCTTTTCAAACGTATTTTTCTCAAATTTCTTTTTATCTTTAAAATTGCCATTTTTCTTAAAATTGAGAATCCTCTTGAAATTTTTTGCAAAAAGAGCCAAATCATCTAGGTCAAAATCACACTCAGAATCTGACGTGTCAGTCTCTCTCTTTCTAGACGACTCTACCCTTTTTCTAGCCGACCCCTCACTCCTTTTCTCTTGGGCATTAAGTGCAATTCCCTTATCTTTAGATTTAGCAGTTTTAGGGAACATATCAATTTCATAAGTTTGCAAATCTCCTACAAGTTCTTCCAATTTTAGCGTATTTAAATTACCCATAGAATTCAACACAGTGACTTTAGGTATAAAACGCTTAGGTAAAGAACGAAGAATCTTTTTAACAACTCTAGCATTAGGAATATGTTCACCAATATTAAAGCTAGTATTCACAATGTCAGAAAGTCTAGCATAAAATTCATCAAAGCATTTAGATTCATGCATGGTGATGGTTTCAAACTGAGTTGTCAAATTTTGCAACTTAGATTCTTTCACAGCATTAGTTCCTTCATGGGTGAGTTGTAAAACATCCCATGCCTCTTTTGGCATGGTGCACGTCATTATGCGTTTGAACTCATCAGGTGTGATAGACCCAGAAATAGCACTTAGACCCTTAGAATTAAAAGATGACCATTTAAATTCTTCATCAGTCCAAGAAGTGTCAGGTTTCAAGTTGGTCACATTATCAACAGTCACGATGGGAGGAGTCCACCCTCGTTCATCAATGGCTTTTAAAGCCGACCTCATTCGGGCTTTCCAATAAGCATAATTTGTCCCATAAAAAACAAGCATTTTATTATATAACTTCTCCATTTGAACATGTACTTTTTCAAAAATTAATTTTTTTTCAGAAAATTGATATCTTAGAAAATTTTTGCGAAAAATAGGAATACGCGATAGATTAGCGTAACCTGCTCTGATACCAATTTGAGAACGTATGTGCTTGCGTTCAAATGAGCAAATTATATATTAAAAGCCTTTTAACCCAAACAAACCCTAAATATGCAACAATATGTGATTGAATAAGATGATAATCTAAGCAAGAACATTCAAACACATGCTTGTGAGGAAAAATCCCCCAAAGGGGCAAAACTATTTATTTCCATTATAATATTGTAACTATACAATTTCGGATTACAATGAAAATACAAGTGACTAAGAATTACCCTCAGGTGTCGGATTCTGTAGTCGCGGCTGGAACTATCCCTTTCCAGTAGGGCTTCAATGGAGAAGAAGAACGGTCTTCTCCACAAGGGTTGAACAAACCAAAGTTGTGTTCTTGGGTTATCAAAAAGATTCACAAAGGTTTGTCAATTGTGTGAATCAAAACATGAGTCTTGGGACTCAAAAATTATGAAGACTAGAGTAATTTGGACTCTCAAAAACGTCTTCTAAAGTCTTGCAAAACAACTCCCCCGAAGTTGGTATTTATAGGAAAACAGATGAAGAGATCCACGTTCTTAAAACTCTTAAATTTTATCCAGCGTACAGGTACCCCGAACCGGTTTGGGGTACCTTATGCGGTTTGGGGTACATCGGTTTGGGGTACCTTTCTGGTTTGGGGTTAAAAAAAAAATAGCATTCTTCAAGGAATTTTCTCCAACTTCAAAAGGTCATAACTCCTTCAACGTAGCTCGGATTGAGGTACCGTTTCTTCCAGTATCTTCGTTGTGGTGAGATCTTCAACTTTCCAGTTGACCAGACCTCCGAACTATGGATGTGAAATTACGAAAATGCCCTTAAACTCTCTTATCGTGCCTTTTTTCACTGTTTTGACTTCCCTTGCGTACCACTTGCATTAAGTCCCTAAAATCTTGGAACGTGAAGTCGTTGAGGCAGATGTGGGACACATTAATGGAGATGTTGAATGCTTGATTCTCGAAATTCGGATAGAGGCCGTCATGCGAGATCGTGAGGTGACGTGCCAAATGTAGCGGCGTACGACATACACAAATGTAACATGTTGGACATGAGAAAAATCTCCTTACAATATCATCATTGAAATACTTCCCGCCCTGACTGGAAGGACTATCTTTCCCTACGACATGGTTATCTTTCCTGCAAATCCCACCAATGGAACGGTGGCCTCTTTAAGGTCGAAAATATTAAATTTTAATTTGTGGAACAAGTCTAGGTACATCACTTCAAAAGAGCTACCTTGGTCGACGAGCAACCTGTCGATGTACCAATTAGATATCTTGAGTGTGATGACCAATGCATCATGATGTGGGGTTCTTACACAAACTAAGTAATTTTCAGTAAACATAATGTGTTTGCTGTAGTCGACGTCTTATGGTCACAGACGCTTCCTGGCCTGAGTCTTGGCGGGTTCTGTTTGAAAGGATTGCATAACGGAAGTAAGCTTATTAACTTCCATCCGAACAGTGTTTCCTTGTACTTTCTTGAGGTCTGATTCCCCATGAATTACTGCGAACTCGTGGACCATATCATCCTTGAGGACATTATTCAGCTGCTAGTCGCCATTGGCTGCGACCTTGTTTGCCTTCTTGTCTATGAACTCATTAAGATGACCAGCCTGGGCCAGCTTCTCGAGATGAGACTTGAGTGCTTTGAAGTGTTCAGTCATGTGACCGCCTTCTTTGTGAAATGCACACCTCAGTGCATTGTTCCACTTCATTGGATCTCCTCCCAAATTCTTGGGCCATTTGACAAATGACTCTTCCTTAATTTTGGTGAGGATTTTGTATAGTGGTTCATTGAACACTGTGTTATCAGCTTGGAACACTTTTGAGGGGTCATTCTTGTTGCCGTTTTTGAGCCATTCCTGCCCCCATTCTTATTTCTTCTTGGAGTCATTGTTCTCTATCCCTTTGTTTGTCTTCACGCGACCATTATCCCCTACATTAAGATGGATTACATATTTGACTTTGGCATATTTTTCAATATGGACCATCAGGTCGTCGATGGAATTAGCCTCCTTCTTAGTTAGGGATTGGTGAAATAAAGAAGTGCTTGGCAGTTTGATCTTGAAGGATGCTATGACAACTATGCTCTGAGCAGTCGTTAATTTTGTTAAAAATCTCCCAGTACGTCTTAGCAAACTTTGATGATACGAGAAATCGTCCACTAGTCGTTCTCGCATCAGCAAATCATGTGTGAAGTGTGTAATAATCAACTAAAGCAAGTAAATAGGGAGAATACAAGATATAGAGTGGTTCAGCCTTTAAAATAGGCCTACATCCACTGTGTTGCTCCGTTCTCATTATATGCGTTGCATGGTACAGTATAATCGTGCCTAAAGTGGCATACAAATATGAGAATAAAGGAGAGTACATGGCAGTACTGAGGATTCCGGAGTGCTGGATAGGTGGCTGCGATGTGGATGCGTGGCCTCCAAGTTGTGAGTTGAGATTGTGTAGTGAGAATCCGTATTGTATATCCCTGCCTTGGGTGTATGTGCCCTCCATTTATTAGGAAGTGAGTTGAGTCACGTGCCCATAGCACGTGACATGTGCCAAATCTGCAGTCATTGTGGATAGGGGTGCGCAGCCCGTCGAGTAAGCAACGCTGAGTAGTAGTACCGCGCGCCCTAAGGTGGGATGCCGCGGCCCCTGATGGAGGGGGCCGCACCCTACGAGAGATATGGACGCGCCCTGACTGTGGTAACTTCCGCGGCCGGTATGATCTGAACATGCGCGGCTTAGTAGCCTAGGGACCGCGGTGCTATATTTAGCATTATCAATAAGCCCCCAAGCCGTTGTGCCAAGGGAGATATATTGGGACTGCGGCTTAGTAACCTAGGAACCGCGGTGCTTCCAAAGCGACGATTCGTCTTCCGCGCTCCCTTATATAAATTGTTTCTGGCCGTGGACTTCATTACGTTTCCAAAACTTTTGAGAGAAAATCGAGAGCGAAATTCTGCACAATCCTTCTTGCATTTTCCGACAGCCTTCCGAGGTGGTTTGAAGCTGCGTGTGGTGTTTCCAAGGTGGTGTGAGGCTGAAGATCGCAGATTCTTATCATTTCCAGGTAATCTTTCGATCAATAGGCTTCGTAGTTTTCATTATTTTCCAGTTTTTAATAATCGAACATCTGAATCGAATACCAAACCCATCTTTAACTTCCACGAACAAACTCTAGCTGTTTGATAGGAATCTAGGGTTATATTTGTTTGTTTTGTTTTTCACACATGCTGCATATGAAACACATAACTGTTCTTGATGTTCATAATTGAACACTCCGTATTCTGTGGGTTTGATCCGAAAAATTATGGGATTTAGGAAATCACGTGTTTAGGATTGAGGCCGCGGCATGGTTTGATTTCAATGATTGCTTACAATTCTGCCTCCGTGCTAATTGGCCACGGTCCCTCAAACTAAAATCCGCGGCATCAAATCACCACCCCATAGTCCAGGAATGGCCTTAGAACTGTAGTTGATGCTAGTGTACTAAAAATTTAGGAAATGCCGTGTCTAGGAATGCCTTAGAGCAATTTTGTATTATTAGCGCGGCATCCTAAGTTCTTCTGATACGGATGCGGCTGCGGCTTGTTTGGACTGATCCCAAAACTAACATTTAACTCAAGAATACACTGCTGCGGCTTCTTGAAGTCTGACAAATCATATTGGCTGCGGCGCCTAACTGCGAACTCTGCCTTTCAGGTACTGCTGCAGCCATATGAGCTTTGACCCCGACGAGTTCCTGAGAGGCTTTTGGGCAAAGCATTTTGGGACCTCTCCCCCCGAGCTTACTTCTGTGCCCCCTCTAAGATCAGTAGGGCCTTGCAAACTCAAAGATTGCCCAAACTGCGTAACTCTTGACTCAAACTCCGCGGACTCCTCATCTGGCAAGAATTGTCAATCGTCGATGGAAGAAGCCAACTCAAGTAATCATCCCACGGCTGAAGGAGATAGTACCGCGGCCGCTAGAAACAAGCCAGGAGGTACATCAGGGAGGGGGGTGAGACCCTTGGCCGCGCTCGATGTCCGCAGCTCAATGACCCAAGAATGGGTTGAGCAGGTGGCTGAGGCCTTCAAGTTTCCAGGAAATTTGATGTGTTCAGCCCCTGCCGCGAACCAAAGACCGTGCACGGTTCTATCTGACGACGGAATTTGCTTCCCCCTGCACGCGTTCATTTACGGGCTGCGGCTACCTGTCCCAGTTCCTATCCGTCGACTTTTTCAGGCGATGAACTTGGCCCCCGCACAGTTGGACCCTAACGGCTGGAGAGCCATTCTCGCTGCAGTTGTCCTTTGGCAGCAGCAGTTCAAAAAGGACATCACTCCCGCGGAGTTCTTTCACTTCTACCGTCCAAAGGAGAACTCGGTGAAGTTCGCGGGCTACTATTATTTTTCTAGCCGCGGCAGGGATGAGACCCTTTATTCTGGGAGGCCGACAAGTGTGAAAAATTGGAAGGGAAAATATTTCTACATCTCTGGTGAAGGCTGGGAGATGCACCCTGAGGAGAATGAGAGAGAGAGAACATATAAAATGCCGCGGCAGTGGGGGGTACCCTCAAAATTAGGTATAAGATCATAGCCGCGTCCTTTTTATTTCACGTGGAATTTCCACTAACTTGAATCGTCTTTTCATTCTGCAGCGCTTGACAATCTTCATTTAAACAAGCGACAGGAGAAAAGAGTTGCCGAGGCTGCGGAAGTTCCTGCTGAACACAAGAAGTTCAGCATACTTGTAACGTCGGCAACTATATTTGCGGCGGGATTTTTCCCAAACAAATCCATTCCTCAACAAATGGGTGCGGAAGGTAAACCACTATTTTTATTCTATGGCCGTTTCTGTCCTTGAACTTATGCCATTCTTTTTCAGGTGAAGAGGTTGACAGGGACCTGCTAGCAGCGCAGCTGGCAGAGATGGATGAGGACGCGGTCGTCCTGAATAATACCACGCGGAGCAGAAAAAGGAAGAGGTCCAAGGCTAAGGGACCTGCCGCGGCTCCATCCGAAGAAAATAATGCTGCCCAAGCCGCGGTCACTGCCAATAAGGCGACTGATCCTGCCGCAGAGCAGGTGGTTAATGACGGCCTTCCGCATGACCAATTTGATGATGACATAGGGGAAAACCTGGCCGCGGTGGGCTTGATGTCAACCGATGTGCCCCTTCATTCATCATCTCCTCCACCGCCAGCCGTTGTGGGGGTTAACGCTAACTTGCCGCCCCCACAATTCCGCGGAGAGTCCGGGCCTGATGGAAGACCAAGGCCCCAATTGAGGCAGCCTGACCCCAATTCCTCTTGGGACACTACTGCAAAGGCTGCACGGAGAATGAAGCGAGCACTGGATGCCGTAGACTTAGATAGGTTAGTTGGTGAAGATCATGAAGACCTGGAGGACTGCGGCCTCCATAGCCTTCTGAGGGTACGTACCAGTCGTCATTCTTTCAACTTTTGCACCATATGTATTTTTCATATTCTCCTTCTTTATTTCAGGCCGCGGATGTGATTGTCGTTCAGAAAAGGAAGTACGAGGCCTTGTACAGGCTGAAGGAGGCCGAGAAGAGTGCCCATGCCGCGGACTTGCAGGCTGCACGGACCTCTTCATTTGAGGCTGGGAAGAGTTCTGCTGCCGCGGCTCTTCAGGCGGTAAAATTGAACTTGGAGAAGGCAGACAAGGAAAGGGAGGAAGCGGAGCAAAATTTTATACAAGCCGCGGAATCACTAAAAGCCTCGCAGGCTCAGACCGCGGAAGCTGCCCAAGCTGCAGAGATTGCCAATAACAAGCTTATATTTCTTCAAAAGAAATATGATGAGCTGGAGTCCAAGTCTGCCCAGGATGCAGCAAACCATGCCGCGGAAATAAAAAGATTGGAGGCTGACCATGGTGAATCCCTCCAGCTAGCCATAGATCACGCCGTGGAGTCATTTAAAGGCTCCAAGGACTTCTTTATTGTCAACAACAGGGCCTACCTCCGCGGCTACCAGGAGCTGCGACAGAGATTTGTAAAGAACTTCCCCGAGACCAAGGAGAGGGTCCTGGCCTGGAAGTTAAGCGATGCCGAACATCATGAGTGCATCGCTGAGCTCAAGTCCGCGGCGGAAGAGAGGGCAAGAATGAAGGCGGAGGCTGAAGCAGCGGCTGCGGAAGGAGTGACAGAGTCTGTCGCGGATGGAGAAGAGGCTGATGAAGATGATGACGCCGCCTCTTAAATTCAGAATTTCTGGAGCTCATCATTAATTCAGGGCTGCGTCCCTTCTTTTTGTAATCTGCATTTGTGGCTGCGGCCTCCTTTCTGTAATCTTGAATACTAATATCAAGGCTGCGGCCATATTGACTACTTTGTACTTGATTGTTATGTTTCCATTCCTTGCTCTCTTACATCGCCTGCTTATAATGAATGATTCATCGTAGCCGTCGCATATTTGAAAACGTATCCGTGCCCAGATAAACATAATATTTTAAGTCCGCGGACAAAGATCAAATTCGTATATTGATTAAAATCCCACTTCCGCGGACATATAGATAGTGCGACGTCTTTTGAAGTAAAGGATTTAGCGGTCACGAGGTAGCTGTGTGCAAGCCGCGGCTCTTCATTATGCCATGCCATGTAAATGTCTTCGCCTGGTTGCCGCGGTCCTGATTTCAAGGCTGGGACTTGCTGATTGCATGTGTCTCCATCCGCTTTCATTGCACCTAGTTGTCTGAACTGTTTGCCTTTTGTTGTCCCATAACCAACATGAATCATGAAGCAAACTCTTCCCTTAGACTTGGTACAATTGATTCTCTTCCACCGTGGCATTCGACATTGTAGCCTTCTCATGCCTCAAGATGTTAGTGTCTCAGCACTTTCACGGATGAGTGGCTCTTAGAGCTCTGCAACCGTTCCGGGGGGAAGCAGCACATTTCTGGTTCATCTGAACGATGTGCCTTTGTAGACATATGCTAATGTTTCCCAATCTTCTCGCGCTGGGTCATATCTCCAAGAACTAATATGTGAGACACTATCAAACCTCTCCCGGCTAGGTTACGTTATGAAGTTACCCACAGCTAAAGTATGAGACAGTATCAAGCCTCTCCAGGCTGGGCTATGTTATTAAGCCGCCCACAGCTAAAGTATGAGACACTATCAAGCCTCTCCAGGCTGGGCTATGTTATTAAGCCGCCCACAGCTAAAGTATGAGACACTATCAAGCCTCTCCAGGCTGGGTGATGTTATTAAGCCATCCACAGCTAATATATGAGACACTATCAAGCCTCTCCAGGCTGGGTTATGTTATGAAGCCATCCACAGCTAATATATGAGACACTATCAAACCTCTCCAGGCTGGGTTATGTTATTAAGCCACCCACAGCTAAAGTATGAGACACTATCAAGCCTCTCCAGGCTGGGCTATGTTATTAAGCCGCCCACAGCTAATATATGAGACACTATCAAGCCTCTCCAGGCTGGGTTATGTTATGAAGCCACCCACTGCTACTGATATACATAAAGTCCTCCACGGCCAGAGATTATAAACCTCCCGGCTTGATGACGCGTCCCAAGAGCTGAGAACGGGCATTGTAAGCCCCCGTGGCTAATAAAAGCTCCTTGAATCCTTGGACGCTTTCATGATTATAATCATCCTATGATAAGATACAGTTGCACATCGTGAGGGGGACTTTTGAGCTAATTAAGACCGCAATCCCTCCATAGGTGCATCTCAAAATAATAATAATCTTCCAAGATAATGTGTTATTCTTCCCTTGGAATCTGTTTAAGACAAAAGGTCTTTTTGTGAGATGACAGATTATGAAAACAAGAGAGGAATGAGATACGGCAAAATTTGCTAATTCATCTATTTATATATGTATGTTTCAGCTAATGACTTTGCTAATAAAACATAAAATCTTGAGTATTCGGGCTCTAATGAGCTACATAAAGCATAGACAGAAATAGTTGAAATTAAAAAAGGTTAAGGATGAGGTGTGGCATGCAGCCTCTGTCAGGTCCGACTGAGCCCTTTATGCATTCTTCAGGAATCGCTGCAGCATCCCCTGGCCAATTAGCCTTTCGACTTCATCTTTCAGAGCATAGCATTGCTCAGTGTCATGGCCATGGTCTTGATGGAATTTGCACCAGGCAGCTTTGTTCCTCTTGTGGGGTGGAGCTCTCAGCTTTTCTGGCCACCTCAAAAGCTTGTCCTCTTTGATACACTCAAAGATCTCTTCAATTGGGAAAATCAACAGCGTATAGACGCCCGACTTTTTCTCTGATTTCTCTGCTTCCCCTTTCTGCCTTTTGCCAGTTGGTCCTACGGCTTCTTTGACTGCCGCGGCAGATAAAGCTCTTCCCGGACCTGCGTTTGCATTTTGATTGGCCGCGGCCTCTAGCATCAGCACCCTCTAGTGAGGTAATTGACCTGGGTCTGAAGTGAAGCATGGCTGTCATAGAGGTGATTAAGGTGATTGTACAGTTGCACCATCTCATCTTTGACTTCTATGCTCTGGCTGGATTCTCCCTCCATTTCTGCTTTTGTTAGTCTTTATAAAGTATATATAATCTTAGAAAAAACTATCTGCAGTGAGTAATCTCAGAAATATTGGAGTAACCAAGTAGGAAATGGGAATGCAGCGTTTTCACTATCACATGGTATTCCTGCCGAGGCCGCGGCCAATAAGGCACATAGGTGCACTGCCGCGGCCTTGTATGATATACACCAAGGCTGATCTGAAGGCCACCCGAGTGTTCCTTGATGTTTTGAAGCTTCTGTATTACAACTGACCCAGTAGAGGTTGCGGCATGCAAGGTAGTTGAACTACCATGCCGCGTCCCTACCTAGGCAGTGAAGGCACAATTCCAAAATTGAAGCCCGGGAACTGAGTTTTTCTCCCAAAACCTGTGGAGAGCATACCTACTAGGGTCTATCCATGAGAGAATAACCTCTCGGTGCACACAATGGTATAATTCTAATGATAAACCCTAGATCATGGGCAAAGAACAACAAGGAAGTAGGTACAATCCCTCCCTAATCATTCATCTTTTTGAGGCAAAAGCCTGTCATGCCTTTCGAGATTAACCAGATAGAATGATATCACAGGGGTATGTAAAAATAGATCTAAGGTCGTGAAATGGAGTCCCGAGAGCAGATCTGAAGGTAAGGAATACCCATTTAAGGGTGTAAGTATAAAATAGAGCTCAATAACCAAAATTTACTCATGTGATGATGATCCAGAGGATCCCCATGAATAGAATAAGGTGTTTAAGAACTCGAAACATAGAGAAACAAGATTGAAATATCTCGTTTCCCACAGACGGCGCCAAACTGATGATACGAGAAATCGTCCACTAGTCGTTCTCGCATCAGCAAATCATGTGTGAAGTGTGTAATAATCAACTAAAGCAAGTAAATAGGGAGAAGACAAGATATAGAGTGGTTCAGCCTTTAAAATAGGCCTACATCCACTGTGTTGCTCCGTTCTCATTATATGCGTTGCATGGTACAGTATAATCGTGCCTAAAGTGGCATACAAATATGAGAATAAAGGAGAGTACATGGCAGTACTGAGGATTCCGGAGTGCTGGATAGGTGGCTGCGATGTGGATGCGTGGCCTCCAAGTTGTGAGTTGAGATTGTGTAGTGAGAATCCGTATTGTATATCCCTGCCTTGGGTGTATGTGCCCTCCATTTATTAGGAAGTGAGTTGAGTCACGTGCCCACAGCACGTGACATGTGCCAAATCTGCAGTCATTGTGGATAGGGGTGCGCAGCCCGTCGAGTAAGCAACGCTGAGTAGTAGTACCGCGCGCCCTAAGGTGGGATGCCGCGGCCCCTGATGGAGGGGGACGCACCCTACGAGAGATATGGCCGCGCCCTGACTGTGGTAACTTCCGCGGCCGGTATGATCTGAACATGCGCGGCTTAGTAGCCTAGGGACCGCGGTGCTATATTTAGCATTATCAAACTTCTTGATATTCTCTTATGGTTTTTTCTTCATTATGACCAGAGCATCCATCCGCTTGGGGCGGGAGCTTCTGGTTATAAATCGAGCTTTGAATAATTCATCTAGAGCCTTAAAGCTCCTGATAGACCTATGTGGAAGACTCTCGAGCCACTTATGAACCATGTCATGTAGACTGGAAGGGAAGATACGACACATCAATGCGTCATTGTGGTTCCACAAGGTCATGGCCTACCTGTATTGCTGAAAATGATCGATAAGGTTAGTTTTACCATCATAGATCTTAAATTTAGGGCCTGCGAATTTCTTGGGGGGATCCTTTTCTTCTATTGCCCTTGAAAAATTGGACTTCATCTGAGTGTTAATATCTCTGCTAGATAGCACTCGTGTGGATCTGGCTCCTCAGTGGGATGGATGCTGATCCATCTCCCTACGGACCAAGCTCTTGATATCGTCATTCTGTCGACTAGGACTCCCACATCAGTGAGCTGAATATAGTCTCTTTGATCGACCATCCTATGACCCATTTCTCTCAATTATCCCTTGGTCGATCCTGGGGCTCCTTCCTCGGTTGTGAGATTCACTCACCTGAGGCCTAATAGTCTGATCATAGCGTTGTCTTGTATTTATGTGGAGATCTCTCTACATTCTTTCCAGTTGCCATTTTAGGTGAGCATTCTCTTCTTCTTGGCGACGCGTGGCTTCTTCTTGATCTCGGAGTCTGGCCTTATAGGCATCGACCAACCTGGAAATCTGTATGGACCTTGGTGGTCCATGAATCTTTTCAGAAGGTTGCCTTTACTGGCGAAGCCTTGGATTTTGTGGGTGAATTTCAGACGTCACCCTAGGAGGGGCAGGTTCTTCCTAAACATCACTAGCTTGAGGGATATAGCTGCTGTGGTGAGACATTGAGGGCTTTCAGTTAGTGAGTGTTCTCGTAGGAATAACAGTCGATTCCCACAGACGACGCCAATTATGGTATCAAAATATATCACAATAAAGGATTTACGAAGAACAATCACAATCATACAATAAAGCATATAATCGCACACACAAAACAACTATATACGTGGTTCGGTAACTTACCTACGTCCATGGAGAGGTCAACTATTTTATTAAGTATCTATCAATACACTTGGTTACAAGGCCCTATGCCTCGGGCTAGGGGTTATAATTTATAAATGTAGAATTTTAGTTGTTCAAGTAACTCCACGACTTCCATGATGAACCATGAATCCATTAAATATCTCCACGAGATTGTAGGGGATTGACTTGGTTTTGGGGTGATGGTAAGAGCAAATACTCATAGCTTATTTCCATGATTTGGGTCAAGTAACTTTCTAGATTTATTGGGCCAAGTCGTATACTCTCGTGGGATGAGAATAAAATTAGTCCCTACAAAGCCGTGAACCTAGTCGAGTCCTTAACTTCTACTAGAATGCTCTCCTTATCTGAAGAAGAAATCCCAAAGTTTGGTCCTAATCACAACTATGCCCTTAACATTTCCATTGAAGTAATGGGGAAGATAACCCCTATGTCACACGTCGACAACGGATCAACACTCAATATTTTCTCATCAAGAACCTTCAAATACCTGGGTTTAAAAGTAAGCGACCTTGCTTTAACTTCCACCTCAGTGCGTGCTTATGATAATACTCATCGAGAGGTGATGGTATCCATAAATCTTACAATAGGGGCTAGACCTATAAATCCCATTATCGAGTTCCAAGTCATAGACATACCTGCTTATTTTAACCTATTGCTTGGTCTTCCGTAGCTTTACAACATCAAAGGGGTATCTTCCTCTCTCCATTAGAATCTGAAGTTCTTTGCCAAAGGGCAGGTCATCACCATCTTGAGCAACGACAATAATATTAATAATGGAAGCACCAGTAACTAGATACTAGAGATACAACATGGTGCAAATGATATGTTTTTGTCTGGCGTATGAGTTGAACCACTTCCACTCCTAGCGGGGGTGATTTTGAAGATAGAGTCTATCCTGATCACAACCCTCACAGAAATGTCAACGTGATACAATTGTTCAAGAATATGAACTTCATGCTCAGGGGCTAGGACGACGACAACATGGGATACTAGAACCCATAGTACTGAAGAAGGCCTATCCTCCATGTGGCGTGGGTTATCAACCATCATTAGAGGAACTTAGAATGCTCCGCCAACCTCGATTAAAGAGAAGGTTAGAAAGTACCAAGATTGTTTTAGGAGATTCCTCGAACGGGAGATTCGTCAAAGAGGTTAAAGATTTTCACTTTTGTGGCTTCCCCGAACCATGGTATGATCATGTGGATAAGAAGATGAAGCCCGAGATGGAGATCTTCTTCCAAGATGGCTACTCATGGGCTGAAAGTTCCCAGCATCATCTACAACCACTCATGGAGAAAGCTATAGCTGTTACGGAGGATTTTGAGTAAAGCGACTTCGAGGAGTCATTCAATATTCAAACAGTGAGGCTAACACTTTGCATGATCCACTCAGACGCAAAATCATCGAATCCATCCATCCTGATCAAGACTATTGATGCCTCCTCCTCAACTGGAATACTATACCAATTCCACCTTCTGAGATGCAACCCAACCCAAATATTTATCCTATTCTTCTTTTTTTGTTGTTCCTACTTATTCTGATCACAATGTAATCGAGACCTCATTCGATGAGGTTTTTAACACTGTTTTTCCCAAGAATGAAATAAACGAAGATTTTGAGTACCATGTTGTGCCTTATATTAATTTACTTGATTCTAATCAAACTCTTGATGATGATGATTTTGAAAATGAGCAATTCATAACTGATCTTAATAAGGTTAATAACAAATAACATAACCATGTTCAAATTAATGAGGATGAAAGTGTCGTTATTAATCTCAGTTCTGGTATCCAACTGCGAGAGATTAGGATAGGGTCCACCCTTGACGAGCATGAGTGCATGTAACTTAAAGAATTTATAAAGGAATTTGTATACGTCTTTGCATGGTCTTACGATGACATACTCGACATGGATCCCGAAATAGCTCAACATAAGATTCTAACTCTCACAGAATGTACACCGGTCCGATAGAAATTGTGAAAGCTCTGCACCGAATGGTCGCTCAATGTTAAAGCAGAGGCGATCAAACAGTTGAATTTAGAATTCATCATGGTGATCAAATATCCCACATGGCTAGCCAACATTGTACCCGTGACAAAATTAGGAAGAAAGGTTCGCATGTGCATTGATTACTGAGATTTGAATAAGGCCTGTCCGAAAGATGATTACCTACTGCTTAATATCGACATGATTATAGACAACATGATCAATCATGCTCTCAAGTCATTCGTTGATGGGTTTTTCGAATACAATCAGATCAATATGCACCCTGATTATCAAGAAAAAACTGCATTCATTACCCCTTGGGGAACCTTCTATTACACAGTTATTCCATTTGGTCTAAAAAATGTAGGGGCTACCTACCAAAGGGCTTACACAACCATATTGCATGATCTGATACACAAAGAGGTCGATGTCTACGTGGATGATATGATTATTAAGCCAAATACTCAAGAAGGTCATATTCCTGCCCTTTGGAAGTTCTTCGAACAACTGTGGCGATACTAGATGTGACTTAACCAATATAAATGTGTTTTTAGCGTTACCAATTATTTTGGGGGGTTAAAAACTGACAAAGTTTGACCGATTTTTTTAAAATAGTAAAAATAATCATTTTGACCCAATTTGTTTTATATGGCCCTACTGAAATGTTTAAAAACTATATAAAAAAAATTAGCTCAAAAATATTTTTTTTACTATTTTATCAAAATTGGTCCGCGCCAGCGGTATGCAAACAGAGGTCCTCATATCCGCTCTCTCTCTCTCTCTCTCTCTCTCTCTATATATATATATATATATATATATGATAGTACAAATATGGCACCGTTCCGCGGAGGATACTGCATGTACAGAAGCTTATAGGCCGCGATCCCCATTAGGCAAAGAGTGCGGTCCTACCCAGCACAGGTCGAGTACAGGGCGCGGCATATGCTACAGGGCCTTATATACAGGTCGCGACCCTATCTCGTATAGGGTGTGGCTTAGCCTCATGCAGGATGCAACGCTCAATATGTTTGCCTTAAAGGCCGCATCCCTCTCTATTACAGCAACTCCAGACTTGATATATGTCACGTGCTCAGGGCACGTGACACTGCTCACATACCTCCTATAAATAGATAACCACGCCTCGAAATAAAGGACCGATTTCCCCTGGGGCAGATTCTACAATACCTAGAGAAGCCTTGCCAAATTCTCTCTACACAACCTCAACATACAGCTTGGGGGTTGTACATCAACATTGCAGTCACCACTTCGGCAACCCGTAATACTCACTACTACCACATATTCTCCTTTATACTCATACTTGTAAGCCTCTTTAGGCACAATTATATTGTAAAATGCAACTCATATAATGAGAATAGAGCAACACAGTGGACGTAGGCCTATTTTAGAGGCTGAACCACTATATATCTTGTCTTCTCTCTCTTTATTCGCTTGATTACTTTATTATGCACATTACACTTGATTTGTTGATACGAGAACCACTAGCGGGCGATTTCTCTTATCAGTAATATATATATATATATATATATATATATATATATATATATATATATATATATATATATATATATATATAT
The DNA here is from genome assembly GCA_949130495.1 of Sambucus nigra. NCBI lineage: Eukaryota > Viridiplantae > Streptophyta > Magnoliopsida > Dipsacales > Adoxaceae > Sambucus > Sambucus nigra. The sequence goes on along the minus strand of OX422213.1, from coordinate 557,880,386 downwards.
ATATATAGATAGATAGATAGATATATAAACTCAGAAATGACATAAAATTAAAATAACATGAGTTTTCCACACTCTTAAGTCATTATTGTGTCATATGGAAACGAAAGTGATGGGGCGTGAACTAGATACTAAAGAATTAAAATCCAATCACTTAAACATGTTCACGGCATTCTCATTTGATTGGAAAACTTTATCACATTCAAAATTAGCCTTATATGACAATATAGATTGAACTCAATGAACAAACAAACACAATACATACATGTCTAGCATGTTGATGATTCTATAAACCAATAGATTCATGACATTGAAAGTACAACTAGGATAAACGAACATTGTGCAAAAATGTTGACAATCCATCCAGACTCCCTCAATATAAGCATATTATTTTAATTTTTTGAATGAATAAATCAACTAAACAAAATAGTCCTTGGCAAATATTTTCTTTTAATTCCATTATTCTTTTAGGCCTTTGGACCACGTATTTCTTTTAGGTCCAAGCAAACGGTGGCTTACTCGCAAAGGATAATTTGTTTGTTATGCACATTACACTTGATTTGCTGATACAAGAACCACTAGCGGGCGATTTCTCGTATCATCAATTTGGCCCCGTCTGTGGGAAAGAGATATTTCAATTTTGTTTCTCTATGTTTCGAGTTCTTAAACACCTTAGTTTATTCGTGGGGATCCTTTAGGTCATCGTCTCATGAGTAAATTCTGGTTATTGAAATCTATTTTATATTTACACCCTTAAATAGGTATTTCATATATTCAGATATGTTATACTCTTTCTTTTTAACCTGAGATCTATTTTACACACCCCTGTGATATTGTTTCATCTAGATAATGCTAAAAATCATGACGGGCTTTAGCCTCAAATAGATGAATGATTAGGGAAGGATTGTATTATTCCCATATTTTGTTGTTCATGACCTATGATCTAGGGTTTTTCATTGAACCTGTGCCATTTTGTGCACTGTGAGGCTTTCCTCTCTTTAACAGACCCTAGTAGGTGTGCTCTCCACGTGTTCGAAGAGAAAAACTCAGGCTGGGCTTAAGATTTTGGATTTCTCCCTTTGCTGCCTAGGAGGGGATGCGGCCGGGTAGTTCAAATGCCTTTATCGCCACGGCCTCTACTAGCGCGACCGCATTACAGAAGCTTCAAAACATCAAGGAACAGACTCAGATGGTCTCCAGCTCAGCCTTAGTGAATATCATACAAAGGCCATGACAGTGCACCTATGTGCCTTACTGGCTGCGGCCTCAACAGTAATACCATGCAACAGTGGAAACGCTGCATCCCTATTTCCTACTTGGTTACTCCAATATTTATGAGATTACTCACTTCCGTTAGTTTTATCTCAGATTATATATACTTTGTAAAGACTAACAAAAGAAGAAAATGGAAGGAGAATTCAGCCAGAGCACAGAAGTCAAAGATGAGATTGTGCAGCTGTACAATCACCTCAACCATCTCTACGATAATCATGCCTCGCTTCAGACCCAGGTCAACTATTTGACTCAGAGGGTCCTCGTGATAGAGGTTGCGACCGCATCCAAAGTGGGCGTGGCACCCAGGAACATTGCTTTAACAGCCTTAGTTGCTGCGACAGTACCAAAAGATTCATCCACGAAAGCAATTAGCAGGAGTCCAAAAAGAAAATCAGAGAAGACAGAGAGGAGAGCTGAGGCTTACACTCCGTTGGCCTTCCTGATTGAAGACATCTTTGAGTTCATCAAAGAGGACAGACTTTTGAGGTGGCCAAAAAATTTGAGAGCTCCACCCCATAAGAGGAACAAAGCTACTTGGTGCAGATTCCATCAAGGGCATGGCCATGATATTTAGTAATTCTCTGCTCTCAAGGATGAGATTGAAAAGCTGATTGGGTAAGGAATGCTACAGAGGTTCCTCAGAGATGCTTAGGGGCTGCAAACTAGCCTGATGGGCCATGCTTTCCTTATCTTTATGATTTAGTTTATATCTCCTTCTGTTTATGTTCATAAGGAACATTATGTTTTATTTTAATCTGACTTTTTTTGTCCATGCTTATGAAGATTAATTAATATAATATTTTAATTTCTCGATTCCATTAAATGATATCTTATGAAAGACTTCTTGTCTTAAACAAATTCTATTTAGAGACATCGAATTATATCGGGAATGATTATATCTAAATGGACCATCAACGCCCGTCGATATGCCTAATCATACGAAGGCAAATGATAACTTGAAATAGTGAAAGCAACTATTGAGAGTGGCAGTGGAATTAACTTATAATGTCGCATATGGAGACTATTGCTCAGCATACAATGATTACATTCTTAAAAATAGTTGTCAGGATGCGTCATTCACAGCAAGGGCTTCCAATGCCCGTTCTTAGCTTGCAGGATGCATCATTAGCCCGGGGAGGTTACTCCCTCGACAAACATCATTAACTTGCTGAATATGAGACTAAACATCATTAACTTGGTGATCTCATATTATCTTGGGGAAGCTTCATAATACTTAGCTCAGGAAGGCCTGAAAATAACCCACAGGGCCTGGAGACTTAATTGTCTATGGATAATCCTATATATGAAGGGACTAAAGACTTAATTGTCTATGTATAACTCTATTAGAGCATGGGAATGCTTTATATATATCCACATAAGCTTAGGGAAGCTTTATAATACCTAGCTCGGGGGGGTGGGGGTGGTGATAATAACCTAATTGAAGTGACTAAAGGAAAGCCATAAAAGGCAATTGAAGTTACTAAAGGAGGTTGTGTTGCTGCGATCACGAGGCATGCCAAAGATAAAGAAGGATGGACTTAATTTCTTAAAGGGCTAAAAAGGTGTCGCAGCCTTATATATATGGTTGCGTCCATTAAATGGATTCATTCAGAAGACGTGTCAGAAAAAGGCAGGTAGGATTGTTAACCTACCACAACCTTGTTCAAGAAAACAAGTGACATTAGGACTAGGATCGAATTATAAAGCTACAATCATAAAGCTACAACAGATGGGATTCAAAGATGCCGTGGCCTTGACGCCCCAGCATTAAACCAATACCTAATATGGGATAGGGAAGTGCATTTTGTCAAAAAGCAGTTCTTTGTTCAAGCAATCAAAAATATGCAGAGAAAGTGTTCATTCAAGTGTTGAAGCAAAACAGAAGAATAAAAAAGCTACAGGAAGAGGAGGCAAAAATATTCAACATTAAAGGTGGCCGCAACCTTGATAAGAGTTACAAGTATTAGTTAAGATTACAGACAAAGGTCCGCAGCCGTTTAAAGAGTTACAAAAGGTAAAGAGTGATGCAGCCCTAAGATTCAGCATCACCAGCTTCATCTCCTTTTTCTCCCTCCGCGGTCGTCATGGTCTCTTCATCCGCGGCCGCTGCCTCAGCCTCTGCCCTCAATCTGGCTTTTTCCTCAGCTGCGACCTTGAGCTCAGCTATGTACTGCTGATGCTCAACATCACCAAGTCCCCAAGCAAGAACCATCTCTTTAGTCTTAGAAAAGTATTTTATGATACTGTGCCTGAGCTCTTGGTAGCGCAGAGGTAGGCCCTATTGTTAGTAAGATAAAAGTCCCTGGAGCCATTGAATGACTCCACATTGATGTCGATGGCCAATTGAAGGGCTTCGACATGGTCCCCCTTTATTTTGTTAATTACCGCAATATGGGCTTCATCATCACGGGAAGCCTTATCCTCCAACTCCTCATAATTATGTTGGAGGAATCTGAGCTTATTATTGGAAATTTTCGTAGCCTGCGTAGCTTCTGCGGCCTGAGACTGGGAGGCCTTGAGGGATTCCGCGGTCTGCTTAAAAATTTTCTCCGCTTCCCCCTTGGCTTTGTTGGCAGCTTCAAGGTTCATCTGAGCTTCCTTCCTTGCGCTCTCCAGGTCAGCGGCATTTTCCCTCTCTGCAGCCTCTTTTAGCTTGTACAGGGCCTTATACTTCCTTTTCTGACAAATCATGATGTCCGCGGCCTGAAAAGAGAAGGAGTTAGGAGCAAGGTATAAAATGTAAAAATAGAGCTGAGAAGGTACTTGTACTTACCCTCAAAACACTATGGAGGCCATAATCCTCTAAGTCATCATGATCTTTATCCATTAGTCTATCAAGGTCCACGGCGTCAGGGACCCTCTTTATCCTGCGGGCAGCCCTCGCAGTCGTGTCCCAAGAGGATTTAGGGTTTGGCTGCCTCAGTTGTGGCCACGGACGACTATCAAAACCAATACTGGCACAACACTGAGGTGGCGCCATGTTGGAATTTATTGTGATAATTGGTGGTGAGGGAGCGTTTGAATGGATTGAACCATCAGAGGTTGACAACATCCCTACCGCGACCAAATTGGCCCCAATATCATCATCGAAAGTCCCCTCAGGCCTTTCACGAGGGTTCAACTCCTCAACTTGGAGTTGGTGTGCAGCAGGGATAGTTTTCTCCGCGGCAGGTGGATTTTGGTCTCTGGAAGGGACTGCGATTGGTGCCTTGGTCTTGGGCCTCTTCCTCTTCCTATGCCTAGCAGCATTATTAAAAACGGTTGCATCCTCATCCATCTCTGACAGTTGGGCAGCCAAAATCTCCCTATCAACCTCCTCACCCGAAAGAAGAAATGCAACAGTAAATATTTGAAGTTTTAAATATAATTGCCACAAAATAAATCTGTTGATAAAGTTATTACCTTCTGCAGCCATCTATTTTGGTATGGATTTACTGGGGAAGTAGCCTGCTTCAAATACAATGGCAGAAGTTACAAGTATGCTGAATTTCTTCTCCTTAGCAGGAATGGTTGCAACCTTGGTAACTCTTTTCTCTTGCTGCTTGCTCAATTGCAAATTGTCAGGAACTGTAGAAAACATTTCAAAGGTTAGTACAGAAGCAAAGTGGAGAATCAATTATAAAGAAGGGACGCGACTATAATTAAAATACCTAGCTTGGAGGGGCACCCCCATTACCGCGACATCCTAAAAGATCTCTCCCTCTCATTCTACCGAGGGTGAATCTCCCACCCTTCCCCAGAGATGTAGAAATATTTTCCCTTCCAATTATTTACACTGGTAGGTCTCCCAGAGTAAAGGGTCCCGTCCCTGCCATGGACGAAGAAGTAGTAATACCCAGAAAATTTCAAAGATTTTTCCTTCGGGTGATAGAAGTGGAAAAACTCCGCGGGAGTAATATCTCTCTTGAATTGATTCTCCATAGCACGATGGCTTCTAGAATGGCCCTCCAGCCATTGGTATCTAATTGGGCTAGGTCTAACCTTATCGCTTGGAAAATTCTTCTGATGGGAACAGGGACTAGCAGCCGTAGCCCGTAAATGAAAGCATGTAGTGGGAAATAGACCCCATCATCAACAAGTGCCGTGCACAGCCTTTGCTCCGCGGAAGGTGCTGAGCACATCAAGTTCTTTGGAAACTCAAAGGCCTCGGCTACCTGATCAACCCATTCTTGGGTCATAATGCTACGGATATCAAGCACAACAAGAGGTCTCTCATCCGTCCTAGATGGGCCAGCTGGTTCATCCCTAACATCAGTTGCATCCCCTATCACGACATTATCTTCTACATCCACCGATTGGTTACTAAAATTGGCTTCCTCTTCCATTGACGCGGTCTCAAAATCCTTCCTACAAGCAGAATCCGCAGAGTCTGAATCTAGTACTACGTATTTGGGGCAATCCTTCAGTTGACAAGGACCTATTGACTTCAAAGTAGGCACGAAAGGAAGTTCAAGAGAAGATTCTCTAAAATGTTTTGCCCAAAAGCCTCTCAGAAATTCGTCTGAGTCAAAGTTCATATGGCTGCAACAGTACCTAAAAAATAGTCATAGTTAGGCACCGTAGCCAATATGATTCTAAAAAGCCTCTAAGATACCGCAGGAGGACTAGTTATATAAAAATTAAAGTGAATAGAAATGATCAGCAAGATTGGCTAAATTTTCCAAGTGTTGGGTTCTAAAGCCCTAAAAGATAATTTTCGTCACGTCATATTGATTTGGTAAGTGTTATTTCCTCATATACCGTAGTTACTATGGGCTAAAACACTGATGACTCTAATCTGAGAACCTAAGGCCGTAATGATCAATCTATGGGCTTCAATGCCGCGGAGTTTAAATCTAAACCTAAGGGATTACCCTTAGAGTTTAACGGCCGCAGCCATCACCTAGATTACTAAAGGGGTATTCTATCATGCTGCGGCCTCTCACTCAAATAGTTTAGTGTCTAATGTTGGTTCACTTAAAGATTGAAGACTCAGAATGTGGAGGGTTTATTCAAGAAGAGCAAGAACAGTTACATGATTTCAATGCGATTCAACACTAATACATGCCATATGATGTAAGCAATGAAATATTAAGGGCTCATTTTGTCATGAAAAGATCGATTCAAGACCAATTACCAAGTTTAAATACAAGAAACTATGTATTATCAAGATCAATTGAGAAAGGGGCAGAAGCGAATATAGCAAATATGACTCAACTTCAATCCAGTTCAAAGTAAATGCAGAAATTCAGTTAAAAGTAAATGCAAAAATTCAGAAGTTCAACTGATGAATTGTGAATTGTAAAACTAAAAAGGCTATTGAAAAGGTTGGAAGTTGAAAAAATTACCTGGAAGGGAAGAAACTGGCTAGGCTCAGCCTCAAACCACATCGGAACACCTTGGTACCACCACACACAGATTTTGAAAGTCACCAAAAAAAGCAAGAGAACAAACAAACAGAGTAGGGCTATCGATATGCTCTTAAAGATTTGGGAAATGTAATGAAGTCCACGGCTAGAATAATTTATATAAGAGGGTGTGGGAAGAGGAAGCGTCGCCCTGAAAGTATAGCGGCACCTTAAGAGGACTTAGCTACTCAGTCGCAACCCCAATCGCAATCACTCTACACTACGACTTGGGGGCTTATTGATAGTACAAATATTGCACCCTGTCGTGGAGGATACTGCATGTACAAAAGCATATAGGTCTCGACCCCCATTAGGAAAATAGTGCAGCCCTACTCAGCATAGGGGGTGGCCCTATGAAGTATAGGGCGCGGCATATGCTACTGGGCCTTATATAGAGGTCGCGGCCCTATCTCGTACAGGGTGCGTCACCTTTGGCTTTAGCTATATGCAGGATGCAGCACTCAATATGTTTGCCTTAAAGGCCGCATCCCTCTCTATTACAGTAACTCCAGACTTGATATATGTCACGTTCTTAGGGCACGTGACATAACTCACATACCTCCTATAAATAGAAGACCACAACTCTAAATAAGGGATCGATTTCCTCTGGGGAAGATTCTACAATACCTGGCGAAGCCTTGCCAAATTCTCTCTACACAACCTCAACATACATCTTGGGGGTTACACATCAACATTGCAGTCACCACTCCGGCAACCCGTAATACTCACTACTACCACGTATTCTCCTTTATACTCATACTTGTAAGCCTCTTTAGGCACAATTATATTGTACAATGCAACTCATATAATGAGAATAGAGAAACACAGTGGACGTAGGCCTATTTTAGAGGCCGAACCACTCTATATCTTGTCTTCTCTCTCTTTATTCGCTTGATTACTTTATTATGCACATTAGACTTGATTTGTTGATACGAGAACCACTAGCGGGCGATTTCTCGTATCATTAATCTATATATATAGATATATAGATAGATAGATAGATAAAATCAGAAATGACATAAAATTAAAATAACATGAGTTTTCCACACTCTTATGGCATTAATGTGTCATATGGAAACGAAAGTGATGGGGAGTGAACTAGATACTAAGGAATTAAAACCCAATCACTTAAACATGTTCACTGCTTTCTCATTTGATTGGAAAACTTTATCACATTCAAAATTAGCCTTATGTGACAATATAGATTGAACTCAATGAACAAACAAACATAATGCATACAAGTCTAGCATGCTGATGATTCTACAAACCAATAGATTCATGACATTGAAAGTAAAACTAGGATAAACGAACATTGTGCAAAAACATTGACAATCCATCCAGACTCCCTCAATATAAGCATATTATTTTAATCTTTTGAATGAATAAATCAACTAAACAAAATAGGCCACGAAAAATATTTTCTTTTAATTCCATTATTCTTTTAGGCCTTTAGACTATGTATTTCTTTTAGGTCCAAGCGAACGGTGGCTTACTCTCAAAGGATGATATTTCCTTTCGGAGCCATTCCCCTTCCCCTTGCACTAATCATATATTAAATTTTTTAAACACACAATAAGCTCACGTGCAACGGATTTTAACATGCACTAGTCCTCCTAGGTCACATAATATGTAGATGACTAGATTGGTAGGAGAACACCTCACAAAGGTCAAATATACAAGTGAAGTTAAGATTCTCAAGAGCTCGTGCATGTTTTTGAAAAGGCATATAAAAGCGAATCTATTAAGCAAAGTCAAACTTAAACAACTCCACGTAAGTATGATAAAGAACATTTTAAGGATTAGAATTTTAACCAAAAGTTCTAGTCACATGGAAGCAGAAAGATAGGATTCAAACACAAATATATGCCACAAAAGGTGTGTCAAACTAAAATACACACACAAAAAATCTTTTTGAGTTTTTGAGATTTATAAACCAAACAAAAATAACTCAAAAGACAAATAAAAAATAATTTTGTGTTTATCATTAAGTCCAAATAACTCACAAAAGTAAAATACAAATGATAAAGAAAATATTTTTGTATTTTTCATATAATGCAAACAAAAATGAAAAGAATATAATACAAAAGATAAACAAGTCATAATTCTAGTAAGGCATGGATAATTAATCATGTACTAGAAAATGACTAAACATGCATACACCTAGAAAAGATATATAACATGGATCACAAAAATCTAGAGTATGCAAAACATGCAAGAAATTACTCATAAGATAGTAAGTGAAGAGTCGTGTGCAAGCATGCGAGAACCATCAAAAACTGGAAATTTCAAAAAAGGAATATTTTCCGTTTTAAAAACTCAAAAAGGATCTTAAACTCAATAATTTAGCGATCCTAGCTCTGATACCACTTGTTGGACCCCCAATTTTAAATTTTACAAAAATTAAATTTCCATTACGTATAGAATACGGATGGTTCAACACAACACACACAAACAACTAATTTTAATTTCTTTCAAATTAAAATTAAACTAAACTCAAAGTGAAATTAAATAAAACAACTCATAAATTTTTCACTTAAACAAATTATTTAACTCAAGTCCTAGAAATTTGCCTAATATTAATTAATTCAATTTGCAATTTAGGCTAAACCAAATCTTACCAAATTATATTAATGACATGAATTAAATTATTTAAATTTGACCCAAATTAAATTAAAGCACCAATTAAAAAAGGATTGCAAATTAAACCATATTTTATCTTTTAATCCTAAGCATGCGTTCTAGGTGATATGAAAGAAAAAATAAATTCACAACCACTACGCTGCGATGTACGACGAAAAGCCCACAACGGGAAAAAACCTTGGACGGCCCTAGCCTTAAGTCCACTAAGTACGGAATTGCAATTACAATACATATGACTTACTACACTCGGCTCGACACCTTCAATCCCCGACACGTCTTCTTGCAACTACCTCTGCTTAGACGATAATCTCGGAATCCATAGGAACCATGGAATCCACCAATGAAGCTTCTGGAACCCATCAACTACACATGGTGCCTTTCACCGTATGAGAATGCCACAGCCAAAATAATGAACTTTTACTTTATGGGATGTAGAAGTAAACCCAAACGAACTCTTCAATTCGGTAGAGTAGAACCCATATATATATATATATATATATATATATATATATATATATATATATATATATATATATATATATATATATATATATATATATATATATATATATATATGTACGTATATGTGCGTGTGTGTGTGTGTGTGGTACTTGGAATAAACTAATATGGGTGTAAACAAAAGTGTTTAAGAATTTTTTGAAAAAACAAACACTCAAAACATGAACTTTTTCTTGGAGGAATTAAACTCTCAAAAACTCTCTCTAGATATTGAAGGAGATGAAAAAGTTAATTTTTCAAAAGAGGTTCCCTCACATATTAATTCTGGAAAAGTTAGTGGGAACAAAAGAGTTGGATAGTGGAGAAAAGCTGCCAAAAAATTGTTCCATAAAGAACGACACTTCTAACGATAAGTCAGACCGAAAAAAAAAATTTGCGTTTGAAATCTCGTTCGAACGATAAGTCTCCGATTGAGTCTTAATGTAGTGTTGGCTCTATTCCGAATAAAAACCTTTGATCCATAGGATAGAGTTCTTGATCATCCACTAAGCCTATGACATGTTAAAGTTGAAGACGTTGCGGCGTACTTACCAAGAGAACATTGTTGTCGGTTTACATGTGCCTCGTTTCACGTCATCAACTTAGTTCTTATATCTCCTATGGTATGAATTCATTACATATATATATACATGAGCTTGGAACATTTTTATTGGGTGTAATTTTATTTTAAATGAATTTTATTTTCAGAAAGTTATTTTAGAACTTTGAATAAAAAGTTCTTGCGCTTAAAATCGAAAAATGACATTCTGGCAGTTTGTTCGATATTATCGTTCGAACGAGTTTTCCAACGACTTTTTCTAATTGGCCTTTGGAACTTCGTTAGAAAGGTGGTTCGAACGACACTTCGTTCGAACGAAAATCTCGTTCGAACGAGATTTCCGGCGGGAAAATTTTTGGCAGTTTTTCACCACTATCCCACTCTTTTGTTCCCACTAACTTTTTCAGAATTAATATGTGCGGGAACCTCTTTTGAAAAATTAACATTTTCATCTTCTACAATCTCTAGATAGAGTTTTTGAGAGTTTAATTCCTCCAAGAAAAAGTTCATGTTTTGAGTGTTTATTTTTCAAGAAATTTTTCAAACACTTTTGTTTACACCATATTAGTTTATTCCAAGCACCATATATATATATATATATATATATATCTTGCTTGGAGAGTGTTTGGCACCGAGTTCTACTCTACCGAATTGAAGAGTTTGTTTGGGTTTACTTCTACATCCCATAAAGAAGAAGTTCATTATTTTGGCTGTGGTATTCTCATAAGGTGAAAGGCACCGTGTGTAGTTGATGGGTTCCTAAAGTTTCATTGGTGGATTACAAGGTTCCGTTGGATTTCGGGATTGTCGGCTAAGCGGTGGTAGTTGCAAGAAGACGCGTCAGGGCTTGAACGATTCGAGTCAAGCGTAGTAAGTCATCTGTCTTATAATTGTAATTCCTTATTTAGTGGACTTAAGGCTTGGGACGTCCGAGGTTTTTTCCCGTTGTGGATTTTTCCTCGTACATCGCAGCGTAGTGGTTGTGAATTTATTTTATCTTGCATATCACCTAGAACGCATGCTTAGGATTAAAAGATAAAAGATGGTTTAATTCGCAATCTTGTTTAAATTGGTGCTTTAATTTAATTTGGGTAATATTTAATTAATTTAATTCATGTCATTAATATAATTTGGTAAAATTTGGTTTGGCCTAAATTGCAAATTGAATTAATTAACGTTAGGCAAATTTCTAGGACTTGAGTCAAATTAATTTGGTTTAAGTGAAAAATTTATGAGTTGTTTTATTTAATTTCACTTTGAGTTTAGTTTAATTTTAATTTGAAAGAAATTAAAATTTGTTCTTTGTGTGTGTTGTGTTGAACCATACGTATTCCGCATATAAAGGAAATTTAATTTGTGTAAAATTTAAAATTGGGGGTCCAACAGAAAGTAGTGTATGTAAGCAATGTTTCCCAAGAGAGTTTGTCTAATATCAAATCCAAAAAAAATTTAAAAAATACGAAACTGGCAGCCAAGCGTTCGTATCGAAATTATCTATAATCATGAAAGGTCATTCGAATGACATTGATTCTTGTTCGAACGAGATCTAAAGTCGTTCGAACGAGATTTCAAAAGATAATTTTTTTTTCGTTCTGACTTATCGTTAGAAGTGTCGTTCGAACGAAAATGTCATTCAAACGAAATTGGCGGGAACAGTTTTTTGACAGTTTTATCCCATTTTTCCACTTTTTGTTCCACTATCTTTTTGCCAAATAAATATACTTCGGGACCAGACTTTTTTCCAACACTTTTTCACACATCTAAGATAGTTTTTGAGAGAAAATTCTTCCAAGAAAAATTCACCTTGATTTTTGTTAAAATGTTTTAATCCTTAGAACAAAATCAAGGTTTACACTCCCATAGTTTGTTTATTCCAAGTTTCTTCATATATATCTTTCCTTGGAGTGTTTGGCACCGGGTTTTTCTATACACCTCAAACAAGAGAAGTTTGGGTTTACTTATACATCGCTAAAAGAAGAAGACTTATTTTTGCTGTGGCGTTCTTACATGGTTAAAGGCACCGTGTGTGGTTGACGTTTGTTCCCAAAAGCTTCATTGGTGGATTCTAAGGTTTCGGTGGAGTCCGGGATTGTCGGTTAAGCAGAGGTTCATACAAGAAGACGTGTTAGGGACTTGAAGAGAGTTGAGTCGAGTTGTGTAAGTCATCTATCTTGTATTTGTAAAATTTCGTACTTAGTGGACTTAAGGCTAGGGGTCGTCCGAGGTTTTTCCCATTGTGGGTTTTCCACGTACATCGCGGCGTAGTGTGTTGTGAATTTATTTTATCTTGCAAAATCACTTAGAACGTATGCTTAGGACTAAGAGATAAAAATATGGTTTAATTCACTACTCTTGTTTAATTTGGTGCTAAATTAGTTTGGGTATAATTTAATTAATTTAATTCTAGTCATTAACCTTAATTTGGTAAAATTTGGTTTGGCCTAATTTGCAAAAATTAAATATTTATTGTTAGGAAAATTTGTAGGACTTGTATTAAATTGATTTTTGGGCTTAAAATAAAAATTCACAAATTTGATTTTTAGTATAATTTAATTTTGAGAAAATTAATTTTTTTTTTATTTTAGTTTTAATTTGTGAAGAAAATATTTTTTAGTTTATGTAGTTGTTTAGTTGAACCATCTCTATTCTGCACGTGTTAGGAAATTAATCATATTTAATTAAAAGAAGAATTTTTTAAATTGGGGTCCTATCGTTAAGTGAATTATGGTGAACACACACGCACACAAAATTCACACAACCCAATTTTTGGATTTTCTCTCAAACAAAAATAGAGCTTGAAGTTAACTATGAGAAATTTACTTTTAGCCCAAAATTAATTTAACAGAAGTCCTAAAATTTGCCTACACAATGTTTTCAATATTACCAAATTAGGCCAAACCAAATTTAATAAATTAAATTTTCGACTTGAATTAAATTAACTTAAAATTTACCCACATTAAATTATAGCACCAAATTAAATAAGATTACGAATTAAACCATATTTTATCTTTTAATCCTAAGCATGTGTTCTAAGTGATTTACAAGATAAAATAAATTCTTAATCACTACACCGCGATGTACGAGGAAAACCCAAATGGTAAAAACTCGAACGACACTAGCCTTAAGTCCACTAAGTATGGAATTTTACAAGTACAAGACAAATGACTTGCTCAACTCGACTCGACTCATTTGAAGCCCCTGACGCGTCTTCTTGTACCAATCTCTGCTTAGTCGATAATCCCGGAATCCACCGAAACCTTGAAATCCACCAATGAGGCTTTTAGGACAACGGTCAACCCTCGCACAATGCCTTTCACCGTGTGAGTATACCGCAGTAAAACAATGAACTTCTTCTTTATGGGATGTAGAAGTAAACCCAAACGACCTCTTCAATTCGGTAGAATAGAACCCAGTGCCAAATACTCTCCAAGCACGATATATATATGTGGTACTTGGAATGAACTAAACAGTTGGGTGTAAACAAAAGTGTTTAAGAATGATTTTCTTGAAAAACAAACACTCAAAACTTGAACTTTTTCATGGAGAAAATAAGCTCTCAAAACTCTCTCTTACAGGTTGTAGAAGATGAAAAAGTTGGTTTTTCAAAGTTGGTTCCCGCACATATTAAATATGGCAAAATTTAGTGGGATAAAAGAAGTGGGAACATGGAGAAAATTACCAAAAATGGCCAAAATATTTTCCCGTCGAAAATCTCGTTTGAACGAAGTCTCATTGGAACGACCCTTCTAATGAAGTTCCAGAGGCCAAAAGGGAATATTCGTTGGCAAACTCATTCGAACGACATTCTCATTCAAAATAAAAACTCATTCGAACGACAACATCGAACGAAGTGACAGAATGGTCAAAATTCGATTTAAGCCCCAAAACTTTATTTTAAAGTTCTAAAGTAACCTTCTGAAAATACAATTTATTTTAAAATAAAATTACACCCAATAAAAAAAATGTTCCAAGCTCCTATATATTTGTAAGGACACAAGTCTCCGATTGAGTCTTAATGTAGTGTTGGCTTAATTTCGAACAAAAAACGTTTGAGTCATAGGATAGTGTTCTTGAACATCCTTCAAGCCTATGACATGTTAAAGTTAAAGACGTTGCGGCCTACTCATCAAGAGATCATCATTGCCGGTTTACATGTGCCTCGTTTCACGTCATCAACTTAGTTCCAATCCCTCCTAAGGTATGAATTCATTAAACCGATAATGATGATCTCTTGATGAGTAGGCCGCAACATCTTCAACTTTAACATGTCATAGGCTTGAAGGATGTTCAAGAACACTATCCTATGACTCAAACATTTTTGTTCGGAATTGAGACAACACTACATTAAGACTCAATCGGAGACATGTGTCCTTACAAATATCTCCCTTTGGCTATTCCGGGACAAAAACAAAAACAAAATCCTGAAAGGGATCTTGAACATCCTTCAAGCCTATGATATGTTAAAGTTGAAGACGTTGCGGCCTACTCATCAAGAGATCATCATTTTCGATTTACACGTGCCTCGTTTCACGTCATAAACTTAGTTCCAATACTTCCTAAGGTATGCATGAATTACATAATGCATTCATACCTTAGGAGGGATTGGAACTAAGTTGATGACGTCAAACAAGGCACATGTAAACCGACAATGATGATATCTTGATGAGTAAGCCGCAACGTCTTCAACTTTAAGATGTCATAGGATTGAAGGATGTTCAAGAACACTATCCTATGACTCAAACGTTTTTGTCCGAAATTGAGCCAACTCTACATTAAGACTCAATCGGAGACTTGTGTCCTTATAAATCTCCCCCTTTGGCTATTTCGGGACAAAAACCAGAAAAAAAAAATCCTAAAAGGGTCGTCAAGCTCTACTAGACTTAAAAAAAATACCCAAAATAAAAATTACATAGCTTGACTCAAAACCCAAGGATCAATATCTTTGCCGATGAAAGTTGCCATTTAGAAGAATTCCTGCACACTTAAGCAAACTATCAAATGCATAGGGAATCAGAATATTAAATGCATATAAAATAAATACTCCGCCTAAATTAATTCTCCCATTTATCAAATAAATGACCTACTTGAAAAGACGTCTCCCCCTAAGTTGAATCTCCCAAACTAAGATACGATTACAATAGGAATAGTTACCATTTCTCCCGCTACCATTCTCCCCCTTTTTGTTCAGGAATAGACAAAGTATAAAAGAACTAATTTACCAAAATGAAGCATAAGGTGATGAGATCATGACAACATATGGGCAACAAAAGCATAACTAATCCATACAAATAATAAAGGATATCAATTGATGCAAAAAAAATGATACCAAGTTAATAAATAAGATACTAAGCATGTGATATCAAACAAAATATGCAACAAGATAGATACCAATTATGAAAGGGAAATGTTATGTGTCCCAAACAACTCCCCCAAATCATCCCCCAAATAGCTTTAAGTGTTATACCTTGTGGTATGGGTCCCGCCAGGGCACAACTCATTAATGCTATTTGGAGGAGATTTGGGGGAGTTGTTTGGTACTCATAGCACCACTCATCATGAAATGGAGGCATAGATGGACTAGCAAGCAAGGCAAATGAAAAGCAACTACAATATATATGTGGACGTAATGAATATTACTAACGCACACGCACAAATATATAGGTATAAAAACCACACATGACACAAAATACATTAATATTTTCACACTTGTATGGTAAAAAAGTGTCCAAATACATGTGGAAAACGAAAGTGTAGGGGTGTGAACTAGTAACAATTAAGTTTCGACCCAATCACTTAAAGTATGTTCACGAAGTTCTCACTTGATTGCAAACCTTATCACATTTGAATATAACCTCATGTGATAATATAAATTGAACTCAATGATTAAACATACACAATGCATACAAGCCCAGAATTTTGATGATTCTACAAACCAATAGTGTCATGACATTGAAAGTACAACTAGGATAAACGGACCATGTGCAAACCGTTGATATACCATCCAATCTCCCTCAAACTAAGCATATATATTTTAATCTTTTGAATGAATAAATCAACTACAGAAAATAGGCCTTGGCAAATATTTTCTTTGAATGCCATTATTCTTTTAGGACTTTGGACCACGTATTTCTTTTAGGTCCAAGCAAACGGTGTCTTACTCACAAAGGATGATATTTCCTTTCGGAGCCCTTCCCCGTGCACATATCATATATTAAATTTTTTAAACACACAATAAGCTCACGTGCAACGGATTTTAACATGCACTAGTCCTCCTAGGTCACATAATATGTAGATGACTAGATTGGTAGGAGAACACCTCACAAAGCTCAAATATATAAGTGAAGTTAAGATTCACAAGAGCTCGTGCATGTGTGTGAAAAGGCATATAAAAGCGAATCTATTAAGAAATTCAAACTTAAACAAATCCATGTGAGCATGATAAAGAACATTTTAAGGATTAAAATTTTAACCAAAAGTTCTAGTCACATGGAAGCGAAAAGATCGGATTCAAACACAAACATATGACACAAAAGGTGTGTCAAACTAAAATACGCACAAAAAAAATCTTTTTGAGTTTTTGAGATTTATAAACCAAACAAAAATAACTCAAAAGACAAACAAAAATCATTTGGTATTTTTCATTAAGTCCAAATAACTCACAAAAGTAAAATACAAATGATAAAGAAAATCTTTTTATATTTTTCATATAATGCAAACAAAAATGAAAAGAATATAATACAAAAGATAAACAAGTCATAATTCTAGTAAGGCATAGATAATTAATCATGGACTTGAAAATGACTAAACATGCATACAACTAGCAAGGATGTATGATATGAAGCACAAATAGCTAGAGTATGCAAACATGCAAGCAGCCATCCATAATATATAGCATGTGGGGGGTCATGTGCAAGCATACGAGAATCAGCAAGTCTAACATTTAGTTACTCTAAAAGAGATTTCCTAACCCAATTGGATGTGTATCTACAATTTTGAGATTTGGAAACAAATGAAATACTATATTTCAACTTCCTAGAACATCTTCTATCATCAAAACAAAAGGACCTAAGATGACCTTTCCTACCACAATGCGAACATGTGTAAACTTGAGGAAAGTGACCTAAGGTGTGATCTTTTCTATTGTTCTTGGACAAAGTTGACCCTATAAAACAAACAATGGTCTTAGCCTTAGATAAGGAAGCATTAGAATATGATGAGCTAGAACCATTACAACAACTACTCGAGTCCTGTATATCATTTTTCATTTTTAAAATTTCGGCCTCAAGTAATTAATTAGACTCCTCAAATTTACGGGACTCCTTCTTTAAATTTTCTATAACTCCTAGAAGGTTATCACTCTCCCCCTCAATGTGAGCAAACTTGTCCCTAAGAGTGTTTTCTCGACCATCACTCTCTTTCTTGGACATTTCTAAAATATTAAATTTGTAATTTATGTCCTTGAGCTTTTTACGAAAAATGTATTTTTGAGATAGTGAGATTTGCAAAAGTTTAATTCTAGATTTAAAACATAAATTTTCATTTTTAAGAAACTTAATTCTTTTTGCAAATCTCAAATTTACTTCTCTTAATTTTTCATTACACTTATTAAGCCCATTAAATTCCTCTTGAATATGAAAAACTTCATTTTCATTAGAAATGGACAAATTATCATTAAGTTGTCCCATCAAGAGATAAAAAACAAAAATGAGAGTGAGTAAAAAATGAACCACTTAAAAATACAAAGAGCACAAAAATTATAAAAGCCGAAAAACGGATCTTTAACGCGATAAATTAGCCCTCCGACTCTGATACCAATTTGAAAAGGGTGCAAGGACCCCCAATTTTAAATTTTGAAATAATTTCCTTTAATGCGGAATAAAGATGGTTCAACACACTCAAAAGGCAAATTACATTGCTTGGCTCAAAACCCAAGGATATATCTTTGCCGATGAAAGTTGCCATTTAGAAGAATTCCTACACACTTAAGCAAACTATCAAATGCATAGGGAATAAGAATATTAAATGCATATAAAATAAATACCTCCTAAATTAATTCTCCCCTTATCAAATAAATGACATACTAACGAAGTTCCAGAGGCCAATTGGGAAAACTCGTTCAAACGACAAACTCGTTCGAACGACTATATCGAACGAAGTGCCAGAATGTCATTTTTCAATTTTAAGCGCAAAAACTTTTTATTCATAGTTCTAAAATAACTTTCTAAAAATAAAATTCATTTAAAATAAAATAACACCCAATAAAAATGTTCCAAGCTCCTATATATATATGTAATGCATTCATACCTTAGGAGATATAGGAACTAAGTTGATGACGTGAAACGAGGCACATGTAAACCGACAATAATGTTCTCTTGATAAGTAGGCCATAACGTCTTCAACTTTAACATGTCATAGGCTTGATGGATGGTCAAGAACTCTATCCTACGACTCAAACTTTTTTGTCTGGAATTAAGCCAACACTACATTAAGACTCATTCGGAGACTTGTGTCCTTACAAAAAATTACCCAAAAAATTCCTAAAATTGCTAAATAAATATTTGAACATTTCTTCACCAACAAAACCATTACAAACTCCCAAAACCCTAGTAGGATTAATACCATAAGACCAAAAAATCAGAACGCTCGCAAAGCCCACTACAACTCCCCACCGAAATCTAAAAAAAACTCATTCTCAGCAGTAATTTAATGCTTCCTCAACAAAGATACGTAATATCCTACCCATTTTCCCGGAAGGGATTCCCAAATTAAACTCTTTCTTAGAAAATTCCAATTTTCCCAAGCAGAGCTAGAAACCATAATTGAACATCTCTTCCCAGTAACACATCCCCCAGTGGAATCCCAAAACCTCAAGTTATCAACTGTTTTCCCAAGTGGAATTTCCAGACTAAGATTTTCAGCTCTTCTCAAAAGACATACTCCCCAGACAGATGCCTCTTCTCAGTAGAGTCTCAAGAAAAGTAAATTTAAAATTCCCCAAAAGATCTATTCTCAATGATCCCACTTAAGGTCCCAGAATTGATCTCGACACTCATAATTAGTCGCGCTACATAAGGTCCTCAGATTTGACCTCGACCCTCAGAATTGGTCGCTCCCAACTTAAGGTCATCAAAATTGACCTCGACCCTCGAAATTGGTTGCTCCTTGCTTAAGGTCCTTAGAATTAACCTTGACCCTCAGAATTGATCGCTCCTACTTAAGGTCATCAAAATTTACCTCAACGCTCAGAATTAGTCACTCCCAAGGTCCTCCGAATTGACTTTGATCCTCAAAATTGGTCAGTCCTACTTAAGGTCCTCAGAATTGATCTCGACCCTCAAAATTGACCTCGACCTTCAGAATTGGTCGTTCCAACTTAAGATCCTCAGAATTGACCTCGACCCTCAAAATCGGTCTCTCTTACTTAAGGTCCTCAGAATTGACCTCAACCTGTAGAATTGGTCGCTCCTACTTAAGCTCTTCAGAATTAACCTCGACCCTCAAAATTGGTCGTTCGTACTTAAGGTCCTCAGAATTGAACTCGATCCTCAGAATTGATCGCTCCCACTTAAGGTCCTCAAAATTGACCTCGGCCCTCAGAATTCGTCGCCACTACTTAAGGTACTCAGAATTGACCTCGACCCTCAGAATTCATCGCTTACACCTCAGGTCCTCATAATTCACCTCAGCCCACAAAATCATCTATCCCCAACATTACATTAGGTCCTCATAATCGACCTCGATCCTCTGAATCGGTCATCCTCGTCTCTTTGGTCCGCATAATTGACCTCTTTCTCAAAACATCATGTGGTGTCTATTCGACGACTTTCACTTATTCCAAGCTCATCCATCGAGGGGATCTTTAGACATCACTTTATACGACCCCCTAAGTCCTTCCTTAGGTCCTTATCACCTCCCCATTCACTAAAAACCCTAGGTCACACTCCGAGTACTGATCTAAAGGCTATTGGGCACTCTCGAGCCCCATTTAACTCTATTCAACTCCATTATCAGAGTGAAAGCTCAATGAATCTTCAAAGGCATTTGAATCCCCTTTTTAACGGTCTACCCCGTACACAAAATGACATAACTGTTTGGACGAACGGTCCATTTTACTATCAAAAACTGATCTAGAGGCCACCAGGCGCTCTCGGGGTCCAATTTGCCACCAGTCAACTTCATTATTAGATAAAAAACTTAATGAATCTTTAAATTTCACTAAATACCATTTTCAACAGTCAACCCCATGCTAAAAATGGCATAACCATTCAAACGAAAGATCCATTTCCCCCAAACACGGATTCAGAGGCCACTGGGTGCACTCGGGCTCATTTTGACCAAGGTAAACTCTTTAAATCAAACAAGATTGAATGAATCTTTGAAGGTAACTGAATAAATTTCCAACGGTTTACCTAGTGCGCCAATCAGACTTACGATATGGACGAACGACCCATTTTACTCCTAAAGCTCACCGAGCACTTTTGGGCCCCGTTTGATCAAAGTTAACTCTTTGAAGTGAGTGAAGATCTAGGGAATGTAAAAGTGAATTGCATAACCTTTCCAAAGGTCTGCCCCATATGCGAGCCAGACTTACGATTCGGACGAATGATCCATCGACGTCCGACGATCTTTTGTCTAAAAAGTTGAAGGGCTATTTCGAGCCCCATTTGACCTAAAGTCAACTCCTCAACCCAGATTAGCCTAAAGGATTCTCAAAGGTCTTAGAATTACCTTTCCAAAGGTATTCCCCATGCATGATTTGGAATTACGAATTGCATTTTACGACCATTTTTTTGAAAAATCTGCACGACACTGCCAATTGGCAGGTCCATTTCCGTGACTATTGATAGTGTCCCCCTACTCTATATAAAGAGAGCATGATCTCACTTCGAGAGGCACCCCAGATCCATAAATATCGGTGATCTCAACAACATTCTTCTGTAATCAGTGAATTTTTCTTGTGTGCAATTCTCCTCCATCTTTCATTCCCATCATTCTCATACCCAATTTTACAAAAATCTCATTCCCTCTCATCCTAAATTCATCCTAACTTGAAAGTAAGATCATCAAGTATCAAATGCAAGCTTCAAGTTTCCAAATAAGGTCCAAACATCATTCGAGACTCAAGTCCTATTTTCTTATTTTCATATTTACACCTTTTTATTTCTTTTTCCACATATTATTCATATATATCATACTTTTGATTCATACTTGCATCTTATCTAATACATATTATCGTTTGATCATAACGACCAATATTTTGATAAGCGCACACATCATATTTTCTATTTATTATTTTGGAAACATTCCTATGAATGACCTCGCTCCATCTTTTCCATAATGTAAGTCGAGTGATTCTGATCTCCACTTATATTTACACGCACACACACTTTATGGAGAAATTAAGAAAAATAGTAACATAAGCTCATGAGAGACCGAAAGGGCGGGATGGGAGCCTAACACCTTCCCATTTCATAACTTACCTCTTGAACCTCTGATCTAATTGGTTTTTCAAGATTTAGTTTGTCTTTGATGCCACTCTCTCGAGGTGGCGATGTGTTCTATTTCCTGTTTTGTGCAAAATAGGTTGGCGACTCTATCTCTTTATATTACCCCAAATCAACGATGGGCAAAGCACTCCATGATGTAGTGAGGGGCGGGGGACATTTATCTCTCCCTCTTTCTCCTCCAAAATAGCCCCGGGGAGGGGGGACGATCTCGGGATGGCCACACTTATATTCTAGGTCATGGTTTTTTTACCTCCAAACTGACCCTTAGCCAAGATATTTTGCACCCCAGGTTTAAATTTTTAGTCAAAGATCCTTCGATCTCATTATGAGTGGGGAATTTATTTAGGGCCTTTGTACCTCATTAAGAATGGAATATTTTATTCGAGGATTTTTCAAACCTTATTAAGACTGAAATATTCAAGTTATGGGTGAAGGATATTGTAACCCTATTTTTTGAGGTTTAGTAACCTAAAAAATTAATATTTAAGGTTAAGATTCTTGGAGGATTTTTAAAAAAATGTTTTGTAAGAAAAAATCATAATGGACAGAGTGAACCCTTTGTATTCATACAATGCAATTACATGACTGGTAATACTTTTTCAAGTGTTCGGTGCTCTATAGATGAGGAGGTTTATTTACTTTTTGATTATATTTTAATAATAACATCCTTTTATGGTTATCTTAGTTTCAATCTATGACCCCTTCCATTTAGGCCCATCGATTGAGGTTAACATGGTTATAGTGACCTATATGAAGAATAAATTCCTAACTCGAAGTTCCTTATATCATACTTTCTTATTAAAGTAAGAGGCAATGTTTTATTTATAAACTTCCATACTTTTTAGTGTCGTTTCCTTCTTTTCCTCGATCTCATCCAAGGTAAGTGTTGGTATGATAAATCAGACATAAATCCTTCTCAACCACCATATCATGTATAAAGTAGAAATAAAGCAAGTAATAAGGAAAAAAAACACAAAATATAGAGTGGTTTGACTATAAAAATGAGCCTACGTCCACTTCGGTGCTCTACTCTCATTATATGTGTTGTATGACACAAAGCTATGATGCCATTAGAGGCATACAATATAGAGAGGGTACGAGATTACATGATATTAGCTAAGCAGGCAGTATGGATGTGGCCTCTGAGGGTTGACCAGCGTAGCTGCGCTAGGGGGTGAGCCCCCAAGTTTGGTTATCTCTAAAGAGAGAGAGAGTGAGTTGAGAGTTTAGTAGGGCTTCGATAAGTATTTCCTCTACCAAATAGTGAGGTGAGCACTTCTATTTATAAATGTCATAAAGGTGGTGCCACGTGCACATAGTACGTGACACGTGAATAAGTTATACAAATATGGAATCCTTTTAGAAGCTTGACAGATGTCAAGTGTTTGATGTAAGAGTAGGGGCTGTGGCCTATTTGAACCCACGCAATGACCAGTTCTTGGAGTAATGCCGTCGCCTATTTGAGCCCAGGCAGCGAATAGAGCTAGCAATGACCTGTTTGATCCAAGGCCTGATAAGTGTACATGGCCGCAGGCTGTTTGCTCCCAGGTAGATGCCTGTTATTACTTGTTATTGACATATAGTGACTATAATGGGCATATCAATAAGCCCCCAAGTCGTAGTGCCAAGAGATGGCGAGTTGGTGTTACGGTTGTATTCTAAGACATTATCGCGGTGTCATTATTCATTGTTTTGAGAGAGTTTCGCGACTAGTGCAAGGCGATGCTTCACCTTCCAGCGCCCTCTTATATAAATGGGATTTGTTCGTGTCCTTCATTACTTAAACCAAATCTTTGAGAGCGAATCGAAAGCAGAACTTTGTTATTTTCATCTTTGATTTTTTAGCAAGTTTCCAGGCGGTTTCAAGGCATTTTCAAGGCGGTATGTGGTGGTTCTTCCTATATTTCATTTTTTCCCAGGTAACCATCTTCTCTGCCCTTTCATTTCTTCTACAAAGGCTTGAATACATGTTCTATAAATTCATTCTCTTTAGTTCTATATTCTGGATATCCTCTTTCATTTGAACTAATAATAAGCATTTTATGGTTTTGGTATTGGTGTTTATTGAATTTAGAGTAGGAATTTTTGGATTTTTTTGGATTTGAAATTTTGGGTAATATGTTGACTGGTTGTGGGATTTTCTTGGATTTTTGGTATGTAGCTACAAATTAGGACTCATACTGGAAATGGATCTAAGTTAGGATTGGAATTTTCAATTTTTCTGGGTTGAATCACTCCCTATCCCCATTTTGGATTTTTATTTTGTCCAAGAACATTAAGAACACATTCTTGGTGTTCTTGGTCAAAACCTTTGGGTTTGGGTAGTCCAATCTTTACCCGTTTGTGTATTTAGTCGTCGCTGGTAGTATAACTTCTTGGCTGCAGCCTCTTTTCAGCCTTTAGTAATCAAAACTCCTTTAGTCGCATTCTTTAGTTCTTAAACTTCTATAACTTATTAATTCCTTTTGATAGATGCAAACCAAATATTGTTACGTCCATTAATATGTAGTTACTTTATATTGCTTGTATATGTCGCGGCTGGCTTCTCTGATCATAGTGGCTGCAGCACCTAACTGCTGAGCCCATATACTTTTCAGGTTTTTATCGCGACTCTATGAGTTGGGACCCTTTAAAGTTCTTGGAGGACTTTTGGAAAACTCATTTTGGCATTCCTCCTCCCGAAATTCATTTTGTAATACCTTTGGAGGCTAGTGAGGCCAACCAACTTAAGGACTGCCAACATTGTGTGACTTTTGATTCTCACTCTGTGGACTCCTCTAATTGTATGGATACTAGGGAGGTTATAAATGTGATGGAGGAAGATTCAAATTCTAGTAATAATCCTCCTACTGAAATGATGGTTGTGGCGGCTGTCCCATCCGAGGCCAAAAATTCTTCAGCTGGACCTTTTATCAAACCGACTGAAAAAGCAACCGTAGCACTGAAGATCTGTTACATAATGGATGAAGATTGGATCAACCATGTTACTGTAGATTTTAAATTTCCCCAAGGAGTAATCTATACACTCCCTGTTGCGGAACAAAGGTCATATTTTGCAATCCTTAATGAGGGGATTTATTTTCCTTTGCACACTTTTCTTTAAGGTTTGCGGCTACCAGTCCTTGTCCCAGTTTACAAAAACATTTAATGCTATGAATCTGGCCCAGCCCAACTAGACCCAAATGGATGGAGGACCATTATTTCCCTTTTAGTGATTTGGAAAATGAAATGTGATAAGTACATTACTCCCGCATAGTTCTTCCACTTATATACGCTAAAGGAGAACCCCGTGGACTTTCCATGGTATTACTACTTCACTCTGCGAAATAAAAATGAATATCATTATACTGAGAGGCAACTAGTGGTAAGAACTGGAAAGGCAAATTTTTCTTCATTTTTGGGGAGAATTGGGAAATCCACCCTGGGGAATCTGAGAGAGAGAAAACATGTAGGATGCCACGGATGTGGGGGCATCCTTCCGAAACATGTGACCACCTGTCGCAGCTTTTACACTTGTAAAATTTTATGTTTTTATTTTTTGCTACTTGTTCTAACACTTGTGTACAACTCTTGACAACATTAAACTTAGCAAAAACCAAAAAAAGAGAGTTGTGGATGCGAAAGGCTTTAGTGATACTGAGAAGAGATTTCCTGTGCTGGTCATCTCCGCGTTAATTTTTCAGCAAGGTTATTTTCCTTCCAAGGACCAACCAAAGAAAATGATTGCAGAAGTTAATTCCTAATACCTTGCTTGGCTATATGTTTTGTTGCATGTTTATATTTTGGTCTTGGATTATTTAATTTTCCCTCAGGGGAGGAGATTGATCGCGAACTACTAACTTTCTAATTTTTTAAGATGGATGAGGACGCAGTTGCCCTCAACCAAGCCCCCAAGAAGAAGGGGAAGAAGAGAAAGAAATCACCCAAAGGGATAGCTCCTATGTCTGAGCCCACTATTTATGATGGGGTTGAAGAGGCCAACCCTTCCATCGAAAAGGACATGACCCATGTTGTTGATGCCGTAGATGTAGAGCCATAAAATGAGTCGGTTGACGACGATATTGGAGATCAACTCAGTGCAGTAGGTCTGATGCCCAACGGTGCAGATTTTTATGGGAACAACATTATTCATGTCTCTACTTCTGCTTATCCGCTGTGGAATATGGTGGTGGTTAATGTTAACTTAGCAACCCCCAAAGGAGGGTTGAAAGAAATCCTGACGGTCGTCCATGGCTTAGGTTAAGGCAGCCTGATCCCCAATCCTTTTGGGATACAACTCCTAGGGTTGTCTCTAAAATGAGAATGGCTGTGGGTGTTTATGATCTTGGTCATCTTGTGTATGAGAATGATAAGGACTTGGAGGAACATGCCCTCCACAACCTGTTAAGAGTAATTTTTCTTCAAACTTTTGTTCTTCTTTCATCCGTATTTTTAGATATTAAGTTAGCTTTTTTCTCTTTTTCAATCTGCAGAGGTGGTAATTTTCCAAAGGGCCAAGTATGAGTGTTGTAGGGATGCAGAGTCTACATACAAGACTGATTCATAGAATTCAAAGACTTCGTTATTTGAGGCTGGGAAGCTGTCAAGTACTGCGACACTTGAAGCCTATAAGAGGACTGTCACTTCTCAGATTCAGGCTGCGACTGAGGCTCAAAAGAAGGCAAAATACAGTTTCAATCAGGCTGTAAGAGACTTGGACACTACAAGGAAGAAGGCCGTAGAGGCTGATAAGCAGGCCACAACCCTTCAAGAAAAATTGACTGTTGCTGAGGCTTTGAACAAAGAAATATCAACTAGCCATGTCGAAGCATTGCAGTCGCTTGAATCTCAATATGCTGAGGTCATCACCAAAATGAATAATGATCATGTCGCGGCCTTGACAAAATCCAAAATGAGGTTGCGCCCTTTTATAAGACCTTCAAAGACTTCTTCACCTCTAATAATAGGGCTTACCTCCACGACTTTCAGGAACTCAGGCACAGACTGATCAAAAACTTCCCCGAGGCAAAGGAAAAGGTCTATTCCTGGAAGCTCGATGACGCTGAGCACTTAAAGTGTATGATAGAGTTGAGGGCTATCACGGAGGAGAGATCCATAAAATAATTAGAAGATGTTCTGGAAGATAATGAAAAAACTGAGACTGTGACTGACAATGTAGGAAGATATGAAGTGTAACACCCCGTAATTTTGAGGGTTTAATATTTAATTATTTTTGGGGGTTATAAAAATATTTAAATTGGAGAAACTTAAATTCATGAGTTGGAGAATTTAATTAAGTGAGCCGAATTATTTATAATTGGCGACTTTTAAGTCAATGGTTCAAAATCTCGTATGTCGCATTTTGAGGTCGAAATTTGGTGATGTCGAAAAGTATTTCGGATGGCAATTCCGAGTGCGCAGTTGCGTCCGGATGGGCCGAGATAGTCAAAAAAGAGTACCTGAGGGTAGTAATTGGGTCTCGGCGTATTTTTGGGCATAGCCGGGCCCATACGGGGTGAGTTGGGCCACTTTAATTAATCCCATTAGGTGAAAAATGGGATTAAGGGTTTTTAACCTAATTGGGAGATTAAGGAATGACAACCAACATAATTTCTAAACCTAGGGCTTGAGAGGGGATTTGAGGGAAAGCAAATCAAGAGCAAATTGGAGGTTATTGGAGCCAATTTAAGGGACTACGCTAACGGATCAGACACTACGAACACTTTCAGGCAAGTGGTTAACTGTTGTGATTTCTAAATTATGATAATCAATTCATATCATAGTGATGTGTATATCAAAATTTCGTTTTGGGTGTGTGACCAAAATTCAAATTGGGTTTTTTGGAAATTAATATATTAATGGGATTAAGGGTGAGATTTATTGTGTTTATGATTCTAGTATGTAGAGGAATGAATCGTGTGTTCAAATCAGTGAGAACAAATGGTTAATTGCTGATAAGATGAATGAAATTCGTATTGGGGGATTTGAAACCCGGATAATACCCAAATCGGAAAAACGTTGGAATAAATGGTTATTGGCAATGAATTAAGGTCTGTGGGATGTTTAGACCCTTTTCTTATTCGGAGGATATGTTGTTTGTATTTGGGTAAGAGCTTAGATGGAGAATCAAAGCTTAAATTTTCATCCATGGCTGACAGCGGCGGGAGAGAACGAATACTGGAACGATCGATCGATCGACCCAGGGGGTTCGATCGATCGAAGGTACAGAAATCTGGACAGTTCGCCCAGTTTATTATATAAAGGGAAATTTATTAAAAAGGGGGCTTCATACATTAATAAGTGATAAATAATTATGAAATAAATATTCCTAGCAATTATGGGAGAAAGTAATTGTGACTAGGATGAATTTATGTGGGGAGTTTAATGGATGAATTTGAGAGATTTTTATTCCTAAATAGTGAGGTACGGATCAAGTGAGTGAATCCGGGTATATTGGTCAAGAGACCCCAAGGTAGTGAATTAAGTTTGGAGATAAACTAATTAATTTAGAGTCGGGATATAGACTCGGGAAATATTTAATTATGGACCAAGTGGGCAAGTCCGGGTATGTTGGTAATTATAGGTAAATATAATTGGGAAATTATGGAGGGCGAAAAATGTGGGAAAGAAATTATGAGATGTGAAAATGGACCGAGTGAGTGAGTCCGGGGATATTGGTTAAGTGGCATCAAAGTAGTAAATTTATTATTGAGAGAAAGTAATTAATTTGGAGTCGGAACATTGACTTGGGAAATATTGAGATACGGGCTAAGTGAGCGAGTCCGGGGATAATGGTTGGGTGACACCAAGTTATTAAATTAATGGGTGTGATAATTAATTTAATTAGAGTCGGATTATAGACTCGGGTAGAATTAAATTAATAAATGTGATAATTAATTTAATTAGAGTCGGATTATAGACTCGGGTAGGATTAAATTAATAAATGTGATAATTAATTTAATTAGAGTCGAATTGTAGACTCGGGTAGGATTAAATTAATAAATGTGATAATTGATTTAATTAGAGTCAGATTGCAGACTCGGATTTGTGTTGATTAATTAATGTGTAAATTAATTAAATAAGAGTCGGGTTGTAGACTCGGGTAAGTATTAAATTAATGGGAGTAATAATTAATTTAATTAGAGTCAGACGATAGACTCGGGGAGGTATTAAATTAATATGTGTGTTAATTAATTTAATTAGAGTCGGACGATAGACTCGGGGAGGTATTAAATTAATATGTGTGTTAATTAATTTAATTAGAGTCGGACGATAGACTCGGGGAGGTATTAAATTAATATGTGTGTTAATTAATTTAATTAGAGTCGGACGATAGACTTGGGGAGGTATTAAATTAATAAGTGTGTTAATTAATTTAATTTGAGTCGGACCATAGACTCGGGGAAAATGATATATAAATTGAGATTTGAGTTGAATATACTAGAGTCGGACCATAGACTCGGGATGACGATAAATTATTAAGTAAGAAAATTAATTACATTGAGTCGGGCCACAGACTCAGGAAATTTTAGGCAGTGTACGGGATTTTTGGTACACGGTAAAGCCATGGTTTATAATATATATATACGGGGTAGTGATAGTATATATATATATATATATATATATATATATATATATATATATATATATATATATATTCTTGTATATATTGTGTGTGACATTAAATTACAGGCAGTGTACGGGATTTTTGAGCACATGGTAAAGCCTGGGGTTTATATTATATATATACGGTACAGTGATAGTATATATATATATATATATATACATGTTTATATTGTGTGTGATATTAAATATCAGTGACTAGATATTTATTCAATTTAAATACTCTAATGCTATCAAGGGAGGTTACGCGATGTGGGTGAATCCCCTAGCTTGAGGAGTAGGGCGAGTATATCCCCAGGTCATAGCGTCCAGTATATATGGGTGAGGGATTTATCTCACTTTCAGGGAAGGAATATGATCGCGTCCACTACGTTTATATTTTGGGCCGAGTTAGTGAGCGATTCCAACTCGGGGAAACTAGGTTTTATGAGCACACCTAGTGAGATAGCATTTTAGAGGGAATCATCCGGTGAGGGTAAACTTGAAAGGATGGCTACACGTGTGATATATGTGTGGATGTTAGTAAAGGTACGTATAATATGGTCGTAAATATTATATGTAGGTGATAATACAATGTGTGATGTATTTACCTTATATAACTCAGGTTACAGTTATATGCTGTTAATTAATGAGAAGTTAATTAAGTTAATCATTTGTGGGAATAATACAGTGTGTGATGTATTTACTTTATATAACTTGTGATACGGTTATATGCTATTATTTAAGAGGAATTAATTAAATTAATTATGAGATAACTTATAATTCAAGAATCATTTATACTCGGGTTAGAGTAGTATGGTAAGGTAAGGTTATACCAGGACTAGTTGAACGGGGTAGTACAACTAGGTGGGGTTAAGATAACCGGTAGGTGTGTACAATAGTGGAGAGGTGAGAATGTCCACAAGGGAGTGCGGCACTAACTTAAATATGAAGTGCATTCATACATTTTAAATTACTGCAGTTAATTCACTTGCTAAATATTTTCAAAATGTTTTGGGTTCTAACCCTTGCTATAAAACTATTTTCAAAACCTTTTAGGTGTCCAGCCACAGAGACGCCAGTATTGATATTCTATTCCAGGGACACGGAGCTGCGACATATGTGGATGCTAGCAGGAGTTTGGATTAGACGCATCATTCATTCATTCCTAGAGTAGGAATCTTGTATCAGTCTCAGTTTTATTTAGGGCTTGTAGCCCAGACTTCTCGGTACAGTTTTCAGGTGTAATTCATTCAGGTGTTGAATATTTGTATTGGATTATTTATTTAGTGGCCGGCGATTTATTCGGCAAGTTGTGTATTTATTATTCTATTTACTTTCATTCAGATGTGTGAATGGTTTATATTTTTTAGCATGTACTGTTTTGTTTAATTAAAAAGTTAAAATTGGCACCAGTTTTTGGAATAGTAGGTGGTTAGTAAGTTTTTAAAAAGTTTTCGACAGTGATGCTAAGGATGATCCAACTGGGATTCCTGTTTTAATTTGGTATAGGACTGATCACCTGGTATTTTATTAAGCGGGGTGTCACATGAAGATGATAATCCAACTTCATAGTTGACCATTGGTTTATATTTTTTGTAATCTTTTTTGGGCTAAGGATATACTTTGTAAGGCTACGGTCATATTGACTATATCTTATAATTTGTGAAACTTTGATGTCTTATACATGGTTGCGGCCTCTTTTGATGTACAACATTAATTAATCTTTTGCCTATTTATTATACTCGTGTGCAGCCATATTTTGTTGAATGACGTTTCTTCTATATTCTGCCGTCTTTCTGAATGTATTATCTTGAACAGGTTGTGACTTTGCACTGTTTTCTATTATGTTGAATGTTTGAACGTTTTCACCTCTTTGTAATAAAAATAGTGCTTGCATTCTGGTGGTAGGCTGCAACTGTGTGATACCTTGTTAAAAATTAGTTGCAGCCAAAAAAGGTTGCGGCCATAAGATTCATATAAATCTTAACTAAGATTAGAAATGCTGCTGTAAAAATGTGGATAAACTCAATTGTGGGGAACAACTTCCCTTTCGGGGGACAATTAAGTCCTTGGACAACCTTTTCAATTTATCGTAGCTTCTTTTAACCCTTGATACTGTAGTCAAATATTTGCTTGGACTTTAGATGCTGGTTATGGCTCCTCATAGGCTACATCAATATCTTCTTTGTAGTAACATTTGTGTTTATTGCTTCTGTAGGGGTGGATTTAAAGGAACTACTTCCTTTGCCGCAAACAAATAAGTCTTTGGCACACTATATTTAGAACAATGTTGCTGTAGAATTGCTCTAATGGTGGAATGAGGAACTACTTCCTTTGTCGCGGACAAAAAGGTCTTTGGCCCACTCCAATTAGCAATAGTTCCTTTCTTTTATCTTAGGAAACTTTCAAGCCTCCACAGGATGGATTGTCAATTAGCCAGCACGTATGGATGGGTATTTTCAGGCCTCCCTAAGCTAGGTATTTTCAAGCCTCCACAAACTGGGTTATTAATATTACCACCCACGGCTAATAATGAGTATTGTGACCCCTCAAGGCTAATTGATGCACCCCAAAAATCTAAAAATAGGCATTATGATCTCCCAAGACTAATTGAAGCATTTCAAAAGCTAAGAACGGGTATTATGAGCCCACCAGGCTAATTTAAGCATCCCAAAAGATAAGAACGGGCATTATAAGCACTTAAGGATAATTGAGGCATCCTGAATCTTCAAATGCTTTTACAAAGTGAGGGATATTATTGGCCGATTATGGCTGTCATCCTTTCTGCTCAATAAACTCCTCTTCCCGATATAAATGACCTTCCGAGATAATTGGTCATTAAGTTTCCTTTCAAAATCTGATAAGACAAAGATTTTTCATAAGGTTATAAAAGAGGAGGTCAAGAGTTGATATATGATTAAAACCATCACTCTCACACACACACACACACACACACACACACACACACACACACACACACACATATATATATATATATATATACAGAAAGGATCTCATGCATACCCAGTTTGCATACCCTCCGTGCGGACCATTTTTTTAAAATAGTAAAAAACATAATTTCGGGCTGATTTTTTTTTATAGTTTCTAAACATTTCAATAGGACCATAAAAAAAATTCAACTCAAAATAAATTTTTTTGCTATTTTAAAAAAATCGGTCAAACTTTGTCAGTTTTTAAGTTGTTAAAAAGTGACAAAGTTTGACCGATTTTTTTAAAATAGCAAAAAAATTTATTTTGAGTTGAATTTTTTTTTATGGTCCTATTGAAATGTTTAGAAACTATAAAAAAAAATTAGATCAAAAATATTTTTTTTACTATTTTATCAAAATTGGTCCGCGCCAGCGGTATGCAAACTGGGGTATGCATGAGAACCGCTATATATATATATATATATATATATATATATATATATATATATATATATATATGAGATTCTTGCAAGGGAAATACAAAAGCATATGTGTAAAAGCTACATTTATGAGGGTTACATCCCCTTATGCCTCCTTCAGGAACCGATGTTGCATCCCTTACCTCACAAGCCTCTCAATTTCATCCTTTAGTACGAAGCACTTGCTGGTGTTGTGGCCATGGACTTGGTGAAAATTAAACCACTTGGACCGATCTCTCTTCTGGAGAGGGAATTTCCGCTTCTGTGGGCATTTCAACAACTTGTCCCCCTTGATTCTTTCAAGGATATTCTCAACACTTGGAGTCAATGGGGTGTAGTTTTCATAAGTCTTCTAGGCTTAGGCTCTTCCTTATTCCTCTTCTAGGGGGCTTTGGCTACAGCCTTTTCCTCAGCGGCATCCGATGTTACGGCTTTCTACATGGAGGTAAAGGATGCGGACTCCAACATTAAAACCCTCTGTGCCAGAAGTTTGACTTGGCCATGGAGAGAGGATTGGTTGTTATACAAGTGATTGATGTAGTTCAACAGCTGGGTTGTCTCCTCATTTTGTTGAGAACCTGATCCAAAGCTTCCTTCCATCGCTCATGAATATTAATCTTTAAATATATATATTCTGAGATTAACTAAATAATGGTGAGAAATCAAGAGATGCAGAGAGTGAACCAAGTATAGTAATAAGGATACAGTCTTTGATAATTCGCAAAATTACACTGCAATGCCCGCGTCCTGAGGTACATACATAGGTACTTTCGTACCCTTATCAAGGGAATTTCCCCATAACTGAGTCTGAGGACACTTTACAATAAGTCCATTTTTCCCAGGTGAACTATAGAAGTTGTATAGACCAACTTCCCTAAGAGGGTTGCGGCATTCAGATAATTAAACTGCCAGGCCGCATCCTTCCTAAGGCAGTGAAGGGTGTTATCCCAAAATTGGGATCAAAACTTGATATTAGCTCATAGAAGATGTACAGAATATGCCTATTAGGAGTCTACCAAGGGCAAAACAGCCTTTAGGTGAAAAACTAGCACAAATATAGTGATAAACGCTAGATCATGGGTGTAAACAATAAATAATGAGTAGATAAAACTTTTCCCTAGTTACCCTCTTCATAAGGCTACCGCCTTTGGTGTTTTTCAACACTAACTAGGTAGGGCAATGCCATTAGGGTATGATAAATAGATCTGAGGTCATATAAAAGGACTTAAATATAGATCTAGAAATAAAGAACCCTCAAGGGGTTTATATGCAAATATACAAGCTCGACAACAAAAATCTCACCCATGGGATAATGAACCTAGGGTCCTTGTAGATGAAATAAGGCATTTTGAGCCCTAAAAAAGATATAAATACCTCGTTTCCCACATATGACGCAAAAACGTTGGTACGAGAAATCAAACATAAATCCTTCTCGACCATCATATCATGTATAAAGTAGATATAAGGAAAGCAATAAGGAAAAAGACACAAAATATAGAGTGGTTCGACTATAAAAATGATCATAAGTTCACTTCGGTGCTCTACTCTCATTATATTCATGGTATGATACAAAGTTATGGTGACATTAGAGACATACAAGATAGATAGGGCAGAAAAGTACATGAGATTATCTAAGCAGGCAATACAGATGTGTCCTGTGAGGGTTGACCAGCGTGGCTATAGCAGGGGGTGAACCCCCAAGTGTGGTGATCTCTAGAGAGAGAGAATGAGATGAGAGTTTGGCAGGGCTTCACCAAGCATTTACTCTACCAAATAGTGAGGTGAGCACTTCTATGTATAAAAATCACAAAGATGGTGTCACGTGCCCATAGCACATGACATGTGGATAAGTTATACAAATATGGAATCTTTCTAAAAGCTGGGCAGTTGTTAAGTGTCTGATGTGAGAGTAAGGGTCACGTCCTATTTGAAACTAGGCAATGGCCAGTTCTTGAAGTAATGTCGTGGCCTGTTTGAGCCCAGGCAACGACTAGAGCTGGCAATGGACTGTTTCATCCAAGGCCTGATAAGTGTAGAGGACGCGGACTGTTTGCTTCCAGGTAGTGGCCTGTTATTACTTGTCCGCGACATATAGTGATTATAATGGGCATATCAGTAAGTCTAAGGCATTCTTAGTTGAATGAAGTTTTAAAATGCACTAATATTTTAGTGGGTATCTCTATCTCTATTAGGAAAACTGCTTTTTAAAAGAGTTTGCGCTTGCGTTCAAATGAGGAAATTATATATTAAGCACCTTTTAACCCAAACAAACCCTAAACATGCAATAATATGTGATTGAATAAGATAATGAACTAAGCAAGAACATTCAAACACATGCTTGTGAGGAAAAAATCCCCCAAAGGGGCAAAACCATTTATTTTCATTATAACTTTGTAACATACAAATTCGGATTACAATGAAAAGTACAGGTGACTAAGAATTACCCTCAGGTATCAGATTCTATAGTCGGCGGATGGAGATATCCCTTTCCAGTAGGGCTGTAATGAAGAAGAAGAACGGTTTTCTCCACAAGGGTTGAAAAGAAACTGGTTGTGTTCTTGGGTTACCAAAAGTGATTCACAAATGTATGAGCAGTTGTGTGAATCAACAAAAACTGGAGTCTTGGGACTCAACAGGTGAAGACTTAGAGTTTTTTGTACTCTGAAAATCGTGTGGAAAAGTCTTAGAAAACCACTTCCCGTAGTGGGTTTATAAATGAAATGTTTAGCCTAGAAAATCTGGCCATGATCTGCTGAAGATTATCCTAGACGGACCGGTCCGGGTCTAAGGCGGATCGATCCGAGGGGGGGCGGATCGGTTCATTTTTTTATTTGGCATTTTTGGTTCTCTATCGATCCGGGGTATACTGGCTTTCAGCATACGAACCGGTCCGGGTCTGAGGCAGATCGATTCTTTTATTCTGGGCGAACCGGTCCGGCCTGTCAGACTTTGATTCATCTTCTTCTTTTGATATTCGGATCCGTTGATGACTGTATGAATCTTGAATTTCTTCAACGTTGTAACGGCGTAAGGCATAACAAATTGATAATGGACAAAAATGTCCTTACAAATCTCCCCTTATGTCTATGCCGGTACAAACATAAAAACATCCGAATTATCAAGAAAAAATTGCCTATACAAATCTAACCTTCCATGAACCCAAAACTGGAAAGATACAATTAAATAAGACTTCAACGTTTGTTCTTCAACTCTTCAGGAATCTTCAACACTTTTCTCATCAGGGTGTGTATTTCACTGATCATCAATGTAGTACCTACACACATGAGACAAAGAAAATACCAAGTGACGTATCGAGTTTGAAATGAGATATCAAATGAAGAAAGCATGCTGTATTCAAATCTCAAAAACACAAAACCCCCCCAAAATATGATAATTCTATAAATCTCCCCCTTTTTAAGACAAAAGAGAAGAATAAATCAACCAAGCAAGTGCGGGGTGTCACTAGGACTAAATCACACCATGAATGAACACAAAACAACCAAGTCGATGAAAGCGTAAATGAATGGGTGTGAACAAATTCGATAGGAAAATCAATGCAAACAAACATGACATATGTGCACGATGAATATCGGATACTCCTAACGAATGAACTCAAATGCTTCCTTTGGTGTAAAAAATGGAAATATAAGACATTGACTCAATCAAATCAACAAATCAAAGCTCAAAGTGATTTCCACACCAATAACGTCCAAAACTATTTCATGCTTTTTCAGGACTTTCAAGGAAGTGCAAACCCGTTTATATTCTCCAACCAAACTCCCTCAGATATATATTTTGAATAGAGGAATTCTAAATTCTAAAACTTTGGAGAATTGATGGTGAAACCTAAATGGCCCATATTTGGCATGAATTGCTTTTTATTGCCTTTAAATTTTTTCGGGCTCTTTTAACCTCTTTGGACCCCGAATACTAAAATTCCTCCATTTTTAGGTCCTTTTGAACGGTGGCTTTTGCGCAAAGATGAGATAATTACCTTTCGCAGCCCCTCCCCGTTCTTAAACAAACACTCAGTCTCACCAAAACGGTTTTTACATGCATTCCAATCTTGTCAAGTTTTATCGCAAATTGTAAGTTGTATAGACAGAATTGAGATGAAAACACTTAAGCCAATATGTGATAGATAAGTGCAATAATCAAATATAGCCGTGCATGTGTGCAATAAAGGAGATAGGAGTCAAACATGTAGGAGAATATCACTAATTACATCTCAAAGACTCCATACTATGTAAAGCACATGGATGGAATGATGTAGCGTCTCAAATCTCTATCAAACTATCACATGGATAAATGGAATGAAGGTGTGACTTGGCTATCTTAAATGCTCATCCATAAAAGGTGCATAAAAATTAAAGAACAAAAATCTTTTTGGATTTTTTCTGAAATATTTATATACACAAACAAAAATCTTTTTGGATTTTTCAAAAATTTATCAAAATAAAATCTTTTTGTGCTTTTCTTAAAATTTTTCTTAAAGGAAAATCTTTTTGTATTTTTCAAAAGAAATATAAAAAGCAAAAAGAATAAATAAATAGTTGTACAACAAAGCAATGGTACATATAAAACAGACTAGCAATAGGAAGCATATGATATGAACATGAAGAAGCATCCTATTCTAGACATAGACCAACCCCTCAATCAACTGTGAAAATCCCCAAAGACTTCCTAAGACTCTCAAATCTAAGGACATCTAAAGGTTTCGTGAAAATATCGGCTAACTGACGGTCGGTGGGAACAAAATTCAAGGATACGACTTTCTCCTCAACTAGCTGTCGTACAAAGTGCTCACGTATCCTGATGTGCTTGGTGCGCGAATGCTGGACTGGATTGCGGGATATGTGTATCGCGCTCGTGTTATCACAGGAAATGGTCATGGTGTCCTGTGAAATCCCATAATCTTCCAGCATTTGCTTCATCCACATGAGTTGCGTGCAACAACTTTCGGCGGCTATGTACTCAGCCTCCGCTGTGGACAAAGAGATGGAATTTCATTTCTTGCTCAGCCAGGAGACAAGAACAGAACCAAAATAGAAACACCCACCAGAAGTACTCCTACATCCATCTACATCCCCGGCCGAATCAGCATCTGAATAGGCGGATAAACAGTCATCAGTATCAAAGGAATACCAAATACCGTATGAGAGAGTCCCACTCACGTATTTAATAATACGTTTTAGAGCAAGTAAATGTGACTCTTTTGGGGACGCCAGATATCGTGCATAGATTCCAACACTAAAGGCTATGTCGGGACGACTGGCAGTCAAGTAGAGAAGACTACCTATCATACTCCGATACAAGGTTTTCTCTACATCCTTGCCTGAAGTGTCCTTACTAAGCTTAGTAGTGGTACTCATAGGTGTACATGCATGCTTAGCGGAGTCAAAACCAAATTTCTTCACTAGGTCTCTAGCATACTTAGATTGGGAGATGAACATTCCATCCTCTAGCTGACGAACCTAGAGACCAAGGAAGAAAGTAAGGTCACCAACCATGTTCATCTCAAACTCACTTTTTATCTCCTCCTCAAAGTGATGAGCATGTTGGGAGCACGTGGATCCAAAGGCTATGTCATCCACATAGACTTGGGTAACCAAAATAGCACCGTCATCTCTCCTGACGAACAACGTCATATCAACTCCCCCTCTCTTGAAGCCATGGGCTAAGAGATAGGAAGTAAGCCTCTCATACCAAGCACGGGGTGCTTACTCAAACCATACAAGGCTTTTCTCAGATAGTAGATGTGCTCTGGGTGCTGAGGGTCTTCAAACCCTTTTGGTTGTTCCACGTAAACCTCCTCCTGTAGAATGCCATTCAGAAAGGCACTCTTGACATCCATCTGATATAACTTGAAGCGCAGATGACATGCGATGGCGAGTAGTAGGCGGACTGACTCAAGCCTCGCAACAGGAGCAAATGTCTCCCCAAAGTCTACACCCTCTATCTGTGTGTAGCCTTGAGCGACCAATCTAGCCTTATTTCTGATTATGGTACCATTTTCATCCATTTTATTCTTAAAAATCCACCGGGTACCTATCACATTAGTCTCACTAGGTCGGGGGACAAGTTCCCAGACATTATTCTTTTTAAACTGAAGCAACTCATCCTGCATAGCAGATATCCAGTGTTCATCCTTGAGTGCTTCTTTATGATTCTTGGGCTCGACATTGGACGTGTAGCAAAAGTGGCTAACGACGTTATCTAGTTGAGCACGAGTCTTAACCCCGAGAGTGGGATCACCAACAATGGCAGAAGGGTCATGACTCTTGTGAACCCAAGCAGGTGTGTCCCCTAGCACAGGAGTAGGGTCCACAGAGTGTGAGAGAGGGACAAGTAAATCACTGTCAGAAAAGTCCTCATCCTCACACTGAAGGTTAGGATCAATAAGCGTCGGAGGTTCGTCATCTTGCACAGTGACGTTTATTGATTCCATAACCTTAGAGCTCTTCAGGTTAAAAACCCGGTATGCTCTACTAGTCGATGAATATCCTAGCAATATTCCCTCGTCGCTCCGGGAGTCAAACATTCCTAATTTCTCTTTATCCCGTAGGATGTATCATTTACTCCCAAAGACACGGAAATATGCAAGGTCGGGCTTCTTGCCAGTCCACAACTCATAAGGAGTCTGGAGTGTGTGTGGACGAAGATAAACCCTATTCACCGTGTGGCATGCAGTGGACATTGCCTCTGCCCAAAATCTTCTAGAAACTTTACGACCTAGAAGCATAGATCTAGCCATTTCCTGGATCGTTCTATTCTTTCTCTCAACAATCCCATTTTGCCGAGGAGTCTTCACAGCAGAAAACTCATGTTTGATCCCAAGGCTATCACAATACAAATCCACTTTTGCTTCCTTAAATTCAGTGCCGTTGTCACTACGTATTCTGTTAATAGTGACTCCGTGTTGATTTTGTAATACACGGCACTTGGTCGTTAAAAACTCTACAGCATCAGATTTCTCTCTTAGAAAACCTACAATGGAGTACCTGGAGAAATCATCTACCATCACTAGGATATACCTCTTACCACCCAGACTCTCGGTACGAGTGGGACCCATAAGGTCCATGTGTATAAGTTCAAGAACACGAGAGGTGGTAATGGAATGCAACTTCCTATGGGGACTACGGATTTGTTTTCCCATCTGACAGGGTCCACAAACTGTCGAAGTTGGCCTTCCAAGAGATGGTAAGCCACATACTAGGTCTTTTCTTTCTAAGCGAGTGAGATCTCTAATATTTATGTGACCTAGACGTTGGTGCCACAGATCCATAGGAGTGATTGTGGCGCTGTTGCAGACAAGTGAGGATGTGGGCTCAGTCCCATAGCAATTATCCTTTGTCCTCACCCCTTGCACTAATAGTTTACCGGCTTTATTATAGACCTTACAAGCATCCCGGTCAAACTTTACTGCAAAGTCAGCGTCGCACAGCTGGCTAATGCTGAGAAGGTTTGCTTTCAAACCTTTGACGTACAAAACATTTTCTAGCTTAGGGAATCCAGGTAACTCTACAGTACCTCGTCCTACAATGCTAGATTTTCTCCCATCTCCAAAGGTGACTCTGCCATCCTGATAGTTCTCAAGAGTCGTAAAAAATGAGGCATCACCTGTCATGTGTCTGGAGCACCCACTATCAAAATACCACTGTGAGGTATTGTGTGCTTTGAGAGCAACATGGACAACGAAGGTCTTTTCATCTTTCTTAGGTACCCAAAAAGAGGTGACCTTTTGTTTGCCTTTGTTGTTGTTGATTTTAGCTGGAATGTGAGAAGAATTTACTGACGGCAAAGACATCCGTCGGAATTCTTCCATTAAACTCTGGGACATGGCAGCTAAGAACTCAACTCGCTCTCTCAGACTAGAAAACTCATCAGTATGACGTGGTGGAGCAGTAGTACGTCGTGTTCGACCCATGCGATAATAAAACTCCCTGAGGTGGCCTTTTCTTTTGCAATAAGTATAAAAGAACACAGTCAAAGGCGGACCTTGGTTTGCCTTTCTTGGTCGAACTCTCCTTCGAGGTTTTTGACGATGGCCATAAGGAGTAGTAGTAAACTCAGGAACTGGTCCAGGTGGAATTTGAGAGGTGGAGCCACCATCATAACCAATTCCCTGCCTATCACCAAAACCTAAAGCGGGGCTGAGGAGCATCTTTCCCATTTTCCCTGATCTATCCTTGATTTGTACCTTGACTTCCCATGCTTTCTCAAGATCATGAGTCAGCTGGGCAACAAAGGCTTCAAGTTTCTTTCCAGACTCCACGGAGGAATGGAGCTGACTCGTAAGACTAGCCACTTATTTAGTCAAGTCCCCTCTCTCTTTCTCAAAAACACACTCTCTCTCTTTCTAAACAAACTCTCTTTCTCAACACAAGCATATTCTCTCTCTCTCAGGGCGGTGAAGGTGGAGGACTCTCTCTCTCTCGCCTTTCTTAAATCTTCCTCTAAGCCGGTGATCTTAAGAACTAGCGCTTTGTTACGTTTTTCAGTTTTAAATGACTCAGTATATAACTCAGCATAGGCGCATTGAATATCACTCTCGCTCTCACTTGAGTCATCCTTCCCCTCACTCACATCGTTCTTACTGTCGAGATGTCCCTGTGAAGCATTATCCTCAATGTTGTGAAGAGAACTAGGAGTGCTCACTTGACTGGCCATGAATGCGGTGAAGTTACACTCATGCGGTGACTCATCTCCTGAATCCACCGTCTCGACCTCACTGTCGTCGCTAAGAGTAGCATTAAGGACATCTTTCCCTTTCTCTCTATTCAGACGAGTGGCACACTCAAAGGCTCTATGACCCCTACCATTGCACTCAAAGCATCTCTCACTTTCTTTCTTAGGAGGATTTTTGGAATCCTTTTCATTTTTCTTTTCAAACTTATTTTTCTCAAATTTCTTTTTATCTTTAAAATTTCCATTTTTCTTAAATTTGAGAATCCTCTTGAAATTTTTTGCAAAAAGAGCCAAATCATCTAAGTAAGTTAAATCACACTCAGAATCTGACGTGTCAGTCTCTCTCTTT
Organism: Sambucus nigra; assembly: GCA_949130495.1. NCBI lineage: Eukaryota > Viridiplantae > Streptophyta > Magnoliopsida > Dipsacales > Adoxaceae > Sambucus > Sambucus nigra. The sequence continues at coordinate 557,838,493 of OX422213.1, read as the reverse complement.
CTAGATGACTCTTCCCTCTTTCTAGCCGACGCCTCACTCTTTTTCTCTTTGGCATTAAGTGCAATTCTCTTATCTTTAGACTTAGCAGTTTTAGGGAACATATCAATTTCATAAGTTTGCAAATCTCCTACAAGTTCTTCCAATTTTAGCGTATTTAAATTGCCCATAGAATTTAGCACAGTGACTTTAGGGATAAAACGCTTAGGCAAAGAACGAATAATCTTTTTGACAACTATAGCATTAGGAATATGTTCACCAAGATTAAAGCTAGTATTAACAATGTCAGAAAGTCTAGCACAGAAATCATCAAAACATTCAGTCTCATGCATGGTGATGGTTTCAAATTGAGTTGTCAAATTTTGCAATTTAGACTCTTTCACAGCATTTGTTCCTTCATGGGTGAGTTGTAAAACATCCCATGCCTCCTTTGATGTGGTGCACGTCATGATACGTCGGAACTCATCGGGAGTGATGGAACCAGAAATAGCACTCAAACCTTTAGAGTTAAAAGAAGACCATCTAAATTCATCTTCAGTCCAAGAGGTGACAGGTTTTAAATTAGTCACGTTTTTCACAGTGACGGAGGGAGGTGTCCACCCTCTTTCAACTAAAATCCAAACCCTTTCATCTATGGCTTTTAAAGCCGATCTCATGCGGGCTTTCCTATACGCATAATTTGTCCCGTCAAAAACAGGTAATTTATTATATGATTTCTCCATTTGAACACGCACTTTTCAAAAATCAATTTTTAGAAAAATGATATCTTAGAAAAGATTTTGCGGAAAATAGGAATACGCGATAGATTAGCGTAACCCGCTCTGATACCAATTTGAAAAGAGTTTGCGCTTGCGTTCAAATGAGGAAATTATATATTAAGCACCTTTTAACCCAAACGAACCCTAAACATGCAACAATATGTGATTGAATAAGATAATGAACTAAGCAAGAACATTCAAACACATGCTTGTGAGGAAAAATCCCCCAAAGGGGCAAAACCATTTATTTTTATTAAAACTTTGTAACATACAAATTCGGATTACAATGAAAAGTACAGGTGACTAAGAATTACCCTCAGGTATTGAATTTTGTAGTCGGCGGTTGGAGATATCCCTTTCTAGTAGGGCTGCAATGAAGAAGAAGAACAGTCTTCTCCACAAGGGTTGAACAGCAACTGGTTGTGTTCTTGGGTTACCAAAAGCGATTCACAAATGTATGAGCAATTGTGTGAATCAACAAAACCTGGAGTCTTGGGACTCAACAGGTGAAGACTTAGAGTTTTTTGTACTCTGAAAATCGTGTGGAAAAGTCTTAGAAAACCACTTCCTGTAGTGGGTTTATAAATAAAATGTTTAGCCTAGAAAATCTGACCACGATCTGCTGAAGATTATCCCAGGCGGACCGGTCCGGGTCTGAGGCGGATCGGTCCGAGGGGGGCTGATCAGTTCGTTTTTTATTTGGCATTTTCGGTTATCTATCGATCCGGGGTATACTGGCTTTCATCATGCGGACCGATTCGGGTCTAAGGCGGACCGGTTCGCAGGCAGATCGGTTCTTTTATTCTGGGCGGATCGGTCCGGCCTGTCAGACTTTGATTCCTCTTCTTCTTTTGATATTCAGATCTGTTGATGACTGTATGAATCTTGAATTTCTTCAACGTTGTAACGGCGTATGACATAACAAATTGATAATGGACAAAAATGTCCTTATAGCTTTTATTCCATAGATTTGAGAGATGGGTGTTTCCCCCACTGACCATCTAACTGTGGTCATATATGCGCGTAAGGTGCTTGGAAACACATCAACCCAAAATCCCTTGGCCTTCTCCAACTTCTTCTTCATACTTATGAAGATGATTAGGTCGATTATTTCTACTTTTCCATTTGCCTAAGGATGTACCAGTTAGAATTAACAATTGCTAGTATACAGTTTGTGCAAAACTCGCGAAATGATGGGTTATTAAATTTTTTCATGTTGTTTGAGATGATGGATTTTGGTAAGACAAAGCAACATATGGTTTTCTTCCAAATGAATCTTGTTATTCTCATTTTGGAGATTATAGAAAGGGTTTCTCCTTCAACACACTTCATAAATTTTTTTTTATGTCCACTATGTTAAATTTGTTATGGATTTTTTTTAGCATTATAGGTCCTACCAAGTCTACTCCTCATTATGAAAAGGGTCATGTACTTAACAATGGGACCATTACTTAAGTTGGGTTTTTGGGTAAATTAGTAAACCTTTTGTAGCTTTTGGCTCGATGAAATCTTACTCTATCTTCTTTACCCACATTGGGATAAAAGTAATCTTGTCTCAGTATCTTGTAGGTGAGGACATTAAGGTCGATATGGGACCAAACATCTTCTTATACATCAGCAATGATGGATTCAATTTATTAAGGTCTAAACTCCTTTGAGTGGGGTGGATGAATCATATTTAAACAAAACCTATTGTTAGAGGTAGTACCGTGAGGCTACAAGATTTAAATGTCTATCTTGCAACTTGTCTTTGGGCTTAGGCAATAAGCATGTGCTCTAGTACCTTCGAATGGGGATGGCCCAATTTAAGGGTGTCGATATAGCGTTCAAATTTATTTGGAGCTTTGTGATTTCGGGCTTGTTTGGTCTAACAAGACGGAGTTATGTATCTACCTCGTTTGAGGAGGATACTCATGTTAAGTATTATTCCTGTGATTTTCTTCCCTGGGGACACCTTTTAGGACAAAATAAGGTATTATGAGAATTAGACTCAGGATTAGGTTGAGATAGTTGAGCATGTAGTCCCTTTTTCGCAATAAATATTTGTGAGTTGGTTGACCACTAGTTGACAATATCTTATAACAATTGCTTATTTTACTTTTAAATGTATGTCCAAACCTAAACCTACCTCCATGGCCTCATATTCAACCTCATTATTAGAAGCTTTGAACTCAAAACATAGGTAAAGTAAAATCGTACATCCTTCTATATTCGAAGATGGAGTATATGACCACTACTAGAGTTATTTGAGTATTTGTATATGTGCAAGATCCACTTAGGTATAGTTAGGTCTACATCCTGGTAGGTGGAGATCTTGGATCCTTGATTGCCTTCCTTTGAGGTGTGAGGTCACTCTACTTCTTCCATGTTGCTAAATGTTGCAGTTAAATCAATGGTTGCTTGTGATTTTATGGCCACTATTTGTTGATATTTATGTTAAACTCCTTGATCTCTACTGACCACTTTAATAGTCTTCTTGAGGTCTTCGGTCTTTATAAAGTCTTTTAAAATGCCTTTTTTTCTCTGTCGACCATCTGAAAGTTTATAAGAACGTAGAATACTCGATGTGCTCCATGGAATATATTATCTTAATTCCTTTATCAAAACATGTATGAGTCTGCGTCTAAGAGGTTAGTGAAAACCTTCATCAATAAATAAAATTCACTCAAAAAGGAACATCATGTACACCACTTAAGAAAAGGTATAAGACTTAGCGGACTTAGATTCACATTAGTTAATATATTTTTATAAATTTAAGAATCTTTTAATTGATCTTGTTTTTTGAAGTTTTGTCAAATATACATGCAAATATACTTTTATATAGAAAAAATATATTTTAAAAATAATTGCATTTCTTTGGGTATTTTAGTATGTATGTTCGTGCGAGAAAAAAACATACTTGGAGTTTGCCTGAAAACTATTTTAAAATTTTCTAAGGGAAACTGGACAAATATCTCGGCATATACGTGACCAGCCTCGCCTCAGGTTCGCCTCAGTGACAACTTGCCTCCCTGTAGCGAAACTGGTCAATGGTACTCTTTTATTCATATTTTATAATCTCTTAACAAAGGTGCGAGTTGATCCTCCAAAGTGACATTGCAACAATGGTCTCACTGGAGCATTGATCTCGTCGCTGCAGCGACACTATCTCGCTAGTTGCTTGTGTTCCCGTGCAAAAAATCAGAATAAGTGTACTACCTATATTGCTTCAGATTTTTCGCAATGACCCAATATCTCGCTAACAACCTTACAGTGACACGTGTTTGACAACATCAGAAGTGACTTTTTCACAAGAGCTTTCTTTAAGATCTTCTTGTTTAGTGTGTCAAGGATAACTTTTAGGCTAAATTAAACCTTGATGTGACTACTTGGAACCTTAAGAGAGTGACACGTAGCATTTGGACCTTTAAATATTTTTAAAATCAAAAGGCTATAAGGTAAAAATGTTATATTCTCTTCCAAACTAAGAGTGAGAGATTTGAAAAAATATTTCTGCTAATAAAAATATTCGATATTTTTTAGAGCATATATATTCACTCATTTTCTTTGAGGTCTAACAAGCCATTATTTCTGATAGAGGTATGTTTACTCATCTTTCATTCAAATCCAATTCTCATAGGTGAGTATATATTCTTATTACTTAGATTGAAAAAACTCATTTTTGAGATTTAAAGAACCACACCTTTTTCAAACACCCCAGCAGACATATTAGGATTCCTTAAAAAATCCTGTTAGCTGTAACATTTTCGTTACTTAAAGGTCATGTCCCGAAAAAAAGTTATTTTTCAAACGTTAAATTAAGAAAGTTGCTTCTACTTTGAATAAGAAATATTTGGCAATGGGATCTGAAGGCATTGGTTAAGACCAAAATTGGTCGTAGTTGTGCAACGTTTTCCAGTTGTTGGTGCTCTCTATAGAGAATATAGTAGTAAATAGTGTCTAGTTGGATGTTAGCATCATGATTTTATAAATTTATTTCTTCTTATTGTAAGCACCTACCATAAGTCATTTGTCATTCTTATCGGCCCGAGGTTTTTCTTATTACTGGGGTTTTCCTTTGTACTTCTAATCCCGTGCTTATTTTATTCTTTCTGTATATTTTAGAATCATTATCTTAATAAAGAAGATAAAACTTGGGAGATTCTAAAATTTAGTAAAATACTTTGTCACATTGACTTTTGAATTGTTAAACCCTCTTGTAATAATAATTTATAAACTTTTTCTTGAATTATGTAATTGGTTTCTATTTTCGTAGCTGCCGTCCAGAGGCACACTCTCAACTGGTATCAGAATTGTGTAATACCCTGTGTTTTTGCATAGATAAAAATTAAGAAGGAAAAATAATTTTATTTAAATTACATGAGTAGAGTAATATAATATGAAAATGCATTTTCATTAAAATTACGTGAGTAGAGTAATTTAATGTGGTACGTTTTAAATTAAATTACGTGAGCAGAGTAATTTAATGTGACGTAATAATAATAATGATTATTAAGTGATTAATTAATCTTTATGGCTATTAGAGTTTGATATGTATGGCCTAGCGATTTAAATGGACGTACCTGAGATTATCTCGACCGAGTGTCGCGTGTAAACAAAATTGAAGGTGAGATGAGAAACATATTTTTTGAGACTCAAAAGATAATTTAGAGTCCACATATTATTCTTAAAGGGTCAAATTAGTCAAAATAGTGTACCCGGGGGTACTAGTTGAGTGTCGGGTCATTTTTGGGCTAAACCGGGATCATACGAGGGCATTTTGGTCTCTTTAGATTTAAGGGTGAGGAGACCTACGAATTTTGTAACCCTAAGTCAGATTATAAGAGTTGGAGTCTAGGGTTAGAGAAAAACAAAATACACTACAACCATTAGAGAGAAGAGAGAGACGATTTCCTAAGGCAAAAGAAAGAAGTAGGAAGCATTCAAAGGAGATTTCACTACCAACTTGTTGGGAAGAAGGATTGAAGGATAAAAATCATCAATCATAAACAAGAACCACGAAATCAGACCCTACAATACATAAGGCAAGTGGTTATTTACAAAATAAATTGAGCTATAATACCCATATATGAGCTTTAGGAAGAACATGATTTTTATGATATTTTTGGAAGCAAACACTTGAATATGATCCATGATTGATAGAGATTGCATGTAGAACGTTTTTGATCTCCAAATAATCTGATATCATAGAAGACCTGATGATTAAATCGAACTAAAAATCTGGACTTATGATGAAAAAATGGAAAGATTGTATTTTTAGGGTTCTTATGATAGGAAGATTTTTAGTTAATCTGGACGAAATTTGTAATGATTTTGTTATTTTAAATCGTTAGTAATCATCCCAGAATATGTAAGAATGATTAGAAATTGTTAGTTGCAAGTATGGTGAATTATCATGGGAGATGGTTAAACAAAAATGGTGTAACCCGCATGAAGAAGACGATATGGGTCTGTCACTGCTCGATCGATCGATCGACCCTTGAATGTCGATCGATCGAGAAGTCGATCGATCTACCATATCCCATAGATCGATCGACCCAGGCTGTACTTTAGAGAATTTTTGAAAACTTCTTTGCAATTACCGTCACTTAATGGGAACCTTAGTGATGACATTTTACATATGAATGGACTGAATAAATACCAGTAGGTGTACCGTGAGATTTCTTCATAAATGATTGAGTGTGAAATTTGGAGAAATGGACCGACGAGAAAGTAACCGATTGAGTCGGATGTCGGGAATGTGAGAATTTAGTTACGGAAAGAGTGAGAGTCAATTCTGGAAATATACCAGTAGGTTAGAGATAGCTTAACTACTGAATCAAGGGAGGGGTAACTATGACCCTTAGAGTTGCGTGAAAACTCGAATAAATGCGATAGTGAAATAAATCGTAAATTAATAAGTACGGTGAATATAAGTAAAATATATTACGTACGGGCATGATTTGATAGGTCGGGTGTGTAACTACTGAATTATATGAATTTTTGGGTTAAGAGAATTATACCTAAATTAATTATGCTAGGGTCGATGAGATATTCCGAACTAACATAAAGTTACTGTGTGTTTGGGGTTGATGTAAAATGCCGAACCAAACCTTAAAACTGGTGTCGCGATGAATGAGTCCCGAACCAGAATATGTATATATATATATAACGACTACACTCAACTGGTGAATATAGCAGTAAGTTGGGTATCGAATCTACAGAGAATGTTTGATAGATCGTAACTAGGGTCGATGAGATATTCCGAACTAACATAAAGTTACTGTGTGTTTGGGGTCGATGTAAAATGCCGAACCAAACCTTAAAACTGGTGTCGCGATGAATGAGTCCTGAACCAGAATATGTATATATATATATATAGTCGGGGTCGATGGATCATTCCGAACCAACTCTCACTTGGGGTCGATGAATCATTCCGAACCAAGAGTCCTTTATGTGTGTTAAAAGGATATATTAGTGATAACTAGTATTTAATACATGTTGTGTGATAAAATGTATTCCATATGCATAATCTACTGACTTAAGATAGTAGATAATTAGATAAATTGAAAATATCTTAGTAATAATGAAGCAGTGTGATATAATTAATACAAGAATAAGGATAATGAGAAGTAAGCCAGTTATCTACGTTTATAACATATGAGATATGGACTATTAAATTACTGCGAGTATGTTATGGGGACTTGCCAAGGGAATACGTGTAGTGGGGTGTTCTGACCTAGTTAACTTGAGTAGTATAACAAGGTGAACTAAGTACCATTGTTAGGCGTGCACTATAAAAGAGAGGTGAGGAAACTCAAAGGAGTGTGCAAAGTCTTAATATGTGTAATCAATAACTCAATTGTGATAACTGCTTGCAAAATATTTTTACAAGTTTTTGAGTAATAACTCTTGCTATGTAAATTTTTTAAAACCTTTTAGGTGCCCATCCACAGGGACACCCAGCATGATTTCATTCCAGGGATTTGGGAGTTGCAGCACGTGTGGATGTTGCAAGGATTGTTTAAACGTTTTCTCTTTTTTAGTTCTAGTGCAGGATCTCAGTTTTAGTACTCTTAGTTGGGACATGTATTCCAATCTTTACTTTTACAGCTATTCTGATTTTGGATTTTGAGTTGGTTTTCGTGGCCGTGGTTTTCGGCAAAACTTTACCTGTATTCAGTTATTTATGCGAATTATTTTAGTATTGCTGGAATTGTATCGTTTTGGTATGGGTTGTTTATTCTGCTTAAGAAAGATCAAATTTGGCACTAGCTTAATTTCACTTAGGTGGTTAGTAAATTAAAAAGTTTTCGGCAGTGATGCTAAGAATGAACCATTTAAGAAACTTGTTTAAATTAAATTAAGGCTTTATCACCCAAGATTTAATTAGGCGAGGTGTCACAGATGGTATCAGAGCATCAGGTTCTAGTATCCATAGGATCTGTACGGCTTACTATATTTCCGCGTAACGTTTGATTGTATTAGAGCCCTACTATTAGGACTGTTGATTCACTTTTCGCTTTTGGGATATCGTACATCTGTTCTTAAAATTTTGTATAAATTGTGTACTTATGCAATTTGATCTAATTTCAGATGCCATCGAGGAGACAGCGAGCGGAGAGGGCTGAAGCCAGAGATGAGGTGAGGGAGGCTCATCAGGAGCCACAGGTACCGCTGCCACCACCCCCACCCGAATTGATTTCCACTACTCAGGTAGCAGTGATAGTGGCTCAGGCAGTCAAGACAGCGATGAGGGCCATGGACGCCCATTTTCCTCAGCCCCAAGTACCACCTCCTATGGCACTGGTAGTTTAGGCCCCAGTGGCCATTTACTGAGAAATTTCAGAAAGGGCATCCACCCGAGTTCCAGGGTAGCACCGATGTTGTGGAGGCGTGCAACTGGAAGAAAAATATCCAGTGCCACTTGCGCATGCTAGAGTGCACCAAGGTACAGAAACAAATGCTAGCCACTTTCCGTCTGTCGGGAGAGGCCTTACAGTGGTGGGAGTCAGTTACCACCGCCAAAGAAAGGGACGAAACGATAATTTTTGAGTTTGGGGTGCGGTTTGACCGCAAGTATTTTCCTCCAGCAGTAGAGTCAGAGATGAGGAAGAAATTCAGCAAGGCGATTCAGGATGATCGCTCGGTTGCTGGTTACGAGGAGGAGTTCATCTGTTTGGCTAACTTTGTGCCAAATGAGGTGAGCGATGAGGAGCGGAAGAAATCAAAATTTATGAATGGATTGACCTGGAGAATAAGGCAGCACTTGATCGTTAATTCGGCGTTGGTAACTTACACAGATGTCGTCAATGCCGCTCTACTACACTGTCAGGATCACCGCTTTCATGCGAGGGGAAACACGAGAGGTGATCCTAGCCAACCGGGTAAAGTGGATGGAAGTAGTGGCAGCAGCACATCACAACAGCAAACAATGGGCCAGCTAGGGCAGGATTTCCGACGGGGGAATTTTGCCAAGAAGTTTAAGCATGGGAGGCATCGCTTTGACAGACAGGTACAGCAGGGTCCCCAGTAGCCCGTTCCTTAGGCCGACAGGGCTAAGGGAACCAAGGTGGAGGAAAGCAAGGCCAAGGTCGACAGGGCCAACATCAGGGCCAACAGGGCCAAGGTCAGAGGCAGTTTCAGGGTCAGTGTTTCACTTGTGGCCAGCAGGGTCACAAGAGTAGGAATTTTCCATATCAAGACTGGTCACAACAACAGGGTGCCCAACAGGGGCATCAGGCTCCGTTAGCCCCAGCAGCGGCACAGGCTCCGCAGCCAGGACAGATGCACTACGAGCGTGTGTTCAACGTCCATGACATTCCGTTTCAGCCAGCACCTCCAGCACCGTCGGTAGTCGCGGGTATGTTTCCTATTCATGGACTTGAGGGTAGTATTTTGTTTGATACGGGGGCGACGCATTTGTTTATTGCCACTAGATTTGCACGGGCAGCCGACCTCTTAGCGGCAGCTGACACTCATCTTATGTGCGTGGAGTCACCGATGGGTAGTGGGCCCCTTATACATTCGATTTGTAAGGGTGTGGACATTATGGTCGGGAGATTGATTCTATAGGTGGACCTCCTGGTGATGGATATGGAGGGTTATGACGTCATCCTAGGCATGGATTGGTTGGCGCGTTATAGGGCAATGGTAGATTACTACGAGAGGACTATCGTGTTTTCCATCCCAGGATAGGATATGTTCCTTATGGCGATGCCTCTCCCTGAGGGAGGATCACGCACTCATTTATATTATATTGAGGAGGAGGCCTCACATGGGATTGTCGTTTCTTTGGACTCAATCCTAGTTGTGAAGGATTTCGAGGATGTCTTTCAGGAGATACCAGGGTTACCACCCAGCAGGGAGATAGAGTTCGTTATTGACCTAGCGTCGGGGACGAGATCGATTACCAGAGCACCATACCGCATGGCTCCTTCGGAGATGCGAGAGCTGAGAGAACAGATTCAACAACTCTTAGGACAGGGTTTCATTCGATGGAGTACATCGCCATGGGGTGCGCCGGTGTTATTTGTAAAGAAAAGGGATGGTTCACTTTGTCTGTGTGTAGATTACAGGGAGCTGAACAAAGCGACGATACGTAATAAGTATCCATTACCGAGGATTAACGAATTGTTTGATCACTTGAGATGGGCTGTGTACTTCTCAAAGATTGATTTGAGGTCAGGTTACCACCAATTGCGCATTCATGAAAAGGATGTACTTAAGACCATTTTCCTATCGCGGTATGGGTCATAAGAGTTCAGGGTAATGTCGTTTGGGCTCACTAATGCGCCTGCAGTATTCATGGATCTCATTAACAGGGTATTCAGGGAATTTTTGGACCAGTTTGTGATTGTATTCACAGACGACATTCTAATCTACTCTCGCACGGAGGAGGAAAACACCGAACATTTATGAATGGTTCTACAGACATTACGGGACCATCAGTTGTACGCCAAATTTGAGAAGTGTGGATGCTGGCTTCGGGAGGTTCAGTTCCTAGGCCACGTTGTATCCGAAAGAGGCATTATTGTTGACCCGAGTAAGGTATCGACAGTGAGGGAGTTGGGACATCCCACGACACCGACTGAAATTCGCAGCTTTTTGGGATTGGCCGATTATTGTCGTCACTTCATCAAAGGGTTCTAAAAAATTATCGGTCCTTTGATGAACCTGACTCGGAAGGGAGTGCCCTTCGCATGGAGTGACTGTTGTCAATTAGCATTTGATGAGCTAAAGGACAAGTTGACATCAGCACCCATTCTTGCCTTGCCTAGGAGCAGAATGGAGTACCGAGTCTATACTGACTCATCCTTACATGGACTTGGGGGTGTGTTATAGCAGGAAGAGAAAGCTATAGCTTATGCGTCCCGAAAGCTTAAGCCACATGAGAAGAATTACCCCACCCATGACCTCGAGTTGGCAGCAGTCGTTCTTGCATTGAGGATATGGAGACACTATCTTCTGGGTGATCAGTTCACTCTATTCACGGATCATAAGTCACTTCAGTATCTTTTCACTCAGAAGGATCTAAACATGAGGCAAAGGAGGTGGCTTGAATTCGTGAAGGACTAACAGTTTGATATACAATATCATCCTGGTAAGACTAACGTAGTGGCGGATGCGTTAAGCAGAAGGCCTACCGGAGAGCTAGCCGAAATCTAGAAGGCGAAGTGGAGTGAACTTCGATACGAGGATGAGATGGATAGAGCATACATGGAAGTTTTAGCTATCACTCCTGGTTATGCGGGTAGTGAGGGCACAGGCCGAGGACCCGTTTTGTCAGGACAAAGTAAGACAGTTACTGGCCGAGGGGGCGGAGTCCTACTCTATCAGCTCAAAGGGAGGACTACGATTTAATGGTAGACTGATAGTACCCGAGGAGGAAGATTTGAGGCATGCCGTAATGACGGAGTCACACGGCTCAATGTTTTTGGTACATCCAGGTGGGGATAAAATGTACTAGGACATGCGACGAATATATTGGTGGTCAGGTATGAAACGGGACATTTCAGAGTTTGTCTCAAGGTGTGTTACATGTCAGCTTGTAAAAGTTGACCTTCGGGGATGCTACAACCACTGGAGATTCCCGTGTGAAAGTAGGAGAGTATCTCGATGGATTTTATTACTGGGTTACCAATGTCGCAGAAGGGTCACGATTCCATATGGGTGATAGTGGATCGGCTGACTAAGGTAGCTCATTTCTTGTCGGTTCGTATAGACTATGATACGATGCAGTATGCACAGCTATTCATTTTAGAGATCGTTAAGATGCACGAAGTTCCTATTAATATTGTGTCGGACAGAGACAAAATATTTGTGTCATATTTTTGGCAGAGTTTTCAGGAGGCCGTGGGCACCAACTTACAGTTGAGTATGGCGTATCACCCGCAAACAGACGGTCAAACTGAAAGGGTAAACCAGATGCTAGAGGATATGTTGAGGATGTGCGTCCTAGATTTTGGGGGAGGATGGGAGCAATACCTTCCTTTGGTAGAATTTGCATATAACAACTCTTACCAATTCACTATTGGTATGGCCCCATACGAGGCACTTTATGGGAGGCCTTGTCGTTCTTCCGCCTGTTGGTTAGAGGTGGGGGATAACAAGATATTGGGACCAGAGATGATACAGGAGACTTCTTCCAAAATAGAGTTGATTCGAGGACGTATTTGAATAGCTCAAGATAGGCAGAAGAGTTATGCTGGCGCCGATAGGAGACACGTGGAACTAGATGTGGGCGACCAGGTGTTAATTCGGGTATCTCCTATGAAGGGGATTATGAGATTTGGCAAGAAGGGGAAGTTAGCACCAAGATATGTGGGACCGTTTCCTATCATTGAGAGGGTGGGACCGATATCTTACATATTGGGACTCCCCGAGCATCTTTAGCGAATACACGATGTATTCCATGTGGCGTCGCTGAAGAAATACAAGAGGAGTGAGAGAGCTTTTTGGCACATTCCACTGGAGGATATCGACTTGCAGCCAGATGTCTCGTATGAGGAAAGACCCGTGGCTATTCTGGATCATAGTGAGCGCAAACTACGATCCAATGTGGTACCCTTAATGCGAGTACAGTGGGGACATCACAATATGGATGAGTCTACTTGGGAGCGGGAAGAGGATATGCGAGAACAGTATCCAAAATTATTCACCGCAGATATTTTCTAAATTTCGAGGATGAAATTCCTTTGTAAGGGGGGGAGTATGTAATACCCCGTGCTTTTGCATAGTTAAAAATTCAGAAGGAAAAATACTTTGATTTAAATTACGTGAGTAGAGTAATTTAATGTGGTACATTTTAAATTAAATTACGTGAGCAGAGTAATTTAATGTGACATAATAATAATAATGATTATTAAGTGATTAATTAATCTTTATGGCTATTAGAGTTTGATATGTACGGCCTAACGATTTAAATGGACATACCTGAGATTATCTCGACCGAGTGTCACGTGTAGACAAAATTGAAGGTGAGATGAGAAACACATTTTTTGAGACTCAAAAGATAATTTAGAGTCCACATATGATTCTGAAAGGGTCAAATTAGTCAAAATAGTGTACCCCGGGGTACTAGTTGAGTGCTAGGTCATTTTTGGGCTAAATCGGGACCATACAAGGGCATTTTAGTCTCTTTAGATTTAAGGGTGAGGAGACCTACGAATTTTGTAACCCTAAGTCAGATTATAAGAGTTGGATGCTAGGGTTAGAGAAAAAAATACACCATAACCATTAGAGAGAAGAGAGAGACGATTTCCTGAGGCAAAAGAAAGAAGTAGGAAGCATTCAAAGGAGATTTCACTTCCAACTTGTTGGGAAGAAGGATTGAAGGATAAAAATCATCAATCATCAACAACAACCACGAAATCAGACCGTACAGTACATAAGGCAAGTGGTTATTTACAAAATAAATTAAGTTATACTACCCATATATGAGCTCTAGGAAGAACATGATTTTTATGATATTTTTGGAAGCAAACACTTGAATATGATCCATGATTGATAGGGATTGTATGTAGAACATTTTTTATCTCCAAATTATCTGATATCATAGAGGACCTGATGATTAAATCGAACTAAAAATCTGGACTTATGATGAAAAAATGGAAAGATTGTATTTTTAGGGTTCTTGAATGATAGGAAGATATTTAGTTAATCTGGATGAAATTTGTGATGATATTGTTATTTTAAATCGTTGGTAATCATCCCAGAATTCGTAAGAATGATTAGAAATCGTTATTTGCAAGTATGGTGAATTATCATGGGAGATGGTTAAACAAAAATGGTTTAACACGCATAAAGAAGATGATCCGGGTCTTTCACTGCTCGATTGATCGATCGACCCTTGAATGTCGATCGATCAAGCAGTCGATCGATCGACCATATCCCATAGATCGATCGACCCCGGCTATACTTTAGAAAATTTTTTGAAAACTTCTTTTCAATTACTGTCACTTAATGGGAACCTTAGTGATGACATTTTACCTATGAATGGACTGAATAAATACCACTAGGTGTACCGTGAGATTTCTTCATAAATGATTGAGTGTGAAATTTGGAGAAATGGACTGACGGGAAAGTAACCGATTGAGTCGGGTGTCGGGAATGTGAGAATTTAGTTACGGAAAGAGTGAGAGTCAATTCCAAAAATATACCAATAGGTTAGAGATAGCTTAACTACTGAATCAAGGGAGGGGTAACTAGGACCCTTAGAGTTGCGTGAATACTCGAATAAATGCGATAGTGAAATAAATCATAAATTAATAAGTACGGTGAATATAAGTAAAATATATTTCGTACGGGCATGATTTGATAGGTCGGGTGTGTATCTACTAAATTATATGAATTTTTGGGTTAAGATAATTATACCTAAATTAATTATGTTAGGGTCGATGAGATATTCCGAACTAACAAAAAGTTATTGTGTGTTTGGGGTCAATGTAAAATGCCGAACCAAACCTTAAAACTGGTGTCGCGATGAAAGAGTCTCGAACCAGAATATATATATATATATATATATATATATATATATATATATATATATATATATATATATATATATATATATATATATATATATATATATATATATATATATATATATGGGGTCGATGGATCATTCCGAACCAACTCTCACTTGGGGTCGATGAATCATTCCGAACCAAGAGTCATTTATGTGTGTTAAAGGGATATATTAGTGATAACTAATATTTAATACATGTTGTGTGATAAAATATATTCCATATGCATAATCTACTAACTTAAGATAGTAGATAATTAGATAAATTGAAAATATCTTAGTAATAATTAAGCAGCGTGATATAATTATTACAAGAATAAGGATAATGAGAAGTAAGCCAGTTATCTACATTTATAACATATGAGATATGGACTATTAAATTACTGCGAGTATGTTATGGGGACTTGGCAAGGGAATACGTGTAGTGGGGTGTTCTGACCTAGTTAACTTGGTTAGTATAACTAGGTGAACTAAGTACCATTGTTAGGCGTGCACTGTAGAAGAGAGGTGAGGAAACTCAAAGGTGTGTGCGGAGTCTTAATATGTGTAATCAATAACTCAATTGTGATAACTGCTTGCAAAATATTTTTTAAATGTTTTTGAGTACTAACTCTTGCTATGTAAAATTTTTAAAACCTTTTAGGTGACCAACCACAGGGACACCCAGCATGATTTCATTCCAGGGATTTGGGAGCTGCAGCACGTGTGGATGTTGCATGGATTGTTTAGACGTTTTCTCTTTTTCAGTTCTAGTGCAGGATCTCAGTTTTAGTACTCTTAGTTGGGTCATGTTGTCCAATCTTTACTTTTATAGCTATTCTGATTTTGGATTTTGAGTTGGTTTTTGTGGCCGTGGTTTTCGGCAAAACTTTACCTGTATTCAGTTATTTATGCGAATTGTTTTAGTATTGCTGGAATTGTATCGTTTTGGTATGGGTTGTTTATTCTGCTTAAGGAAGATAAAATTTGGCAGTAGCTTAATTTCACTTAGGTGGTTAGTAAATTAAAAAGTTTTCGACAGTGATGCTAAGAATGAACCATTTAAGAAACCTGTTTGAATTAAATTAACTCTTGATCACCCAAGGTTTAATTAGGCTGGGTGTCACAGATTGGTTCCAAGGTTTAGATTTATTTTGTGTGAAATGGATGGAAGTTCAACTCATTTACATACTCCATTTGATTGTAGCAATTATTCTTATTGAAAAGACCGTATTACTACATATTTAATGTATATGGACGATTGCATTTAAAATAATGTTCATGAGGGATGAATTTGTCCCGAAACCATTTTTGATGATGTTCAATTTGATAACATTATATCTAATTAGGAAAATAATTTTTTAAAGGAGAAGGGGTGGAACATGAAGGACAATTTTATTTCTACTCGAGTGAGTTTATGCATATATCCAGATGTACAATGTCTAAGGAGGTGTCAGAAGTTTTATAAACGACCTACAAAGGCACCTCCACCATAAATCATTTCAAGCTTCAATAACTTACCACCCGCTTTGAACTTCTTACCATGAAGGAGAAATAAACTTTTGACAAGTTTTATATCAAGATCATTGACATAGTTCCTATTATCTTTGCTTTGAGGAAAATTGTAAAAGAGAATAAAATTGATAATCATACGATCTCTTTCCATAGGTTCCGTGGCATAGTGGATGCCATTGAAGAGGTTAGGGCCTTTATTTCAAAATCAATGTGTGCAGATGAATTGGTTGGATCTTTTCAAACCGATTAGGAAAATTTGTCCTATTGCCAAGGAGTGCCTCCTAAAAAAGGAGAAAATATATATTTTAAGGCTAAGAAGGAATGTCTCGATTTTATTCCTATGATGTTAGTGAGGATGATATGGCTCATCAATAAATTTGCCAAGAAATGGAAAAAACGATTTCAGTCTAGAGGCGCACCCAAATATTATCCCTCTAAAATTAAAATTTGTCATGGAAGGGGGGAGAAGAAAGACGAATCTCCAAGGACCCTCATGTGACTTATATGGTTATTGAGGGAATATGTCGAATCAATGTCCCTTAAATATAAGTCAAGATGGTGACAAAAATTCATATCATGCCACGTTTAGTGATGATGACTCAGACTCTAAAGATTACTATCAAAAACGCAATATACCGCAACTATAGCAAGAGAGAAATTTAATGAGTATGGTTTAAATATTTTTTATGTTCGTCTTCTTCTTAGTATATAAATGACTATTACTAGCTCGTCTTTGAGCACTATTGATGAAAGAGAGGAAAATGATCTTTAAGCGGACTATGTTAGGCTTTATGAGGAGTCTATAGACCTTGAAAGGCATAAACTTAGAACTCTCCACCAAGTTAGCCAATGCCGAGAATGAAATGGCTAAGGCGAGTGATAGTTGTGTGAGTGATTTTGTTTCTTTATATGCGGTTATTAGTGCACTACATTTTGACGTAAGTTCCATTAACTTTCTTCAAATTGAGATTGAGTTCTTTAGGATGTCCCTACACGAGACTGAAAATTCAAGAATGCACTTACATAACAAACATTTATGCTTGATACCAAACTAATTTTTATGACAAATTTTAAGATGAATATGGTGGATACGTCTCAAAAGTTAGATAAAATTATTTTTAGTGCCAAGTTGTCTACAATGGGTAAATAAAGACACGTCCTTCAAAGTGATAATTCTACATCTACCTAGTTGTCATAGCATCCCAGTCCATTAATTCATCTCCCATTGGTAAATTTTCAACTCATTCTATATCTGAAAAAATCCAAGGAAAGGTGACTTTCATGTGTGATTATTGCAATGAGAAAGGACATTTGAAGGAGTTTTTCTTTAGTCTTATGAAACAACAATCCAAGCGCCTCGTCGACCCACAACCCTTTAGGTGAACACATTGTCATAAGTTTTTATGTTTTACTTCATCCCACGTCATATCTGGGTGATTTTGATAAGGTTAGAAGGTCGATAGGAAAGGGAAGAAAAAGGTGGAAGTCCCTCAAAAGGTTTCTTCCAAAGCAAAGGGGAAATGAAAACTGTTTGATCCTCCCACGCCTACCAATTTGGTTCCTGTATCCAAATAGTTAAGAATTTATCCCAATAGGATTCTAAAACGAGCCATTAATAGAGGATAACTAAAATCACCAAAAATGTATGCCGAGGCTTAGTCCTTATTAAAAAAAGAAATAGGATTGTTTTGGTTTATGTGTCTTAGAGTGTTTGGTTTACTCCTTTTAGATAGACATCTGTATTTCTCTCCATCACTAATTTTATTTCTTTTGTTATGATCTTTGGTTTGTTCGTATCTATAGATTTTTGGATTGGTAAAATATTGGTTTTGTATGCTTGTTAGGTATTATTTTATTCCATGAACTTAAATGCAAACCTCCATGCTTAGTTATTGTAATAATGGTTTTATTTATGTCTTTTAATACTCATCGATTAAACTTTATAGCATTATTTTCCTTGATAAATTGAGCTTACTATTTTAGAGTATTTATCATAATGCATGACCTTTTACACTCTAACCACTGAGTTAATTATCTCAATAAGAGTTCCTATTCGATCCACTTATTTTCTTCTACTTATACCGGAAATTAAAAGTTTATATGATATTTTGATGAAAGTGTGTCATTATTAATCTATTTGTGTATAAGAGTTCTTATCATCATGGTTGCAATGTATATATATATATATATATATATATATATATATATATATATATATATATATATATGTGTGTGTGTGTGTGTGTGTGTGTGTGTGTGTGTGTGTTAAAAATCATGAGCGATGATGTGGTAAGTTCTGCAACTTTGGGTCATGATAACTATCTTTGAAAAATTAAAAATAGTTCCCCACCATTTATAATTAATGAGCGAAACCCGCCACGTGATTTTTTTTTCAAAATTGATGTTTCAAAGATTTTTATCTAACCAAAAATTGAATAACATCAAAGATACGAGGCTTAAAAAGGTTTTAATCATAAATTGCGATCTAAAGGAGAAAAATAATAATTGAAAATATTATTTTTTTCAAGGAAAAATGAGGTTTTCTCTTTATTTCATAAAGTCATAATTTTCGCAAGTGAGTTCAAACATTGATCTTATTTCTTCTATTGTATGGGTTAATGTTCATTTTATTCACTTTCTATCATGAGTTTTGTCTTTGAGATCACTTTTATGGCTTTAATTTGACCTTAGGCTATTGAATACTAAAACTAGTCTTCTTGTAGAGTATTTGACATAACCAAGATTGTACGATCTTTTGAAGCTTGTTTGGTTATTTAAAATAGTATTTTCGGAATTAAAATGTATTTTTATAGATTGAAATCTATATGTGCATTTCCTTTTTGTTTATGTTGTTTTTGCAACAACTTTTAATTACTGGAAGCTAGAGGGACCTCAGTCGTTGGAGCTTCGCTGCAGCGATGATGTTGCAACCTATGAGAGCTCGCTGCAGAACCAATGCCGAGGATTGAGAAAAACCCTCAAATTAGAATATTTTAACATTTTACGCACGTTTCTCTCAAAACCTTCTCACCCTCCAAAGAAACCCCCTGCATTCCTCCATTTTTAGCATCTTGGAAGTATTTTAGGTTGTCTCTGCCTCACTCTAGTGGATTAATCGTCATCTTGGTAAGTTTTTGTTTAATAAATTTTCTAATTCACTATTTTTTTAGTTAGGTCTTGGTGATAGTTGTTCTAATAGATGTTTAAGAATTCTTCTTTGTGATCAATAAGTTAGTTCTAATCTTAAGTTTGGATTTAATCTTTTGAGTATCATTTAATGTGTATAGCTTATGATTTATAGTTTTGGGTGTGTCTACTCATAGTTTTAATATAGGATCCTTGGATTTCATTTCCATATCTCATAATATTTTCATACTTGTGTCTTGGTGTGTGATTTTAGGATACCTTATGGCTCCTAAATTAAGATCACATGACTCAAGTTCCTCCAAACTCTCTATATTTAATGAACTCTTCGCCACATGTTCCGTGTGTTGGGAGGGGTCAATGGATTTGGAATATTTTTTTAACAAACATCTTGACAAAGTTTTTTCATAAAAGTGAATGTTTTGGTATTTTATATCAAACCAGGCCATCTTGCCCCAACATGGTAAGATAATTTTATTCTACTCTTGAGGATGAGAGGACTAACAAATGCAAAATAACTCTTTATGCTAAAGTGGTGTAATTCAAGTAAGACATTGTTCTAAGTGGAAAAGCAGACACTGTAAGATTCCATAAGAAAGGTGTCCTAAATTTTCTTGGGAGGAGTATATGGGTGGATCTATCAAATGGGATGCTATCTCTCTTTCTAGGAACAAATATTATCAGAACTGGAACGGTATGACGTTTTCGCATGTTTATCTTGCTAGATAATTATACATCTTAAATACAATTATTTTCTCGTGTATCTTCCCACATACCACCTTTATAACATAATTTCCAAATGTGCATGATTGTTGTACGGTATTAGTTCATGTGTTAATATGTGTTTATGTGACTTAATCTTCGATTGTTTTTTATCACATTTAGGAAAATTGTAAAGCTCTAGGTTTAAGTTATGGTAATTTTATCGTGTGTTTGACTTAGAGTGCGAAGTTACTTTGCTTCGAGTAAAGTTAAGGAAACGTTGAAGTATGACCCCACTATACCACCGCATGTCTCTCGTTTACCATCTCATCATCATACATCATGAGCATCTAGTTCACGCCCTCTAATTGAAAATGAGTTGGATTCTGACATCTCTAAAAAATCTACTCATTTGGGTTCTATTTTGCTATCATCATATGATCCGATGAACTCTTCCTACTACAACGACGCTCAATAAAAGTTTGATATGCATGCACAAAATGTTAGGGATTCCTTAAAAAGGAAAATAGCGAGCTTATTGATTTGTGTGATTTGGGGATGATAAAAAGGAAAAAGAAGTGATATCATTTATTTTGTTTTCGATTTAGTTTAGATTTATTTGGATATCAGTTCGTATTGATCATATTCATTGTAAATCCTTGTAAGCTATTATATCATATTTTAGCATTTCATATATCTTTGTGTGATATATTTTATCTTTTCATGTGTAGTTTAACTTGTTGATCTTAGTCAATATTCTCATGATTATATCTTGTCTATACTAACATGTTGATTTTATACTCACTATATGATTCTTCTCTATTTGTTGGTTTGATTAAAATGTTTTAATCTTTTAAAATTGTTCAAAAACTTGATTATATTATGTGCTCAGTTCTTTCCTTTGTCACTTTTCGTGACAAAAAGGGCGAGAGGTTTGTAGATAAGGGAGTATAATTATCCAATCATATATGGTTTCTTAGAGTTATTTGTTATTATATTATGATTGTTGAGAGGAATTGTATAATTGCGGGGGAATTATTTTAGATATATATGATGTTCATGTTCACATTGTTATATTCACATGTTCATATTTATCATATTTCTTCACATTGGTACCTTTATGAGTTTTCTAATGTATATTAGGTAAGTTTGAATAATATCTCCTTGGAGATGGATTTTAGGTCTTATAGTTATTAGTTACTTCCAATAATGTAATTTTCTACTTTTGTATTTGCCCTTAGCTAGGCCAACTTAAAATGGTAAAATTTTATTTAGTTGCTAGTATTTTTTCCTTTTAATGTTTTCTCTTAGAAGTCGATAAAAGAGAAGATTGTCATGGTATAATATACTCGATGTGCACCATAGAATAAATTGTCTGAATTTCTTGGGCAAAAAATGTTTGAGTCTTCATCCAAGACCTCACTCGAAAGCTTCATCAAATAACCAAATTCACTTAGAATCAAACCTCAAGCACACCACTTAGAAAAACGGTACAAGACATAGAGGACAGATATTCACCTAATATATTTTTATAAATTGAAAAATCTTTTTAATTAATCTCAACTTTGTAATTTTGTCAAATACACATGCAATATAATTTTCAAATAGAAAAAATCTATTTTATAAAGAATTAAATTTCTTTGTGTATATTAAGTAAGGACGTTCATGCAAGACACATGGGCGACCTGGCACACCTCAGCTTCGTTGCAACGATGGATTTCCTCGCTATAGCGAAACATGTCGATGGCACTTTGTATTTTATATTTCAAAATCTCTTAACAAATGCGCGACTTGCTCCACCTCAGTTCTGCCGCATCGATGGTCTCCTCATTTCAGTGACACTGTTTTACTGGTTGCTTGTGTCCCCGCGCAAAGCATTATTAATAAGCAATCAGTATCACTTCAGGTTACTACAGCGACCTTGTGATAAAATGTCTCTGATAACACTGCAAGTGACTTTTGCATAAGATTATTCTTTAAGATCTTCTTGGTTAGTGTGTCAAGGTTAAAGTTTTAGGTGACTTAGACCTTTATGTGACTATTTTACACAACTAATGACACCTAGAATTTGTGAAAGGCCTTAAATAGCTGACTTACTCGAGTATACACTATTTAGTGTGCCAACTAATTTGATATATTTCCAAAATATTTTTTTGTTTGAGTTTCCCATTTGGTACATCATGTATATGGAATGCATATCAAGTGACCCTCACTATCAACCCGTGACTACTTGAGATTCAAAACTCACTCATCGATCATATCTGTGTAAAGGTAACACACATGAATGTATATATGCATATTGACATGTATAAGGAACTCGTGCATTTCTTATTGATATTATTGATTATGTTTAACATAGTTTTCGAAAAGTAAAATTAGATAAATTTTTTATTAAAAAATTAATTTCCTAATTTTAAAATAAAATTTTGAAATGTATTTGGATGTTAATTGAATTTGATTTGACAAAAGTTTTGTTTCAGAATTAATGTGATTTTGGAAATTAATTTTGAGGTTTTTATATTTTAGTTTTAACTTTTTCCGTGTACATTAGTTTTGTTGAAATACATATTTGTGTTTGTTGTGAGTCATAATTTTTGGATTATATGTCCCTGGATTTCGAATCTAATCCAAAGGCACTTATAACTTAATCATCGTCAAGTTTGACTATCCATTTAGGTGCCAACAGAGGTGAGGATTTCTAGCCACACATTGCCTTCTAGTTTTTAGGTGCCCATTTTTATCGCCCGAATCAGTTATTGCAATTGTGATCTTATTCATTTGATGCTTTGGTATACTTAATTGTGAGAAGTTTGAATCGGGTATTATATAACCTTTTGTTGTTGGATAATTGTTTATTTTATTTTGGTTTAGTATTTTTAGTTGTAGGATAGCTTGTTTCGTTGCCACATATCCTTCTATTTGACCAGTTGTAGCACACAAGATTTTTATCATTTTAATCTTTGATTTAGATTCATGCCACCCATGAAATTTGGGTTTTGACCATTTTTTTATGATTTCCAACTTCAGGCCATTACTTGTTAGATAATTCCTCCAAGTTTTTATATTACCTGTTTACATTAGGTTAGGATTAGGAGTAATCATTTTTAGTCATTAATTTTAGGGTAAAATGCAAATTAACCCCGAAGTTTGGGGTGATTTTGGTTTTTAACCCCAAAGTTCTAAAAGTTGTAAAGTTAAACCCAAAGTATATTTAGTTATGCAAAGTTCGACAAGGTTTAACTTCCGTCCAAAAAATATACGGTTTGGTTACTGTGTCTGTACACACTGCCATTACCAGTTGACCCAGCTCTTCCACCTCCTTTGTCTTCAAACCTAATTAGCATAAGCCCGCCAAAAACGTCCCATATAATATATGCCAACTCATTCAACATCATTTCCTTCCCTAACTTTCACAACTCCTCCATTGAAGTTATTACTATAGTAGCCATGTCTTCTTCTTCTTCAACAAACCAAGGCAGTTAAAGCCCCTACTTGTGGGAATGTTGTTTATGTGTTCAGAATACTATTATTAG
Organism: Sambucus nigra; assembly: GCA_949130495.1. Lineage (NCBI taxonomy): Eukaryota > Viridiplantae > Streptophyta > Magnoliopsida > Dipsacales > Adoxaceae > Sambucus > Sambucus nigra. The sequence continues at coordinate 557,814,860 of OX422213.1, read as the reverse complement.
GACATCTTGGACTAATAATAACCCTAGAAGGAGGTTTAGAAGCTATGGTTCACGTGGCATTTCAAGTGGGTGGATTCTCTCATTTATAATCAGTAAAAGCAAATTATACCAGTCCTACTAAGAAGGTTCAATGTTTTGGAGGATGAATTTGAAGGTTGAGGTTGAAGGAAAGAAAGCTATGGAGGTTTTATTTAAAGCTAAGGAGGATGAAGTGAAATCGTTGGAGGTTCTACCTAAGGCTAAGGAGGATGAAGTTAAAGCTTTGGATGTTTTCATTAAAGCTAAAGAGGTTGATGTTGAAAAATCAAGAGAAACAGAGCAGAAGATGAAAATTGCCATTGTAATTCTAGTCATTCTACTATTATATCTCACATTGTATATGTAATGCAAATATTAGCAATTTATTTTGAACGCCCAAATGTAGCAGTCTTCATGGTATAGCAGTATTCATTTCAAGTTCCTAATATATAAGAGTGCTTCATTAGCATGTCCAAAATAGTGCAAATATTTACATAATGAATGTCCCATAATGCTACAAAATCCCCATAAAATTTTCATAATTAAGAACCCCAAAAAGTGGCATAACCCCAATATAGTCCCCTTCTACTTATTTTCCTCTTCTCCCATGGCTTGGTACTATTTTACTTGTTGCTTCTTACTTCCCTTAGTCCTTTTTACAGCTAGGTTTCTACTTGTGCATCGACTCTGAATGTCACTAACACTAGCATTTTGTCCAATATAAATGAACTAATGCATGTAAAATGAAATTAGATAATAAAAGAGTTCACGCATCAGTTGCAAAATAAAATTAGAAGAAAAATGAAATTAGATTATAAATGAATTGAACAAACTTCTTTATTTTTAGTCTTGCATTTCCTCTTGTTATGCGCTTCTTGTACACACAAATTTCATTTGATTGTTATTTGATGCATCTTCCTATTCAACTTATTGGCATTTTGTCTTCTCTTCTTATCTTATTACAATCTTCTCTTCTTCTTGAGCCTACCCAGTAACCTACCATAAGAGGGTGGTGTCATAGGTGGCATACCTATTTTTCCATATTTTATCACTATTCAATGGCTCAATGGTGTTTCTGTAACACTCTCTATAGTTCAATCTTTTGTAATAGTTATGCACAAACGTTTTTGGCTTTAGGCCATCATAAGCCATTGTTGAGTAACCATGAAGGGAGGGAATACCAGACAATTCCCTTTTCATACATATGCATGTTAGAGCCTCCAAATCCACAACAAACTACCCATGAGGTGATAAAACTTGAAACTTTGGGCTTTCAGCCTAGTTTGGAACACCCTTAGTAGCTTCAAGTTTATTTTGTTTAGGATTTACTGAATCTTAGAACAAAACAATCCCTTATGCTTCTCCATTTTCCCTATATTCACATGCATCCTCTTCATTAAGATACACCTCACTTTCTCGAACGAAGTTAGGATATGTTTGTAACTTGCCTCTAAAATAAGTTCATTAAAACTTTCACAAAGATTATTCAACAACATATCAGATTTAAGAATTGAACTAAAGTGAGACCTACTCCAATGACAAGGGTTCTTTTTACCTAACCATTCAAAAGCCTCATTTTTCAAATTCATAATTTTCTCTATTTCTTTTTCAAAGACAAAAATTATTGTAGACATTGCACAATTATAAAAGGCTTATTTGAGTACATGACCTTTATATTCAGCTTCAAAAGTTTTTGTACAAGTGCCTGACACAACGTATATGCTCTAAATTTGGACACTATTCCTCTAACATAGGTACCAAACCTTTCTGTTTATCTGTTATGAAAGTATAGCAATGTGAATTTTTCATGTTTGTGTCTTTCTTTGATAAAGAAATGAACCACAACCAGGCATCTTTTGTTCCCCCCTTAATTAAGGCATATGCTAATGGGAAAATTGAGTTATTCTTATCCAAGCCTATAGATTTTAACAATTGGCCAGCATTTGGGCCTTTGTAAGACACCTATCTATGCCTACTAGTGATCTATAATAGTTTAAAAAACCCTTCTTACATGCCCCTAAACATACATACATTCTTAAAAATCTGTTATAATCTATCTCATCACTTAGAATGATGGTTGTGGTGCATGGACTAGTCCTCTTTAGCTTAGCAATGTAGTCATGTATTTTGTCATATTGCTCCTTCAAAGTCCCTTCAATTAACTTAAAAACATGTCTCTTTGCCATGTAAAGTTTGTATTCACTGACACTACCCTTGAACATAGACATAACTAATTCTTGTAGTGCATTTATAGGGATTTGAGGACTGGACGTAATCCTATCAACCAACTTCTGGGAAATCCATTTAATATTAAAATTCTTTTTCATAAATGACCTACAACATGTGTGTTTAGTTTCTAAAACCCCCACCAGTAAAGTGGACTCATTAGTAAACTTAATAGGATACAACATCCAACCACAACCATATCTATAAACTACCATCAACCTTTTTCTCTAAATTTTTATGATTTTTATTTGCTTACCAGGCTTGATAGCATGTTGCCTTATGTCCTAAAATAATATAGTATGAGAACTAAAACATTGGAGAAGTACAAACTTAGGATCCTCTATGCCTATTTTGGGATTGAATTGGGGAAAATGTTTGGATTTTACCCTACCCTCATCTTCCTCACCTGATGAACTATCTACATTCCTCATATTATTTGAAACCACATAATCAACATCTTTAAAGTCACTTTAGTCATCCTAATGAGACTTGATTTTTTTCCCATTTATTTGTCATATCCTATTTGAATTCTTATCACCTTGACTTTTTTAATTCCTTTCAAAATCTCCTCACAAACTATGTTCCCATCAAACATAAGGTCATCCATCTCATGCTCAAACTCTCTATCAATAAAGTATTCATAATCACAGTCAGAGTCACTCCCATATTTAGCATTCTCAACCTTTATATCAATACCATCTTCTGAGTTAACCTCACCATCGATTACTCAGTTAACTGTATTAGTATCTTCATTACTCTCCATAAGTGGTTGTTCACTCTCCATAGCTTGTTTTTCACTCTCCATATGTGGTGAGTACCCCGATAACATAGTCTTCGAGCTCACATCTCATTTTTTTTGCATTCACCAATAGTATTTGGAGGTGACTAACTCATTTTCTTGTTTGGGGTAAAAAAAAATTGTAACAAAATTTTACACATCCATGCACCTCACATCGTCGATGACCAAAGTGTAAATCACTTTTAACCAATCCCTTTTGAGCGTGTTTGGGGAGCGCCAACACCTCTTTTGTTCTGGGTCCTGGGATGTCCACATTAATAATCAATACAAATATTTGAACATGAATAAAATTCACACGATGGAGTGTAGGAAATATAATAATATTATTGAAAAACAAAATGGAAAAATACCCGACAAAGTTAAAGCAGAAAGAAAACATTTTTTGAAATTTTTTAATTTTTTTAAAACAAAAACATATTAGGGAGTAACATTAATCGAACCAATGAAACACATAAACAAAATGGTAAGAAAAGCCCACACCTCTAACTAAAACGTTACATTGTCCTCAAAGAAATTAATCACACACTTTGATAAGATGGATATAGAGATGTTTCCCCACATGGAGAGATCCCCGAATACAAAAAGTCCATTTATTCTATAAAACATATTATAACCATGCATAAAAAATATTTTTTTAATAAAAACTAGAAAAAAACAAATATGTAAAATTAATCATTAACTGCTAATTTAACATATAATAAAAGTTGGAATATTTGGGGGGTCTACCCACAAAATATATCGGGCTTGTAGGATTAATGGGGGCTCCCACTTGATTTCATGCCCTGCAGAAAATAATAATTTAGTTTATCCAATGGGGACACATTTTGGATGGATAAAAGGAACCACCACCAACTCTAGGAAGAATGAATAGGTGTGTGATAGGTGATTTGGATACAACAGACGACAAGTAAAAATGGGTTCAAAGAAAATCAAAATTTCCTCCTAAAAGTTTTTCGAATGAAATGGGAGCCTGGAAACATATAGGTAAAATCTCCATTATAGAGAGCTCTTTAAGGAAAAAAAATATATTAATTAATAATAGGGTTAAAAGCATAATAGTTTTCAACCGATTCAACCTCAATATATTTATCGACATCAAGCATGAGTTAAAATTCGCAAAAGTTAGAGTCACTCTAAATGATTGGGTTTTTAAAAAAGATTTGATGTGAAAAGAAATTCACAGAAGAACCCAATTCATCGACAACTAGGTTAAAATTTAATAACCAAATTAATTTTTAATTTTTCTAAAATTGAAAGAAACTTCATGAGTGAACTTCTATTTCTTTTAAATCTTGGGTCATTCGGGATGCGTTTTATTCCATGTTGGTCAATCTTTATCAAAATCTTCAGATTAGTCACACGTATCAAATCATTGCCTACTTTTCATAGTATAGCAAGAATAACGATCAATTTTTTCATTTCTATTATTTTGCGAGTTATAGACACCCATCCATGTACCCTATAAATACCTATTTAGGTCCCTAACATTTTTTCCTCCCACCATACAACCCTAGGTCCTACTCCGAACCCTGATCTAGAGGCCATTCGGTAATTGCAAGCCCTATTTAAACTTGTTTAACTTTCTACCATGATCGAAGTTCAATGAACTCTCACAAAAATCTGAATCCCCTTTTATAACTCATGTAATTAATATTAGATATATACTTTTCTTTCCACTTTCTAAATATCTTTGTTTTATTTCTTTACTGCAAAATTAATCTCCTTTTATACTATTTTAGTATGCACAAAACTTATTTTCATAAAATCTAAAAATCCAAAAAAAAGGTTTTCCTATAAATCCAAAACTAAAATTTTCTTATTTTTCACACTCCCTACATTTGTGCACATTTTCTAAAAACAAACTAAAGGAAGTTCTATTTTAAAATTTGAGTTAAACCCCTCCCTTATGCGTTATCACAACGTGGACTTTGATGCCTTTTGGCTACATAGGCTCTCCAAGCTAATCTTTGGATCAAGTCCTATTTTATCTTTTAGTAATTTTATGTATTCTCGTGTTTAGTAGTATTGCAAAACATGTACTCCTACATATAAATGTTCCCGCTCGATATATACACTCATGGTGATATGTGATTTCAGGGACACTTACATTATATTTTTATGTCATTCTTTTTCACACCCCTTAGATTAATGTCTCTTCGTCCTTTCCATCACGTTAGTCAAATCGTTTCTTTCTCTCACTATTCACACTGAACATATGCACACGAATCATCTTTTTTGAGAAAATCAAAATATTATCATAGCCCATGAGAGATCAAAAGGGTAGGATGGGTGCTTAACAACTTCCCATTTCGTAACTTAGTCCCCGAACCCTCGATTCATTTGGTTTCGTACGCATTAGTTTGTCTTCTAATGTTTTTCTCTCGGGACGGATACATTCTTTTACCTGTTTTGAGAAAAGTAGGTTGGCGACTCCATTTTTACTTTTTTTCTCCCCTTTGAAGACGATAGATTTATATATGTGGAAGTCAATGAATATCAGTGTGAGTGGCGAAAAGAGGATTCATTATCCTCGAATCTTCGCCCATGCAAAGAGAGGGACCCTAAGGAAGTGCATATACTACCTAGATCTTCTTCCCTAATTGTACGGAGCAATAGTCTTATTATGGTTAATACACAAATCACTTTAACTACAAGAATCCGAGTAAGTGGTTTGGTCCAAGTGGAAAGAAAAAAAAGAATTGAACTTAAAATCTTTTCTGAAGATATCCATTTTTCTGAAGAGATAGATAAGATATCCCAGCATAGTGGCTTCTTGATACCACTAGGTGTGGGAAAAACAAATTCCAAGGAATCCAAAAATGGAAAAATGGGGTTTATGTCCAACAGATTACACCTACTAAGAATTATTTTGTTTTGCTTCATCCTGTAGTCTTATGTGAAATAATGGACAATATGAATTTAGCAACAATTCCCCCTCAAATTTACTGCAGGAAATGGATAATGTGCAAATTCGTGTTGTCAATTATATATTTTCTGAAAAATGGGACGAGGCTGGCTTGATTGGCCACAATGGAGACTCCAATGTGGACTTACTTTTTAGAGGTATGGACTCTATTTCACATATGTTTTATGTCCCTTTCCATCATTTCTCTCTACTTTTATACATGTGTACATATACCTCCACTTATATGTTCTTCTTGCTCTCATGATTACATGTTTTATATGTGCCTTTTTCATATATTGACTTTTACATCTTTCTCTCCACCATGGTCTTTTCTTATAAAATGATTCACCTTTTACTCACTTGTATATATTCATCATGTTACACTTTTTACTCACTTATATATTCACCATGTTTCACTCCACACACTCCCACTTGCAAATGATCCACACCACTTGTAGATATCCATGTCTAGTCACACTAGCACACACTCTCACATTCTTCTCAATAGTATATAGTTTCATTTTTATTCACATATTTCACACACCCCTCATATATATCCATGCTTAATCTCACTAGTACATAATTTCACATTTCTTTCACTTGTATATATCCAAATAATCTCATCACTCACACATATTCACATGTCACTCTCTTACATTACACATATTTCATATTCACTTGTGTATTCACATGTTTCAAATTGTGTATCTATCACCATGCTTTGTATAGTCTACATGCTTCATGTACACACTTGATAGTTTACTCCCCATATTATCTCCCGTATCCCATAAAACTTGTATGTTCCCCCTCATGGTAGAAATATTTATCTCGTTTAACATATATAAAATTATCCATAAAATATTAAATAAGGTCCATGTATTTTTTTCACACTACTTCACTTGAGCATTGCAATATTTAAAACAAATTTATCTATTACTAGGGTTCAATTCCTGATGGGTGTTGATATTACGAGGATACATTTCCTACATTCCATTTGTGTAGTAACTTTAACGTATATCAAACAATTACTCCCGCATTGTACCACTTGAACGAACTCATGACAGGAGGTATATAGTGATAAGAACCCAAAAGTGTCTATTTTATACCCCGAAGAGATGCATTTTAGTCGCTCATTTTAATTAAAATTGGCCTTATGTTCGTATTTTATCATTTTGTAGGTCAATACGCAGTTGCAGTACAAATAATGCTAAATCAGTACAATTGCGACTCAATAGCGGTCAAAAGCGTGCATCGAAGAAATCCAAAGAGACCGTGAAGTGAGAAGTCCATTATGTGCTTGCCATGTTGTGATCCGATGCCACGAAATAGTCCCGTAACCCAAACCTAAGCCTACGCCATTCCCCGATCCTCGTGTGTGTTGAGTTTGTACCTTTATTATTTTTATAGATTTTTATTTTGAGTCGTTTTATTTTTAGGATTTATTTTAGAATTATTTAGGATTTTTAGAATGTATTTGCATATTTTTATTAGTTTATTTTATTTTGATAGTTTATTATATTTTATATTTTTTTAGGACTTTAGTTTTCATTTAGATTTTAAATTTTTATTTCTTTATTTCTTTTAGTTCTTATATAAGGTTAGGATTTTAATTTTTTTTTGTTTTAATATTTTTTATTTTATTGTTTTTAGTTTGATTTTTTTTAAGTTTATTAATTTTAGTTGTGTTATTTTATTTTAGGGGTACAAATTAAACACACACACACACACAAAACTCACACACACCCTACTCCCATACATTTTCCTACACCCAAACATATCCTAAACCCACACCATAACCCATACACCCTCACACACACAATAATTCCCTACCCCATCTTCTACCTCCTACCACCTTCTCTCTCCTCTCACCTAACTTAACCTCCATTAACACAAACTTGTCTCCACTCTCTCCTCATCTCACCACCATACCACCCCTCTTACCTTCACCCTCGCCGTCGGCAAACTCACCCCCTCTCTCCAGTCAAACCCTTGTCGGGCACTAGCTAACCCCGGTGCCGCTGCCTTCATACCGATCTCCATCCAATCGCGATTCCCTCCGGCCCTGACTCGATCCATGACCCAACCGCGGCGGCGCGACTCCAGGCCACCATCTCGATTACCTCCGGCCAGAACCGGGTTCAACCCGATCACGAACCCGCTTCCCAAACTTCGAAGCCCTCTCGACCAACCCAAATCTGTCATACCCGTAAACCCCAAATCCAAAACAAAATCCCAAGAAAGTAGGCATCCATTATCATCCTCAAGCCAAAATCAAATCCCTACAAAATCCCTCCATCCAATTGAAGTCGTGGGCTGTAAAGAAATAGGAATGAAGCGTAAAAAGAAGGGAAGACTCTCTCAGCAAAGAAAAGAACACAGATACAGAGAGAGAACGGAGAGACAGAAAAAGAAAAAAAAAAGAGGGTAGAAAAAATAGTCAGAAAAATACAAAAAAATATAGTTTTAGGTCTAGAAAAATTTGTAGGTTCATTTTTTTACTTTCAGTTTTGTAATCCAGTTAGATTTTAAATTAATTTGACTTCACGGTGTAATCCCACCTCTTGTTTCTTCTCATAAATTCTCAACTAGATTACTTTCTGATTTTTCATAGTCATTTTAGTTGCATAAATTGTCGTTTGCTCCCTTGAAAATTGTTTTTAAAATATAAAAAATATTAAAGAAAAATTTTAAAAACACAAAAAGATTTTTAATAAAAATTGGAATTGCAAGTTTTCACGATTACCGTTTCAATGCTAGAAATTGTATTGATACCCGAATTTGCCACGATACTGAATTTTTAACAAGTTTTGTAGGTAATTCCAGGAATTTTGATACTCAAAGTTTGACAGCAACGACATTCCAAATCCATATCCGAAGGAAGACACAAATTAAGAGTTATCAAATGGCGTCGTTGCTGATTTTTTGAAGATTGAAGCCCGTGAAGATTTGTAATTTTCATTTTTTTAGTGTAGTTATTCCTTCCTCTCCCTCCTTAGACTAGTTGTTTGGATTATTGAGGCCTTATATTTAATTTGGGTGCATTTTGACTCCGATTTATTTTTGTAATATTTATTCCCAAAAAAAAAAGCGAAAAGGAAAACCGGACAAGCTAGAGAGAGGGCGTCCAAGGCGAGGATTTATATGTCTCTCTACTTTGGGTCGATAGGACTCCCGGGGACGACTGAAGTAGGCGTACTTCCCCCCGGTCGACTCAACTCGGTCTTTACCCCACGTGTGTAAAAACCGTGGGAGGTAAACTCTTTATCACTCTTGAATCTCCTGCAAGCGAGTCAATTTTTGTGTGCTACTTGCTCCTATATGCTTTTTATTTCAGTATCGCACTTAAATTGGATGGTTTGATGAATAAATTTACCTAAGACGTATACCCGGTCATTGCAACGATTTGGAATTTCGTCACCCACTCAATCACATATCCTTTGCTTGTTAACCGTGCTCTCACTTAAATTAAAATTAATCAACTAGCAAGCCAAGTAGGAACAGTGTTCATTATCACCCTTTCGGAACGAGACCCTCGTAGGATACTCTAGTGAGTCCTTTCCACCCCTGCAAATCTTCATTCCACGATCTTAAGACTTTTGTCTAGGGAAACTGGGTTTTAAGTGAGGCCACCCAGTAAAACGGGTTGTGCTTTCCCCAGCATGGTACCGGATAGTTGTTTGTTGTAGTAGCTAGTGTGGTGAGCCTTAACTAGTAAGCCTCTTGTCTCTCGGGAAGAAAGTAGGAGCACACTTTTACCGGCGAGGCATAAGATTCCGTGATTTTCTCGCCCGCGGACTAATTAAAATTGACTACCCAATCACTTAACTTCAAGATAATAATTTGGCTATGTGCACTTTCGGACTTGTTCCATTTGTGTACGAGCCTAAGTTGTTCATTTAGGTAGTCCAATTTTTGCTCCAACTGTCCGTTTTTCCACTGTTCTCCATCACCCCTTTTCCCCTTTTTTCTACAAAAACCACAACTACAAAAATATTTTCCTTTTTTCCGCCTCATTTTTTCTCACAAAAAACTCCAAAAATATTTTTCATTTTTCCTTCCTTATTTTCCAAAAAATCCAAAAATATTATCTTCTTTTTCAAACAACCAAAAATATTTTTTCCTTGCTTTTATGCCACATTGGCAACACATTGATCATCGATTAACACGCTCCCCAATTGCTCCATCTTTAAATTCCCTCTTAGGTGATCGTGTTCCTATCATTCCTCCTCATTTTTCTGATCTGTGTTCTTCTTCTACGAAGACACCTAGTTATCCCACTTCCACTGGTTCTGTTACCCCACCCATCCTGGACGACGAATGCGCTTCAAGGGACTACTTTGCCCCGATTGCGTCCACTTCGCCTTTATGTATTGTCCTTCCGCCCACTCCGGCCGTGCAATTTGAAATTCGCCCCGCGACTATTTCTATGTTGCCCAGTTTTCTTGGCCTTGAACGTGAGTCTCCTTATACTCACTTGCGGAAATTTCTCATTGTGTGCGCTACTTTTAAAAATCAAAACTTAGACGAAGAGAATGTTCGTCTTCGGTTGTTTCCCTTTTCTCTTCACGATAATGCATCCATGTGGCTCCATTCCTTGCCCCCGAGCTCTATCCTCACTTGGGAACAACTTGTTAAGAAGTTCATGTCTAAATTCTATCCCATGAGCAAAACAAATTAAATGCGCCAAGTAATTCAGGATTTTAGACTAAAGCCTACTAAACAGTTTTGTGAAGCATGGAGCCGTTTTCAAGACTATATAAATAGTTGCCCACATCACGGTCTCGAGAAAAGTCGCTTAGTCCATAGTTTTTACAATGGTATTATACATTCTTCTCGAACCATGGTTGAATCCATGCATAAAGGGAAGTTAATGCATTTGACTCCCACTGCCGCCTATAATTTTCTCCTTGAATTAGGCGATGACTCCCAAGATTGGGAGGGCACCAATGCATTTTCGAGATCCGATACTCCACATGTAGGGAACACTTCTGAGGTAAAAATGATCCTGATTTTAAAACTTTGCTACACAGCTTACACTCTTTGACTAAAACCGTTGACGCTCTCAGTTGTACAATGCAACAAAATGTTACACTTTCTAAACAAGCAATGACTGTCAATGATTCTAGTCCTTCATCTTGTGGTGTATTCTTAAGTCAAGATCATTTAGCTCATTTGTGCCCCTTCCTGCAAGATGATCTCGAACCCACCATGGCCCAAGCATGTGCCTTTGATACCACTAGGAAACCCATACCCCTATCATTTACTTACAATCCTAACAATAGTTATCACCCCTATTTCTCTTATAAGTACAACAACAACTTTGCTCCTTCCCAACCACAACAACATGTTGGTGGTCCCCCTAGGTTTCCACACAACCCACAAAGGCAACCTCGTCCTCCTGTCCCGCATCAGTCTGCTCCGTACCATCAATCGCACTTTCCATCTTCCTTTGTCCCCCATGGTGGACATTCAAACAATAATAATCAGCTTGTTCCTGTTCCCCCTCCTTCCTTTGAGTATTCACAATCGCTTAATTACCAGCGCGAGTTAGTTCCCCAACCATCTTATGCCCCTCCCCCAATTCCTCCACCTCTTCTCTCGAGAATATTCTCACTCAGTTTATGACCACTCAGACTCAGGCCCTCCAATGGCTTGAGCAGCGTTTCAACCAATTCGAGTCTGAGCGAGATAAAGGTCGCTTTCCCAGTCAACCCATTGCTAACCCTAAGGGTAATGGCAAAGACTCGTCCTACGAGGTTGGTTCCACTTCCAATCCACCCAATTACCAAGATGATATGAAAGCGGTGTATACTCTTCACTCAAGGAAATAAATTGATAATGGTGTTCCTGCTCCCACTGATGTCCCACACCTGACCATCCCACCTTTGGAGCCTATCTCTAAGGCTACCCCACCATTTAAATCTCCCACTGCGTCGCATCCTCCTGAGCCCACTTCTATTTATGTGCCCAAAGAACCCTTCCCTCATCGTTTGGCTCCCACTAAGAAAGCCCAGTAATTTGATGAGATCAAGAAAGTCTTTCAGAATGTTCACATTAACATTCCCTTCCTCACCGTGATTCAACAAGTCCCCTCGTATGCCAAATTTTTGAAGTACTTGTGCACTGTTAAGCGTAGGATAAATGTTTCGCGAGATGCTTTCCTCACTGATCAAGCTACGTCATTTCTCCATTATAACGGTGTTGTGAAGTATAAAGACCCTGGTCGTCCAACTGTCTCTTGCATGTTAGGTGACAAGTTCACTACTAGTGCTTTACTTGATCTTGGGGCTAGTGTTAATTTGTTACCTTACTCCCTCTACCTTGAGTTAGGTTTATAAAACATAAAACCTACACGAGTTACTCTTCAACTTGCTGATCGTTCCATGAAAGTGCCTAAAGGTATCATTGAAGAAGTTTTGGTGAAAGTTTCTGACTTTTACTACCCTATTGATTTCATCATCTTAGACACTCCTGCGCCCGACCCAACTAATACTCCTATCATATTGGGTCGCCCCTTTCTGGACACTGCCAATGCCATCATCAATTGTCGTGATGGGTTCATGAATCTCTCTTTTGGAAACATGACTGTAGAAGTCAATATATTCCACCTTATGCAAAAATCAACTGATGTTGATTCTATTGATGAGGTATGTGTGATTGACTCCTTAGTTAATGAAATGTTGGACCAATCTTACCTTACCGATCCTCTCAAACAATGTTTGGCTCATTTTGGCTTCGACTTTGATATTGATTCCTCCATCTCTGAACTCAATGCCCTGCTAGATTCCACTCCACTAATGGACACTTACTCTTGGGATCCTCCCTTCGAGCCACTCTATGATGCTACTCTTCACTCCGTGGATCATCCCGTTCCATCTTTCGAGCACCATGTCACATCAGATTCCTCCACTTTATGCACTGCGAACACTTCGAACTCTGTTTCTGCATCTGAGTCCGATGTCACTCCTGCGCCACCTGCTAGTTTGGAGCTTAAGACCTTACCTTCTGAGTTGAAATATACTTTCTTAGGTCCCAACAACCATCACCCTGTCATTATTGCTTTCGATTTGACCCCTGTGCAAGAAGAGAAATTAGTCCACACTCTTACTCAGCATAGCACTGCTATCGATTGGACCATTTCCGACATTCACGGTGTGAACCCCAATGTGTGTAGTCATCGCATTCATTTAGAGGAACACGCCAAGACTTCTCGTGAACCACAATATCGACTCAACCCTGCTATGAAAGAATTCGTGCGCGCTGAAATTTTAAAATTGCTCGATGCTGGTATTATGTACCCTATCTCAGGCAGTAAGTGGGTCGGTTCAATTCATGTGGTACCGAAAAAGTCTAGTGTCATCGTCACCAAAAATAGTGACAATGAGCTTGTTCCCACCCATATGGAAACGCATTGGCGTATTTGCATTGACTATCGAAAACTAAATGTTGTCACTCGTAAGGACCATTTTCCTCTTCCCTATATCGACCAATTGCTCGAACAGTTAGCTAGTCATGCGTATTACTGCTTCCTTGATGCCTATTCAGGATACAACCAAATTGCTATTTCCCCTGAAGACCAAAAGAAAACTACCTTCACCTGTCCCTTTGGAACTTTTGCCTACTATGGCATGCCCTTTGGCCTTTGCAATGCACCTGCGACTTTTCAACGGTGTATGATTAGCATTTTTAGCGACATGGTAGAACGTTTTCTCGAAATTTTTATGGATGATTTTTCTGTGTTTGGTTCTTCCTTCGAGTAATGCCTTTCTCACCTCACTATGGTCCTCCAACGTTGTTAAGAAAAGAAATTGGTCCTCAATTGGAAAAAATGTCATTTCATAGTAAAAAATGGGATTGTTTTAGGTCACGTAGTCTCTCGTGACGGTATTGAAGTAGATAAAGCAAACGTTGACATAATCCCCTCGCTTCCCATTCCTAAGTCTGTTAAGGACATTTGCTCCTTCTTAGGACATGCAGGCTTCTACCGTCGTTTCATCAAGGACTTTTCTAAAATTGCTCGACCTTTAACAACCATTTTATCCAAAGATGTTCCCTTTGTCGTTGATGATGCCTGTGTTGCTTCTTTTAAGCACCTTAAAGTCGATCTCACCTCTACTCCTATCATTTATCCTCTTAATTGGTCTTTACCCTTTGAGCTCATGTGTGACGCATCTGATTTTTCTCTCGGTGTTGTACTTGGTCAGCGGGTTGACAAGTGCCAGTATGTTATTTAATATGCTAATAGAACCCTTCATGACGCTCAACATCATTACACGACCACCGAAAAGGAGTTGCTAGCTGTCGTATTCGCACTTGATAAGTTTCGATCTTATTTCATTGGTTCACCTATCATCGTTTACACTGATCACGCTTCCCTACGGCACCTTCTTCAGAAGAAGGATTCTAAGCCACATTTGATACGGTGGATTCTCTTGCTCCAAGAATTTGATCTAGAAATTCGCGATAAGAAAGGGTGCAAAAATTTTGTTGTAGACCATCTCGCCCGCCTCACTGTTACATCTACATCTCATCCTGTCCCTATTTCTGAAACCTTTCTTGATGAGTAACTTTTTGCTATGTCCATCGTTCCTTGGTATGCTGATATTGTTAATTTCCTTGTTACCGTCCAACTGCCCAATCAGTGGTCAAAACAATAGCGTTCTAAGTTCATGGTCCAGGTGAAATTTTAATCTTGGGATGACCCTTTTCTTTTTAAGTATTGCACTGATCAAGTCATTCGCCGCTATGTTCCTGACCATGAACAGTCAAGTATACTCTCCTTTTGTCATGATGGTGCCTGTGGTGGCCATTTTAGCTCCAAGACAATCGCCACAAAAATTTTACAAAGTGGTTTCTACTGGCCCACTCTTTTTCGAGATGCCCACCACTACTACCAGGCTTGTGCCAAATGCCAACAATCTGGGCGTATCTCTCGTTGTCACATGATTCCCCTCACGCCCATTCTCATCGTCGAAATCTTCGATGTATGGGGCATTGATTTCATGGGGCCCTTTCCCTCATCTCATGGCTTCCAATATATACTGGTTGCAGTTGATTACGTTTCCAAATAGATTGAAGCCATAGCTTGCCTTACCAATGACCATCGCATTGTGGTCACATTTCTTAAGGAGTCTGTCTTCACACGTTTTGGAACTCCCAGAGCTATCATTAGTGATGGGGGTAAACATTTATGTAATCGAGTCTTTGAACATCTCGTGAAAAAGTATGGTGTTACCATAAAGTTGGTCTCTCTTACCACCCTCAGACTAGTTATCAAGTTGAAGTTTCCAATCGAGAAATCAAGCAAATCTCAAAAAACACAGTTAATCCTAATAGGAAAGACTGGTCCTTACGCTTGAATGATGCTTTGTGGGCATACCGTACTGCTTTTAAGACTCTGATTGGCATGTCTCCTTAATGCTTGGTCTTTGGTAAACCATGACACTTACCTGTCGAGCTTGAACATCATGCTTATTGGGCTGTCAAAGCCCTTAATTTTGATATCGATGAGGCTGGCATTCATCGAAAGCTCCAACTTAATGAATTAAAGGAGATACGGAATGATGCTTATGATTTGTCCAAGAAGTACAAGGACAAAATGAAGTGGATCCATGACCAAAGCATACTCCGCAAAGACTTCCACCATTTTGTTGTTGAATCTGTTACTCCTTATGGTGCCATCACAATTCAAAATCCTACGAATGGTAGCCTATTTCAGGTCAACGGTCAACGATTGAAGCCTTTCTTAGAGCTAGGCCCCTCTCCCATTGAAGAAATTGACCTTGTTGATCCCATTTATGAAGACTGACTGTTCAGTCTTGTTTGGGGGTGACTTATCACCCCATTTTTCTGTCGCCCTGTGCTTTTCATAGTTCCTATCCTTAGGGTGAGATTGGGTTGGTCTGGCTGAAGACGTTAAACTTAGAGCTACCGAGAGGCAGCCCGTCGTTCATTGTTTTTTAGTATGAGTCTTATCCTGTTTGGGGGTGGTGTTTCACACCACCCAATGATTTTCACATGCTTTATAGACTTGTACATTTTTTTTGTATCACATATGTTCTTCAGGTTTCATTTATGCTCTAAAATGCGATATATTTCACTAGCGGTTCATTATGGTACTATCTTTCCTCCCTTGTGCTTTTCATTTTTATATATGGTTTTAAACATCGAGGACGATGTTCTCTTTTGTTTGGGAGTGGGAAATTTATCAAAATTGTACCTCTTTTGAAAATTTTCAGAAACAAGTGATTTTAAATTTTTTGTGAAGTTAAAAATAATTTTTATGACATGATTTGTCTATCATCCCTCTTTTTGAAATCTCGAAATACCTGTGTTTGACCCAAAAATTATGCTTTTACCATAAATTAATTGATACCTATTTAAGCGTATTTGCACCATGAATTCCTAAACTCGAAAATTTGCACTATCACGTTTACAATCAAAAGTCGAAGAGTAACTATATTCTCAAGAAAGCCTCAAAATATCACTAGTGGCGACTTAAACCTGTGAGATTTGAGCTTTTCACCTTTTTGAGGGTTTTTACGTATCTCAGAGTCACAAGTTGACTCAACTTTCTTTGGGTACTATATTTAGTCATTGTATGATCTCATCATTTTTTCAAATTTGGCTTCATCACTGAGAATGACATTACTTTCGAGTTGTAAGAAACATGTGTCTTATAGTTTGTCTCGAGCACTAAATCGAGTTTCCCATACACTTACCATTTTCCCTATCACATTATCATTCACCCATTATCATTTTACATATTACCCTTATCCATATGTCCCAAATACCATCCATCATTGCCATCGTTTTTGAGAAACAGAGTGTTTGGAATTTTCCATGTAAATTGTCTTCATTTGTGTTATGAAAAAAAAACTGAAAAGAAGAAAAAGAAAGATGCGATCATAAGTTCAAATGATGCAGATAGTAGTTATTCAAAGTGTGTCACACTCTTCTCAAAATACCCCATCATTCATCTTCTTCATTTTCCCCGCATACCTTTCATAAACCCCATTTTTCACCCTTGGTAAAGTGTTCGGGCAAAGGAGAAGATTATATGGTGAATAACTCGACATTCTCGACATAGTGGTTAACATCCCTTCATGAGATTAGATTTTTTCATGTATCCGTCCTTTCTTATAAAGTAAGTGAGGCGTTTGAACTTCTTTACATTTACTCATATCCTCACACACTAGAGAGATACCCTTACCCAATTCTCAGATAGTTCGATTCAGAGAGATATATCCAGTGAGAATTGAAGTCAAAGCGTTGATTATATAAAGGCGATATTAGAATTACTCTAATGATACTTAGGATTACTTCACACTACACATGCTGAGTTTTAGGAAGGATTATGCTTTTGGTATTAAGTAATTTCATATCTTATTTTGATAGTTGAATACGGTGTTCCTGATGTCCTTTTTAAATTGGATTGTATAGCGTTTCATCATCAAATCAGATACTGCAATTAAATAAGTTTTTAAATTTTGTGGGTACATTCACTGCAAACCCACACGAGACACCACTCGTCCTGTAGGGCAACCTACAGGTTTAATGGCTTGTTGCACATGCTAAGTGCAATCGTCAGTGCCTACGAAAGTGGCACACTTTTGGTTACTTATCTCTATTTTTCTCTCTAATTTTGCTCGAGGACTAGCAATGTTCTATTTGGGGGTGGTGTGATAAGCAACCAAAAGTGTCTATTTTATACCCCGAAGAGATGCATTTTAGTCGCTCGTTTTAATTAAAATTAGCCTTATGTTCATATTTTATCATTTTGCAGGTCAATACGCAGTTGCGGTACAAATAATGCTAAATCAGTACAATTGCGACTCAATAGGGGTCAAAAGCGTGCATCGAAGAAATCCAAAGAGACCATGAAGTGAGAAGTCCATTCTGAGCTTGCCCTATTGTGATCCGATGCCCCGAAACAGTCCCGTAACCCAAACCCAAGCATACACCATTCCCCGAACCCCATGGGTGTTGAGTTTGTACCTTTATTATTTTTATAGATTTTTATTTTGAGTCGTTTTATTTTTAGAATTTATTTTAGAATTATTTAGGATTTTTAGAATGTATTTGCATATTCTTATATTTTATTAGTTTATTTTATTTTGATTTTTTATTAGTTTTTAGTTTTATTAGGATTAGTTTTTAGAAGTTTATTTTTAGTTTATTATATTTTATATTTTTTTAGGACTTTAGTTTTCATTTAGATTTTAAATTTTTATTTCTTTTTTATTTTAGTTTTTATATAAGGTTAGGATTTTAATTTTTTTTAGTTTTAATATTTTTTATTTGATTGTTTTTAGTTTGTTTTAATTTTAGTTAGATTTTTTTTTTAAGTTTATTAATTTTAGTTATGTTATTTTATTTTAGGGGTACAAATTAAACACACACACAAAACTCACACACACCCTACTCCCATACACTTTCCTACACCCAAACATATCCTATAAGGCTATACCCACACCATAACCCATACACCCTCACACACACAATAATCCCCTACCCCATCTTCTACCTCTAACCACCTTCTCTCTCCTCTCACCTAACCTAACCTCCATTAACACAAACAACAAAACCTTGTCTCCACTCTCTCCTCATCTCACCACCATACCACCCCTCTTACCTTCACCCCCTCCGTCGGCGAACTCACCCCCTCTCTCCAGTCGGACCCTCACCCAGCACTAGCTAACCCCGACTCAGCTGCCTTCATACCGATCTCCATCCGATCGCGACTCCCACCGGCCCAGATCCGATCCGCGACCCAACCGCGGCAGCGTGACTCCAGGAAAACCATCTTGATTACCTCCGGCCAGAACCGAGTTCAACCCGATCGCGAACCCGCTTCCAAAACTTCGAAGCCCTCTCGACCAACCCAAATCTGCCATACCCGTAAACCCCAAATCCAAAACAAAATCCCAATAAAGTAGGCATCCATTATCATCCCCAAGCCAAAATCAAATCCCTACAAAATCTCTCCATCCAAATGAAGTCGTGGGCTATAAAGAAAGAGGAATGAAGCTTAAAAAAAGAGGAGACTCTCTCACCAAAGAAAATAACACAGATACAGAGAGAGAACGGAGAGACAGAAAAAGAAAAAAAATAGGGTAGAAAAAATAGTCAGAAAAATACAAAAAAATATAGTTTTAGATCTAGAAAAATTTGTAGGTTCATTTTTTCACTTTCAGTTTTGTAATCCAGTCAGATTTTGTGACGAGTTTGGGACGCGTGTTCATGCACATAATTGACTCAAGAATTTATTGCGTATCGTATTTCTTAATCTTTCTCTCTAATTCTTGTTTTTTAATTGTGCTTGTGCTAAAATTTTAATCATGCCCGGCTAAACACGCCATTCAAGGGGTGGGATGAAACGCGTATGTTGATTTGTTCTATTTGAATAATGATTCGTTGATGTGTTCTAGGCTAATTAAATTGGAAAAAATCACACATTAATTTATGTAACGAGAGTTAATAAATTAATGGTAAAAATTAATATTTGATTTTTGAATTTCACTTAGAGATAAGTATTATTCTTAAATTAAAATATTAATTTTGTGTGTGCAATTCAAAGATTCGTACAAATTTTAATAAATTAATCTTAGCGGATATTTTATTGAAACGAGTGTGAATCTTATTTTTTTATGTTGTGACTATTCCCGATTTAATTGCTGAAAAAGATAAAATTGAATTTAGGATTGTAACGAGAGTTAAATTTTAAATTCAATATTATTTCAAACTATTCAATTGAATGATTAGGACTTTAAATTAATTTGACTACGCGGTGTAATCTCACCTCTTGTTTCTTCTCATAAATTCTCAACTAGATTACTTTCTAATTTTTCATAGTCATTTTAGTTGCATAAATTGTCGTTTGCCCCCTTGAAAATTATTTTTAAACTATAAAAAAAACATTAAAGAAAAATTTTAAAAACGCAAAAATATTTTAATAAAAATTGGAATTGCAAGTTTTCACGATTACCGTTTCAACGCTAGAAATTGGATTGATACCCGAATTTGCCACGATACTGAATTTTTAACAAGTTTTGTAGGTAATTCCAGGAATTTTGATACTCAAAGTTTGACCGCAGCGACATTCCAAATCCATATCCGAAGGAAGACACAAATTAAGAGTTATCATATAGCAGGGAACTTATTCACGTACGTCAAGTATATTGAATTCACTCTCACATGTATTGTCTCCACGAGGTATATCGTAAGGCAATTCACATACATTTAGGTATATTAAATGGTTGTCAACATGTACTAATTAATGATTACCCTTGTAGGCAAGATATATTTTGTGGAAGTCATGCCAAAGCGGGGAACCTTTTCACTAACCTACCAATTGCATAAACCTCATATATGCATCTACCCTAAGACACTCATACCTAGTTTTCCATTTCCAACGCGAAACTCTACCAAAATTTGGGTTGCTTACCACACAAATTCTTCCACTATTTCGCTCATTTTTAAAGCAGTACCCTTTCTGTGAGTTTGGAAACAAATCAAACCATGTCTTGCATTATGCACCCTATCTCTTCCCCAAACTTGGGGCCAGTATGACATTTTTCTACCATCCCAGGAAAAACATATATACAAGTGCAACCTAATAATAACAACAATTATGTTAATGGTTTTTCTTTTTTCCATTTTAAAAAAAAAAGAAAAAACCAAAAATATTCCTTTTCGCTTAAAATAAAAATAAAATCTTTTTTCCTCTCAAGTTCCCAATCTTGGCCTAGCTGCCTATGAGCTCAGGTCTTCTGTCACGCCATCCCAAAGCTCCACTACTTCCTCTGTTGCATCTACAGAGTTTGAGATATCTTTCTGAAGGTTATTCATGGAGAATATTGACCAGGTTGAAACACTCAGTCAAATTTGATAGTAATCCTTGCCCAGCTCAGTGCTAAGATTAACAACCTTCAGGTGGAAATTCGAAAAAAAGACAAAACCAGGTTCAGACTCCAAAGGCTCCTGAACCAAAAATCATCTTTTCCCATTCCATGGATCTACTAGCCACAAAACCAATATAGATTCCCGAAAAGTACCAACTGTAATACCCCGTAATTCTGCTTAATTTTAAATTACGTAAGTAGAGTAATTTAATGGGATTTAAATAGGCTTTAATTAAATTACGTGAGTAGAGTAATTTAATGTGATTAAATATGTTTGATTTAAATTACGTGAGTAGAGTAATTTAAATAGATATTATGTTAATAAAGATGAATATGTGTTATAGAAAATTTATTAAGGTGAAAATAAATTTTCAATGTTAATATGTACGGTCTAGTGACTATATAGACGTAGCTTGACAAAATTAAGGATGAGAGAAAAAAAATATTTACAAGACTCAAATGATAATTTAGAGTCCACGGTTGATTCCGAAAGGGTCGAATTAGTCAAAATAGTGTACCCGGGGGTACTAGTTGAGTGTCGGGTCATTTTCGGGCTAAACCGGGACCATTCGGGGGCATTTTGGTCTCTTTATAATTATGGGAAAGAAGACCTACGAATTTGTGTAACCCTAAATCTGATTATAAGAGTGGTGGCTAGGGTTAGACAATTAGAGTTACACCATAGCCATTAGAGAAAGAGAGAGAGAGGCAAATTCCTTAGGTAAGAAGGAAGGAAGGATCATCTTAGGAAGACTTCACCACAAGATTGTTGGGAAGAAGGATTGAGGCACCAACATCATCAATCATCATCAACAACCACGAAATCAGACCCTACAAACCTTAAGGCAAGTGGTTATTTGCAAAATAATTGAGTTATAATACCCATGTTTAAGCTTGAGGAAGAACATGATTTTTATGATATTCTTGGGAACAAACAGTTGATAATAATCCATAATTGATTAGGATTTGCATGTAGGACGTTTTTGAATTACCAAGTATGTTTATATCATAGAAAATCTGATGAGAAATTCGTATGAAAATCTGGAATTTTGATGAAAAATATAAAGAATGCAGTTTTAGGGTTCTTGAATATTATGGAGATTTTCAGTGAATTTAGCCAAGATTTATAATGATTTTGTTGTTTTAAATCGTAAGTAATCATCCCAGAACATGTAGGAATTATTAGAAATTGTTGGTTGTGAATTTGATGGCTTATCATGAAAGTTAGATATGTAAAAATGGTGAAACCCGTAGGAAGAAGATGAACTGGGTCTGTCACTGCTTGATCGATCGATCGACCCTGGAGTATCGATCGATCGAAGCAGTCGATCGATCGACCATCATCCTTCGATCGATCGACCCTGTCTGAACTATAGAAAATTGTGTAGAAATTTCTTTAATTGCCGTTACTTAATGGGAACCTTAGAATTGATATTTTTCCTATGAGGGGACTTGGAAATTACCAGTAGGTGTACCATTAGGTTCCTCCACTAATGATTGAGTAGGAATGTTGGAGAAATGGAATGACGATAGAACGATTGACTTAGCCGTGAGTTGAAATGGTTAATTTAATTACGAAAAGAGTGAGACTTAATTCCGGAAAGAAAATACCAGTAGGTTAAAATTAACTTAACTACTGAATTAAGGGAGGGGTAACTAGGACCCTTAGAGTTACTAGAATACTCGAATAAATACAATAGTGAGATATGTTGTAATTAATAAGTACGGAGAATATAAGAAAAATATATTACGTACGGGTATGATTTACTAGGTCGGGTGCGTACCTACTAAATTTATATAAATAGTTTTGGGTTAAGAGAATATTACCTAAATTAATTATGTTAGGGTCGATGTGACATTCCGAACTAACATAAGACTATTATAAATTTGGGGTCGATGTTTAATGCCGAACCAAACTTTGAACTGGTGCCGCGATGAAAGAGTCCCGAACCAGAATATGTGTATATATTTATATTTATATATAGTTGGGGTCGATGAACCATTCCGAACCAACTTTCACTTGGAGTCGATGAATTATTCCGAGCCAAGGGTCCTTTGTGTGTAATAAAAGGATATATTAGTGGTAACTAATATTATATACATTGTTGTGGGATAAAATGTTATATGTGCTAAATCTACAAATTGAGAATAGTAGACAATGAAATGATAAGTAAATGTCTTAGTAATAATTTATAGCATGATGTAATTATTACAAGAATAAGGTAACGAGCAGTAATTGAGGTAACTACAGTTATGGACAGTATAACTAGGTAGACCAAGTTTCCTCGATAGTTATATACTATGTAAGAGAGGTGAGGAGGTTCAAGGGAGAGTGTGAAACCTTAATATGTGTAATCAATAACTTAATTGTGATAACCGCTTGCAAAATATTTTCAAATGTTTTGAGTACTAACTCTTGCTATGTAAATTTTTAAAAACATTTTAGGTGCCCAGCCACAAGGACACCCAGCTTGATTTCATGTCAGAGATTTGGGAGCTGCATCCAGTGTGGAGGTTGCAAGGATTATCTAGACGCTTCCTCTTTTTCATTTCTAGTGCAGGATCTCAGTTTTATTATTTCTAGTTGGAACATGTCGTTCCACCTTTACTATTACAGTTTATTCTAGTTATGGATTTGTAGTTGTCTTTGGGCCGTGGTTTACGGCAAGACTTTATTTGCTTTCAGATTTTTATATACTGAGCATTCATATCTAGTTTTGGTTATGTGTGGTTTGGATTATTTATTGTTTAAGAAACCTAAAATTGGCACCCGTTTTAATTACATTTAGGTGGTTAGAAATTTTAAAAAGGCGTTCGACAGTGATGCTAAGAATGAACCATTTAAGAAACCTATTTATATTAAAATAAGGCTTGATCACCCAAGGTTTAATTAGGCGGGGTGTCACAGATGGTATCAGAGCATCAGGTTCTAGTGTCCATAGGATCTGTACGGTTTACTACGATTCAGCGTTACGTTTGTTTGTATTAGAGCCCTACTATTAGGATTGTTGACTAAATTTCCACTTTTGCGATATCGTACTTCTGCTCTTAAATTTTGCATAAACTGTGTACTTATACAATTTGAATGTTATTTCAGATGCCGCCAAGGAGAATGAGAGCAGAGAGGGCTGAAGCCAGAGAAGAGGTGAGGGAGGCTCATCAGGAGCCACAGGTACCGATACCACCACCCCCACCCGAGCTAATCTCCACTACTCAGGTTGCAGTGATAGTGGCTCAGGCAGTGGAGACAGCAATGAGGGCAATGGCAGCCCACTTTCCACAGCCCCAAGTACCTTCCCCTGTGGCACCGGCAGTGCAAGTTCCGACAGGACCATCTACTTGGCAACGAGTCAGGGAGACATTTCAGAAGGGGCACCCACCCGAGTTTCAGGGCAGTACTGATATAGTGGAAGCGTGCAACTGGAAGAAGAATATCCAGCGTCACTTGCGCATGCTAGAGTGCACCGGAATACAGGAACAAATGCTAGCCACTTTTCGTCTGTCAGGAGCGGCCCTACAGTGGTGGGAGTCAGTTACCACCACCCAGGAGAGAGATACTTTGACTATTTCTGAGTTTTGGGTGCGGTTTGACCGCAAGTATTTCCCTCCAGCAGTAGAGTCGGAGATGAGAAAGAAGTTCAGCGAAGTGGTTCAGGGTGATCGCTCAGTTGCTGACTACGAGGAAGAGTTTACCCGCTTGGCCAATTTTGTGCCAAACGAGGTGAGCAATGAGGAGAGGAAGAAGTCCAAATTTATGGAGGGCCTAACCTGGAGAATCAGACAACACTTAATTGGTAATCCGGCATTGGTAACTTACACAGATGTCGTCAATGCCGCTCTACTACACTGTCAGGATCACCGTTTTCATACTAAGGGAAGTAAGAGGGGTGAGCCTAGCCAACCGGGCAAGGTGGATGGAGGTAGTGGCAGCAACGCAACACAGCAGCAGGCAGCGGGTCAGTTGGGACAGGATTCCAGACAAGGGAACCCTGCCAAGAAGTTTAAGCACGGGAAGTATCACTTCGACCGACAGGGCCAGCAGGGTCCTCAGCAACCAGTCCCTCAGGGTCGACAGGGCCAGGGTAATCAAAATGGGGGACAACAAGGCCAAGGGCGTCAGGGCCAACAGGGCCAAGTACAAAGACAGTTTCAGGGGCAGTGCTTCACTTGTGGTCAGCAGGGTCACAAGAGCAGAAATTATCCACAGCAAGACCGGGCACAACAGCAAGGTGCATGACAGGGGCAACATGCACCGTTAGCCCCAGCAACAGTACAGGCCCCACAGCCAGGGAAGATACAGTACGGACGTGTGTTCAATATCCGTGACATTCCATTTCAGCCAGCACCGCCGGCAGTTGCGGGTATGTTTCCTATTCATGGGCTTGAGGGGAATATTTTGTTTGACACAGGGGCAACGCATTCATTTATTTCAACTAGATTTGCACGGGCAGCCGGCCTATTAGCGACAGCAGACACTCATCTTATGTGTGTGGAGTCACCGATGGGTAGTGGGTCCCTCATACACTCGATTTGTAAGGGCGTGGACATTATGATTGGGAGATTGAGTCTAGCGGCGGACCTTCTAGTGCTGGATATGGAGGGATATGACGTCATCCTAGGCATGGATTGGTTGGCACATAATAGGGCAATGGTAGATTGTTATGAGAGGACCATCGTGTTCTCTATCCCGGGACAGGAGATGTTCCTTGTGGCTATGCCACTTCCCGAGGGAGGATCGCGAACTCACTTATATTATATTGAGGAGGAGACCTCACATGGGGTGGTCGTTTCTCTGGACTCAATCCCAGTTGTGAGGGATTTTGAGGATGTCTTTCAAGAGATACCAGGGTTACCACCTAGCAGAGAGATAGAGTTCGTAATTGATCTAACACCGGGGACGAGACCTATTGCCAGAGCACCATATCGCATGGCCCCTTCAGAGATGCGGGAACTGAGAGAGCAAATCCAGCAACTGTTAGGACAGGGTTTTATTCGACGGAGTACATCGCCATGGGGTGCGCCAGTACTGTTTGTGAAGAAAAGGGATGGTTCACTTCGTCTGTGTGTAGATTACAGAGAGCTGAACAAAGTAACGATATGTAATAAGTATCCATTACCAAGGATTGACAACTTGTTTGATCAATTGAGAGGGGCTGCATACTTCTCAAAGATCGATTTGAGATCAGGTTACCACCAATTGCGCATTCGTGAAGAGGATGTACCTAAGACCGCTTTCCTGTCGCGGTACGGGTCATATGAGTTCAGAGTGATGCCTTTTGGGCTAACTAATGCACCGGCGGTATTCATGGATCTCATGAACAGGGTATTCAGGGAGTTTTTGGATCAGTTTGTGATTGTATTCATAGACGACATTCTAATTTACTCCCGTACGGAGGAGGAGCACGCAGAGAACTTACTATTGGTCCTACAGACATTGCGAAACCATCAATTATACGCCAAATTTGAGAAGTGTGGATTTTGGCTTCGGGAGGTTCAGTTCCTAGGCCACGTCGTATCTAGCAGGGGCATTGCAGTTGACCCAAGTAAGGTATCGGCGGTGAGGGAGTGGGGACAGCCCACGACACCGACAGAAATCCGCAGTTTCTTGGGTTTGGCTGGTTATTATCGTCGCTTCATCAAGGGATTCTCAAAGATTGTCGGACCGTTGACGAATCTGACTCGTAAGGGAATTCCCTTTGTATGGAGTGATAGCTTCCAGTTAGCATTTGATGAATTGAAAGACAAGTTGACATAAGCCCCCGTTCTTACCTTGCCTAAGAGCGGAGTGGAATACCGAGTCTATACTGATGCGTCCTTACAAGGACTTGGGGGTGTGTTACAGCAGGAGGAGAAGGCTATAGCTTATGCGTCACAAAAGCTTAAGCTACATGAGAAGAACTACCCCACCCATGACCTCGAGTTGGCAGCGGTTGTTTTTTCTTTGAGGATTTGGAGACACTATCATCTGGGCGAGCAGTTTACGCTATTCACGGATCATAAATCATTGCAATATCTGTTCACTCAGAAGAACCTGAACATGAGGCAGAGAAGGTGGCTTTAATTCGTGAAGGACTACCAATTTGATATACAGTATCATCCTGGTAAGGCTAACGTGGTGGCGGATGCGTTAAGAAGAAGACCTATCAGAGAGTTAGCAGAAGTTTGGAAGGCAAAGTGGAGTGAACTCTGACACGAGGATGATATGGCAAGAGCATGTATGGTAGTTCTAGATATCACTTCCGAGAACGTTATGCGGATAGTGAGGGCACAAGCAGAAGATCCATTTTGTCAGGATAAAGTACGGCAGTTACTGGCCAAGAGGGCAGAGTTCTACTCCATCAGTTCAGAGGGTGGACTACGTTTCAACGGTAGACTGATAGTACCCGAAGATGATGATTTGAGGCATGCCGTTATGACAGAGTCACACGGGTCAAAATTCTCGGTACATCCAGGTGGGGACAAAATGTATCAGGATATGCGACGAGTATATTGGTGGTCAGGTATGAAACGAGATATTACAGAATTTGTCTCAAAGTGTGTTACATGCCAACTCATAAAAGTTGACCATCAGAGGCCTTCAGGAATGCTACAACCACTAGATATTCCCATGTGGAAGTGGGAGAGTATCTCTATGGATTTTATTACCGGGTTACCAACCTCGCAGAAGGGCCATGATTCCATTTGGGTGATAGTGGATCGTTTGACTAAGGTCGCACATTTCTTACCGGTTCGTACGGATTATGATACTATGCGGTACGCGCAGCTTTTTATTTCAGAGATTGTTAAGCTGTACGGAGTTCCTATTAATATCGTGTCGGACCGAGATAAGATATTCGTGTCGCACTTTTGGCAGAGTTTTCAGGAGGCCATGGGCACCTACTTACGATTGAGTACGGCATATCACCCACAGACGGACGGCCAGACGGAAAGAGTAAACCAGATGCTAGAAGACATGCTGAGAATGTGTATTCTAGATTTTGGGGGAAATTGGGAACCATATCTTCCTTTGGTGGAGTTTGCGTATAACAACTCTTACCAATTCACTATTGGCATGGCTCCATTCGAGGCGCTTTACGGGAGACCTTGTCGTTCACCCGCTTGTTGGTTAGAAGTGGGGGATAACAGGCTTTTAGGGCCAGAAATGATACAGGAGACTTCCTCCAAAATAGAGTTGATTCGAGGACGTATTCGAATATCCCAGGATAGGCAGAAGAGTTATGCTGACGTCGACAGAAGACATGTGGAATTAGATGTGGGAGACCAGGTGCTAATTCGAGTATCTCCTATGAAAGGCGTTACGAGGTTTGGCAAAAAGGGGAAATTAGCACCGAGATATGTGGGGCCGTTTCCTATCATTGAGAGAGTGGGACCGGTAGCTTACAGATTGGTACTCCCTGAGCATCTTCAGCGAATACATGATGTGTTCCATGTGGCGTCGCTGAAGAAATACAAGAGGAGCGAGAGAGCCTTCTGGCACATTCCACTGGAGGAGATCGAATTGAAGCCAGATATCTCGTATGAAGAAAGACCCGTGGCTATTCTGGATTATAGTGAGCCCAAACTAAGATCCAAGGTGGTACCCTTAGTACGAGTACAGTGGGGACACCACAATATGGATGAGTCCACTTGGGAACGGGAAGAGGATATGCGAGAACAATATCCAGAATTATTCATAGCAGGTATTTTTCCTAATTTCGAGGACGAAATTCCTTTTGTAAGGGGGGAAGTATGTAATACCCCGCAATTCTGCTTAATTTTAAATTACGTAAGTAGAGTAATTTAATGGGATTTAAATACGCTTTAATTAAATTACGTGAGTAGAGTAATTTAATGTGATTAAATATGTTTGATTTAAATTACGTGAGTAGAGTAATTTAAATAGATATTATGTTAATAAAGATGAATATGTGTTATAGAAAATTTATTAAGGTGAAAATAATTTTTCAATGTTAATATGTATGGTCTAGTGACTATATAGACGTAGCTTGACAAAATTAAGGATGAGAGTAGAAAAATATTTACGAGACTCAAATGATAATTTAGAGTCCACGGTTGATTCTGAAAGGGTCGAATTAGTCAAAATAGTGTACCCGCGGGTACTAGTTGAGTGTCGGGTCATTTTCGGGCTAAACCGGAACCATTCGGGGGCATTTTGGTCTCTTTATAATTATGGGAAAGAAGACCTACGAATTTGTGTAACCCTAAATCTGATTATAAGAGTGGTGGCTAGGGTTAGACAATTAGAGTTACACCATAGCCATTAGAGAAAGAGAGAGAGAGAGGCAAATTCCTTAGGCAAGAAGGAAGGAAGGAAGGAAGGAAGGATCATCTTAGGAAGATTTCACCACAAGATTGTTGGGAAGAAGGATTGAGGCACCAACATCATCAATCATCATCAACAACCACGAAATCAGACCCTACAAACCTTAAGGCAAGTGGTTATTTGCAAAATAATTGAGTTATAATACCCATGTTTAAGCTTGAGGAAGAACATGATTTTTATGATATTCTTGGGAACAAACAGTTGATAATAATCCATAATTGATTAGGATTTGCATGTAGGACGTTTTTGAATTACCAAGTATGTTTATATCATAGAAAATCTGATGAGAAATTCGTATGAAAATCTGGAATTTTGATGAAAAATATAAAGAATGCAGTTTTAGGGTTCTTGAATATTATGGAGATTTTCAGTGAATTTGGCCAAGATCTATAATGATTTTGTTGTTTTAAATCGTTAGTAATCATCCCAGAACATGTAGGAATGATTAGAAATTGTTGGTTGTGAATTTGATGGCTTATCATGAAAGTTAGAGATGTAAAAATGGTGAAACCCATAGGAAGAAGATGAACTGGGTCTGTCACTGCTTGATCTATCGATCGACCCTGGAGTATCGATCGATCGAAGCAGTCGATCGATCGACCATCTTCCTTCGATCGATCGACCCTGCCTGAACTATAGAAAATTGTGTAGAAATTTCTTAATTGCCGTTACTTAATGGGAACCTTAGAATTGATATTTTTCCTATGAGGGGACTTGGAAATTACCAGTAGGTGTACCATTAGGTTCCTCCACTAATGATTGAGTAGGAATGTTGGAGAAATGGAATGACGATAGAACGATTGACTTAGCCGTGAGTTGAAATGGTTAATTTAATTACGGAAAGAGTGAGACTTAATTCCGGAAAGAAAATACCAGTAGGTTAAAATTAACTTAACTACTGAATTAAGGGAGGGGTAACTAGGACCCTTAGAGTTACGAGAATACTCGAATAAATACAATAGTGAGATATGTTGTAATTAATAAGTACGGAGAATATAAGAAAAATATATTACGTACGGGTATGATTTACTAGGTCGGGTGCGTACCTACTAAATTTATATAAATAGTTTTGGGTTAAGAGAAATTACCTAAATAAATTATGTTAGGGTCGATGTGACATTCCGAACTAACATAAGACTATTATAAATTTGGGATCGATGTTTAATGCCGAACCAAACTTTGAACTGGTGCCGCGATGAAAGAGTCCCGAACCAGAATATGTGTATATATTTATATTTATAGATAGTTGGGGTCGATGAACCATTCTGAACCAACTTTCACTTGGAGTCGATGAATTATTCCGAGCCAAGGGTCCTTTGTGTGTAATAAAAGGATATATTAGTGGTAACTATTATTATATACATTGTTGTGGGATAAAATGTTATATGTGCTAAATCTACAAATTGAGAATAGTAGACAATGAAATGATAAGTAAATGTCTTAGTAATAATTTATAGCATGATGTAATTATTACAAGAATAAGGTAACGAGCAGTAATTGAGGTAACTACAGTTATGGACAGTATAACTAGGTAGACCAAGTTTCCTCGATAGTTATATACTATGTAAGAGAGGTGAGGAGGTTCAAGGGAGAGTGTGAAACCTTAATATGTGTAATCAATAACTTAATTGTGATAACCGCTTGCAAAATATTTTCAAATGTTTTGAGTACTAACTCTTGCTATGTAAATTTTTAAAAACCTTTTAGGTGCCCAGCCACAAGGACACCCAGCTTGATTTCATGTCAGAGATTTGGGAGCTGCAGCCAGTGTGGAGGTTGCAGGGATTGTCTAGACGCTTCCTCTTTTTCATTTCTAGTGCAGGATCTCAGTTTTATTATTTCTAGTTGGAACATGTCGTTCTACCTTTACTATTACAGTTTATTCTAGTTATGGATTTGTAGTTGTCTTTGGGCCGTGGTTTACGGCAAGACTTTATTTGCTTTCAGATTTTTATATACTGAGCATTCATATCTAGTTTTGGTTATGTGTGGTTTGGATTATTTATTGTTTAAGAAACCTAAAATTGGCACCCGTTTTAATTACATTTAGGTGGTTAGAAATTTTAAAAAGGCGTTCGACAGTGATGCTAAGAATGAACCATTTAAGAAACCTGTTTATATTATAATAAGGCTTGATCACCCAAGGTTTAATTAGGCGGGGTGTCACACCAACATGCCATGCCCACCTCACTTATCAATGGTCGTCGCCAGCTCAGCTACCAATGCCAAATCTTGCCAAGCCACCGGGTAATCTAATAGTGCCAATTAATCCTAAGGTAAAAGAGTTGAACAAAGCAAGGAAGACCATAGATTTCCATCTCAGATATTTAACCAAGTTAAGATGTCGGAGAACTATATGAACTACACCAATATGCCTCCCTATCCTAAAGCTCGACTATAGGAGAAGTTTAAAAATGTCAGACATCGAGAAGTTTGGAGGTACCGGGCCTCTAATTGTGCACCTACGAATCTATCATCATGAAATGACTCTCCTTATATAATCAAATGAGATAATAGCCAAATTGTGCCAATAAACTCTCAAGGAAGGTGCCCTCTAGTGGTTCTTGTCCCTCTAATAATCAATAATCAATATCTAAGAAGATGTAGATTAGATTATCATAACTCAATATAAGTATAACGAAGAGATGGGAGTTTCCCATCGAGAATAAAAACTACTCAAACAAAACCCTAATGAATCAGATAGCAAATGTATTAGGAGGTCCAAAGAGAAAGCAACTTCTATGACAAACCAACCGTTAGAGGAGGTGCAAGTAAGCATCGTGAAAAAATTCTTCCCATATTCGAGATTCAATGGGAAGATAATACTACCCTCACTTCAAATCCCTCCAGAAGTTTGGGGTGGAAATTGAAGAAGGAGGCACAAATCATAAAGCTAGATCTGAACCACAAAAGCAAATTAGGCAGTTCTCACCTCGATAGTATTATAAGGTAGCCATCACCTCAGTCTCAAACATCAACAAAATATCCTAATCTTTCACCTATTGGATAATCGAAATTTATCCTAATCTAGCCAAAAAGGACTGAACTTCATGCCCCTTTGTCCAAAGTTTATTAAGACCTTATTTCCCAAAACCTCATCAAACCTTTGTAAACCTAACCATTGCTATATCCTCTTCCCCAAAGCTTCAAATATGACACCCATTGAAACTTCCACCAAATCGCTGAGTACATCACTGATTAATGCTTTTATTTAAAGAATATTATTCGAAGCTTCATACATAGGGGGGGTCATTTCCCCCACCAGCCAATCCAAAGCATAATACCACTCAAAATACTCTCCCAGCACATAGAACCGGGGTGAATGCCATCATCTTAAAATAAAGCCTATAATTAGACCCTTCAACTAAAATTAATCCATCAAAACACCCAGCCCGCCCTACCATCTCACCTAAGCCCATCAAAATGTGCCCTTTCTTTCTCTTAAATCCTAAATATCATGTCGACCAAGCTCTATCACTCCTTACCAGGGCTTGTATTGTGATTTGTACCCACTCAGAATGGGGAGGCATGGAACTGGCACTGGTTCTAAACTAGCTTTAGAAATTTGGGTTGAAATTTCCCTAAGAGATTACCATTGAATGTTAAAAGATTAGTGCCTTGTTCATGGAACCCTAAAAGTGGGTGCAATAATAGGAATAATGGTTCTTACCTACAGAAGAGTTCGACATTGACGATATAGTAAAAGTTATGTCTGATACATTTATTAATAAGTAGAAAGTATGCACTATTTTTGAGTTAGTCACGCTTTTGATACTTTAAGGGCTCTTAGCCCTTTTCTATTAACACTTCCTTGATGAATGGGAAGATTTCTATGATAAAGCTATAAAGGTTGTGAAATGTATCTATTTTTCATGGAAAGATGATAGCATTTCCACTTGATGTGGTGGAAACTTTAACAGCTCATATGATAAATTAGAAGGCGAGGACTTACCCATTTACGTATTTCTCAAACTATAGTATGACCATGTAGAGAAAATATGAAATTGGGGTCGAAGATCTTTTTTGAAGATGAAGTCGCTTGGGATGAAGATCAAAAACATGAGGTGGACCCTCTAATAGTCAAAGTCGTGGAAAGCACTGGGAATTTTGAGGATAGTGATATTGATGAGTAATTCGACTTGCATACACTAGAGTTTAACTGTTTCACCCGTCTGAAATGATCATCGTGGTTTATGTACTCATCCTCAACTGGAACGTTATTTATGGTCATCCTGCACAAGTCAACTTGAAACCCTCTGTACATTGTCTCTATGAAACACCTGAATCTATTGCTTTTTCTTACATTTCTGATGTAATTATGAAAGAGGCCTCCCCATATGAGGTTATCACCCCAACATTCCCTAAAAACATTTTCAATGAAATAAATAATGATTTCGAGTATCTTGTTATGCCTTACATTAATTGTCTTAATTCTAATCAAACTGTTGACGAAGATGATTTGATAAATGGACAATTCTTAATTGACCTCAATAAGGAAAAAATAAAAAGCATATCTTCATTCAAACTAATGATGATTAGACTATTTATATCAACCTCGATTCTAGTATCCATCTCGTGTGATTAGGATAGGGACCACCCTTAAAGGCATGAACGATCGCAATTCGAATAGATTGTAAAGGAATTTGGGGACGTCTGCCATGGTCCTATGATGACATGCCTGAAGCTGATCCAAAAGTATCACAGCATGAGATCCCTACATTCCTAGGCAACAAACATGTTAAGTAGAAATTGAGAAAACTATAGATAGAGTGGTCCCCTAAAGTCAAAGACTAAGTGGTGATATAATTAAGCGTAGTCTTCATTTTCATGGTTGAATAGCCTACATGGCTTGCAAACATCGTCCTCGTACTGAATTTTGGGAGGGAAAATCCATATTTGCGTCGATTATAGAGATTTGAACAAGGCATCCTCGAAGGATGATTATCATTTGCCTAACATTGACATGATCATCAATAATACCACCAATTATGCCCTCAAGTTATTTATCTACGGGTTTTTCCGGTATAATGAAATTACCGCCTTCATCGCCTTATAAGGAACATTTTTCTACACAATCATGTCATTAGGTCTAAAAAATGTTGGTTCTACCTAATAAAGGGCAATTACAACAATTCTACATGATCTTATCCATAAGGAAGCTAATGTCTACGTTGACGATATGATCACTAAATCAAGGACTTGGGAATAATTTTTAAGGGAAGTCAAAAAAGTGTCCATTCAACCCAAAGTAAAAGAAGTTATGGGGTTATTAATTTTCCCTATCTCTCTTAACCACTTGACCCATTACGAGTGATATTTTAAAGATCAGATTCCCTGTTCAACGAGAATAGATAAAGGAAATGGAGTTACTGAAAATCTCCTAATGCCAGGGATAACCATTGAAGAAAGTAAAGTTCTCAACTAGCTTAAGAAAACTTAAGCTAACATCACCTTGTAGGAATTCTTCATGTCCTCCCAGATGGATCGAAATGATTTGATAAAGCTCCTCACGGGTCCCATAATTTCTTCCTCTACCACTCCCAAAAAATAGTAAATATAGGTAGATCCTTAACCTCTACCAAAATCCTCTCTTTCTCTGAAGAAGAAATCCCAAAATTT
Organism: Sambucus nigra; assembly: GCA_949130495.1. Taxonomy (NCBI): domain Eukaryota; kingdom Viridiplantae; phylum Streptophyta; class Magnoliopsida; order Dipsacales; family Adoxaceae; genus Sambucus; species Sambucus nigra. The sequence continues at coordinate 557,780,067 of OX422213.1, read as the reverse complement.
GGCCCTGATCATAATTATGTTCTAAATATCTTCGTCGAAGTTTTGGGGAAGACAACCCATTATCACGTGTACACAATGGATCCACTCTTAGTGTATGCCCACTCAGAAATTTTAACTGTCTGGGATTAAAAATCAGCGATCTCACTCCCACATATATCTTCGTGCGTACATATGACAACACTCATCGGGAAGTAATGGAATCTATACATCTTACACTAGGGGTTGGCCCTATCAACCCTTCGATAGATTTCCAAGTCATCGACATACTTGCTTATTTCAATCTACACAATGGTCACCCATGGCTACACAGCATCAGAGGAGTATATCCTCTCTCCATCAGAGCTAAAATTCTTTGCTAAAGGTTAGGTCATCACTATCCTTGAAGATGATGACAGTCCAAAAGGTTCCAGCAGCAGCAACCCAGTATTAGAAATTAACATGGGACCAATGATATGTTCCTTTCTGATTTTAAAATCTATCCACTCCTTATCCCAGTGGGGGAAAATTTTAAATATCATGTCTGCCGAGAACATATGGAAATGTCAATATAATCCAGATGTTCAAAAATATGCACTTCATGTTAGGAATGGAGCTAAGACGATGCCAACAAGGGATCCTTGAGCCAATAGTCTAAAAATAAGCCTTTTCTCCATGTGGCCTGGACTGCTAACCTTCACAAGCTGAACTTAAAGAGCTTCATTAACCACATAAGAAAAAAGCCTTGAAGATGAAAAGATACTCTCTAAATGAAAGGTTCATTAATGATGGCAAAAACTTACCCTTTTGTGAATTCCACGAACCATGGTATAACCCCATGAATAAAAAGATAAAGCCAGGAATTGAGATATTCTTCCAAGAAAATAACACCGGGGAAAAGAATGGAAGCATGAGGTGTAATCTATGATTGACAAAACCATGAAAAACACTAAAAACTCTGATGATAGAAACACCGAGGAGTCATTTGACCGCAAACATTAGGGTTGAGTCTCTTCATGATTCACCAAGTAGTTGTGCCATCAGACCCGTTCGTCTCGATTGCAATTGTTGAAGCGCCTTATCTTAACTAGCATGTCACCTCGATCTAGCCTTCTCAATCCAAGATAAACCCTATTATCTACCCCATTTAAGAAATCCCCGAACTTGTCACTATTTCTTCTATTTCTGCCAATATAAATGAGGCTTCCTTTGATGAGGTTCTCAATGTTGTATTCCTTAAGAATGAAATAAACAAAGATTTCGAGTATCTTGTTCTGCCTTACATAAATTGCATTGATTCTAATCAAACTTTTGATGATGATAATGATTTAGTAAATGAACAAGTATTAACTGATTACAATAAGGAACATTACCGTGTTCAAATTAATGATGGTGAAATATTGTTATTAATTTTGGTTCTAGTAGCCATATGCATGAGATTAAGATAGGGTCTACCCTCAATGAGCATGAGTGAGCATAATTTGAAGAACTTTTGAAAGAATACATGGACGTCTTCGCATGGTACTACGATGACATGCTTGACAATGATCCAGAGATAGCTCAGCATGAAATCCCCACTTTCCTAGAAAGGAAATATGTCAAGCACAATTTGAGGAAGCTTTGAACATAATGGTCCCTCAAGGTCAAAGAAGAGGTAGACAGCAGCTGAACCTGGGCTTCACTTGTATAATCGAATACCCTACATGGCCTGTAAATATCATCCCCATGCTGAAGTCGGGAAGAGAAATCCACATGTGAATCGATTATTGGGATATAAATAAAGCATCCCCTAAGGATGATTACCCTTTGTCCAACATTGACATGATCATGGATAATATCGCCAGCCACGCCCTCAAATCATTTATCAACGGATTCACTGGCTATAACCAGATCAAAATGCACCCTGACCATAAAGAGAAAACTGCCTTCATAACCCTATGGGCAATTTTTTACTTCACAACCATCATGCTTACCTCATTCACAAAGAAGTATAGGTGTATGTTGACAACATGACCATCAAGTCCAAGACTCAGGAAGGCAACATCCCTCCTCTGAGGAAATTTTTTGAGAGACTGTGACAGTACCAAATGCGGCTCAATCCACAAAAGTGTGTCTTTAGCATCGCTAAAGAAAAACTCCTTAGATTCATGGTCAGTGAAAATTGGATGGAAGCAAACCCTGCTAAATTAAAAGCTATACTCAAGATTTCACAACCCCAGATGGAGAAAGAACTACGGTTATTCCTAGGTAAACTGTAATATATCAGTTGGTTCAACAGCCAACTGACCTCTATCGATGAACCCATTTTCAAACTTCTTAAGAAGGATTCAATAAAAGTTTGGAATCAAGAATTCTAAGAAGCGTTTTACTAGATCAAGTAAAACCTCACAAGACCTCCAGTGCTCCTGCCTCTACATCCTGGTCTCCCTCTCCTCTTATATTTGATTGTCACCAATACTATAGGAGAGGCTTTGATGGACCAATACATTGAATAATCTCGCAAGGAGAGATCTATCTACTAAACGAATTGAAAGGTAATCGGGTACTAAGTTAACTACACTGCCTTAGAGAAAGCGTGTGTCACCCTAGTTCGGGTCACGCAAAAAATATGGCACTACATGCTTGCATTTCCCATCAGATTTGTATCTTGAATGGATCCTATAAAATACCTGCTAGAGAAATCCATTATGTCTAGACAGATAGCCCGCTCGCTAATATTTCTAGATGAGTTTGATATTGTGTACATCACCAAAATGGCCATGAAGGGGAGGGATATTTGGAATTACCTTTTCAATCATCCCATGAAAGGAACTGAAGTTTGGGTCTCCGAATTTCCAGATGAAGACATCCTTTGCACCTCCCAGGGTGATCTCGGGTGGTAGATGTTCTTCAACGGAGCTGCCAACAAGAAAGGGTATGATATTGGGATACTCATGTTTGCTCCTAATGATTATCATATCCCCATCGCCATCAAGTTAGACGTCCCTTGAAACAACAACATGAAAGAATATGAGGAATGAACTTTAGGTCTCAAGATCTCCCTCGAAAAAGGAATCACACACATAAACGTCTACGGGGAATCTTCCCTCATTATCGAATAAATTCTCAGAAAATAGAAAGCCAAAGACGAGAAGATCTTACCTTTCCATGCCCAGCTAGAAGATATCTCCTCCTAATTTAAATATATCACCTTTCATTACCTCCCTCGCTCTAAAAATATCCTAGTCGACGCACTAGAAACCTTGACCTTCATAGTCGACATGCATAAGGGAATAACAATGTCCCTTTTCTTTGTTCAAAAGCAAGTTGTGCCCACCCACTATTAGCACATCGAGCTCGTCACCGAAGAAGACTATGACGTGGTGGTATTATGGTACTATACATTTGGTGCCTTCACAAACATGGTAGGTATCCCTGAGACGCAGATAAGAAAGTCTGTGCGACCCTTCGCAAACTGGCTGCCCAGTACATCACCTGCGTTTCAAGAGAAAATTTGATGGGACCCATTTTTATTGTATAGTAGGGATTAGAATTTAAGAAATGATTAAAAAAATTCATAACGTGGAATGCTGACCCGATATGAATGGTCACATGCATGCCAAGAAAATCATCCGTCAAGGGTACTATTGGACCACTATGACCCAAGCATGCACTGTCTATGTTCAGAGATGGCTCAAATGCTAACAGTTTTTAAACCTTCAACACTTACCTCCCCAAAAAAAGTACAACATGACCACTCATTGGCCCTTCTCTACCTAGAGCATAGGCATTATAGGAAAGGTCACCCTTAAATCTTTGAACAAGCACGAATTCATCCTGATCGCCATTAATTACTTCTGGAAATGGGTTAAAACCGAGTCATATGCAGTACTGAATGTGAAAAAAGTGGCCACGTTTATGAAAAAGAATAATATATGTCATTGCGATGTTCCCCATGAGTTGGTATCAGACAATGGACTCCACTTCGAGGCCGAGGTCATAAAATTAATCGACGAATATGGAATCCAGAGCATAAGTCTTATCCCTACTGGCCCCAAATACTGTCAAAGCCGCCAATAAGAACCTCAAAATCATCATCAGCAAGTTAATTGAAAGTTCTAGAGACTGGGCCAACCGAATACCATATACCTTATAGGGATTCCACACCTCTATCAGGACACCCATTGGGGTTATCCCCTAGTCTCTAATATACATAATGGAGGTGGATATCCTTGTCGAACTTGAAGTTACTTGTCTGCGTGTCATGCTAAAAAATAAGGCCAGTGAGGAAAATTGGAATTAGAGCCGCTATAATAAACTTTTACTCCTAGAATAAAAGAGACTCAAAGCTTTGTACCACATACAAGGTCATCACCACTAGATCATGCGATCATTTCACTAGAAATTCAAGGACTGCAGTGTCCAAAAAGGAGACCTTGCCTTAAATTAATCATAGAAACCATCTTGGAACCCGGGGGAAGTTCAAAACTACTTAGAGCATCCCCTACATCATGAAGAAAATCCTGTCAGGTGGACTACTATGCTCACAGATCTCGATGAGAACGAAATGGCGCGTCCATCCAACCAGGACCATCTCATGAAATTCTACCCTTAATCCGAACTCTCGACGCACTAGGATTTTTCTCATTCCCCTTCTATTCTAAAAAATATCTTCATTTCCCCTATTCAAAACTACGTGGGACCTAAACCTCTCAGAACACCCTTTTTTAAAAAATCTCACAAATTTTCAAACCCCCAAGAGGTACGTAAGTAGCCTATAACACACACATGGGCACAGTCCTTTCTCTTTCACAAAACGCTATTCTTTTCTTCATCCTAGAACGATGGTCCATATCATCATCATTTAAATCAACAAAGGATTAAGTATGCCTTAGTGGTTGGTATAGACTGTTAAAACACAAAATTCATCAAAAGACACAAGAGAATATGTTAAAATTACTTTTAATTCATTCGAGAATACAATTATTACATAAAATATCAGCAACAGGAATCAAACAAATCACTCCCCTTCTAACCATTATATAACCTATAATTCCCCTCCATTAAACCAACTTCAAAAAAAATTCCAAAAACATATCAAAACCTACCCAAACACAAATTCCCCCCAAAAAATAAATAAAAAAATATTCTGAAAACCTTATGCTCATCTACTAAATGGCCCTACCTCATCATCATTACCTGCTCCTGAAGGCCCCCGGGTATTCCACTCCTGATTAATGTTTCGGATGCACTCCATGAAATAGTATGCCTTGATAAGCTTGGACAAAACCAAGACACTTTCCTCTGTAGTACTAAAAGTGATATGCCATCTTTTCCTAATCTCCTCCTCTAAAATATTCCCAACCACCCATTTACATACCAACTTCAAATAATCCCTAAATACAAACCAAGACCCTCCAACGGATTATTATGCAGGGGTAGATGGTCGGTGATGCTACCATAGAGGCCCCAGCATCGTCCTTAAGGACTCGGTCAAGTCCTCCACTGGAGAGAAATTAGTTGTGCGAGGAGACAAAATCTACTCCCATGCTACTTGGTACAGAAGCCGCCAAAAGTAGAAGGAAGTTTGATAAAGACCAACCAATCGTGCATATCGATATTCCCCTAATTGCAAAATGGGATGCAAGTTCCCCCACTATAGTACAGACCAATGAAGGCATCGGTACCCATGCTCCACCAGCCGTTAACCCAATTCTCCGTTAACGGGACAAAATTGAAGAAGGGCATATCAAAGAAATTGGGAACGTTTATCAAGGATACTCAGGAGGGGCTACCAGGCGCAATCTTCCAGAAATCTATATGAATAGCATGATAGGGCTCCTCCATAGAAGTTAACCTGACCTTCCTTCTAGTCATCTATGCACTTTAAAGTCCCCACTAATACCACCGTCACAGGACTACATTTGTAGGAGAGCCACACTACTATCGTGGCTACCTGAGGATCAATCGCCAAGTCACATGTCACCAACAAATGCCTAGCAATCAGGTCTAGTGCTACAACTATGGCAAAGCCAGTCTAAAAAAATTCATTTGGCACATTAAATTCATAACTTCCCGAAGGACGATAATCCCTTCATAAACCAGTGGTCGAATGACTGAGGGGAAAATATAAAGCAACTCTGCTAAAGAAGCTCGAGGAGAACGGGATAAATTTGACATAACTGCCACTACACTAGGACTGACACCCAACATCGTAAAGAACTCCTCGTCAATGGGGCACACCTCATCTAAGTTGAACCAAAAACTATGGTCTTCAAAGTACCAAAATTATACCGCTGCTTCTAGAAGGTTCCAGTCTACGGGACGATTATGCCACAAAGAGACATGGAGAAAACTAAAGGCTTCTTAGTCAACGTTATAGAGGTACATTTCCTTTAAATCCTTGAGGTAGGTGAAAAGGCCTCAAAAAGTGGAACAACCATTTGCAAAGGAGATAAGAAATCTACAAAGGAGATAAAATGGAATGGGGTGATAAAATACCTCCAGATAGCCTTTTTATTCTAAAAAAATCTCACAAAAAGCAAGCCATTCAAAGTACCACCGGTTCCTCTGCCCCCAAAGTACGCAGAAAGTGCAGTCAAAGACAAATGAGTTATTTGGACTTGACCCTTAAGCCGATAGGCAGGCAAAAGGGTATTCCGATCGACAACCCCATTTTTTAGGAAAATTCCTTATTTCCTCTTTTAGAAATATCAATTTCCAAAATAAATAATGTAAGTGAAAAAAATCAAGTCTCCAAGTTAGTCGATTTTAGAAAATTAATACTTTCCCTTTTATTCATATTTTTTAAAAATAAACGTTTGCCTTTTACTTCGAGCCCCATTTTCATCTCCATCCTTGTAAAATAATGATAACCCTCAACAGTAAATTAAAGTGCATATAGAGTAATTCATTAAACGAAGATAACACCAAAAAAATGCATTTCTCATACATATTTTTCTAAAATCATTACATTTCTTGAAGGTAAGAAAGAAAAGAAAGAAAAAGAAAAAAAATACATCAGGACGCAACTCGAATCCCTCAAAAACCAACCCTCAACCTTCGTAGTGGACACGCTTTCCCCTACAACAAGTAGTAGACCCTCCACTCCCAGAGCCAAAACTCTCATTAGATGTGGCAGATGGCACCAAACAGACACTTGTTAACTTCCTCACATAGGTTGAGATCAATGCCATGCAATCCTAGATATGCCTCAGCCATGTGTTTGATATATAGACAGTCTTTAAAGAAAAAGGAATAAGAACACCAAAATTGAATAAGTCAATAAAGAGAAAAATAAGGCAGGAACAGGAAATAAAAAGAGGGAATAAAAGAGTATACCTAACTCCGAAAATCATCCTAAGAAAGACTGGCCAGCCCGTCCACCGTCACATGAGGATGGTGGGAACTTACATCACCTCCTCACTACTCAACCGGGAATGATAAAAGGGAGTCAAGATTTGAAGAAACGAAACCTCCCCCATCGTCATAGTTATGTCTCCTCCGACATTGTGCACCGACATCGTCAGTACGTTGGTAATTCTCCCAGATCTAGTAGCAGGTGAGGAATATTCTCTGCATCATATATGCACAATGGAATCAACCAAATGGTTGCAAAATCCAGATAGTCGTTGCCCTTCATCATATCACTGTAAAGTGTATAGGGCTCACCATCCATCATCGTCTCCCACACCTCATTGGTCATCTCTCTCACCTGCCTCATGTTCTTTGAGGAAGCCAATAGTGGTACCTCCACCTCTCACTCCACAATTTGATGCACCACCCTCTCCTCAAAGTACCAAATATGCCCGAACTCATGCGCCAACAACCGCCTTATCTACGTGTGCATACTCATAGCCCCGTGGCCCTTGGAGGAAGACTTCAAGGTACGAGGTCACTTGTGTCCCTATATGAGAATAATATAATCAGAAGGAAAAGTTTTACTAAACTCAAAAAAAGGATAAGGATCAAAACCTAACCTGACGGATCGTCAGATCGTTCAGTGCCACCCGCACATCCTTCAGGGCAAGGGATTGGTTTGAACACCTTTTCGACTTCCTCTACCTATACACCCTACAAAAGTCTCCCAACCTTCTCTCCTTCAAGGACACGAACCCCACATTGTGACCTATCACCTCGTAAAATCACGTCTACAAAAGGAAAAACCAAGAATAAAAAAAGAAAGATAAATTCTGCAAGAAAATAAAGAGGAAATTGAACTTAAAGATTACCTCCAAAAGATACATGGGTCTTGCGAACGTCTATCGGTAGCACCGATTAAAAAATCCAAAGAAGCATAAAGTGATGTCAGAGTAAAGATCCCTCAGTGATACAAATGGGCGTCTGAGCCGTCGCCACTCTAGAAAATGGATTAGTGAATACGAGTATGCATGGGGTTGCCTATGTCACATGTCGCCCGTCTATAGATTCAATCTTCCTAAAGAACAGAGTCTCCTTTAGCACTAATATACGGATAAAATCTATCAACATGATTCTTCCAACGTCCCCTAAGGTAGCCCACATTACCGCCTCCTTGACTCGTATAGTATGGTCCACCACGATTTGACGACCAGCACAGTCCAGTTTCATCAATTATTAAACATCCAAGGGAATAACCATCATCTCCCTAATCTCGAGATAAAAAGTGTGGTTTGTATCCCACCAACTTTCGCCTGTATAACACCATAGTAGAGTGCGGTGTCTCATTAAATATGACCGCTAACGTACCAAACCCATTAAACGCCACCATCCACTACATTACCTCAAGAAGAAGATCTCAAATAGCCTTCATCCCAGTTGTCCTCATGGACCGAATTCTCAAAGAAGCTATGTCAACCCGGGAGAAATAAAGGAAAACCAATCATTATCCAAAAAATAAGAAGAAAAATGGAAAACCAAAAGAAAAATACTCATATAGCCATTTGGGTTCTTCACCCTTGCCAAATGATGGTGTGCAGGCTCATGGAGCAAAATCTTCTCATAAGTCACTGACTTAAATGAGTCATACACATTCTCATTGCCTAAGGTTAGTAGCACCACAACTCGACATTCCAAGGCTGTCCAATAATCAACGAATACCCGTTCATTATTTTTGTTGATATAAATAACTGCCATTTGACATTTTACGAAGAAATGGGATTAAAAACGACTTTTAGAGAGAGAATGCAAGAGCTTCAATCACTTGGAGGTGTGGAAAAATTAGAAGGGTTGTCCCATTTTTATAGAAGGCTAAGGGGTATGTCGATCGACCGTCCCCTGGTCCTTCCTTTTGGCAATGATCTTTCCCTTCCCTGAGAAGCCCAAGAGTTCATGCCCTGTGCCGATGGAACTTTCTCCAGACCTTCTTATCGACAGTCCCCTCCAAATTTCATTACTAAAATGCCGAAGAATTCCCAAAAATCCTCACAATGTCAAGAACATCTTTTCTCCAAAAAAACCATGGTAACGCACCAACCCAGTTTAAAAACTCTCAAAAATCCCCAATAGCATCTTTGACACTCAATTTCATCATCAACATACCCTCTCAGCGAAACAAAAAAATCCAAGGTGTGCCTACACTAATGTACTCTACATTTTCCCCCAGTGGAGTCACAATTCGAAAAGCCCCCCTATACATCACATCTTTATGTCCACGGAATTGACCTTGACCCGCTGAATTGATCGCCACATCTTTATATCCGCAGAATTGATATCGACCCACTGAATTAGTTTCCACATCTTTATATTCGCAGAATTGACCATTACCCGCTGAATTGGTCGCCACATCTTTTGGTTCACAAAATTGATCTTGACCTGTTGAATTGGTTGCCACGTTTTTAGGTTCGCAGAATTGACCTTAACCTGGTGAATTGGTCACCATATCTTTGAGTCCGAAGAATTTACCTTAACCTATTGAATTATTCGCCATATTTTTAGGTCCGCGGAATCAACCTCGACCCTCTGAATTGGTCACATTACTCTTTAGGTCTGCATAATTTACCTCAACTGATTGAATCGATCATTAGTTATTTACATCCACAAAATTAACCCCGACCCTCTGAATTAGTCATTTCACTCTTCGAGTTCGTAGAATTGACATCGACCTTTTGAATTGGTCACTTTTGTCCCCTAGATCTCCAAATTTTACCTCGATCCTCTTCTCCAACATCGATTAGATGTCTATATCTTGATGGCCTTCACTTTTACCAAGCTCTCCCATCGAGGGCTTCTATAAACACCACATCCTAGTACCCCCTAAGAAACTCATTAAGTCCTTAACATTCCTCCACTTATTGTAAGCCCTAGGTCATACTTTGAGCATTGATATAGATGCTATCGGGTACTTTGGGGTCTATTTTGACCCCGTTAACTCTCCGATGTGAGATAATAAAATCTCAAAAGTCCTTGAATTTCCTTTCAAATGATTTATTTCGTGAACGAATCGGCCTCAAGGTTCGCACGAACGCTCCCATTTACTTCGAGTACTGATCTACATGACACTTCCCCATTTGACTTTGATCAACTCTCGAACCTGACTAAAGCTTAATGAAACCTCAAAAATCTATGAATCACATTTCCAAGGGTCCATTACATGTGTGAATAAGCCTCACACTTTACATGAATAACCCATTTTACTCCTAAAAGTCCACTAGGTGCTTTCAGGCCCTATTTGACCTTAGTTAACTCTCCAAACTCAGTGAATCTCAATGCAATATCGAATGGTTTTGAATTTCCTTTCCAACAGTATATGACGTGTGCGAATAAGTCTCATGATTCGAACGAATGACTTGTTTTCCTCCAAAAAAAATTGTCTAGAGACCGTTGGGCATTTTTGAGACCTGTTTGACTTCTGTAAACTCCTGAACCTCGGAGTGACTCAATGGATTCTTAAAGGGCTCTGACTTTCCTTTCCAATGGTCTTGTCCATGTGAGATTCAGACTTATGGTTTGTATTTTATGTCCATTTTTCCAAAAAAAACCCGTTCTGGACTACCTATAGGCACCACATACCCCCTGTCTATCGGCTGAGTATGATTTCCTTAACCAACAAGGCAGGCACTGTTATGAAAGTCAATCTAGGGTCCATGACAATCGGAACCACCTAAACCTAAAAGGTACTATATAAAGTGCACATGACCTCACTCATGGAGGATGTCCCTTTCAACAATAAGCAAATATTCCCTCGAAATAAGAGCATTCTTATTACCAAAAGTCCATTTTCCAACATTCCCACACCTCAAATTCCTATCATGTTTATTCACCTATCTCATCTTATCATACAACTATAAAAATCATCCTACACACTTCTCAAATTCAGCAACAAAACTCTCCTAGGAGGTCCGTCTCTAACTCTCTTTCAGTTTATTCTTTTTACTTTTATTATTCACTTTATTATCATTTTTTGATATCTTTTAGTTTTGTTTCATTACCTCACATCAAATCATATTCACCTTTTATTATTAGTAATTTACACAAATTATTTTCATAAAATTCCAAAAAATATAAAAAGAGTTTGCTTATAAATTCCAAAAGTGAGATTGCCTTATTTTCTCACATTTTCACACTTGGACACATTTTTCTCAAAAACACTCAAAGAAGTCTTAAATTTGGGCTTAGGAGTTGAACTCCACCATTATTTATTTCAAACAATGTGGACTTTGATGCCCTTAGGTCTACATAGGCATCTTGAGCTAATCCCGGGGTTCGATTCCTCCCTTTCCATTTTTTATCATTTATAATCTTCTATATCTATTTTTTTAGTCTTGAACTCCCATATATTGTTGTCTCATCCGACATGCACATTCGTTTTTTCGTAGCAGTTCGTGATTCGGTCTATTTTCGAGTACACTCCTATGGGCAAGTCCACTCTGTCCATTTCATAACGCGAGTCGTATAATTCCATTCTCTCGCTCTTTATATTATACACATGTACACCCACATCACAGAGAAAAATAAGAAGATTAACGCAGCCCATGAGAGATCAAAATGGAAAAATGGTTGTCTAATGCCTTCCCATTCCGTAACTTAGTCCCCGAACATTTGAATCATTTGGTTTCGTATGAATCAGTATGACTTTAATGTTATTATCTTGAGGCGGCTATATTGTTTTGCCTGTTTTGAGAAAAATATGTTGGCGAATCCATCCCTTCGTGTTATCCTAATTTGATGACAACCAATTTTATATTCAAGGAAGCTAACAAAGACGCCTGTATGAATGGAAAATAGAGGACCTCCATACGCTTGAATTACCCACACGCATATTGAAAAAAGGGTAGAAGAGAAGGGAGACCTTTTCCCTTATCCCCATCCCGATTTTGAGGTCATCTCGCGTCGAAGGAATTCGACCTGGATGACCACAACCAGCATACTCCCCAGTGAAAACAAAATCTAAGTGCGCTTTCACCAGCATTACTAAAACCCTCCCTAGTGGATTCTGAATTAAATAACGCTCTCGTTAGCAACTCTTTAGGTCCACATAATTAACCTAGGTCTGTAAAATCGACATCGACCCTCTAAATCAGTTATCTCAACTCTTTAGGTCCATAAAATTGACTTTGACCCTTTAAATCGATCATCTCAAATTATTAGGTCTGCAGAATCGACCTCGACCCCTTGAATTGGTCATCTCAACTCTTTAGGTCCACAGGATTGACTTAGGTTTATAGAATTAACCTCGATCCTCTGAATCAGTCTCCTCAACTCCTTAAGTCTGGAAAATTGACCTCGGACCTATGAATCGATCACCTAAACTTTCTAGGTTTGTATAACTGACCTCGAACCTCTCAATTGGTCATCTTAACTCTCTAGGTCCATAAAATCAATATTGACCCCCTGAATTGGTTACCTTAACTCCTTAGGCCGTATAATTGATGTGGTCCCTTTAAAATTGAAAGAAACTTCATGAGGGAAGGTTTTATTTCTTTTAGGTCTTGGGTCATTTGGGACACATTTTGTTCTATATTGGTTAATTTTTAATCAAAATCCACATATTAGCCACATGTATCAAAACATTTTTCTATTGTTCATAGACTCATAAGAATGACAATCAATTTCTTTATTTCTATTATTTTTCAAGTTTTAGATACCCCATCTTGTTACACCATAAATACCTCCTTATGTCCATAAAACTTCTCCTCACACCAGAAGTCCCTAGGTCCGACTTCGAACCCTGATCTAGAGCATAGTGTGATCTCCTGATTCGTGTTTAACCTTAATCAACTCTCCAATCTAAAAGAATTTGATTTAACTTTCATAGGACTCTGAAGCAACTTTCTAACGGTACAAACTGTGACCGAATCGACCTCATAGTTCACACTTATTCATCTTTCACTCCAATTCTTGATTTAGAGGGCATCAGACGCTTTCTATCCCCACTCATCCTTGGCCAACCCTCCAACCAAAGAAAAGATAATTGTCTCATAGGTCTCTAATTCCCTTTCCAATGGTCCATACCCTGCACGAATGGTCCTCGCAGTTCAGTCGTACTCACCGTTTTACTCCAAACCTTGATTTAGAGGTACTGAGTGCTTATGAAACCTATTTGACCTCGGTCAACCCTCCAAATTGAGAGAATTCTCTGAATCCCCTTTTCAACGATACATACAGCACGTGAATCATCATCACGATTTGTGCATACTTACCTTTTTACTCTGAAAACCCCCATCTAGAGGCCATCGGGTGCTTCTGAGCTCCGTTTGACTTTGGTCAAATCTCAACCACGGGAGTGGCTCAAGGATTCTTATAGGGATCTAAATACCCTTTCCATTGATCCTGTTCATGCGCAATTTGAAATTACTATTTGCATTTTATGTCCATTTTTTTGAAAAATTCCATTCGAACTGCCTACAGGCACCCAGACCCCATGCTTATTGGCAGTGTGTACTTTTCTTCACCAACAAGGAAGGAGTATACCAATATGCCTTCCAGGGCCTATGTTGATCATCAAGCCCTATTTTTTACTATTTAGGGAGACCATAATCTCATTCCCAAGTGTCCCTTTCTGAAGTCAGAAACATTCTCCTCGAAATTCGTACACCAAAATTCTATTTTTCTTAATATTCTCTCCATTTTATTACATCATTCTCATCCATCTTTCATCATAACCTTTACTCTTACCTTACCATCATTCAAACACATTAAAATTGGTCTCTACTACTACAAAATAAAAATTAAAGTCCTACAAAAGGTCTACTCTCATCCCTTTTTAACCCATTTAATTAGTCTTAGATATTTAATTTTCTTTCCACTTTTAATATATCTTTGTTTTATTTATCCACGTTAAAACTAATCTCCTTTTTATTTAGTACACACAAAAATTATTTTCAGAAAATCTAAAAAAGCTAAAAAGAGGGTTTTCCTATAAAACCTAAACTAAAATTTTCTCATTTTCCACACTCCCTACACTTGTGAACATATCCAAAAACAAAATTAAGGAAGTTCCAATTTCGAATTTATGGGTTAAATCCCACCCTTGTGCATTACTGAACTTGGTGGACTTTGATGCCTTTTGGCTATGTAGGCATCCCGATCCAATCTTGGGATTCGAGTGACATTTTCTCATTTAGTCACCTTATGTATCCTCGTGTTTAATAATATTGCATATACGTGTACTCTTACATATTAGTGTTCCCGCATGATATAAACACTCAGTTCTTCACATTGATTTGTAATTTAACATACACTTACATTATATTTTTATATTATTCTTTTGTACACTTCTTAGAATGATTCCGCTCCATCCTTTTCATGACATGACTCGGATGATTTCTTTATATTCACACTGCACACATGTACATATGAATCATATTTTCAGATAAAAGGAGAATATTAACATAGCCCATGAGAGGTCGAAAGCACGTGATGGGTTCCAAACACCTTCCTATTATGTAACTTAGTCCCCGAACCCCTGACTCCATTTGGTTTCATACGCATCAATTTTTCCTTTGTCGTTGTTCTCTCAGGACGGATACATGAGTTTGCCTATTTTGAGAAAAATACGTTCGCGAATCCATTTCTATTTTTCCCTTCCTTTTGATGACGATCGATCTATGTATGAGGTGGCTCGTGAAGATCAGCAAGAGCGACAGAGAAAATGATTCCTTATCCTCAAATCTCCTCACGCGTGGAGAGAGGAATTTTTTCAATTTTCTCTCCTCTCCAATTTTGGGATCGGACCACTCTAGAGTAATCCACCCCGGATAGCCACACAAGTACTTACCAAAAGACAACACTTTTGGAGAAAGTTCTTCATAACCAAGATTTTGAGCATAATTATTGTAACTATTTTCAAAATTCTCATGATTATGGTATTAAAAGTAACTATTGCACTAGTTTGCAAAACTATTATCAAGTTGATTTTGAATAACATTATTATAAACATTTTGCGACTCCTTACCACGATTATTATTTTCATAAGTTCCTAAGAATGATTTTTTTAAATAAATGCATGTAAGCACCCATGGGATTGGGCGGTGGGGAGATTTGAAAATTATTGTTATACCAATATTGAAAACCATAACCATAACTATTATTACTATCACAAGAGTTGAAATCAAGACATTCTCACCAAATGTGTCCTCTGTGGAAAATTCATAAACACTTGATGTGTGCCCCCTTTTATTTTTAAACTTATTGAAAATTAAAAAGTACACATACAAAAATTAAAACAAAAAAAACATATAGAAAATATATACAAAGTTTTAAACTACACAGTTCCCCAACAACGACGTCATTTTAATCACGTGCAAACCGAGTGTTCTTGTAAGGACATTGTCATC
Source organism: Sambucus nigra (assembly GCA_949130495.1). Lineage (NCBI taxonomy): Eukaryota > Viridiplantae > Streptophyta > Magnoliopsida > Dipsacales > Adoxaceae > Sambucus > Sambucus nigra. The sequence goes on along the minus strand of OX422213.1, from coordinate 557,764,357 downwards.
ATTTGGTTTACCGTCTCAATACAAAAACTTATATTTTACTACTTTTTTTATGAGTATAGTGGTACATAGGGTATTCAATCCATAAGGAATGCATGTTAGAATTTAATTCATTTACAACTTCAAATAAAGTGTAAAAGATTGTTTTTGGATTTGATATTAACATGATTTTATTTGTAATTTATAACCAAAGGAGGTTGTTAACTACTTTTTTTTTATCTCTTAAATGTATGAATTTGAGTGGAAAAGTTAAAATCGTTTCAATGGTTACACACTCATTTTGGCAAAAAAAAAAAGGGGTAAGGGTAACTTCTAACGTACATTACATCTTATATTTAGAGCTTGAAAACGCATAATTCTTGACATTGTATGTGAAGTCTCCATAGCATTAAATTCAAAATATATTAACCAATTAATATAATTTATACGTTGATAATTTCCAAAGGAAAATACTATTTTCAAATTAACGTGATTATGATCCACAACCTATTTAACTAGTGAAACATATTTATCAATGAAAAAAACTAATTGTTATAACAATAAGCTAATTATCAAATTATTAAAGCAATAAATAATTAATAAAGAAATTAAACTAATTAATAAATCGATAAACTAATTAATAAAGGATAAACTAATTAACAAAAATAATTATATAAAACAAAAACTTTATTAAAACTAATAATATGACTAATTTCTAGAAAAGGGGAGGAGATAATGAATTGGTGAGTGAAACTGTAAAGGAGAGTATATTAGGTATAGGAAAAAATGGAGGCAAGTGGGGTGCTGACATGGTCGGATATATCTGAATTATTATTGGATCGATTCGGTTAATGCTGAATTCAAGGATTAATTAAATGGTTGCTTGTTGACTTTAGATTCTTTTTTAATTTATATTTGACCATGTCTTCTTCACTTGATGGAACGAGACATCATTTGAACCGGTGCCTTCCTCTCTTGGAACCAACATTCTTTGTGAAGAGTTCGAGTCTAGCATCAATTTATGATATTCCTTTTTCCCATTGAAAAGTGTATTCATGGATGATTCTTGCACAAAAATATTTCTAAACATTACATCAATGTCCAAATATCTATGAAAACTCAATTAAACCTTGTACAAGTGATTAACAATGAAAAGAAAAGTTTATATAGTAAATGAGTATAGGTATAAAATTTAATGAGCATGGGAATACAATATTTCATAGAAAATGGGACAATAGAAACGTTGCTTCATAAAAATTTCCAGATTCTCAAATCTTTCATGTAGGTCAAAAGATCACTTTAAGATTTTGTACAAAAAACACTTTTTGGTTTATTGGAATTAGTTTCTCACATAGTCCATCACTCTAATAATGGTGAGATACTGAACTTTTCTGGATTCATTTAAGTTGGGCAATTTAATAATTACAAATGTTTTCAAAACTATTAAATTTTTCATTTTTCCTTCTTCAAACAACACTTCTCAAATATCTTACAATGCAAAAATAAGAGAGATAAACTAGAGTTTTTTTATTGTTTCATTAAATGAATCAAAAAACCTTTTACGAATGAATATCAACTTCTTCCTTATTCACATTTTTTTCTTATCTGATTTACATTTGATTTTCTCTCTTCTGAGTTTAATAAATAACAAATAGAAAAAAAATTATGAGCCTTCATATAATTGTTTCACCAAATCTTTTTACAAATTCGGATATTTATACCTATAGAGATTTATGATCCCGTGGTTTAATTTGGGGTTTCCTAGAGACTTGGAATCAACATAGCCTTCGTCAACGAAGAATAAAAATTTGATTTGTTTTAAAGGCAATATTATCGATTATTTTATCAAGACATCAAATATGTTGAAATTTCAATCAACATTGTAGTGATCTTCAGCTTTCTAGGAATTAATGGTAAAGGGTGAGCTGTGAATTAGTTTGGAAGGAGTTTTAGAGTTTAATTTTCTATGTAAGTCAATACCAAGTTTTTTGTGAGGCTGTTTCATTGGTCCAAGGTTTTTCTCGTCATTGGATTTTTTCTCGGACATGAGATGTTATGTATTGATTTAATATTTTCCTATGAGCTATTACTCATATGCTTAAATATGATTAAAATATGAAGTACATGATAAATCACTTATAAATATTGCCACATAGACATTTGGGTTTGATCTTTATTTTAGTATGATTAAAATTTAAAAATATTTTTTTAGTGGTTCTTAGTTTTGGTTTCCAAAAGGCACTCTTAGAGGAAGAGCCATCCCCGAGGTTGATCTTGTCATGGCTCAATAGCAGAAGCCTACCTATGTCATATATTTCCATTACATGTGTTTGTGATTTAATAAGGCAAGTTAAAATAACATCAGTATTGTGTGATATTGAGTAAACGTTTGAATAAAAGACAAATCTATAAATATCAAAGAATTATACATGGATTCGGAGGAAAGATCCCAAATATTATAAGGTAGTGGAGAATGGAATTATTATATACTAATAATGACACCCCTTATTTGGCACACATAAGGTGATTAGTATCATGTAGATTCAATAAGGGGCTCTCTAATGATTACATACCATTCTAAGCATAGGACATAAAAATAATAACAAGAATAATATATTAACAAGATTATATAACTGAAACTAAGTCCATTATCACCAATTAGGATTATATGATGAAGATCCCCACCATAAAACCAAGTAAATGAATCAACAGAAGTAAATAATTGATAAACACGGCCACCCAACACACTTCATTGTTAGGATTTTATTCTTAAAACCATGTATGACTTTTACTTTTAAGTACAAATGTGTTGATTCATTTTCAAATAACAATAATGTAGAAATAATGTCTTATACTCGGTTCAAATATGTTGTATACATATTTGTCAATAGATCTTAGTAGGAATTTTGCTGAGTCAACTTCGTCTTTATCACTAGGAGATCAGAATTTCGTATCTAGAACTATCAAAACATTTTCAATCTAGTTAGGGAGTTAAGATCATATTTTAATGGTTTTGATGAAATGTAGTAGTTTATCTCAAACTACGAGGACGTGTTTGATGGTTCGAGAACTTATTCGATAGTTCGACAGAGAATTGTGATATATACATCCTAGGTATGTATTAAACAAGGCCACTCGTGAGATTGAGTCTAAGGGTTGTCTTAATTAGACTCTAGCAATCTCGCACCATTTGTAAAAGGTGTATATATTCTCAATATCGAGAGTTGTGATATATATAATGATTGTGGAAATGTCACTTTGATTTGCTATGGGTGTGATCTGAGATATCGGAAAAATGATATCTGTAATTTTAGTGACAGTTGTGTGAGTAAGTTTGATATCATAATTTAAAGAAATTCACGTACATATGATAACATAGGTTTCAATACCCCTTGATAGACTTATGCATTTTGTTTCCACCAGTAAACTCAACCAGTGGATTATTTTATAATCTCTGTGGAGTAGTAAATAAGTTAAGTCTAAGAATTAAAGAATTGATTAGATGTTGGTTAAAATCTATTAACAGTAAATTGATTTGATCAAGCGAGTATCAAACACTTACATGGGGAATCATATTATGTACCATAATAAACTTTGCAAATAAGATATTTTTATTTTGAGTTATTTAGAGATAATTAAATTGGAGTGTAGTCATGATTATTTAATGGAATTAATCATATTAAATAAAGAAAGGAAATAATTACGATAAATGTAATTGGAATTTCTGAGTATTTATTTGGATGACAATTTAATCATTTATCTTGGGTCCGTAGTATAGTCCATTTCTCAAGTAATGGGCCTGAAATTCTCTAAAAGCCCAACTGACTAAAGTCCATAGTGTGTGTGTGTGTGTGTGTGTATGTGTGTGTGTGTGTGTGTGTCACTATAGATAGGGTTTAGGCTAAAAGTCCATTATAGAGGGTTAGAGAGGGAAAAGGATAACATTATTCATATTTTTGTGAAGGGGTGAGGGGAGAGAATTTCAATTCTCTTACATTTCACCATGGTGTAGTCTCTAAGAGTACCCACACATAAGGCTTATTTTGGGTGGACCATATGCTAAAAGATTCAAGATGTTCAGAGCTTTATTAAAAGTTTTATAGAGACCCTAGACAACAGCAAGGATTTAATCATATTCAACCTTTGTCTCCTCATATGAATTACATCTTGATTCGTTATGGTATTGTATTCTTGAAAACCTAAGTTTAATATTTAAACCTAGTTTTTGATTTCTTTTCAATTCATGATTAATGAAATATATTTAGCACTAAAAAAATTCCATTTTAATAGTCAATCCCAAATTATTTTCCCAATAATTGGTATCAGAATCCCATCTGACATTAATCATACTTTGGAACTATCCATGTTGTACACAATGAAACCCTAGTTTTAGCATGTTTTATGATTGTACAATCTTGTGCATGGAATCATACTGACATGGTTTAGCAGAGGTTATAAGTTTATATTGCTTCTATCATGGTCACATATGTTTATTTTATGTAATTAGATCCTACAGTGATTTATCTATAGTTATTTTTTGCTCTTATATTCAATATAGTTAAAATATTTAATTTTTATAATTATTTCATTATTGATGTATTTGGAGGGATAAAAGATGGTTTTTAATGTTTATTTATAGTTAGAATCATGTATTTACATGGATTTGGATAATGAACAATTTTTTGTGAAGTTTCATGAAAATCTGGGGAAGTTGAGGCAATTTTCCATATTTTGTGAAGTTGGGGCAAAGTTGCCAACACAACAGGATTAGGCCGATCCAAAATCCATGTTGGATCAATCCGACGAGGTAGAACACTGGTGGTGGTGGTTTGTTTCGATCGGTTATCGTGGTGGTTCTTCCTCTTTCATCTTTCCATAGGATTATTGCATGAAGAACTCAGATTTTCAAAGAGATCTACTGTGAAAGGGATTCTTGTCTAAATAGAAGTTTACATTATAGACTTCTAAATGAAGAATGATTATTAGTTATGACAAAAAGTGGGATTTTTATAATTTTATTTGTATTTACATTTATTTTACATTTGCATGTATGTCTCTTTTATTATGATGTTTCATAATTTGGATATTTACATTTATGTTATATTTGCATGTATGTCTCTTTATTATTACGTTTCATAATTTGGCATGGTAATTGGATTAGTTAAGAAGATTCATTTGATGGATAACAAGGCTTTAATTTTGAGAGCGACCTAGATCATCATTTTTCTCTAGATATGCATCTCCATTATCCTTCCGACACGTTATGAAATTATCATCTCCAAATAACTCTATCTTAACTTAATCTAAGATATATTGGTGGTCGTTCTTTTTAAATAAATATAGAATTCTAAGCATGAATGGAATTCCATTAAGGATCACTTTTTAAATTAATAAAGACAGTATACTTAATGATTTTGTTCATGGTATAACGAACCTCGCCCATTTATTTTATTAATCTCTGACGTGAAGTGACATTAGAGAATTGTGCTCAAGGACCATCAAAATGCACACTCAAGTACTTTTGTTTGTATATAACTCGGTTTTATTTATCATTGAGTGAAGAAACAAAGAGAGAAAAAAAGTGAGAAACCCAAACTAAAATGTCGATGCATGTCCAAAGTTTAATAAAAGGTGTGAATATACACCTACAACAAAGGATCCCTAACTCGTGACAGTTCTAGATGAAAGTTAAAGATAATTAAAAATGTTTCCTCTAAAATCGTGTATTGCCAAATGTTGAATATGAACCGTAGTGTTTCCTCTGATAGTAATCCCTTATAGTGCCATCATCATTTAGAGAACAAACGACATGGGGGTTTTATTTTATTCAAGATCTAAAGAGAAATAGAACAGTTTGGGTTATGTACAGTTTAGTTAAGTTTCAAAATAGGTTCATCGATGAAAAAAGATTGATTAATAAGGTTTGAATCACAATCCTTTAACGCTATTAAATATGGACATTTTGATTATAAATCTAATAGGGCTATGTCTAAATGACAACTATAAAGATCTTGTAATGGAGTTAGATGATTGCTTGAGTACAAAGTAAGCCAGGTTGTTGAGAATAAAACATTGAAAAATATAAAAAAATACCTTATGTGATACCCCATAATTTTAATGACTTTTAATATGAAATAAATTAAAAGTTAATGGGCTAAATCAATGGGGATTAATTGGAATTAATTATGAAATTAATTGGGATTAATCCGGATTGAATATTATTAGAGATTAAAGTAATATATGATTTTGAATATTACTTAGTGATATAAAGTAATATGTGAATATAATAATTATTATCGGGAGCTATAAATACGTCAACAATGGAAATTAAGTCGGGACACGCTTATGAGTCGTGTCGGGACTAAAGTTGGGAAATAAAATGATTATTTTTTAAGTCATTTGGGTGATCATTTCGAGTGCGCCGTTGAGTCTAGAAGGGTCAAAATAGGGAGAAAAGTCTACCCGAGGGTTTGATTTGGGTCTCGGGTCAATTGGAAGATGAAAGGACACCCCGACGGGGCATTTTAGTCATTTTTCTTGGGAGATGTATAGTACCTACTTTTTTGTCTTTTAGGTAACCTTGGAGACTTATTACATATGTTAGTTTAGATTGTACATAAGGTTCATTTCATCAAAACACAAAGTGAGGTCTTTTGAGAGAAAGTGAAAATACTTAGAGAATAAGGGAAAAGTTATCTAGAGGAGTGGAAGAGTTGCATGGAAAGGAAGACTCACCTAGGGAAAACTAAGGGGACAACCACCATCTCTACACCTTGCACCACCACAAGATAGTAGCCGTAAAAATGAAGAGGATGTGCCAAACACTTGTCTTCTCCAAAGGTTCAGACCTACATATAAGGCAAGTGTAATTCTTGCTCTATTTTGGTGCTTATATTATCCATGTTAGAATAGGATTTTCTTTTGGATTGATGAACTTATGAATTTGGGATTTAAAATGATTGATAAATCAAGTTTAATGGATAGGCAAATTCATGTAGTTGGAGATTTATACTTGTAGAGACTATGAACATGAAAATGGATAGGTTTTACATGTAGAGGATATATATATATATATATATATATATATATATATATACATAGAGAGAGAGAGAGAGAGAGAGAGAGGATCTCATGAGGACCTCTGTTTGCATACCGCTGACGCGGACCAATTTTGATAAAATTGTAAAAAAAAAATTGAGCTAATTTTTTTATATAATTTTTAAACATTTCAGTAGGACCATATAAAAAAAATTAGTTCAAAATGAATGTTTTTACTATATAAAAAAAATCGGTCAAACTTTGTTAGTTTTTAACAACTTAAAAACTGACCAATGTTTGACCGATTTTTTTAAAATAGCAAAAAAAATCATTTAGAGCTGATTATTTTTTTTATGGTCCTATTGAAATGTTTAAAAATCATAAAAAAGTCAGCCTAAAAATATTTTTTTACTATTTTAAAAAAAGGGTCCTCATTCAGGGTCCTCAAACTGGGACCTCACTTGATCCTTTCACTATATATATATATATATATATATATATATATATATATATATATATATATATATGTTTATTGAAGATATGAAAATGAGGATAGGTATTGCATGTAGATGATCCTACTCATGTTGAATATGAAATTTGATGATTTAGATATGAAATGATAGTTCTAGAATTCAGGGTTTTTAAGAAGTATAAAAATGGAGAATTTAAATAAATTGATAATACCCTTATGAGCATATGGATTTGATGTTGGTCTTATGTGAAAATCACCCTTGAAAATATGGGTTTTGGGTAGAATATAATCCAGGAGGATTTGGGTGTAAGAACCTGAAGAAAAATGCAGAAACTAAGGTTGAAGAAGAACTGGAACGACGATGATCTCGTTCGAACGAGACTTACTGTCGTTCGAACGAGATGCCATCTCGTTTAAATGAGAATTCTGGGTTTCTAACGAGATTCCATAAATTTTATTTTAGCCCAGAACTGTTTGAAGAATTATGTTTTATGAAAATAAGTTACTAAAGCCGTTTATGAAAATAAACTATTTAAGTAACTCCGATTTGGTTTTTGAAGAAACTCTTTTCTTAAATCAAAAAGAATTAATCACAAGAAGTGTTTAATAAAAGTATGTACGAGATCTATTCAAGATTTGAGCAACAAGTTTAAAAGATAGTTTAAACAAGTTTTAAACACAGCACAACCAAGAATGAGGTGAGGAGATGTAGAAAGATTTTGTTCATGATTTTTTACGTGGTAAAACCTCACCAATTGAGGAAACATCCACGACTCCCTCTACGGAGTAAAATGAAAAATTCACTAAAACAAATTTATGAGTTACAAACTATATAACTAACATGCATACAACTCAGACCTATATAAGATTAGGAATGTACCCTCTGGTGTCCTTATAACTTCTCTGCAGTTCTGATTGTAGATGTAGTTCTCTCAGTTTGTCAACTTCTGATTTGTTCCAGCACTTTACGTCGACTTATGTTCACTAGATCTTATTACCAACACTTTTCGTGTTGTAGGGTGAAAGTGTTTGTGGAGGTGCTCTCTAACACATGCATGCACACACACACACACTTATTAAGTACAAACAGTCCTAACAAATTACAGTAAGACTACATGCTGTGATCTTTTATTTTCTTTCTTCTTACAAAACTTTAAACCTTATTTGGCCTTTCAATCAATCCCAGAATCCACGGATATCTTGCTTAGAAATTAGTCAAGATCTTAATCAATCTCAGTTTAGAAAATATTTTCGAGATTGAAAACCTCCAAGTGTGATTCCAAACTAGGTCAAAGATTTAGTTTTACAAGAACAAGAAATAGAAAGCATTTATTGTTGATTTCAAAGTAGGAAAACGTTTTAGAGAAAATAATCAACAATATATTTCTCAAGATGAGAAATAAAGAATGAAACTAAGTGTAATGTAACATGAATAACTCAAATCTGAGATTTCTATGGAATCAGAAACTAGATCTAAGTAAAAGTTTAAGTTGGAAACAAGATCTAACGAACACAAGGTTACAGCAACAAAAATAACTCAACTCAAACTCTCAAACACTCAAGAACACTCAGGGTAGTGTTTTTGGATATGGTGTTTTGAAGAAGTGTTTGGGTTAGGTTTGAAGAGGATTTGGACGAACGAAGTTAGGGTTTCTAACTTTTCTTTCTCTCTCTGATTTCTCTCTTCTCTCTTCTCTCTCTACTCTCTCTTCTCTCTGAAAAATGGAAAATGGCAAAAGTCTTCGAAGTCTGAGAGTAAAGCTCTTTTTATAGTGTGAGGAGAAGGTTCGAGAGACCTGATCAAAACCAAGGGCTAGGATCGAGTCAATATAATTTGACTTGAATCCAAGGGCTCACACAAAGCGGTAATTAAATGAAACGTGATTGGCTTAAAAAGTTACACTGGGATTCATCAAGGCAATATGCAGATCGTTGATAAGAAATGATCCAAGGGTTCAAAACATACGCGTTTTTAACTCAGTAAAGACACACAATTCCAACCAATCAGATGCCGACAGGTGTAGGGCAAATACAGGATATAAAACGCGCGTCTAAAATAATTAAAACCATACCCTCATGTTTATGCCGCTTTTGGATTCTACCCAAGGTAACATTAGGCCAATATTCCCCACAAATTATATTTATAGAATGACCCCAAAAACTTATAAATCAAGTTTTAATTAATAAAAACTTGTTTAAAAATGTTTAAAAAATCCCAAAAAAATTATTAAAAAACAAACTTAGGGATTTAAACACACTCAACATATGTACACACATTATTATGCAGTATGACAAGCATGAATTGAATTCTACTGTGTGTGAGTGTTGGCAATAGTCTCTTGATCACTACAAGATAGAGAGATGAAGAAGCAAACCAATTTCTAAGGTTCTTTGGTTTCTAGGATGGACATAATTTTGTCACAATTTCCAAACTAGATGAGCACTTATACAATATAGAGTCAAGTGAGTCAAAAGTATAAGGGCTTCAATCTCCCCCTTTGGAAATATGAGACAAAATCTCCTTTGAGTCAACTAGGACTCGTAGGGCAACAAAAATAAAGAAAAACTTAATCCTATCAAAATTCTATCTACCCAAATTCTAGAAATCAAAAAGTACATAACTCAACAATTTACAATTTAACACCCTATTACATCAGTTGAGAATGACTGTACAAAAAGAGTACCTGTAATGAATTACTAAGATCAAGTTGTTTAGTATATACAAGAGATTAATAGACTCAAATTTCTCCCCCATTTTGTCTCAAATGGACAAAGGGAAAAAACTTGGACAAACAGCAAAGTTATTACTCAGCACAAACCATACCAATAGATTTACGTAATGAAATGAATCTATTATAATCTAGAGGTTTGGTAAACATATCTGCGAGTTGTAGATCAGTAGGAAGGTAATTGATTTCTAATTCCTTGGATTCAACCAATTCACGTATAAAATGATGTCTTATTTTTATATGCTTTGTTCGCGAGTGTTGAATAGGGCTTTTAGAAATATTAATCACACTTTGATTATCACAATAGAGATGCAATTGGTTTTCTTGAATACCATAATCACTTAGCATTTGTTTAAGCCACAATAATTGAGCACAACAACTACCAGCAGCTATGTATTCAGATTCAGCTGTCGAGAGTGATGTGTAGTTTTGTTTTTTACTACTCCATCCTACCAAGTTATTACCAATATAATAACATGCTCCTGAAGTTCTTTTACTATCATCAGTACACCCAGCCCAGTCAGCATCAGTGTACCCAATAATAGTGCTTGGTGTGTTATTAGTGTACCAAAGTCCTAGATTCAGAGTTCCTTTAACATATTTAATTATACATTTAACAGAATTCAAATGGCTCTCTTTAGGGTTGTTTTGATAACGAGCACATACACACACAGCATACATGATATCAGGACGCGAGGCAGTAAGATATAGTAATGTTCCTATCATACTATGATATAGAGTAGGATCTACATATTTTCCATTTTCATCTTTAGACAATTTTACCGTAGTACTCATAGGTGTTTTAGCATCTTTAGCACTCTCGAGGCCAAATTTCTTAACGATCTCTAAAGCGTACTTAGATTGCGAAACAAATAATCCTTCTGGATTTTGTTTGACTTGGAGACCTAGGAAGAACTGTAACTCCCCCATAAGGGACATCTGAAATTCCTTACTCATAATTTCAGAAAAGGATTTTACTTCTGAGGGAGAAGTTGATCCAAATATAATATCGTCTACATAAACTTCAGCAATAGTAATGTGTTTGTCAAAATGTTTGACAAAGAGAGTTTGGTCATTTCCACCTCTTTTGAAACCTTTATCCAAAAGAAAACTGGAAAGACGCTCATACCAAGCTCTAGGAGCTTGTTTAAGGCCATATAAAGCCTTTTTCAGAAGAAATACATGATTTGGATAATTAGGGTCAATGAACCCTTTAGGTTGTTCTACGTAGGTTTCTTCAGCCAGAATTCCATTAAGGAACGCAGATTTGACATCCATTTGATATAATGTAAAATGCATGTGACAAGCTATAGCAAAAAGCAGACGAACTGATTCTAAACGAGTAACAGGGGCAAAGGTCTCGTTAAAATCAATTCCTTCTATTTGAGAGTATCCTTGAGCAACTAATCTAGCTTTATTTCTAATTATTATCCCATTTTCATCAGTTTTATTTTTGAAAATCCAACGAGTAGCAACAACCTTTTTGTGATCAGGACGTGGAACAAGATACCATACATCATGAATGACAAATTGTAAAAGTTCATCCTGCATAGCAGAAATCCAGTGAGAGTCATTCAGTGCCTCATTTACATTCTTTGGTTCCACAAGGGAAACAAAACATGCATAATGTGCATAATTTCTTAGTTGTGATCTTGTACGCACTGGCTCACTAGGGTTACCAACTACGTTGTTTATGGGATGATCTTTAGAAACCCAGTTAGGTACTTCAGGTGTCTCAATAGGTAATGAATTATCTATTTCAAAAGAGTCATTTTCCAAAATATTTGAAGACTCTTCTTCAATAGGTAAGTCACCAGTCTTGCTTTCTACAGTAGTGTCATGATCGAGGTGTAAAACCGAGCGTCCGTGTAATACGCTAGTCGTTGTTATCGGCTTCCAACCTCAATACAAAAAAAAAACCTAAACTTTTAACTACACTTTTATGGAGTATAGTAGTAAGTCTGGGTATCGAATCCACAAGGAATGTTTTATAGAATTTAATTGATTTATTACTTCTAAAATAAAAGTGAAAAAGATGATGATGGTTGACAAGGGGAAATAAGTTGGAACAAATTTATAAAACTAATTAAAATGAATGAGGAAATAGGTTGGAATACAATCCCCCAATCCCTAGTAATTACCCATTAGAATACTAGAATTATAAATTATAAATTTGAATGAATCCAGTCTTTATAGATCCTAAGCATTACATATATGAGGTTCAAGCCCGCATCATATGAAATCAAAGATAAATATAAAGCGGTGCTAAATAATTACACGCACATCATATTCTTAAATATCCCAAGTACCTAGGGCAAGAGAGATTAAAAGATCTAGGATGATTGTGAACTTCTCTTACACGATTCTTTCAAATTTAAATTTAAATTCTATTTCCTACGTAGATAAATTACATCAGAATGGGTTCATGCATCCCAACCCTTAAAAATTAGCTAAACATGATGAAAACAAAAGAAAACTCTAACAAACATTGTTAACAATTTGCAAAACAATTGAGAATTGAATGGAAAAATAAAATAGAGAATAGAAATTGATACTTGTATTTAGAAAGAGGAGAAAGAGATGAATTTGAATCCAGCAAAACTTCTTCTTCAAACTTACAACTAGGGTTTATGAAAACTTCTACCAAAGAAAACTACAATCTAACTTTCTCTCTCTAATCCTACTCCTACCCTCTAGAATTTGACTCCCTCTCTCTAGAATTCAACCCCCCTTGAAAATGAGGTAGGGCTTGGTCTTTTATAGCACCAAGTTGCACGAATTTGGCATCAAATTTCGCTTGTGGAACAAGTTTTTGCCAACCAATCACCATAAAATCTGCATAATTAATGACAGAAATCCGCACATCTAGACTCTTCATTATCGTGCAACTTCAAAACATCGTAACTTCTTCACGGTAGCTCGGATTGAGGTGCCGTTTTTTCCAGTATTCTTGTAATTTAGTGCTCTTCAACTTTATAGTTGGCCCCACCTTTGGACTAAGGCTAAAAATTACGAAAGTGCCCGTCAACTCTCCATTTCTTGGTTTCTTTCACTGTTTTGAGTTCTCCTTCGCACTAACTTGCATGAAATACCTGTAAAACAAATGAGAAATACACAAAACACGAAATACTTGCCAAAAAAGGTTAGTAGCATAAATAAGAGACAAATCCAAGCTAAATACACTGCACGGGACCATAAAAATACCGAAATTAAGGGGATAAATGTGAAGAATATGTGCCTAATCATGTCACTAACAATTACATTTATGGATTCCATCAAGGTTTTAGTGCGAAGATTATACACTCGATAAGCTCTACTGTTAGGCGAGTATCCTAGAAATATGGCTTTATCTCCCCGGCTCTCAAATTTAGATAAGTGTTCCCTATCTTTGCATACATAACAAGTACTGCCAAAAGTTCTAAGATACTTGAGATTAGGCTTTTTATTGTGCCAAAGTTCGTAAGGGGTTTGTTTGGAATTCTTTCTAAGATAGACCCTATTAATAATGTGACACGCAGTACGAATAGATTCTACCCAAAAATATTTAGGTAAATTCTTGGCATGTAACATAACACGTGCCATCTCTTGTAGGGTACGATTCTTTCTCTCGGCGATTCCATTTTGTTGAGGAGTTTTAGGAGCACTGAACTCGTGTTTGTAACCATTATAGTCACAGTATTCTATAATACCAGTGTCTTTGAATTCACCACCTCTATCACTACGGATTCTATTTACTTGAGTGTCCTTTTCATTTTCAATCCTAAGAAGAATTTTTAGGAAGGTTTGGAAAGTGTCATACTTTTGTTTTAAAAAGGCTACCCAAGTAAATCTGGTGAAGTCATCAACCATAACTAAGATGTAACTGTGTCCACAAAGGCTAACAGTTTGGGAGGGACCCATTAGGTCCATATGGATGAGTTCTAAGGGGTTAGAGGTGAGAATATCTTTGACTTTCTTACGAGGTGCCTTAACAATTTTACCTTCCTGACAGAAACCACAGACAATATTATGAATGGGTTTAATTTTTAGAATTCCTCTTACTATGTCATGAGTAGATAATTTACTAAGATTATCGTAATTTATGTGACCCATTCTGTTATGCCATATCTCGTTGTCATCCATTCTGGCAACATTACAAATTTCAGAATTGTTCTTGACAGTGTAGAAATTGTCAGGAGTTCTGAATCCAGTAACTATGCATTCACCTTTTTCATTTAAAATTTTGCAATTGTTCTTTGAAAAGGTAACAGTATGGTCTGAGTCACAAAATTGAGAAATACTAAGTAAATTGGCCTTTAGACCTTTAACTAGAAGAACATCTTTAAGAATAGGAAGCCCATCTTCTTGGAGAGTTCATTTGCCTATGATTTGAGATGAAACTCCATCACCAAAAATGACTTTACCACCAGCAAATCTGGTTTTGTTTAAAAGTTTAGATTCATCTACAGTCATGTGCTTAGAACATCCAGAGTCTAAATACCAACCAGAAGATGTGTGTTCAGCTTTTAAAGCAGTAACAACAATATTACACTTCATCTGAGGTAATAGATCATCTTTTCTAACCCAAATTGCTCTAGTCTTCATCTTGCGCTTATTAGCTCTCAACTGATAAAATTTGCGAGCATTAAATTTTTGCTGAAAAATATTTTGCGCATGATTTTGAATTTTGTGAAAGACTTGAGCATTTGGTTTAGGAAAGTGCTTAGGATTCCTTCTAGGAAATGTTCTTTTAGGTTTGGTATTTCACTTTCTATAGTTAGAGTTTTTATCTGGTTGTCTAGAAAGTATATAATTGTTTCAACTCCTCCTAGAATAGTTAAAGTTCTGGTAGATATGAGGATTATAGACAGTTTTAACTAGTCTCCTCACATAGCAACCATCGAAAGAGTGACCATATATGTCGCAGTAGGAGCAATAAAGATTGCTCAGGATGGGGGTCTCCTTAGGAAAGTCTCTAAACAAAGGTTTTGAAAAGTTTTGAGGCTGGACTTTATTCCTAGGTAGTACAGGTTTGAATGTAGGTTCACTCTTTCTGATAAAGGGGCAGACGTATTTAGCCTTAGGTGAACTTTCAAGCTTAGAGCAACTTGATTCCCCAGTGTTAAAATTTTGATGTTTCAAATCAAAATCAGTTTTTAATGAATGAAAATCTGGGCATGTTTCAATAGGTCTTTTGCCTCCTGACACAAATTTGATAGGTTCAAAAGATTTAGTTTGTGTCTTCAAATTGGGGCAAAACCCTATACCAGTTCGATCATTAGAATTGGTTTTAGATTCAGCAACACATTCATCAAAACAGTTAGAATTATTTTCAAATTTTGTAAGTTTTTTTAACACAGTTGTTGTCTTTTCTTTGGATTGTTCCAATTCTAACAATGTCCCTTCGTACTTTTTCTCCAGAATTTCATTAGTTTCAGTCAAATTTTTTAATTTTTCATCAAAAACTTTAATTTCACTTTCATGAGTTAAACATTGGGTAGTATACTCTTCAGCATTCAGTTTAACCATCAGGCTTAGATCTTCCAACTTTTTGGTAAGTTCTTTCACAATTTTTTCTAGTCTAGCGCTTTCCTTGAGAGTTTTAGCATAAAGTGTGTGAATGTCTGGGAGGTCTTCATTGTCCGAGTCACTAAGTGTGGTGTGTGAAGTGACCCCTAAAGCTTCATTCTTAGAACTCACACACCCATTGACATCGTCATTATCGCTTTCCCTTTGACTCACACACCCCGAGGTAGAACATGCAACATTCTCAGTAATCAAAGCATCTAAACCAGTAATAACCATATTCGAAGTATCAGTCATAGAATTATTTGGTTCATCCTCATTAACAAACATAGGCATGTCATCATTATAAATAATCTTGGCAAAGAAAGACATGCTAGGATCAAAAACATCTGATGACTCAGGTTCCTCATTTTTAGAGTCACTTGAATCATCCCTTGTTTTGCAGATGTTAGCTCTAGTATGTTTGTTTTGAGTGTTCAAGTTAACTCTACAGTCTTGAGCAATGTGTCCCAGTTTACCACATCTATAGCATTCGGTCTTCTTAAGGTCTATATTAGGTCTGATATGGGAGTCCTTGTGATTTTTGTCATGGTTTTTCTCATGAGGTCTGTGACTAGAGGGAGTTGGATAATTTGACTTGCCTTGTTTATTTGCCACTTTGTTTCTAAACTTAATGATTTTCTTGAATTGTTTTGTCATTAAGGCAATCTGATTGCCCAAACTCTCTATATCGCAGTCCTCATCAGATTCATCATTGGAAGTATTAAACTCAGGCTTAATCAATTTAGAAGAGAATCTTATATTGGAACTAGTCTGTTTCCTATGGGATTGGGTTAATTGTTTCTTAAATTCCAGTTCCATTTCCACAGTTCTTAATTTACTACTGAGTAATTCAGGAGTGAGATTTATGTCACACATTTCCTCAATAGCATATCTTTTGTTATCATACTTCTATGGTAATGATCTCAGAATTTTAGATACAATTTCTTGTATATCATAAGTTATCCTATTAGCATGCAGTTTGGTCACAATATCAGTCAGGTTCATATAGAAGTCATCAAATGACTCAGTCTCAGACGTAATTAAGGAGTTATACTGCTGGATAAGCATTTGAGTTTTAGCAGCCTTAACTCTAGTGTCTCCTTCATGAGCAGTAACCAAGGTGTCCCAAGCTTCCTTAGAAGTGGTACATGATGAGATTCTTTTGAACTCATGTTCATTTATGGACATAAATATGGCATTCTTTCCTTTGTTATTATTTCGAGAAACTTGTTTCTCTTCTTGAGTGAACTCACTTAAAGCTTTCTTAACCCTCTCATTACTTCCTTCGTTGGCTGGTTTTTTAGGAAAAGTATAACCATTTTCAACAATGTCCCAGACATCATCTCCCAGAGTTCCTTGAATAAAACCAATCATTCTTACTTTCCAGTAAGCAAAATTGGTTCCATCAAAGATTGGAGGTCTGGTCAAGTTACCAAATCTTTCATTTTTCTCGTCTATATGTGATTTTCAGAAAACAATTTCAGAAACACAAGATCTTTTTAAAAGCAATTTAACCAAGATCTGATACCAATTGAAAATACGTTACTAAAGCCGTTTATGAAAATAAACTATTTAAGTAACTCCGAGTTGTTTTTTGAAGAAACTCTTTTCTTAAATCAAAAAGAATTAATCACAAGAAGTGTTTAATAAAAGTATGTACGAGATCTATTCAAGATTTGAGCAACAAGTTTAAAAGATAGTTTAAACAAGTTTTAAACACAGCACAACCAAGAATGAGGTTAGGAGATGTAGAAAGATTTTGTTCACGATTTTTTACGTGGTAAAACCTCACCAATTGAGGAAACATCCACGACTCCCTCTACGGAGTAAAATGAAAAATCCACTAAAACAAATTTATGAGTTACAAACTATATAACTAACATGCATACAACTCAGACCTATATAAGTTTAGGAATGTACCCTCTGGTGTCCTTATAACTTCTCTGCAGTTCTGATTATAGATGTAGTTCTCTCAGTTTGTCAACTTCTGATTTGTTCCAGCACTTTACGTCGACTTATGTTCACAAGATCTTATTACCAACACTTTTTGTGTTGTAGGGCGAAAGTGATTGTGGAGGTGCTCTCTAACACATGCATGCACACACACACACTTATTAAGTACAAACAGTCCGAACAAATTACAGTAAGACTATATGCTGTGATCTTTTCTTTTCTTTCTTCTTACAAACTTTAAACCTTATTTGAACTTTCAATCAATCCCAGAATCCACGGATATCTTGCTTAGAAATTAGTCAAGATCTTAATCAATCTCAGTTTAGAAAAGATTTTCGAGATTGAAAACCTCCAAGTGTGATTCCAAATTAGGTCAAAGGTTTAGTTTTACAAGAACAAGAAATAGAAAGAATTTATTGTTGATTTCAAAGTAAGAAAACGTTTTAGAGAAAATAATCAACAATATATTTCTCAAGATGAGAAATAAAGAATGAAACTAAGTGTAATGTAACATGAATAACTCAGATCTGAGATTTCTATGGAATCAGAAACTAGATTTAAGTAAAAGTTTAAGTTGGAAACAAGGTCTAACGAACACAAGGTTACAGCAACAAAAATAACTCAACTCAAACTCTCAAACACTCAATAACACTCAGGGTAGTGTTTTTGGATATGGTGTTTTGAAGAAGTGTTTGGGTTAGGTTTGAAGAGGATTTGGACGAACGAAGTTAGGGTTTCTAACTTTTCTTTCTCTCTCTGGTTTCTCTCTTCTCTCTTTTCTCTTTTCTCTCTACTCTCTCTTCTCTCTGAAAAATGGAAAATGGCAAAAGTCTTCGAAGTCTGAGAGTAGGGCTCTTTTTATAGTGTGAGGAGAAGGTTCGAGAGACCTGATCAAAACCAAGGGCTAGGATCGAGTCAATATAATTTGACTTGAATCCAAGGGCTCACACAAAGCGGTGGTTAAATGAAATGTGATTGGCTTAAAAAGTTACACTGGGATTCATCAAGGCAACATGCAGATCGTTGATAAGAAATGATCCAAGGGTTCAAAACAAACGCGTTTTTAACTCAGTAAAGAAACACAATTCCAACCAATCAGATGCCGACAGGTGTAGGGCAAATACAGGATATAAAATGCGCGTCTAAAATAATTAAAACCATACCCTCATGTTAATGCCGCTTTTGGATTCTACCCAAGGTAACATTAGGCCAATATTCCCAATAAATTATATTTATAGAATGACCCCAAAAACTTATAAATCAAGTTTTAATTAATAAAAACTTGTTTAAAAAATGTTTAAAAAATCCCAAAAAAATTATTAAAAAACAAACTTAGGGATTTAAACACACTGAACATATGTACACACATTATTATGCCGTATGACAAGCATGAATTGAATTCTACTGTGTGTGAGTGTTGGCAATAGTCTCTTGATCACTACAAGATAAAGAGATGAAGAAGCAAACCAATTTCTGAGGTTCTTTGGTTTCTAGGATGGACATAATTTTGTTACAATTTCCAAACTAGATGAGCACTTATACAATATAGACTCAAGTGAGTCAAAAGTATAAGGGCTTCATTTTACCCATAGCAGATTCTGAATAATTTTGGTACATTAACAAGGAGTGAGGGACTTGGGTTAATGTTGGAAAAATATATGAAATTGAGGAATAAAATTATGAGAGAGATATCTACATAATAATAATAATAATAATACGATTAAGAGATGAATAATCGTCATTGTTAAGTACAGGTTAATATTGGTGATATATATGGGTACTTGGGATTATGTGAGTGATAACTACATAATAAATATACAATGATAATCGCGATTAACAAGTACGGGTGGTATTCGAGAAATACAATGGGTACTTGGGGTAGGATGAATTCCTAATTTGAGATAAAGGTCGGGTCTGTACCTATTCCTATATAGGTAGAGTATATACCTATTGCTTGATTAATTTATGTGTATGACATACCTAGCCTACTTGCTATCAATGGGAGGTTTACATGTAGAGGGAAGTCATATCCTGATGAGAATTAAGGTGGATCTTTGACTTGTTACCTCAAAACATAGGACTTAGGTTGGATTGCCATTATTGAGAACAGTGGTATTGAATGGTCTTCGGGTGCGTAGGTATGTGCGTAGCCCAAAGACTTAGGATTATGTTCGCCTCCACTATTTGTGATTTGTTAATTATGGTTCGTGGGACATACGGAACCTATGGTCTTTTATACAGTGACGAGATGTACTGTGACATGATTGCAGAGTACGCATGCACCGCAACTGAGTCTTGGGGTGTAGTTTAGTATATATATAATAGAGTGAGTGTGTGACACCCTGCATAATTAAACCTTGGGTGATCAAGCCTTAATTTAATTTAAACAGGTTTCTTAAATGGTTCATTCTTAGCATCACTATCGAAAACTTTTTAAATTACTAACCACCTAAGTGAAATTAAGCTAGTGCCAAATTTTATCTTCCTTATGCAGAATAAACAACCCATACAAAACGATACAATTCCAGCAATACTAAAACAATTCGCATAAATAACTGAATACAAATAAAGTCTTGCCAAAAACCACGTCCAAGAAAAATCAACTCAAAATCCAAAATCAGAATAACTGTAAAAGTAAAGATTAGACAACATGTCCCAACTGAGAGCACTAAAACTGAGATCCTGCACTAGATCTGAAAAAGAGAAAACGTCTAAACAATCCCTGCAACATCCACACGTGCTGCAGCTCCCAAATCCCTGGAATGAAATCATGTTGGGTGTCCCTGTGGCTGGGTACCTAAAAGGTTTTTAAAAAATTTTACATAGCAAGAGTTAGTACTCAAAAACATTTAAAAATATTTTGCAAGCAGTTATCACAATTGAGTTATTGATTACACATATTAAGATTTTGCACACTCCTTTGAGCTTCCTCACCTCTCTTCTATAGTGCATGTCTAACGAGGATACTTAGTTCACCTAGTTATACTACCCCAGTTAACTAGATCAGAATACCCCACTGCATGTACCCCCTCACTAAGTCCCCATAACATACTCGCAGTATTTTAATAATCCATATTTCATATGCTATAAACGTAGATAACTTACTTACTTCTTGTTATCCTTATACTTATAATAATTACATCACGCTACTTAATTATTACTAAGATATTTTCAATCCATCTCATTATCTACTATCCTAAGTCAGTAGATTATACATATGGAATACATTTTATCACGCAACATGTATTAAATATTAATTATCACTAACATGTCCTTTTGACACACATAAAGGACTCTTGGTTCGGAATGATTCATCGACCCAAGTGAGAGTTGGTTCGGAATGATCCATCGACCCCAACTATATATATATATATATATATATATATATACACACATATTCCGGTTCGGGACTCTTTCATCGCGACACCAATTTTAAGGTTTGCTTCGGCATTTTACATCGACCCCAAACATATAGTAACTTTATGTTAGTTCGGAATATCTCATCGACCCTAACATAATTAATTTAGGTATAATTATCTTAACCCAAAAATTCATATAATTTATTTGGTACACACCAGACCTATCAAATCATGCCCGTACGTAATATATTTTACTTATATTCACCGTACTCATTAAATTACGATTTATTTTACTATCGCATTTATTCGAGTATTCACGCAACTCTAAGGGTCCTAGTTACCCCTCCCTTGATTCAGTAGTTAAGCTATCTCTAACCTACTGGTATTTTTTCGGAATTGACTCTCACTTTTTCTGTAACTAAATTCTCACATTCCCGACACACGACTCAATCGGTTACCTTCCCGTTGATCCATTTCTCCAAATTTCACACTCAATCAATTATGAAAAAATCTCACGGTACACCTACTGGTATCTATTAAGTCCCTTCATAGGTAAAATGTCATCACAAAGGTTCCCATTAAGTGACGGTAATTGAAAAGAAATTTATCCACAAAATTCTCTAAAGTACAGCTAGGGTCGATCGATCGATGGGATATGGTCGATCGATCGACTGCTCGATCGATCGACATTCAAGGGTCCATCGATCGATCGAGCAGTGATAGACCCAAATCGTCTTCTTCATGCGGGTTACACCATTTTTGTTTATCCATCTCCCATGATAATTCACCATACTTGCAACTAACAATTTCTAATCATTCCAACATATTCTGGGATGATTACTAACGATCTAAAACAACAAAAATCATTACAAATTTCGTCCAGATTAATTAAAAGTCTTCTTATTATTCAATAACCCTAAAAATACAATCCTTCCATCTTTTCATCATAAGTCCAGATTTTTAGTTCAATTTAATCATCAAGTCTTCTATGATATCAGATTATTTAGAGATAAAAACCGTTCTACATGAAATCCCTATCAATCATGGATCATATTCAAGTGTTTGCTCCCAAAAATATCATAAAAATCATGTTCTTCCTAAAACCTATATATGGGTATTATAACTCAATTTATTTTGCAAATAACCACTTGCCTTATGTTTTGTAGGGTCTGATTTCATGGTTGTTGTTGATGATTGATGATTCTTATCCTTCAATCCTTCTTCCCAACAAGTTGGTAGTGAAATCTCCTTTGAATTCTCCCTACTTCCTTCTTTTGCCTTAGGAAATTGTTTCTCTCTTATCTCTAATGGCTATGGTGTATTTTTCTCCTCTCTAACCCTAGCCTCCAACTCTTATAATCTGACTTAGGGTTTCAAAATTCGTTGGTCTCCTCACCCTTAAATCTAAAGAGACCAAAATGTCCTCGTATGGTCCCGGTTTAGCCCAAAAATGACCCGTCACTCAACTAGTACCCCCGGGTACACTATTTTGACTAATTCGACCCTTTCGGAATCATCTCTGGACTCTAAATTATCTTTTTAGTCTCTTAAAATATTATTCTCATCTCACCTTCAATTTTGTCTACGCGCGACACTCGGTCGAGATAAACTCAGGTACGTTCATATAAATCGCTAGGCCGTACATATCAACTTTCAATATTTACTATTCATATTTAGTAAATTTTTAATCGTCATATTAATCAGTGTCTAACTTTCAATTTATGTCTAATAGCCATATGATTAATTAATCACTTAATAATCATTATTATTATTACATCACATTAAATTACTCTACTCACGTAATTTAAATAAAATGTATTTTCACATTAAATTACTCTACTCACGTAATTTAAATAAAACGTATTTTCCTTCTTAATTTTTTTTAACTATGCATAAATACGAGGTATTACATACTTCCACCCTTACAAAGGAATTTTGTCCTCGAAATTTAGAAAATACCTGCGGTGCATATCCTCTTCCTGCTCCCAAGTAGACTCATCTATATTGTCATGTCCCCACTGTACTCGCAGTAAGGGTACCACCTTGGATGGTAGTTTGTGCTCACTATAATCTAGAATAGCCACAGGTCTTTCCTCATACGAGACATCTGGCTGCAAGTCGATCTCCTCCAGTGGAATGTACCAGAAGGCTCTCTCACTCCTCTTGTATTTCTTTAGCGACGCCACATGGAATACATCGTGTATTCGCTGAAGATGCTCGGGGAGTCCCATTCTGTAAGCTACCGGTCCCACCCTTTCAATGATAGGAAACGATCCAATATATCTCGGGGCTAACTTCCCCTTCTTTCCGAACCTCATAATCCCCTTCATAGGAGATACACGAATTAACACCTGGTCGCCCACATCTAGTTCCACGTGTCTCCTACCGGCATCAGCATAACTCTTCTGCCTATCCTGAGCTATTCGAATACGTCCTCGAATCAACTATATTTTGGAAGAAGTCGCCTGTATCATCTCTGGTCCCAATAGCTTGTTATCCCCCACCTCTAACCAATAGGCGGGCGAACGACAAGGCCTCCCATAAAGTGCCTCGAATGGGGCCATACCGATAGTGAATTGGTAAGAGTTGTTATATGCAAATTCTACCAAAGGAAGGTATTGCTCCCATCCTTCCCCAAAATCTAGGACGCACATCCTCAACATATCCTCTAACATTTGGTTTTCCCTTTCAGTCTGACTGTCTGTCTGCGGGTGATACGCCGTACTCAACCTCAAGTCGATGCCCATGGCCTCCTAAAAACTCTACGAGAAATGTGACACAAAGATTTTGTCTCTGTCAGACACAATATTAATAGGAACTCCGTGTAGCTTAACGATCTCTGAAATGAATAGCTGCGCATACCGCATCGTATCATAGTCTGTACGAACCGGCAAGAAATGAGTTACCTTAGTCAGCCGATCCATTATCACCCATATGTAATCGTGACCCTTCTGCGACGTTGGTAACCCAGTAATAAAATCCATCGAGATACTCTCCCACTTCCACACGGGAATCTTCAGTGGTTGTAGCATCCCCGAAGGTCTCTGATGGTCAATTTTTACAAGCTGACATGTAACACACCTTGAGACAAACTCTGAAATGTCTCGTTTCATACCTGACCACCAATATATTCGTCGCATGTCCTGGTACATTTTGTCCCCGCCTGGATGTACCGAAAACTTTGACCCGTGCAACTCCGTCATTACGTCATGCCTGAAATCATCCTCCTCAAGTACTATCAGTCTACCATTAAACCGTAGTCCGCCCTCTGAGCTGATAGAGTAGGATTTCGCCCCCTCGGCCAGTAACTGTGGTACTTTGTCCTGACAAAATGGGTCCTCGGCCTGTGCCCTCACTACCCGCATAACACTCTCGGGAGTGATGGATAAAACTGCCATGTAAGCTCTAGCTATCTCATCCTCGTGTCGAAGTTCACTCCACTTCGCCTTCCAGATTTTTGCTAGCTCTCTGGTAGGCCTTCTGCTTAACGTATCCGCCACCACATTAGCCTTACCAGGATGATATTGTATATCAAACTGGTAGTCCTTCATGAATTCAAGCCACCTCCTTTGCCTCATGTTTAGATCCTTCTATGTGAAAAGATACTGAAGTGACTTATGATCCGTGAATAGAGTGAACTGCTCACCCAGAAGATAGTGTCTCCATATCCTCAATGAAAAAATAACTAATGCCAACTCGAGGTCATGGGTGGAGTAATTCTTCTCATGTGGCTTAAGCTTTCGGGACGCATAAGCAACAGCTTTCTCTTCCTGCAATAACACACCCCCAAGCCCCTGTAAGGATGCGTCAGTATAGACTCGGTACTCCATTCCGCTCCTAGGCGACGCAAGAACGGGTGCTGATGTCAACTTGTCCTTTAGCTCATCAAACACTAACTGACGACAGTCATTCCATACAAAGGGCACTCCCTTCCGAGTCAGGTTCATCCAAGGACCGAAAATTTTTTAGAACCCCTTGATGAAGCGACGATAATAACCGGATAACCCTAAAAAGGTGCAAATTTCGATCGGTGTCGTGGGATGTCCCCACTTCCTCACTGTCGATACCTTACTCGGGTCAACAGCAATGCCTCTGTCGGATACAATGTGGCCTAAGAACCTAACCTCCCGAAGCCAAAATCCACACTTCTCAAACTTGGCGTATAACTGATGGTCCCGTAATGTCTGTAGAACCATTCGTAAATGTTCGGTGTGTTCCTCCTCCGTGCGAGAGTAGATTAGAATGTCGTCTATGAATACAATCACAAACTGGTCCAAAAATTCCCTGAATACCCTGTTCATGAGATCCATGAATACTGTACGCGCATTAGTGAGCCCAAACGGCATTACCCTGAACTCGTATGACCCATACCGCGAAAGGAAAGCAGTCTTAGGTACATCCTCTTCACGAATGCGCAATTGGTGGTAACCGACCTCAAATCAATCTTTGAGAAGTACACAGCCCCTCTCAACTGATCAAACAAGTTTTCAATCCTCGGTAATGGATACTTATTACGTATCGTCACTTTGTTCAACTCCCTGTAATCTACACACAGACGAAGTGAACCATCCCTTTTCTTTACAAATAACACCGGCGCACCACATGGCGATGTACTCCGTCGAATGAAACCCTGTCATAAGAGCCGCTAAATCTGTTCTCTCAGCTCTCGTATCTCATAAGGAGCCATGCAATACGGTGCTCTGGCAATCGGTCTCATCCCCGGTGCTAGTTTAATAACGAACTCTATCTCCCTGCTGGGTGGTAACCCTGGTATCTCCTGAAAGACATCCTCGAAATCCCTCACAATTGGGATTGAGTTCAGAGAAACGACAACCCCATGTGAGGTCTCCTCCTCAATATAATATAAATGAGTGCGCGATCCTCCCTCGGGGAGAGGCATCGCCATAAGGAACATCTCTTGTCCCGGGATGGAAAACGCGATAGGCCTCTCGTAGCAATCTACCATTGCCCTATAATGCGCCAACCAATCCATGCCTAGGATGACATCATAACCCTCCATATCTAACACTAGGAGGTCCACCACTAGACTCAATCTCCCGACCATAATGTCCACACCCTTACAAATCGAATGTATAAAGGACCCACTACCCATCGGTGACTCCACGCACATAAGATGAGTGTCAATTGTCGCTAAGAGGCCAGCTGCCTGTGCAAATCTAGTGGCAATAAATGAATGCGTTATCCCCGTATCAAACAAAATACTACCCTCAAGTCCATGAATAGGAAGCATACCCGCGACTGCTGGCGGTGCTGGAGGTGCTGGCTGAAATAGAATGTGACGGACGTGAACACACGCCCGTAGTGCATCTGGCCTGGCTGCAGGTCCTGTGCTGCTGCTGGGGCTAACGGAGCCTGCTGCCCCTATTGGGCATCCTATTGTTGTGCCCTGTCTTGCTGTGGACAATTCCTACTCTTGTGACCCTATTGGCCATAAGTGAAACACTGCCCCTGACCGTGGCCCTGTCGACCTTGGCCTTACTGTCCTCCACCTTGGTTCCCTTGGCCCTGTCGGCCCTGAGGAACTGGATGCTGGGAACCCTGCTGGCCCTGTCTGTCAAAGCGATGCCTCCCATACTTAAACTTCTTGGCAGAGTTCCCCTGTCGGGAATCCTGCCCTAGCTGGCCCACTGTTTGCTGTTGTGGTGTGCTACTTCCACTACTTCCATCCACTTTGCCTGGTTGGCTAGGCTCACCTCTCTTGTTTCCTTTTGCATGAAAGTGGTGATCCTGACAGTGTAGTAGATAGGCATTGACAACATCTGTGTATGTTATCCACGCCGGATTGCCGATAAAATGCTGTCTGATTCTCCAGGTCAATCCATCCATAAATTTTGACTTCTTTCGCTCCTCATCGCTCACCTCATTTGGCACAAAGTTAGCCAAGCGGGTAAACTCCTCCACATAATCAGCAACTGAGCCATCACCCTGAACCACCTCGCTGAATTTCTTTCTCATCTATGACTCTATTGCTGGAGGCAAATACTTGCGATCAAATCGCACCCAAAACTCAGAAATTTCCATTGTGTCCCTTTCCTCGGTGGTGGTAACTGACTCCCACCACTGTAAGGCCGCTCCCGACAGACGAAAATTGGTTAGAATTTGTTTCTGTACCTTGGTGCACTCTAGCATGCGCAAGTGGCGCTGGATATTTTTCTTCTAGTTGCACGCCTCCACTACATCGGTACTACCCTGGAACTCGGGCGGATGCCCTTTCTGAAATGTCTCTCTGACTCGCTGCCAAGTAAATGGCCCTTCTAGGGCTTGAACTACCGGTGCCACAGGAGGTGGTACTTGGGGCTGAGCAAAATGGGTTGCCATGGACCTCATCGTTGTCTCGATTGCCTGATCCACTATTACTGCAACCTGAGTAGTGGAAATTAACTCGGGTGGGGGTGGTGGCAGCGGCACCTGTGGCTCCTGATGAGCCTCCCTAACCTCATCTGTGGCTTCATCCCTCTCCGTTCGCTGCCTCCTCGGTGGCATCTGAAAAAAGATCAAATTGTATAAGTACACAGTTTATACAAAATTTTAAGAGCAGAAGTACGATAACCCAAAAGCGGATAGTGAATGAACAGTCCTAATAGTAGGGCTCTAATACAACCAAATGTTACGCTGAAAGACAGTAAGCCGTACAGATCCTATGGATACTAGAACTTGATGCTCTGATACCATCTGTGATACCCCGCCTAATTAAACCTTGGGTGATCAAGCCTTAATTTAATTTAAACAGGTTTCTTAAATGGTTCATTCTTAGCATCACTGCCGAAAACTTTTTAAATTACTAACCACCGAAGTGAAATTAAGCTAGTGCCAAATTTTATCTTCCTTAAGCAGAATAAACAACCCATAAGAAACGATACAATTCTAGCAATACTAAAACAATTCGCATAAATAATTGAATACAAATAAAGTCTTGCCGAAAACCATGGCCAAGAAAAATCAACTCAAAATCCAAAATTAGAATAACTGTAAAAGTAAAGATTGGACAACTTGTCCCAACTGAGAGCACTAAAACTGAGATCATGCCCTAGATTTGAAAAAGAGAAAACGTCTAAACAATCCCTGCAACATCCACACGTGCTGCAGCTTCCAAATCCCTGGAATGAAATCATGCTGAGTGTCCCTGTGGCTGGGCACCTAAAATGTTTTTAAAAAATTTTACATAGCAAGAGTTAGTACTCAAAAACATTTAAAAATATTTTTCAAGCAGTTATCACAAATGAATTAATGATTACACATATTAAGACTTCGCACACTCCTTTGAGCTTCCTCACCTCTCGTCTATAGTGCTTGTCTAACGAGGGCACTTAGTTCACCTAGTTATACTACCCTAGTTAATTAAATCAGAATACCCCACTGCATGTACCCCCTCGCTAAGTCCCCATAACATACTCGCATTATTTTAATAATTCATATTTCATATGCTATAAATGTAGATAACTTACTTACTTCTTGTTATCCTTATTCTTATAATAATTATATCACGCTACTTAATTATTAGTAAGATATTTTCAATCCATCTCATTATCTACTATCCTAAGTCAGTAGATTATACATATGGAATATATTTTATCACGCAACATGTATTAAATATTAGTTATCACTAACATATCCTTTTGACACACATAAAGGACTCTTGGTTCGGAATGATTCATTGACCCCAAGTGAGAGTTGGTTCGGAATGATCCATCGACCCCAACTATATATATATATATATATATATATATATATATATATATATATATATATATATATATATATATATATATATATATATATATATTCTGGTTCGGGACTCATTCATCGCGACACCAGTTTTAAGGTTTGGTTCGGCATTTTACATCGACCCCAAACACACAGTAACTTTATGTTAGTTCGGAATATCTCATCGACCCTAACATATTTAATTTAGGTATAATTATCTTAACCCAAAAATTCATATAATTTAGTTGGTACACACCCGCCCGTACAAAATATATTTTACTTATATTCACCGTACTCATTAATTTACGATTTATTTCACTATCGCATTTATTCGAGTATTCACGCAACTCTAAGGGTCCTAGTTACCCCTCCCTTAATTCAGTAGTTAAGCTATCTCTAACCTACTGGTATTTTTCCAGAATTGACTCTCACTCTTTCCGTAACTAAATTCTCACATTCCCGACACACGACTCAATCGGTTACCTTCCCGTTGGTCCATTTCTCCAAATTTCACACTCAATCATTTATGAAGAAATCTCACGGTACACCTACTGGTATCTATTAAGTCCCTTCATAGGTAAAATGTCATCACTAAGGTTCCCATTAAGTGACGGTAATTGAAAAGAAATTTATCCACAAAATTCTCTAAAGTACAGCCAGGGTCGATCGATCGACTGCTCGATCGATCGACATTCAAGGGTCCATCGATCGATCGAGCAGTGACAGACCCAGATCGTCTTCTTCATGCGGGTGACACCATTTTTGTTTATACATCTCCCATGATAATTCACCATACTTGCAACTAATAATTTCTAATCATTCCTACATATTCTGGAATGATTACTAACAATCTAAAACAATAAAAATCATTACAAATTTCGTCTAGATTAACTAAAAGTCTTCTTATTATTCAAGAACCCTAAAAATACAATCCTTCCATCTTTTCATCATAAGTCCAGATTTTTAGTTCGATTTAATCATCAAGTCTTCTATGATATCAGATTATTTAGAGATCAAAAACGTTCTACATGAAATCCCTATCAATCATGGATCATATTCAAGTGTTTGCTCCCAAAAATATCATAAAAATCATGTTCTTCCTAAAACTTATATATGGGTATTATAACTCAATTTATTTTGCAAATAACCACTTGCCTTATGTTTTATAGGGTCTGATTTCGTGGTTGTTGTTGATGATTGATGATTCTTATCCTTCAATCCTTCTTCCCAACAAGATGGTAGTGAAATCTCCTTTGAATTCTCCCTACTTCCTTCTTTTGCCTTAGGAAATTGTTTCTCTTTTATCTCTAATGGCTATGGTATATTTTTCTCCTCTCTAACCCTAGCCTACAACTCTTATAATCTGACTTAGGGTTCCAAAATTCGTAGGTCTCCTCACCCTTAAATGTAAAGAGACCAAAATGCCCTCGTATGGCCCCGGTTTAGCCGAAAATGTCTCGACACTCAACTAGTACCCCCGGGTACACTATTTTGACTAATTCGACCCTTTCGGAATCATCTGTGGACTCTAAATTATATTTTGAGTCTCTTAAAATATGTTTCTCATCTGACCTTCAATTTTGTCTACGAGCGACACTCAGTCGAGATAAACTCAGGTACGTCCATATAAATCGATAGGCCGTACATATCAACTTTCAATATTTACTATTCACATTTAGTAAATTTTTAATCGTCATATTAATCAGTGTCTCACTTTCAATTTATGTCTAATAGCCATAATGATTAATTAAACACTTAATAATCATTATTATTATTTCATCACATTAAATTACTCTACTCACGTAATTTAAATAAAATATATTTTCACATTAAATTACTCTACTCACATAATTTAAATAAAACGTATTTTCCTTCTTAATTCTTTTTTTAACTATGCAGAAATACTGGGTATTATGGAGTGTGTATATATACTTGTGATAGAGTTTACTGGGTGAATTAAGTAGACATGAAAGATAATGAAATCTTAAATGAATTAAGTATGTAAATACTTAATTATATTGAATTGGAAAAGGGATTATCCATGTTAAAGAGAAATTGGATATATATATATATATATATATATATATATATATATATATATATATATATATATATATAATAATAATGCTCCTGTGCGGACTAGTCCGCATTTTAAGAATGCGGACCGGACATGTGTCATCTAACGTTGCGCTTAGAAATTATCGCCTAAATTATAGGCACACTCTCTCTCTTTTATGGGCTCACCGCCAGGTGACACATGTCCGGTCCGCATTCTTAAAATGCGGACTAGTCCGCAGAAGAGCAGGACTGTGTATATATATATATTACCTGTATTGCGAGAGAAATACATGGCAAAGATATGGGCTATGGTTAGTTGGCACTGATATGAACTAATTAGTATGGGAATAGTAACTAGTATGGTTTTAAGGTACGTTAGGTGTGCACTCTAGATGAGAGGTGGGGATCTCAAGTGAGAGTCCAATAAATCTAACATGTATACAATAATTGCTTAATATAGCATTTGTTCACTTGCTGTTTTCTAAATTATTTTACATCGGGCTTTGACCCGTTTTCTTGCATATTCTCTTCTCTCTTGTATCTCCTACATCAGGTGTCCAGCCGCAGGGACGCCAACCATAGAGGACTAAGATTTTTGACGATCTATGGATGCTATGGAGTTTTGGACTTTGTTTAGACACTTTCATATTCATTGATTCATACTCTGTAGTTAATATTTTATTTCGGGCATGTCGACCAAGAGGATCTTAGTTATTTCTTTTCTATCTTAGACTTATTAAATTCTTATGTCGGTTTTATTACATTTAATTTTTTATGGGATTATTGTATTGAGATATTTAAACTGGAGAGTTTTATTCCAGTTGCATTTAATTCAGTTTTGTTATTACTCAATTGTTATTCATTGTGTGAATGGATTGTGTTAAATGGTTTATGTTTTAAAAGTAAAATTTTATTTATATTAAAATTTGAATAGTTTAAAACCTGCTTAGTTGGATATTAGGTGATTAAAAAAAATATTTTTCGACAATGATGCTAAGAATGAACCAACTGTAAATTCTGTTTTTATTGAGTATAGGACTGATCACTCGGTATTTAATTAAGCGGGGTGTTACACCTTAATCATAAGCTTCAACTCCATATCTTAGCTAGAACTTATTGCCCAGTTATCGTATGGGAATTTTGATTATAAAAATAAAGGAGGTATGTCCAAATAACAATTACAATGCTTTTATAATAGAATTAGATGATAGTTTGCTATATAGTAGGTCCAGTTTTCAAAAACAAAACATGAAAAAAGCATTATTGTGTATTAGTCCCATATAAGTGGCTTTTAATGCATAATGTCCATTTTATTTGTGTAAACTTAGCAGTCCTTTTTTCTAAAAAAATCTCACTTATGTGGAAATTTACACTCTCCTTATAAAACCCACACATTTTATCTCTCTTTCATTATTACACCTAGAGGGGGTCGGTGTAATTGGTTCAAGCTTGATGAAATCAGTCACTGAATTGCCAATTCCTCGGGACGCTAAGCTCTATATTCTACAAGTTTCAACATCTTTCTTGATCAAATCATCAAGTAGGCTACAACTACTCACGATTAATTGTGTTGTTCTCATTGACATGTCTAGCGTGAATAAAAGAATGGAGAGCATGAAGAACAAAAAGATGGACGATAAATAGGGCTAATTTTCATCTTATTTTATAGAGAAGTGTCTGGTCTAGTGGTTATTTATTGAATACACTAGAAGATGAAGTTGAAGAGATCGACCACATTTTTTTAACACAAATATCAAATCGTTTTTTTTTTTTTTTTGCTTTTTTTTCAAATCATCATTGATTTCTTTTTGCTTCCTTTTGCTAACCAGCATCAATGTCGTCGTCATCATCATTATCATCTCTCTCCTTACCCACTAAATGGTTGTGTTATAAATCCGTGTCAAATTCTATGATGTAAAACAAATAATTTATGTAGAATGTTTTTTAATATTTTGAAGTTTAGAAAACAGAACAAATAAATTCATAATTTAGTTGTTTATAGTATTTCACTTACCTGTTTAGTAGTATTTTGAACTGAAATAAGTAATTTATTGATTTTGTTTTGAAGTTACTTAAAAATAAATTATTTTCAAATCATGCTCACTACAAATAAATGAAAATTACTATATATTTTTTTAAACTTTTGCAAACATCATGTGGCTAAATATTTTAATTCTTGGATGTTTTAGAACAATGAACTATTTTTGTGAAATGTACATTAAGGTTAGACAATATTATAATCACTCGAATATTGGTTTTATTTATTTAAATTTTTATTTCAAAATTAAATACTCAATATGAACCTTGTTTGGTTTTTTAAGAATAGTTAGTTACAGTATTTAATGTTGAAAGTTGTTCTTGACAATAATATTTTTGTTATTTTTGTGTACTTGTTAGTTGAATAATTATAAAAATAGTATATGCCAAAAAAAATTGATAGGGACAAAAGCTTAATACTTAAATTATAATCTTTTTGTTTTATTATTTTTTTAGTAGATAAAAACTATGATTATTTTTTGTTTTCTTAGTAAATGAAAACTTGGATTGGAAAACGGAACAAAAATAGTTTATGTTATATATAATACATTTTTAAATCATTCAATTTTTTATGAATAAAACGTTTTACAAATAGAAACTCTTTGGAAAAAATTAAAAACCTTTTTCAAATAAAAACTATTTTAAAATTCTTTTTCTATAACTAAAAACTTTAAGAACTATTTTTAACTTTAAAACGATTATATATATATATATATATATATATATATATATATATATATATATATATATATATATATATATATATATATATATATTAAACCATTTTTATTAAAAATGTTGATTTTTTATACATAAACATTTTTTATAAATGTTTTCAATGAATAAAAATGTTAAAAAACTATTTTCAATAAATAAAAAACTCACAATCTTAAGCTTTAACTCATTTAATCCCTCAAATATCAATACATGAGTAGTCCACCCATTACACAATACACATTCCATCCTTGCATGTTTTTTATATTTTTCCAAAAGATAACTGTTAATGTCTAAAATTGGTTGTTATGTTAGATTACCACGTCAGCTAATTTTATGATCACAGATTGTGTAGACATAGAAATAGGATACTATTCCACCAATTGATGTTTTATCATTGTCAGAGGGTCATTGGATCCCCTTGTTGTTTATAGTTAAGTGTCGTATTACCTTTCCACCCCAATCGTGTCTTCATGGAATTTTGTCAATATTTTGATGTTGTCCCTACTAGGGTAGCCCCCAATACATGGAGAATATTAAATGGGATTCATAAGCTTAATTAGATATATAGGTTCCATATTGATATCCCTGAGCTGATGTTTTGCTACAAGTGGGTTACTAGTGACAACATCTATTACTTGAAAACTAGGCTTGTCAATAAAGCCTTAGTAGTCATTTTACCAAACTCCAATAAAGACTACTTCGCCTATGGGGTAATAGCGAAGAACTGGCAACATGCTCCTATTCAAAGAGGAAAAGTGTATGATGGGCCCAGGTGTCCTCAAGAAGGACATTGCATAGGTTGTTGAACTTGATATTGTATTTTCTCTTTGCTGCTGACCAACTGTTTGATGATATGTTGACTAATACTTCTTGTCATGTTTTGTATAGTTGAGACCAAGAAAAAGTGTCCTAAAGAAGGGAACATAAATCTTCAAGAGCTTAAATTTATGTGGAGCATTTATCAAAGAATTGGTGAGGATTATCCCAAAGCAGCCTCCCACCTATTACAATACAGAAGCTTTGTTACTTCTTTTGTTGTTAGGTCAACTACTATAGCACCTTCAATCCCCATTAATTTGGAAGAGGAACCAATTCCCACTTCATCGGCTGAGGAATTTACTGGAGCTGAGAAGGACGTAGGTACTTATTCTTCGTTTGAATCGTTAGACATCTCTATTATCCCTACTTCACCAGTAGTAGGTATTAATAGGTATGATTAAGAGAAAAATCCTTGATTTGATGACTAGAGCCTTGTCTCCTACTACCAAGAAGGCTACAGAGAAAATTGTCAAGGCTTCTGATGCTAAGAAGTCCAAAGTGACCAAGAAAGTGCCTAAAGTTGCGGAAAAAATACCTCAAGTCATCACTACTGAGGAAATTGATACTGCTGCCCCTCACTACAAGAGGTTGAAAAAATGTTTATCTAGCGAATAGGGTCAAACAACTGTTGCCAACCAACGGAGTTAGTCAAAAAATATCAATCTAATTTGGAGGTTTCTAGCTCATCCTCCTTTGTTGTTAATTCTAGTCTGGACAGAAGTCTGATTAAGGCTAGGACCCTTTTTGCTGATATGGCAGCTACTTCTCCCATGCCTCTATTAAGGTTGTTAGAAAGAGCTTGCTAGAATTTCGCCTTGGTAATCCTTTACCCTTATTACTTGTCTTTATTTTCTAATTTCTCTTTTTCTATTCTGATATATTTCCTTTGTACAGTTTCTGGTGGATTTTAACCAGATGATGGAGAAGGACGATCAGTTGCGTTCTTCTAAAGGAGATGTGAAAGAGGCCTTTGAAGGTCTAAAGAAATCTTTGGAAGCTAGTCGAGAAGCTTTGGCAACGAAACAAAAATCTTGGGAAGATGAACTGAAGAGTTCTAACGCTAGGGCCAATAATGTCGAGAAGAAAATTCAAATTGCTGAGAATAATTTGAAAGTAGTGCAAGATAGGGCCAAAGCAACTGATGATAAACTGTTAGAGAATCAAACTCTTCTCGAGACTTTCTAAAAGAAGGCAGTAGATTTAACCACTGATCTTGCTGCCGAGAAAGCCAAAAATAAGACAATAAGGGAGACCTTCTTTGATAAGGGTTGGGAGAAATCATTTTGTGC
The DNA here is from genome assembly GCA_949130495.1 of Sambucus nigra. Taxonomy (NCBI): domain Eukaryota; kingdom Viridiplantae; phylum Streptophyta; class Magnoliopsida; order Dipsacales; family Adoxaceae; genus Sambucus; species Sambucus nigra. The sequence continues at coordinate 557,728,638 of OX422213.1, read as the reverse complement.
TTCCTCTCACAAATTGAATATGTCAGGAAAGAACGGTTGGTCAGAGGCTCTTAAGGAGGTCAGAACTGCTGAAGACTCTGAGATGTTCCAGAGGTATGATCCATGCAATCCTCCAAACTTGGAGGAAGAATTTGATGATGAAGAAGGATCAGGTAAATCTTCCCTGCAACCTGTTGGGTCTATCTTGGAGCTAATTGGAGAAGCTACCCTTCCTGTTGAGTTGCCTTCTAAAGTTAATGTCGAGGATAGGGGTAAGGCCTAGTTCATTTGTTGTGTATCTTTCTTGTTAGTAAATTCCCTCTTCTTTATTCCCTATTTTGTAATTAGACTGCCTTTTTGTAACCCCTTCTTTATTAATAAAATACCTTCTTTTTATTAATTGCACTTCATTTGTTATACTTTTGGTGTGCATTCTTTGTATTCTTAGATTTGTTATTCTCAATTTGATGCTAGGAAAAATGCTATAGTTTCTGCTGAATCCGACCTGCTTAGGCGGAGTAAAAACCTTCTGGAAGCTGGCCATATTCCTATGTCTGAAAACGATTTGGTTGGGTTACTCGTCCCAGATGCATCCGACCAAGTCAAAAAATTATACATTCACCTTCATTTCTTATGGAACAGGATTGTAGCCAACAATGTTGCCTATCACGAAATTATAGAGCAACTTTGGGAGGATCATAGACAGCTCAAAGCTTTACTACATGCTAATTATGAAGCTAAGTATAAAGCATTAAGTGAAGGATGGGGTTTTGAGAAAAAATTACAAGATATTACTTCTGCTTTAAACAAAAAGAGTTATCTTTAAAGCAAGATATGAAGAACGCCTAATGAATTGGTGCTATGTTGGAGAAGGAGAATAATACTATAAGTAATGAGATTAATGTTTTGAATAAATCTTATGTCATTGGTCATGATGAGGGTGCTTCTTTCTTAGAAACTGAGAATGCTAGATTGGTAGAAGAGCTTGAAGCCTTATAGAATACCAGACCTGGGCAAAATTCCAGGCAAATGATGGTTATCCGACCAACTGTGGATGAGGAAAGAAATAAGAAAACTCTAGCCGACTAAGCTTTCCATTTGAAAGTAAAGAGTCAAGCCATTGCCAACTTATTTGTCCAGCTGGAAGCTAAGGATAAAGCTATCGCCGACCAAGCTTCTCAATTGAAAGTCAAGAATGATATTATGAAGAAACTCCAACATTAGGTAGAAAGGTTAACCTTTCAATTCCACAAGTAGCCTAGGGATATTTGGATGGAAGGTTATAATAAGGCCCTAAGACATGTATATGATCATCTTACACAAAGTCATCGTGAAGGTTATAGATGGGGCTGGACCAACTTTCTTACCTTACTAAAATATGGCCAAAACATTGAGTTGTGATATTGGAATGATCCCAATTTTCTAGATTGGACAAGCTTCCATTTAAGTTAGACATATCATGGATCCATTCTGATGCCATTCCCCATTGTTTAATCACCAAATATATGGGAGATTATGGCCTTCACTATGTGCATGAGATAATCCATCCTCCTCAACTGATCAACAGGCCGAGCAGTGGCAATAGGCAAAGGTTGAGAGACTTTAATTAATTCCCCCTTCATCCTGGATGATCCTCCTGCTGGGATGGAGAGAGTGCAATAGACATCTTTCAAAATGACCAAAGCACAAGGAAAACATCCCGCTGGATAATTCTTCTATTTTTTGCACTTGTTTAATCTTGAATGTAATATATTTAGTATTTAAATTAAAATATATGTCTTTGTTGTCAATTTATGATTAGTTATTTAGTTAGTCGACTAACCTATTATTAAACTGTGACTATAGAGCCTTTGATTCTACTAATGCACTTAGATGAAACCACAAATAGTTTTGTTTATCCAAGTTGTAGCATTAGTTATTAGTGGTGACAAAGTGTATGAGGATTGTATGTGTGTATTCCTGTATTTAGGAATGTATACACATCTTCCTGTATTTAAAAATGTATACACGTCTTCCTGTATTTAACGCACTTGGGTAAAACTTATTTTTAACTTCTTGAGGTGTACACGAAGTTTTACAGACTTCTTGTTCTTGACTTGTCAAAGATAAAGTCATACATGAAGGAAGTTATCAGTGTCGACTAAGAGTGTTAGGAATATATGTGTTTATTCTAGTATTTAACTTGGTCGGGTAAAGTTTCTTGTGTTGATCCATAGAGCTTTACTGACTTCTTATTCATGACATGTTAATACGAAGTCACATGAAGTAATAACTTGGTTGGGCAAGACACGAGTGTGTGTTAAGTTGTTGGTCCATCTTAAATTACTTGTTAAGTTGTCGGTGTATCTCGACTTTGATAAGTTCAACTTGATTAAGTATATGTAGTTATTGTCGTTTGTTGATCAACAAGGGCTGAAAATCAAGAGACATTATTTGCTTATTATTTCTGGGGATGTATATCGTCACACTCCAAAAACATTGAAAAACTAAAATCAAGATATTTTATTGAACTTGCAATAATGTTATATTGAACATAAAGAAAAAAGAAATACAAAATGCCTTTATTCACTAATAGTATTTTTGGAGGTGCTCGTCATTCTAAGGGTTGTTAAATTCTTCCCCATCAAGTGTATCTAGTCGAAAAGTTCCTGGTCGAATTACTACTGAAATGCGATATGGATCACACCAATTTGTCTCAATCTTGTAAACTTTCTGGATGACTTTCTTGAGGATGTATTCTCCTTCTTTTAAGTTGGTCGTCTTGACCCTTTTGTTGTATAAGCGAGCAGTCCTTTGTTGATATACAACATTTTTTAGGGCGACAACTTCTCGGACTTCTTCCACCATACCCAAGTCCAGTCGTCTCATTATATCACTCTTGGGAGAACCAAAGTTAAACACGCTATGAGTTATTAGACCTAGCTCAACTAGTACCATGGCTTATATCCCAAATGCAAACATATAAGAAGTTTATACAGCTACTGTCCTCGACATTATTCTATAAGCCCAAAGAACATAGTGCAATTCATTAATCCAGTTACCCTTTGCAGTATCGAGTCTCTTCTTCAATACATTAACAAAGGCTCTATTTGTCACTTTTATTTGACCGTTTCTTTGTGGATGTCCTAGGGCAGAATGAAGATTTTGAATATCAAATTGAACATAATATGCTTCGAACTCATCGTTATCAAATTAGGTACCATGGTCAGTAATGAATTCATAAGGTATGCCATACCTGCATATGATATTCTTCCAGATGAATTGATATACCTTGTCATAAGGCATCTCTATCAAAGGCTCTGCTTCCACCCATTTTATGAAATAATCTAAAGCTACCATTAGGTATTTAAACCTGCCTTTGGTGGTCAACAGCGGTCTGACCAAGTCAATTCCCCAAATGGCGAATAGCCAAGGAGAAGTGATCGGTGTTAATGCAATGCTTGGTGCTTTGTTAAGTGCAACAAACCTCTGGCACTTATCACATTTTCTTGCGAAGGACCTATAATTTGCCTTTATAGTTATCCAGTAATACCCCTGTGTGTTTATTCTTTGGACTAATAACCTATGAGCTGAATGAGCTCCACAAGAACCTTGATGCACTTCTTTGATTAAATCAGCAACTTCCAAAGGGTGGACACAGCGCAATAAGAAAATAGTATATCCCTTTTTTTATAGGACTCCTTTCTCCAACACATATCTAGCTACTTTTTATCGAAGCTTTTTTGCTTCTTTTGGATCAGTTGGTAAGGTTCCTTCTTCGATGTAAGCTCTAATTGGTTCCATACAGGATGGTCCCAAATATACAGCAATGAAACTGATCATTGGATCCTCATCTATGCTCCTGGTTGCTAAAATCTCTATTGGATGATTCTCCTGAGTTATATTCTCATTATTGAAGCCAGCCGAGCAAGCGCATCATCTCGAGCATTTGCTATCTATGGTACCCTGTTCATCTGTATACCTAAAAATTTCTAAATGACTTCCATTGCCTTGGCCAAGTATCTCATCATCAAATATCCTTTGACTCCATATATATGAAGCACTTGGTTAACGATCAATTAGAAATCGCTGTGTGACACTACTTGCTCAGAGCCTACTGATTGGGCCAACTCAAGTCCATCCATTAAAGCCTTGTACTTTGCTTCATTATTTGATGCTTTGAATTAAAACTTGAGGGCATATTCCACGTCTATATTTTCAGGAATGTTAAGTATGAAACCTGCTCCACTACCAGTTGCGCATGAAGATCCATACACATAAAAGTTCCATAACGTAATTTCACTACTAAAACTTTCTTTAGACATACCTCCATGGTGGAATATCGTTTTACTTTATTCTGCATACTTTTGAGCCATCTCTTGAGCATTAGACAATTTCGATTAATTGGCTACGACTGTGGCTTACTTTTGAGCTGAGCTCTTTTTTGAAGAAGTCAACTCGGCAGGCAACTTGGGTTTATCATGTGAATTCTGTAATGAAATCTGCCAAATCAATCCCTTTCAATGATGATTTTATCTTGTAAATGATGTCGTATTCTCTCAGCTCTATTGCCCAATATATCAACCTGCTTGACTTTTCAGGTTTGTGAAGTGCTTGTCGAAGAGGTAGATCTGTTTATACTACTATGGTGTGCGCTTGAAAATAAATCTCCATTCGCGTGGAGGCTTCAATGAAAGCTAAGGCCAATTTTTCCAAGCGTGGATACCTAATTTTGACCCCCTTAATGCTTTGCTAGTATAGTAGACTAGTTTCTGGATCCCATTCTCCAGCTGAACTAATGTCGAGTTAACTGTGGATTCAGAAATAGCTAAATACAAATATAACTTTTCTCCCAAAAATGGTCGGGACAACAATGGCGGAGACCCCAAATACTTCTTTAACTCTTGAAATGCTTCTTCACACTCCTTGTTCCATTCGAAGGTCTTTCTAAGCACCTTAAAGAATGGTAAACACATATTTGTTGCTCAAGAAACAAACCGGTTAAAAGCATCCACTCTACTAGTAAGTTTTTCAACATCTTTTTTGAAGGTTGGTGATTGCATTTCAATGAGAGCTTTAATTTTAGTAAGGTTTTCTTCTATTCATCTATGGCTACTATAAAGCTGAGGAACATTCCTTCTTGCGCACCGAATACACACTTGGTTGGATTCGATTTCATTTTATGCTTTTCTAATTGGTCGAAAGTCTGAATGAGGACCTTGATATGATCTTAAGCTTTCCTACTTTTAGTAAGCATATCATCTACGAAAACCTCTATGTTTCTCCCAATCTGTTCTACAAACACCTTATTGACTAATCTCGGGTACGTTGCTCCTGTATTTTTAAGCTCGAGTGTCATATCATTATAGCAATAAGTACCTAGATTGGTAATGAAAACCGCGTTTTCTCTGTCCTCTCGTTTCATTTTTATTTGGTTATGCCCAAAATAGGCATCCATGAAACTCAAAAACTCATGTACCGCTATGGCATCTACCAACTGATCAACTCTGGGCAAAGGAAAATAGTCCTTTGGGCAAGCCTTATTAAGATAAGTGAAATCTACACACATTCGCCACTTATCATTTTTCTTTTTAACCATCACAATATTTCCAACCATGATGGATATTTGACATCCTCAATGAATTGGGCTTTTTATAGTTTTTCAACCTCCTCATGAATGGATTGGTTCTTCTCAAGACTAAACACCCTGCGCCTTTACTTGAACCGATTGGCATCCCTATTAATGTTGAGCTCATGACAGAGGCAATTGGGATCAATCCTTGGCATATCTCCATGACTCCAAGCGAACACATTCTTTCGCTCCCTTAAGAATGCAACCAGTTCCTATTTGAGGAGTGGAGCCAATTTGGGTGGTTCTTTCTGGTTTTTCATCATCCAAGATTATACTTTCAGTAGCTTCTACTATATGTCCATTGATTATCTCTGTTTCATCTCGGGGATCCAAAGTATTAACTTCTTACTCGTTGTTGGGCTCCATAGTGTCTACTTGGTAAGTGGTGGTCTTTTTCTTCAAATTGACCAAAGCTTCCTGCTCGACTGAAGAGTAATAACATTCTCTGGCTTCCTTCTGATCACCCTTTATAACTCCAACCCCGAAGTGAGTAGGGAACTTTAAACATTGGTGGACTGTGGATGGAACAACTTCAAATTTCTTTAGTCCCACCCTGCCGAGGATCACATTGTAAGCAGAATGAAAATTTTTATCCATAATAAATAAACATATCTTCTCGATGCGGCTTGCTGGCCAAGTATCGAATAACACTTCTAACTTGACTGTTCCTAAGGAATACACTTTTTCCCTTGAAAAGCGAATCAAGGGTCTGTGGTATGGTTACAATTGACTAAGCTTAAATCCCAAGCTCTGGAAACAGGGATAGAACATGATATTAGCTGAACTTCCATTGTTTATCAGAAGCCTGGCGATGATGGCCTCCTGGATTCTAAACTTGACGACCAGCGGGTCATCATGAGGATATAATACTCCGGAGAGATCATTTTTAGAAAATTCAATGACTAGTTTGTCTTTGTTTGCTTTCTTAGGCCGATCACCATCATTCAAATTGATACGTTGTATATAAGAGCAGACTTATGCTTCATTCAGATAGGCTTTCCTCTCAAAAGCTTGATCTCCCCCTCCTGCATCTCCACTTGTGATGACATGGCAATCAAAACAACCAAAACTTATCATAGCTACCTCAATTTCTAGCTGCTTTGGCTTCTTTGATACTTCTGGATCGTCTTCAAAACCATCTTCATGGCCTTGATTCCTGTCATATCTAGGTTTGTGGGGAAAGTTTGACCTTCCTCTCGCTTCTCGACTTTTATGTCGATCAATAAATTTGCGCAGCTTTCCTCGGCGAATGAGGGATTCAACTTCGTTCTTTAAAATAATATAATTATCGGTCGTGTGTCCATGATCCTTGTGGAATTCATAATATTTGGATTTATCTATCCTGTTGGGGGGTGGCCTCAGCTTCTCATACCACTTTAAATCTTTATTGTGCCTAATTTCCTCCAGGATATGGTGGATACTGACCGTTAATGGGGTTTATGCTTCATGTTTTTTGGGCTTATCTTCTTTAGTCTATGTCTGCTCCTTATTTTTAGGTTTGGTTGTTGGGCTTTGCATTATAACCATTTCTTTTTCGACATTCATGATTTTTTTTACGTTAGTCATGAGCTCTGTCATGGTTTTGGGAGGATCTTTTACCAGTGTATAGTACAAATTTTCTGGAAGTAATCCACTCATTAAAGCGGTGATGGATATTTTCCCTTCATAATTAACCACTTTCAGTTTCTCGTTATTAAAATGAGTGAAGTATTCTCTGGTGGTCTCTCTTACTTGTTACCTAACACTTAGGAGATGAGCTACTCTCTTAACTAGCTTGGCCCCAAAACAAAATTTGTTGATGAATAACTTGTTAAGTTGATTAAAATTGGAAATTTATCCTCGGGGCAAGTTATTGTACTATATTTGGGTTGAACCAGTGATGGTTCTTGAAAAAGCTCTACATCTCATTTCATCAAGAACAGAATATGTGTCAACTATATCTTGATACTTCTCAATGTGTAAAACTGGGTCAGTTTTACCATCATATTTGGGGGTAATCACTATTATTTTAAATTTAGATGGAGTGGGGAAATCAATAATTACCTGAATGAAGGGAAATCCCGTGATAAAATTTCACTGAAATGGGTTATTTGCCTTAGCCATTTCCCCCAGTCGATCTTCTAATCATTGGATCGATCCTTTCCATGAAGGATTTCCTACATTAGATCTGTTCGAAGCAGCTCAGCCGTCTCATCCATGTGTTTGTGCTGAGCTCTCTTCATCAGAAGTCTTCTCGGCATGCACAAATCGTCGGACGCTTAACCTGGATCTGACTGAGCCTTCATGATGTTTGATTGGGTGTTCATATGGTCTGTATAACTTCCTGTGATGATTCCTGTTTGCTCGGGGGCCCAAATGATCGAAAGGTGAAGCTCTGCTCAATCTTTCCAAAATGCTTGGCCTTTCAGGAGAAAAATAATGGCCATCATAAAATTATGTGGATCTAAGTGATGAGCTTACTCCCGAATGATAAGACCTATCGCGCGAAATTGTGTTGGCCATTCCTAAGAGGCGGAGGTGACATCTCTCTCCTAAGAGGTTGAGCCATATTTTACCTGGGAAGAGCTGGGGACTCGACTTGTAATGATTGATCCAATTGCCTCATGGTTTCCTGCGTGGCATCTTGACCCCTAGCAATATTGACAAGAATTCCAGTTAAGTCGGCGGCTATAGGCGGAGCAGAGGGACTGGAAATATTGCCTTCGTTTCTGGCACTGCTCTTAGGGTCATTCATTTTCCTTGAAGTGAATGGTCGAACAAAGTTGTACAAGATAGAGAACACTAATAGACACACGTTCCCACAGATGATGCCAGTCTTTTAATGTCCAAAATTGGTCATTATGCTAGATTAATCATGTAAGCCAATTTTATAATCACAGTGTGACACCCTGCCTAATTAAATCTCGGGTGATCAATCCTAAATTAAATTAAAATAGGTTTCTCAGTTGGTTCATTCTTAGCATCACTGTCGAAAACTTTTTAATTACTAATGACCTAAGTGAAACTAAAACGGTGCCAAATTTTATATTTCATTACCCCAAGAACAATACTATGTGGAAATAATTAAACATTCACACTAAACAGTAATTTAAACCAACACGCAATATAAGAAGGGTAAAGTCTTCTTGAGTCAACAATATGCTAAAATCCAATGCTTCTAAATAAAATCAATATAATCCAAAACTGAATATCTGAAATCAAGATAGTGGACAACATGTCTCCATAGAGAGTACTAAAATGAGATCGTACACTAGATCTGAAATAATGAATTGTCTATGCAAGGTCCTGCCAGCCTCCACAATGCTGCAGGTACGAGTCCCTGGACTGAATCCTCAAGTCTGGCGTCCCTCTGGATGGACACCTAAAAGGTCTTGAAAATATTTTGATAGCAGACTTAGTACTCAAAACGTTTTGAAAATATTTAACAAGTGATTATGACAGTAAAATGAGTTATTGATTAAACATGTTAAGATTCGCATACACTCTCTTGAGTTACCTCACCCCTCATCTATAGTGCACGCCTAACGTCCCGTACATATCCCAGCTAGTTGTACTACTCAAGTTAATTGGACTCTAGTATTAAGTTGAACTTATCTATGCGACTAAGTTCCCATACCGCCCACATAGTATGTAATAATAACCATATCTTATAATGTATATAGATAACTGTTCTCACCTTGTTACCTTTAACCGATTTATAATTAAGTTTTCCCACTTAATTTTCTTTTAGATGTAATAAAGGCATCTCATTTTCTACTAACTCGCATAAGTATATTATTAATACAATATACATTTCACACACAATATATACTTATAAATTCATTCATTACTAATATGTCCTCTTAACACACATCAAGGACTCTTGGTTCGGAATGGTCCATCGACACCAAATAAAAAGTTTTGGCTCAGAATGTCACCTCGACCCCAAGTCCATTTCATGTAATGGTTCGAAAAATCACCTTGACCCCACTAATGAAATTTTATACATAGATTGGTTCATAACTCTTTCGTCACGAACCCAACTTACTATCTCCATATATTAGTTCGGAATCCTACCTCGACCCTAATATAGGCAATTATACTTTAGGTATTATCTCCACCTAAGTATCTATATAATTCGGTATGTATACACACAACCTAATAATAGGGCTCGTACGTAATATTTTCTCTTTAATATTCACTGTACTTATTAATTTATGAATTATCTCACTATCGCATTTTAATTGAGTATTCACGCAACTCTAAGGTCTCTAGTTACCCCTACATTCATTTAAGTAGTTAATATGTCTCTAATCTACTAGTATATTCCTTGGAATGACGTTTACTCTCTCCATAACTCAAATCCCAAATTCGCGAGGCACTACTCAGTCAGTTTATCCTCGTCGATCCATCTCTTCAAATCTTGCACTCCATGATTATAACGGACCCCACTATACAGCTACTGGTACTCTCTAAGTCCCTATATAGGTATAATATCATCACTAATGTTCCCCTCAAGCATCGGCATTCGAATAGAACTCAACCAACAAAAGAACCCAAAATCTGTCTGGGTTGATCGATCGACCATGAGCATCGATCGATTAATCGAGCAGTGAAAGACGCAGTTCTACTTATTCTTCATGCGTTTTTCACCATATTCAAAAACCTAACTCACATGATAATCCAATAAACTTGTAACAAACGATACCTAACCATTCCTACATATGCTAGGATGATTTCCAACGAATTAAACATTATAAATCCTTCCAATTTAGCCCAGAATAATTCGAATCTTCTAATTATTCAAGAGCCTTAATATGACATGTTCTCCCTATGTTTTCAATCATCAAACCTAGAATTTAATTCATACTAACAACCATGATTCCTCTAATTTACAATCTTCTACATATATAAATCTAACAACATGTTATTTCTACCCAAACATGCAATTAATCAATTCTTTTTCTCCAAGAATATTCATCAAAATCAATTTATTTGTAAATCCTACGTATGGATATTATAACTCAAAATAATTTTCAAATAATCACTTGCCTTGATTGGATGATGATCTAATTTTGAGTTATCTGAAGGTGTTGGGTCTTTTTCTCTTCCAATATTCCTTCCTCAATCACTTGTGGTGCAAGAACTCCTTGAAATCCCCTACAATTTTCCTTTTTAGCCTTGAGAATGATCTATCTTCTCTCTCTAATGGTTTCCCTTTGTGTTATGAGGTTTCTAACCCTAACCACACTTTTAATCAGCTGATAAAACACTCCAAAATTCGTAGTTCTCCTCACCCCCATATGCCAAAAGACTAAAATGCCCCCGCACGGTCCCGGTTTTGCCCAAAAATGCCCCGGTACCCGACTAGTACCCCCGGGTATACTATTTTGACTAATTAACCTCTTTCGAAATCATCTGTGATCTCTAAATTATCATTTGAGTCACTTAAAAATAATTTCCAATCTCATCCTCAATTTAGTCTACACGCGACACTCGGTTGAGGTATAATCAAGTACGACCATATCACTCGCTATGTCGTACAAATTAACTATCAACATTTACTATTCACATTTAGTAAATTTGAATCATAATATTAATCAGTGTCTATCTTTTGATTAATATTTAATAATCAAAATTATTATTTAATCCCTTAATAATCGTAATTATTATTAAATCGCATTAAATTACTTCACTAGTGTAATTTCAATATAAAATCACATTAAATTACTCCACTCACGTAATTTAAATTAACCCGTATTTTCTAATTAATTACTCAATTAATTAAATTCTAAATACACATAAATACGGAGTATTACATACTTCCCACTTACAAAGGAATTTTGTCCACATAATTAGGATATACCTGCGGTGAATAACTCTGGATACTGCTCTCGCATATCCTCCTCTCGCTCCCATGTCGACTCGTCAAAATTGTGGTGTCCCCACTATACTCGCACTAATGGTAACACCTAGGATCGAAGCTTATGCTCGCTATGATCCAGAATAGCCACCGGTCTCACCTCATACGAGACATCTGGATCCAAATCAATCACCTCAAGTGGAACGTGCCAAAAGGCTCTCTTGCTCCTCCTGTATTTCTTCAGCAACGCCACATGGAACACGTCGTGTATCCGTTGAAGATTCTCTGGGAGTCCCAATATGTATGCTACTAGTACCACCCTCTCAATAATAGGGAACATTCCAACAAATCTCGGTGCTAACTTGACCTTCTTTCCGAACCTCGTAATCCCCTTTCATATGAGGTATTTGATTCAACACCTGGTCGCCCACCTCTAGCTCCATGTGTATCCTACCGGCGTCAGCATAAATCTTCTGCCTGTCCTGAGCTATTCGAATAAGTCCTCAAATCAACTCTATCTTAGAATAAGTCTCTTGTATCATCTTCGGCCCCAATAGCTTGTTGTCCCACAAACCTCTAACCAGCAGGTGCGCGAATGACAAGGTCTCCCATAAAGTGCCTCCAATGGAACCATACCGATAGTGAATTGGCAAGAGTTGTTATACGAAAACTCTACCAATGTGAGATATCACTCCCAACCTCCCCCAAAATCTAGGATACACATCCTCAACATATCCTCTAGCATCTGATTTACCCTCTCAGTTTTACCCGTCTGTCTGCGGGTGTTACGTCGTACTGAACCACAAGTCTGTGCCCATGGCCTCCTGAAAACTCTGCCATAAATGCGACATAAATATTTTGTCTTTGTCAGATGAAATATTAATAGGAACCCCATGTAGCTTAATGATCTCTAAAATGAATAGTTGCGTGTACTGCATCGTATCAAAATCAATATGAACCGGCAAGAAATGAGCTAGCTTGGTCAGTCGATCCACTATCACCCATATGGAATTGTAACCCCTCTATGATGTCGTTAGCGCATTAATAAAGTCCATCGAAATTCTCTCCCATTTCTACACGGGAATCTCCGATGGATGTAGCATCCCTGAAGGTCTCTGGTGGTAAACTTTCACAAGCTGACACATAACACACTTCGAGACAAACTCTGTTATGTCTTGCTTCATAGACAACCACCAATACTGTCGACGCATATCCTGGTACATCTTATCCCCCTTGGGATGTACTGCAAACTTTAACCTGTGTGACTCCTTCATGACTGCATGCCTCAAATCTTCATCCCCGGGTACTACCAGTCTCCCATGAAACCATAGTCCACCCTCTAAGCAGATGGAGTAGGACTATGCCCCCTCGGCTTGTAACTGTCGTACTTTGTCCTAACAAAATGGGTCCTCTGCTTGTGCCCTCACCACCCGCATAACACTCTCAGGAGTGATAGCTCAAACTGCCATGTATGCTTTGGCTACCTCATCCTCATGTCGAATTTCGTTCCACTTCGCTTTCCAAACCTCTTTAATTTCTCCATTCGATCTTTGACTCAATGCTTCTGCCACCACATTAACCTTACTAGGATGATATTGTATATCAAACTGGTATCCTTCACGAATTCGAGCCATCGCCTCTACCTCATATTCAGATCCTTCTGTGTGAGGAGATACTTAAGTGACTTATGATCCATGAACAAAGTAAACTGCTCTCCCAGAAGATAGTGTCTCCATATCCTCAAATCAAAGACGACTGCTGCCAACTCAAGGTCGTGGGTGGGGTAATTCTTCTCATATGGTTTTAGCTTTCGAGATGCATAAGATATAGCCCTCTCCTCCTGCTGTAACACACCCCCAAGTCCCTGTCAGGATGAATCAGTATAGACCCGATACTCAAATACACTCCTAGGCAATGCAAGTACGGGTTCTGATGTCAACTTGTCCTTTAGCTCATCTAACGCTAACTAATAGTAGTCGCTCCACACAAATGGTACTCCCTTCCGAGTCAAGCTTGTCAAAGGACCAATAATCTTCGAGAACCCCTTGATGAAGAGATGATAGTAATCGGCTAACCCCAAAAAGCTTCGAACCTCAGTCGGTATTGTGGGCTGCCCCACTCCCTCACCGTTAATACTTAACTAGGATCAACAGCAATGCCTTTGTCGGACACAATGTGGCCAAGAAACTGAACCTCTCGAAGCCAAAATCCACACTTCTAGAATTTGACGTACAACTGGTCGTCCCATAAAGTTTGAAGAACCATACATAAGTGCTCGGTGTGCTCCTCCTCCATGCGAGAGTAAACGAGAATATCATTGATGAATATGATCACAAACTGGTCCAAAAATTCCCTGAATACCCTGTTCATGAGGTCTATAAACACTGCAAGCGCATTAGTGAGCCCAAATGGAATCACTCTGAACTCGTATTACCCGTACCGCGACAAGAAAGAGGTATTAGGTACATCCTCCTCTCAAATGCACAACTGATGGTAACCTGACCTCAAATCGATCTTTGAGAAATATGCACCCCTCTCAACTGATCAAATAAATCATCAATCCTAGGTAACGGATAATTATTACGTATCGTCACCTTGTTCATCTCCTTATTGTCTACACATAAAACGAAGCAAAACCATCATTTTTCTTCACAAATAGCACCAGCGCACCCCACGAGGATGTACTCCACTGAATGAAACCCTGTCTCTAGAGCTACCGAATTTGCTCTCTCAACTCTCTCATTTCTGAAGGGTCCATGCGATACGGTGCTCTGGCAATTGGTCTCATACCCGGTGCTAAGTCGATAACGAACTCAATATCCCTATTGGGTGGTAACCCTAGTATCTCTTGGAAGACATCCTCGAAATCCCTCACGAGTGGGATTGAGTCCAGAGAAACAACCGCATCCTGTGAGGTCTCCTCTTCAATGTAATATAAGTGATTGTGCGATCCTCCCTTGGGAAGAGGCATCACCACTAGGAACATCTTTTATCTTAGAATAGCGAAAACGATCGTCCTCTCAAAACAATCGACCATCGCCCTATAACTCGCCAATTAATCCATGCCTAGGATGACGTCATAACCCTCCATATCTAATACTAGAAGGTCTGTCGCTAGACTCAATCTCCTGATCATAATGTCCATACCCCTACAGATCGAGTGTATAAGGGACCCACTACCCATCGGTGACTCCACGCACATAAGATGAGTGGTGGTTATCTCTAAAAGACCAGCTTCTCATGCAAATCGAAGGGAAATAAAAGAATGTGTCGCACCCATGTCAAACAGAATATTATCCTCATGCCCATGGATAGGAGACGTACCCACGACGGTCGGCGGTGCCTGACGCGACTCAGAAAGTGTCTCTAATGTGCGTTCACTTTAGGCTGAAGTCCAAGCCTGTCGCGTTAGTAATAAACCCGGTAAGTCGGGATCGTATCCACAGGGAACTAAGACAACGAAGTTGTAACGACGGGAAAAGATGAAGGAATCTTAACTTTGACTCTAAAAAGAAAGAAAAAATGATTTGGTTTCGAGAATTGACTACAACTAAGTGCAATTATGAAATTATGAAAAGATGCAATTAGACTAAATTATTGATGAAGAATGTGTTGAAACTTTAAATTATGTGACGAGAAAAACAGGACGGGAATACAATCCCCCAACCCTAGTGTATTGCAGTTATAATACTAATCGTAAATTTAATTGATTAATTTGACTCGGAATTTTGTACTCCCAAGCATTACGTATATGAGGTTCAAGCCCGCATCATACTTAATCTGAGGACGAGTAAATCGGTACCGCGATAATGACACTCGAATTGCATTCTAAAGCATCCTGGTTACCCAGAGGCAAACGAGATCTAAATATCTACAATTGTTGTGTTCCTATGCAATACGGTCGTAATTAATCACTAAATTCAAAGGATTAATGTTATACACATGCAACTAACACATCAGGCTGGGTTCATGTATCCCGGCCTTAGAAAATCTAGCGTAACATGCTGAACGTAATGAAAACAGTGTTTGATATGAAAAAAACCATGATTAATCTAAGGAAAACTTGTGAATTGATGTCGAACATAATTGAAAAGAAGAAATAACTCACTAATCTCACCCAAGCAGTAATAGCAGCAATTAAGAAAACTTGTAATCAAATAATTTCTGACTGATCTTCACTATTGGAATTAAAACTGTAAATTGTATCTAAACTAGGGTTTCTGGAAAAGAATGGAAAATTAGCTAAAATTCTCCGTGCAAATAATGATAATAAAATGGGTTTTTATACCCTACAAAAATTTAGGAGTTTTAGCTGCACTAGGACTCTTCTTAGGAGAAGATAAGATTTCAAGATCTCGATAGCCGGACCGATCCGGGCCTTAGGCGAACCGATCTGCCTTCCAGGTAGATCGATTCCTTTAATTTCTGGCAGACCGGTATGGGGTCTTCTGGAGTATGACACAGCGGACCGGTCTGGGGGTAGGGACGGACCGGTCTGCCTGTTTGACTTTTTTTCTCAACTTTGACTACTCATATCTTTTGTTCCGGGACTCCGATTGAGGTGCCGTTTCTTCCTATGTTTTCATGAATGTGATATCTTCAACTTCTCTTTAGGTACCTCATCTGAATTCTGGGTAAAAATTACACTTTTGCCCTTTTGACTTTCCTGCTTATCTTTCTTGATTCTTCCATTTCTTTCTTTCGTTTCTTGACATCAAATACCTGTAAAAGCAATACGAAATACTAGAAACTCGGTGTACTCATTAGGATAAGTCAGTAGCAAGATTATGAGATAAAGTCAAATCGATTACGTTGTTCGAGGTGCTAAAAGTAGTTAAATTAAGGGCTAAATTGGGAAGAATTTATGCCTAATCAAACCCCCATAACTTAGAACTTTGCGTGTCCCGAGTAATGTAAAAGAATCCTAGCACGGCATAACTCTTCAAAAACATTTTATTAAGATCGAATACCTTTTTCGCGGGCAAGTGATTTCATTTAGCGTATGCAACAAGCCTTTAAATCCCTAGGTCACCCTAGTAGGATGAGTTGTGTCTCCTGTGAGTTTGCAGTGAATATACCCACAAAATTCGACTCAAAGAAGATTCAAAATACGCAAAAATTATGTAATTCAAACTTTTCCAGAAAATAGTCATCATCAAGTCATACTCAATAGTCTCAAATCATAGTGCGTGTGTGCGAAGCCGGAAATATAACCGCCAATTTCCACCGATTGATCATTACGTTACTTATCCGAAAATTCGTTTTGATTTCAAATTCTCACGGAATGCTCTCTCAAACGAATCACGCGGAATGTGGCTATTCTCTCAGTATGCATGATATAAAGAGTAAATGTAATGGACGTAAAGTCACGCATACAAGTAGAAAGATGGAAATTTCATAGTGATAGCATCTCATCAACGGATTACGGTTTTACAAATGGGAACATTGCCTCTTTTTCGCACATTCAATCTCTTATATTATCTTTTGGAGTCTTAGCTCTCCACGCGGTAATCAATTTCGCAATATGGAATTGGTTAGGACTTTTCGGGGTTTAAGGTATATTGGGTAACATGGAAATGGCTGGGAAATTCGGAATTGGAAAAGTCATTTAGGATGTCCATTTGTGCTTTTTCCGGGCTTTTGCTCATTTTTTTCTTCTTTTTCTCTATTTTTTTCTCTTTTTCACTTCTTTTCTTTTCTTGCTATTTTTGTTGAGCATATCTATTTTTTTCTTGCCCCTTTTTATGCACTTTTCGGACTTAAATTCTAAATTTTTCTATTTTTCGCAATTCCGGGCTATTTGGATTATTCGGCTTGTCAAACGAAAGGGGAAATCTATTTAGCTCAATTTGGGTTGCAAAAGGGGTGATTTTTCGCATCTTTTTCTGGCCAATATTTTTGGGTGACAAACGAGGGCCTACTTCATTGTCCAAAAGACCAATTGCGCTACCATATGCGTTTCGAGATGAATTTAGGTTTAGAGATCAATTTTTGGCACGTTTTTCAAGGCAATGTCACACACATTTTTCATAACCGATCAAAATGAAAGGGTTGAGATCCTCGACGACTTTTTAGGCGCTGAAAAGAACTTTGAGTTAACAATTAAATCGGATTGATTTAAAAACTCGCAAAAAGTGATAGGCTCGAATCTCACTGGGTTTGTTAATCTCCACACTTTTTTGTTAAGTCGTCAATTTTCACTCAATTTCCATTTTTAGTCAATTTCGGCTTTGTGTATGAATTTTTACAACTTCAGACTTTGATCCGACTTTTAATGATATTTTTGAAAATTTTGAATTCTAATTTTTATTTATTTTGAACAAAAATATTTTTGGATTTTTCAAAATTTTATGATTTTTTTTAGATTTTTGGGCATTTTTGAAAATTTTGTGAAGTTTTAGAAATACACACTTGTGACCCCCCTAACTTAGACTTTTGCATTGTCCTCAAACAAAAAGGACTAAAATCTAAAAAAGGCAAAATAATAAGTGTGATAAATAAAACAAACAAATGGAGAAAAATGCAGATTTTATAACAAACAAGACTGTGGTACGATTACAAGAAAAGGCATACAAACATGTGAATAGGAAAAATAAATAAAAACTGTCATAACCACATCAAGCTTCACTGGGGCCGGGGTTGGGAGGAATCGGGCGCATCGGGGCCATAGGGATCATAGAAATAGGAGGGCAATGGCTCATTGGGATCCCCTTGGCGTCGGTATATGTCCGCTTGCAACCAGAATATTAAACTCGTATCGAGACGATAATTGGTCATAAAGGTGTCGAAGCGCGTCTCAAGCGCCGCCATACAGTTTGTGAGGTCGCTACCGGCCCACTCAAAATTCGAGTCGTCTTCTTCGTCCGCCGACTCTTCATCCGGACCAACATCCCCCATTTCGACATCCTCACTGGCGGCCTCTTCTTCTTCTTCGTCGCTCTCGCTCGAGGCAGCCTTCTCCTCACTATCACTTCCCCACCGGACCCGTAGGACAGCTAGCTGTTTGGCGCTTTTAGTGCGGGTCCTCTGGCCAAAGGGATCGGGAATGCGAATTCGGTCGAGCGTCTCCGCAATGCCAGCGTCTTTGAGGATAGAAGTGATCAAACGGGCATAGGGCAGTGGGGCAGCACCTTTCTCACCCAAGGACGCGTTGATGATATCAGCGTATAAGGTGCGGGCCAAGTGGATGGAAGTGTGTGGGTCAAATAGATGGTAGGTCAAAGTGGCCTGCCAGGGCCGCATAGCGGAATCATTGGACATTTACAATATGTTGGCGCACACAATCTCAAAAGTGAGGCGCGCCTTCTCATTAAGTCGTCCAACAGCGACGGTTTGCCCCGTCCAAGCCACATCCGGTGCAATGCGTTCCATGATCACGTCTTTAGCGACCGGGGGGACGTTCCGTGGATAGGTGAATTCTTGGGCGTCCGGAACATCGTATTCGGCCAACTTAGCCGTGAGACGGGCCAATGAAAATGGGATGACGGTACCATCCACGTACGCTTGAGCCTCGAATTGGCCCGTCCGAACGAGGGTGCCATAAAAGGATCGAACCTCGGCCACCCAAACCGCTGGATAAGGTTCATTGAGGAATTGGCACCACCCCCTAGCCATGAATAGGGCGGTGACGGAGTTGGGCAGCCCGGCCCATTGGACAGCGCGCTCCATATGGAGTTTGCGATCCGGGCCGAAAAACCGATGGCACCAACGTTCCTCTTGGCGGGAACGAAATTCTCCATGACCGGAGGGGAGGATGTCGGTGGAGTCCTACTTGGTGGGGGCAGTGCGTTGGGCCATGAGAACAAGAGAGATTTTTTCTTTGAAAATTAGGGAGGGATAAGAGAGGAGTTTTGTTGAAGGTGTGGAGGGAAGGGAGGGTTTGGGTGTGTATTTATAGGTGAAAGGGTGGGGGTAGGGGTTGGATTTGGAGGGAAAGGGTTTGGAGGGAAAAGGGGGTGAATTTGGGAGGGAAAGGGTAGGCTTGGGAGTTGGGGAGACGAATTGGAGGGAATGAAGAGGATTGGGGAGAAGGGGGTGAACCTTGGGAAGGGAAAAAAACAGACCTGCAGAAAGCGGATCGGTCTGCCTGGGGACCAAACCGGTCCGGTCCTTTGATTTTCAGGCAAATTCGACTAGCGGACCGGTCCGCCTCAAAATTAAAGGAACCGGTCCGGGGCGGACCTGTCCGGCCCTAAAATAAAGGAACCGGTCCAGCCCAGGTATCTGAGATGGATTTTCCCCTAACTTGGTTTCGAACGCTCTTCTCCGAAAATTTTCACTTTCAAAACATACTCCCGATCAATTTTGGATTAAAACCTCTCGATACCAATGGTCAACGCGACTTGACTCAATATTCCCGAACATGTGAATGCTCTTTCCCGAATGTACCCTATTCCTATCGACACTCACTACACACACGACTCTCACCCCATACGCGTCGGGGGTGCGACGACCTCGCTGTAACAGCTCACTCTACCCCGTAAACGGGGTCCGACAACCAGAAGGTGTCGACTTCTTCCACACACGCCTCTATATATGGCTTTAAGCGTTGTCCATTCACTTTGAACGTATTTCCCCCTTTTAAATCGTCTAATTCAACAGCTCCATGAGGGAAAACATTCTTCACAACGAACAGGCCAGACCATTGTGACCGCAACTTGCTCGAAAAGAGATGAAGCCGAGAGTTATAGAGAAACTTTTTGCCATGGAAGAAACTCTTTGCGTCGAATGATGTTATCGTGATAAAGTTTCATCCTTTCTTTGGAAATTTTAGCATTCTCATACGCATCATTACGTAGCTCTTCTAACTCATTCAATTGAAGTTTGCAGGCTTCACGGACCTTATCCAAGGCATAGTTTAATTCCTTGATTGCCCAATACGCCTTGTGTTCTAACTCCACAGGGAGATGGCAAGGTTTGCCATACACAAAGCGAAAAGGGGACATTCGGAGTTGATTTTTATATGCGGTGCGATAGGCCCATAGCGAATCGTTCAATCTAAGTGACCAATCTTTTCGGGTAGGATTGACGGTCTTTTCAAGAATATTCTTGATTTCCTGATTCGCTAGTTTGTCCTGCCCATTCGTTTGCGGGTGATAAGTCGTTCCAACCTTGTGGACGACACCATACTTTCTCATGAGCTTCGCGAATGGCCTATTGCAAAAGTGCTTACCATTATCAATGATTATCGATTTCAGAGCACCGAAGCGGGAGAGTATGTGTTCCTGCAGGAACTTTATCACCACTTTGTTGTCATTCGTCTTGGTAGCTATAGCTTCCACCCATTTAGAAATGTAGTCTACTGCGACAAGGATGTATAGGAAACCAAAGGATGGGGGAACAGGGCCCATGAAGTCAATACCCCAGTAGTCGAAGATCTCAATGATGAGTATGGGGGTAAGAGGCATCATGTCTCGTCGAGTAATGGCTCCCATCCGTTGGCACCTATTGTAAGATTTGCAAGCATCGTTTTCATCCCAAAATATTGGGGGCCAATATATGCCGCATTGCAGAATTTCAGCGGTCGTCTTTTTCGTCGAAAAGTGGCCTCCACAAGCTTCCGAAGGACAAAACTGGATGACCTTGGGGATCTCGTCATCCGGTACACATCGTCGGATGATTTGGTCGGCGCAATATTTAAAAAGGAAGGGATCGTCATAGAAAAACATGCGCGACCAAGTAATAAACCTCTTCTTATCTTGCGGTGTCTAGTCGGGAGGGATGGCTCCCGTGACAAGGTAGTTCACTATATTCGCAAACCAGGGAAAAGGAGAGGTAGGAAAAAGTTGCTAATCCGGGAAGTATTCGTCTATGGGTATGGGATCACTCGGTACGTCGGATGAAAGCCATGATAAGTGGTTAACAACGACGTTTTCTACCCCTTTCTTATCTTTAATGGAGAGATTGAACTCTTGTAGGATTAGTATCCACCTTATGAGGTGCGGCTTGACATCTTTCCTTGCAGGTAAGTATTTCAATGCCGCGTGGTCGGCGAAGCAAGTAATGGGAGAACTGATAAGATATGATCGAAATTTATCAAGGGCAAAGACTATCCCTAGCAACTCTTTCTCCGTGGTAGAGTAGTTGAGTTGTGGTCCGGTAAGAGTCCGGCTAGCGTAGTAGATGACATGAGCTTGCTTATCTTTTCTTTGGCCCAAAACAGCCCCTATCGCATAATCGCTAGAATCACACATAAGTTCGAATGGTAAAGACGATTCCGAAACTTGCATGATGGGAGAGGACACAAGCATGGTCTTCAGTTTTTCAAAAGAGCTTTGGCATGCTTCCGTCCACTCGAATAGGGTATCCCTCATGAGTACGTTGCTTAAGGGTCTAGAGATGGCGCTAAAGTCCTTAATGAACCTTCAATAAAACCTCGCATGGCCCAAGAAAGAGCGCACATCCTTAAGCGATTTTGGTGGGGGAAGATCAGCTGTGACATCTATTTTCTCCCTATCAACTTCTATTCCCTTGGATGATACTATGTGGCCAAGAACTATTCCCTCAATGACCATGAAATGGCATTTCTCCCAATTCAGCACTAAGTTCTTTTTCACACACCAGGCAAGTACTTTTTCCAGTTTTTCTAGACAACGATCGAAAGAGGCGTTAAAAATGCTTAAATCGTCCATGAAAACTTCGAGTCCTCTCTCAACAATGTCGCTAAATAAGCTCAACATGCACCTTTGGAAGGTCGCGGGCATATTATACAAGTCGAATGGCATACGTTTGTAGGCAAACGTACCAAAAGGGCAAGTGAAGGTTGTTTTCTCCTGGTCAAGTATATCTACCTCAATCTGGTTATATCCGAAATAACCATCAAGGAAGCAATAGTAAGGGTGGCCCGCTAATCTCTCAAGCATTTGATCAATGAATGGTAAGGGGAAATTGTCTTTCCTAGTTCCCGCATTAAGTTTTCGGTAATTAATGCAAACGCGGCACTCGGTGGTGGTACGTTGGGGAACTAGCTCTCCCTTGGCATTCTCAATCACTGTCATGCCTGACTTCTTCGAAACGACTTGAATGGGGCTCACCCACTTGCTATCCGAGATTGGGTAGATAATCCCAACATCCAATAACTTGATAATCTCGGTTCTCACTACTTCTTTCATATTGGGATTTAGCCTCTTTGCATTTCTCTTGAGGATTTGACAACCTCTTAGAGATGGATTTTGTGAGTGCAAATCAAAGGACTTATCCCCTTTAAATTAGCAATGCACCAACCAAAAGCACTTTGGTGCTTTCTCAAAATTTTCAATAATTTGCCCTCCTGCTCTTTGTCTATACTAGAGGAGACAACAACAGGAAATGTCTCATCCTCTCCTAGGTATGCATATTTAATATGGGAGGGGAGTTTCTTTAATTCAAGGGTTGGAAATTTCTCGCTGGAGGGAACCATGCGTGTATCTCTCAGTGGTAACTCCTCGAATCTACAAACCCAATTAACATCTCTCGCGTCCTCGTCCGATGCTCTCTCATCGAGTAACTCTCTCAACTCCCTAACCTCCCTCTCGAAGTTGGTGTACGTCCCCTCACTCTCGTGGCTCGCCACTAAACAGGACCCTAAGGTGTCTTCGTAATAATTCTCCTCAAAGTACTCATCTACTATCTCATCGATGAGGCTCACCGCATGAAGATCATCTTCTTCCCCCGTATGTTGGGCTATGTGGAAGATGTTGGTCTCTAAGGTCATATTCCCAAAGGTGAGTTGCATTCGCCCATTCTGAGTATTGATGATTGTGTTATCCATAGCTAAGAACGGGCGCCCAAGGATGATGGGAACATGGTTGATCGAGTTAAAGGAGGGCTCCGTGTCCCAAATGACAAAGTCAATGGAGAAGTAGAGAGTGTCAACTTGGACGATCAAGTCCTCGACTATGCCTCTTGGGATCTTCACAGTTCGATCTGCTAATTGGAGAGTGAACTTTGTGGGCTTAAGGTCGCCCAAATCAAGTTGCCTATAGATGGAGTAAGGGAGGATATTGACACTTTCTCCCAAGTCAAGTAAGGCCTTCTCGATTTTGTTTTCTCCAATGATGCAGGAAATGGTGGGTGCACCGGGATCTTTGAATTTAGGAGGGAGATCATTTAGTAGAATGGAGCTCACGTTCTGGGCTAGAAATACATTCTTCTTTACCTTCATCTTTCTCTTTACCGTCAACAAGTCTTTGATGACTTTTGCATAAGTTGGGATTTGCTTAATGGCATCAAGGAAAGGTAAGTTCAGCTTTACTTGATTTAGCACTTCTAGCACGTCATCACGTGGGTTTCCTTTATGGGAAGGAATCAACCTTTGAGGGAACGGTGCCGGGGAGGGTGGTTTCACTACTACCTCGAGAGTTCTCCGCGGTGGCGGGATATATGATCCTGGAGGTGGTGGTGCTTGCACATGTCCTTGCATGTGTGGAGCTTGTTGAAAGTGTTATGGTGGAGGAGGGGCAACATGGGAAGTAGGGTTCATCGCAGCATGTTGTTGCCCATAGATAAAACTCGGATGGTTTTTCCATGAAGGGTTGTAAGAATTCCCGTGCGGCGCACCAAAATTACCCTTAAATCCTCCTATACCACTAACTTTCTCTTGAAGCATCACTTTGTAGGCGGGTATAGTCGGGAATTCCTCAGTTGAATGACTCGCCTCACAAATTGCACACACCTTTTCAACGGGGTTTGGTATGGATCCAGTTGGTCCTCTTCCACATATCCCACGTAGGTCTCGCACTTCTTTCTCAAGTATATCGATTCGACTGTCCGCTATAGAAATCTTTTCTACATGAAATAGGTCGGACGCCGATAGAGTGATGGTCACTTGACGATTTTGATTTTGAGCATTAGGGTCAAATGTATCCCAGGATTGGGTAGTCTCGGCAATATACCTCAGGTGAAGCTCAGCATCGTGGGCATCTAAGTCGATAAACGGACCACTACCCATGGTTTCAACGAGTTTCTTGGAGTTAAGATTCAGCCCATTATAGAGAAAAGAAATGATTTGCGTTGAATCAAATCCATGATGGGGGTATGAAGTAACTAACTCATTGAAACGCTCGTAACATCGATGAAATGGCTCATTTTCAAATTGTCTGAACGCTTGAATTTGGGCATTTATGGAGATTGTTCGATGTGGTGGGAAGAATTTCTTGAAAAATCTCGATTGCAACTCGTTCCAAGATGGAATCGAGATTGTAAGTAAAGACCATAGCCAGGTCTTAGCTTTATCTTTGAGCGAGAAGGGTAAGAGTTTGAGGTGAATCACCTCTTGTGTGCAAGTTTGATAATTGAGAGTATCGCACACATCCTCAAATTCCCTTATGTGAAGGTATGGCTTTTCAGAATCCATACCATGGTAATGTGGTAACATCTGGATCATCCCATTTTTAAAGCGAAATTTCCCGGCATTATACGGGAGTATAATGCATCCCGGAGTGACAGTACGCTCGGGATATAAAAATTCTCTGAGCGGGCGATACTGTGCCTCTTCCTCACCGGCAGGTGCATTACTGTGTTGTGACATCTCTCTCTCACTTAATGACTCGGTGCTCTCACTTGGTGTGCTCGGAAGTGTGTATTAAGAAGGAAAACGGAGTGTTATTGGAGATTGAGTGTGACGGTGTGGGAGGTGGAATCTAGAACTGTGGGGCATTAGGAGTGTGGGGGCTATCGGGGTTATACTCAACTATTGGATTTTCGTGAATGCTGGTTGGAGTATTATGGGGTGTGGGAGTGAGTTCAAAATTTTGCATTAAAAGCTTATGAGAAATGATGGTGAATCTTTTTGTGCTTTTTTGAATTTTTTTATGTTTTTGGATTTTTTTTTTTTTTTGAAATTTTTGGTCAAAGCTTTAGATTGACTCGATCTAATCCTAAGTCTACCTAGTTCCCCGGCAACGACGCCAAAAACTTGACGCGACTCAGAAAGTGTCTCTAATGTGCATTCACTCTAGGCTCAAGTGCAAGGTTGTCGCGTTAGTAATAAACCCGGTAAGTCGGGATCCTATCCACGGGGAACTAAGACAACAAAGTTGTAACGACGGGAAAAGAAGAAGGAATCTTAACTTTGACTCCAAAAAGAAGGAAAAAAAGATTTAGTTTCGAGAATTGACTACAACTAAGTGCAATTATGAAATTATGAAAAGATGCAATTAGACTAAATTATCTAATTATTAAGGAAGAATGTGTTGAAACTTTAAACTATGTGATGAGAAAAACAAGACAGGAATAGAATCCCCCAACCCTAGTGTATTGCAGTTATAATATTAATCGTAAATTTAATTTATTAATTTGACCTGGAATTTAGTACTCCCAAGCATTACGCATATGAGGTTCAAGCCCGCATCATACTTAATCTGAGGACGAGTAAATCGGTATCGCGATAGTGACACTCAAATTGCATTCTAAAGCATCCCGGTTACCCAGAGGCAAACGAGATCTAAAGATCTACAATTGTTGTGTTCCTATGCAATACGGTCGTAATCAATCACTAAATTCAGAGGATTAATGTTATACACATGCAACTAACACATCAGGCTGGGTTCATGTATCCCGGCAGTAGAAAATCTAGCCTAGCATGCTGAACGTGATGAAAACCGTGTTTGATGTGCAGAAAACCATGATTAATCTAAGGAAAACTTGTGAATTTATGTAGAACAGAATTGAAAAGAAGAAATAACTCACTAATCTCTCCCAAGCAGTAATAGCAGCGATTAAGAAAACTTGTAATCAAATAATTTCTGACTGATCTTCACTATTGGAATTAAAACTGTAAATTGTATCTAAACTAGGGTTGCTGGAAAAGAATGGAAAATTAGCTAAAATTCTCCGTGCAAATAATGATAATAAAACGGGTTTTTATACCCTACAAAAATTTAGGAGTTTTAGTTGCACTAGGACTCTTCTTAGGAGAAGATAAGATTTCAAGATCTCGATAGCCGGACCGGTCCGGGCCTTAGGCGAACCGGTCTAACTTCCATACGGATTGGTTCCTTTTATTTTCTGGCGGACCGGTCCGGGGTCTTCTGGAGTATGGCACAGCGGACCGGTCCGGGGTAGGGGCGGATCGGTCTGCCTGTTTGACTTTTTTTCTCAACTTTGACTGCTCATATCTTTTGTTTCGGGACTCCGATTGAGGTGTCGTTTCTTCCTATATGTTCATGAATGTGATATCTTCAACTTCTCTTTAGGTACATCATTCGAATTCTGGGTAAAAATTACACTTTTGCCCTTTTGACTTTCCTGTTTGTCTTTCTTGATTCTTCCGTTTCTTTCTTTCGTTTCTTAACATCAAATACATGTAAAAGCAATAAAATATACCAGAAATTCGGTGTACTCATTAAGATAAGTCAGTAGCAAGATTATGAGATAAAGTCAAATCAATTACGTTGTTCGAGGTGCTAAAAGTAGCTAAATTAAGGAATAAATTGGGAAGAATTTATGCCTAATCAGTGCCGGAGGTGCTGGCTAAAAAGGCACGTCCCGAACATTGTACACATGCCCATAGTGGATCTAGCTTGGCTATTGTTGTGGGGACTATGCTGGTGCTAGGTCTAACTGAGCCTGCTGCCCCTGTTGGTCACCCTGTTGTTGTGCCATGTCTCCCTGTGGCCAAGTCCTACTCTTGTGACCCTACTGGCTACACGTGAAATACTGCCCCTAGAACTATCTTTTCCATTGGTCCTACTAGCCCTGATGTTGGCCCTGACAACCTTGGCCCTGCTGGCATCCCCCTTGGTTCCCTTGACCCTGACGACCCTGAGGAAGCTGCTGTTGGGGACCTTGATGTTCCTACCTATCCGATGTCCCCATACCAAAATCTCTTGGCAGAGTTCCCCTGTTGGTAATCCTGCCCTTGATGACCCGCCGTCTGCTGCTGTGGTGTGCTTCTATCACTACCCCCATTTGCCCTACCCGGTTGGCTAGGCTCACCTCTCTTTCTTCCATTCACATGGAAGTGATGATCCTGATAGTGCACTAGTGCTGTGTTAACGACATCTGTATAAGTCATTAGTGTTGGGATACCGATCAAATGTTGCCTGATCCTCCGGGCCAAGTCATTCATGAACTTTGACTTTTTCTGCTCCACATTGCTCACCTCGTCTGGAACAAAGTTAGCTAGACGGGTGAACTACTCTTTATAGTCAGCTACTGAGCAATCACCCTGAACCACCTCGTTAAATTTCTTTCTCATCTCTGACTCTACTGCAGGCAGGAAGTACTTACGAGCAAATTACACCCAGAAATTAGAAATCGTCATCAAGTCCATCTTCTCTACGGTGGTAACTAACTCCCACCACTGTAAAGTTGCTCCCGACAGATGGAAAGTAGAAAGCATCTGCTTCTGCGCCTCAGTACATTCAAGCATATACAGATATCTTTGAATGTTCTTCTTCCAGTTTCAAGCCTTTACCACTTCAGTACTTCCCTGAAACTCGGGCAGATGTCCCATCTGAAAGGTTTCCCTGACTCGCTGCCAAGAAGGTGGTCCTGTCGGGACCTGAACTGCTGCTGCCACTGGAGGGTGTGCCTGGGGCGGGGGAAAATGTGTTGACATGGCCCTCATAGCTGTCTCAACTGCCCGAGCCACTATCACTGCTATTGCCCAGATTATACTCAAGAGGGGGGGGGGGTGAATTGAGTCTTCACAAACTTTAAGTCAAATTAATATTCTAGAAAAATAGTAAATTTAAATCGCTTAAACAAGTTTCAGATTAATAAAACTTTAAAGAATAAATCCAATAATATCAACTAGATGCAACCAATTAATTTACGCAACTAGAAATACAGATTTTAACACTCTAGGAATATTAAATTAATTTTCGTATTTAATATTAAGTAATATTCTGAAATAAATTATTTAATTCAAAAAATAATTATTTTACCCTTAAAATTAATTAAGTCAAATTTCGGAATTAATTTATTTGCAAGATAGTGTGCTGAAAATATTAACTCAAGCATTCATGTGCAAATAAATGAATAAAGGTGCGGAAAATAAATGACACCGAAATTTAACGTGGTTCGGCCAAATCCCGGCCTACGTCCACGCGCCTAGAGCCCCTGTCTCCTTTGCGCTTCACTAAACCTGATCCACTTGAGGGTAGGATCAAACCACCGCGTACAACTGTTTGCAAGCTAACTCCGAGCTTCAAACCCCGTGGCCCACTTGCGGGTAGGAACCAATTATAGGTACAAACCGAAGCTTCAACAAAGCTTCACAACAAATCTGAATTTTTGTAGTACAAGGTAAAATGCTGAAACTCCTTAAAATACAATTTGTAATCTGAGTTTCTCCTTCTTGAATCAGACTTCAATAAATGTTATTGAAGTATGCACTAATCTTCTTCTTTAATGCTTGTTGAGATGGTAGGAATTTTTGGCTCACTTGAATTTGTATTGACAGGCAGAATAATAAATTCAAATGCTCAAAGAGAATTAGTGTAGTCTTTGCACTTAAGCTGTCTCAAAAAAATTTATGCAGTCTTGATACTGTAACTCAAGTCCTTATGTATCTCTTGTGAATAACTAGCTGTTAGACACAAGTAGACTTAGCATTAAATGCATCTGATTTTCTGAGATGAGAGAGGACAAAGAAAATCTCCAAGATTGAACTGTAAATCTTTATTTTGCTTCTCAATAAAATGGCTCTGCAAAACTATGTTAGTCCAAGAGATAATATCCAACTGATATATTAATGTGGAACTGATGTGTAAGAATTATAACTGATGTGTAAGAATTATAACTGATGTGTAAACAATAATCTTTTGTCAAGATAGTAAAATTGGACACATTAAGAATATGTATTACTTAGTCACAGGTTTTGCAAGAGTGTGTATGTAAATATATATATATGACAGGTGTACATACAAATATATAAAAAGTGTATTTCGAACAGGTATTAATTTAAAGAGTTTCTGCCAAAAGAAATATATAAATAAAGCAATTCGGAACAGATTATTTATCATAATAAAAAAAAAATATTTTCGGACAGATATTTTTGTAAAAAGGAACAAAAAAAATGTCTTTGAAATATATTTATAGACTGGATATGTAGAGGGATAACACAGTCTAAGTCTAATCAAGATGTGTGTGTGTCCAAACGCATTTAAGTGGAGTGACTTGATGCAGCAGGTTCTCTCCTTCTTTCCTTTTTAAAAGTCATATCTCAATGACACAAGAAAACAAAGGGGCCTAAGGCATAGATGCTTAGGCACGGACTGATTTGACGGACAAAAAAAAATTTGACCTGAAGTATATATGTTTATAAGAGATCTAAAAAGGATTCGGATAAACAAAAAAATGATTAATGGATTTCGTATATAAAAAATAAATAACAGATTTCGTAAGTCTGAAAAAGATCTCCGGCCAGATATGAAAAACAATTCAACCTGTATTGGCATAGCCTTAAGTCTAGTTAGAGTGAGTGGATGGCTAAAACAAGTTCCAACGCATGCATTTATGTGTGTACAGGAAGCAAGATATATATAGTACTATTATTTGTACCAAACAGATATTAGAAAGATTTCGGACAAGACAACAAAACGATATATAAGAGATTTCGGTACAAACAAAATCAGAACAGATATTTTACAGAACATATTTAGGACAGGAAATGCCAACAGATATTAAAAAAAATTATTTCGATCAGAAAAATAAATTTTAACTGATATATAAAAATGCTTCGGACAGAACAGTTCAAAAAAAACGAACAGATTTTTTCAACGAAAAAGGACTGAATATTTTTGACCAGATATTGCTATAGGCTGACTTTGTAGCCTTGCTATAGGCTGAACTGAATTGATATAACCTGACTTGCTTATAGGCTGAACTGTATTGATATAACCTGACTTTGTAGCCTTGCTATAGGCTGACAAGGATTATCTTAGGAATTCAAAGAAGAACTATCATGACTTTATAAAACAATATGTTTGGAATCATCAAAATCAATATATTAAGTTAAACTAAAATGTACATTAATTAAGCTAACTTAATTAATCAATTAGGGATAAATAACATTTTCGTTAACAATCTCCCCCTTTTTGATGATGACAAACAAGGATTCACATATATTCATAAAATGAAATATTAAGCACAAATTGTGAATCATAAATATTTCTCCCCCTTTGACATTATCAAAAATATAATTTAAATAAATTTAGTGTCACGGGTAAAAAGCGAAGCTCCCCCTATCAAAAATAATTTATGCATGGGATATAACCAAAAATTGTAAGGGACATATGTGAATACCATGAATTTTCATTAAGCACATATTCAACATATTATTCTCACATAACATGTATTTGATTCAAGAGATAGATAGGAATAACATCAAATAATGCATAAGTCACAAAAAAAATGATAAATGATACCAATAGTTGTAGTTACACACAAATCGTGCGTTGCACACAATGATTTCTCAAAACAATTTTTTGTAAAAATAGAAATCATAACTCAATGCTCTCAAAAAGTGCAAGTACGAGAGATATATCAATGTGCATAATTAACTCTCTCACTAATGTAATAAAATTGCAATGTATAAATTTTCAATAGGCGCAGTATCAATTGTTGTATAAATCCTCATGATAGAATAAACTTTTAAGCACACAACGTGAAACATTTCATAACTCGATGTTTTCAAATAATTTGAATTAAGCACATAACATGAGTTAGAAATAGCAAAAAAATATAGCATTTTGCTCAAGCTTTGCCGATTTCAAGATACGAGCTAAAATTCTCAAAATGATCAAAATTCATAATAATATATCAAGGTTATGATCAAGCATTTTTCGAACAAATCTTCAATAAACTTTTATCTCCCCTAAAGGATGCCAATTAAGGCAAATATGCATATAAAGAATTAAAGTGCATCTTTTCATGAAATAAAATAATTTCAGCATTTATTTCCATAAGATCAAAAAGTCTCACAAATGATATCAATTGTTGATCAGTGGTTTCTCAATTAAAAAAAAAATCATCGTGAATAAATATTCCAACAATGACATTAATCATGTAGTATGCAATAAAACTAACTCATAGAGATTAATATGTTCATATCATCAAAATCAACAAGTGAATGTTACAATATTAACATGTATCACATATAACTAATATACTAAAGTGTACTCAAATGACATTTTCGTTTCAGATTTATATTCAATAAAATCATGAATTTATCCAATCTTATTATTCATAAAAAGATATATCAAGACGTAAATAAAAAATTATGAATATTTACCAACGAAAAATTTATCATCAAACTCAAGTGTAAGTTCATATAACATAAAATCATCAAGAATAATAAATATACAAATTTACATGTGAAATCAATCAACGCGCTCATGTGTTATAACAAATATTCTATGTATGGAAATATATCAATTATGAAATAAATCATTAATAAACATATGATATTAATTTCAAGAAAGGTGTTCCTTACCACCTTACCAATACCAAAGATATATACAAGTAACTTCTACCGAGTGTGGCATTTCCAACATTAGGCAATGATACTGAAATTTGTAATATGATCAAATCATATGCCTTGAAAATCCACATTCCATCTCAAAATGCAACCTACACAACTTTGAAAATTTTCTCTTTTGGTACCCAAAATGTGTGAGGTCCATGGGGGTTAGTATACATCTTGGTTCCTTTAGGAATCCATGCCAATTTTCTTTTTCTAAATTTATATGGACACAAATCTGAAAAATGTGTGTGTCTACCACAATAAGAACATAAATAATTAGGTAGACTAGATGAGGCATCAAATTTCAATAAATTGGAATAAGTCTTTTTCTCATTTCCTTCATCATATCCAATACCATTATTATTAAATCGAATCCTTTGTGTCTCAATAATTTTATGAAAATACTCATTTCCTTTTGTAAAATTATCTAATGATTTCTTTAAATATTCAATCTCCCTTTTTAACTCAATATTTTCAATTTCAAAAGGAGAAGTGACAATAACAGATTTTTCCTTTTTCAAAGATTTAATTTCATTTTTCAAAGATTCATTTTCTAATTTCAACTCATCAAAATCATTTGACATATAATCATATTTAGTTGAAACTAATGAATGAGATTTCTTAAGTTTAATATATTTATTTTTAAGTTCTTCAAAACTTTCACATAATTCATCAAAAACATTTTGTAAAACTTCATAATCATCAACTTCATCATTATCACTATCATTAGAGTTAGGGTTAGAATGTACCCCATTTTCCATAGCCATGTAACATAGATGAGCAACTTCATTTTCATTTGAATCTTCATCGGAAGAGCTTGTGTCGGAGTCACTCCATGTTGTGGCTTTCAATGCCTTCTTCACTTTCTTATATTTTGGACAATTAGGCTTAATGTGTCCAACTTCATCACAATGATAGCATCTTGGTTCAGATTTGGATTGATGATCATCATTGAACTCTTTTGAAAAATGTTTCTTTCTCCTATCCTTGGCTTTCTTTTTAGAATTGAGATATTTTTTGAAATTTTTAGCCAATAGGGAAATATTATCATCATCATCGTCGTCATCTTCACTTTCTATATTTTTGCTTGAAGATTTGAGAGCAATAATTTTGTTTGCTTTTGTTTTCTCATCTTCAACAAATTCCTTAAGTTCCATCTCATGAGTAATTAAGGAACCCAATAACTCATCAAGAGAGATAGGTCTTTCTCTAATTGCCTCTTTGATTGCCAGCTTCTTTGTCATATAAGCAGATGGTAGTGACCTGAGAATCTTACTCACTAATTCAGAGTCAGTGTAAGATTTACCAAGAGATTTAAGACCATTAATAATATTAGTGAACCTAGTGAACATATCAGAAATGGATTCATCAGACATCATTTTAAATAATTCATAATTATGAACAAGCATACTAATTTTATCTTCTTTAACTTGACTAGTTCCTTCATAAGTAACTTCTAGTCTATCCCAAATTTCTTTAGCAGATTCACAACAACAAATTCTGTTATACTCATTTACATCAAGTGCACAATGCAGAATATTCATAGCTTTAGCATTTATTTGAATTTTTCTAATATCAACATCATTCCATTCATTTTCTTCTTTAGGAACATTTTCATCATTAACAACTTTCATGGGGATATTAGGACCATTTATAATAACTCTCCAAACAGCATAGTCATTTGATTGAATAAAATTTTTCATTCTATTTTTCCAATAGCTATAATTATTTCCTGAAAATAAAGGAGGTCTATTTATTGATTGACCCTCACCAAGAGATGAAACATTAAAGTTTGCCATGGATTTTTAACTCTAAGATTGTTAAATCTAAAAATAAATAAGAAGAGCACTAGCTCTGATACCAATTGTTGCCCAGATTATACTCAAGAGGGGGGGGGGGGGTGAATTGAGTCTTCACAAACTTTAAGTCAAATTAATATTCTAGAAAAATAGTAAATTTAAATCGCTTAAACAAGTTTCAGATTAATAAAACTTTAAAGAATAAATCCAATAATATCAACTAGATGCAACCAATTAATTTACGCAACTAGAAATACAGATTTTAACACTCTAGGAATATTAAATTAATTTTC
Source organism: Sambucus nigra (assembly GCA_949130495.1). Taxonomy (NCBI): domain Eukaryota; kingdom Viridiplantae; phylum Streptophyta; class Magnoliopsida; order Dipsacales; family Adoxaceae; genus Sambucus; species Sambucus nigra. Next base: position 557,694,665 of record OX422213.1, on the reverse strand, counting down.
GTATTTAATATTAAGTAATATTCTGAAATAAATTATTTAATTCAAAAAATAATTATTTTACCCTTAAAATTAAATAAGTCAAATTTCGGAATTAATTTATTTGCAAGATAGTGTGCTGAAAATATTAACTCAAGCATGCATGTGCAAATAAATGAATAAAGGTGCGGAAAATAAATGACACCGAAATTTAACGTGGTTCGGCCAAATCCCGGCCTACGTCCACGCGCCTAGAGCCCCTGTCTCCTTTGCGCTTCACTAAACCTGATCCACTTGAGGGTAGGATCAAACCACCGCGTACAACTGTTTGCAAGCTAACTCCGAGTTTCAAACCTCGTGGCCCACTTGCGGGTAGGAACCAATTACCGGTACAAACCGAAGCTTCAACAAAGCTTCACAACAAATCTGAATTTTTGTAGTACAAGGTAAAATGCTGAAACTCCTTAAAATACAATTTGTAATCTGAGTTTCTCCTTCTTGAGTCAGACTTCAATAAATGTTATTGAAGTATGCACTAATCTTCTTCTTTAATGCTTGTTGAGATGGTAGGAATTTTTGGCTCACTTGAATGTGTATTGACAGGCAGAATAATAAATTCAAATGCTCAAAGAGAATCAGTGTAGTCTTTGCACTTAAGCTGTCTCAAAAAAATTTCTGCAGTCTTGATACTGTAACTCAAGTCCTTATGTATCTCTTGTGAATAACTAGCTGTTAGACACAAGTAGACTTAGCATTAAATGCATCTGATTTTCTGAGATGAGAGAGGACAAAGAAAATCTCCAAGATTGAACTGCAAATCTTTATTTTGCTTCTCAATAAAATGGCTCTGCAAAACTATGTTAGTCCAAGAGATAATATCCAACTGATATATTAATGTGGAACTGATGTGTAAGAATTATAACTGATGTGTAAGAATTATAACTGATGTGTAAACAATAATCTTTTGTCAAGATAGTAAAATGGGACACATTAAGAATATGTATTACTTAGTCACAGGTTTTGCAAGAGTGTGTATGTAAATATATATATATGACAGATGTACATACAAATATATAAAAAGTGTATTTCGAACAGGTATTAATTTAAAGAGTTTCTGCCAAAAGAAATATATAAATAAAGCAATTCGGAACAGATTATTTATCATAATAAAAAAAAATTATTTTCGGACAGATATTTTTGTAAAAAGGAACAAAAAAAAAATGTCTTTGAAATATATTTATAGACTGGATATGTAGAGGGATAACACAGTCTAAGTCTAATCAAGATGTGTGTGTGTCCAAATGCATTTAAGTGGAGTGACTTGATGCAGCAGGTACTCTCCTTCTTTCCTTTTTAAAAGTCATATCTCAATGATACAAGAAAACAAAGGGGCCTAAGGCATAGATGCTTAGGCACGGACTGATTTGACGGACAAAAAAAAAATTTGACCTGAAGTATATATGTTTATAAGAGATCTAAAAAGGATTCGGATAAACAAAAAAATGATTAATGGATTTCGTATATAAAAAATAAATAACAGATTTCGTAAGTCTGAAAAAGATCTCCGGCCAGATATGAAAAACAATTCAACCTGTATTGGCATAGCCTTAAGTCTAGTTAGAGTGAGTGGATGGCTAAAACAAGTTCCAATGCATGCATTTATGTGTGTACAGGAAGCAAGATATATATAGTACTATTATTTGTACCAAACAGATATTAGAAAGATTTCGGACAAGACAACAAAAGGATATATAAGAGATTTCGGTACAAACAAAATCAGAACAGATATTTTACAGAACATATTTAGGACAGGAAATGCCAACAGATATTAAAAAAATTATTTCGATCAGAAAAATAAATTTTAACTGATATATAAAAATGCTTCGGACAGAACAGTTCAAAAAAAATGAACAGATTTTTTCAAAGAAAAAGGACTGAATATTTTTGACCAGATATTGCTATAGGTTGACTTTGTAGCCTTGCTATAGGCTGAACTGAATTGATATAACCTGACTTGCTTATAGGCTGAACTGTATTGATATAATATGACTTTGTAGCCTTTCTATAGGCTGACAAGGATTATCTTAGGAATTCAAAGAAGAACTATCATGACTTTATAAAACAATATGTTTGGAATCATCAAAATCAATATATTAAGTTAAACTAAAATGTACATTAATTAAGCTAACTTAATTAATCAATTAGGGATAAATAACATTTTCGTTAACAATCTCCCCCTTTTTGATGATGACAAACAAGGATTCACATATATTCATAAAATGAAATATTAAGCACAAATTGTGAATCATAAATATTTCTCCCCCTTTGACATTATCAAAAATATAATTTAAATAAATTTAGTGTCACGGGTAAAAAGCGAAGCTCCCCCTATCAAAAATAATTTATGCATAGGATATAACCAAAAATTGTAAGGGACATAAGTGAATACCATGAATTTTCATTAAGCACATATTCAACATATTATTCTCACATAACATGTATTTGATTCAAGAGATAGATAGGAATAACATCAAATAATGCATAAGTCACAAAAAAATGATAAATGATACCAATAGTTGTAGTTACACACAAATCGTGCGTTGCACACAATGATTTCTCAAAACAATTTTTTGTAAAAATAGAAATCATAACTCAATGCTCTCAAAAAGTGCAAGTACGAGAGATATATCAATGTGCATAATTAACTCTCTCACTAATGTAATAAAATTGCAATGTATAAATTTTCAATAGGCGCAGTATCAATTGTTGTATAAATCCTCATGATAGAATAAACTTTTAAGCACACAACGTGAAACATTTCATAACTCGATGTTTTCAAATAATTTGAATTAAGCACATAACATGAGTTAGAAATAGCAAAAAAATATAGCATTTTGCTCAAGCTTTGCCGATTTCAAGATACGAGCTAAAATTCTCAAAATGATCAAATGATTTTAATTACTAATTACTGTCGAAAACTTTTTAATTACTAATTACTTGAGTGAAATTAGACCGATGCTAAATTTTATCCTTCATTAACCCATGAACAATACTATATGGAAATATTTAAACATTCACACTAAACAATAATTCAAACCAACACGCAATATAAGAAGGGTAAAGTCTTACCGAGTCAATAATCGGCTAAAATCCAATGTTGTTATATAAAACCAATATAATCCAAAACTGAATATCTAAAATCAAGATAGTGGACACCATGTCCCCATAGATAGTACTAAAATGAGATCCTACACTAGATCTGAAAGAATAAATGGTCTATTCAAGGTCCTGCCAGCCTCCACAATACTGCAGCTACGAGTCCCTAGACTGAATCCTCAAGTCTGGTGTCCCTGTGGCTGGACACCTAAAAGGTTTGACAATATTTTGATAGAAAGAGTTAGTACTCAAAAAGTTTTGAAAATATTTAAAAAGTGATTATCACAGTAAAATGAGTTATTCATTACACATGTTAAGATTCGTGTACACTCTCTTGAGTTACCTCACCCCTCATCTATAGTACACGCCTAATGTCTCGTACCTAGCCCACCTAGTTGTACTACTCAAGCTAATTGGACTCTAGTATTAAGTTGAACTTATCTACACAACTAAGTTCCCATACCTCCCACATAGTATGTAATAATAACCATATCTCATAACGTATATACTTAGATAACTGTTCACACCTTGTTACCTTTAACCGATATATAATTAAGTTTCCCTACTTAATTTTCTTTTAGATGTAATCACGGAATCTCATTATCTTCTAACTCGCATAAGTAGATTATTAATACAATACACAATTCACACACAATATATACTTATAAATTCATTCATTCCCAATATGTCCTCTTAACACACATCAAGGACTCTTGGTTTGGACTGGTCCATCGACACCAAGTAAAAAGTTTTGGTTCGGAATGTCACCTCGACCCCAAGTTCATCTCATGTAATGGTTTGAAAACTCACCTCGACCCCACTAATGAAATTTTATACATAGATTGGTTCGAAACTCTTTCCTCACGACCCCAACTTACTATTTCCATATATTAGTTCGGAATCCTACCTCGACCCTAATATAGGCAATTATACATTATGTATTCTCTCCACCTAAGTATTTATATAATTCAGTAGGTATACTGGCAACCTAATAATAGTGCTTGTACATAATATTTTCTCTTTAATATTCACCGTACTTATTAATTTACGATTTATCTCACTATTGCATTTTAATTGATTATTCACACAACTTTAAGGGACCTAGTTACCCCTCCATTAATTTCATTAGTTAATCTATCTCTAACCTATTGGTATATTCCTTGGAATGATGTTTACTCTCTTCGTAACTCTAATCCCAAATTCCCGATTCACTACTCGGTCGGATTATCCTCGTAGGTCCAACTCATCAAATCTTGCACTCCATGATTATAACGGACCCCCACTATACACCTACTGGTACTCTCTAAGTCCCTACATAGGTATAATATCATCACTAAGCTTCCCCTCAAGCATCGGCATTCAAATATAACTCAACCAACAAACGAACCCAAAATCATCATGGGTTGATCGATCGACCATGATCAACGATCGATCGACTCCATCGATCGATCGACATTCAAGGGTCGATCAATCGATCGAGTAGTGACAGACGCAGTTCTTCTTCTTCATGCGTTTTTCACCATATTCAATTATCTAACTCACATGACAATCCAGCAAACTTGTAAATAACGATTCCTAACCATTACTACATATGCTAGGATGATTTCCAATGAATTAAACATTGTAAATCCTTCCAATTTAGCCCGGAATAATTCAAATCTTTTAATTATTCAAGAACCCTAATATGACATGTTCTTGCTATGTTTTCAATCATCAAACCCAGATTTTAATTCGTACTAACAACCATGATTCCTCTAATTGTCAATCCTCTACAGATATAAGTCTAACAACATGTTATTTCTACCCAAACATGTAATTAATCAATTCTTTTTCTCCAAGAATATTCATCAAAATCAATTTATTTATAAATTATACGCATGGATATTATAACTCAAAATAATATGCAAATAACCATTTGCCTTGATTGGATGATGATCCGATTTCAATTTTGCTGAAGGTGTTAGGTTTCTTTCTCTTCCAATCTTCCTTCCTCAATCACTTATGGTACAAGAACTCCTTGAAATCCCCCACAATTTTCCTTTTTCGCCTTGATAATGGTCTTTCTTCTCTCTATAATGGTTTCCCTTTGTGTTATGAGATTTCTAAACCTAACCACACTTTTAATCAACTGATAAAACACTCCAAAACTCGTAGGTCTCCTTACCTCCATAAGCCAAAAGACTAAAACGCCCCCGTACGATCCCGGTTTAGCCCAAAAATGCCCCGGTACCCGACTAGTACCCCCGGGTATACTATTTTGACTAATTCGACTCTTTAGGAATCATCTGTGACCTCTAAATTATCATTTGAGTCACTTAAAAATAATTTCCTATCTCATCCCCAATTTAATTTACATACAACACTCGGTTGAGATATAATCAAGTACGTCCATTTCACTCGTTATGTCGTACAAATTAACTATCAACATTTACTATTCACACTTAGTAAATTTAAATCATAACATTAATCAGTGTCTATCTCTCGATTAATATTTAATAATCACAATTATTATTTAATCCCTTAATAATTATAATTATTATTAAATCCCCTTAAATTACTTCACTAGCGTAATTTAAATATAAAATCACATTAAATTACTCCACTCACGTAATTTAAATTAACACATATTTTCTAATTAATTACTCAATTAATTAAATTCTAAATACACAGAAATACGGGATATTTCACACAGATAAATAGTAAAAGAGAAGTAAATCAGACAAGAAGGTTTTTAAGTGGTTCGCTTGTGAAGAAAAGCCTACATCGACTGTTGTTGTATTAATTTTGATGATTACAGAAAGCTAGGTACTCTTGTTACAGTGAGAATAACCTAGAATTCATTCTACCTTATCTTTTGTGAAAGGGATACAATATATTTATAGTGACTCGGAGATGAAGGGTTATAATGCCTTTATATATTCAAGCATTTACACCCGTACAGAATGAACATTATGGTTCATAGTCTTGAACACGTGTGGGATGACTCTTGGTTCCTTTCAATGTGATGTCTATTTATCTACTTTGATGACCTCCATTCTTTAGGTTGGTCGAACTTCTAGCTCAGCAACTACCTTGATGGATGATCAAGTCATTAATGACTAAGACGGTTGCCACATAAGGAGATAGGTGTCCATTCCTGATTTGTCCACGTAGATGGATAATTTTTGTTTCAACAATAATTATACCCCTAAAATATCAAACCCACATGTTTGTACCCCTGAATCTCACATTGTTTCCTCTTCTAGTTCATACTACACTCAATCATCACATCTCTACCTGAAACTCCAAAAGAATAATACTGATGTACAGATTGATGCTTGAAAGTCCTTTTTCCTTGTTCAACTTCCATATTAAAGCAGAAAACTCCTTTTTTCTTATTCAAGTATGCCCATCAGATATCTAACAGGTATTCATCGGTTCATTTATATAAAATATATTCACTGATATGCCCTATATGGACCTAACAGCTCAGAGACATCAACCTCGACCAGAGAGATGGCCGAGGTTAGAAGGGACCTAGATTGACGTTCAGCGGTGTCATCCTAAACAAGGTCGGCCATGGCCAACGTTACTAGTTGTCTCATAGACAAGCGACAGTTGATGTCCTCATGGTCCATGCCGATAGTAATCCATCAGGTCAGCAGGAGCCTACCTCATGACTACACCGGACATCAACCTCGGCTGGGTGTAGGCCGAGGAAGCGGAGGCAACTCAAATCATCATTATTATCCTCGGCTGGGAACCAGCCGACATCCTGCTAGTTCACTATTACCTCGGCCCAGGCCGACGTTATAGCTCCACCTACCTTACCTCGTCTCTCCCACTCAGTCAAGATTATCACTGATAACCTCTGATCAAGCAGTTGCCCGACCTCACCAATCCCGTACTCTTCCAGGCCGAGGTTGGTACCAATCGAGGACAGCAGAGCTTCTACATGTTCTTGTGTAACTTGGAACACGTGGACAAATCTGTTATAACCAAATTATTCCCTCCACGTGAGGGAATATTGATGTCATCATTGCTTAGTTGAGATCAGCCAGGTGTCACTCTCATACTGGTTCGATGCTCATGCACATGCTCATTATATCCTTGAGGGGTACATTACACCCCCCCCCCCAAGCACTATATATAGAGAGGTCATCCTCTACCTTGTAAAAGGATCAAAAAATAATAACCCTAGCTAAACTCTGTCAAATTAGATAGTAGAGAGAGAAAAAGCTTGAGAGATTGTATCCATGGCCATTAGTGCCCTATCTTAGTGATCTTACTCACTCACTTGCACAATGGACGTAGGCCTAATTGGCTGAACCACTTATATATTGGTGTTCATCCTCTTATCCTCATCTCAATCTCTTATATCCAGCATATACCTAAGCTGCCATTGTTATCACTGATTAGAGCTTACAAACACCTTGAAGGGTGGTTCTGTTTCCAAAATCATCATTTTATCGCCGTCTGTGGGAACGAGAAGTTGTCTCTTCCTCTTTTTTCGCTTAACCTCATCGGAGACTCTGGTGGTGAACCAGGCCTCACACCTTGTGTGGAGCTGTTTCACCATTGAAAGAGGTCCTTTAAGGTGTTGAGCTAATTTCCTTCACAAGCTCTTTAGTTTTAACACATGGCACCGGAATTACTACCACCTCCTCCACCACCTGGTGCTGGAGGGCCTAGTTCCATCCAGGCACCACCCCAGTCCGAAATGGCTGAGGTGGCGGAAGCCTTGAAGTCCTTGGCAGCGATGAAGGAGAAATTTGCATAATTCAGTCAAAATATGACCAGACCACTGAGGGTCTCACCAGAGATTATTACTCCGGTGGCCGTTTAGCCTCATCCTGATGCCAGGGGACCACCCTAGGAACCGCGGAAAGACCAACATATGCCTCAGTGGAGGAGGGACGTTGCTGTCCCTAGACGTTTGCGTCTGGGGAGGCAAGGACACCCATGTATTGAGGATCGGTATGATGATTTGGAGGCAGAAGATGCTTCAGAAGATTATTGGGAACCGTATGAGGTTTTGAATAACATTGTACGTCCTATCCAGAAGAGACGAGGTTGTGGACGCCAAAGAGGTGAAGAAGCCCAGCAAAGAGGGTCAACTTTGGATCAATTAAGCAGAGGGTCGGCCTTTAAAAGGCTCGGCCCAGTAAATAAACTACGACAGAGGTTATCCAGGTCAAGGAGTGTAGCCGGCTCACAAAGGGAAGAGGGACAACATCGGCCTCATCAAGGCGACCTAACACAAGACAGGCTAGGGACTAAGAAGAGGTCAACAATCGATGTTGTGCTGTAGCTGGGGAACCCTCGGTCCACCCCTTGGAGGCGGATGGGGACAACCTCGGCCAGGCCGACATTGTAAGACCATGGAATGACTCCATCCAACGCCTTGAGGATAATATAGGAGACCTCATCAAAATTCGGGACCCACTGTAAAGAGGTTTCTCAGAAGGCTCTCCGTTCGTGGCTAAGATAGTGAGCTTCCCTACCCCTGCCAAGTTCAAGCCACCTACGGTGTCTCCTAAGTATGATGGTAGCACCAACCATGTACATCATATCGAGATGTTCCACTCTACAGCGAACATTTACTCAATACCAGATGAGATGAAGTGTCGGACCTTCTCCGGGACTTTAACAGGAGCTGCACATATCTGGTTTACCTCTCTTCCGAAGAACTCAATAAAGAACTTTAAGGGTTGGGCTGAACGATTCATTCACAACTTCTATTTTGGGTTAAGAACTCAAAAGAAGATAACCCATTTACTGTACGTCAAACAAGGTAAGAACGAGAGCCTAAGAGATTACATTGCCAGATTCAGCAAAGAGAAACTTGAGGTTGAAGACTACGAAGAGAATATTGCCATGACCGCCCTCATAAGAGGTCACCGGAAAGGGAAGTTATTGTGGAAACTTGCGAAAGACCTTCCCAAGTCTATGGCAGAGCTATTGGCAACTGCGGGCAGGGTCATGAATGCTGAAGAGGCTATGGATGCAAAATACGAGGATGAGAATGGCGGTAGCAGCTGAAAGTTCCAAAGAAAGAAGGATGTAAAGAAGAGATCAGCCGACGATAAGTTCGCATGCTATACCCCTCTAAATGTAATCTACGAACACATCCTCAATGAGATCAAGAATGACCGATCGCTGAGATGGCCAGAGAAACTAAAGGCTCCTCCACATAAGAGAAACAAGAACTTGTGGTGCGAGTTCCACCAAGACCATGGCCATGTTACAGACAAGTGCTTCGCCTTAAAGGATGAGATTGAGAAGATGTTGAAATCTAGTAAGTTGAGGAATTACATTGATGGCAAGGCTCCTAAGAGGGGAAGAGATGACCCAAAAAAGAAGAGAAATGACAGATGTCGTGATGATACCCCAGCAAGAAGAGACGATGACTCGGATGGCGATGATGAAGACGATCCGGACCTTTCACCAAAAGATGACAACACCCCATGAAGAGGGTTGGTATGATCTCCTTTGGTGTTAAAACCATATTCAGAGAACTTGCAGGGGTGGTTCTGAAGTGGCTGATCGAAAAGCTCATATGGCGGAGGCCAAGTCAGTGGCCAAGCCAGAAGTGGTAAATTTGACGTCTTCCGAAACTAAGTAGAAGAGAAAGAAGGTGGATATGGGCAACCTTATGGTTGGGTTCTCTCGACTCGACTTCAAAGGCATCCTAGTTCCGCATGATGACCCTTTAGTAATCACAACAAGGGTGCATGGGTGCGAGGTACGAAGAATCCTCGTAGATGGAGGAAGTTCAATGGATGTGATGTTCTGGCCCTTCTTTAAGATCCTTGGCATCAGCAGAGAAAGGCTGGTACCCTATCATCATCCGTTAATAGGCTTCAGCGGTGAAAAAGTCCATCCGTTGGGTATGTATGAGATGGACGTGCGAATGGGCGATGAGTGGCCTAAGAGGTTGACCCAAAAGATTAATTTTTTTGTTATGGATGAAAACGTCTTCTCGGCCTATAACCTCATCATAGGACGAGTGGCCCTTAAGGAGTTTGAAGTCGTGCCATCGACAGTCCACCAAATACAAAAATTCTCGACCCCCTATGGGGTAGGGGAAGTGAAAGGTGACTAGACCATAACACGAGAATGCTACTTCAACTCGACTGAAGAGAGAGAGGCACATAAGAGAGCTACTACCACATATAGCATTAATACACTTGACCCCAGAGATAAAACAAAGTTGAATAAAGGAGAGGCCGCAGAAGAGGTAGAATCCATCGTCCTCAATGAGGACGAACTGAAAAAAACCATCCAGGTCGGCAAAGCCTTAAAAACGAAGATCAAGGAAGAGCTGATAAGTTTCTTGAAGAAGAGGCAGAGTGTCTTCGCTTGAAGCCATGCGGACATGCCTGGCATTGACCCTGAGGTTATGTGCCATAAACTCAACATAACTAAGGATGCTAAACCAATCAAGCAAAGACGGAGAGTTTATTCAAGGGAGAAGTATGACGTCATCCGAGAAGAAGTCAGGAAGTTGGAAGAAGCTGAGTTTATTAGGGAATTCATATATCCAGAGTGGTTATCAAACGCAGTCATTGTGCCCAAAGCCAATGGAAAATGGAGGATGTGCGTAGATTTTACCGACTTGAATAAGTCTTTCCCTAAAGACAGCTATCCCTTACCTCGGATTGACCACATGGTAGATGACACTACAGGACATGAGCTCATGAGCTTTATGGACGCGTATTCGGATTACAACCAGATCTTCATGGACGCCGAAGACTCAGAAAATACAGTATTCATCACTAACAAAGGGACATATTGCTACAAGGTTATGCCCTTCAGATTGAAAAATGCGAGGGCAACATACCAACGTCTTGTGAATAAGATGTTTGAGGACCAAAAAGGCAAAACTATGGAGGTATATGTAGACGATATATTGACAAAGAGCTTAAAGGCATGCACTCACGTGGTAGACCTAGAAAAGACCTTCGATACTATGGACTTGTACAGAATGAAACTCAATCCCACGAAGTGTGTCTTCGGGGTAGGAGCTTGGAAATTCCTTGGATTCATTGTCAATCAGAGAGGAATAGAGACAAACCCTGAGAAAATTAAGGCTTTTCTTGACATAAAGACGCCAAGAAGTATCAAGGACGTTCAGAGACTCACTGGAAGAGTAGCTGCACTCAACAGATTTGTTTCCAGAGCGACGGACAAGTGTCTTCTATTCTTTAAAGTGCTTAGAAAGGCCTTCGAGTGGGACAAAGGGTGTGATGAGGCTTTTAACCAACTCAAGTCCTACCTCGGATCTCCCTTGCTCTTATCTTGACCCATAGTGGGAGAGAAGTTATATGTTTATCTAGCAGTCTTTAAATCAGCTATAAGTGCAGCTATAGTATGAGAAGACGTTGGGGTCCAAAGGCCTGTATACTTCAACAGTAAGGCCCTTCAGGGGTCTGAATAGAATTATCCTCGAATGGAAAATTTAGCCTACGCCTTGATACATGTTTCTAGGAAGATGAAGCCCTACTTTCAGGCCCATTCCATGGTCATCCTCACTGACTCCCCACTAACACAGGTCCTCCACAAACCTGAGAAGTCGGGTAGATTGATGACATGGGCTATTGATTTGGGAGAGTATGACCATACTTATCAGCCTAGGATGGCCATCAAAGGGCAGGAACTTACAGATTTTATCGTTGAGTTCACATGGGAAGAGGCCGAGGTTGAGACTAATCTAGAGACTACAGAAAGGTCAAACAGCAACGTCTTCCGAGACTCGAAAGAGGTTATATCCAAGGGAGCCATAGATTGAATAGCTGAGAATAAGGAAGACCGATACCTCTTCAAGCATGGAGTCATGTCAGAAGGGAGCTTTTCATCAGATAAAGAAATCTAGAACTTATTTGTTGATAGGTCTTCTTGCAAAAGCGGAAGTGGTGCAAAACTAATACTTTCGGCCCCGGATAGTACCAACATTGAATATGCCTTAAGGTTTAACTTCAAGGCATCAAATAATGAGTCAAAATATGAGGCCATGATAGCAGGCCTCTCCTTGGTAAAGACCCTTAGGGTAAGGCTGCTTCACAGTGACTCAAGGTTAGTTGTTAACCAAGTGTTGGGGGTTTACGAGGCCAAGGATGGACAAATACCTGGAGAGGGTAAGATTGATATTAGAAGGTTTCGAAGAGGTAAAGATGAAGAGAATACCTCGACAAAACAATAGCCACGCAGACGCACTAGCGAGGTTGGATTCGGCAATAAGGACAGACATCAGAAGGACAGTCCCAGTTGAGATCTTGCCCAAGGTGACCATTGAGGAAGAAGAGGTCAGTAACCCTTGCCTCAATTTGAACCTAGGGGACTCATGGATGGACCCCCTTATCAGATATATCAGAGAGGGAGAGTTGTTGGAATTAAAACTAAAGAGAAGGAAATTAAGGTACAGAGCTACAAAGTTCTCAATAGTAGGAGACGTCCTATATAAGAAGGGATTCCTATTACCTCTCCTCAGATGTGTTCACCCCACAAAAGTTCCCCACATCCTACAGGAGGTACACGAGGGTTCTTGCTCCAGTCATATAGGAGGAAGACCTTTGGCTAAGAGGATTATTACGCAAGGATACTAGTGGCCAACCTTGGCCAAGGACGCTGCAGCCTACGTGAAGAGGTGCGATAAATGTCAGAGGTTCTCCATGGTCCCCCATTAACCTTATCAGACTATGATGTCAATAAGTTCTCCTTGGCCATTCGCAGTATGGGGAATCGACTTGGTAGGACCCCTGCCAAGAGCTGCAAATAACTACTGATTTCTAATAGTTGCCATTGATTACTTCTCCAAGTGGGTAGAGGCCGAGCCGATGATCACGATTACAGAGAAGAAGACCTTTTAATTTATTTGGAAGAACATCATATGCAGACATGGCCTTCTAAACACCCTCATCTTGGATAACGGAACCCAGTTCAAGAACTTTTCCTTGGAAAAATATTACGAAAGAGTTGGGATAAAGAATTTTTTCTCTTCTCTTGGCCAACCTCAGGCAAACGGTCAGACAGAAGTCACAAACAGAACGATCCTTGACGGGATCAAGAAGAGGTTAGAAGAATCTAAATGAAGATGGACTGAAGAGGTTTATATTGTGTTATGGTCCTACAGAACAACGGCTAGGACACCAATGGGGGAGATCCCGTTTATGTTAGCACATGGCTCAAAGGCCGTCATACCAATAGAAGTGGGGCTTCCTACTCATAGGTTTCAGACCTATGACCCTGAGAAGAATGGGGATGAGAGAAGACTTGACCTCGATTTGATCGAAGAGAGAAGGGAACATGCAAAAATTAGGCAGGCAGCTTACAAGCAAAGAACAGTAAAGTTCTACAATCAAAGGGTAAATCAAGGCCCGTAGATGTGGGAGACTTAGTGCTGAAGAAGACGTTACAGAAGGCAAACAAACTCCACCCGAATTGGCATGGTCCTTACAAAGTGGTTGAGGAGGTTGTACCCGGGACCTACAGGCTAGAAAACTTTGAAGGTGAACCTTTTTCTAATCCTTGGAATGTTGATCATCTAAAAAGGTATTACATATGATATTACAAGAGTTTCTATGTAAGTGTATCATCTTATGAAGAGATTATTAATGAGAAGATCGGTTCCCATGTCAATTCTTGGTTCATTATGCTCTAGTGGCAGAATTTTATGGGGGTAACATCTTAGTTCATGACCTCAGACCTTAAAAATCATAATTTGGTGACAAGGTCTGAGGTGAACATCATACTTAAATGGCCTCAGACCTTAACATCATTAATTTGGTGAATATTTTATGAGGGTAACATCTGAGTTGGTGACCTCAGACCTTAACATTATTATTTGGTGACAAGGTCTGAGGTGAACATCATACTTTGATGACCTCGGACCTTAAACATCACTAATTTGGTGAATATTTTATGGGGATAACATCTTAATTGATGACCTCGGACCTTAACATCATAATTTGGTGACAAGGTCTGAGGTGAACATCATACTTTGATGATCTCAGACCTTGAACATCATTAATTTGGTGAATATTTTCTGAGGTGAACATCATACTTTGATGACCTCAGACCTTGAACTTCATTAATTTGGTGAATATTTTATGGGGATAACATCTTAATTGATGACCTCAGACCTTAACATCATATTTTGGTGACAAGGTCTGAGGTGAACATCATACTTTGATGACCTCAGACCTTGAACATCATTAATTTGGTGAATATTCACCAAATTAATAATGTTCAAGGTCTGAGGTGCCCAACAAAAGCTTCCTCTACTCCTCCCGAGGAGCTTGAAGCCTTAATAGCTTCATCCTTATTCAAAATTCTGTTGAAACACGTCACCAGCTGAAAGAAGAAATCATTTAAAGTCAATACATGAACAGAGCATTAAAAAATAAAGGGGTCGAGCTAAACATACTTACTGAGACAATGTGTTGAGCAGTCAGGGTAGTGATTCTCTCACGAGAAAGAGTATCTTCAATGCCTTGGACTTCTGGGATAGTCCAAGATTTTACCAAGCCTATAGAAGAGCTCGAAGAAACAAAAGTGTCTGAGGTGAACATCATATTTTGATGACCTCAGACCTTGAACATCATTAATTTGATGAATATTTTATGAGGGTGGCATCTTAGTTGATGACTTCAGACCTTGAACATCATACTTTGATGATCTCAGACCTTGAACATCATTAATTTGATGAATATTTCATGGGGATAACATCTTAATTGATGACCTCGGACCTTAACATCATTATTTGGTGACAAGGTCTGAGGTGAACATCATACTTTGATGACCTCAGACCTTGAACATCATAATTTGATGACCTCGGACCTTGAACATCATTAATTTGATGAATATTTTATGAGGGTGACATCTTAGTTGATGACCTCAGACCTTGAACATCATTAATCTGGTGAATATTTTTTTAGGATAACATCTTAGTTGAGGACCTCAGACCTTAACATCATTAATTTGGTGAATATGTTATGAGGGTGACATCTTAGTTGATGACCTCAGACCTTGAACATCATTAATTTGGTGAATATTTTATTTATGGGGCTTATGAAACATTATATGGAGGCTTCAGGCCTTAGCACAAACACATTGCATGACAGAAAAATCATTCAAAGAACATTCAGCAAATAAAGAAATAATGCCCCCTTTAGAGGTTGACATAGAATAAAGTTAAGAAGTACAAGCCACAAGGTAACAAAGTTTGTCATCAGAGGTTACAATTTGAATTGGAAATTAAAAAATACAAAGAGCTTTACAAGGTGGTCAAGTGTCTGCAGCCTCAGGGTCAGTTGTCATACCCCCATCTCCCTGGCCGAGGTTGATCACTTCTACCCCATCATCCTGAGGACCAACGTCTTCAGTCCTGGTGTCATCTTGGGGAGCAGTCTCGGTAGGTGCGGCACCTCCCTCCTCCTCTACCTCTTACAAGTCCTGAGCAAACCGAGGATCGGCGTAGCCCAGACCAATGAAGTCAGAGGCTACAAGGCTCCCTAATTCCTTCTCCTTCATGGCAGCCCATTTGCCAGTGGACTTTACATCCCTTTCGAGGTACTCAAAGTCGAAGCTAACAAACTCATCAGAGACCTTGTACTCCTCAAAGATCTTCTCAGAGGCATCCTCCAAGGTAGCCTTCACAGTGACGTCAACCTTGTGTTGGAGAGAGTCAGCCTGCATCTTCAGAGCAGAGGTATGGTCCTTTTTGAGCTTGTCCATATCCTTCTCCAGCTTCTTGACCTTGGCATCAGACTTCTCTAAAGAAGCCTTCATACGCTCCACCTCAGCGTTCAAGGCAGCCTCGATCTTTTGGGTCTCTTTACCCTTCTCGATCAGCGGAAGTTTCCTCAGAGTCCAGTCCACAAAGTGGTGCAAGGTGAGGAGCCCCTGCAGAACATATGCACGGATATTAGTTCAAGACTTTAAAAGTCAAAGACGAGGTTACACTTACTTAGAAAAAGCAAAAGCAAAGAGTCTTACTTGGATGGATCGGTGGAGACCAAACTCGGCCAGCATAGGGGTGTCCATTGAACGGCAGAAGCGTTTATCAAAGTCGGTCATGACAGAGCCGATAGCGTCCAGGGCCCTCAAACTTTGGCCGATGAGGCTGTCACCAATCTTCAGTTGCTCCAGACGAGCAACTAATACATCCTCAGAGGAGATGGTGATGCCACGATTCCCTTGTATACCCTTCTTCTTCTGCCTCTGATCCGCAGGGGCAGGGTCAGCAAGTTTCCTCTTCTTGTAGGCCTCAACCCTTGAAGTAGTTGGAGGGGGAGGAGGCGCATTTAGACCTGCTTTCTTTACAAGCTTCGTGAAACTAGGGACTTCCATCTCCCAAAGGTCGTCAGAAATCCCTTTTGGGCGCTCTGCAAATAGAAAGGTCTGAGTTAGAAAATCAGAGACATCATAAATTCAGAGGTATAACTTGTTAAAATAATAAAGAAACTTACGGAGCTCGGACAGAGGACTCCCCCTAACGCCAGTCTTAGAGAAATAGTAGGGAGTCATCAAATGCTCGTACTTGACTAGCAGACCATGCTCCCCCTGATCCTGAAGGTCTTTGACCTTCTGGAGATTATTTTGGCTTAGCCCAGGGTCGGCCCTGGCAGCCATTGTCACATTTCCCCATCTCAGGGGCATCTTCGGCTCTAAGGATGAAGAGGGGGCACAGGGGCCAAATTCCCAGGACCCTGAGGCAAAGAAGTATCGCAGTTTTCAATTGTGATTTGAAGTTTGGGTAACCTGCAACATCTTCTTATTTGACTTTCGAGCTAAGAAGTGGTAATATCTCGGGTGATTCCTTACAGAGGAAGGGACGTAGCACCCTGTGAAGACCTGGACAGGAAGGTCTGAATGGTGGACTGCCCTATATAGAACTATTGCTCCAATTATCACCCTCCAGACGTTGGGGGATAACTAGTAAGGGGCTAGGTTAATATAGGATAATATGGCCCTAATGATGGGGTGGATGGGAAGACGAAATCCTAACTTGAACATCTGCTCATACAGACAGATCTCACCATCTCGGTCGCCGAAAGACCTCTCGTCCCTCAGAGGTCTCCTAAGTTTTATGAAGGTACCTATGGAATACAGGTGTATAAAATCAAGGAGGCCGAGTTCGTTGACAGTGCTCTATATCTCGGCTGCCTCCGAGGTGTCAACATCGCTTTCGCTATCATCATCCTCATCTTTTTCAACGTCGACCGGGGTGAACGAGGGATTACCATCAGAGAACCTCTAAGTAAACTCATTCCCTATGGCAACTGGTAAGGGAATAGCGTCTAGGATTGGTGTAACAACCACCCTGGGTCCTATAATCTCAACATCAGAGGAAGAATGCAAGGTGCTAGAACTCTTGTTAGAAGAGGCCCGACTGGAAACTTTGGCTTGATCAGGGGCATGATCCATCCTGATGGAACAATATATGGCTTCTTGAAAAGAATCCACAGACATAGGGTCTGAGGTTGAAGACTCAGACTCAGACATAGGGATGGGTTCTACTGGGACCTCTGCAGGCACAGAGGGCTCTGGGTATATGACCTTCAAAGGGGGTGGAAAGATAGGTCTGAGGGGGAAGGCCTCAGCCCTACGAGCTTCCTCTTGGGCTCTCTCTATTTGCCTAATCTTCTCTAAAGTCCTCTCTCTAAGAGATGGGAATTCTTCTAAAAGTTGATAAAGAGGTCTGAGCATATGGGGACGACCCTACACTTGTGGACTCAAGCTAAAAATAAACAACTTGGCTGGAAATGCCTAAAGATCAAACTAGGGTTTGAAAAAAGAACAGTCGAGAACAAAGGCCACCAAAAAGTTCAAATAATTCTTAAAAAATGCACAGCAGTGGCCGAAAACCCTAAAGAAGTCGCCAAAAAATGAAAAAAAAAGGAATTAAAGGCTGGAAAATAGAGAAGAAGAGGTAATAAATGATACTTGATGGAATGCGAGGAGAAGAAGGGAAAGGTTGGCAAGAGAAATCCACCCAATTCACTCTTAACCAAGCTTTTGTAGAGAGAGATAAAGCAGAGAAAGCTCAGGCGAGAGAATGTGGAAATGAAGAAGAAAGAGAAGGAAAAGGTTTAAAACCCTCAAAATTCTCTTGCACGCATCTCGAGGCCCATTATTGCCTCGGGAACCCAAAAGACTGCAATCATTGAGCTTGCCAGGCACGCCATCTACTTCAGTAATTGACACTGGTCAAGTAAGCATTGGCACTAATAGAAATCTCACCTCGGACATGCATATCCCTTAGTCACATGTTCACAATAGGCAACTAAGGGTTGGGGGTGATCGATATGCCCTATATGGACCCAATAGCTCAGAGACATCAACCTCGGCCAGAGATATGGCTGAGGTTGGAAGGGCCCTAGATTAACGCTCAGCGGTGTCAACCTAAGCAAGGTCGGCCATGGCCGAAGTTACTAGTTGCCTCACAGCCAAGTGACAGTTGAGGTCCTCATGGTCCATGCAGATAGTAATCCATCAGGTAGGCTGGAGCCGACCTCACGACTACACCGGACATCAACCTCGGCTGGGTGTAGGCCGAGGAAGTGGAGGCAACTCAAATCATCATTATTATCCTCAGCTGGGAACCAGCTGACATCCTGCTACTTCACCATTACCTTGGCCCAGGCCGACGTTACAGCTCCACCTGCCTTACCTCGGCTCTCCCACTCAGTCAAGATTATCGCTGATCACCTCTGATCAAGCAGTTTCCCTACCTCACCAACCTCGTACTCTTCCAGGCCGAGGTTGGTACCAATCGAGGACAATCGAGCTTCTACACGTTCTTGTGTAACTTGGAGCACGTGGACAAATCTGTTATAAGCGAATTATTCCCTCCACGTGAGGTAATATTGATGTCATCATTGCTTAGTTGAGATCAGCCAGGTGTCACTCTCATACTCGTTCGATGCTCATGCACATGCTCATTATATCCTTGGGGGGTATATTACACCCCCCAAGCACTATATATAGAGAGGTCATCCTCTATCTTGTAAAAGGATAAAAAAATAACAACCCTAGATAAACTCTGTCAAATTAGATAGTAGAGAGAGAGAAAGATTGATAGATTGTATCCATGGCCATTAGTGCCCTATCTTAGTGATCTTACTCACTCACTTGCACAATGGACGTAGGCCTAATTGGCTGAACCACTTATATATTGGCTCTTATCCTCATCTCAGTCTCTTATATCCATCATATACTTTAGCTGCCATTGTTATCACTGATTAGAACTTACAAACACCTTGAAGGGTGGTGCTGTTTCCAACATCATCATTCACATTATTAAATAATTTCTATTTCCAAACCCTAACTTTGAAAGGTAAATAAATTTCAGATTTGCACTGATATTTTCTTTCTATTTATTCATATATATTATTATGCGTGTCAATAACAAGGAAATTTGTACATTACATCTAAAACTAGAGCTTTGAAAATTGATTTCATGATTTGCATGTAGTTAGTTTCATATACATTTCGATCATATGAAAATAATAACAAATTTTGTGATTTATGATATACTTAATTAGGTTTACTAAAATTTGAGTAATTTTGAGTGATATTCACAAATAAATCATATTTTTTTGTTTGTTGAATACTTTTATTACAATTTCATTAGCTCCATTACGTTTAAAAATAGTATATCTTCAACTATATATCAATACCTGATAAAGTCAGTAATATGGATTTTACTAACTATTAAAGTTATCACTCTACTCCAATTAGTTAATTAAACTCAGTGTTTTGCATAAGTAACTTTTTAGATCATCAGTAATTAAACAAAATTAAATTGATTCATAAAGTAGAAAATGGGTGTGTAATATGTTAATTTATTCTATTTTATCTATATATTCAAAGTAACTAATTGATTTTCTTCTATATAAATAACTTTCTTATTATTTATTTGTCATTCCAATCACAATCAATGGTCGTAATAAATATGACTTTTAGTAACTACTTAATTAAGTGCCTCGTCAATTTTTCTTAAACTGAATATATTACATAAATGAGTCCATTGATCATTATAAAATCATTTTTGTTTCAAATTGAAAAAAGTAACTAAAATGGTGGTTTTAATTCATAAAGTTGGTCATTTTACATTTAAGTATAAAGTCAATGCTTTGGATACACATGTTGAATATTTAAGTAACTATTTAATTTGCTTAAATCAAAATGTTACAAATAAAAGTAACTAGTTATTATACTAATAACTGTTAAAGTCTCTGTTTTTACATATAGTATTTGAAGATCAATAATGTGAATAATTTATGAGTTTTAATAATCTAAATTGTAGGAACAATGACGAATGGAAATTCACAGACATCACACATTAGTCCAGCTAGTAAAGAGGGTATCAATAATCTACAATTGAAAGAAGTTGAATAAGTGGTCAATTTTAATCAAATAAGGTTTAGCTTCTAACCTTTCAACAAGGCCATCAAACCATACATTCAGCTAAATCACTTAGCATTGAATAAAAAATCAATTCTAGAAACTTTTCAAAACAATCTTTGATGGGACACTTGCAACAGATTGTTTCATAACACCCCATGTAAGTGTCTACTCAATTATTTAATCATTTGATGTAGAGTCAAACAAATTCAGAGTTGGAGGTCATTTTCTTGAGAATGAAGAACATTAAATGCAAGATATTTTCAGTAGACAATCATGTGGGAAGGTGTTTAGCATCTCCTAGAAAACAACAGGAGACTCCTTTTGTGAAGAGATATTTTGGTGAGGGCAAGAAACTAACAAGGTTCTTAATTGAAAGTGCGATTAAGAAAAATATGAAAGGACAATTGACAAGAGAGCACAAAGATTTTATCCGACAAGTTTATATATATATGTATTTGTTGCACGGTCCTCTTTCTAAATAAGGGATCAAAACTTACTTGGTTTTTTTTTAATTACATCAATAAATTGGAGGAAATTTCAACTTGTAATTGGGTGAATGTAGTAAAGGCTTTCTTACTGAAGTCAATCAAGAAATACAATGCAACTCCAATGAAATTGATTAGTTATGTTATGTTATTACGTGTAAGTTAAATGTAACTTTATATTTTCTTTTCATTTAAACTTATTGAGTAAACATAATACAATATTATTTAAGTTTTGGCTTCGTAAGACAAACACATTATTGAACAAATGGCTATAATTAATGAAAAATATCCATATTTTACATGATGGAATCTTCTAGATCTAAGCAAAAAGCTTCAATTTCGTACTAATAATATGATTACTAGCTTCTAAGGTAACTACTTTATTGCATTTCTGATATTACAAGTCAATATGTTTATTTTACTGACTTCTAAAGTAACTACCATTGCATTGGAAAAATAAAGATGGCTTTTAAAATGTAACTAATATGTTAATTATATATAGTGAAAGTAACTACTTTGACATATAAAAATGGTAAAAGGTCTCTGGTAAGTAATAGTCCATTTATTTAAGCTTAGTATTGATAAGCTTATTAGTGACTTCTAATTTTAATAATTTGAGTTTTAATACATGTTGAAGTAACTACTCTACTACACTTATAATATTATGAGTCAATATTTTTATTGGTATTAACATGTGGATTAACTACTATTATATCCTGTGGGTCATAACATAGTATCACTACATGAAAAATAAGAATTGTGTCTTCAAAACAATACCTAATATGTTATATATGCATTGTGAAAGTAACTGCTTTTGCATATGAAAAATTATAAAGGTCACTAATAAGTATTGGTTCAATTATTTAAGTTTGTTATAATTACTCATTTTATGGTAAAAAAAATATAAGTTTTATCCATTTTATTGCATAAGAACATAATGAAGCACAAATTATGGATGTTAAATACAACTAGAGAATAAAGAAAATGAAATAAATGCGCAACTTTCAAGCCAAAGTGTTAGTAGAAGGATAATGGGTTAAGATGAACATATTAAAGTTGAAGATAAAGAAAAAGAAAAACAAGACAAAAAATAGCAGAACGAATGAAATGAATGACAACATGTTCAATGAATATGAGGTCAATAAGGAATGTTATAAAGATCTGAACTTTGAGATAACTCACTGAAGAGATGGAAACATGAAAGAAGATAATAAAAAGATAATCAAAGCGATGGCAAAGTTTAAGGAAGATAATGAAGATCAAATTGAAAAATAATCGAGTAAAACAAAATGCAGATGGAAATAATGGAAAGAGATAATACAAAAAAGGAACTTCTGTCAGTCACTTAAAATTGAAAGGTTGAAGGGTAAAGAAGAAAAAGGAATAGTGCACATAGTGATGAGGTAACTATTTTAATTTGTGAAATAATTGAGAAAATAGTGAAATTGATAGGTTGGAAGCAGAATTGAATACTTTCAAATCTACCAATAAGTGTAAAGACATGTTAGAAATTATAATTAGCCCGAAACCTTATCTCAAATCAATAAAGTTGGACCAAGCTCTATGGGTAAACGTGTAAAGGTGAAGGCTAATAGAATTCCAAACATGAATGAAGATTGCACTCACAACAAGAACAAATGAAAGAGATGGGCTAAGACAGAAAGTGGTGTGGATCAAAGTTCAAATCAAATAAGAAGAACCCATGACAAGGAGAAAAATTGATCTGTTGATGGAGATGATGGAGCGAATAATTATCGAAAACTGTGAAATTTAAGAAATTCAAATTCACATGCCAAAACAAGAGAAGAATAAACTTCAAATTTCTTTTTTGATAAGTCAAATGTGGAGCAAGTTTACTTATGAACTTTATTTTATCATTTTGGTTCATTATAACCGAATAGCATTGCAATCTTACATATTTTTATTTCAATTTTCAACACATAATTTTGGTACAAAGTAGGTATTTATCTGAGTATAAAATAACTGTCACTCATACTATAAAAGAAAGCAATTACAAGTCATGTAATACAATATTTCTTATCATGTATTTTTTTTATATAATTACTAATGTCAAAATTACTTATAAAAATGTTACTACAATAACTACTTTCACTACACCAAAAATAGCAATCTGGCACGGTTTAAAATTATGCCAGATCAAATATGGCACGGTTTTGAACTGTGCTAGAATCTTGTGTTCCAAACTGGCTGCTTTTTCTGGCACACCTTAAAAGTGTGCCAGATTCTACCAGACAGGTTCACTTCTGGCACACTTTCAAATCGTGCCAAACTTTGATATTTCTGGCACATTTTGTTACTTTGCCAGATTGAGTACATTTTGGTACACTTTTGTCACAATCAAAATCGTGCCAAAATTTTGTTCTCTTTTGGCACGATTTTGAACTGTGCCAGATTTTTGAATTAGTAAAAAAATAATTATAAATAATATTACAAAAAAAATAATCAATCCTACATATCGAGTAACAAATAATTGATGAGTAACTTTATCTAATTAAATCTTCTAAACAAATTCACAGATGGAGACTATTTTTAACGAAAACTTGAAGAGCCAAATTTATTAAAACAAAAAGAAAAACAGGCAGATAAAAAATCCCCAAATGAAAATAATGGAAGAACCTAAAGCCTTAGAGATGGCTACAAGAAACTAAAGTCTTTGGTTAAGTATTAAACCAATGATACCCAAGCCAAGGATAATCAAAAAAGGAAAAGTGGGTATTTTTTTAGATGTGAATGAAATAGATACATATAAGGAGGATAAATAATAAAAAGCAAATCCAAATGTGGATCATAGAGATCCGTTGGTAAAACGTTTGCAACTTTCCATCATCCAAAACACCATGGGCTCTATACAAATAAAACACTCTTGTGTCAACTTCATGAGGCTTTGTCGACATGAATTAACTTCACATCGACCTCTTATAAGCTCCAGTAACAGAATCCCAAAAATAAAAACACTAGTCTTCTTATATAACTTATACAATGACGACCAGGTACTACATCTGAGCTGCCATTCTCAACTTTATGGTTCGCAGAAATAACATTTTCATTGCATGTGAAAATCATCAAACCATCTTAAGCGTAAATCATGATTTGAAAAGGAAAAAAAAAAGATGAAATGATCAATTGCTACTTACTCTCCATAGCATCTTCCCCATCCTGACTTGGTTTAGCTACATCTGAATTCTCTTCTGGACTACTTTCTCTACTAGCTGATTATATGCATATGGAATACAACTAATGGAAGGATAGAAGTTTTTATCTTCACTTGGGACTATAACTGTTAAAGATAAATTATACTGAGCACAAAAGAAGCACAATTTCAATATATAGGAAAATAATTAAATATGGGAGACTTATATCAAATGTCAAATAAGATTTACACAAGAATGAAAATGAAAGTTCAAAAATCGATCAAGTAATTACCTTATATATCAGCGATTTAGAGTCCACCGATCATTTTTTCTTTTCCTTCTAAACTTCAATAAGGCTTGGTTGTAGAATTTTTTTTATAAGTGCTATAAGAAAGACCGAATACACATATATAAATGATTCAAAGTTAAACTAATCAATAGATTCGTCAAATATATAATCAGATTCCAAAAAACAACCATACATATTTTCAGGGGGTAAGTGTTACCAAACAACAACCTACCAAACCTGTTAAATAATTAGACAAAAGTAAGAAGTTGTACCCTAATATTTATTTCGAAAGGTATCTTTTGATTTTACTTTTGCTAGATTATTTTACTCTTGTAGTACGAAGATTTTGGCAGTGTATGATAGACAAGGACTTACCCCTAACTTATGGATATATGCTGCTATAATCTCATATCCTACAATTATCCACATCTCTTCTCAGCATGTGTCTTTATATACTACTTTAAATGGATTTTAATTTTATTTCACTATAGTATATTCCCACGACTAATTTTAATTATTGCATAAACTTCAACATCAAACTTACGTTATATCATCGGCTGTGGAAGGAAATCCATATTCATCAAAGAGCCACATTAAATCACCAAATATCTTCTCAGTCACACAGCAAAGCTCCCCACTTCATAAGAATCCATAAAAAACTTCCTATTAGAGAGAGCTTTCTAGATCTGAGGCCTAAGAAGAGTAGATATGACCTGCAAGAACCAAATAGTAACGGAAAAACCTGGAAATAATTAGTAATTCTTCTTGACACGGAGAAAGAAAAAAACTTGGGTAATACTTGCCTTCTTATGCAAGCCTTGAGGAGACTTCTGCCTAATGAACTTTTGGTAGGATATGAGAGGTCACTATTCATTAAAACCATTCGTTTAATTTCATTTTCAAATTAATGCAAAGACAACTCCCTTACAAGGCCACCCAGGATCCCTACAGTCTCTTTAGCAACAAGAACCCGCAGCTTCAGAAACAACATGATTTCGCATCTTCAATATGAAAGGAACCATAAGTCCTGTTTGGTTCACAGCCAAGTTTGATGGATACTGAATCCATTTAAATATTTTGAGAATCTAATGCACTTGGTTGGAGGTGAAATGACATGGAAAAGTGGGCAAGCAAACAAATTCTTAGCTTGTGGGGAAGCGGTTGGGGATTTTGAATCCATCCTAAATTTGATGGATTATTACTTTCCATTAGATACCTCAGTTAATATTTTTTATAAATACAACAATATCCATTAGAAAACTATTAAAGTACTAAGATTAAATAAATTCTCACTTTCCCATGTCCACTTACATATATCAACCAACAATTGAATTTTGACTTCGTCAAACCACTCGATAACTACAAAAATGTTGAACTGTAGAGCTGTGACATTGCACAAATATAACAGATGAGAAAATTTCATATAACTGTTATATGGGAAAGATAAGGAACTTAAGCAGTTAAACATAGTTGTTGTTGTTGTTTTTGTTGTTGTGTAGATTAGTTGTTGTTGTTGTGTAGTGTAGATGTTGTGTAGATTAGTTGTTGTGTAGAATAACTTTTTTTTGTATGATTCCGCACCTTAATTCACATCATAAACATAGAAAAGTCATGATGCTCGATTAGAGGTTTCTTTCCTTGGAACAAAACCAAAATTTCACCAACATAAAAAAGATGAGATGGAGATCGAAACCCACGATGGGAATACATGGGCCTGATTTTGTTTCTATCAACGAGAGATGATACACCTTTCCTTGACACTTCTTCAAAAAGAACAAAAATCAAAGGGGAGAGGTTCTTCTATCCTAACACCTATAGAGAATTTAAAATACCCTCAAGGACTTCCATTAATAAGAATAAAGAGGTATGCAAAATTAAGAAGAGTTTCAATCTTAGATAGAATTTTAAGCAGAAAACTCCCCAAAGTGTTAAATACTTTTGAAATGTCAAATTTAATGCCAACATAAGTTTTACAATACAGCATATTGAAGCTTCCAGAAACCACATAAATGAAATCAAAGATTTCATATTTTTAATGAAATCAGTTTGATGACCAATAAGCTTGTCTAGAAGAGTTCTAATCCCATCAACCAAAATCTTTGGAATTATCTAAATTTATATCAAATATGGAAAGACATAACTTACTCAATCCCGCTGATGGACTACAACTCATTTAGGGTCCTAATAGTTTGTCATTTCCTCACCCTTTACCAACCAGAGGTTGGATAGCAATACTTTTCCCACTGGTTATCCAAAAGTGGCACACAGATACTAACCGTTATGAGATATCCCACGTAACTTTACCATTGGTAATTACTACTCCAAAATTACCCAAAGATCCACAATGCACATTCCTTAAATTTCTCCTACTACCTAGTCGCTTCTTGTCTACCCATGGACTTACGGGTGACACGTCTAGCACGATATGTAACTCTATCCCTACCGCCTCCTGACACCTCCTATGAGTGGTGGGACTGAAAGGTCTCATCTAAACTCACATCAATATTGGACGATAACCTCACTTGTTTTACTTCTTCTTTTCAATTGATTCGTCGGATGTAGTGCCCGATTATATAACCCATCCAAATTTAACAATCAATCGTTCTGGTAAATCCATTCTGCAACCCGATGGAAAACCCTGATATCTCCCCAACTTTGGATAGCCAAATTACAAATTTTACTAATTCGCATGTCAATCCCGTTCCTGGAATTGTAAAATTACAAAAATCCTCATTGATAACCTCGAATCAACCTTCTACCCTTAAATGGTGTACCCGGAGACAACTTCACTATGTCCCATATAACATAAATCCCCATGCTCAAAGATTCACATCGCATGAGTAGGAATCTACACCTTATCTATGTATAAAACCATACTAGGCATATGACAAAGTGAGACTCTTCTCTACTTTCCCAAAATGTGGCTTCTTTCTTGCCTTAAGATATCTTGTTACATGTGCCTCCACCACCTTTCCAATCCTCACGATGGAGATCGTTCTCCTTGATATAAAAAAAACGAACTGTTTTCTTTCCCCAATGGATTTCAGTGCACTGTACTTTCCCACTTATTTTCTAACTGTCCCACATGCATATATTCCACACGCTTATTTACACATTTCTTAATTTAAGATGATTATGAAATCAAGCTAACCCGGGCTCCCATACACCCTGAATCCCATGCATATTTGTACAACATCACAGACGTCACATACATAATATTTTTCTTTCAAGGTTATCCCACATATCACACTATATCATATGATTACATTGGATATTTCCCCATATCGCAATTTAATCTTCTCGATGTTGACCCGCCCATTAACTTGCGGTGCAAAAGTTTTCTCGGTGCTTCTTTCGCAGCACTACCCGACTATACTGGCCTTATAGCGTAATAGCTTTCACCTCAAAGTTTAACTCCACACGTTCCTTTAAACTGGTGTCCTAGCATCATATAACTTATTTCCACTACCGACGTTTATTAGGGCTCATGCGTATAACATTTCTCGAAAGAGCTCAAAAGGAACTTTCCCCAATGTATTAAACACTAGCATTGTCATTCATTGATTTCCGTAGACCCAAGAATATAACCAGGAAACCAAAAACTCTGTCCCCATACTCATAGGTCTAATTATCGACTCTCGCATCTCTAACGGAGTTAAAAATACTGCGCTCGAACTATCACTAAGTCCTCAGTACTAAGTCACTAACGAGCTAAATCTCTTTACTCCATGGTCAATCCGTCATGCCCCGAATCACATCAGTAAAAATCCCTACGCACCGGGATACAATATACTAGACAACCCTACCCTCTGAAGTCTGTTTTATAAAACATTTTCGCGAGCCCAACCTTCTTTCGGGTGGAACCTCGTAAAGAATATATATTCTGCCCTGGAATAGAGAACACGATAGTCACACTGTAACCGCCCCACTATCACTTACCCGTCGCTAACTAGTCCATACCCAGGATACGATTTTACTCGCATAACACCTCTTAAAACGAGATATTCTTGTAAAAATATGTCATCCCAATGTCTTCATCTGATCTCCTTCATATGGGACCAAAGAGAGCCCCGCTACCCAACAGTAATTATATACACAATGTTAACACTCACGATATAACCACTAAGTATATCCACCGTGTGAATATAGAGTTAATCAAAATACTGTGACTCATCTCTGTTACACAAAATTTTACCATATTTACTCGGGGATAAAACCCATACTTTCACTCACCGATACACTGGCGGTCCAATTTTTTCCTGGATATAACACTCTCATCCAAAACGAACAAAAACTTATATAATTGTTTCCCTTTCTAGGGATTCTACTCTTGTCTTTACTCAACTACGGACAGGGTACACACATGTATTCATACTCTTTACACATTAGACACCTCGTTGTGTCATTGCCCTTTATCTAGGCCCACTGGACATATCAGGATTGTTCTTCCCCCGAATCTGGTAATCTTAATTCTGATTTCCACTCCCGTTGTCCCTTTAGCTTTGCTGGTCCTATGGGACTCGTTGTCGACATAGACAACCTTGCCTGAATCCACCGTCACTTGGTTGAAACTCTATTTCTCAAAATCATAAAAATTGATCCTTTACTGGGTGTTTCCCTCTGTGGTGTCTTACTAGCACCGTTAAATCCAGATCTTCCCTTTGGATAGATTCTTCAACACTCTCGGCTCCCCCTTCATGGCAGCGTTGATTTAAACTCGTAAACATATGACTTTGATGAAATCGACACTAGGCATCACGACCGTATTTTCTATCCATACTTGTGTATCCTACCCATGAATCCATTATCCACTTACGGACCCCATTATTAACCTCCGTATCCCCCTCTTCAGGTACAAATTTTGCTAAATAAATCAACTTTTCCTTCATGTAAACCCATGGTCCGGCCCTCCTGAAGTAAATACTGAAATCTCTTATGCCTCTCTATCTAGGCAACTGATGAGAGGATTTGCGATTGAATCGCACCCTAAATTCCCCGTTAATTATGGTATATCCCCATGAATATGATGAATGTATCCTATCACTCTGTACTGCTCCTATGAGTTTAAATTTTTGTCTGAAATTTAAACATGAGTGTCACTACACTCCCTCATATGTGATCCCAATTGGGGGTTCTCTTTCCATTGGCAAATCACCTAACTGTACCATCCTCGAACTCTAGGGAATGGATTTTTTGTAAAACCTCTTCGACTCACACCCTTATCGACTACAATGGATGATTCTAAATTTGTGCCACCATCCTTTTCGATGGTCCTTGGTTGACCACTGCACCCTAGCGGTTATTCCAACATTAACTACCAGAACAGTAATCATGGTATCTCCTATCACGATCACCATTTCCAGAATACTCCATGTCTTCTGTCGAGTCTTCTTCTCCTGAAATCGTCCTACGACCCTCGTTGGTCGTCCCAAAGAATGTTCAGTGTACAAAGACCAACTTAACTCGTATATGAATCACCTTAACTATACATAATCATAGGAGAACGTAAATGGACATATGTAGAAGAATACAATAATTATATCATAATGCCCTACATCAAAGAACGCTAAGCTGAAACGTGAAAAGCCGCACAAATCCTAAGGACATTACAACCTGATGCTCTGATACCATCTGTGACACCACGCCCAATAAAATACCGGGTTATCGGCCCTATATCAAATTAAACAGGAATCTCATATGGATCATTCTTAGCACAACTATCGAAAACATTTTTTTTAAACTTACAAACCACCTAGTATTCAAAAAATCGGATGTCAAAATTTTAATCTTTCTATTTACCAATACATAATATAATCCGTAACAAAATAAACATCACATACTGATAGAGTCAAATCATCACATCAAATAACTAAAACAAAGTCTTGCCGAATAAACCATCGGCTAAATCCAAACCAAAATAAATTAACAAGGAGTAATAATTCGCATATAATTTGAAATGAAATAACTGAATAAAACCGTGAGCGACATGGAGTATCCAAATCCTGCAACATCCACACATGCTACAGCGGCGAGTCCCTGGAGTGAATTCAAGCCTGGCATCCCTGTGGCTAGACACCTAAAAGGTTTTGAAAATATTTGATAGCAAGGGTTAGAACCCAAAACGTTTTGAAAATATTTAGCAAGCGATTAAATTTGCAGTAATTTAAAATGCATGAATGCTCTTCATATTTAAGCTAGTTTCGCACTCCCTTGAGGACATACTCACCCCTCCACTAATGTGCACACCTTACGCTTTACTTATATCTCCCCTAGTCATCTACCCCGTAAATAGATAATCGATAAAACTCCTTTCAACCACCTTACTCACACCCGAGTATGCTTAAGATATTAATTTATGCGTTGTTAGTCACATTAACTTAGTTATTCATTCTCCCTTTTTAAATCCATATAACATTCACACCTGTTATATACATAATACAATTCACGTCATGTATTAAATTACCCGCATATAATTATTTATCCCATTATATACGTAAGACCATATTACAACATTCACGCATATGTTGAATATATATATATAATCCATCCTCCCGAGTAATACCTCGCTGGATGTATTCTCTAAAGTGTCATCGTACCAGGTGTGCACACTTAACCTAGTTAACCCAAGTTGGAATCGCTCACGAACTTGGCCAAAAATATAAACGTTATGGAGGCGGTCATATTTCCTTCCTGAAAGTGAGATAAGCCATTCACCCATATAACGGACGCCATGACCTAGGGATATACTCACCCTACTCCTCAAGTTAGGAGATTCACCCACATCGCGCAACCTCCCCCGATAGCTCTAGAGTATATAAATTTAAATAAATATCTAATCATTGATATTTATAAGCGCACAATATATATATATATATATATACTATCACACACCGTATATATAATTTA
This sequence comes from Sambucus nigra, assembly GCA_949130495.1. Taxonomy (NCBI): domain Eukaryota; kingdom Viridiplantae; phylum Streptophyta; class Magnoliopsida; order Dipsacales; family Adoxaceae; genus Sambucus; species Sambucus nigra. Next base: position 557,663,310 of record OX422213.1, on the reverse strand, counting down.
AATCCCGACTTTACCGTGAACAAAATCCGTAGCACTAGTCTATATTTTTTCGAGTCTATGGTTCGACCCTAATTTAATTAATTTATTACCTTGGTGTCACACAACCCATATACCCGGACTTGCTCACTTGTCTCGTATCTTAATATTACCCGAGTCTATATTCCGACTCTAAATTAACATATTTCTCTCCATAACTAATTTAATACCTTGGGGTCACTCAACCAGTGTACCCGGACTCGCTCGCTTGGCCCAAAAATACAATATCCCCAATTAATTATTCAAAATTCTCTTTAATAAATTTTGCACAATTATTAATCTAAGGTTTTTAATTTACTCAATCTGCTCAGATTTTTAAAATGCCGTTTTGGGGCATTTTGGAGCCGTTTTGGAGAAAACGTATTAGAGAACAAAAGTTAGAAAACAAAATTTTCAACACAGCAGCGCAAACAGAATCGCCATTAACGATTTTTGTGAATCTTTTTACCCAGAATTCTCCACCAAAATCCTTAAGTGTTCAAAATTAACTCTAACCTAACTTAATTCCAAATTCTAATCTAATAATTGTCATCCCAGATACGACATTAACCATGATTCTTCCCGGATTCTTTAGAGATCACAAAACCTTTCAATTTATCAATTGGTTTCTCCACAATTCATACAAATAAATTATCATTCTCAAATCTCAAAATTTATTTGTAATGTCCACAAATTTAAAATCTCAATTTGTGTCTACCCAACCCAAAATCATTAGTTTAACACACCTACTATGATATGAATTGAAGACTATGATTAAATTAAAAGCAAGTTTAACCATTTGCCTTAAGAGTTCGTAGTGTCAGATTATCCTTTGGTGTAGAGCTCATTGTGTGATGAAGAACACCTTCCTTGTTCTTCCTCTTTGGCTCACAAGAGCCCTCCCTCTTTGTCCCTTACGTTTTCAGATTTCTTCCAAATGAGTTATGGTTGGCCACAACTCCAAAAAATAGGTTTTTATCTCCAAATCCCATTTTTAATCATATGGGCCTAATTAAAATGGCTCAAATACCCCCGAGTGGGATCGGTTATGCCAAAAAATACCACGTGACCCTTTTACCACCCGGGTACACTTTTCGACTATCTCGGCCCATTCGAACTCAATCGTGCACTCAGAATTGACATACGAATTAATTTATAAAAAGTCCCTATCTCACACCCAACTTAGTCTATATTTGACTTCCGGTTGAGATAAATAAAGGCCATGTCACTTCTACACGTTATGACGTAAAAAAATTATTACTATTCACTTAGTAATTTAATTTTTGTAAATATTAACCATTTTCTCTCCGATTAATATTTAAATAAATATTAACATAATTAATTCAATTAAATTACGACACACAAGTAATTTAAAATTATCAGAATTAATTTATAAAAAGTCCCTATCTCACACCCGACTTAGTCTATATCCGACTTCCAGCTGAGATAAATAAATGACACGTCACTTATATACGTTATGACGTAAATAAATTATTACTATTCAGTTAGTAATTTAATTTCCGTATATATTAACCATTTTCTCTACGATTAATATTTAAATAAATATTAACATAATTAGCTAAATTAAATTACGATACACAAGTAATTTAAAATTATCCGAATTAATTAAATATTAAAATGTACAAAAATACGGGGTGTTACATACTCCCCCCCTTATAAAGGAATTTCGTACCCAAAATTAGGTCATACCTGCGACGAATAACTTGGGATAGTGCTCTCGCATATCCTCCTTTCGCAACGTAGACTCATCAATATTCTGATGACCCCACTGCACTCTCACTAGTGGTACAACCGTAGATCGTAGCTTTCCCTCACATAGCTACAGGCCCCTCCTCATACGAGATGTCTGACTACAAGTAAATCTCCTCGAGTGGGTCATGCTAGGAAGCCCTTTTGATGGTCATCAATCTCTAACTCGATGGTCCCCGTCCATGCAATGCCTGAAACAATGAGCCTACACTCCAGCAGCTCTACTATCTTTATGTTAGAAAATTCCCCTCGTGCCTGGGTGCCAATTTCCTTGTTGCCAAACACGTGACTTTCTTTCGGGAAATTACCCGCAATAATTCATGACTACACATGTCAGACTTCCACCTTCAACGCACGATAACGCACCCCTCATTATGTTCCTGAATTATATGGAAAGACGTAACTTACTCAATCCCGCTGATGGACTACAACTCATTTAGGGTCCTAATAGTTTGTCAATTCCCCACCCTTTACCAACTGGAGGTTGGGTAGCAATACTTTTCCCACTGGTTCTCCAAAAGTGGCACACGGATACTAAACCGTTACGAGATATCCCACGTAACTTTACCATTGGTAATTACTACTCCAAAATTAGCCAAAGATCCACAATGCACATTCCTTAAATTTCTCCTACTACCTAGTCGCTTCATGTCTACCTAGGGACTTACGGGTGACACATCTAGCATGATATGTAACTCTGTCCCTACCACCTCCTGACACCTCCTATCAGTGGTGGACTGAAAGGTCTCATCCAAATTCAAGTCAATATTGGACGATAACCTCACCTATTTTACTTCTTCTTTTCAATTGATTCGTCGGATGTACTGCTCGATTATATAACCCATCTAAATTTAACAATCAATCGTTCTGGTAAATCCATTCTGCAACCCGATGGAAAACCCTGACATCTCCCCAACTTTATTACAAATTTTACTAATCCGCATGTCAATCCCGTTCCTGGAATTGTAAAATTACAAAAATCCCGATTGATAACCTCGAATCAACCTTCTACCCTTAAATGGTGTACCCGCAGACAACTTCACTACATCCTATATAACACAAATCCCCGTGCTAAAAGATTCACATCGCATGAGTACGGATCTACACCTTATCTATGTCTAAAACCATACTAGGCATATGACTAAGTGAGACTTTTCTATACTTTCCCAAAAATGTGGCTTCTTTCTTGCCTTAAGATATCTTGTTACATGTGCCTCCACCACCTTTCCACTCCTCACGGGGGAGATCATTCTCCTTGATATAAAAAAAACGAACTGTTTTCTTTATCCAATGGATTTCAATGCACTGTACTTTCCCACTTATTTTCTAACTGTGCCACTGGCATATATTCCACACGCTTATTTACATATTTCTTAATTTAAGATGATTATGAAATCACACTAACCAGGCGCCCATAGACCCTAAATCCCATGCATATTTGTACAACATCACAGACGTCACATACATAATATTTTTCTTTCAAGGTTATCCCACAGATCACACTATATCATATGATTACATTGGATATTTCCCCAAATCACAATTTAATCTTCTCGATGTTGCCCCTCCTATTAACTTGCGGTGCAAATGTTTTCTCGGTGCTTCTCTGGCAACACTACCCGGCTATACTGGCCTTATAGCGTAATAGCTTTCACCTCAAAGTGTAACTCCACACGTTCCTTTAAACTGGTGTCCTAGCATCATATAACGTCTTTCCACTACCAATGTTTATTAGGGCTCATCCATATAACATTTCATGAAAGAGCTCAAAAATAACTTTCCCCAATGTATTAAACACTAGCATTGTCGTTCATTGATTTCCGTAGACCCAAGCATATAACCGGGATACCCAAAACTCTGTCCCCATACTCATAAGTCTAATTATCGACTCTCCCATCTCTAACGGACTTATAAATACTACGCTCAAACTATCACTAACTCCTCAGCGCTAAGTCACTAACGAGCTAAATCTCTTTACTCCATGTTCAATCCGCCATGCCCCGAATTACATCAGTAAAAATCCCTACGCACCGGGATACAATATACTAGGCAACCCTACCCTTTGAAGTCTGTTTTATAAAACATTTATGCGAGCCCAACCTTCGTTCGGGTGGAACCTCGTAAAGAATATACATCTTGCCCTGGAATAGCGAACACGATAGTCTTGCTGTAACCGTCCCACTATCACTTACCCATCGCTAACTAGTCCATACCCAGGATATGATTTTACTCGCATAACACTTCTTAAAATGAGCTATTCTTGTAAAAATATGTCATCCCAATGTATTCATCTGATCTCCTTCTTATGGGGCCAAATAGATACCCGCTACCCAACGGTAAATATATACACAATAGTAACACTTACGATATAACCACTAAGTATATCCACCGTGCGAATATAGTGTTAATTAGAATACTGTGACTCATTTGTGTTACACCGAACTTTACCCCATTTACTCGGGGATAAAACCCATACTTTCACTCACCGATACATTGGTCGTCCAAATTGTTCCTAGATATAACACTCTCATCCAAAACGAACAAAAACTTGTATAATTGTTTCCCCTACTAGGGATTCTACTCTTGTCCTTACTCTATTACGGGCAGGGTCCACACTTGTATTCATACTCTTTACACATTAGACACCTCTCTGTGTCATTTCCCTTTACCTAGGCCCACTAGCCATGTCGGTATTGTCCTTCCCCCGGATCTAGTAATCTTAATTCTGATTTCCACTCCCATTATCCCTTTGGCTTTGCTGGACCTATAGGACTCTTTGTTAACATAGACGACCTTGCCTGAATCCACCATCACTTGGAAGAAACACTATTTCCCGAAATCATAAAAATTGATCATTTACGGGGTGTTTCCCCCTGTGGTGTCTTACTAGCACCGTTAAATCCTAATCTTCCCTTTGAATAGATTCTTCAACACTCTCGGCTCCCCCTTCATGGCAGCATTGATGTAAACTCAAAAATATATGACTTTGATAAAATCCATACTAGGCATCACAATCGGATTTTCTATTGATACTTGTGTATCCTACCCATGAGTCCATTATCCACTTACGAACCCCATTATTAACCTCCGTATCCCCCTCATCGGGTACAAAGTTTGCTAAACAAATAAACTTTTCCTTCATGTGTGCCCATGGTCCGGTCCTCCTGAAGTAGATACTAAAATCTCTTATGCCTCTCTATCTAGGGAACTGATGAGAGGATTTGCGGTTGAACCGCACCGCAAATTCCTCGTTAATTATGGTATCTCCACATGAATGTGATGACTGTCTCCTATCACTCTGTGCTGCTCCTATGAGCTTAAAATTTCGTCTCAAATTTAAACTTGAGTGTCACTACACTCCCTCATATATGATCCCAATTGGGGCTTCTCTTTCCATTGGCAAATCACCCAACTGTACCATCCTTGAACTCTAGGGAATGAATTTTTTGTAAAACCTCTTCGACTCACACCCTTATCGACTACAATGGATGGTTCTAAATTTATGCCACTATCTTTTTCAATGGACCTTGGTTGACCACTGCACCCTAGCGGTTATTTTAACTACCTGAACAGTAGTCATGGTATCTCCTATCACGATCACCATTTCCAGAATACTCCATGTCTTCTGTCGAGTCCTCCCCTCCTGAAATCCTCCTACGACCCTCGTTGATCGTCCCAAAAAATGTTCGGTGTACAAAGACCAACCGAACTCGTATATAAATCACCTTAACTATCTTAAACGTAGGAGAATGTAAATGGACATACGTAGAGGAATAATAAAATTCTATCATAAGGCTCTACATCAATAAACGCTAAGCTGAAACGTGAAAAGCCGCACAAATCCTAAGGACACTAGAACCTGATGCTCTCATACCATCTGTGACACCCCGCCCAATAAAATACCGAGTGATCAGTCCTATATCAAATTAAACAGGAATCTTATATGGATCATTTTAGCACCACTGTCGAAAACGTTTTTTTTAAACTTACTAACCACTTAGTATTCAACAAATCGGATGTCAAAATTTTAATCTTTCTATTAACCAATACATAATATAATTCGTAACAAAATAAACATCACATACTGATAGAGTCAAGTCATCTCATCAAATAACTAAAACAAAATCTTTCTGAATAAACCATCGGCTAAATCCAAACCAAAATAAATTAATAGAGAGTAATAAATCACATATAATCTGAAATGAAATAACTGAATAAAATCGTGGGCGACATGCTCGAGATAAACCGGGATAACATTCCTAAACTAGGAATAAAATGAGAGAAGCGTCTATCCAAATCCTGCAACATCCACACATCCTAGAGCGGCGAGTCCCTGGAGTGAATTCAAGCCTGGCGTCCCTATGGTTGGACACCTAAAAGAGTTTGAAAATATTTGATAGCAAGGGTTAGAACCCAAAACGTTTTGAAAATATTTAGCAAGTGATTAAATTTTCAGTAATTTAAAATGCAAGAATGCTCTTCATATTTAAGCAAGTGTCGCACTCCCTCGAGGACATACTCACCCCTCCACTAATGTTCACACCTAACGCTTTACTTATATCTCCCTTAGTCATATACCCCATAACTAGATAATCGATATAACTCCTTTCAACCACCTTACTCACACCCGAGTATGCATAAGTTATTAACTTATGAGTTGTTATTCACATTAACTTGGTTACTCATTTTCCCTTTTTAAATCCATATAACATTCACACCTGTTATATACATGATACAATTCACGGCATGTATTAAATTACCCGTACAAAATTATTTATCCCATTATATACGGAAGACCATTTTACAACATTCATACATATGTTAAATATATATATAATCCATCCTCCCGAGTAATACCTCACTGGATGTATTATCTAAAGTGTCATCGTACCAGGTGTGCTTACTTAACCTAGTTAACCCAAGTTGGAATCTCTCACGAACTTGGCCAAAAATATAAACGTTGTGGAGGAGGTCATATTTCCTTCCTGAAAGTGAGATAAGCCCTTCACCCATATAACGGACGCCATGACCTGGGAATATACTCACCCTACTCCTCAAGCTAGGGGATTCACCCACATCGTGCAACCTCCCCCGATTGCACTAGAGTATATAAATTTAAATAAATATCTAATCATTGATATTTATAAGCGCACAATATATATATACTATCACACACTGTAAATATAATTTAAATCCCGGCTTTACCCTGCACAAAATTCGTAGCACTAGTCTATATTTTCCCGAGTCTATGGTTCGACCCTAATTTAATTAATTTATTACCTTGGTGTCACACAACCAATATACCCGGACTTGCTCACTTGGCCCGTATCTTTATATTACCCGAGTCTATATTTCGACTCTAAATTAATATATTTCTCTCCATAAATAATTTAATACATTGGCGTCACTCAACCAGTGTACCCGGACTCGCTCGCTTGGCCCAAAAATACAATATCCCCAATTAATTATTCATAATTCTCCTCAATAAATTTTGCACAATTATTAATCTAAGGTTTTCAATTTACTCAATCTGCCCAGATTTTAAAATGCCGTTTTGGGGCATTTTGGAGCCGTGTTGGAGAAAACGTATTAGGGAACAAAAGTTAGAAAATGCGATTTTCTACACGGCAATGCGAACAGAATCGCCATTACCTTCTTTTGTGAAGCTTTTTACCCAGAATTCTCCACCAAAATCCTTTAGTGCCCAAAATTAACTCTAACCTAACTTAAGTCCAAATTCCAATCTAATAATTATCATCCCAGATACGATATTAACCATGATTCTTCCCGGATTCTTTAGAGATCACAAAACCTTTCAATTTATCAATTGGTTTCTCCGCAATTCATACAAATAAATTATCATTCTCAAATCTCAAAATTTATTTATAATATCCACAAATTTAAAATCTCAATTTGTGTCTACCCAACCCAAAATTATTAGTTTAACACACCTACTATGATATGAATTGAAGACTACGATTAAATTAAAAGCAAGTTTAACCATTTGCCTTAAGAGTTCATAGTATCGGATTATCCTTTGGTGTAGAGATCATTGTGTGATGAACAACACCTTCCTTATTCTTCATCTTTGACTCTCAAGAGTGTTCCCTCTTTGTCCCTTACGTTCTCAGATTTCTCCCAAATGAGTTATGGCTGCCCACAACTCCAAAACTTAGCTTTTTATCTCCAAATCCTGTTTTTAATCATATCGGCCTAATTAAAATGGCCCAATTACCCTCGAGTATGCTTGGTTATGCCCAAAAATACCCCATGACCCATTTACCACCCCCGTGTACACTTTTTCGACTATCTCGGCCTATTCGGACTCAATTGTTCCCTCAGAATTGACATCCGAATTAATTTATAAAAGGTCCCTATCTCACACCCAACTTAGTCTATATCCGACTTCCGGCTGAGATAAATAAAGGCCATGTCACTTATACACGTTATGACGTAAAAAATTTATTACTATTCACTTAGTAATTTAATTTTCGTAAATATTAACCATTTTCTATTCTATTAATATTTAAATAAATATTAACATAATTAATTCAATTACATTACGACACACAAGTAATTTAAAATTATCCGAATTAATTTATAAATAGTCCCTATATCACACCCAATTTTGTCTATATCCGACTTCCGGCTGAGATAAATAAAAGACACGTCACTTATACATGTTATGACGTAAATAAATTATTACTATTCACTTAGTAATTTAATTTTCGTAAATATTAACCATTTTCTCTCCGATTAATATTTAAATAAATATTAACATAATTAATTAAATTAAATTATAATACACAAGTAATTTAAAATTATCCGAATTAATTAAATATTAAAATGTACAAAAATACGGGGTGTGACAGTCGCTTCAGGACTCGAACTTTTCCAATTGCTCTAGCATTTTCTCCCAAAAGCATGTAAATATGAAAGGTTGGGCTTCTTTCCAGTACACAATTCATAAGGCGTCTGAAGTGTGTTGGCGAAGATAGACCCTATTCACCGTGTGGCACGCGAGAGACACCGCCTCTGCCCAAAATCTCTTAGAAACTCTACGACCTAGATGCATAGATCTAGCCATCTCCTGAATCGTCCGATTCTTTCTCTTAACAATCCCATTTTACTGAGGAGTTTTCACGGCAGAAAATTCATATTTGATCCCGAAGCTATCACAATAAAGATCCACCTTTGCTTCCTTAAATTCAGTGTCGTTGTCATTACATATAATATTGATAGTGACACCGTGTTGATTTTCCAGGACACGACACTTGGTCATAAGAAGCTCTATAGCATTGGATTTCTCTCTCAGAAAACCTACTATGGAATAACGAGAGAAATCATCTACCATCACGAGGATATACCTCTTATAACCAAAACTCTCAGTACGAGTAGGGCCCATAAGATCCATGTAAATTAACTCAAGCACTCGTGAAATGGTAATGGAATTCAACTTCCTGTGTGGGCTACAGGCTTGCTTTCGCACCTAAGAGGGTCCACAAACTGCGAAAATTGGCTTTTTAAGTGATGGTAAGCCACATACTAGGTCCTTTTTAGCTAAGAGATTTAAATCTCTAAAATTCACGTTACCTAGACGTTGATACCACAGATCCATAGGAGTGATTGTGGCGCTGTTGCAGACAAATGAGAACTTGGGCACAATTCCATTATAATTAACTTCAGTCCTCGCCCCATGCAATAGAAGTTTATCGGCTTGATCATGGACATTACACTCCTTCCGGTCAAACTTCATTGCAAAGTCAGCGTCGCACAGCTGGCTAATACTGAGAAGGTTCCCTTTCAAACCTTTGACGTACAAAACATTCTCTAGCTTAGGAAACCCGGGTATCTCTACTGTACTATGACACCCCGACTAATTAAATACCGGGTAGCTACTCCTTTATTAAATTAAATCAAAACGCCAAGTTGGCTCAGTTAATAGCATCACTGTCGAAAACATTTTATAATTACTAACCACCTAGTATTTAAAAAGTAAGTTGCCAAATTTTAATTAAAGTCTGATTAGTAGTGCAACAAGTGTAATGAAGAATAATAATATCATTCACCATAATGAAGTAAATAAAATAACCGTCACATGATATAAATAAATCTGGAGGAAAACTCCTCATAACACAATCCCACAACTGAAGTAAATAATGAAATACTGAATGAAAACATGCCAAAGTCTGAAAAACTAAAATGGAAATGTATCTAATAGAATTTGGGCAACATGCCCTACAACTGAGGAATACTGAGTATGGAATCCAAATGATATAAGCGTCTAAAAGCAAATCCCTGTAGCTTCCACAAGCAGCTACAGCTCGTCATCTGAGTAAGAATCCTATGCATGGTGTCCTTGTAGCTGGGCACCTAAAATGGTTTTACAAAAAGATAGATTTGAAAGCAAACGGGTCAGAGCCCGAATGTGGAGATATTTTAAAAACCTGCAAGTGCTTTAAAAACATTTAAAACAGTATATGCAAGATACATGTTAGGACGTGCTCTCACATGAGATACTCACCTCTCGTCTAACTGTGCACTCCTAACGTTCCTGTACCCATTCATGTGTTATCTCATAACTATCTAAAGAGTTTCTAACACTTCTACTCGGTTCACGTTATAAGTTCCAACCTTAACAATTAAATAGAGAGTTCTACTTTAATTCCCGGATTCCCAATTATTTATAAAACCATTAATTGATAAAAGTTCCCTTTTTATCTTTTCAAAACATTACCATAACTATACTCACAATTTAACATAGTAAATCCCTTCTCATTTAACCGTATATTTTCACATCATAAATATGCAATACAAGCACCCAAAGGCTAAGCTGCGGTGCACACATACTCTGCTATCCATCCCGGTACATCACGTACATAAGGATCACGCATTCCGAATCTCTCAGGAATCGTTCAGATAATAACATCACAAATAGTAGAGGCGAACACAGTCACCATCACATGGGTCACGCACATACCTACGCTCCCACGATCAGCAGACTTATTAATATCACAATAAGTCCTTCTATGACCTATGTTCATCGAGGTAACCAATCTAAATCCGGGCAACACAAGTATAAGAAGGCCTTAAGCGAACGTAAACCTCCCGTGATAGCAAGTATGGTAGGTATGTCATACACATAAAGTTATATACTAAGCATTCACACATCTTAGATATCTCGATATTAATAAAGGTATTCTCTACATCTTTATACCATTATTCCAAATTCAAATATTTCAAGTATTCCGATAATATATAAATTAAATAGTCGACACGTCTCACGTCGTAATTTCTTAAACTTAAAACCTATCTCATATGGACTATTAAGTTCCCATAATTCACACATATAACATCTTTATACCTAAGGTCTTTACTTCTGCCCCAAACCTTATTCCATCAAATTATTCAAATTTGCACAATTAACCCAAATATTATCTCACATAACGAATTTCATCAATTTAGAATAATTCCTCAAATTAAATTCCAATTAAAGTCCAATCTCATAATCATGTCTACTGGTCTTCCTTAAGGTTAAGGGTATTCACAATGTCTCCAATAATATTATTCAAGGGTTAACACCATTAAAATTAAATTAAGGAAAAACTTTACTCATTCTGGGAAGGTCGATCGATCGACCTTTACCTTCGATCGATCGATGGTGGTCGATCGATCGACTGAAGAACATCGATCGATCGAACGCACCAGGTCTGTTACGGACTGCTTCGTTTTGCAGTTGAAATTTCGTCCCAAAACTTCATTTTTAAGCATGAAACTCCAAGACAAGGTTACTATAACATTATACTATCATCCTACAACAGTATTAACATTCTAAGTCCCATAATTCATCCTTTAAAGGCTTAGTTTATATCAAAACTACATCAAAATAATTTCCAGAATTCTTCCATTCAAGAACATCATAAACTTCTTCTAAACTCCATTTTTAAATCATCAAAGGTTCTGTATAGAACATATAATTCGTCCAGGATATTACTACATGCAATTCCTAACATATTTCATAGCTTTTAACTTCCAATATATGGGTCTAAATTATCTTCCAAGATCAATTTCGAAAATTTCCTAAACATGGAAAAGCATAACTTGAATCAAATGAATTGAAATCACTTGCCTTAATCTATCTCTGAATTTGGTGTTGAATCTTGAAGTTAAGTCTGGCCTCTCTCTTTCTTTCTGCAGAATTCTTTCCTTCTCTCTCTCTCTCAAGCTCTTCCCAAGGTTGAAGACAATGGAGTTGTGGAGGTGTGTTTGGTTTTTGGTAAGTTGGGATTGTATATCAACTTCTCCCGTAGCCCATATTGTCTCTTAGTGTAGTTAGTGGGTTAAGTGGGTTAAAGAAATAGTCATATTGTAATTACAATTTTCGTCACTTTTTAATTCCCAAAAATACAAATTACCAAAATACCCTTTATGATGCCGGTATGGCCTAAAAATACCCCGGGACCCAAACTAAACTTCCGGCTAGTGTTTTCTGACTATCTCGACCCTTCTGGACGCGTTGGCGCACTCAAAACGACCATACGGTTAATGGAACTAAAATTCACTTTTTAATTTAAAATAAAATACCATAACGTGGCAGCCACACGCGTCAAACAAAATTCCCAAATTGCCGTATTTAAATCTCACGGCAATTTCAATATTACCAATATTCATATAATGCCAAGTATGCACATTATAATAAAATACTAACTCACATCTCGTTAATATTTTAATCCGGATTAATTTTCAATTAATAAACATTTAATTCAATTAATCCCCAAAAATAAATATCACGGAAAATACGGGGTATTACATACTTCCCCCCTAATAACTGAATTTCGTCCCGAAATTCGGAACTAGAAAGTACCTGGTAAGAATAACTCTGGATAACGTTCGCGCATCTCATCCTCGCGCTCCCATGTGGACTCCTCGACATTATGATGTCGCCACTGAACACGCACTAACGGAACTATCTTTGACCTTAGTTTCCGCTCACTTCGGTCCAGAATAGCAATCGGTCCCTCCTCGTAGGAGCTATATGGCTGGAGATCAATGTCCTCCACAGCAATGAGAGAATGAGCCAAATTATCTCTAAGGTATTTCCTAAGCGAGGAAATATGAAACACATCGTGAATCCGATGCAAATGCTCCGGTAACCCAAGTCTATACGCAACCGGTCCGATCCGCTCAATAATAAGAAATGGTCCCACATATCTTGGTGCCAACTTCCCTTTCTTCCCGAAACGCATAATCCCTTTCATAGGAGAGACTCTGAGCAAAACCTGGTCCCCCACTTGAAACTCTCTGAAGAATCTCTTCGTATCAGCATAGCTCTTCTGTCTGTCCTGAGCTACCCGAATGCAACTCCGAATCAATTCTATCCTTGCCGAGGTATCCTGAATCACTTCCGGCCCAAGTAGTTTGTTGTCCCCCACCTCCAACCAACATGCTGGGGAACGACAAGGTCTACCGTACAACGCCTCAAATGGAGCCATGCCAATGGTGAACTGGTAGGAGTTGTTGTAAGCAAACTCCACCAGTGGAAGATACTGTTCCCATCCACCCTCAAAGTCAATGGTGCACATACGTAGCATGTCCTCCAACATCTGATTTGTGCGCTCGGTCTGCCCATCGGTCTACGGGTGGTACGCCGTACTCAACCACAACTCCGTGCCCATGGCCTGCTGAAAACTCTCCCAAAACTGTGAAACAAATATCTTGTCTCGGTCAGACACGATATTTAAGGGCACCCCGTGAAGTCTCACTATCTCTGCAATAAAGAGCTGGGCATACTGTCCCGCAGTGTAGTCTGTCCTTACGGGTAGAAAATGAGCGACTTTTGTCAACCTGTCCATAATTACCCAAATGGAGTCGTGACCCCTCTGCGACGTAGGCATCCCCGTGATAAAGTCCATAGAGATGCTCTCCCACATCCACATCGGGACCTCTAACGGCTGTAGTAGTCCTGCCGGTCTCTGATGATCCACTTTTACGAGCTGACAAGTGGCGCATTTTGAAACAAACTCGGTAATATCTCTCTTCATCCCGCTCCACCAATACTGACGTCTCATGTCTTGGTACATTTTGTCCCCTCCGGGATGTACCGCGAACCGTGAGCCATGCGACTCTGCCATCACCTCATGCCGCAATTCCTCCCCTTCCGGAACCACCAATCTCCCATTGAAGCGTAATCCCCCGTCTGAGCTAACGGTATAGGATTCGGCTCCCTCTGCCAATAATCGAACTATCTGCTCTTGACAGAACGAGTCGTTTGCCTGCGCCCTCACTACTTTCGTGACAATCTGTGGTGTAACAGTCATCACAGACATGAATGATCGGGCCACTGCATCCTGGTGTCCCAATTCTTTCCACTTTGCCTTCCACACATCTGCCACCTCATCTACCGGTCTACGGCTCAACGCATCTGCCACCACGTTAGCCTTCCCCGGTTGATACTGGATATCGAACTGATAATCTTTCACGAATTCAAGCCACCTCCGTTGCCGCATATTCAACTCCTTCTGCATGAATAGGTACTGTAGGGACTTGTGATCCGTAAACAATCGAAACTTCTCCCCCAAAAGGTAATGTCTCCAAATACGAAGGGCAAATACCACTACCGCTAACTCCAAGTCATGGGTAGGGTAATTCTTCTCGTGAGGCTTAAGCTTACGGGAAGCATAAGCTATGGCCTGACTCTCCTGCTGCAGTACACCTCCAAGTCCTTGTAAGGACGCATCGGTGTAAACAAGATACTCAACTCCCGGTCTCGACAATGCTAACACAGGTGCTGAGGTTAACTTGTCCTTCAACTCATCAAATGCCAACTGACAGGCATCACTCCAAATGAACGGCACACCTTTACGGGTTAGGTGTGTCATGGGACCCGCTATCGTGGAGAAACCCCGAATAAACCTCCTGTAGTATCCTGCTAGGCCCAAGAAACTACGGATCTCCGTCGGTGTCGTGGGCTGTCCCCACTCCCTCACCGCGGATACCTTCCCCGGATCAACCGATATTCCCCGATCGGAAATAATATGCCCCAAAAACTGAACCTCCTTCAGCCAAAACCCGCACTTCTCATATTTTGCATACAACTCATTCTGGCGCAGTGTCTGCAAAACTAGCCTCAAGTGCTCGGCGTGCTCCTCCTCAGTCTGGGAGTAAACCAAAATATCATCGATGAAGACAATGACAAACTGGTCTAGGAAATCCCTGAACACCCTATTCATCAAGTCCATAAATGCTGCTGGAGCGTTGGTCAAACCAAATGGCATAACCCGAAACTCGTAAGAGCCATATCTCGATAAGAATGCAGTCTTCGAGACGTCCTCCTCCCTGATACGCAACTGATGGTAACCAGATCGCAAATCAATCTTTGAGAAGTAAGAAGCTCCTCTCAACTGGTCGAATAGGTCATCGATTTGAGGCAACGGATACTTATTCCGTATCGTGACCTTGTTTAACTCCCGGTAGTCCACACACAATCTCAGTGAACCATCTCTCTTCTTCACGAACAACACAGGGGCACCCCATGGCGAAGTACTCCTTCGAATAAACCCCTGACCCAACAACTGTTCAATCTGATCCCGTAACTCCCTCATCTCAGCTGGAGACATACGGTACGGTGCTCGTGCTATAGGTCTCGTATCTGGTAACAAGTCTATAACGAAGTCTATCTCTCGACTGGGGGGTAGGCCTGGTATCTCCTGAAACACATCAGAATACTCCCTGACGACTGGGATCGAATCTAAAGGAATCACAACCTCCTTAGAGGTATCCTCCTCAATGTAATATAAATGAGCGGTCGAGCCTCCCTCTGGGCGAGGCATCGCCACTACAAACATCTCTTGCCCCGGAATGGCAAAAACAATGCTCCCACCGAAGCAATCAATCATGGCTCTATAATCATCGAGCCAATCCATACCGATAATAACATCGTGAACATGCATATCTAATACCAACATGTCCGCAGGTAATACCAAACCACCAATCTCTACCCCCACTCCCCGACATATAAAGAATATAAGTGACCCACTTCCCAATGGTGAGTCGACACACGTCACTGTGCTCTCCTCTGTGGCTAACAACCCTAAAGCCTTCGCGAAATGTGTAGCTATAAAATAATGTGTACCCCCGTATCAAACAGTACCCGACCCATAGTGCCATGGATAGAAAACGTACCCTCAATCGCGGGCGGTGCCTGTGGGACTGCTGCCTGGTGGACGTTGTAGACACGTCCATACTGTAGCTGTCCCTGCTGAACTGGGACTGCTGGAATGGGTGGCAATGCTGCCATTTATGGCGGTGCGGGGAGAGCGGCGGGAAACATAGGTCTCTGCGGCTCCTGGCGAGCTCCCTGTTGCTGCTTCTGTGGGGCCCTGCCCTTATCAGGACAGTCCTGGCGTTTATGGCCAGTCTTGCCACAAATGAAACACTTCCCTGGGAAGTTCCCTCCTCTCTGCCCCTGGTGGCCGTTACCGTTCCTCCCTTGGCCCTGCTGGCCCTGCTGAAACTGTTGATGTTGACCATTTTGACCCTGCTGGTCATTCCGGAATCCTCCCTGACCGTTCCTGAAACCCCCTGAACGGAACCTCTTATGATCCCCCTGCTGGGAACCCTGCTCAACCTGTCTCTGCCCCTGAACAAAATGTGCCCCACTGGCACCATGTCCTCCAGTCCTGCCCTGATGGCTAGACTCTCCCGATCTCTTGCCCTCGGCCAAATGAAAGCGGTGATCCTGGCAATGTAATAAAGCAGCGTTAACCACATCAGAATAAGTGACCAACGAAAGGTTCCCTAACAGATGCTGACGGATCCTCCATGTCAACCCGTCGGTGAATTTCTCAATCTTCTTCTTTTCTGTCGGTATCTCATCAGGAACGATATTCAACAAATTAGTGAACTCGGCCTCATACTCGGCCACGGTCTTGCCCTCCTACCTCAGACTCATCAATCTCCTCCTCATTTCCGTATGAACAGCTGACGGAAAGTACTTGCGGTCGAACCGCACCCAGAACTCCTGAATCGTGAGAGTATCCCTCTCCTCTATGGTGGTAATAGACTCCCACCACTGCAATGCAGATCCAACTAGCTTAAAAGTAGCTAGCACCTGCTTCTGAACATCCGTGCACTCATACATCCTCAAGTGCCGCTGTATATCCTTCCTCCACTGGCTCGAGACTACCACGTCTGAGCTACCTGCAAACTCTGGCGGATGCGCTTTCTGAAAAACGTCACGTACACGTTCCCAAGCAGACGGGAATGCATTTGTCTGTACTGGAGCGGCAACCGGCGCCTGAGGTGGTGCCTGCTGAACTACGACAATGGCGGCATTTACCGCTTGGGCTACAATAGCTGCAACCTCAGCGGCGTTCATCATGCCCTGAACCGGTGCGGGCTGTGGTTCTGGCGTCGCATTCCTGGGAACTTGTCGTGCACGTCGTGGAGGCATTCTGAAATAAGAATAAAGTCTATAAGTTCACAGTTATAAACTTAAAATAGCTGAAGAACGTAGCATAAACAAAAGAATACAACAGTCCTAAAAATATAGGGCTCTATATCAAAGAAAGCTCAGCGGAAACATAATAAGCCGTTCAGATCCTAAAGGACACTAGAACCTGATGCTCTGATAGCACCTGTGACACCCCAACTAATTAAATACCGGGTAGCTACTCCTTTATTAAATTAAATCAAAATGCCAAGTTGGCTCAGTTAATAGCATCATTGTCGAAAATATTTTATAATTACTAACCACCTAGTATTTAAAAAGTAAGTTGCCAAATTTTAATTAAAGTCTGATTAGTATGCAACAAGTGTAATGAAGAATAATAACGTCATTCACCATAATGAAGTAAATAAAATAACCGTCACATGATATAAATAAATCTGGAGGAAAACTCCTCATAACACAATCCCACAACTGAAGTAAATAATGAAATACTGAATGAAAACATGCCAAAGTCTGAAAAACTGAAATGGAAATGTATCTAATAGAATTTGGGCAACATGCCCTACAACTGAGGAATACTGAGTATGGAATCCAAATGATATAAGCGTCTAAAAGCAAATCCCTGTAGCTTCCACAAGCAGCTACAGCTCGTCATCTGAGTAAGAATCCTATGCATGGTGTCCTTGTGGCTGGGCACCTAAAATGGTTTTACAAAAAGATAGATTTGAAAGCAAACGGGTCAGAGCCCGAATGTGGAGATATTTTAAAAACCTGCAAGTGCTTTAAAAACATTTAAAACAGTATATGCAAGATACATGTTAGGACGTGCTCTCACATGAGATACTCACCTCTCGTCTAACTGTGCACTCCTAACGTTCCTGTACCCATTCATGTGTTATCTCATAACTATCTAAAGAGTTTCTAACACTTCTACTCGGTTCACGTTATAAGTTCCAACCTTAACAATTAAATAGAGAGTTCTACTTTAATTCCCGGATTCCCAATTATTTATAAAACCATTAATTGATAAAAGTTCCCTTTTTATCTTTTCAAAACATTACCATAACTATACTCACAATTTAACATAGTAAATCCCTTCTCATTTAACCGTATATTTTCACATCATAAATATACAATACAAGCACCCAAAGGCTAAGCTGCGGTGCACACATACTCTGCTATCCATCCCGGTACATCACGTACATAAGGATCGCGCATTCCGAATCTCTCAGGAATCGTTCAGATAACAACATCACAAATAGTGAAGGCGAACACAGTCACCATCACATGGGTCACGCACATACCTACGCTCCCACGATCAGCAGACTTATTAATATCACAATAAGTCCTTCTATGACCTATGTTCATCGAGGTAACCAATCTAAATCCGGGCAACACAAGGATAAGAAGGCCTTAAGCGAACGTAAACCTCCCGTGATAGCAAGTGGGGTAGGTATGTCATACACATAAAGTTATATACTAAGCATTCACACATCTTAGATATCTCGATATTAATAAAGGTATTCTCTACATCTTTATACCATTATTCCAAATTCAAATATTTCAAGTATTCCGATAATATATAAATTAAATAGTCGACACGTCTCACGTCGTAATTTCTTAAACTTAAAACCTATCTCATATGGACTATTAAGTTCCCATAATTCACACATATAACATCTTTATACCTAAGGTCTTTACTTCTGCCCCAAACCTTATTCCATCAAATTATTCAAATTTGCACAATTAACCCAAATATTATCTCACATAACGAATTTCATCAATTTAGAATAATTCCTCAAATTAAATTCCAATTAAAGTCCAATCTCATAATCATGTCTACTGGTCTTCCTTAAGGTTAAGGGTATTCACAATGTCTCCAATAATATTATTCAAGGGTTAACACCATTAAAATTCAATTAAGGAAAAACTTTACTCATTCTGGGAAGGTCGATCGATCGACCTTTACCTTCGATCGATCGATGGTGGTCGATCGATCGACTGAAGAACATCGATCGATCGAACGCACCAGGTCTGTTACGGACTGCTTCGTTTTGCAGTTAAAATTTCGTCCCAAAACTTCATTTTTAAGCATGAAACTCCAAGACAAGGTTACTATAACATTATACTATCATCCTACAACAGTATTAACATTCTAAGTCCCATAATTCATCCTTTAAAGGCTTAGTTTATATCAAAACTACATCAAAATAATTTCCAGAATTCTTCCATTCAAGAACATCATAAACTTCTTCTAAACTCCATTTTTAAATCATCAAAGGTTCTGTATAGAACATATAATTCGTCCAGGATATTACTACATGCAATTCCTAACATATTTCATAGCTTTTAACTTCCAATATATGGGTCTAAATTATCTTCCAAGATCAATTTCGAAAATTTCCTAAACATGGAAAAGCATAACTTGAATCAAATGAATTGAAATCACTTGACTTAATCTATCTCTGAATTTGGTGTTGAATCTTGAAGTTAAGTCTGTCCTCTCTCTTTCTTTCTGCAGAATTCTTTCCTTCTCTCTCTCTCTCAAGCTCTTCCCAAGGTTAAAGACAATGGAGTTGTGGAGGTGTGTTTGGTTTTTGGTAAGTTGGGATTGTATATTAACTTCTCCCGTAGCCCATATTGTCTCTTAGTGTAGTTAGTGGGTTAAGTGGGTTAAAGAAATAGTCAGATTATAATTACAATTTTCGTCACTTTTTAATTCACAAAAATACAAATTACCAAAATACCCTTTATGATGCCGGTATGGCCTAAAAATACCCCGGGACCCAAACTAAACTTCCGGCTAGCGTTTTCTGACTATCTCGACCCTTCCGGACGCGCTGGCACACTCAAAACGACCATACGGTTAATGGAACTAAAATTCACTTTTTAATTTAAAATAAAATACCATAACGTGGCGGTCACACGCGTCAAACAAAATTCCCAAATTGCCGTATTTAAATCTCACGACAATTTCAATATTACCAATATTCATATAATGCAAAGTATGCACATTATAATAAAATACTAACTCACATCTCGTTAATATTTTAATCCGGATTAATTTCCAATTAATAAACATTTAATTCAATTAATCCCCAAAAATAAATATCACAGAAAATACGGGGTATTCCATGTACCTCATCCCATTATTCTAGGCTTGCTCCCATATCCAAAAGTAACTTTACCTTCCTTACAATCCTCTAGGTAGGTAAAAAATGAGACGTCACATGTCATGTGCCTGGAGCACCGACTATCAAAATACAACCGTGAGGTATTATGTGCTTTAAGAGCAATATGAACAACAAGAGCTTTTACGTCGTGCTTAGGTACCCAAGAAGTGGTGACCTTTTATTTAACCTTGTCATTGTTGGTTCTAGATAGGATGTTAGAAGTATCCATTAACGGCAAAGACATCCGTTGGAACTCTTCCGTTAATCTATTAGATGTAGCGATTAGAAACTCAACCTGCTCTTTAATGCTAGTAAGATCGCTAGTGGTACGTGGCGGAGAAAATGTACGTCGTGTTCGACCCAAACTATAGGAAAAATCCCTAAGGTGACCTTTTATCTTGCAGTAAGTATAAAAATACATAGACTTAGACCGACCTTAGTTTGTTTTTCTTGGTCGAACTCTTCTTTGGGGTTTTGGTTGATGGCCATATGGATTCGTTGTAAACTCGGGAATTGGTTCTAGTGACATATGATATGTGGAAGCACTGTTAAAACCAATTCCCTGTCTTTCACCAAACCCTAAAGTAGGGGCAAGGAGCATATTTCCCATCTTTCCAGATCTATCCTCTATTTTTACCTTGACCTCCCAAGCTCTCTCAAGGTCATGAGTGAGTTGGGCTACAAGGGCTTCAACTTTATTCTGAGCCTCCACGGATGCAAGGATCTCACTCGTAAGACTAGCCACTTGCTTGGTCAAGTCCCCTTTCTCTTTTTTGAAACTCTTTTCCCTCTATCCAAAATAACTTTCGCTCTCAACACAAGCTTTCTTTCTCTCTCTCTCAAAGCAGTGCTAATGGAGGACTCTCTCTCTCTCTCGTCTCTCTAAAATCTTTTTCTAAGGCGATGATCCTAAGAGGTAACATTTTGTTATGTTTTTTAGTTTTAAATGAATCAGTATACAAATCCGCATAGGTGCGTCGTAGGTCACTCTCGCTCTCACTTTCAGCATCCTCCCCCTCACTCACATCGCCTTCACTATCGAGGTGTCCCTGTAAACTAGCTTCCTCATCGTCGTGAGGTCCACTATATGTACTCACGTGACTAGCCATGAATGCGGTGAAGTAACATTCATGCAATGACTTGTCTCCAAAATCTACCAATTCGACCTCACTATTGTCACTAAGGGAGGCATTTAAAGCATCTTTGCATTTTCCTTAACGTTTCAACCTAGTTTGACAATCAAAAGCCTTGACCTCTTGTGTCACACTCATATCATATATCTTCGTCTCTTTTAGGCGTGTCCTTTTTATCTTTTTCATTTTTCTTTCCATATTTATTTTTCTCAATATTCTTTTTATCTTGGAAATCGCCATTATTTTTCAATGTGAGAAATTTCTTGAATTTTTTTGCAAATAGTGCCAAATCTTCTAAATCAAAATCAAACTCTGAATCTGACGTTTCTTCCTCTTTTCTTTTAGACGACTCACCCATATTTCTAGTTGAACCCTCACTTTTTCTAGATTGGGCTTTAAGTGTTATCCCTTTATCTTTAGATTTAACTGTATTAGGAAACATGTCAATTTTATATGTCTTGAAGTCTCATACCAGTTCTTTTAATTTAAGACTGCTCAAATTTTCTATTGAATTTATAACATGACTTTAGGGATAAAACGCTTAGGTAATGATCTCAAAATATTTTTAGCTACTCTAGCATCAGGAATATGTTCACCGAGATTGAAACTAGCATTGACAATATTAGATAAACAAGCATAGGATTCATCAAAACACTCATATTCAAGAATGGTAATTGTTTCAAATTGAGTAGTTAAATTGTGCAATTTAGATTCTTTAACCGTATTAGTGCCTTCATGGGTAAGTTGAAGGAAATCCCATGCCTCTTTCGACATGGTACACGCCATATGTGCTCCATTTAAATTCTTCCTCAGTCCAGTCTGACACCGGTTTAAGGTTAGTCACATTATCTACGGTGACAGAGAGAGGATTCCGCCCTCTTTCACATACATCCCAAACACGTTCATTAATGGCCTTTAATTGGGATTTCATACGAGCTTTCCAATATGCATAATTGGTCCAGTCAAAAATTGGCTTCTGATTATACAAGTTTTCCATTGAGTATGCACTTTTTAGAAAATCAATTTTTAGACAAAAATTGATATCCAGAAAATTTTTTTGGAAACATTACACAGTATAATTGGGTAATTGTCTCTAATACCAATTTGAGAGTGCGCTTGCAATCAATGAATAAATTTTTTTAATTAAATTCTAATTATATGACGATATTTTAATTAAGACCCTAAAACATGCATCTAGTCGTGATTAAAAATTAACACAAATTATCTAGCATGCACAACCAAACAATCACAAAGAAGATTTGAGGAAACATCCCTAGCAGGGGCAAAACTTTTTTATTTCACTATATGTGGTAAAACACGACTTACAAATACAAAGAAATACAAAGAGTTTTTGACAGACGAATACCCGAAGGCATCGGTTCATTGTCGTCGGCAAGAGATCCCTCAAGGGCTTCAACGATCAGCAATGGAGACAGGTTTCCTTCTCCATGAGATGTAATCTAGGAGTGAGTAAAATGAGTAATGAGGGTTTCTAATAATTCACATATAGATTTAGGATTTCAGGTGAATCAAAATAGGTTTAAAACCTAAAAGATGAAGTCTTACAATCGCAGCAATTCTGCAGAAAATGGAGTTGGAAAAGACTTGCAAAAACCTGATATAAAAGAAGGTATTTATAAAAAAAAAATTAAGTCGGCGAGGTCATTCGAACAACATGTGGGTGTCGCTTGAATGACAACAGATATCATTTGATCCAAGATCGAGCGACATATCAAACGACCTATTAAAACACGAAACAGTATGAAGATTTTAGATGAAATGCTTCAGACGAGCTTCTTGTGACCTTTTAAACAACATGTACTGTGAGGTCATTTGAAACAGCATGTCGTTTGAACGACATGGATTAGTCATTTGAACGACTGAAGCGTCAAAATCTAAGTTCGCCAACAGGTCTTTGAAAAATTAATTTTTACTTAAAAAACTAACTCATTTTGATAAAAACATTTTATAAAAAATTCCCAAATAAATATGTGAATATTAGTAACTCCAATTAAACATTTTACCTTTCGCGTAGTGGAGTTAGTGGAACGGATGAAGACAGACGTTGCACGATGCTGATGCACGATGCACGTTTAAAGATGATGGGGGTATGATGACACTTGATGCTTCGGATTCGAATTGTGGCCATCATGGATGATCGAGTGAGGACGTGCCGAGATGTAATGGTATACAACATACTAACTATGATCTAGGACAACACAGAAATTCCAAAATTCTAGACGAACATTTATAAAACATGTACTTACAAAGGTGAAGGCCAGTTGGACGAGAGTGGCTCACCATAAGCAACCCCTCATCCAAAAACTTAAGCCACAGAAAATAGGCAAGGATGAGGAGGGCTTACCGCGGGCAACCCCTCGTCCAAATACTCAAGCCACAGAAAAAAGGCAAGGATGAGGTGCCTCACCACGAGCAGCCCCTACAGATAAGTTTGAGGCCACAGAAAAGGTCTAGGTTGACGGGGGGCTCATCACGAGCAACCCCCTCTACATGAAGTCACATGTCACATAAATAGAGGAAGGTAGAGGAGGTCCACCTAAAGTGGCCCCTCTACCGTAAATCACCTACCACAAAAATGACAAAGGGAGAGGAGTCCCACCTAGAGTGGTCTCATCCCCAAGACTTGTTAATCAAAAAATAACAAAGCACTAATACTTATTTTCTTGTACAGGTAGCCTAGTTGAGCAAGCAAGGCTCAAAAAGGCCAGTTGGGATCTCCTGGGAGTTTTGGCTTGGTGGATGAGATACAAGATTAGTTGATCACGCTCAATTACTTAGCACTTATAGATAGATAGAAGACTAGTAGAGAGACCCTAGAAGTCACTGAAGTCCTTACACATCCCACACTTAGCCATAACTAAAGTGAATAGACAAGAGGCTGCTCACAAGAAATGAACTTTTTAACAAAATAATTTTAGAGGGGGTGGTCCTCAAGGACACTCTCAAGTTTGCAATGCTTGTACAAGAAGTTACCATTTGAAAATATATTTATCAAATCAGATATTTTACCTCCATTAGGAGACATATTTTCTTTTCGACTTTGGTTTACACCCGGTGTCGTCTATCATAGGGGACAGGAAGCTGAAAACCTAGTAGGACAAAAGGCATATGGGATACCTTTTCCCTCCAATTTTCCCTCTTGATTTGGCGCCCAAAAGGACAAAATCAGCCTCATATTCACCTATAAAGAGGACCATTGGTGAGGTGAAATCAAATATTAGAAAATCAAGTTAAGCCATTAATCTGTCAAAATCACACCAGACCACCTAGTATCTCTCCTTGCTCTCTCTCTAAGTGTTGAGTGCTTGTTTCTTCACTCCCACGTTGACACCCATCATTATCAGAAGATTTTTTTCTCCAAGTTACTATTATTATTTGTGAATTTCGTCTTCTCATAGGGAGTGGTTCTAGTTTTGACTATATTTTTACCGAAAAGGAAGGTTTTACTAGGAGATTCAAATTAAACATCTAAAGACCTTAGAGGCAGAGTCCATTAGAATGGGTCACACCTCACCCGTTCCAGTTTCTTATCAAACCCCAATCACACTACCCTCATACATTTGACAACTTAGTTGGGGACGTATCCTCGCTTTCACGAGAAAATAAGGTTTTAACGTTTCTAAGCAGCTGACTTTTTAAGACACTCCGTCTGGGAATGGAGCTCAAAGTGACCAGACCACCCAAAAGGAGGTGGTTGTGACCGGAGCTAGAGTACCTGCTCCTCAAGGAGGGCAGACTAGTACAACAGAAGTAGCTCTATTAGCATGTATGAATTTAATGGGAATATTTTTTTAGTTTTGATACAAAATAATATGGATTTGGCAAAGCTTGAGCCAAAGTTAACACCAGCAGAAGCCCCCTATGGAGGGGCATCCATTGTAGCAGCAACAACAGTAGAGGTGGCTCCGCCACGAAAAGTGGTGCCGGAGAAAGTCATAACACCATTAAGCTCACCATCAGCAAAGAATATGGGTTTAGAGAAACCTCCCTCTAAGGCTATTACCATAGAGGAAGTGAAAAAGTTACTCTCCTCTCAGAGGCAAACTTCTCATATGTATGAGGAGTTATATAACTCCTAACAAGAAAGTGTGAATGAGAATCCATACCCAGAGGGGTATGTTTTACCAAAATTCATCAAATTCAATAGCAAATGAGAAAATACAAGAGAGCGTGTGAAATAATTTATGGAGTGCCTAGGAGTGCATGGGAATGATAATAATCTAAAGTTACGAGAATTTTCCAAAACCCTCACGAGGAAGACCTAGACATAGTAATCCTACTTGGTGCCCAATAGCATCCCCGTATAGAAGGAAATGCACAAGCAGTTCTTTCAAAAAAAAATCCATAGCAGAGGACGAATTCACATTGATACACTTGGATTAGAAAGTGCAGAGGCCTGGTGAATAGCTGACGCAATATATTAAGCATTTTCATGAGAGATCACCAAATGTCCATGAAGATGTGGCAGAGGCAAAGTTATTATAAATATGTGTCGAGGGTCTCTTGAACGAATACAAGATCCTTTTGGTCAATGATACTAGAGATGGGAATTTTAGAGAATTCACCCGGGCTGCGAGTAACATGACCACGATAATCAAGCCTAGACCCTCAAATTGGAGGATACACGTGCCTGTGACTCTGGAAGATTCCAAGTCTCTAGGAGGCAAGCGATTAATTATGTATATGGGGGTTAAAAGGGAAAGAATGGGACCCCGACTTCAAAGGCAACAACCCAGCTGGCAAGAGGAAGTTTGGAGAGGATGTCCCATCATTACTGACTTGTAGCAAAGCAGAGGAAATGGACTGTTATCACACTTTGGTCTGAGAGGGGGCAATAGGTTCCCCTCACTCAAATGGGGAAGTCCCAATAGAAGCAGACAAGGATAATGCCAAATATTAATAGTTGCATTAAAGAGTTCAACACATCACTAAAAACTGTTTGCACCTACGGAGGATCATTCGTGAGCAGGTGTCCAATGGTACTTTATTGATACCCTGGGTAGATGTCAATGAGAACCCACTTCTGGCACATCGTTATGGCACTGCAAACATGTTGGTGGCCTATAATGACGAAGCATCTTGTGACCTGAATGAATGGGAAGATAGTGAGAAAATATGTGAAGAGCTAAAAGGACTGACACTTAATAGAAAACCAAAATCTGAGAATGAGAGGATGTATGAGGAATGGTTCCTCAATCCTAACCAGGAAGAAGATGAATGTGAGGGGGTTGAGCAAGTGAACCCCACAAAAAGTGAAGTATATGTTATCCTTGGTCTAGATTAAGGAGAGACATCTGAAACAAAATATGTTTTTAATGCCTAAACATATGAGATGGACTTAGACTCCGAGTACAAAGCCATAGCAAGGAGTCCCAAGTTCAAATGGTTTTTCGACCAGATAGGAGTAAGGTATGACATAGGGGTGGTCATCACTAGAAATATATTAGAATCGATACAATAGAGAGGAAATCCTTTATTAAATTTGCAGGGACCTATGGGCGATTGATTAAAAGATACACTTATAAAGTGGTCTTGTCTGAAGCAAATAGGCAAGTTTCGTATTTTCACTACCGCCCGCTTTATGTAATAGCCATAATTAATGGTATTTTTTCCGCGGGTTATAGATGGATGGAGTAGAGTCCATTAACATCATGCCCTTCAACACTGTATACGAGTCAGGAATATCTCAAGAAAAGATAGTGCCCATATCATTGGTGATTTCGGGATTTAACAACGTAGGCATAAAGTCCTTTGGGTATGTGGACGTGGGCATTAAGTTGGGTAATTTCACTTCCTATATCAAATTTCATGTCATCAATGTCAACACCAAATACCAGTTGCTCATTGAGCGAGTGTGGATGCACACTTATGGCATAGTGTCTTCCATGTGTCATCAATGTGCCAAGGCCAACATGTGAGGTACCGAGATTATAATCAAAGCAAACCAAAAGCCATTTTCTATTAAGGAGGAAAATCTAGTAGATGCAGCATTTTATACTGAGCTTTCTAAAGAGAGGAAGAGATCTACGAGAAAAAATTAGAGGGGACGTAAGTGGTTAAAGTAAGTGCCCAATCAAGGAAGTTTGTTCATGATCGTTTGGGACAGAGAGTGATCCCCAAGATGGAAAAGGGAAAGAATAAGGTAGAGGAGGTAGATAAAACCCCTCGAACATGCAAGAAGGTCGTCCTTCTGGATGATAAAGTCATATACCGCTTGTAACGATCTTCACGGGCAGCGTTCTATGGGGAGAGCGTTGACATGACGCTTGAATATTTTATGGTGGATGAGTCCCATATTAATGAGCATATTGAGGAGACGAAAGAAGCCCCTGAGTGTATGCAAGACGGATAAAGAGAAGAGTTGTAAGAGATAGAAGAGATCAATTTAGGAATATAAGGGGGTGAGATTAGACCAATTCCAATCTCCAAAGGTTTGAACTCAAAGAAAAAGGAGGAAGTCGTCAACCTACTCAAAGAATTCACCGAAATATTTGCTCGAAATACATAAAAATGTCTGGGATTGACCCAGAGGTGAGTTCCCATAAACTAAATGTCCTTCCTAATGCTTTCCCACTTAGACAAGCAACTCATACATACAAGGTTGGGCTAGACCTTAAGATAAAAGCAGAAGTTGAGAAATTATTGGCGGTAAGGTTCATTAAACCCATTCAGCATCCTGTGTGGCTCTCTAGTAATGTGTTAGTGGCAAAGAAGGATAAAAAGACAAATCAAAATTTGTGTCGAATTCAGTAACTTGAAACGAGCATGTCCCAAATATGAGTTTCCCTTGCGAAGTATAGATAGTTTAGTAGACACTACCGCGGGTCATGAGATATATAGTTTTATGGACTAGTACGTCGGCAAGAATCAGATCATGATGGATTCGGCAGACATGGAGAAGACTGACTTTCACATGCCATTGGGAAACTTTCATTACACGATCGTGCCGTTTGGTTTGAATAATATAGGAGACACCTACCAACGAACCATGATGGCCATCTTCTGTAAGGACATTTTTATCATGTCCGAAATGTTTCATTTGTGTATGTCGTACGTCGCTACAAAAGGCACGTCTTTTCACGCAACGGACTCAATCCAAATTTCGAGAATCAAGAATTTATCATCTCCATTAAGTGTTCCACATCTGCCTCAACGACTTCACGTTCCACGATTTTAGGGATTTTATGCAAGTGGTACGCAAGAGAAGTCAAAACAATGAAAGAAGGCAAGACATGGATGTTCAAGGGCATCTTGGTAATTTTATAGCCATCGTCCGGAGTACTGATCAACTTTAAAGTTGAATAGCTCGCCACAATGAAGATATTCGAAGAAATGGCACCTCAATTCGAGCTACGGTGAAGAAGTTATGTCCCGTTGAAAATGGAAAAAAATTTTAGAAAAGCCTTGGAAGAATGCTGTGTATTTTTAAGCCCCAAACCAGCGAACTTTTGCGAACCGTGGGCCAAACCGGTTCGGGGGTGAATCGGTTTGCGGTACACCCGAACTGGTTCGGGGTATCTGACGCTGGCAAGTGTTATGTGCCAAATGATGTCACCACTTCAAAACACTTTTGCAACATGCTGAGCAAAAATCGACCCTAAATCTGCCATGCTTTCTTAAAGATATTTTTTAGGCCTTTTTCCTTCCTAATAAAAGGAAAAATCTCTCCCAATTACATTTGCACATCAAAAACCTTCAAGAGATTCTTCTTACTCATTTTGGAGTATTTTGTGGAGAAGACAGTATCTTCTTCATTGCTGCCCATCTGGAATTCTTACGGGAGATTCCAGTCGACGACATCGGAACCGACACCTACGGGTATTTTCGTATGTCACACTTATTTTCATTATAATCCGTGTAACCGTTCTTTACAAATTATAGTGAAAATAATATGGTTTTTCCCTGCGGGGATTTTTCCGAATATGTTGTGTCACATGCTATATTTATTTTATTTGATAAATCATCTAGATGCATGCTTATAGGATTTAATTGAAAAATTGTGTTTAATTAAATAATTCCTTTATTTGAACAAAAGCGCACTCTTCAAATTGGTATCAGAGCCAATTACATAATTATACCATGTAATTTTCCGCAAAATTTTTCTAAGATATCAATTTTCTAAAAATTAATTTTTTGAAAAAGGGCCTGTTCAATGGAGAAATTATGTAATAAAATGCGAGTTTTTGACGGGACAAACTATGCTTACTGGAAATTCCGCATGAAATCTGCCTTAAAAGCCATTGATGAAGGTGTTTGGATTTTAGTAGAAAAAGGGTGGACACCTCCCTCCATCACAGCTAATAACGTGACTAATTTAAAATTTGTGACTGATTGGATTGGAGAAGAATTTAAATGGTCATCTTTTAATTCTAAGGGTTTAAGTGCTATTTCTGGATCCGTCACACCTGACGAGTTCCGAAGAATTATGACGTGCTCCACGTCAAAAGAAGCATGGGATGTTTTGCAACTTACCCACGAAAGAACTAATGTTGTGAAAGAATCTACACTGCAAAATTTAACAACTCAATTTGAAACTATCACCATGCTTGAGACTGAATGTTTTGATGAATTTTATGCTAGGTTATCTGATATTGTTAACACTTGTTTTAATCTTGGTGAACACATTCCTAATGCTAGAGTTGTTAAAAAGATTTTAAGATCACTTCCTAAGCGTTTTATCCCTAAATTCACTGTGCATTTAAACACACTTAAATTGGAGGAACTTGTAGGAGACTTACAAACTTATGAAATTGATATGTTCCCTAAATCCTTCAAACCAAAAGATAATGGAATTGCACTTAATGCCCAGGCTAGAAAAGGTGAGGGGTCGGGAAGAAAGAGAGTTGAGTCATCTAGAAAAATGGAGCTAGAAACGTCAAATTCAGAGTGTGATTTTGATTTAGATGATTTGGCCCTATTCGCTAAAAAATTCAAGAAAATTCTCAAATTTAAGAAAAATGAAAATTTCAAAGATAAAAAGTTTTTTGAGAAAAATAAGAAAAATGAAAAAGGTTTTAAATACCCTTCTAAAGACGGTGAGAGATGCTATGAGTGAGATGGTAAGGGTCATATAGCTTTTGAGTGTGCTACTAGGCTGAACAGACTTGCAAAAGAAAAGGGCAAAGTTGTCTTTAATGCTACCCTTAGTGACGACAGTGAGGTCGAGTCGGTGGATTCTGGAGACGAGTCACCGCATAAATGCAACTTCACCGCATTCATAGATAGTCATACTTCTAGTGCTCCTCACGACGTTGAGGATGCTACTTCACAGAGACTCCTCGACAATGAGAATGATATGAGTGAGGGGGAGGATGATTCAAGTGAGAGCGAGTGTAATCTTCAACGTGCCTACGCTGAGTTATATAATGAGTCATTTAAAACTAAAAAGCGTAACAAAGCGCTAGTTCTTAGGATCATCGCTTTAAAAGAAGATTTAGAAGAAGTAAGAGAGAGAGAGAGAGAGAGAGAGAGAGAGAGAGAGAGAGAGAGAATCCTCCACCTACACTACCTTGAGAGAAAGAGAGTTTGCCTGTGTTGAGAAAGAAATCTTGTTTAGAGAGAGAGAGAGACTGTTTGGAAAGAGAGACAGTAGTTTTGAGAAAGAGAAAGAGGACTTGACTAAACAAGTGGCTAGTCTTACGAGTGAGCTCCATTCCTCCCTAGAGACTCGGAAGAAACTTGAAGCCCATGTTATACAGCTTACTCATGATCTTAAGCGAGCACGGGAAGTCAAGGTTCAAATCGAGGACAGATCTGGAAATATGGGAAAGATGCTTCTCGATCCCGCTTTAGGTTTTGGTAATAGGTAGGGAATAGGTTATGATGGTGCCACCACATCTCAAATTACACCTGGACCAGTTCCTGAGTTTACTACGACTCCATATGGCCATCGTCATAATCCATGAAGGAGAGTTTGACTAAGAAAAACAAACGGAGGTCCGCCTAAGACTGTGTTCTTTTGTACGTACTGCAAAAGAAAAGGACACCTCAGGGAGTTTTGCTATAGTTTGGATCGGACACTACGTACTACTACTCCATCACATCATACTGATGATTTTGCCAGTCTAAGAAAGCGTTTTGAGTTTTTAGCTGCCACATTACAGAGTTTAATGGTGGAATTCTAACTGATATCTTTGTCATCAGCAAATGCTTCTCGCATCCCGGCTAAAACCAACAACAACAAGGGTAAACAAAAGGTTACCACGTCTTGGGTACCTAAAAAGGACGAAAAGGCCCTTGTTGTTCATGTCGCTCTCAAAGCACATAATACCTCACAGTGGTATTTTGATAGTGGGTGCTCCAGACAT
This sequence comes from Sambucus nigra, assembly GCA_949130495.1. Taxonomy (NCBI): domain Eukaryota; kingdom Viridiplantae; phylum Streptophyta; class Magnoliopsida; order Dipsacales; family Adoxaceae; genus Sambucus; species Sambucus nigra. The sequence goes on along the minus strand of OX422213.1, from coordinate 557,631,443 downwards.
ATGACAGGTGATGTCTCATTATTTACCTACCTAGAGGATTATAAGGATGGTAGAGTCAACTTTGGAGAAGAAAGTAAGTCTAGCATTATAGTACGAGGTACAGTTGTGTTACCAGGATTTCCTAAGCTATAGGATGTTTTGTACGTCAAAGGATTGAAGGCAAACCTTCTCAGCATTAGTCAGTTGTGCGACGTTAACTTTGCCGTAAAGTTCGACCGTGATGTGTGTAATGTCTATAATCAATCTGGTAAACTTTTAGTGCAAGGGGTGAGGACTAAAGATAATTGCTATGGGACTGTGCCCACATCCTCACTTGTCTGTAACAGTGCCACGATCACTCCTATGGATCTATGGCACCAACGTTTAGGTCACGTGAACATAAGAGATTTGACACGTTTAGCTAAAAAGGACCTATTACATGGCTTACCATCTCTTGGAAAGCCAACTTCCACGATTTGTGGACCCTGTCAGCTGGGAAAGCCAATCTGAAGTCCCCACAGGAAGTTGCACTCCATTACCACCTCCCATATGCTTGAGTTAATTCATAAGGATCTTATGGGTCCTACTCGTACTGAGAGTCTGGGTGGTAAGAGGTATATCCTCGTAATGGTAGATGATTTCTCCAGATATTCGATTGTAGGTTTTCTGAGAGAGAAATTCGATGTTGTAGAATTTTTAACGACCAAGTGTCGTGTCCTGTAAAATCAACACGGAGTCACTATTAACAGGATTCATAGTGACAATGGTACAGAATTTAAGGAAACAAAGGTAGATCTTTACTATGACAGCCTAGGAATCAAACATGAGTTTTCAACTGTGAAGACTCCTCAGCAAAATAGGATTGTTGAGAGAAAAAATAGGACGATTCAAGAAATGGCTAGATCTATGATTCTAGGTCGTAAAGTTACTAGGAGATTTTGGGCTGAGGCAGTGTCTACTGCATGCCATATGGTGAATAGGGTCTACCTGCGTCCACACACACTTAAGACACCGTATCAATTGTGGACTGGCAAGAAACCTAACCTTGCATATTTCTGTGTCTTTGGGAGTAAATGCTACATCCTACGGGATAGAGAGCAATTAGGAAAGTTTAACTCCCAGAGTGACGAGGGAATACTGCTAGGATATTCATCAAATAGTAGAGCATACCGGGTTTTTAACCTGAAGAGATCTAAGGTTATGGAGTCAATAAACGTCACCGTACAAGATAATGACCCTTCGACGTTTATTAATTCTAGCATTCAGTATGAGGATGAGGAGTTTTCTGGCAACGATTTACTTGTCCCTCACACACACTCTGTGGACCCTACTCCTGTTATAAGGGACACACCTGCTTGGGTTCGCAAGATTCATGACCCGGCCTCCATTATAGGCGATCCCACTCTTGGGGTCAAGACTCTTGCTCAACTAGAGAACGTTGTTAGCCATTTTTGCTACACGTCCAAAGTCGAGCTCGATAATCCTAAAGAAGCACTCAAGGATGAACACGGGGTATCTGCCATGTACGATAAATTGCTTCAGTTTAAAAAGAACAATGTCTGGGAACTTGTCTCCCGACCTAGTGAGACTAATGTGATAGGTACCCGATGGATTTTCAAGAATAAAATGGATGAAAATGGTACCATAATCAGAAACAAGGCTAGGTTGGTCGCTCAAGGCTACACACAGATAAAAGGTGTAGTCTTTGGGAAGACATTTGCTCCTATTACGAGGCTTGAGTCCGTTCGCTTACTACTCGCCATCTCATGTCATCTGCGCTATAAGTTATGTCATATGGATATCAAGAGTGCCTTTCTAAATGGCATTCTACAGGAAGAGGTTTATGTGGTTCAACCAAAAGGGTTTGAAGACCCTCAGCACCCGAAGCATGACTACTATCTGAGTAAAGCCTTGTATAGTTCGAAGCAAGCACCTCGTGCTTGGTACGAGAGGCTTACTTCCTATGTCTTAGCTCGTGGCTTTAAGAGAGGGAGAGTTGATATAACTTTATTCGTCAGGAGTGATGACGGTGCTATTTTGGTTATCCAGGTCTATGTGGACGACATAGTCTTTGGATCCACGTGCTCCCAGCATGCTCACCACTTTGAGGAAGAAATGAAAAGTGAGTCTAAGATGATCATGGTAGGTGAGCTTACATTCTTCCTTGGTCTCCAGGTTCATCAGCTAGAGGATGGGATGTTCATCTCTCAATCCAAGTATGCTAGAGACCTACTGAAAAAAATTGGTTTAGACTCCGCTAAGCATGCTCGTACACCTATGAGTACTTCTATCAAGCTGAGTAAGGACATTTCAGGTAAGGACGTAGAGCAAATCTTGTATCGGAGTATGATAGGTAGTCTTCTCTACTTGATTGTCAGTCGTCCCGACATAGCCATTAGTGTTGGAGTCTGTGCGCGATATCAGGCATCCCCGAAAGAGTAACACTTACTTTTTCTAAAACGTATTATCAAATACGTAAGTGGGACTCTCTCATACGATATTTGGTATTCATTTGATATCAATGATCGTTTGTCCGCCTATTCGGATGCCGATTGGGCCGGGAATGAAGATGGTTGTAAGAGCACTACTGGTGGGTATTTTTATTTTGATTCTGCTCTTGTCTCCTGGTTAAGCAAGAAGAAAAACTCCATCTCTTTGTCCACTGTGGAGGCTGAGTACATCGCCGTCGAGAGTTATTACACGCAACTCTTGTGGATGAAACAAATACTGGAGGCTTATGGGATTTCACAGGACACCATGACCATTTCCTTTGATAACACGAGCGCGATTCACATATCCCATAATCCAGTCCAGTATTCATGCACAAAGCACATCAGGATATGAGAGCACTTTATACGACAGCTAGTTAAGGAGAAAGTTGTATCCCTGAGTTACGTACCCACTGACCATCAGTTAGCCGATATTTTCACGAAACCTTTAGATGCCCTTAGATTCGAATGTCTTAGTAAGTCTTTAGGGATTTGCACAGTTGATTAAGGGATTGGTTCGTATCTAGGATAGGATGCTTTGTCATGTTAATATAAAATGATTCATGTTGCTAGATTATATCATATGTATATATTTTTTGAAAAAAATAGAAAAGATGAAAAATATTTTCTTATTATAAATTTTTTAGAAAATAACAAAAAGATTTTTTGTATTTTATTTACACCTTTTATGAATGAGCATTTAAGATAGCCAAGTCACAATTTCATTCCATTTATTCATTTGACTATTTGATAGTGTTTCGAGACAATATATCATGTCATCTTTGTGCTTTATAATGTTTGGAGTCCTTAAGAAGTAATTAAGTGTAACTTCCAACATGTTTGACTCATGCTTTCCTTTATTGCACAGATGCACGGATTTTTTTTATTATTGTACTTGTCTTATCACATGTTGGTTGGGTATTTTCACGTCAATTATGTCCTTAAAACGAACCAAGCGTAATAAAACTTAATAAGAAAGGTGTGCACGTAAAACCTGTTTGGTGAGATTGTGTGGTATTTTAAAAAACGGGGAAGGGCTACGAAAGGTAATTATCTATCCTTTACGCTAAAGTCACCGTTAAAACGGGCCTAAAAAATTGAGAAATTTTATTATCTGGGGTCCAAAGAGGTTAAAAGAGCCCGAAAAAATTTAAAGGTGGTAAAAAGCAATACATGCCAAAATGGGCCATTAGGTCTCACCATCAATTCTCCAAAGTTTGAGAATTTATATCACCTCTATTCAAAATATATATCTAAGGGAGTTTGGTTGAAAATTTAAACGGGTTTTCACGTCCTTGAAGATCTTGAAAAAGAGCTAAATAGTTTTGGACGTTATTAGTGTGAAAATCACTTTGTCTTTGATTTGTTGTTTTGATTAAGACGATGTCATCTAAATCCAATAATTTTTACACCTAAGGATACTTTTGATGTTCATTCATTAGGAGTACACGTATGCATCATGCACATATGATTGATTGAGTTTATTTACCTATCGAATGTGTTCACACCCCTACATTTACGCTACCATCGACTTGGTGGTTTTTGTGTTCTTTCATGGTGTGATTCTTTGTTGAGTATTTTGTGTAAAAATTAAAAAAAAAAAAAGATTCTTTGATTCTTTGTTGTATATTTTGTGTAAAAAATTTTAAAAATTCAAAAAATAGAAGATTCTTTTATTCTTTGTTGTATATTTTTAGTAAAAATTTGAAAAAAATCAAAAACAGAACATTTTTTTGTGACATTTTCCATGTTTATGCTTCTCATATCTGTCTATTTGGGGACATCATAAAAAGGGGGAGAATGAATTATGGGGGAGAAACTCTTATTGATTTATCTATGATTTGCTTAAGCTTCATAGATCTTTGATTTTTGCATATCATTATATTTCAATCCGTTGCATGTCACGGGTATCTGTTTTTTCTCATGTGTGTAGGTTCAAAGTTAATATCTATTGGATTACACACCCTGATGAGAAAAGATTTGGGAGTTTCTGAAGTGTTGAAGATTTGAAGATGTTGAAGTTTGATTGAAGATATGTCACTTAATATTATCGGTATGAGGGTTTAATGGGGATATTATGTTGTATGTCATTTGTTTTGGGGAGTTTGCATAATTCGGATTTTTTATGTATGTACCGGCATAGACATAGGGGGAGATTTGTAATGACATTTTTATCATGTCTGAAATGTTTCATTTGTGTATGTCGTACTCCGCTACAAAAGGCACGTCTTTTCACGCGAAGACCTTAATCCGAATTCTGAGAATCAAGAATTCATCATCTCCATCAAATCTCCCACATCTGCCTCAATGACTTCACGTTTCACGATTTTAGGGACTTTATGCAAGTGGTGCGCAAGAGAAGTCAAAACAATGAAAGAAGGCAAGATATGGATGTTTAAGGTCATTTTAGTAATTTTATATCCACCATCTGGAGGACCGATCAACTGGAAAGTTGAAGAGCTCGCCACAACAAAGATACTGAAAGAAGCGTCACCACAATCCAAGCTACGGTGAAGAAGTTATGGCCCGTTGAAAATGGAGAAAATTCTGAGAAAAACCTTGGAAGAATGTTGTGTATTTTTATGCCCCAAACCAGCGAACTTTTGTGAATCGCATGCCAAACCGGTTCGGGGGGCGAACCGGTTCGGGGTACACTCGAACCGGTTTGGGGTACCTGACGCTGGCAAGTGTTATGTGCCAAATGCTGTCACCACTTCAAAACACTTTTGCAACATGTTGAGCAAAAACCGGCCCTAAATCTGCCATACTTTCTTAAAGATGTTTGTTAGGCCATTTTCCTTCCTAATAAAAGGAAAACTCTCTTCCATTTACATTTGCACATTAAAAACCTTCAAGAGATTCTTCTTACTCATTTTGGAGTATTCTGTGGAGAAGCCGGTATCTTCTTCATTGCTGCCCATCTGGAATTCTTATGGGAGATTCCAGTCGACGACATCGAAACCGACACCTGCGGGTATTTTCTTATGTCACACTTATTTTCATTATAATCCGTGTAACCGTTCTTTACAAATTATAGTGAAAATAATATGGTTTTGCCCTGCGGGGATTTTTCCTAATGTATTGTGTCACATGCTATATTTATTTTATTTGACAAATCGTCTAGATGCATGTTTATAGGATTTAATTGAAAAAATGTGTTTAATGAAATAATTTCTTTATTTGAACAAAAGCGCACTCTTCATCTTCCATAACTTATTTCATGACATATTAGGATTTTATGTGGATGACATGGTGCTGAAATCCTGAAAAGAAAACAAGCATCTTCAGGACTTGAGGCGGGTGTTTGAAAGATGTCGCAGGTACAAGATGAGAATGAATCTCTCGAAGTGTACTTTTGGGGTCACTACAGGAAAATTTTTGGGGTTCATAGTAAATCGGCAGGGGATGCAGGTCGATGAGGAAAAGAGGAAGTCCATTGTGATTATGTCACCGTTAAAGAGTCAGTGATAGCTCAAAAGCTTCTTAGGAAAGGTGTCCTACCTAAGAAGATTTATACTAGCACTGGAGGAGGTGACCCCCCCATTTTCCCCCCTTGATGAAGGAAAAAGCAAAGTGGATTTGGGGAGAAGAGCAGAAGAAGGCCATTAAGAAAATTAAAGAAATTTTAGCCTTTTCATCTACGATGATACAGTCGGAGGCCGGAGCACCGTTGGTGCTCTACCTCACCTCAACAGAGAGATCTATAGGAGCACTACTTGATCAAAAAACGACGGGGTAGAGAGGCTAGTGTATTATTTTTCAAGGGTAATTTCAAACATAGAGTCTATATATATCAACGTTGAGAGGCACTACCTTGCCTTGGTCTTCGTAGCCTAAAAGTTGAGACACTACTTATTGGCCTTTACAGTTCTCATTATCACTAAATGTGACCCTATCAAGTATCTTTTAGCACGGACGATCTTGGTAGGAAGAGAAGTAAGGTGGTTTTTGATCTTGTTGAATATGATCTGAAGTGTGTGGTTCCAAAATCTATCAAAAGCTAAGCGGCGGCATACTTGTTAGGGCACTTCCCGGGCCAAAATTTTGAGCCTCCAAACAAAGAGCTAACTGGAGAAAATTTTCAAGTGTGCTTAGTGAAAAAGATGGATGAATTTAAAAAGAAATTTGGGGGTGAAGACATTATCCTCTCGAATAGAAAGGATAAGATCACTCTCTCATTTAATCTAGATTTCAAGTGTTCAAACAATGAGGCTGAGTATGAAGCCCTCATTTTGGGATTTTTGGAGCCGTTACGAAGAGGTATCAGAGTGTTGTGTATACAAGGGGACTCTAACTACAAGTAAAACAAGTTAATGGGGACTTAAACCTCAATCACGCCAACCTAGCACCATATAAATCTATCATCCAGAGGCTACTGAGCCAGTTCTTGAAAATAACCATTGAGAGACATGCACGAATAATGAATACGCACCCAGACGTGCTAGCTATGATAGCGCAGAAATTGGACATGGATGAGCCAGAAGCAACCATCATGGTACGATGGAGAACGGTGCTTGCCACGATGAGGTCTCTATTTCCAGGCGACAAACCGGAAGATTGGAGGTACTTGTTTGTGAAGCAGTAAGAAACCATAGAAGGAAAAATGAAGATGTTAGAGCTTGCCAACTACCGCTTGCTGCAAGGAACACTTTATTTCAAGATCCCCTAGGGGTTCCTATCAAGGTGTGTTGGAGAAAAAAGCTAGAGAGATCTTAGTAGTAATGCACCATAAGTATTGAGGGGATATCGATATCCAATACGAAGGCTGCTCATCTAAAGCAAGGTTGTCTAAAGTACCAAACCGAATTTAATCAACAAGTTGAAGCTAACTTCATTGAAGCATTTGAGGATTGGAGGAAACCTTATATAGTGTACCTAAAAGATGGTGAGTTTCTATTCGAGCGGGCAAGTGAGATATATATCAGAAAGAGAGTGCATCACTAATATGTAATGGAAGGGGAATTCTACAGGAAGGGCTATAATGAGAAGGCACTGAAGTGCATAGCTGAAGGGGATGTAGAGATAGTGTTAAGGGAAGCTAATGACCCCTCCCACTTAGGGGGTGCTAAATTATATGATCAATTGATGAGGATGGGGTACTACAGGCTAACCATGGAAGTTGACTCCATTGGTTATGTGATGAAATGTAGAGCTTGACAAGTACATGGTAACATAGTACATGCCCCTTTCGTAAGTTTGTAAATCTTAGCATCTCCTTACCCCTTTCACATGTGGGCATTTGATTTGGTGGGAAAGATCAACCCAGCCTCTCATGGCAAAGTCTTCATCATCATTTCCACAGAATCATACACTAAGTGGGAAAAAGTAATCCAGCTAGGGAGAGTAACTGCCCAAGTGGTAACCTTATTTATAAAAGAGTATATCATACGTAGGTTTGGTATACCAAAGGTGATCCTCACAGACAATGGTAAGTAATTTGTGTATAAGAAGATGGGACTCCTCATTGATAAGTACAAGATCTTACAAAACAGCTCAACTATCTCCTACCCTAATGGGAATGGCCAAGAAGAGGCCACAAATAAGACTTTGATCAATAGACTAAAACATATGCTTGAGGATATGCCAGGAGCGTGGGATGAGAAGTTACCAATGGTGCTATGTGCCTACCGTACTTCAAAAAGAAAACCGAACGGGTTTACCCCATTCTCACTTGTGTACGGGCCCGAATCTATCCTACCGGTGGAATTAGCGGTACCCTCAGCTAGGATCGCTCTAAATAACGGACTCATTCCTGACTCGCAACATGTGCAACTAAAGTCACTAGGCAAGTACAAAGATAAAGCCAAATAGAACTTCAAAGTCTACACCCAGTAGTTGTCCAGGTCTTATGAGAACTTAGTCATGCCTAAGGTGTTTTAAGTGGGAGACTTGGTCTTTCGTGCGTCAACTCATCATCTTCGAAGCATGTCGGCATCAAAGTTCAAACCCAATTGGGAGGTCCCCTTCGTAGTAAGAGGGGTGGGCAAGTCAGGGCACTGCCAAATATTGGAATCAAATAATGACTATCTCCAATCCATCAATTGCAAGTGGCTAAAGAGGTAGAATGCCTAGTTTTGTTAAAATTCATCTCTTCTGATGAGTTTGAGCGGTCTGCTCTAAAAGAAGAAAAGTTTTTTTGTAAAGATGGTAGAGCAACAAATTCTTGTAAACAGTACACAATACAAAGGAAATGAATAGTAACTGTTTTTTATGATTGCATGATGATCCTCTCTTTGTTTATTTACCTGATATATGAGGTAGGTGCACTAGAACAATTTTTTTCTCAAAAAAATAAAAATGGAAATACTCTCTACTAGACTAAAAGATCATCCATTATAAAAAAAATTACTCATTATACTTGGGGGTACATCCATCCAAGAGAAAAGTATATTGAGCAAAGTCCTTACAGACATAACAGATAAATTTTTCGTCACCAGAACAGCAGGAGGTTGTCCTCCTAGTAATAATAAAAATAATTTAACAATTTTTTATCATTATCTCACAATAGATTTATAGCTTAGAGAACGCATTCTAGCCGTTGTTCTCAAGAAAAAAACTTTACTTGACCATTTCTCAGAAAATGTGGAGAAGATGGTCTTCCCCCTATCTAAAATTGTTATTTTTCTATGACTAAAAAGGTTCCTAAGAAAATTTTGGAACAAGGACCCCGTAGAATAGGGGCAATTTTTTTAAGAAAATAGTCATTTTTTTATTTAAATTTGTAAATTATATTCAAAGTTTGAGGGAAGGAGAAAGGCTAACCCCCTCTCCCAGTTATTCCTTGAAACATTAATGTGCATAGCAAATTACCCCACAGTCACACGTGGCTATGCTAAAAAGTTAACTTGCCCAGATTTATGCAAGTACCCCACAGTATACGGGGCAGCTCAAATAGACCAAGTGCCCACAGAAAATTAGAGCATGTCATAGTAAACAGACACCTAAGTACAGATAGAAGCAACGAATACACAACATAATAGAATCCAACAGAGGTTTTTCATTAATAAATGGGAAATTATTTACATATGGAGAAGAAAAAGAAAACACAAAACAAGGACTATACATCAAGGCTAACAATTCACTAGACAAAATAAAAAATAAATCCCGCCACGAGCGTATGTCTGCGTAAAAAGGACATGCCTCCTCCATGAACTGCTCCTCTAGTCTTGCCATCCTGGTCTCGTCCTCAGTATCACCAGCCTCAAGCTTGGCCAGGAGTCACTGAATCTCACCTCTGATCCGAGCAACCTCATCCTCAAGCTGCAGAACCCTGGACTGCATAGACGTATGGAGTCTTATCATCTTTTTTAATGGAACGCTAAGGAAACGACGAACTGCGGTGTCAATCCAGTTCAACTGGAAATGGTTCAACACTGGAGATCTTGAAGAACCTGAAGAAACAGCGTAGCCCTGGTACTGTTCATATCATCAAGTGAAGTGGGTAGGAAGTCGTGAAGGTGGCTGACAAGGGCCTTCAGTTTGAAGATCGTGAGGTTGTCGATGTTGAGCACGCTCTGAGACATAAAAGTCTCAGGATGGTGCTCCAAGATCATTTTCAGCACCTCCCACTCATGAGTCCGGAACCTCGAAGGCAGATCTGAGTGCCATAATGCACTTATAAAATCCCATGGAGCCTCTACCTCGATATCATCAAAGCTCCTATTTTGGGACTCCAGCTCAGAAAGAGGAAGTGAGGAATTCTCGCTGGAGCTAGCATCACCATCTGAGCGAGCAGTCTCAGAGCTCTGCTCTGCCTCACTAGTTGTCTCAACGGGCTCACCGACTGGATCACGCAAAAAGAGAAATAAAAAAAAGACAAGTCACAAAGAAAAAAGGATAGACGGTTTAGTATTTCTACTCAAATCAAAATAAAGACTGCAAAGTCGAACCCCATAGCCTAGAGGGGTCAGTATGTTGCCACCAAATCGAGAGGGCACCACGTGACCCTGAATACCAGCCTAACAGAGGATAGACAGAGTTGGTATCAATACTTTTTTCTTAAAAATTAAAAAAAAAATTAGCACAACAGTTAAAAGTAAACTAGGTATGACAGTATAATACATTGGGAGTGCGTAGTACAACATTCACCGTATGTCCCGCAGAACTAGGGACGGTCGCCTCACTAACCTGAAAATAAGGAAGCATGGGTGTGAGGGTAAGCCTACTTGCACAGTAAAATCAAGAAGAAAAGGGTAAATAGAAAGGAGAGGAGGGTATGACAGTATAATACATCTCTCGCAACGACCTCCCTTGGATGTTCCACAGCTACGGAAATAGCTATGACGCTAACTGGACATAAGGAAACAGGTTAGTGTCAGTAAGGTCTTGCAAAAAAAAAGCAAATTCAAAAGTTTTAAGTAGACAAAGTGTTTACTTGGGAGGTCTCGTCTGAGACACCAGACAAAGATCCTAAGCGACAGGAAAAGGAGAGACACTGACCTGCGAGATGACAAAGTAGGGAAGTGTCAGTAAACTCTTGCACAAAAAATGCAAGTTAAAAAAAGGTTCATTGTGTCATATATACCGGAGTAGTGTCCGCCGGGATGCTGTCCAAAGTCTCCTCAGGCACCAGAGCTGGAACAACGCTAATCTGAGAACCCAAATATAGATCCAATAGATAAAGGGATAACAGCAACAGATATGTTAGAATTTTTTTTAAAGTTCTCAGGCATATAAAAAAAGGAAATAATGACAAGTATAACAAACAGGTGTGCAAAAATATGTGTACCACTGAAGCCATTCCTGTAGAACTTAGAACGAGCCCCTTCGACAAGGGGACTTTAGCTACGCTGGCCTGAAGGCAAGAGATATTAAAAGATGTATAAATAAAGGGGAGCACAGAAGTAACTACTCTTATATAATAAATATATGGTACCTGGGTGGTCATCTCCGCAGAGATTAAGGGAGGACCTGCAGGTAGTGCCTAAGGCACCGCCTCTATACTCACCGCAGGAGCCATGGATGAAGAAGCTTCACTAGCATCAACCTGCAAACCAAAGAAAGGTGTAAGTGTTGACAAGTTTCCCACAATAAAGAAGAAAATATATGGAGAGGCAACAAAGTCAAGTTAAAATAAGTACGAGGAGAGGCGCTATAACGATGCCTCCGATAGAACCTATGGTAGAAGAGGCCTCCACAGCCGTAGGGGCTATCATAGAAGTTGCCAAAAAAATGACCGATGAGGTAGTCACACTTGCCAGCTAAAATATAATTAGGCAAAATCAAGACATGAGAGTAAATTCCCAATGATAAAGTAAAACTGAGTCAAGAGATAAAAGATTCAAAAACATGTGTACCTTAATTCACTCTAGAGAAGAAGGATGAAAAATGACTTGTGTTGCAGTCGAAGAAGTAGTAGTGGCCTAATCATCACAAAGTAATTAAGGGCAAGCAAAGATAAAGAAAAAGTTTATCCTAATAAGAATAAGAAATATCTGGGAAAAAGTAATAGCCTGTGAAACAGGCTCGTTGGAGGAGATGGTGAAAATCGACTTAAATGGCATAGGCTGGATATGAGGCCTATTATCCTTAGGCATGTAAACTCAGGGGATAAGAATCCTCCAAAAATGTGATAAACCTGGGACAGTAACTCCATAAAGTAATACCATTCCACCGAAAAAGGAAGGGATATACGGGGACAAACCCTAAAAGGAAGAAAGACAAATAACACAGATGACGTAAGGATCAATTGTACATCAAAAAAATTATAGTGAACATAGAAAAATAGTAGAAGGGACAAGTCCAAATACCTCTGAAACCCAATAAAAGAACCACTCATCGTAGCTAAGGCGGGCTGTAGGGAAGTATGGCTAGGAGGGATGGTCATCTTCAAAGACACAAAGAGAAAGGCATCAAAATATGTTTAAAAATATTACAGGTTAAAGGGAAAGAACTCAGAAGATTTGATGATTACTTGAATAAAATAAGACGACAAGAAAGAGGCTCCCATGGTCATAAGGAACATAAAAGATAGCTGCAAAAGGCAAAATGAATGAACTATATCAGTAAAAACGAAAAGAAATAAAATAATTTTGAATAGGGAGGAAGAAACAAACCTCTCTAGCCAGACTCAAAGAAGAGACTATCATGGAATCCCTCGCTCTGGGAAAGGGATCTTAGGCAAGAGGTGGAGGCGAAGGACCACTCACCGCAGCAGAAGAAACTTGTAAATATCCCAAAGACAAAGATGAATTAAATAGGAGCAATGAAGTTTAGCCAAATAAAAGTCATGCAAAAAAGGTCAATGGAAAATACGTACAGTTGTCGTGCGAGCAATCTGTCTATATGGGAGATATCCAGTGGTAAGACTGCTGGCAGAAGGAGAATATATCATGATGTCCTCACTAAAGGACCCTCTCAAAACTAGTAATAAAGTATAAGCTTCATAGGATGTAGTGCTTCTATAATCGACTAGATCCTCTTTAAATGAAGAAGAAGGGGAATCAGTAAGTAAAACCCCAAGAAAGCCAATTTCACTGAGTAAAGAGGAATCAGGTATAATACCTTCACCAACAAGAATGGAAGTAGTAGGAGGCTCCTAAAAACATAATCCCAAGGCTTCATAGCCTTGCTCGCTTACAGTCTGGTTTGTCTCCTCCACTCTAAGGTTATCAGTATCAGACCCTTGGTCTGGTGCAAGAGAGGGAGCAGCAATATCAGTACTAGCCTTCTTCTTCTTGCTCTCCCTAGTCCTTGTCGATGGGGGGAAGAAGGGGTAGCATTAGTGGTGGCAGCAGCAACAGGTGGATCAATAACAACTGGTATAAAGTTGGATATATCTGCATCACGATGCTTCCTTTTGGAAGCAGCACGGGATTTTGACTCGACCTTTCTATTAGGCTTGACATGTTGAGGCTCATATTATATGGAATAGATGGATTCGTCGAGCAGAAGACTAGAGTGACTTGCTCTAGAGTGGTCTTGGAGATAGTGTTGCGGTGCCATAACATCTTTTGGGTCCTCTTACCTAAGTATTTATCATTGTTAGGGAGCTTGGTGGAGATGGTTTGATGAGGGAAATACTTCACACAATTTTTAATAAAGCCCACATGCCTTTGTCAGAAAGTAAACCAAGAACGGGTGAAAGAAGGCAGGTAATCTCGATAGGTCACAAATAAACCCCCCAAATAGCTGACCCTATGAACTATCCCCTCAAAAATAAAATTGGAAAATGCCTCAATATCTAGCTCGGAGGGGGAGGTGTTCGAAGGATAGGAAGGTTAGTGAACACCTTGGTCATAGAAAAACTGCCTCCTCACCCTCTTAGAGTGGTAGAACTCCACACCTTGGCCCAAGTCAGTCAAAGAGGGCAGAATACAAGTCAAAACCATAACAGCTACCTCAATATGAGGGCAAGTGGAAACAGACTCGGAATCTGTGGCCAATAAAATATACCTCCAGTGGATGAGAAGGAGCCCCAAGTGAAAATACCACACACTCTCTTGCAGTAAGGTCTGAAATAGAACTAATCAATAATGTTTATCAAAGGACCTAGAGAGGCCTTGGGGACTTTCTTATGCCATCTCGTAGCACGAGCAACATCATTGTGGCAGGATCTTACCTCTAGGATAAAGTTGGGAAATCTCTCAAATAAAAATTACATGAGGGTAAAGGTGTTGGTGAAATTTGATGGCATCATGGCGTCCACAAGATCGCTTAACATCAACATGAGAACGATCTAACCAAGTGTAGTGGGACCCCAATGTTAGAGTTGCGAGGGGGACTGCCTTCCCTCAAGAAAGTCTCACAGCTAGCTTGAAAATAATCTCACAATGGGAGTCATATGGTCTCCCTAGAAATAAAAACCTACTAAAGAATGTGACAAAAAATGCTGCCAAGTGTGAAGTAAAATTAATCTTTGGGCCCTCTTGACTTCTCAAGGCCTGCTCGGGCTTTTTCCCTTGGGCAGCTACTCGAAATCTTTGAACCAATACCTTTTCCATTTGGTAAAGGAATATTTGGTGGTCCCAGTTTGATTAATGGAAATGTATTTAGAGCACTCACCTAAGGCTGAGTGGAGCTCTTCTACCATCCCTTGCTAAATCACATCCTCATGACCATCAAGAAACACATGTCCTAAGTAAGGTAGGGCGAGCAGCTCGCAAATATATTCCATAGTAATGGTGAACCAACCCCAGCCTGTGATAAAAGTATGTGAGTCTCTACTACAGCAAGAAGCCAATAAAGTAAAGGTATTACCATGTTTGGCAATTGAGCAAGACTTTAAACTGTTGATGGTAGTGGTAAGGCCAAGTCCCTCGATAATAGCTTTGTGCGAGGGAGTGGTCAAGACATGATCTATAGAAAGGCCCCACTCATCTGGGGCACCTCCATAAACCTTAACCTCAATGTTGGAATTCGTAAAATCACCCCTGACCACTCGCACACTAAGGACACTATTAGGTAAAATGATAGGAAAGTCAGTGGACTCGCTCAAACCAACACGGGGTTGTTTGATGATCCTGGCTACAAACTCCTGCTCGAAATTGATGAGAGAGGGCATGAAAGCATCAGTAGGACCAAAGTATGGATCAAGATGATATTGTAAGGACAAAATTTCCAAATAGAGTCTGTTGTATAGTTTTAACTTATTCTCGAAACAAAACACATTTGAGTAATAGGGAGATTTTTATTATCGTGATCCCATACATACTATGACGTGTTAAAGTTTATTGAAGACATTATGGCAAAGCTTCAGGGAATTAATTTTCCGAAGATTTAATTGGTGCAAGTTTTTCATCTTCAAGTTTAATTACATTCTGAGATCACTCAGGTATGAATGCGTAATTTTAATGGGACTCAAAATTTATTTTAAAATGTTTAAGGATGTTATTCTATTATGAAAATGGTTTTAAAATGTTTTTAAAGTGTTTGAAACATGTCACACTTCATTTTAATCTGGTAAGGACGGATTAGAGTTATGGTATATTGGAACTCTAATGCCCGTGTCGTTTAAACGACCTGACAAGTCATTCGAGCGAGATCTTATCTCGTTCGAGAGATATGTCTATATCGCTTAAACGAGCTACCGCCTTAAGAAAAATATATAATAGCTTGTTTTCATCAGATTTCGAAAGTTTGCATTCTGAAAAAGAGTTTTCGTAACAGTACATTTCTGCACAAAAGTTTTTTAAGGTTTTTAAGTCTAAACACATCCTTAGAGTTTACAAGATCCGAGTTTTTATTACACTATGCAATAGTGATCTTGTTTGCACCAAGAAGGTTTTTTTCTACATTGAATATTTTTTGTTTTACGAAGAAGAAGCGAAGGAGTTCGTGTTCCAATTCTGTAGACGTTACAAGCCATATCGGTGGACACTGATACATACATGGATGCGTGTATTGTGGACAGGTATCGTGGAAGAAACACTTTATGCGTGGGCACTGTGAAAGGAGTGTTTGAAGATCAGAAAAGCATCAATTCTCATGGGTGATCGAGTCGTTGAGTAAGACTTGTGTCTGTTCGTTATAATTCAACATTCATAGTGATTGTCTCGCTTGTGTCGTCTGAGATTTTTTTTCGTTGTGGCTTCCTCGTACATCCGACGTTATGAGTATTCTTTACTTTATTTTACTTACTTTAATAACTAGATGAATGTTTAGGATTAATCAAGATAAACTTTGGTTAAGTTAAAATTGGTTCACAACTTAGTGCGAATTAAAAAATGGGGAAAAAAATTTGTTAAAAGAAAATTATTTTGTCATCCTTAAAATACTTTTTGCATAAGAAATAAAAAGGGAAACCACAGATATAGGCCAAAATTCCTCTTTAAATGATTGGCCAAGTACTCCTTCTGATATTTGGAGTAGGTGATGGTGAACGAGGGACCCCCTCTGGTGGCAACCTCAACAGATGGAGTAGAGGTGGTGTAATTCAAAATGGTTGAAGTGATGGTGGTGGCTCCGGTGGCAAAAAGTGTGGAAATGGTGACAGAGATGGGGACCGTACCCACTAGCACCTCGTTATAGGTGGTAGCAACAGTAGAACTAGGGTTTGCAGTAGAGGAATGAGCCATTTAAAGGTTAAAATATTAAGAAGAACACGAAGAAACTAGCGGCGGATATGGAGGCCAAATGGTTTTTTCTCTCTCTTTCTCTAAAATGCTCACTTCAAATAAAATGATGAAGTAAAAAGAGAAGAGAGTTTAAAATATTCTTTTATACTATAATAGGCCCACACGCTCCTGCAAATCATTTACCAAATAATGGGATACCTATTATCTCTTCAACATGTGTCACCTCAAGACCCTCAATGTGGGCTGATGTAACAGAACCATTTAATGCCAATAAAGCTATGATGAGACTGAGATAAACTATTCATATTCCAATATGAATTAAATTATTGCGTACAAAATCCTTTGGTCCACGCACCATAAAGATTTTTCTACGGGGGGAATAATGTACAATGGTGTTCATTCATTTGAGAAAAGCCCAAGGTGAGCAATCCCACATGGAGGGACTGCCACCACGAGCAACCCCTCGTCCCAAGATTGAACCTACAGAAAAAAGACAAGAACGAGGGGCGCGCATCACGATTAACCCCTTCAAAGTATGCTAAGGCCAAAGGATGTTAAGGCAAGTTGGATGAAATGGAATCATCATGAGCAACCCCTCGTCCTAAAACTCAAGCCATAATAAATAGGCAAGGACAAAGAGAGCTCACCACGACCAACCCCTCGTCCTAAGACATAAGCCACGGAGAATAGGCAGGGATGAGGATGACCACCACGAGTAGCCCCTCCAAATAAGTTTGAGGCCACACAAAAGGGCCATAGCGAGGGGGGCTTGTCATGAGCAACCCCCTCTGCACTAAGTCACATATCACAGAAATAAAGGAAGGTGGAGGAGGTCCACCTGGAGTGTCCCCTCTGCCCCAAATCACCTACCACATATATGACACAGGCAGAGGAGGCCCACCTAGATTGGCCTCATCCCCAAGACTTGTTAACTAGAAAATAAGAAAGTACTAATCTTTACTTTCTTGTACAGGTAGCTTAATTGAGAAAGCGAGGTTAAAAAAGGGCAGTTGGAATCTCCTAGGAGTTTTGCCTTGGTGGCTGGGAGATAAGTTTCGTTGAGCAAGCTCAACCACTTAGCACTTTAAGATAGAGATAATACTAGTAGATATACCCTATGAGACACTCAAGTCCTTACACAGCTCACACTTAGTCATAACTGAAATGAGTAGTAAAGAGTTTGCTCACAAGAAATGAATTTTTTATAAAATGATTTTAGAGGGGAAGGTCCTCGAGGCCACTCTCAAGTTTGCAAACTTTGTACAACAAGTTATCGTTCAAAAAGATATTTACTAAATCAGATATTTTTCCATTAAGAGACATATTTACTTTTTAACTTTGGTTTACACCAGATGTCGTCTGTCAGAGGGGATATGCGATTGCAGACTTAGTAGGGACAAAAGGCACACTGCAGACCTTGTCCCTCTAAGTTTCCCTCTCGATTATGGCCCCCAAAAGGCCCAAATCAGCCTCATATTCACCTATAAATAGGACCATTGGTGAGGTTAAATCATATCTCAGACCTCAAGTTAATTCATTACTCTATCAAAATCACACAAGACCACCTAATATTCTCTCCACACTCTCTCTAAGTGCTTAGTGCTTATTTCTTTACTCCCACCTTGGCAGCCATCATTCTTAGGAGATTATTTTCTCCAAGTTACTATTATTGTTTGTGAAATTCATCTTCTTACAGGGAGTGGTTCTAGTTTTCACTCCAATTTTAGTAGAAAATGAAGGTTTTACCATGATCTTCTCTTAAAACATATGAAGACCTTAGAGGCAGAGTCCATTGGAGTGGGTTACGCCTCACCCGTTCCAGTTTTTTATCAGACCCCAGTCACAATGCCCTCTTACAATTAACTAAATATTATTGGCTGATACAACGATTATTTATTAATAGAAATTGAACACTATCAAAGAAAATTGGAAAATAAAATGAAGATGATTGTGTATGGTATTAGTGTTAAAGTAACTGATTTTTTTTATTTTCACAAATAATGTCCCTAATAGCACTTCACAATTGACATGTCTTGTATATAATTAAAGGACCTATCTTTTTTTTTTGTTGTAATAAATATATTAACTTATTTTCTTTAAAATCACATTATAAATAACAATACTTACCTTTCAAAGACATCTAAACTCAGTAGTATTCAATTTTTTTCATTATGAAGTCACTACATTTAAACTTTTAACTGTTAAAAATAATAGTCTTAACAATATATATTATTGAAATCACTTTTTATTGATAAGCATGAATAGTATCAAAGAAATTTGGAAAATAAAAATGTAGATGGTGGTGCGTGATATCAGTTTTAAAGTAACTCATTTTTTCCATTTCACAAATAAAATCACTAATAACACTGCACAGTTAACATGTCTTATTACACAGTTAAAGAAAAAGGTTTTGATTTATAATAATGAATAAATTAACTTATTTTTTTCAAAATCGCATCATGAATACATATACTTACCTTTCAAAGACCCTTAAACGTTTTACTTTCAATTTTTTTAATTATATAGTCACTCAGTTTTAACTCTTTGACTATTAAAAACAAGAGCATTGACAACATATATTTTTAAAACTATTTTTATCAATCAATATTTATCAATATAAAAGAGAGTTGGAAAATAAAATCAAGATGGTAGTGTATGATATCAATATTAAAGTAACTGGTTTTTTTAATATCAGAAATAAAGTGACTAATAGCACTACACAATTGACCTGTCTAATTACATAGCTAAATCAATTATAGAATTAATTTATTTTCTATAGTTACACATCATAAATAGCTATACTTACCTTTTAAAGACATGTAAACTCGGTACTTTTTAATTTTTTCAATTATAAAGTCACTAACTTTTAACTCTTAATTGTTAGATAAAAGAATCTTGACAACATATATATAACAACAATTATTTTGATAAACATTCAAGAATAACAAAAAAAGTTTGAATATAAAATAGAGATGATGTTGTATCAAATTAGTGTTAAAGTCAATGATATTTTTATTCTTACAAATAAGGTTACTAAAATCATTAATTAATTAATATGTCGGAATATATTAACTTATTTACTATAAAATCATATCATAACCAATATATTTACCTTTAAACATACATATCTCAGTATTTTCAATTTTTTTCAATTATAAAGTCACTCACTTTTTATTCCTAACTGTTAAACCCGGAATCTTGGCAAATATTATTACAATTACTCATTTAGTGACCACACCTCTTTAATAAAATTAACAAAGTAACTAAAATCACATGTTACGAATAACAACATAAGAATGTTAAATTGATTAGATATTGCTATGAAATACAACACTTATTTTGTTTTTAAAATGTATAAATATCTCAAACTCGTACAATTAATTTCATAACAAATATTCACAATATCAAAAGTAGAAAAATAGTCAGCTTATTTTTTCTCATTTATGAAAACTCCAATAGAGATCGATATATCCAATCAAATATCAAATCCTATATACAAAGCAAATTCAAGACAATTCTAAACATAAAATTACCTCAAAAATTTGTATTCAACTAATTGATATGGTTGCTTTATATATTTTATTATTATGATTCCCGACCAATTTACACCTACTCCCCTTTATGGACCTTTGGTATTTGCCACGAGATGTTATTCAATACTTTCCTAGTCTTCCCTGGGAAACTTTTGTTATAGGGACCTTCAAAATCACCTCATTGTTAACAACACTATCTTTGTATACCCGTCACGGGAACAATAGGACATGAGTAGAACCTCTTGAAATAATCAACATTGAAATATTCTTCAACCTATATATATCTTCACCATTTAATTATATTGAAACCAAAGCATGTGAGCATGGAAATCCACTTAATTTTCATTTATAAAAAGATTAAATGGGATCCAACAAATTTACACTCTTAGATTTCTTGCTATGAACCTGAAAAATAAACTCACTCGGTCGTATAACATTCCATCCCCTACCAATTGTTAACAACTCATCCAACCTCTTGTTTATCTCAGGGAACAATATCATTGTCCATTTATTTGACTCTTTATACATTTTGGAGATTTGGTTCATCATTTTAATTTGAATACTCTCAACCAATTGTTCTATTGGTAAATATCTAGCCTCTTTAATCCAAGCATTGAAAGACTCAGTTGCATTCAAATAAATCTCCCCGTATCTATGTCCATTGAAAATGCACGACATCAATGTTTCTAGAATGATTTTCCAAGAAATCTCTCATCAACCCACCTTAAATATTTCGATGTTTTAGATAAGACTCCATAGTTGTAGAATATGCATAGATCTTAAACATCTTCACCATTTTCTCCTTAAAATTTGAACCAAATCCACGATACATATCCCGTGTGTTATTTTGAAGATGGTAAAGACAATACGCATGTGAACTGTTTGGTAAATGTTTGAAATCATCATCCAAAATTTCTTGATTGTGATATGATATAAATTTTATCTCTCTCCCCATAAGATTTAAAATCTCCCCAAGGAAATTCGTGAACCAATTCTATTGCTCTCATTTTTGGCATTAACAATGGTAAAAGTAAGTGGAAATATACTGCAAAAAATTTAAAACATAAAATAACAATATAAAAAGTGAACAACATAACATATATTCTTATGTGCCAATATGTCTCCACACTGATAATGTCACTATAACATGTATTGAACAAATAAAGTCACGACTAGCAGAAATATTTTTTTGAAATCATTTTATAGTAGTTTCAAAATAATTTTAATACAATGTAAGAATATTAAAACTCAATGATTTGCAAAGCACGTTGAATAAAACATAGTAATGGAAGAATATAAATGTCGTCACATACCTGTATTGCCATTTTCGACGTGTTAGACATTAATTTTCCTTTATATTTACTACACAAATGTATCCCATCTAATAATAGTATTGGTCTACAATATTGAAAGTCAAGTACAATTGGCCAAAGCTTATGATCAATTATTTAAACCAAAAATCAACAACATCACGCTTAATAAAACATAATGAATTTGAGTTTGTTTAAATTAATCATTTGCAATATGACATTAGCTGGTTGTAAAAATAATTCTCATGCCCATATTACTCAATAAGTTCCTTTCCCTTCCAAGTTAAATGGTAAGAAATATCAAACCCGTACTTTCTCTTGAAGTTGCTCATTATATAAGTCTGCCTAATTGAGGGCTTCTCATGAACTTCGTCCAAAAACTCTGATGAAATAATTTGGGATGACATAATTTCACTACTTGACTTACGAACACGACTCCTACAAGTGTGTATATTATTAACGTCCGAATATAGAAAAATTATTTGCACAATTTACAGATACATGCATATGCCAACTACATACAACATCCTCATCTTGAACGCAATGAGCCATCACCCTGATATTATCATTCTTTATATACTTGAATTTAAATCAAGTCTCCTATGTATGCTTACAAAATCTTGTCTGAAACTCTTTTGTAACCCCTTCAAATTTTTATTCAACTTCAATAATTCCATGTTCCCAAGAATCAGACAAAAAAACTTTGAATTTTGAAGGTGCGAATTCAATCAAATATTCATTAATAACATCAAATGAATTTCAGCCTAATGAATGTTTAACATCAATAAAATCCTCCTCGGTCTCATAAATGTCACTATTAACACACTTATATTCTTCTACCATAATTTGAATAAAATCACATTTTGACTTCTTTTAACAAAGCGATATAAGTCTAAAATCCCCATCGAATTCTAAAATAACTCTCAAAAAACTTTCAACGGAATAGAAGAACTCGACAGTTTCTCTTTTCAAGATCTTAAATTTTGAACATACCTCATCAAAAAAAAATAATACAAACTTTCAGTTTCAATACTTAGAATAATCGACATGCAACTGTAAGAGCACATACTAATATGATTATTATACATAACTCTACAAGTTGTTAAAATACACACACAATACACATTACATTACCATCAAAACTCATAAAAATGAAATCCTACGATACTAAATTAACTAAAATAATAATAAATAAATATAAAATATATATATATATAACAATAACGCTAACAACATCAAATCAAAAGGACAATAATACTTTCAAAAGTAGAGCAAACCATAAAAAAAGAACAAACAGAGTATGAAAACCATATATACTTACAATCAATAACCAACACATTGAATAAAATCATGAAAGATTCAAAATAACCCTTACTCTCATAATAAATAATATACAAATAACACACACCAATTAAATTCCCATATACTACAGCTTCATTACAGAATCAAAGAAGGCGCATAATGAATATATTTAAAACATAACAAATGAGAATGCGGTGATCTTCTTAAAAAGCTCTGATATCAATTTGTAAACTTGTCCAGTGCAGTGGAATATCTTAAGTGTTTTCAAATTGATTTAATTCTATAACAAATTAACTAAATTCAATTCATCCCAAATTTTGGTTAAACCCTAAATCATGCATCTAGGTGATTTGAAATCGTAAAATTAGGAAACATGCAATGGAAATAAGTTTTTAGGATAAAAACTCTTTCGAGTAAAAAACTTTATTTCACTAATAATTTGCAATTTACAACTTACAAGATTACCAGCGAAATCTGCAAAGAATTTACCGCAACAAACTATCATAGGCCGCAACCTAAATCAGCAATCGACTCCCGCAGTAAATTCACAAGAACCGTAATTCTATCTTCAGCAAGGAATACCCACGAGCACCCCTAATTGACACGCAGTCATCAGCCAACACCTCCCTCAAGTGGTACCAATACAGAAGTAGAGATGGCACTCCACAAAGATAAAGTTCAAAAAGGTTGAACCTAGGGTTCCCAAAGGATTCACAAAAGTAATTGGGATGTTTGGTGTGAATCAAAAAGGTGTTTTGGGATCTAAAAATATGAAGACTTGATGTATTAGGACTCTAAAAACGTTCTCCCAAAGTCTTGAATAAATGAACCACCGAAATAGGTATTTATAGAATAATATTTGAGGCGGTGGAAAAATCTGATTTCGGCAAACCAAACCGATCTGATAAAAAACTATGGGTTCGATTTCGATCAAAGCAGTAAGGGGGACTGGTCTGGATAGAAGGGTATCAGTTTGGTTCGATGCTGCCAAGAAAACTTCTTCTCTTCAAAAACTCATTTTTGATAAAAATAAATTTTTAGAAAACTATCCCAACACTTTTAAATGAAATATTTAAAGAACTTTAAACTCAACCTTACCAAACTTAATCTCGCTGAGGCTTAAATGTTGAAGAACTTTGATATTCATATCCGCCTCGATGTTTCAATGATCTTAAATATTTCTTCGACGGTTGTAGCGGTACACAATATACTCAATTATAAATGGACAATGTAAAATAATGTCCTCACAAATCTCTCCCTATGTCTATGCCGGTACAAAATAAAAACATTTGAATTATCAAAACAAAATGCCTATACAAATTTAATACCCTCCCATGAACCTAAAACTGCAAAGGTACTAAACATGTAGGTCAAAAACTTTTCTTCAAAAATCTTCAACATCAAAATCTTCAAACTTTCAAGCTTTTCTCATCAGAGTGTGAAATCTTTAATCTTCAATCTTCGTACCTGCACACATGAGACAAAGCAAACACCTTCGTGACGTATCGAGTTTGATATGAGATAAAAATAGATCATAAATTAAATTAAATCTCAAATCTCCCCATAATGTAAAAACTCCCCCATAATTCGTTCTCTCCCTTTGATTTGTCCAAAATAGACATGAAAACGAATAAACAAAGTAAACATGGAGTTGTCACGATAAATAAGGCAAAAAAACAACGATCATTAAGATAAGCTCAAGGATATTTCAAAAATTATTTTTAATTTTTCAATTTTTTCAACAAAAATGAAAAAATAATTTTACAAAAATCACACAACATGAATTTACACTAAGATAACCAAGTCGTGGAAACGAAATGAATGAGTGTGAACAAATTCGATAGAAAATCAATGCAATCGCGCATAACATATGTGCACGATGAATCCGAATACTCCTAATAAATTAACTCAAAATCATACTTAGGTATCAAATAGTGTTGAATTTAAATAGCATTGACTCAATCCATCAACACATCAAAGTCAAAAGTGACTCTCACACCAATAACGTCTAAAACTATGTAATGATTTTACATGACGCTGTCAAGACGTGCAAACCCGTTGATATATTTTCCATCCAAACTCCCCCTTAAATACCCATTCACTTAGACTAGAAATATGTTTCTACATCTTCTAATGTTGAATCCCATGTATTATAGAGAGTTTGAACAAGGAGTAACTTCATCCTCCTTTTAATCCTTAGACCTTATAACCATCCCAACCTCTCCTTTAGTTAAAATAGTGAAAAGGAGGATTATAAATCTGTTGGTTGCTTTACCTACTGCTGCCAAGAAGAGCACTGCTACCAACAAGAGGCCTTAGGATACTGAGAAGAGACCTCAAGTCCTTAATGTTGAGGAAATTAGAGCCAACAAACCTCAATTCAAAATGTTGAAGATAGGTCAACCCAACTAATAAAAACTGGCTTAAAAAGTTCAGGTTGACCATGGTAATGCTGAGTTTGCCTCTGTAGAAGTTAGCCATAGGTTAGTTAGGGGTCTGATTAAGTCTAGAACTCTTCTAACGGATAGGTAGGCAATAACCCCAATGTCTAGAGCCCGAGTGGTTAAAAGGGCTAACCAGGACTTGGCCTTGGTTCTTAAGCTCTTTGTTTATTTGTTTTTAATAATTTATGTGGAACTTCTTATGTAATGATGTGAGGCATTTCTCTTTTTACAGTTCTTGGTCGACTAACCTGCTCCTAGAGAATGTCCAATTAAAATCCTCCTCGACAGATGTGGATAAAGCCTTTAGAGTCTTGTAGAAGTCTTTGAAGGATTATAAAAAAGCCCTTGAGAAGGAGAGAAAGTCTTGGGAAGGTAATATTTGGGAGGCTGAAGATAGAGACACTTTTATTGAGGGGAAGTTAAAGTAGGATGAAATGAAGCCAAAATTACTAAAGATAAGGTCACCGCCTTAACTGGTAAGGTGGCTTAAAAGGAGAAATAATTCCTGAAGTAAAAGGCCAAAAGCAAATCTGATAAAGAGGAGGCCACTAACAAGGCATTTATTGCTGCAGCCATCAAAATAAAATATACAAAGAAATTATCTTACAATGATGGTTGGTCGGATTCTTTGAAGGAGGTCGGCAGACTCAAAATTATTTTAAGTGCATGACCCAGGAACTACTCCCAAACTTGATGAGGAATTTGATGACAAATGGGGTTCGGGGGAACCTTCATGGTGTCTGTCATTACTGCCGACCTACCTTCTTCTGAGGAAGTTATCTTGAGGCTGAATATATGATCTTGATTGAAAAAGTATTAGAAGGATTGCTCGGTGCAGATGTATCAAATCAACTAAAGGATGCTTATGTATACTTACATATCTTTTTGATAGGGTAGTGTCGAGAAACACTGCCTACTATGAGATAATCGAGCAGTTATTAGATAATCATATTTTTTCTCGAGACCTACTGCACTCTGATTACGAAGCCAAATATGAAGCACTAAGTGCAGGTTGGGTCTTAGATATGAAGCTGTAGGAGATCACATCGGCCTTCAAGAAGAAGGAATTCATATTGAATAGAGAAGTTGAAGTTGCTC
This sequence comes from Sambucus nigra, assembly GCA_949130495.1. Taxonomy (NCBI): domain Eukaryota; kingdom Viridiplantae; phylum Streptophyta; class Magnoliopsida; order Dipsacales; family Adoxaceae; genus Sambucus; species Sambucus nigra. Next base: position 557,605,273 of record OX422213.1, on the reverse strand, counting down.
GGGATATTATTTCACTCCTGGAAAAAGAGAATAATACCTTAAGGTATAAGCTTGATAATTTGAAGAAGACAGTTGATACTGGGCCGAACGAAGGTCCCTCTTTCTTAAAGATGGAGAATTTCAGGTTTCTGGAGGAATTGGAAACCCTAGAGAAGAAAAAAATTAGGGTAGGGTGGTCTTCAAGGCAAGTGGTGGTTACTCGTTCTTCTATAGAAGAATAAAGAACTAATAAAAACTTGGTCAACCAGGCAATGTTATTATAAGATACGGACAAAGCCATCAAGAAGCTCCAAGACAGAGTAGACCGACTAACTTTTCATTTCCACAAACAACCCAAGGTTATCTATCTGGATGGATACGATGAAGCCTTAACCCACCTGGATGATCATCTAGAGCAGGCCCGTTAGGAAGAATACAAGTGGGGTTGGTTGAATGTGTTGGGGCAGCTAAATATAGAAGAAAATAGTGATCTATGGCATTGGCATGACCCTAGCATATTAGATTATCATAACCTTCCATTCAAAATTGATGTCGAACGGATTTTAACATACGTAATTCTCAGAGCTTAGTGAGAAAATACTTAGGGGATTATGGCCTTCAAAGTGAAGATAAATACATTCGTCCCCCTCGTCTGTTGGATCGGCCAAGTGTTGATAGACATAATAGGCCAAGAGAACTTAGAGCTACAACTTTGCTTAGTACTCTTGATGATCCTCCTATTGGAATGAGTAAAGCTGAGGAAAAAATTCCAGTAGAACCAACTTAAATTTCATGCTTTTTTATTTTTACTTTGTAATACAAAATATGTCGGCAATACAACAAACTTTATTTTTCAACATGTATGTTCATTAATACACTTTAAATTTTATTTACAATTAAGCTTGTGATTAGTTTATCGGCTAGCTGACTAGGTAACCTGCTTAATAGATAAGTGTTTGGCCGAGTGTTGAACCTGATTTGTAATGCCTTAGATTCTACTAATGCACTTAGGTAAAACTGTAGGTAGTTTGTTAAGCTAAGTGTATGCATCAATTATCATTGGGGACTAAGTGTGTTAGGAATGTACATTTATTCCTGTATTTAACCCGATTAGGTAAAACTTCTTATGTTTAACTTTAAGTCGAACATGAAGTTTTACTGACTTCTTGTTCTTGACTTGTCAAAGACGAAGTCATACATGAAGCCTAAATTTTTGAAGTTGGAAAAGTTATTAGGGGTCTCTTGTGTTTGATTTGTCAAAGACGAAATCATATATGAAACATAACTTTTCTGAAGTTGGAAAAGTTTTTAGAGACTTCTTATTCGTAACTTGTCAAAGAAGAATTTATATATGAAGTCTCAAAACTTTTTGTTTTGAATTTGGAATAGCACTTTTGCTGGTGAGATGTATTATATCGCCATACCTATAAAAAGAAAATAAAAAATTAATCATAATTGAAAGCAAACTAATATTTTATTCCTCTTTGATGAACTGATTACATTGAACAATTGTCGAACTATTGATAATACTTTCGCAAGTGGTCGAATTTCCAAGGGTTTTTCAACTCTTCTACTTTAAGTGTCTCAATGTGATAAGTCCCTAGTCAGATAACTGTCAAGATATAATAAGGACCATGCCAAATTGCCTCCGACTTGTTCCCCTTTTGAATAACTTTCTTGAGGACGTAATCAATTACTTTTAAGTTGGTCGGCTTGACCTTTCTGTTATAAAATCTAGCTTCTCATTGTTAATAAACAGCTACTTGGATTGTATCATATTCTTTTAACTTCTTCAATTAAGTATAAGTACAATCATCGCATAAGATCACTCTTAGGGGAGTCAAAATTAAGCACCCTGTGAGTCGGCAGACCTATTTCAGTTGGTATCATTGCCTCAGTAACGAAAGTAAGCATTTATGGAGTCTCTCCTATTGTCTTTCCCAACGTAGTCAAGTAAGCCCGAAGGATGTTGTGCAGCTCATTGATATAGTTCCCCTTAGCGTCATCTAATCGTTTCTTTAACACATAAAGGAAAGTCTTGTTTGTGACATTTCTCTGACCATTACATTGTGGATGTCCAGATGCTGAATGAAGTTTCTAAATTTTGGACCGAATGCAATATTGCTCAAACTCATCATTATCAAACTAAGTACAATAATCAGTGATGAAGGCATAAGTCATCCTATAGAGACATATTATTTGCTTCCATATGAACTGGATAACCCTCTTATAAGGCATATCAACTAAGGGCTCAACGTGAAGTAATCCACTTTTATAACCAAATACTTGAACCTTTATTTTATTGTCGAAAATGGTCCAACCAAGTTAATCTCCCGAATAATAAACGGCTAAGGATAAATGATGGGAGTCAGGGCAACCCTCGATTTTTTATGAATAGTATCGAACTTCTGGCACTTATCACACTTCTTGGCAAAAGAAACACAATCTGCCTTCATCGTTGACCAATAGTAACCTTGCATAGCTATTCTTCATACCAATGATCGACCATTTGAATGAGCTCCATACGAGCCTTCATGTAACTCCTTAATCAAGTCATGTACATCAGGGGGAAGAACACAACGAAGTAAAAAGACATTGTATTCCCTTCTGTACAAAACACCTTTCTATAATACATTACTGGTCACTTTGTATCTCAGCTTTTTAGCTTCTTTCTGGTCGGATGGCAGCAACCCTTTGTCAGTATATTCTTTAATCGGATCCATTCAAGAAGGTCCTAATTCTACTGAGATAATGTTGCCAGCTTCCATATCGATGCTTATATATATTAAGATCTGTACTAGAATGGTTCGCTTGAGTTCTATCTTAGTCGTCGACGCTAGTTGAGCAAGTGCATAGTGTTCTCCATTCTAGGGATTCAGACCATTTTGACTGCCCAAAATTGAGAAATAACCTCCATGTCTTTATTTAAGTACTTTTTCATCAGTTATCCTCTAACTCCATATATATAAAGCATTTGATTGTCACTGAGTTGAGAATCACTTTGTGTTATAACCTACTCAACACCCGATGATAAGGCTAGTTTTAGACCTGTAATTAATACTTCATAGTCAACTTCATTATTGGAGGCTTGATACTAGAAGTGCAAATAATATTCCATATCCAGATCATCGAGAGTGTTGATGATAACTCCTACTCCACGGGAAGTGGAGCATGAAGATCCATCCAGAAATAATTTCTAAACTAGAATGTCATTGTTGAAGTCCTCCTCTGGTAGTACTCACTATCTAAATTTCTTCTTGCTTTGTTCAGTAAACATTTAAGCCCTTTCTTAAATAGTTGATGTTTCTGGTTGGTCGGCGATAACTTTGATTTGTTTGGGAGTTAAGCTCTCTTTCTAAGAAGTATGCTCGATAGGCAAACTTGGATTATTGGTCACCTCTGAATAAGTGAATTCTGCAATGAAATTTACTACTGCTTGCCCCTTCAATGCATTCCTTAGCTCGTAGACACTCTCATATTCCCCTAGCTCAACTTCTGAGGACATCAACCATCCTGATTTTTTTAGTTTGTGCAAAAGCTTGTCGCAGGGGGAATCAGTGCACACCATAATAGTGTGTGCCTGGAAAAATGATCTCATCCTCCTAGAGGCTTCTATAAGTGTAAGCGCTAGCTTTTCCAAGCATAGATACCTAATTTTTTCTCCTCGAAATGCTTTGTTGGTGTATTAGGGTTCTAAACTCCACCCTTTAGTCGAATTAGGGAAAAACTAATAGCTGACTCTGAAATAACCAAGTATAAATATAATTTTTCTCCCAAGATTGGTCGGGAGATTAGTGGTGGAGACCCCAAATATTTCTTCCACTCCAGGAAAGCTTTCTCACATTCGTCATTCCATTCAAAGGTCATTTGAGCACCTTGAGAAATGGAAGACACTTTTTTGTTTCTTGGGATATAAAACAATTGAGGGTTGCTACTTTTCCAGTCAATTTCTGCGTGTTTTTCTTGCATTTCGGAGATTACATCTCGATGGCAACCTTTATCTCATCTGGATTTATTTTGATTCCCCTCTGGTTCATAATATAGCCCAAAAACAATCCTTCGTATACCCCCAATATGCACTTGGTAAGCTTGAGTTTCATCTGGTGCTTCTCCAACTGGTCAAACATCCGAACCAAGTCTTTAATGTTGTCGGCATCAAACTTTCTCTTATTGATCATGTCGTCCACATATACCTATATGTTCTTGCTAATGTTCTCTTCAAATAATTTGTTCATCAGTCTCTGGTATATTGCTTCAGCATTTTCTATCCCAAAGGGCATACGTTATAGCATTATGTTCCTTGGCTAGTGATGAAAGATATGCTTTCCTTGTCTTCTATATCCATTTTAATATAGTTGTAACCAAAATAGGCATTCATGAAGCTAGTAACTCATGACCTGTAGTTAATCTACTAATTGATCAATCATTGGTAAAGGAAAGTGATCCTTTGGTCATGCTTTATTGAGGTCCAAAAAGTCTACGCACATGCGTCATTTGTCATTCATCATTTTTGCCATCACAACATTGGCTAACCAACTGGGATACTTGACATGTTCTATGAATTGGGCTCTCTGCCATTTCTCCACTTCCTCTTAGATGGTCATGTTCTTCTCGAGACTGAACACTTTGTGTTTCTACTTGATTGACTTATTATCTTTGTTGATGTTTGGCTCATGGTAAATGAAATTAGGGTTAATTTATGTCCTTATGGATCCATGCATACATGTTCTTTCTCTATCTAAAGAATGCAATTAATTCCCATTTTAGGGAATGTGTTAAGTTCTAGCCAATTTTAGTGGCTCTCTCTAACTTTTTATCATCAAGCATAATGGTATTTGTTGCCTACATAACCTGTCCCTTGACCATATCGTCTTCCTCCTGAGGATCCAGAGTGTCGATATAATAGGTGGTAGTGTTCTTTTGCACTTCTTTCTAGTTGGCAGAATTGTAATAGAATTCTTTAGCTTCCACATAGTTGCCTTTCACTATTTCGACTCCATACACTGATGTACTGTAGATGTAATATTTCTAACCTCTTTATTCCCACTCTGTCGAGAATTATGTTATAGGTTGAAGGGACATTTTTATCTAATATAAAAATATAAATCCTCTCCTTCTTGCTTGCTACCCAAGTTTCGACCAACACATACAACTTGATTGTCCCCAAGGGATAAACTTTTTCTCATAAGCATCCTATGATGGGCATGTGATAAGGTTCAAATTTATTGTATCGTAGCCCTAGGCTGTAAAAATAGTTATAGAACATGACATCTGTTGAACTCCCGTTATGTACCAGGACTCTAGCCACTCTGCCATGATAGCCCCACCAAGTGATATCTAGAGGGGTCATTATGAGGGTAAATTACTCTACTCATATCACTCTTAGAGAAGTCAATCACCAACCTATCATTGTTCACTTTCTTGGGACAACCATATATGTCTTTGGATAAGTAAATCTATCGGATGGAAGAACATTCCTTGTCTTCATTCAATTAATCAATTCTCTCAACTATCTCATCTCTGCCACCAGCGTCTCCTTTTATAATGAAATTACAACAACAACAAAAATTATTCCTACCTCAACTTCTGTCTCCTTGGGTTTCTGCGATAAGTCGGGATCATCTTCATAATCATTATCGCGAGCCCTTTTCTTATCATCTTTACCTCTGCAAGGTGACTTATACCTCCTTCTGGTGTCTTGACCACCAACTCTATCAATAAACTTAGTTAATTTCCCCCGATGAATAAAAGTTTCCACTTCATTCTTCAGAGTGATGCAGCTGTCAATAGTGTGCTCGTGATCTCTTTGAAAATCATAAGATTTAGATTTGTCTTTCCTATTAGGAGGCGACTTCAGTTTCCCAGGCCACTTTAACTCTTTATTGCCTCTGATCTCCTCTAGTATGTGATTCACTCCTTTAGTGAGGGGGTATGCGCATCATACTTCTTGATTTTATCAATCATCTTGTCTTTCTGATCCTTTTTGGCTGAACTCTTTTGACTTCTAAACCTCACCTATGAATCTTATTTAGTATCCATCGCCTCTTCGGTGTTCATAATTTTCCCAGCCTTGGCCATCAATTCAATTATTTGGGATGATTTTTTGCCTACGTATAGTAAAGGTCCTTTGCAAGCAACCCGCTCATCACGTCTAAGATGTCAGTCTTCTCATTATAATCAATCACTTATAGTTTCTCGTTATTGAAGTTAATGATGCACTCCCGAGTAGTTTATTCAAGTCTTTGATGAACGCTTAAGAAATGAGTGACACTCTTGACCGGCTTTGCTCCAAAATGGAAACTATCGATAAACAGCTCGACTAGCTGAAGGAAGCTAGAAATCTCCCCTCCGACTAGGTTGTCTTACCATATCTCAGCTGATCCTGTGATGGAAATTGAGAATTCCCTACAGCACATCTAATCGGGGACATAGTATATATCATCAACAGCTTGATATTACTTAATATGGAGGACTGAATCAGTTTTCCCATCATACTTTAGAGTAACTACTGGTGTCTTGAACTTGGATGGTGTTGGGAAATTCACAATGGTTGGGATGAATGGAGAACCATTCACAAAACTCCTTTGTAGTGGATTTTAAGTCTTGGCAATTTCGCCTAATCGATCTTCTAGCCTCTGTATAGATCATTTACATGTTATATCCTTATTTTTGGACTTGGTTGAGCTATTTTTTTTTGCCTCCCACGCATATGTGTTGAACTCTCTTCCTGGGAAGTTTTCTTAATACATGTGGATCCTTTGACACTTGATCTAGTCCTGGCTGAACCTTCTCGATGTTCTCGTGTTTCTTGACGCTCGTGAGTTTCCCAGTGCTCGTGTGATTGATTTGATTCCCTGTGTTGCCTCTTAGTTGCTCGGGGACCTAGCCGATCAAAAGTAAACTATTTACTTAATCTCTCTAAGGCGCTCGGCCTATCAGTAAAAACAAATTTTACATCATAGCAAACTGTAGATCTACGCATGGAAGTTATCCCAAGATGATAGGATATATCTCATGATGACCCGGAATGCTGACTTCGATGCGGTATATCCCTCATGTGCGATGGAGTGGCTGTAAATTGAGTTTGTATGATTTGGGAAAGTTGCCTCATAATTTACTGCATGACTTCTTATCCCCAGGCAAGATGCATTAAAGTTCCTTATAGATATGTTGTGCTGGGTGGAGCAGTTGTAATAATAGCGCTACCTTCATTCCTAAGGTTATATTCTAGGTCAATCATTTTTTAAAGGAAAAAGAAATAAAACCAGTGGTAGAGAAGGATGACAAATTTATACTTGAATGAGTAAATTTGTTGATGTTTAAAAATGGAATGGGTCCAAATTTATAATCACGGATAAAATAAAGGTAATCAACCAAGGCAAACACACAACAAACAAGGTTTTTAAAGTGGTTCAGTTATGTGAAAAGCCTATATCCACTAATACACCATTAGGACAAAGGGTGCCACTTCCAAGCTCAAGGTTTAGCATGATCCATGGTCTTACATACGGATATATGATAGGGAACCCCTTCCTTACGTTCAAACGTTCAGCCTATGATCTCGGTGAAGAAGACGAGTGAGCATCCAAAACCAAGTCGGAGTCCCATAGCCAGTCCAATTCCACATGCTAGTTTTTCCAGAGGAAGGGGAACGATCGGTCAATCTATACCGTATGAAAAGAAGAACAAGAGAAGAATGAATCCCTACATCGCTGTCTGTCGGGGTATTGAGAATGTGGTATTGCTTCATGCGGTCTCAGTCTCAGTAGGTTGCTTCTTTCTATGCTCCGATATGAGTTGAGTTGGAAAGCTTTTATATAGCAATAAACTAAAAGGCTCAGGTCTTTCCGAGGCCAGGCAAAGGGTTCGGAGTTGGGTCGAAGGAGGCCAACTAAAACGGAGTTGAGTCTTAAAAAAGAGCTTGGGAGAAAAACCTCACCCTAGGAGTCGGAGTCACCTATGAAAGGAACGGAGTTGAGGGAATTTCTTCTTTCTTTTTCTCCCAGCTTGCTTTTCTTTAAAAAAAAAGGGCTTCCTTTCACTTACAAGCACCTTCCCTGGCGAATGGACACAAAACTCTTTCCTTTACTTATTCTTATTAAGATTCTAATTGAACTGAAAATGGGCTTGGCGGGGAGGACCTGCCTCTGCGTGCGCCACCCCAAGGATGGCTGAATTCAGTGACGTGCCTTCCATTTCTGTTTCTAAAAAAGTTTCTTATAAGACCCTTATATCGAACTCCGTCCACGAGGACGAGCTTGATGGACCGGAAGGGGTCAGAAAAGGAAGTGCTTGCCCGCCCTTACTAGTAAAGGGGCTCTTCGACCAAGGAGGCATTCTGGTAGGAAGGTCGACCACTACATAAGCTGTCATCTGTCCAGGAAAGAAGAGAGCTAACTTTCTTTGATCTACCTTCCCGGGCAAGGAAGAGACAAAAGGTTGGTTGTGCGAAAAGGAGACGGTCGTGATGTGAAGTATCTGGAAGTTGCTAGACGTAGATATAAAGTAAAGACTTAAAGGGTACGTCGGAAGCAATGAGTTAAGTTAAAATACCTCTCAAAAAAGGTATTGTTAACAATTAGAATAATCATGCCAATCATATACAATATGGTATTAATCCAGAGGATAATCATGCAGTAGCTGGAATAAATGTAGATGAAGTTGTTGTTATAGCAGAAAAACATCTTGGTGCTACAAATGTTACACTCCACTTTCACTTGAATATCAGGAACGTCGACTTGCACTTGAAATATAGAATTTTACTTTCCGGAATCCTTGCTCCTAGCAACATTTTCTTAATTTTTTAATATAAAAATGAGTTTTTTTATAAATATTTAAGTTATTTTTTATTGATCGATCGCCCAACATATAATTTTTACCTCCAAATTCCATAAACTTAGTTATCAAAATGCATGGAAGGTGAGACTGACATTATATAAATACTTTATGAGTTTAATAGAAATAAAATATACTTTAATGGCTTATTAGAAATTTGAAAGGTCACATAGGTAATTCACTTTTTTTAAGAATACAAATATTTTATAAATATTTAAATTATTTTTTTAATTATCGATGGCCCAAAATACATTTTTCATCTCCATGTTCCTTTAAAGTTAGTTGTCAAAATGGATTTAAGGGTGAAACTAGCTCTATATAAATACTTTATGAGGTTAATGGAAACAAAATGTATTTTAAGGAATTATTAGAAATTTGAAAGGTCAGGTAGGTAATTCACTTTTTTTTAAACTAAAAATTTTAAAAAAGTTGGGTGTGTTAATATGAAGTTATAAATTCTTAAACTTTGAAAATATAAAAAAACAATTTAGACGTTCCTTAAATTTAGAGGTTGATTACTAATTTTTAATATTTTTCATCCCTGCGTGATGTGCGGTAACTTTGTAACTCTTGTAGTGAAGTGTGTATATATATATATATATATATATATATATATATATATATATATATATATATATATTATGTCATATATGGTTTGTTAATACAACACGTGGTGACATATTTATAGGTACGTGAAATTATATAAAAAAAATATACTGCTTGTAAAGCAGGGACATGGGATCCTGTTTGGCATAATGAAAGTTGAAATTCATTTTTTCCATTAATGAAATTTATAGAATTGTCATAACTAACTATTGCAATTTTTGTTTAAATATTTATGAAATTATAAATTTTCCTTTCATATATGGTTTGTGTTTTCACACTTTATAAATTTTGTCAACCAATAGCTACTTCAAGATTTAAGCACGTAAGTGCAAATGTTCTGACGTTTCTTATAGCTTAGGCTTATATTTGTATTTGGCATATCTCGTTACAAATCGACATGATGAATCGAATCTTCAACATTTATAAGTTCAAGACTTCTCTACGTTATGAAGGTATAAATCTTTTAGGAGTTCGAATTTATTTGCATTTATATTTGGGAGATATTTTTTATAAAAAAATCGAGGCAAAATTATTAAAGTTAAAAAATAGTTTTTATTTATCTCGTTCGAACGAGATGACAATCTCATTCGAATGAGATATCAAACTCATTGGAAGGGACATTTAATCATTACATCGAATGAACATTCAGCGAGGGTGTTATATTAGAATTCGTTTGAAGCTCGCTAGAAGCTTGTTGAAACGAGAAAGATGTCTCATTCGAATGAACTTGATTTCCGTTCTAACGAGATATTATTCTCATTCGAATGATATCTATTTTTGTTCGAACGAGATCGCCGCCGCGAATTCTGTGTGCGACCTATAAATACCTATTTCAAAAAGAATTTTACATAGACCATTAAAAACGTAGCTTGCATATCTGCGGTAAAATCCTAAAACTTTTTAAGTCAAAACACTTTTTTATTCATAAAATCATCCTCCCCAATATACTTGTGAATCTATTTGAAACCCAAATAGTCTCATAAATAATATAATCTTATGGATAGAGATCTCTGTTACTGACCTTGTGATCGGGGGATCACAACTGAAGGCTGAAAAAGAAGAAGAAAGGTTGATCGATAGATACTGAGTGTAGAATGCCACATGTGGACTATTTAGGACTGAGTAGTATTCTTTAGAGGTTCTGCAAAGACTGGGTATCATGCTTGTGGGTTATCAAGTAGTTTGTAAGTCGGTTGTCTTGTAAAACTATCTAAAGTGCTGAAATATAGGTTTTTCCCTGAAAATGGATTTTTCCTTATTTGTCGTGTGATTGCATGTTTTACTTATCCGTTTTATCACCTAAAAGCATTCCTTGTGATTAAAAAGGTAAAATTGGCACTGTGTATGAGGCATTTAATTAAACAATTTATTCCATTAATATCGTCCACACTCTCAAATTGGTATCAGAGCTAATTATACCAAATTATCTTGTGATCCTTTTCCGCTGAAAAAAATTGATATCAATTTTTTTGAAAAATTGTTGATCGTTAAAAAGACAGAGTAATTTGTATAATCGAATGCCCATTTTTTAGGGTTCCGATTATGCTTATTGGAAAGCTAGCATGAGGTCAACCTTAAAAGCCATTGATGAACGTGTTTGATTGGTTTGTAAAAGAGAGTGGACACCACCCACTATCACCGTTGATAATGTCATTGGCCCTAAACCTGTCTCTTTATGGACAGAGGATGACTATAAGTGGAGTAAATTTAACTCTCGCAATTTTAATGCCATCTTGATGACTGTTACCCCTAACGAGTTTCGTCATATTATGACTTTCACCACGTCTAAAGAAGCTTAGGATACTCTCTAGCTTACTCACGAGGGAACCAATGTTGTAAAGGCATCTAAGCTTTAAAAATTGCCCACCCAATTTGACACCATTACCATGATCATGTCCAAGTCTTTTGAAGAGTTTTATGTACGTTTATTGGACATGGTTAATTCTAATTTTAATTTAGGGGAGAAGATTCCTGATACGAGAGTTGCTAAGAAAATTTTGAGGTTGCTCCCTGCCTGCTTTATTCATAAGGACCGTGGTAAATTGTTGGGGATCCTAGACACTCTTAAGTTAGAAGAACTTGTAAGAGATCTTCAAAAATGTGAGATTGATATCTTCTCTAAAACTATTACACCTAAGGAATTAAGGATTGCCTTAAAGACTTAAACTAAGAAAAAGAAGAAAAATAAAGTTAATAAGTCTGAATTTGAAGTTGATTTTGATGAATTGGCCCTATTTGCAAAAAAATTCAAAAAGTTAATCAAATTTTCAAAATAAAATTCTTCTAAAGAAAATATTTTTGATAAAAATAAAATAAGAATGAGGACATGAGCGTAGGATAGATGGAGGAAGAGACTAGGTGTTATGAATATGAGGGCATAAAGCACAAGGCACATGAATGTCCTACTAGGCTTAAGAGAAAGGGCAAGAAAGTTCCAAATAAAACCACTCTTAACGATAGTGACATCGAGTCGGTTGATTCAGGGGGAGAATCACCACATGAATCATGCGTTGCATTCACAGCTAGTCGCGTTACCACTTCTAGTTTGTCCCATGCCGATGAGGACATATCTAAACGTGAAAGCCTCAATGATGTTTTGAGTCATCATGGAGATAGTGAGAGTGAGGATGAGATTTTAAGTGAGGGGGAAGGTTGTAATACCCCGTATTTTTATGCTATATTAATTTGGGGATTTATTAAATTTAATGTGAGTTAATTATTTTAAAAAAAAAATCCGGAAATTAATTATGTTATAATTATTAACGTGACGAGAGTTAGTAATTATGGGAAATTTGTTGAATATTACTAACGAGCAAAGTAATATGTAATATTGGTTATATTGAATGTCACGAGAGAATAAAATGACAATTTTAGAAATTTAAGTCGGGACACCCCCGTGTCGCGTCAGGACAAATTTTTGATAAATAAAAGTGAATATTTTATAAGTTGTTCGTATGGTCGTTTTGAGTGCGCCAACGCGTTCGGAAGGGTCGAGATAGTCAGAAAAGTGTACCCGGGGGTTTAGTTTGGGTCTCGGGGCATTTTTAGGCCTAATCGGTACCCCGGGAGGGCGTTTTGGACATTTCACCTTTTTGGGTAATTAAACCCACGAAAATCAGTAATCTATATCAGCCATTTAGGTTATCCAGATAGGGTTAGGAAGCTAAAACACAAGAACGGCCATAGGAGAGGAGGGAGAGAGCTCCCAAGGCAATCCAAGGCCCCAAAAGTCATTCGTTTGCACCGCCACCACCACCAACGCGTAGATCGCGCAACGGACTACACAACCACACCGAAATCATCTACAAACCAGAACGTCGAAAATCCCAGGCAAGTGTTTATCTTGCTTATTTCATTGGTGCAATTTACATATTAGTTTAGGAATGTTTAGGGATGGAATATATGGAAGAAAACCCAAATTATGATAGGAATTTGCATGTAGTAAAGACTCAAACCTTATGCTGGAAATCTTTTGTGATGTAAAAGAATAATCCACGAAATTTTGGTGTAATTAAGAAAGGAATTCTGGGGTAAAACAGATTAGAACCATGATTTAGAGATTTTTAGAGTTCTTGAGTTTTAAATGAATTTTGGCAAGATTAATCCATGTTTAGTGACGTAAATTGACATGCTTTACGTACGATGTGTATCATATCATGTTAGGATGTTAGTAGGACAATATTTTGGACGTTTTGGAATGTAAAACTTGAAATTGGATGAGAATTGGTGTTAGAACCCGTAACTGCAATTCTGCAGAAATCGAAATACCTGCTTGATCGATCGATCGAGCCTAGAGCATCGATCGATCGAAGGTTCGATCGATCGAGCCCCAAACCTCGATCGATCGACCCCTCCTGGCAGACTCCTATTCCCCTTTTTAAATGAGTTAAATTCAAACTGTCGTGATATAATTCTTGGGCATTCTTAATAAAATAATTTGGGAGACATTGAGGACCAGTAGGGCATATGAATAAATGTTGGGATCTTTAATATTCGACGAGGATGGTATTTATGGGGTATTTACTTTAGGGTGGATAAATTATTGTTTTAAAGGGAAAGATACATAAGAGGGTTACGTTGGAACATAAAAAGGACACCTACTGAATTTTATACTTGGGAAGAGAGAGTCCATGTGAGTTACGTAATAAGATGGAAGAATACTTCGAATTAAGGTTAGAGACGAACCCTTATACGCGATACTAATAATATGATAATATGGAAATGTCGTAATTATGGGAATTGAGAATTTACCTAATATTGATATGGTAATATTAGTATAGTTATATGATTGTGTGTGCATATACTATCTATGTGTGAAAATCATGCCCACACTACTTGCTAACCCTGAGGTTTCCGCGCTGGGACAGTCTTATCTCGATGGGACCTTTATGAGGGATATTGACTTGTGCCCTAGAAGGTAGATATCCTTGGTACAGGCTATCGATGTGATAGTTCAGACGGTCCTAAGAGACGCAGGCATGTGCCATCCTCTTAGAGACTTGGAATCTATTCTTCTCCTCATCTTGTTTGTGTATGTGTTAATACAATTCGAGAGTGATTCCGAATTTGTATTCCCCTTAATGTGAGTGATATGGGGTTTGGATAGTAGAGTATGCCCGCACCATAGTTTTATTTGGGGTGCTGTTATGATATATATATTATACGAGTAGTTAATATATATATATATATATATGAAATTCTGAAATTTGGAACTGCCTACTGTGATTTGTTAAGTAGGATATGGTTGGTGACTCAAATTATAAATACTTGTTTTGAGAAAGTATAACATGACGCTGGAAAACTTTATTGATAAAGTTAAAATGAGAACTTTGGTTACAAATTGAAATCTTACGTTTTAAATAATTATGTTGTGCAGTTTTAAATCTTTCGTATAACTTAAGAAAAGTTAAATCATTGGGGAGAGATAGGGTGTTGTATGACGAGATAATATGTTGGGAAGGTTAGTACGATAGGCGTGCACATTAGAAGAGAGGTGAGAATTTCTCAAGAGAGTGTCGAACTAATATGTGGTTTCATTGGCCTGTATCGATTTAAATACTTGCTAAACGAATTTTAAATCACACACACTATCGGGCTCTGACCCGTTTCTTTTTCTCTCTCTCTCTTGTATATATATGTATATATTACAGGTGCCCAACCACAGGGGCGTCTTGCTTAGGATTCCTTGATAGGGACGTGCTGCAGCTTAGGTGGGAGTTGCAGGCCACTTGCATAGACGACTTCGTTTACTTGATTCCACATCTATCATTCTCATTTATTGGGCATGTGTCGCCCTTTCCACTATTGTTATGTTTTATTTGGGACATTTGTATCTCAGTTATTTCTAGTACGTTTACAATGGGATTTATGTCAGTATGGATGTTTTACTTTAATTTTTTCATGATGGGATTCGATTGTCGAATGGTTTCAATTAATTGGATTATGTTCCAGGATAATTGTTGTATGATTCTTATTTATTGATAACGTTGTTAATAAATAAATAAATGATTTTTCTTTAAAACTAAAATTTTGAAAGTATTGTTAAAATGGTTTTGACACTTAGCTTAATTAATTAGGGTGTTTAAATTGGAAATTTATATTTCACGACAGTGATGCTAAGAATGAACCAACTGTTCACCTTGATTTTAATTTAATAAAGGAGTGATCGCCCGGTATTTAATTAGGTGGGGTGCCACAAAGGTGGACTCCAAAACGTGTTTAGTGATCTTTACACAGAGACTTTAAAAATGAAAAAGCTTAGTAAAAATTTATCTCTTAAGTTGTTAGATTTGGAGAAAGACGCGAATGTTTTGAGAGAATGTGAGGCATCGATGAGTTAACTAGAGAAGGTGAAGGTTTCTTTATGTGAGTAGTTCATTATTTTAGGCTGAGAAAATACCTGTTCGACTAAAATCGTGGCTACTCTTACAAGAGATCTTCAATCTTTATTAAAGACTCATGATAAACTTAAAGCCCGTATATCCCAACTCGAGAGTGATCTCGAACGTGATCGGGAGGTCAGGATCACTTTAGAGGACACATTTAAGAAGCTTGGAAAGATGTTCCTCGGGCCCGCGTTAGATAATGTTGAGAGGCAAGGAATAGGTTATGGCGGTGCATCCACATCCCATGCTGCACCTGAGCCTATTTTTGAGTTTGTGTTGGATCCTTATGGCCCTCAACCTAACCCACCTAGGCGACTTAAACCACCTAGGAGATCTAGTTCTAAACATTTTTAGAGAGGTGGACCCAACCCATTTTTGTGTGTACCCATTTCAAACAAAGATGTCACCTTAGATAGTTTTGTTTTAAGCTAAGGAGAGTGTCTCATAGGTATGTTCCCCAGTATGCTCCCACACGAGTTATCACACGCACTCCCACACATGTTAATCCGCGTGCTCTTATACATCACTTGAGAGATTTTGAGAGTTCTCGAGAGTAAGTAGAGTATTTAGACAATACTTCACAAAATTTGATGGAGGAATTTCTTAGGATGTCATCTTCTTTGGAGAGCTCCTACGGGCCTAATGATTGAGGTTGAGACTTGTCTCTAGCATAGGGTTCTTATCATGTTCATATCTTATATCCCTTTTCTAGTGTGTATTATCATTTTACTTATATTTTTCAAAAAAATCAAAAATAGTTTTATTTTTCTTGAAAAATTTTATTTTTATGAAAAAGGTGAAAAAGTCAAAAGGATTTTATTTTGATAAATTTTTTGAAAAAAGACAAAAAGTGTTTTATAATTTTTTATTACCTCATATGGAAGAAGATTAAAGATATCTGAATTACCCATTCATTTCATATCCACGTGACTATTTTATAGTATTTTAAGACATGACATCATTTCATTTATGTGTTGGATAATGTGTGGAGCCATTAAGTTGTGATTTGATGATAACTTGCCACCTGTTTGACTCCTAGTATCCTTTAATGCACAACGAGCACGAGATTATTTCAATATTTCTCTTACTCGTCACTTTTCAATCATAGTGTTTTCATCTCAATTGTGGTTTAAAGCAAACCAAATGTAAAAATGAGATAAACAAGTTGTGCCTGTAAGAACCATTGCTCGAATTTAGATCATTTTTTTGAAAAATTGGTTATGTATTAAGCAATGGAAAGGGGTTACAAAAGCTAAAAAGTCTTTGCTCTAAAAGCCACCACTTATAATGAAAAGATCCAAAAAGATCATCGGCACATAAAAACAGAAGTGTCAGGCCAATTTGTTTGAACATTGATGCTTCGCTATAAATGAGCATTAATTTCTTCAAAAAGAATTGAGAATATTCTGAGTTATGTGATATTTTGAGGTAGTTAAGCTAACGATCAATGGGGTTGCACAAACTATATAAATCTTGAAAAACATTACATAGTTTTGGGCATCATTGATGTGAAAATCACTTACGTTCTTGATTAGTTGATTAGGTTAAGTTAATATCACATGAGTTCACCATTTCTACACCTAAGGTAGACCTTGAGATCTCTCATTAGTGGTATCTTAAAACTTCATGCATACGTGTTAAGATTAATTATGTTGATTAACCTATGGAATGCGTTCACACCCCTACATTCCGTTTTCATGATTACGATATTTTTGTGTTAATTCATGATGTGTTGTTTTTGTAAAATCTTATACTTCAAAAAAATTTGAAATATTTCAAAAATCGTTGGTGAAGCCTTTAAGATTATCATTACGTATGCATTACTTCTATATCATCGTGATGATATCTTATTTCTTATATGTGATGCTTTATAAATCATTTTTAGATTCTACTCCTTTGTCTATTTCGGACAAAAGGGGGGAGATTTGATGATTTTGACTTATTAGGGAGAACATTATAAGTTTTATTTTATATTTCAAACTCTACGCATCGCGAGTATTTTCTTTTCTCTATGTGTGTAGGTACTTATGGAAGATCATATTACATCGGATGAAGACAAAGTGCCCAAGAGAAGAACAAGTGGAGATTGAAACTAATGATTCTTCATGCTTGTTCATTTTTAGGGTTTGGGAGGGTATTAGGATATTTTTTGTATTAGAGGGATATTTGATGTAATTTGGATTTCGATTTTATTTTGTATTGGAATACCCTAAAAGGGGAGATTTGTAAGAGCAAATATTATGACGTTGCTCATAGCTCATAGCTCAGGCTTATATTTGTATTTGGCATATCCCATTACAAATCAGCATGATAAACCAATCTCCAACATCTCCAAGTTTAAGACTTCTCTGTTATGAAGGTATAAATCTTTTAGGAGTTCGAATTTATTTACATTTACATTTGGGTGATATTTTGTACCAAAAAATTCGAGGTAAAATTTTTAAAGTTAAAAAATATTTTTTATCGACCTCATTCAAACTAGATGACAATCTCATTCGAACGAGATGCGAAACTCGTTAGAAGGTCGTTTGATCATTACATCGAATGAACATCCAATGATGGCATTCTGTTAGAATTCGTTTGAAGCTAGTTAGAAGCTTGTTCAAACGAGATAGCTATCTTATTCGAACGAACTTAGTTGTCATTCTAACGAGATGTTATTCTCGTTCGAAAAACTTTTATTTTTGTTCAAACGAGATCATCGCCTCAAATTTTGTGCGCTACCTTTATATACCTATTTCGAAAAGAAATTTTCACAGACTTATGAAAAAATGTAACCTGCATATCTACTGCAAAAGTCCTCAAACTTTTGAGGTTAAAATACCTTTTTTATTCATAAAATCATCCTCCCCAATATATTTGTGAATCTGTTTGAAACCATAATAGTTTCATACCTGATATAATATTGTGGAGAGATATCTCTACTGCTAACCTTGTGAATCGAGGAATCATGGCTGAAGGCTGAAAAGGAAGAAGAAAGATTAATCGGTGGATATCAAGGGTGAAATATTGCCAATGGAGTAGTATTCTTTATAGTTTCTGCAAATACTCCATGTCATACTTGTGGATTAAGTCGACTATCTTGTAAAACTATTTAAAGTGTTGAAATATAGATTTTTCCCTAAAAATAGATTTTTCTTTATTTTCCATGTGATTGCATGTTTTACTGATGTGTATTATCACCTAGATGCATGTCTTACGATAAAAAGATAAAATTGGTATTACGTTTGAGGCATTTAATTAAATAAGTTATTCCATCGAGATCGTGGCACTATCAAAGCACAATATAAAAAAAGAGTTTAAAGTGGCTTTTGTCAATTTTTAAGGAAATTGAATCTTATGTAGAAATTTTATTATGATAAATTAATTTACAGAATTATAACACCCCGTAATTTTGATAATACTTAAATTGAGAATATCTTAATTACAGGTGTCGAAGTAATTTAATTAATTGGAGAAATAAAGTGAAATTATATAAATATTAATTATAGAGAAATCAATTAATATTTATGCGATATTATATTTACTTGTGTGAAAACTAAATAAAATTGTATTATTTTATATTACGTCGTAAGTGAGTAAAGCGATGGGTTAATAGTATCCTATTCAAGATGCGCATGTGGGGTCGTGTTGGGAATAAGATGGTACATTGATGTTGGGTGACCCGAATGATGATTTCGAGTGCAAAGATGATCCGAAAATGATCAAAATAGTCAAAATTAAGTACTTGGCGGTAGTGTTTGGGTCTCGAGATTTTTTTTAGACTAGTCGGGACTAGTATATAGACTATTTGGTCTTTTTAATGGGATGTGAAGAGACAAAAATCGAATTTGTGTTGTAAAATAAAGAGTTTACAGAAACAAACCATCATTTTACAAAATACAAAACATTCTTTGAAATAAACCAAAGGGTTAGAGAGAAAGTGAAGAGAAAAGTGAGAAAAGTTCAAAAGTTTCAATAAAAGCTAAAGAAATTCAAGGATAATTCAAGTGGGAGGATTTGTGAAGAAGTTAGGGGATTTTTTGCTATCATCTGGAATGAATTCAGACGTTGTGAATCTTAAGGCAAGTAATTATCTTGCTATTTATTTATGCGACCAATTTCAATTAATATCATGACTAGGAATTTATTTTGGTTGGGGTTCATATTCAATTGGAGTTTTTGACAAATAATTTTAGAAAAATACATGTGTGATTATTTAGGATTGAAATTTGGAATTTGAATCCCATGTCGATGAATGGACTATGAATTTGGAAGATTGAAATTGATGACATTTTATGAGATAAGGAGACTTTTAATATATGTGGAGATTTCTTCAAAAATCCATGAAATGATCATATGTAGGGAGATGTATGTTAAAATAAATTTAGTCCATATTTAGAATTGATGGAAATTGAGTTTTATTGAAGAATTATATGTTGGGACTTATGAATTTGGGGTTGAAACTGGCCAAAAACGAAACTCAAAGAAGCAAAAATGAGAGGAATGAAAAGAGTCATCTTGAAGAGTTTTAGATCGTGTTTTGAGGGCTTTGGGAAGATATCTGGAAAAAAACTCAAAACACATACCCGACACAATTTTTCGGATGGGTGATTTGGATAATTTTTTTATCTGATTTTATATATTTTTAAAACAGACCTATAATTGTGAATTTTGACTATGTTCGACTGCCCTGCTACGTACAATTTTGCTTATTTGATGAAAAATATTCGTAATTTAAATTTGGGGATTAAATTATGATTTTCGGGGATAATTTTGGAATTCTGGAAAAATTACATTAAATGATATTATGGCTTAGACAAATTGAAATTTTTATTCGTGGTGAAATTTAGAGTATTTGAGGTGAATTATACTCGGGGATTTATTAATGAATTTGTGATGGAAAATTTGAAAAAATAGGGATGCATGATGATTGAGAGTTGTACGTGTCCATAATTAATATTAGGAGAATCAATTATTAATTAAGTGGATAATTAAGTAATTGAGAATGGAAATGATATTCGAAAAATGTTGAGCTAGTGCCACGAGTAATAGACGTAGTTAGCCGGAATTATTAAGAATATATATATATATATATATATATATATATATATATATATAGGGGGGGGTGCGCGCGCATTATATAATTATTTGAACATAACCCTTTAGTGCTATCATCAGAGGTTGCACGATGCGGGTGATCTTCCCTGGCGGAAAACAGCAAACTAAGTATGGACCCCAAGTCAGAGCGCCACGCATGTGCCCTTTGATGTTTAAGTTCGAAATGAGGTAATTTGGTCATGGTTATGACTCACTATCAAAGAACCTATGACCTCCTCCAATACGTTTATGATTTTGTTATGGTTGGATGTGAGAGTCCAACCCGATGTCCCGGGAAGATGTGTATATGCCCTGGTGCATGATAACATTTTAAAGATAATGAGTTATTAGTCCGAGGATGGAGGTTATACATACATAGAGAGTGATATGTATGTATGATTGATGTGATACCGAGCTACGTATATATGAGTGTAGAAAAATATATACGAGCATGAGATATTAAAGTGTGAATATTAATTTAATAACTAGTGAAAGTTATCCGGAATGAATTAATAAATTATAACAGAGAATTGTAATTATTGAAAGTTATCTTATATAAACGGATTAATTATAATTGACATTTTAATTTTTAAACGGATGAAAAAATTAATTTCAAAATACACGTGTCACAAGGTAGCGTGTGGACTTAAGGATATCGAAGACTAGTTAGACAGGATATCATAATTAGGGGTTAAAATGTATATGCTAGGTATGCATTGATGATGCTGGAAATAGCACCACCCTTCGAGGTGTTTGTGAGCTCAATTCAATGTTAACAATGGCAGCATAATAGTACATACACATATAGTAGAAGGGGGTGAGGAGAAGAGGATTCACACCGGAATATAAGTGGTCCAGCCAATCAGGCCTACGTCCACTGTGCAAGTATATGATATGTATCACTGTATAAGGGCTCTAATGGCCATAGATACAATCTCTCAAGCTTTCTATTTCCACTGTGTATTTGAACAGCGTTTCAACTAGGGTTGGTCCATTGGGCTTGCAAGGTAGAGGATGACCTCTATATATAGTACCTGGGGGGTGTACTGTACCCCCTATGCATGCAATGAGCATGTGTGTGTTAGCCTCACCAATATGGGAGAGCCACCTGTCACTGTCACATGTAAAGAATGATGATGAAGTATTCTCCCCACATATGGGAAATAATCTTGTTACAACTGATTTGTGTCCACGTGTCCTTATCCAAATGTCAACAGATGCTCGGCTGCTATACTGGTGCATGACCTCGGCCTAGGAGAGGCCGAGGTTGACAAGTCTAGTTACTCGTTCGATATGAGATGAACCATAGGAGTCTCGGCTTGATCTCAGCCGAGACAATGGATAGGGGTCGGCTCGGGCCGAGGTTAGGCTAGCTTACGATTGGAGCGTTCTGATGTCATGACGAGGTTATTACTGGGGCTTCCTGTGAGCTCGGCCTATATCTGGCCGAGGTTGCCTTTCCCAGATGTACGAGAGTGTTGCCGACCCTTATAATGCGTGCAATGTCCTTTGAAGAGGCTTGTGGTAGTGTCGGCCTTGGCCGACCTTGTTATGGCTGAGGGTTGATATCGCGGGCCCAAGGCTTTTCCAGTGTCGGCCATAGCCTCGGCCGAGGTTGGTGTCTCTGGACCGAGGTCACACTTGAGGCATATCAATCACCCCCCAGCCCTTAATCATATGTGGGAGCAGGTGACTAGGGGATTATCACACCTCCGAGGTCTGTCTATTACGAGCCAATATTTGTTTGACACTTGTCCAATGTTGAAGTGTTGCTTGCTTGGCAAGCGTGTGATATCAGCCGCCTTTGGGGCTCCCAAGGCAATGATGGGCCTTGGGAATCGCGCCTGAATATTTAAGGGTTTTGAACCCTATTTCCCTCCTTTCTTCTTCATTTCTCTCGTTTCCAGCCAAACTCATTCCTGCAGCCCTCTCTCTCTAGAAAGATCTTTGCTGAGGCTTTTGAAAGGTGGTTTCTCGCGTCTTCTCGTCTCCTCCTTACTATTTCATCCTCAGGTAACCTTCCCCATACTTTTTCCTTCATTTTTCCTGCAAGTCTCCTTATTTTCGCATTTCGAGTTTCTGAGTTTTTCGGTGAAACCACCATTATTTCAGGCGAATAATTCTTGCCAAGTTTAGGTAGTTTGATCTTTAAACTACTTTACTTCACTAGCCAATCTTGTTTGTAGTTTTAGGAAGTCTCATAAGTGTAGTGTCAGCCCCTGATGCTCAGACCCTTATACCAGCTTCTTGAGGAGTTCCCCTCCCTTAGAGAGAAGACTTTAGAAAAGATTAGACAAATAGAAAGAGCACAGGAGGAGGCTCGTAGGTCACAAGAATTTCCCATTAGACCTATCTTTCCACCGCCTCTGAAGGTGATATATCCTGATCCCTCGGAGTTTTTCACTCAGACAGAGGTTCCTGCTAATCCCATACCGATGTTTGAGTCTGAATCTTCTACCTCATACCCCATGTCTGTGGATTCCTTTCAGGAGGCCATGGACTTCACACCTCAGCCTGATCAGGCCCCTGATCAGGCCGAGGTCTCCATTCGAGCCTCATCCCATAATAGCTCAAGCACCTCAGCCTCTTCCTCAGAGGTTGAAATTATTGAGCCAAGTGTGGCTATACCACCCATAATTGACGCCATCCCTCTGTCGGTCGTCACCGGGGCAGAGTTCGCTCAGAGGTTCCCGAGTAACCCATCAACAACTGCTCTGGCCGACGTTGAGTTGGATGATGATGAGGTTGAGAGCGATGTCGACGTCTCTGAGGCGGTCGAGATCGAGAGTACTATTACTGAGGTAGACCTTCTTTGCTTCAGATATCTGTATTCGATCAGTCCCTCAATAAAGCTTAGGAGATCTCTGAGGGAGGAGAGGGTTTATCATGGCCGAGACGACGAGATCTGCCTGTATAAGCAGATGTTCAAGTTGGGGCTTCGTTTGCCCATTCACCCCATTATCAAATCTATCCTTTCCTATATCAATTTGGCCCCCTCTCAACTATCCCCTAATGCCTGGAGGGTCATAATAGGGGCTATAGTTTTATGGAAGGCTGTCCACCACTCAGACCTTCCAACTCAGGTCTTTGTAGGTTGCTATGTCCCTTCCTCGGCCAAAAATATCCGAGCTACTATCATTTTGTAGCTCGAAAGCCTGAGAAGAAAATGCTTCAAATAACTCAAACTTCCAACCATAACTGGAAGCCTCGGTGTTTCTTTGCTTCTGGACTATGGGAATTTGGCCCATGTGTTCCCTCGTCTATTCTAGAGCCGAGGATGCCCCTAAGGTGGGGTAAAGTCACAATATCTGCGAGGGCCGACCCTGGCCTGAGTCTACAAAACCTTCAGAAGGTGAAAGCCCTTCAAGATAAGGGGGCACACGGTCTGTTTATCAAGTTCGAACACTTCATGACCCCCCACTACCTCTCAGGGACAGGTCTAGGTGGAAGTCCCCTTGCCGAGCTTTGTAAGAATTTTTATTTCAAGTTGAACCTCTGAGTATATTCATATCTGATTATCTAACTCAGATCTACTAATTTTTTGCAGAGCGACCACAGGATATCTCGGACGAACTCTTGGAAATGGCTGCACCCAGTTTGACGAGACTTGCTAAGAAAGCAGGCCTTAACACTCCTCCCCCAGCTCCCTCTGCCTCTAACCCCAAGCCACAAAGAAGAGGGCTCCAGAAGGTCATGCCCCAGAGGATCAGAGGCCAAAGAAGAAGAATGCTGACACCGTCATCCCCATCTCTTCAGCTGACGCCCTGTCGGCTCGTCTGGATCAGTTGAAAATAACTGACAGCATAGTCGGCCACAGTCTTCAGGACCTAGATGCCCTCGGCTCTACAATGACCGAGGCTGATAAACGCTTCTTCAGGTCACTGGATACCCCATTGCTGGTTGAGTTCGGCATTCACAGATCCATTCAGGTATGACTTGATCTTTCTTCAGAAATTCTCTCAAGTGTAACATCTGATTGTTCTTCAGCTCATTCATGATCACAAAATATGCAGGGCCTGGCAGCTATGCACCACTTATCCAACTGGACTCTGAAGAAATTGCCCCTCATCCAAAAGGGGAAAGAGGCCGAGAAGGTCCAGAGCACTCTGAACGCAGATATTGACCGCCTCAAATCTGAGCTGAAGGATTCTGATAAGAAGGTGAGGGGACTGGAGAAGGATATCTCTCAACTTGGCAAGGATCATACTGCAGCTTTGAAGGCTAAGGATGATGTTCTACAGCAGAAGGTCAACTCAGCTGTTAGGGCAGCCCTTGATGATGCCTCTGAGAAGATAATCTCTGACTACAAGTCCTCTGACGAGTTTATGAGCTTCGGCTTTGAATACCTTGAAATAGGTATCAAAGCCACTATTAAGTGGGCTGATGTCAAAGAGAGGGAGGCTGGCACTTTGAAAGCCTCAGATTTCGTAGGCCTCGGCTTTGTCGATCCCCAATTTGCCAAGGCTCTTCAGGAAGTGGAGGAGGAGGCTGCCGCGCCTGCCGAGACTGCCATATTGGACGGCACTGAGGTTGAAGGGGAAGACCATCATGATGACGTGGCCGAGGTGACCAATGTTGTCCAGCATAACCAAGCCGAGGATATCAACATTCCCCCCCTCAAACCCTTAGATAATTTTTTAACATTGTTTGTAACCCATAACATTCTGAAACTTGTCTGTAATCCTTGATCATCTATTATTTCTGAATGTATCAACCTCTGAGGAGGATCATCCTTCTATTCAATGTTATGTGATGTTTTCGCTCTTAGTCTTGTTGCAATGATATCTTGTTTAAATTTAATCAATGGTCCGACCTCAGACCTCGTCACCACTGAGTGATGTTATGAAGGTCTGAGGTCATTGCCTAAGATGTTATGCTCTCAATTAATTTCACCAAATTAATGATGTTTAGGGTCTGAGGTCATCTATTATGGTGTCTGAACTCAGACCTCATCACCACTGAATGGTGTTATGAAGGTCTGAGGTCATCACCTAAGATGTTATCCCCATAATTAATCTCACCAAATTAATGATGTTTAGGGTCTGAGGTCATCTATTATGGTGTCTGAACTCAGACCTCATCACCACTGAATGGTGTTATGAAGGTCTGAGGTCATCACCTAAGATGTTATCCCCATAATTAATCTCACCAAATTAATGATGTTTAGGGTCTGAGGTCATCTATTATGGTGTCTGAACTCAGACCTCATCACCACTGAATGGTGTTATGAAGGTCTGAGTTCATCACCTAAGATGTTATCCCCATAATTAATCTCACCAAATTAATGATGTTAAGGGTCTGAGGTCATCTCATTATGGCGTCTGAACTTAGACCTCGTCACCACTAGGTGATGTTAAGAAGGTCTGAGGTCATCACCTAAGATGTTATCCCCATAATTAATCTCACCAAATTAATGATGTTAAGGGTCTGAGGTCATATTATTATGGCGTCTGGGCTCAGACCTCGTCACCACTTAATGGTGTTATGAAGGTCTGAGGTCATCACCTAAGATGTTATCCCCATAATTAATCTCACCAAATTAATGATGTTAAGGGTCTGAGGTCATCTCATTATGGCTTCTAAACTCATACCTCGTCACCATTGAATGGTGTTAAGAAGGTCTGAGGTCATCACCTAAGATGTTATCCCCATAATTAATCTCACCAAATTAATGATGTTAAGGGTCTGAGGTCATCTCATTATGGTGTCTGGGCTCAGACCTCGTCACCACTAGGTGATGTTAAGAAGTTCTGAGGTCATCACCTAGGATGTCATCCTCATAATTTTTTATATAAGAATGAAGCAAGAGCCCTCATGGGAACTGATCTTTTATTAATAACCTCTTCATAATAAGATGGTACATTTACATAAACTCTATGCAACATCATATGTAATATTTCTTTAGGTGATCAGCATTCCATGGGTTTGCAAAAGGTTCTCCTTCTAGGTTTTCTAGCCTGTAGGTGCCAGGCACAACCTCTTCTCTCACTTTGTAGGGGCCATGCCAGTTTGGGTGAAGCTTATTTACTTTCTGTAAGGCCTTTTTTAGCACTAGGTCTCCCACTGCAATGGGCCTTGACTTAACCCTCTGGTTGTAGAATTTCGCTGCCCTCTGTTGGAAGGCTGCTTGTCTGATCTCAGCGTCTTCTCTTCTTTCTTCAATCAGATCTAGGTCTAACCTCCTCTCTTCCCCATTTTTATCGGGGTCATAGGTCTAAACCCTATGAGTTGGGAGTCCTACTTCTGTTGGTATGACAGCCTCTGAGCCGTGTGCTAGCATGAACGGGGTTTCTCCTGTAGGTGTCCTTGCCGTAGTTCTGTAGGCCCATAACACAGCGTAGACCTCTTCAGTCCATTTTCCCTTCGCATCTTCCAACCTCTTCTTGATTCCATCGAGAATTATTCTATTCGTAACCTCGGTCTGACCGTTTGCCTGAGGTCGGCCAGGAGATGAGAAGAACTCCTTTATCCCAACTCTTAGGCAGTACTTTTCTAAAGAGGAGATTTTGAACTGGGTCCCATTGTCCGAGATGAGAGTGTTTGGGAGGCCGTATCTGCATATGATGTTCCTCCAAATAAATTAGAAGGTCTTCTGCTCTGTGATCGTTATCATTGGCTCTGCCTCCACCCGTTTTGAGAAGTAGTCGATGGCAACTACCAAGAATCTATAATTATTGGCAGCTCTTAACAGGGGTCCTACTAAGTCAATTCCCCATACTGCAAATGGCCATGGAGAGGTGATTGACTTCATAGGATGATGGGTTTGATGAGGAATAGTGGCGAATCTTTTACATTTATCACACCTCTTCACGTAGGCTGCAGCGTCCTTGGACAAGGTTGGCCACCAGTACCCCTGCGTGATGATTCTCTTGGCTAAGGGTCTTCCCCTTATGTGGCTAGAGCAAGAACCCTCATGAACTTCCTGTAAGACCCTGGAAACTTCCGTGGGATGCACACACCTTAGGAGAGGTAATAGAAATCCCTTTTTGTACAAGACGTCTCCTATCATCGAGAACTTGGCAGCCCTGTATCTCAATTTTCTCCTCTCTAACTTGGACTCAGGTAGCTCTCCCTCTCTGATGTATCTGACGAGGTGGTCAATCCATGAGTCTCCTAGGTTCAAATTGTGATAAGGGTTACATATCTCTTCGTCCTCAATGGTTGCCTTTCCCAAGACCTCGATCGGAATGGTCCTTCTAACGTCTGTCTTTGTTACCAAGGCCAATCTTGCCAATGCATCTGCGTGACTGTTACTTTATCGAGGCACTCTCTTCAGTTTTGCCTCTCCAAAATACTTTAACATCGTTCTCACCCTCTTTAAGTACTTGTCCATTCTTTCATCTTTGGCCTCATAGACTCCCAATACTTGATTGACAACTAACCTTGAGTCGCTGTGGAGTAGGATTTATTTTACCCGAAAGAGTTTTTGCCAATGAGAGTCCTGCTATCATGGCCTCATACTCGGACTCATTGTTAGAAGCCTGGAAGTTGAATCTCAAAGCATATTCAATGTTGGCACCATCTGGGGCCGAGAGTATCAACCCTGCACCGCTTCCGCTGTCACAGGAAGAGCCATCAATAAAGAGGCTCCGGATGTCTGTATCTGATGAAAATGCCCCTTCCGTCATGACCCCTTGTTTGAAGAGATATCGATACTCCTCGTTCTCCGTAATTCTGCTCATAATTTTTTTGGATGTGACCTCTTCCTGATCTCGGAAGACACTTGGTGTCGTCTCTTTCTGATTTCGGAAGACACTACGGTTTGCCTCTTCCATGCCCCCAGGCCCTTCTCTGCCTCGGCCTCTTCCCAGGTGAACTCAGCAACGAAATCTGCGAGGGCTTGCCCTTTGATGGCTGTCCTAGGTTGGTAGGTAAGATCATACTCCCCCAACTCGATGGCCCAGGTCATCAATCTCCCGGACTTCTCAGGCTTGTGCAGGACCTGTCTTAGTGGGGAGTCAGTGAGGACTACCATGGAGTGAGCTTGGAAGTAAGGCTTCGTTTTCCTCGAAGCATGTATTAAGGCGTAAGCCAACTTTTCCATATGGGGATAATTTTGTTCAGACCCTTGAAGGGCCTTACTGTTGAAATATACAGGCCTTTGGATCCCATCATCTTCCCGTATTATGGCCGCGCTGATGGCTGATTCAGAAACTGCCAGATACACATACAACTTTTCTCCTGCTACGGGCCGAGATAGCAATAAGGGGGACCCCAAGTAAGACTTGAGTTGGTTGAAGGCTTTTTCACACTCTTCGTCCCATTGGAAGGCCTTTCTTAGAACTTTAAAGAATGGAAGACACTTGTCCGTTGCCCTGAAGACAAATCTATTAAGCGCAGCCACTCTCCCCATGAGTCTTTGGACATCCTTGATACTCCTAGGAGTCTTCATGTCAAGCAATGCCTTGATTTTCTCAGGGTTCGCTTCAATTCCTCTCTAGTTGACGATGAATCCCAGGAACTTCCCTGCTCCTACCCCGAAGACACACTTCGCTGGGTTGAGTTTCATTCTGTATGAGTCCAAAACATCAAAGGTCTTCTCAATGTCTGCTACATGGGTGCAAGCTTTCAAGCTCTTTGTTAGCATATCATCTACACACACCTCCATAGTCTTACCTATTTGTTCCTCAAACATCTTATTGACAAGACGTTGGTACGTTGCCCCTGTATTTTTCAGGTCGAAGGGCATCACTTTGTAACAGTACGTCCCTTTGTCAGTAATGAAGGTTGTCTTCTCTGAGTCTTCAGCATCCATGAAGATTTGGTTATAGCCTGAATACGCATCCATGAAGCTCGTGAGCTCATATCCTGCCGTGGCATCCACCATCTGATCTATCCGAGGTAAGGGATAGCTGTCTTTTGGGCATGATCTGTACAGGTCGGTGAAATCAACACACATTCTCCATTTCCCATTGGCCTTGGACACGATGACTGCATTTGATAGCCACTCCGGATATGTGACTTCTCTTATAAACTGATCCTTTTCTAACTTTTTGACCTCTTCTCGGATGACGTCGTATTTCTCCCTGGAGTAGACTCTTTGCCTTTGTTTGATAGGCTTGGCACCTTTGGTCACGTTGAGCTTGTGACTCATCACCTCAGGGTCGATGCCAGGCATGTCTGCGTGACTCCATGCGAAGACATTCTGCCTCCTTCTGAGGAAGCTTATTAGCTCTTCCTTGATTTTCGAATTAAGGGCTTTGCCGACTTGGATGGTTTTTTCCGGCTCGTCCTCGTTGAGGACGATGGATTCTACCTCTTATGCGGCCTCTCCCTTCTTCAATTTTGTCTCATCTCTAGGATACAGAGTATCAATACTATAAGTGGTGGTTGCCCTCTTATGATCCTCCCTCTCTTCGGTCGAGTTGAAGTAACATTGCCGAGCTATGACCTGGTCACCTTGCACTTCCCCTACCCCATAGGAGGTCGTGAATTTTAGCATCTGATGGACCGTCGACGGTACATCTTCAAACTCTTTTAGGGCCACTCTTCCTATGATGAGGTTATAGACCGAGAATACACTCTCGTCCATGATGAAAAAATTTATCTTCTTCGTCAGTCTCTTAGGCCACTCATCACCCATTCGTACGTCCATCTCATACATGCCCAAGGGGTGTACCTTTTCGCCACTGAAGCCAATCAAAGGGTGATGATAGGGTATCAACCTTGCTCTGCTAAGACCTAGGCTCTTGAAACAAGGCCAAAACATCACATCCGTCGAGCTCCCCCCGTCTACCAGGATCCTCTGCACCTCGCACCCATGCACCCTTGTCGTTATGACCAAAGGGTCATCCTGGGGGGCTGTGATACCCTTGAAGTCGAGTCTGGAGAATCCAACTACAAGCGTGTCCATGTCCACTTTCTTCCTCTTCTGTACTGTACCGGAAGACGTTAGGTTCACAACTTCAAGCTTGGCCACTAATTTGGCCTCTGCCACATGAGCCTTCCTATCAGCTATTTCAGAGCCACCTCCTGCAAATCCTCCGCATATGGTGTCTACACCAAATGAGATTATGAAAATACGTTACTAAATCCGTTTATGAAAATAAACTATTTAAGTAACTACGAGTTGTTTTTTGAAGAAACTCTTTTCTTAAATAAAAAAGAATTAATCACAAGAAGTGTTTAATAAAAGTATGTACGAGATCTATTCAAGATTTGAGCAACAAGTTTAAAAGATAGTTTAAACAAGTTTTAAACACAACACAACCAAGAATGAGGTGAGGAGATGTAGAAAGATTTTGTTCATGATTTTTTACGTGGTAAAACCTCACCAATTGAGGAAACATCCACGACTCCCTCTACGGAGTAAAATGAAAAATCCACTAAAACAAATTTATGAGTTACAAACTATATAACTAACATGCATACAACTCAGACCTATATAAGTTTAGGAATGTACCCTCTCGTGTCCTTATAACTTCTCTGCAGTTCTGATTGTAGATGTAGTTCTCTCAGTTTGTCAACTTTTGATTTGTTCCAGCACTTTACGTCGACTTATGTTCACAAGATCTTATTACCAACACTTTTCGTGTTGTGGGGTGAAAGTGTCTGTGGAGGTGCTCTCTAACACATGCATGCACACACACACACTTATTAAGTACAAACAGTCCGAACAAATTACAGTAAGACTATATGCTGTGATCTTTTCTTTTCTTTCTTCTTACAAAACTTTAAACCTTATTTGACCTTTCAATCAATCCCAGAATCCACGGATATCTTGCTTAGAAATCAGTCAAGATCTTAATCAATCTCAGTTTAGAAAAGATTTTCGAGATTGAAAACCTCCAAGTGTGATTCCAAACTAGGTCAAAGGTTTAGTTTTACAAGAACAATAAACATAAAGCATTTATTGTTGATTTCAAAGTAAGAAAACGTTTTAGAGAAAATAATCAACAATATATTTCTCAAGATGAGAAATAAAGACTGAAACTAAGTGTAATGTAACATGAATAACTCAGATCTGAGATTTCTATGGAATCAGAAACTAGATCTAAGTAAAAGTTTAAGTTGGAAACAAGATCTAACGAACACAAGGTTACAGCAACAAAAATAACTCAACTCAAACTCACAAACACTCAAGAACACTCAGGGTAGTGTTTTTGGATATGGTGTTTTGAAGAAGTGTTTGGGTTAGGTTTGAAGAGGATTTGGACGAACGAAGTTAGGGTTTCTAACTTTTCTTTCTCTCTCTAGTTTCTCTCTTCTCTCTTCTCTCTCTACTCTCTCTTCTCTTTGAAAAATGGAAAATGGCAAAAGTCTTCGAAGTCTTAGAGTAGGGCTCTTTTTATAGTGTGAGGAGAAGGTTCGAGAGACCTGATCAAAACCAAGGGCTAGGATCGAGTCAATATAATTTGACTTGAATCCAAGGGCTCACACAAGGCGGTGGTTAATTGAAACGTGATTTGGCTTAAAAAGTTACACTGGGATTCATCAAGGCAACATGAAGATCGTTGATAAGAAATGATCCAAGGGTTCAAAACATACGCGTTTTTAACTCAGTAAAGAAACACAATTCCAACCAATCAAATGCCGACGGTTGTAGAGCAAATACAGGAAATAAAATGCGCGTCTAAAATAATTAAAACCATACCCTCATGTTTATGCCGCTTTTGGATTCTACCCAAGGTAACATTAGGCCAATATTCCCAACAAATTATATTTATAGAATGACCCCAAAAACTTATAAATCAAGTTTTAATTAATAAAAACTTGTTTAAAAAATGTTTAAAAAATCCCAAAAAATTATTTAAAAACAAACTTAGGGATTTAAACACACTCAACATATGTACACACATTATTATGCAGTATGACATGCATGAATTGAATTCTACTGTGTGTGAGTGTTGGCAATAGTCTCTTGATCACTACAAGATAGAGAGATGAAGAAGCAAACTAATTTCTGAGGTTCATTGGTTTCGAGGATGGACATAATTTTGTCACAATTTCCAAACTAGATGAGCACTTATACAATATAGACTCAAGTGAGTCAAAAGTATAAGGGCTTCAGATTATACCAACCCTCTTCACCGGGGTGTTATCATCTTTCGGCGGAAGATCTGGATCGTCTTCATCATCACATTCTGAATCATCGTCTCTTCGCACTGGGACGTTATTACGGCATCTGTCATATCTCCTTTTCTTAGGGTCATCTCTTCCACCCTTAGGAGCCTTACCATCCACATACTTCCTCAGCTTTCCAGATTTTAACATCTTTTCAATCTCATCTTTCAAAGCGAAGCATTTATCCGTTACATGACCATGATCCTGGTGGAACTCGCACCATAGGTTTTTGTTCCTCTTGTGTGGTGGGGATCTTACTTTCTCTGGCCATCTCAGAGTCCTGTCATTCTTAATCTCGTTGAGGATGTGCTCACAGCTCACAGTCAGAGGAGTATAGTGGGCGAATTTGTCTTCGCTCGACCTCTTCTTCCCATCTTTCTTCTTTTGGGACTTTCCACTACCACCACAGTTTTCATCCTCATACTTGGCGGCCATTGCCTCTTCCGCATTCATTACTTCCCCTGCGGTTGCCAAGAGCTCTGCCATAGATCTTGGGGGGTCTTCCGCGAGTTTCCACAATAGCTTCCCTTTCTGTAGACCCCCTATGAGGGCAGTCATAGCTATATTCTCTTCATAATCCTCGACTTCCAACTTCTCTTTGTTGAATCGGGCTATGTAGTCTCTTAGGCTTTCATCTTTGCCCTGCCTGACATACAACAGATGAGTGGTCTTCTTTTGGGGTCTCACCCCAAAGTAGAAGTTATGGATGAATCATTCAGCCAATCCCTTAAAGTTTTCAATCGAGTTTTTTAGAAGAGAGGTAAACCAACTGTGTGCTTCCCCTGTTAGAGTCCCAGAGAAGGACCTACACTTCATCTCATCGGGAATCGAGTAGATGTCTGCTGCCGATTAATACATTTCGATGTGGTGCACCGGGTTGGTGCTTCCATCATACTTGGGAGACACCACAAGAGGTTTGAACTTAGCTGGGGTTGGGAAGGTCACTATCCTCGCCACAAACGGTGAGACCTCTAAGTAACCCCTCTGCAACGGATCCCTACTTTTAATGAGGTCTCCTATCTTCTCCTCGAGGCGCTGGATTGAGTCATTCCATGGTCTTCTGCCCTCAACCTGGCCAAGGTTGTCCACAGCCACCTCCATGGGATGGATCGAGGGCTCCCCTGCCGCAGCACGTCGGTTGTTGACCTCTTCCTGCTCTCTGCCTCTTCTGTCACAGTGTCGACCTGGGTCGGGCCGACCTTGCCTGTTTCCTCCCTGAGAGCCTGTCGCGCTCCTGGATCTTGATAATTTCTGCCTTAGGTCATTCATTGGTCCTAACCTCTCAAAGGTTTACCCTCTTCTCAACCGATCAAAGGCGGACCCTCTTTGTTGAGCATCTTCATCTCTTCGGCCGACACATCCTTGATTTTGCCTAAGAGGTTGCACAGTATTATTCGACACCTCATATAGCTCCCAGTAATCTTCTGGGGCCTCTTCCGCCTCTAGATCGTCATACCCGTCCTCTGCGCAAGGGTTTCCTTACCTCCCCAGGCGTAAGCGCCTAGGGTCAGCAACGTCCCTTCTCCGCTGGGGTGCAGGATGGTCCTTCAATGGTGCCCGGGGTGGTCCCCTGGCATCTGGATGAGGCTGAACAGCCGCCGGAGTGATCGTATCTGGTGAGACTCCAGGTGGCCTCATCATAGTTTGGCTGAGTTGTTCGAATTGATCCTTCATTGCTTGTTGCGTCGCGGCAAAATATTTTAAGGCTGCAGCCACTTCCGCCATTTCGGACTGGGGCGGTGCCTGGCTGGAACTAGGCCCTCCTCCGCCAGGTGGCAGGAGAGGCGGTGGTAATTCTGGTGCCATGTGTTAACAATAAAGAGCTTCAGTAACAAGTGAGCTTAATACCTTAAAGGACCTCTTTCAATGGTGAAACAGCTCCACGCAAGGGGTGGTGCCAGGTTCACCACCAGAGTCTCTGGTGAGTTTAAGCTGAAGAAGAGGAGGAGAACTTCGAAATTCCCACAGACGGCGCCAAAATGATGATGCTAGAAATAGCACCACCCTTCGAGGTGTTTGTGATCTCAATTCAATGTTAACAATGGCAGCATAATAGTACATACACATATAGTTGAAGGGGGTGAGGAGAAGAGGATTCACACCGGAATATAAGTGGTTCAGCCAATCAGGCCTACGTCCACTGTGCAAGTATATGATATGTATCACTGTATAAGGGCTCTAATGGCCATAGATACAATCTCTCAAGCTTTCTATTTCCACTGTGTATTTGAACAGCGTTTCAACTAGGGTTGGTCCATTGGGCTTGCAAGGTAGAGGATGACCTCTATATATAGTACCTGGGGGGTGTACTGTACCCCCTATGCATGCAATGAGCATGTGTGTGTTAGCCTCACCAATATGGGAGAGCCACCTGTCACTGTCACATGTAAAGAATGATGATGAAGTATTCTCCCCACATATGGGAAATAATCTTGTTACAACTGATTTGTGTCCACGTGTCCTTATCCAAATGTCAACAGATGCTCGGCTGCTATACTGGTGCATGACCTCGGCCTAGGAGAGGCCGAGGTTGACAAGTCTAGTTACTCGTTCGATATGAGATGAACCATAGGAGTCTCGGCTTGATCTCAGCCGAGACAATGGATAGGGGTCGGCTCGGGCCGAGGTTAGGCTAGCTTACGATTGGAGCGTTCTGATGTCATGACGAGGTTATTACTGGGGCTTCCTGTGAGCTCGGCCTATATCTGGCCGAGGTTGCCTTTCCCAGATGTACGAGAGTGTTGCCGACCCTTATAATGCGTGCAATGTCCTTTGAAGAGGCTTGTGGTAGTGTCGGCCTTGGCCGACCTTGTTATGGCTGAGGGTTGATATCGCGGGCCCAAGGCTTTTCCAGTGTCGGCCATAGCCTCGGCCGAGGTTGGTGTCTCTGGACCGAGGTCACACTTGAGGCATATCATGCACTATAGTTGAAGGGTGAGTACTGCCTCAGGTGAAGAGAGTTAGCGGGGCCATTCAGAAGGGCCATCCGCCAAAATCTCAAGGAAATGTGGACGTTGTATTAACAAGCCAACAGAAGGGGAACATGCAAAGGCTTTTAAGTATAGTAGAGTATAATGACACTCAAAAATAAATTTTCGCAAATTTTAAGCTCGTGGGAGCAGCGTTGCAGTGGTGAGAGTCAGTCACCACATATGAGCAAAGATATACTATAAATATCGAGAAATTTTGGGTGCAGTTTGACTGCAAGTCCTTTCATCATCTATTCAAATAAATATGCGAAGAAAGTTTCAGGACTTGCCATAGGAGGACAAGACATGGGCCGAATATGAGTGTTGATACAAAAAAACTAGACTAGGCTAATTAATTGATCACACATAAATATAAGTAAGAGAGACAAAATATTTTTAAAGTGGTTCGGCTTAAAGAAAGAGCCTGCATCCAGTGTCGTGTATTTATTTTAGGAATGCTCAATTGCCATTTGTTTCATGTCCCTTTGATGTAGGGTTTAAAATGTATTTACATCCCCCACGGGGTGTACAAGTGTTGGAATATCAATGAATGAAATGTCTTTATATCATAGACATTTACATCTGTATAATCATTTATGTATACAAAGGTTGGCTTTTTACAGTCACTGTTGGTCGGTCTCCCTGGTGCTGGTCGGGTTTCAATGACAGGTTGGTCGGCATTCCTCAATAGTTCGGTATTTCATCCTTACTGATCATGATTATCCTTCTTCTATATTTCACATGTCAGTATCCGGTTGGTCCACATAACAGGATATTTTTTAGTATAAACAGAAGCCCCCAATGTTTCATAGTTGAAGTTTTTACAAAAGTGTGAAGCATTTAGCTCTTAAACGTTGCTCGGGCAACAACTTTGGGCTTAGTTGGTTGCCGACTTCCCATACTTGTAAAAATTATGACTTTTCTGTGGACATATAATGCGCATGGCATTTTTGTAATCATTCATCACCTTAATGAATCATTTTGGGGCAAATTTGTCTTTTCTAGTTTTAACCTCCGTCAGTTCAATCGACGCTGCCTTTTAATCATTATTTTTCCAATTTTTGAGGCAACCTATAAAGAGCGAGAAAAGCCACGATCTTTTCTTACCTTAAATCTTCTGAGTGTTTTTGGTTGTTGCATCTTCAAGCTTTCTTTTTCTATCTTGTGCGATCATTTTATGTCCTTTAGTTCTTGCAGAATCCTTAATCTCTGTAAGAACTCTTTCTATTTTCTTATATTCTTCATCATGGTTTACTCTATTGATTCTCTTGACGAATTCATAAATGAATTTAAGATTCCATCTTGGGTTGATCTGGACCACACTACTTTGTCTGCTGATTTTTTCTCACTTGCTGAGGGTCACTGGTTTCCCTCTATCTTTATAGCTGAGTGTGGGTTTACCTTTCCTCCCAACCCCTTGTGCCATGAGTTTTGTCAATACTTTGACGTTGTCCCAGCTAGGGTAGCCCCTAACACCTAGAGGGTTATAAATGGAGTATATAGGTTGAATTAAATCCATGGAACCCATCTAGGGATTCCAGAAATAACGTTTTGTTATAAATGGGTGACTAGTGACACCACTTTTTATTTAAAGACTAGGGTTGTAAACAAAGCGTTAGTAGTCAATCTTTCAGACTCTATTAGGGATTATTTTGAGCATGGAGTTGTTGTAAAAAATTAGCAATATGCCCCTTTGACTGGGAATGTTGAGTACCAGGGGCCTAGATGCCCTCCTTTTGGCAATGGGATAGGTTATTCCTCATTTAAATGTCTCACCCCGTACATACTTGTTTAAATGTAATACTAATTGTTATTTTGTAAATTTTGATTGCAGTTGATCAGAAGAGACGATGCCCAAAGGAGAGTGAAGTGAAACTCAGGGAGTTGAAATTCATTTAGGGACTTCATCAGAGGATTGGCGAGGAGCACATTAGGTCTGCATCCTATTTGTTGCAGTACAAGAATACAGTTTCTTCCTTTATTGCTCGTCCCACAATAGTCACTCCTTCCCCTGTAATTAACCTTGATCGGGAACCTTTTTCTATCTCCTCAGTTACTACATCTGGCAGTGGTGATCTTGCTGCCCACTCCCCTACTTCCTTGGATTCAAACTTACCTCATATCACTGCTATAGAAAAAAGGAAATTTTCTAATAAGCTGATAAGAGGGTGAAAAGTAAAGATGAAACTGGTAAGAAACCCCCAACCAAGAAAGTTGAAGAGAGCCCTTGAAAAGAATAAAGAAAGGTCTTCCTTCTAAGTTAGCAGAAGGTTCTTCTACCCTTCCTGACCAGCGAGAGTTTGTCGATATATCTTCTTCTGCCTGTCCAGTGGTTTTTGGCCCTGGATTGGCAAGACAACTAATAAAGTTTAGGACTTCACTAGACCACAGGGGTGCCGCGACTGCACTACCTCGTTCCAAAAGTTCTGATAGAGATTCTCAAAACCTTGTTATGGTATATTCTTTTACCTTCTTTATTTTTCTGTCTCTTTATTTGTTCTTTATAATACTGACTTTCCTTATTATCTTTGTGTAGTTCCTCGTTGACTTTAACATGTTGGAGAAATATGAGGCTTTGAGAGATTTTTTTAGGGAAGTTGAAGAGGATTTTTATAAGTGCTTGATTCCCAACAAGCACTGGCCAATGAACAGAAGAAATGGGAGGAAAAGGTGAAAGTTGCTGAATGAGCTGCTGAAACTGCTCGAGGTCTAACTGATAAGTTGCAGAAAGACTTAGATGCTGAGAAATTCAAGACTGCCCAGCTACAGAAGGATTTAGATGTTGAGAAGGTGAAAAGGACTAAGGTCAGGGAGGTCGGCTTCAACAGAGGCTGGGATAAGGCCATTGGAGAAGCTTCTTTGCAAATTTAGTTTGGGAAGAAGAAATGCTTCAAAGATGGTTGGTCAGCTACCCTGGTGGAGGTCGGCACTCCAAAATACTCCGAGTTGTTCTTACAACATGATCCTGGGGCACCTCTAAATATGGATGAAGAAGTTAATGATGATGGGCGTTCCAGTGAATCCCTTATAGTGATGGAGTTTGTAGATCAACACTAGGATGTTGATTCTTCTGCCCCTTCTACAGTTAACCCTCCTCCTCCTTCTACCCCTGCTTCTACTTCAGCTAATCCTGAGGCAGATAAGAAGAAGGTGTAGATCTGAGCAGCTTTTTATTTCCCTTTCTCAGTAGTTGTACTTTTTCTTTTTCTTCTTGAAATTGCACCTCTAATTCCCCCCTTTATTAATGAAAAGAGAAATTTTTTTATTCCTTCGCTTATATTTTTCCATGCTCTGCACCTTGTTGATTGATGATTTTATTCTTCTTAATAGTTTATGGATGAATTGGAATACTTCTCATCTACTGACTCTGAGCTACTCTAGAGGTGTAATGAGATTTTCAAAGCTGGTCACTTATCTCTGTCTGCGGCCGACCTACTGAAGTTGCTCGGGGAAGGGGTATCCAAGCAAGCCAAAGAAGCCTGTGTTCATCTAAAGTGTCTTCTTAATCGAGCAGTATCCAATAACGTTACCTACTATGAAATAATTGAAGAGCTACATGAGGACCATAATGAAGCTAAGGCATGTTTGCATGAGGATTATGGGAAGGAGCTCCAGGCCCTTAGTGAAGGTTGGGGCTTTAAGCAAAAGTTGGATAAATTTGCCTCCCATTTTCGAAGGCAAGAATTCCTGCTTAAACGTGAAGTGGAGGAAGCAAGGGGAATTGCTAAGCTTCTAGAAGAGGAGAACAACAACTTGAGAGATGAAATTGATACCTTGAAGTCATCCACTACTGTTGTCACTACTACAGATGAGTTGGAGGCACTAAAGAAATCAAAACATGCTTCTTCATCTTCCCGAGCTAGAGTTAAACCTGATCGAGGTACTACAGAGGAAATCAGGACCCAAAAGACCCTTACCAATCAAGCTGCATAATTAAAAGCCAAAAATCAAGCCATTTCTGAGATGTCCCAGAAGCTACAGGACTTGTCCTATCCACTCAATCTTCTCAATTAAAAGCTAAGGATGGATTGTTAAAGAAACTGTATTACCAGGTTGACAGATTGACCTTTTAATTCCATAAACAACCAAGGGAAGTATGGATGGAAGAGTACAATGAAGCTCTGGGGCATCTTAATGACAAGCTTTAACAAGCTAAGAATGAGAGATATAAATAGGGTTAGATGAATGCTTTGATAGTGATAAAGGTGGATCAAAATAACCAACTATGGGACTGATGTGATCCAGTATTTCTTGACCTTGGCAATCTCCCTTTTAAATTAGATGTCAATTGGATTCTTGTCCGACATATTCCTCAATACTTGATTTCAAAGT
Organism: Sambucus nigra; assembly: GCA_949130495.1. Classification (NCBI taxonomy): domain Eukaryota; kingdom Viridiplantae; phylum Streptophyta; class Magnoliopsida; order Dipsacales; family Adoxaceae; genus Sambucus; species Sambucus nigra. The sequence goes on along the minus strand of OX422213.1, from coordinate 557,565,525 downwards.
ATTTGGGAGATTATGAGCTTCATGGTGAATTAAAGATCGTCCGACCTCCTCACCTGCTTGATCGTCCCAATAGCAGCAATGCCAGAATGCTTCAGGATTTTAACTTCATTAATTCTCCTTACACTTTAGATGATTATCCCGCTATAATGGATCCTGTTTCCAAAGCTGAAGGGAAACGTCCTACAGAATGAGTCTTTGTACTTTGTTTTGTTAACACGGTCAAGTAATTAATTTGGTTTAATGAAATGGAAATTTGATCAACTTATCTTGTGTTGAATTTTAATCCTTTCTTTATCATTAGTTCTATTGATACACTTTGATTAAAATCTAGGTTGAGTATCAATTACCAATGAATGCAGATGTTCTACTAGCATACTTAGATTAAAATCTAAATTTAGAGCTGGGTAGATGAATACATAGGTTTTATTAGCATACTTAAATTAAAATCTAAATTTAGAGGTAGTTACCCATATGTCTCCAAAGGTTTTACTAATGCACCCAAGTGTTAGGTTTTTGCATTAGATATCAGTGGTGTGACCAGGCGTTTGTGGAATATGTGCTTACATTCCTCTTGAGTAATCTTTGCAACGTTCTTCCTATACTTTGCCCAGTGGGATGAACATCTTGTTTTATCCTTATGTTTGTGGACCAAATTTCTTGAGGACTTAGCGTCTTGTTGACTTGGACTTTGCGTATCAGCGATCAAGTTTGTGGCTTTTTCAAGCAACTTATTATTTGTGTCGAGCAACTCTCTTATATTCTTGTGAAGTTTGTGGCTTTTTCGAGCAACTTTTAGGAAAATATTTTCTTAAATCGAGCAACAATTTGTGGCAATAACTTCAAACTTTTATAGTAGTGCATAACACTAGTACTTCCAAAAACTTTAACAACAAAAATTGATGGAACAAAGTATTTTACTGATGCGAAATTTGATTGCAAACGGATTACAACTGATAACATCATTGGTAATATTTTTCTGAGATGCTCGGCATGCTATGGGTTTTTGAATTCTTTACCTTCCAAGGTTTCAATTCGATAAGTTCCAGGTCGGATAACTGTTAAAATACGGTATGGCCCATGCCAATTGGCTTCAAGCTTGTTATTTTTCTGCAGCACTTTCTTCAGCACATAATCTCCTTCCTTCAAGTTGGTTGGTTTCATCCTTTTATTGTAAAAATGGGTTGTCCTTTATTGGTAGGCTGTATTTCTCAGGGTAGCATCTTCTCTTACTTCTTCCAGCATATTTAGATCCAACCTTCTCATTAAGTCACTTACATTAGAATTAAAATTTAAAACTCTATGGGATGGTAAGCCCAGCTCGACAAGTATAAAATCTTCAGTCCCAAATGTTAACATATATGGGGATTCACCAGTTGTTATTCTCAAGGTTGTTCGTTATGCCTACAAGACATAATGTAGCTCATTTATCCAGTTTCTCTTGGCATCATCAAGCCTTTTCTTCAACCCATTAAGCAAAGTTATGTTAAAACTTTAGTTTATCCATTACTCTGAGGATGTCCTGTAACTGAATGCAATTTTTGAATATTGGATTGAGCTCAGTAAGTTGTGAATTCATAATTGTCAAATTGTGTTCCATGGTCAGTATTGAAAGCATGGGGCAACCCATACCTACAGATGATGCTTTCCCGTATAAACTAATAGACCTTTTCATAAGGCATGTCTATCAAGGGCTCTGTCTCAACCCATTTTATAAAATAATCTACTGCGCTAATCAAGTATTTAAATCTTCCTCGGGTGGTCGATATTGGTCCGACCAAGTCTATACCCCACGTGGCAAATGGCCATGGTGAAGTGATTGGAGTGAGAGCAGACTGTGGAGTTTTTCGAATGGTGGAGAATCTTTTACATTTATCACACTTCTTGGCAAAGGTTGCTCAGTCTGCTCGCATTGTTGTCCAATAATATCCTTGCACACTGATTCTCTACAGAAGTGTTCTCCCCACTATATGAGCTCCACATAATCCTTCATGCACCTCCTGAATTAGGTCTTGAACCTATGATGGATGCATACAGCATTGCAAATTGGTTATTACTCCTCTCCTGTACAAAACACCTTTGTCTAACATATACCGAGTTTCTTTATACTTCAGCTTCTTGGCTTCCACCATATCTACTGGTAGAGTTCCCTCTTCAATGTATGCTCTGATGGTAACCATCCATGACGGCCTCATATATATGGCAATAAAATTGATCATCAGATCTTAATCTATGCTCCAATTGGCCAAAATCTCAATAGGGATAGTTCGTCGAAGTTTAATCCTGGTAGCTAAGGCTAGCCGATCAAGGGCATCAGCTCGAGCGTTCTCTAACCTTGGGATTATATTCATCCAAAAAATTGGAAATTTTGTAATTACTTTCATTGCCTTGGATAGATACGTGGCTTTTAACTCTCCTTTAGCTCCATATAAACCCAGTATTTGGTTCACCACCAGCTGAGAGTCACTGTGTGCTACAACTTTTTTGGCACTAAATGATTGGGCTAAATTTAAGCCCACAATGAGGGCTTCATACTCTACTTTATTATTTGAATCCTGGAATTGAAAATGCCGAGCATACTCAATATTAATACCATCAGGAGTGTTAAGTATTATACCTGCTCCACTACCGATTGCACAAGATGACCCATCAACATATAAATTCCATATTGGGGTGTTGTTGTCAAATGCTTGGTCTATTAAACTCCCATAGTGGAATATTTTCTTCTCTAGCTTCTTCATATTTCCTGCGTTCAGGAAGAGGAATTTGGTAGGTTGACAACTGCTTCTTTTATTAAAAGTTCCTCAGGAGTATTCTTGTTAACATCACATCCTCCTAATTCTCAGCCTGTTCACTTTGTTGCTCGGGGACCTCAGAATAAGTGAACTTAACTATAAAATTTTCCATTACTTAGCCTTTCAAAGAATACCTTGTTTCATATATGATATCATACTCCCCTAATTCCACAGCCTAATACATTAATCTACTAGATTTTTCCGGTTTATGCAAAGCCTGCCTTAGAGGCATATCAGTGTAAACTACGATTGTATGGGCTTGGAAATAAGGTTTCATGCATCTAGACACTTCGATCAATGCTAATGCCAATTTCTCTAGGCGAGGGTACTTGATTTTTGCTCCTCGAAAATAATTATTGGTATAGTAAATGGGTTGTTGAACTTCATTCTCTTCTCGAATCAATGAAGAACTCACGGCTGACTCAAAAATAACTAAGTACAGGTATAATTTCTCACCTGTGATTGGTAGGGATAACAATGGAGGTGACCCTAAATGCTTTTTCAAATCCACAAAAGCTTCTTCACATTCTTCGTTCCATTCAAAGCTTTTTCTGAGTACCTTGAAGAACGATAGGCACTTATTTGTAGCTCGGGACACAAATTTGTTTAGTGCTTCTAGTCATCCAGTAAGCCTTTGCACATCTTTCTTGTAGGTTGGGGATTGAATTTCAATTAATTCCTTGATCTTATCTGTATTTTCTTCAATTCCCCTTTGATTTACCATATACCCGAGGAATATTCCTTCTTGCACTCCAAAAATGCACTTGGTCGGATTCATCCTCATTCGGTGCTTTTCAAGTTGATCAAAATTCTGGCTAAGGTCGGCAATGTGATCAAACGCCTTTTTACTCTTTGTAAGCATATCATCCATGTAGACTTCCATATTCTTGCCTATTTTCTCTTCGAAAACCTTATTGACTAGCCTTTGATATGTAGCACCTACATTTTTTAAACTAAAAGGCATAACATTATAAAAGTATCTTCATCGGGGAGTGATGAAAGAAGTGATTTCCATGTCTTCAGGTTTCATTTTTATCTGGTTATAACCAGAATAAGCATCCATAAAGCTGAGGAGTTCATGTCCTGATGTAGCATCCACGAGTTGATCTATTCGGGGAAAATAAAAGTGATCCTTTAGACATGCTTTATTTAGATCTGTGAAATCTACACACATTCTCCACTTGTTGTTGTTCTTCTTTACCATAACTACATTGGCTAACTAATTTGGATATTTCACTTCATTAATAAAAGATGTTTTCTGAAGCTTTTTGACTTCTTCCTGTATGGCTTGGTTCTTCTCGGGATTGAACGTTCTTCGTCTTTGCTTTACTGGTTGAACTTATGTGTTTAAATTGAGCTCATGGCAAAGAAAATTGGTATCTATCCCAGGCATATCTTCGTGACTCTAGGCAAACACATGCTTTCTCTGTCTAAGGAATTTTACCAGTTCCTGTTTAAGAACATGATCTAGCGTTGTCCCTATCTGAGTGATGCGCTCCGATTTATCATCGTCTAACACAATGATTTCAATTGCTTCCATAATCTATCCTTTTACCAACTCTTTTTCCTCCCTTGGGTCTAAGGTTTTAACCTTAGATTATTCATCAAGCTCAGAAGTATCCACTTGGTAGGTAGTGGTTTTCTTCTTTATTTCTTCCAAGTTTTCTTGCTCGGCAGAAGAATAGTAACACTCTCGAGATACTTTCCAATCACCTTTCATAAGTCCCACACCAAAGTTAGTAGGAAATGTTAAACACTGATGTACAGTGGATGGTACTGCCTCAAACTTCTCTAGCCCTACTCTTTACATGATTATATTGTAAGTTGAATAGACATTTTTATCCCTTACAAATAAACAGATCTTCTTTGTTCAGTAAGTTGGCCATGTGCCGATCATCACCTCCATCTTAATGGTTCTCAAAGAAAAGACTTTCTCACCTGCAAAGCCTATTAGTGGTTAATGATAGGTCTTTAATTAGCTGACTTTAAAATCTAAGTTACTGAAAGAAAGATAAAATATGATATCCTTCGAGCTGCCATTATCTACTAGTACTCTAGAGATAATGATTTATTTCTTTCTGACTTTGATTACTAGTGGGTCGTCATGTGGATATAGTACCCTTGAAAGATCATTGTTAGAGAAACCAATTTCCAGTTTATCTTTGCTAACCTTCCTTGGTCGATCATCCTCGATAAGGTTGATCCTCTGTATGTACGAGCAAGCTTGTGCCTCATTGAAGTAAGCTTTTTATTCTGCTGTTTGATCTCCTCACGCATCTCCACTTGTAATCATGTGGCAATCAAAAGAACCAAAATTGATACTAAATACCTCGCGTTCCGGTTGCCTGGGTTTTTTGGGGAGATCGAGATCATCATCATGGTGATCTTCTTGAGTTCTTTTCTTCTCCTCATTGGGCTTGTAAGGATATTTTGATATATGTCGAACTCTTTTATTATTCTATTGATCAACATACTGACTCAACTTTTCTCATCGGATGAGAGTTTCAATCTCATTTTTAAAAGATATGCAATTCTCTGTCATATGACCATGATCCCTATGGAATTCACAGTACTTAGTCTTATCCCTTTTGATCGGGGAACTTCTCAACTTATCAGGCCAACGCACATCTTTATTATGCTTGATTTCTTCCAAAATATGGTGAATTCCCATGGTTAGTGAAGTATAAATGTTGTACTTCTTGAGTCACTCCAAAAATCCTTTTTGTTTTGATTACATGTGTTATTTAAGGTTTTTATGATCTTTCTTATCATTTTTGCCATCAACTTTTGTGCCCGAGCTATGCTTGGCCGCCATTGCTTCCTCGGTATTCATGATCTTTGCTGATTTAGCCATCAATTCTGCCATTGTCTTCGGAGGGTCTATGGTCAGAGTGTAATACAGTTTCTCAGAGAGCAGTCCACCCATAAGGGCAGTTATTACAGTATTTTCCTCATAATCCACAACTTCTAGTTTCTCGTTATTAAAACGAGTGATGTAATCTCTGGTGCTCTCTCCTTTTTTCTATCTCACACTATGCAAGTGTTCCACCATTTTCACAGGTTCTGCTTAAAAGCAAAAGTTGTTAATGAATAGCTCGGCCAGTTGGCTGAAACTAGAAATTTATCCTCGGGGAAGACTATCATAGCATATTTGGGCAGATTCAGTAATAGTTCCAGAAAATGCTCTACACCTCATTTTATCGGGAAAGACATAAATATCATTAGTCACTTGATATTATTCTATGTGAAGAATGGGATCAGTTTTTAAATCATATTTGGGTGTTACTACTAGAGCCTTAACCTTTAATGGAGTTGGGAAATCCATAATTGCCTGCACAAACGAAGATCCTTTGACAAAATTTCTTTCAGTGGGTTTTTGGCCTTCGCAATTTCTCCTAATCTATCATCCAATCTCTGTATGGAGCCCTTTCATGCATCGTTGGCAGCACCAGATCTATGAGTTGCAACCTTGTTATTTGTTGAGCTTTCTTCCTGAAGTTGTTGTTCGGTCCAAGAAGCAGTTCGTCAGGCATTTGATCTAGACTCAGTTGTGCCTTCCCTTCGATCAGATGGTCATCGGGTGTTACCTAACATTTCCCTAAAAATAATGTTATTCCTCCTGGTACCCAAATGAACGCGGGGAGAAGCATGACTTAATCTCTCTAAGGCACTTGGCCTTGGAGAATAAGATTATGTGTGGAAAGATTCTGATGTCCTGAGTAATGAATTTGACATTGGATGGTAAGAGACATCTCTTGTCGTCTTTGATTGGCTGCGCCGACCACCTCTTAGTGGTGGTGGTGGTGGCATATTTCCCTGAGCAGATAGGGCAGGTGCCTTGGCTTGAAGAGTTTGTGCAAGTTGTCTTATAGTGTCTTGCATAGCCTCTTGGCCTCTTGCAAGACTGGCTAGAATTCCAGTTAAATCATTTGCAGATGGGGGAGCAGAAGGGACAAGCAAAATACCCTCATTCCTGAGACTTGATTCAGGAATATCAGCCATTTGGAAGTTTGAATGAATGAGATCGATTAGAAATATCTCTTCCATAGATGGCACCAATCTGTTGATGCAAAAAACTAGACTAGGTTAATTAATTGATTACAGATAAATATAAGTAAGAAAGATAAAAGATTTTTAAAGTGGTTCGGCTTAAAAAAGAGCCCGCATCCACTGTCATGTTTTTATTTTAGGAATGCTCAATTTCCTTTGGTTTTATGTCCCTTAGATATAGGGTTTACAGTGTATTTATAGCCCCAGGGGGTGTACAAGTGCTGGAATATCAATTAATGGAATGTCTTTATAGCGTAGACATTTACATATGTACAATCATTTATGTATACAACTATTGGCGTTTTACTGTCACTGTTGGTCGATTTCCCTGGTGCTGGTCAGGCTTCAATGTCAGGTTGGTCGGCATCCCTCAGTAGGTCGGTATTTCATCTTTACTGATCATGATTATCCGTCTGCTATATTGAACGTGTCAGTATCCGATTGGTCCACATAACAGGATAATTTTTAGTATCAACAATGAGGAAGAATTTTCTTATTTTGTGAACTTCGTACCCGACAAGGTGGATAGGAAGGCAAATGGGTCTTTAAGTTTGATGATGGACTCACGAGTAGAATTCGCCAACACTTATAGGGAAATTCGACTTGGATAACTTATGTTGATGTCCTCAATGACATACTGTTACCATGTCAATATTAATTATTCCATGAGAAGGGAGGAAAGAGATTAGAGAGTCGAATTTGCAGGACAATATTGGATATAATCTGTGTTAGTGAGGCACCACAGGGGGGATAGCAAAGAGAGGAAACATTTAAAAGATTCAAATCAAGGGAATTTTGATCGAGTGAAGGTATATTCATATAGGGCCATCAGGTCCAGCAACGTATTCAACAGGGCCAACGGAGCTAAGGGAAGAACTGGGGTAGACATCAGAACTGAGGCTACGAGAGCTAAAGAGTAAAGCAGACCCTACATGGCTAGTGGGGCCAGAGACAGGGATATTATATAGTAAGGTGTTTCATATGTGGAAAGAAGGACCACATGCGTTGATCGTGTCCCCAGAGAGATAGGGAACAAGAGCAAGGTGCTCGGTAGGGGCAACAGTTACCGCAGTTTTTGGTTTAGATTAGATATGAGTACTACGTCAAAGAACCATATGAACAGCTAGTGCCTTTGGCAATGGAAGGTATGATTTTTATCCTTTAGAAAATTGGGCAAGTTTTACGTGACATGAATACGTCACAGTATTTTGTTAGCACTAGATTCGTGTGGGAGATGGGTTTAGTGGATGTATCATTAGTGTCACTACTGTGTGTTTATGTTTATCGTTGAGTAACGGATGTCTCTTTGGTTCCATCTACAAGGAAGTGGGTGCAGACATTGAGAGGATATGTTTTAGTGGATTACTCATATACGAGAGAGATATTATGCGAGTATGATGTTATCCTGGGTATGGAATGGTTAGAAATGGCTTGAAAGACAGTAGATTGTTATAGAAAGGCTATTGTATTCTCTATTCCAGGGTAGGATGTGTTATTTTTCTGATGTCTCACCTGAAAGAAGGCTGAGCCTGCGTATATACTATGGAGAGAACAGTTGTCTAATTATATTCGATCCTGGTATATAAGGACTTTACTGATGTGAGTCAAGGTATATCAGGTGTATCGTCGAGCGAAGAGAATTAGCTCTTTATTGATTTAGCATTGGGGAATTAGTGATAGTGTGATCGTTGTACTCTAAGACTCCTTTAGAGAGGTGCGAGTTAAGGATTAGACTTATACGTCGGGGTATAGGATTTTAAGTGCCCTTGATATGTTTTTTTGGTCAAAGAACATCGATGACAGATAATGTTAAGTGATAGGACATTAGAGAAATTCCTTGGTTGGATTCGGTTGCCTGACGTTCCGTGCATGGACCTTAATAACGTCGGGAGTTAAGAGATGTTGTTCGATGCTAGGACATTAGTTTTGAATGATGATCATTATACGTGCAGAGAGAATAATTTGATCAGAGATCTATTATATGATATGAGGTCAGTGGAGTCGGGTAGTGCTATGTAGGAAGCACTGTGAAAATTATTGCACCACTAGTTAATGGGTGGGGTCATCTCCAGAAGAAGTAAATGGTGTAATTACGCTGAGCATGGGGGACTAAGCTTGAGATAAATATATTTTTCTGTGTTGGTTGTGCAGATATGCACGGGATATAGGATGTATGGGCACCCTGATTAGTTCTATTCTCAAAATTATTCCAGAAATAGAGATGCTCTAAGAAATGTGTTGAACCGTCTGCTCGTGGGACGGTAAAAGCAGAAGTGGAAAAGTAGAAAAAGCATAAGTGGAAAAGTAAGATGGACTGAACTTCTATTAAGGAAGTATATATATATATATATATATATATACACACACACACACACACACACATAACAACAAGGTTATCTAGCACACCTGAGATGGGTTCAAAAACTGTGGAGACATAAGTGAGAGATCTTTCTCTAGCCAAGTGAGGGGCCAACAGTTTTGGTGAGTAGAGAGGATTCATACTCAGAAAATTTTGTGGATGTCTTGTGCATAAATAGGATGTTGATTTTACGAGGCAAAGAGGACCCAGAAAGTGCGCAGTTTGGAGCAGACACACGGGTCACTAATTTTGGAGTACCCTATGAAGGGAAGTAAGTGTATCACACGACATGGGATATTGAATGTGTGAATCCGTATGCAGTGATAGATAGTGAAGTTTCCTCTAGGTGAACCACTCGTAAATGGGAAGAGGTTGGTCTGAGGCGATCCACCAGAATTATTGATGAATCTAGTGACGAAGTTGATAGACAGATTGATGGAGTTCATCCATGTGGCCAACCCCCATGTGATAGCATTAAGTCAAGGATGATGATGATGATCTTATTCGATATTTCCCATTTTTTTTATTTCTAACTATGTGCACTGGAAAGTGTGTCTGAGGTAAGTACTTTAAGCCGTTAGATGGGCAAGTTTGGCAAGCGATAGTTAGAGGCTGGTCTCCACCAACGTGTTTAGTAGGAGAAGTTCATGTTCCTAAACCCATAGAAAAATGGAGTGAGGATGAGAATAAGCTAGCAAACTATAATTCAAATAGTTTAAGTTCTCTTTTTAGTGCGGTCACACCGGAGGAGTTCCATTATATTGTGGCATGCGAAATGTGTAAAGAGGCTTGGGATACATTTAGGCAATATGAGTGGGGAAAGCTTAAAGTGTTTAGCATCTTGGGTGGTATATATATATATATATATATATATATATATATTAGTGGGTGTGGGTGCTTATACTTCATTGATATCTTAGGTATATTTATATATGTGGTATCATTTGTTTGTGTCTTTTCTTCTACATTTAATCCTTATATGCTATTTGCTCATATTGGTATCTATCTTTTTGCGACATTTCATTGGTATCCCATGCTTATCTTAGTTTATTCTAGTTGGTATCATTTTGCTATAGTATCATATTTGGTATCTATCACTACACCAAAACTGGCGAATTGTCACGGTCAAAAACCTTGACAAGGCAGACTTGTCACGGTCAAATACAGTGATAAGTGTTAGGGTGACAACTTTTGTTGTCACGGACTTATCACGATCAAAGTACGCGACAAGAATAAATTATCACAGACTTTGACCTTGACATGCCCGTGACAATTATTAACTTTTCACGGACATCTCACGGTCAAAGTCCGTGACAAAATTTTTTTGTAACGGACCTGTCATGGTCAAAGTCCGTGACAAAATTGGCCAACATTTAAAAAAACTGCTAGGCAGTTATGGCCACTGCCACTGCCCAGCAGTCTATTTTGACCTGTTACAAAAAATAGATATATATACATCTCAACTAATTCAATCATTCATAAGATCTAAAGCCATACAACATTCATTCAATCATTATATCAAAATAAAGAATAAATAACATTCAATACTCAAAGTTGTTGTTCATAATCATAATAAAAAAATAGTAATCAAATTATTACAAAAAATCGTTCATTCGCCATCACTTCGAGGAAGAAGGTAGGTCATACTATATATGAATTGAGACAACCCTCAATAGTAGTAATGCCACACTACTCAGTCAACCACAAGGGATCATTCTCTTTTTCCCACGTACACATTCGCGACGAGGACATGTGCCTCGTGAGGTTGCAATGAACGATTATATAATATGTGACACCCCGCCTAATTAAATACCGGGTGATCAGTCCTTTATTAAATTAAAATCAAGATGATCGGTCAGTTCATTCTTAGCATCACTGTTGTAAAATAACTTTTCCAATTTAAACACCCTAAATAATTAAGATATGTGTCAAAACCATTTTAGACATTACTTTCCAAATTTTATTTAAAACCAATATTTTAAAACTTTACATAATTCATAATTTAAGAACCAACCAACAAATATACTGGAACAAACAATCCAATGAATTAAGCATCCAACTAATTGATTCCAACATTTAAACTTAAAGGAAAAACATCCTGACAGTAATAAATCTCAAAGTGTAAATATTGGGAATAAACAAATCACAATATCCGATAAACAACTGAATAATGGAAAAAGGGCGACACATGCCCAACTGAATAAATAGTGCTAGACGTGGAATCAACAAATGAGGTCGTCTAAGCAAGAGGCCTGCAACTCGCACCTAAGTTGTAGCGCGTTCCTTCCAAAGGATCCTATGCAAGACGCCCATGTGGCTGGGCACCTGAAATATATACATATATATACAAGAAATAAGATAAAGTAGAAAACGGGTCAGAGCCCGATTGTAAAAACAGTTTAAAATTAGTTCAGCAAGTATTTAAAATGTTTACTGGCTAATGCAACAACATATTAGTGCGGCACTCCCTTGATAAATTCTCACCTCTCTTCTAATGTGCACACCTATCGCACTAATCTTCTCAACAGTTTAACTTATCTTATCTTAAGTCACTCGTAAGATTTTAAACTGACAAATTTAATTGTTCAAGAGGTTAATTTTATTTGACAGCAAAGTTCTCATCTAAACCTTATTTGATAATAAAGTTTCTCAGTAATATATCATACTTTTCAACCACTTATTCCCCAGTCAAAATAAATATTCTTTTCTTACATACCATAGTCACAGTAGGTAGTCCCCAAATTTCAGATTTTAAATATATATATATTTTAACAGCACCCCACATAAAATCTATGGTGCGGGCATACTCTGCTATCTAGTCTCCGTATTACTCATACTAAGGGAAATACTAGTTCGGAATCACTCTCGAACTGTATTAACACAAAACACATACAAAATGAGGCGAAGCATAGTTTTCAAGTCCTAAGAGGATAGCACATACCTTCACGTCTCTTAGGACCGTCTGGCTATCGATCTGATAGCCTGTACCTAGGATTCCTATCTTCTAGGGTACGAGTCAATATCCCCCATAAAGGTCCCATCGAGATAAGACTGTCCCAGCGCGGTAACCTCAGGGATAGCGAGTAGAGCGGGCATGATTTTTACACGTATATAGTATATGCATAAACGCAGTCATATAAATATATTACTATTACCATATCAAGTTTAGATACATTCTCACGACCCATAATTATGATATTTATCCTTATTACTCATTATTTAGATATCACGTATAACGGTTCGTCTCTTATTTTAATTTGTGGGATTATTCCCAACTTATCAAGTGACACTCGTGGATTTCTATCTTCCCAAGTGAAATTTCAATAGGTACTCATTTATTTTACAACGTAACTACCTTACGCGTCTCCCCCTTAAATACATAGTTCCATCATCCCTTATGTGTAAAACATCCCCGTGAAATGTAAATCTCGTCTTACATTAAAGGTCCCATATTTTTAATAAGTCCTACTGGTCTTCTTTATCTTCCAAAATATTTTAATAAGAATGCCCAAAGATTATTAATCATTTAAATTGAATTTAACTATTTAGAAGGGGAAATATGAGTCTGCCAGGAGGGGTCTATCGATCGATAGCAGGAGCTCGATCGATCTATGCGTCGATCGATCAATACTCCTGGTTCGATAGATCGATCAAACGGGTATGGCAAATCTGCAGAATACCAGTTACGGGAAGTATCATCCAAAATCATCCAAATCCGAAATTTATACCACAAAAATTCTAAACCCAAGTGAACAATATTCTACGTAAGGCATGCGAGTTTTCATCAAGAATCATGGATTAAAAGGGCCAAAATCTATACAATTCTCATGAACCCTAAAAATTTCTTTAACTTAATTCTTCTCATTCTTTTTCCAGAATTTCTACTTCTAATCGAACAAAAATTCGTGGTTCAACCTCTACATATGGAGGGGATTTACAGAATAATGTTTATATCTCTACAACATGCAATTTCTAATCTCCAACATGGGTTTTCTTTTATAAAAACTCATCATAATCAATCCTAAACTAATATGAATGAAGCATTAACTAAATTAAGCAAGATAAATACTTGCCTGGGAATTTTCGATTCAGATTTGTGGATGAAATAAGTGTGGTGGTGATCCTCGTTGCGCGATCTAACTTTTGGCGGTGACGGCGGTGCAAACGGAGGGGTTCTTGGCCTAGAACTCCTTGGTAAGCTCTTCCATTCCTTCTCCAATGGTCGTCTTTTGGGTTTTGGTTGTGTTAACCCTAGAAGACAACCCTAAGCATCTGATATAACCTAGAAAATTCGTAGGTTTACAAGGCCAAAAATACAAAATGCCTAAAACGCCCTCCCGGGGTGTTAATTAAGCCTAAAAATCCCCCGAGACCCAAACTAAACCCCCGGGTACATTATTTTAACTATCTCGACCCTTCCGGACACTTTGGCGCACTCGAAATTATCATACGAGCGACTTATAATTTATTCACTTTTATTAATCAATATTTAGTCCCGACACGACACGGGCGCGTCCCGACTTAAATTTCCAACATTGTCATTTTATTCACTCGTGACATTTAATAGAACAAATATTATATATTACTTTGTTCATTAGTAATATTCAACAAGTTTCCAATAATTACTAACTCTCGTCACGTTAGGAATTATAAAAATAATTAATTTTCAGATTTATATTAAATTAATAACACATTAAATTTAATAAATCCCCAAAATTTAGAAACATAAAAATACGGGGTATAACATAATATAGTACCAGGGCGCATATCCGGGTCCCTCAACCACTTAGCTATTTAATTGTCACCCCGTGTCTACTATATACAAAATAAGTTAACCAATAGTTGAAACTGGCCATGGGACGGTGGTATGAAGCGAATAAGTCATACGTAGATGGGGGTATCGATGAGGGTGAGGGTGAAAAAGACGGAGCAGTGGTCCCCCCTGATTTGGACCCAACCTAGCCTTTAAAATCACCCTTGATATAGTCAAACAATTTATGCATCATTCCCTTCAAGTTTTCTAACTTCTCGTTGTGGTTGGTCGACAACTCATCCACCTTGCGAGCTAGCCCAGTGTTGCTCGACGCAATCCCGACGAGCTTTGACTTCCGCACCCAAGAGCTCACCCCCAAAGTACAGACTTTGTGATCTTTCCTGAACACTTGGTTGAGTGCATCCGTAGCAAGAGATGCCTTATCGGTTTCACTCTGGGAGTTGTGCACTTCCTTAAGCTTTTTTCAAAACAACAAAAAGGTAAACGGTTAGATAAATTAATAAAAAAAAATATGTGATTATAAATTTTTATTTTATAATGTAATTAAATTTTAACTCACAATATAAGCGGTCACGTTTGGATTGACCTCTGTATCCTTTCCCTTCTTTGTTTGAATTTCCACATAGGCATCGAGACTATGTAGCTTATCCCCAAGGCCATTCCCTGTCTCCTGAAATAAAATAATGCAAAATTAGTAAATTAGTATATAATTATCACTAAATAGAATAAAATGAAACTAAAATGAAAGAACATTCAAAACTTACCATCTTATGCTCCACCTTGTCATAAGACGTATGCCTAGAGTAGTGCATGTAAACCTTCTTGGCCTGATTTGCCCTTTCCTATTGATTAGAGGATAATTGCATATTCGAGACCTCATTATCGACAAACTGTTGCCAGCTTGCCAATGAGATTGACTCTTTCAAGGGTACTGTGTCCCTAAGTCACAAGATGGACTCCCTGTCCTGGCCAAAGTACCGTACGCGCATGTTTTTCTTCCACGTTTTATACCGATCTCTTAATTGTTCCTATATGGAGTTGCGTAATGTGGGGGCAAGCCGAATTGTTCCTGTCAAAAGAATACAAAATAAAAAGAATGTGAGTTAGTAGTATTTAAATAATAAAATATAAATATAAATACAAAACATACAAAACAATAAGAAAGTGAGGAAGTACTTGTAATGCTCCACATATGGCCATCTTAATCTCGTAGGGTACATTCCTCCAATCCGTGTACCCGGGGCCAAAAATCGTCTTCAACAACTCTAGGGCCCTAGTTTGTAAGCCCATCTTGTTCTCCACTACGGTCCCTAATTTGCCCTAATTTGGGGGCCTAATGTTAGACGATCCTTTCTCTCTCCCGCTTCCCTGACGCCCTGATGTATACATTTCCTGCACAAATTATTGTTATTAGAAGAAACATATATATGAGAAATTGATCATATCCAAATGAATAAAATTATTAAATTAATTAAAATCCAAATGAATCAAAGTACTAGAAGAATACAAGTTCAAGACATTATAAGAATACAAATCTATATCATAAACCAAACTAAGCATTGTTTCAAATAATTGGAATACTTATTATAAATATAAGAATTGTTTCAAATTCGGGTCATGTTATGCACTTTGAATTAATGCCTAAACTGATTAAAATCCAAATTAACACATTCAGCAAGCAACTAACTAATTTTGATTCATATCCACAAAAACTTATCAAATCCAAATTAATAAAAGCATCATACTCTCGTCCGATAATAATAAAGCATTAAAAGAATACAAATAATTAGAATACTTATTACACATCTAATTTTTTTTTTCAAATTCAGGTTATCATAAAAAATGGATTGATATTCGGTATGAGCAGGCAAGTCATCCACGCAACTGGTTAGACGATTTGACGCATGTAGGATGACTTACCATAACTCGTTGTTGATATACTATGAATAAAACACTTGCTTGACTTTTTGAAAAGCACAAACAAACGACTCATTGCTCATGGGCTCGTTGCTCTTCAACTTGGATAAGTCAACCATGATAAGATTGGTACCAGGATCAACTTTACAAGTATTTTTATCCTCAACTCTTACCCAATCACAGTAAAACACAATCTATTTGAAACTTATATAGTCCAATTCAAGTGTATTTTGAATGACACCATAGTAAGTAATTTTAGCATCAATGATATGTTTATCTTTCGCGCTCCCTCGAAAATAAGTAAGAGCCTTGTATGAAATGCCTGAACTCTGTACATTTGTATTTTACTCGTATACCCTTGCACCAAATACATAACCATCCAATCGATACTTTTTATACTCGTGTGCCATGAACAAGGGTTCGGTGGCTAGACGAGCAAGCCTTGATGTCGCATCACTCATCTTTAAGAGCTGAGATTATAAATAAATTAATTAGGTTAGTTTTAAAGATTTCTTGTAATATGTCATTTAATAAGAGACATTCTCATTATAATTACCTCGTGTAACACCCACAACCTAAATTTATTATTTGATTGTGCCATCGTTCTTTGTCTTTTATTATTCCCACATGCATCATATTTCTTGCATTGATCATGACAAACATATTACGAAATTAATCATGTACAAAAATTAAAATAATATAAAAGTTAAAATAATATAATTTTTTTTTATTCTTAGACATCTTCATGTGCGTCAAATAGATAACGAGCTACATGTTCATGCTGTAAACTCGTTAACTTCACTCGCGTGCCCATCACTTGACCACCCTCATCAACGAACGTGTCATTGTTATCCACGCTGCTTGGGTTAGTTATATATTCCGAGTGTATATTGATGACTCCACGATGATGTATTCATATGTAACCGATCCTTCAATGTATCGTGTATTCTTGACATAAGCTTTGAAAACTTTCATCAACCTTTCAAATGGGTACATCCGACGATATCTAATTAAGCTGCAAAAAAGTGTCTCGTTCAAATTATAGTAAATAATTTTTGCAAGTTCAATGAAAAATTAGATGGAACCTTCAAATTATGTATTTTGTCTAAAATCACCTTTCTTTCCTCACTCGTTAAAGTAAACGCACCAGGGGAATTATTATCCTTCCAATACTATCTTCTTTCAACCATAGTTGTGGCTTAAGTTTTAATGATTTAAGGTCTTTTCATGCATTTTCTCCATCCTTCAAATGACTCCCCCAAGGCATGTGCCCATAATATGTTCAATGATTTATTCTTCGCATGTATCACATCCGATACATGGTTCACCGGGTTACTCTTCCAATTAGTGAAGTCAAATAAAATTGACCTCCTAGACGATCCCTTTCTGGTAACAGTTCCATCCCCAGTTGGAGCCTTCTTATGCTTGAAATTATTCAATTTAGTATTCTTACATAGCATCTTAGGGCTACAAGTAGAATATTTACTCTCAACTTCTGAACTTGAAAGTTTTCTCGGAGGTAGCCTATGTTTAACCCCGTCCAGTAAAAAATTACAACCTTTCTGAGATCTAAAACTATGAGTGGGGGGTAAAAACTTCCTATGTCAACGATATATATTTTTTGAGCTAGCAATGAGTCGTAGAGATTCAGTCTCCTTTCCACAAATAGCACACCCCAAACAACTATATACTACACAACCGGATAATGTTCCATAAGCAGAAAAATTATGAATTGCCCATATCAACATAGCTTTCAGCGTAAAGTCTTTTTTTTAATAAGAGTACCAAAGGATCCAAGTAGACATCGATGTCCTCACTTGGTGCCTTTGGCCCAAGTTTTAACAAAGACAACATAAAAAATTCAGGTCCCATACACTATAAAAGAGGGAGGTTGAGGGGTGCTAGGATCACTGGTCATACACTCTGATTATTGCTTAGATTTCCAAATGGATTGAAACCATCTATTGATATTGCGAAATGGATGTTACGTTTTTCTCGATCAAAATCGGGATACTCATAATTCGTCATCTTTCAAGCTATAAAATCAATAGGATGACTCATGAGATTCTCCCCTACTTATGCCCTAGCATTCCAAGTCATTACCTCCGTTATCCATGGCATTTGTGAAAAACTACTTCAATCTAAATCCAATGGGAAAATATTTCAACACTTTTTGAGGCACTTTTGAGCTTGTGCCTTCATTGTCAGTCGATTTCACATATCTAGGTTCCTCACATACTAGACACCGATCGAGATTTTTATACTCCTTTTCGTATAGTCTGCAATCGTACACACAAGCATGAATTGATTTATACTTTATTTCTAAACCTTTCAAACTATTCTTTGTAGTAGGATAACTATTTGGAAGCGTATTCTACATGGGTAACAAGCCTTTCACCCAATTTAAAATTCTTGTCACGCTATTGTCAGACAAACCATATTTGCCCTTCAAACTATGCAAACCAACCATGGTATGTAAAGTTATTTGATCTTTATCACAACCAGGTTAGAACGGTTGGGTCGCCTTAATTTCAAACTTTGATAGTCATCGTCAAGGTTTATCCCAATATCTTCATGAGCACCTTAACCTTGTAGGTCATGAATGACCTCATTTTCTTCCACTTCATAAAATTCATACTCACCATCAACTAAATCCTCTAGCATATTATGATCTACATTGTCATCCTTCCCTTGTACATCTATCCTACTTATTGATTGTTGTGAAGGTTGATCAGGGACAAAAGGAATATGCGACTCCCTGTGAAAAACCCAAAATCGATAACTATCTTGCATATCCCATCTTAATAAATATAGTTTCAACTATTTTTCACTCAAACACCTTACCATTCCTACGCTTAGCACACGAACACGAAAACTTCATCATTACGACATCTTTTTGTGTATTTCACAAATTTATTAGCACTTCTACGAAACACATCCCCTAGTCTATTTGTCTCACCAATCAATTCTTTGTATAGAGGATATCCCATCACAACTACTACAAATAATCACCTATCATGGGTAAGAAGCGTATATTCATAGATTAGTATAAACAAAAGTGTGAAAATTTAGTTTCCAGTAAATGTTTTACTTCAAGATTGACATTTCATCTTTCGGTGCTATATTATAAAAATAATATGATTTAATTTTACTGTTAACATAAGATGCATTATGAATCCCATTTCCTCCATCTCTTCTAAAGGGTGAGTGGTCATATCCCATTCAAGACCACATATTTTTGTAATACACGTAGCAACTCATCCACATTGTTCCAATTTGAGGAAAATTCGGCAGCATATCCACATATTTCTCTAAGTACACGACATAGATTCACAAGTGTTCGTGTTATTTCACTTTATCAATTGAAATAATACTTAACACTGCATCATCTAGTATGTACACACGGAACATTAAGAGACAACAACAGAACTCCCCCCTCCCCCCCCCCCCCCCCAAAGTAATAAGTGTAAGCCACTAAGAACATTATTATAAATAAAATGTGTTGCCCAAAACTATCCAAACAGGATAATTCGAGAGATCTCATTACGGGGTAATGACTCTCAAATGGGTCTAAGGATTATTGAATGCGAACGCAGAAGAACTAAAAGGCTAGAATCTATGGGCACTATTTGTAACTTAAGAGGCTTATAACGTAGTTATGTTTCATTTTTGTTTAATTGTTTAACAACGAGCTTTTAAAATTTATAGTATATTTCATTTCGGTCTTATTTATATTTCCATGGTAAATATGTTTCATTTTTATCTTATTTATATTTCCACATCACATGTCACTATTCGATAGAATCACAACCCTAAATGTTAGAAATGCCTAGGGTCAACCAACTCAATGGCCATCTAAATGTTCAAATTCACCAGTCAACAACAATTCAACTATTAATGCGAAACTTTGTCCATATAACTATACTTGAAAGAAAACAAAAAAGTTTCAGTAAAATAACGTTTCAGCATGTGATACATTTACATTCATTTAAAATATGCATCAGTCACACAAGGATAAACCATTCTAGCTTAATTATTACTCACTAATTATTTCCAAATGCACGCACTTAATTTTTCCCTACATTATATATATATATATATATGTGAGGCCCTCTCCTGTAAGGACTCCTTATGTTGCAGACCCCCGTACATACCAAACTTCATGGATACGATCTCCATGGTGGGAATATCATCTCCATTTTTTTCAACAAAATATTCAAGAAAAAAGCCGTTGAGATGAGGTGATATGTAAAAAAAATGTATAAATATGCATTTTTGACCGTTGAAATGTTGACGATCATCTCACCCACTTTTTGATTGATTTTTTTTATGAAACTTCATGGATATGATCTCGATAGTGAAAAGATCATATCCATGAAGTTTCATCAAAAAATTCAATCAACAAAGCGGCTAGCGCTGACCCAACATTTCGACGGTTGAAAATGCATATTTATACCCTTTTTTTACATATCACCTCATCTCAACGTTTTTTTTATTGAATTTCTTGGCGAAAAAAATTGAAGATGATCTTCTCAACGTGGAGATCATATTCATGAAGTTTCATCAAAAAATTTATTTTTTTACTATTTAAAAAAAATAGTATGTACCGAGGTTTGTACCATAAGGAGTCCTTACATGAGACTTTCTGATATATATATATATATATATATATACACACACACACATTGAAGAAGATGAAAAACCAAAAGATCGAAATCGACAATGGCAACGGTGGCATGAAATCGCCTGGAATCGCACAAAAGCAACAAACCCACAAATGCAACATGAGAAATCGCAACAAAAAACCCATAACAACGGTTAAAAATATGGATCCAAAAAAATTCAAATCGCTAAGTGGTAACCAAACAAATACATGACAAAAAAGGGCAAACTATTAAAAATAAAAAATAATTTGTATGACTTTTTTACTTAGATTTGTTATATTTGTGTTGTATAATTATTGTTGGTATATATATATTATATTGTTGGTTTAGTGGTTAGCACTTTTATTTTGTATTATTATCTATAAGAGTAATTAATTTATTAATTAAATAATTAATCAATTAATATATTTGGCTCTACCATTGTCAGTGCCTAAGTCTGGATGTGAAACGAGGTGGGTTAGTGTCAGGTTGACAGACGATTGTAAAATGGATTCTCTAATTAAAAGAAGAAACGCAAATAAAAATAACAGACATAAAATCAGATTTGCTACGTAGAATTTAGGAACACTAACTAGAAAGTGTAAAGAGCTTCTGGATACTTTAAAACGGAGGAAAATCAATATATCATACCTTCATGAAACTAAATGGAAGGGTAAAAAGGCTAGAGAGATAGGAGAAGGTTATAAATTATTTTTCTTGGGAGGGATAAATAATCGTAGAAATGGGGTGGGTATTGTTGTTAATCATTATATGAAAGATAAAGTCGTGGATGTTAAACGACGTGGAGATAGATTAATGTGTATTAAGATCATCTTAGATAAAATAATATTGAATATTATAAGTGCTTATACGCCCCAAAGAGCGTTAGATGAAAATGTAAATAAATCATTTGGGGAATTATTGGATGAAGTATTACAATAAATTTCCACACATGAAAACATATTTTTGGGAGGTGACTTAAATGGACATATAGGAGTAGAACAATATGATTATCCAAGGATACATGGAGTTTGTGGTTTTGGTAAGAGAAATAAAAGAGGGGAAATTATCTTAGAATTTGCTAAGGCATATGATCTAGTATTAACAAACACATTTTTTTAAATAAGGGAAGAACATTTTAATAACTTTTAAAAGCAGAGAGAATAAAACTCAAATAGATTATTGCTTACTTAGAAGAAGAGACTTGTACATATGCAACGACTATAAAGTTATACCAGGTGAAAGCTTAACAAATCAACATTGTCTATTAGTAATAGATTTAACCATTAAAGGATTTAAGTATCGAAAAGAGAAAATAGGTTATCAAAATACAAAATGGAAGGATTTAAAAGGATGTAAAGAGATTGAATTCAGACAAAAGTGCTTGTTAAACATGAAATGGAATTGGAACGACAATGTTAACAATATTTGGTCAAGAACAAAGCATGATATCGAGAAAATAGGTAAGTGAGTTTTAGATGAGATTAAAGGAAAAAGATTCATAAAAAAAGAGATTTGGTGGTGGAATGAGGAAGTGCAAAAGATAATACAAAAGAAACAAGTAAGTTTTAAAGAATGGCAAAAGAGTACAAATCAAGAAGATTTAGAAAAGTATAAGAAGTTAAAAAGTGGAGTAAACAATATTATTATAAATGCGCAACAAAACGCACTAGATAATCTTTATAATAAATTAGGTACCAAGGAGGGTGAAAAGGAAATATATAAATTGGCAAAGAATTGAGATATATTGACTAGGGATATGGGTCCAATTAAGTGTATTAAAGACATAAATCAAAATATATTAATTAATGATAAAGAAATTCAAGATGGATGGAAAGTGTATTTTCAGGGATTATTGAATGAAGAGTATCCGATAAAAGATGTCGAGAACATTGAACATAATATAGGAATGGTATGTCCAATTACTGAAAAAGAAGTGGATATATTAATAAGAAAACTGGGAAAGAATAAAGCGGTTGGCCCAGATAAAATACCCATAGAGGTTGGCACAATCCTTGAAAGTATAGGGGTAGAATGGTTAACACGCTTATTTAATAATTTTAAGAGAAGAAAATATGCCAGATGAGTGGATCAAAAGCACCATAATACCATTGTATAAAATTAAATGGGATATACAAAATTGCGGTAATTATAAAGGAATCAAACCGATGAGTCACACTATGAAATTAAGGGAAAAGGTTATAGTACAAAGATTAATAAATGAGTCAACTATTTCGGACAATCAATTTGGATTTATGCCAGGAAAATCAACCACGGAAGCTATTTACTTATTAAGACAGATAATAGACAAATGTAGAAGTAAGAATAAAAATTTATATGTCATCTTTATAGATCTAGAAAAGGCTTATGATAGAGTACCTAGGGATATAATTTTGTGGGCTTTAAGGAGGAAAGAATCCCTATGAGTTATATTAAAGTTATTCAAGATATGTATGATAACACAAAAACTGGTGTAAGGACTATATGTGGATAAACTAATGACTTTACGATTAAAGTGGATTTACATCAAGGATAGGCCTTAAGTCCTTATTTTTTTACCATAGTCTTGGATGAGATTACTAGGGACATACAAGAAGATATCCCATGGTGTATATTTTTGTGGATGATAAAGTTTTAGTAGACACTTCAAAGGAAACCTTAGCAATGAGAGCAGATAATTGGAGAAAAGCCTTAGAATCCAAGGGTCTAAGAATCAGTAGAAATAAAACAAAATTTATGGAATGCAAATTTAATAATGAGATGTTGAGTAACATAATGTTAAAGATTGAAGAAAAAGTGATAAACTAAACTAATAAATCTCGTTATCTAGGTTCAATGTTACAAAGTAATGGGGATATTGATGAGGATATTACGAGTATAATATCAACTGGTTGGATGAAATGGTGACAAGCGAGTGGGTTGTTATGCGTTAAGAGGATAACTAATAAATTAAAAGGAAAATTTAATAGAACAGTTGTTAGGCCAGCGATCATGTATGGAGCGGAGTGTTGGGCGTTAAAGAAAAAACATGAACAAAGTCTCCATGTTAGTGAGATGAGGATGCTCTGGTGGATGATAGGAATTACTCGAAAGGACAAAATAAAAAAATTAATACGTGAGAGAAAAGTTAGGAGTAACTCCCATTAGCGATAAATTAAGAGAAAGTAGAATTAGGTGGTACGGTCATGTGTTGCGTAGACCAATATATGCCCCTATAATAAGAGGAAGATTTTTTTAAATAGAGGGCAAAAGAAAAAGAGGTCGCCCTAAGCTATCGTGGGGGGAAATTATTAGGAGAAACCTTAATGAATTAAACTTTAATGATAATAATGCATATAATATATTAGATTGGAAAAGGATAATTCATGTGGTCGACCCTGTAAGATAGGATTAAGGCAAGGATGATGATGATGATGATGATGATGCTTGCTGCTGACGGAACTAGGGTTTTATTTCCTTTAAAGTTGTCATGGTCAATGATCGTGACAATAATCTAACGTTATCACAGTCATTGATCGTGACACGTTCATGACAATAGACTTATCACGATCAATGACTGTGACAGTAAACGTGTGTTTTGTTTCATGATTTGTTACCATGACAACTATGGCTAGGTGAATAATGATAATTTTTGTATTTTGGCGTAGTTTATTGTACTTTTTGTGGACTGGTTATTTTTCTGTTGCCATTATTTTTTATTATTTCTTGTATCACTATACACCATTGCATAATATTCTTACATTTTCCTTTATGCTTATCCCTTATTTCATTTAGGGGGAGAATTGGTTTAACTGTGGAGAAATTAATTATTTTATGCACCTTAATCTTTGTCTATTCCTGAACAAAGAGGGGGGGAAATGGTATCTAACTCTTTTCATTTGGGGAGATCTAACTTAGCGGAGACGGACATTCTCAGGTAGACATTGTTAGATAAAGGGGGTGATTTAATCTTGCAATTTATATTGTTATATTCTCTTTGATCTTATGGTGTGTTCAAGTGTGCAGGTTTGCAATAATGCGGTAAATTTTTAGTGCAAGCAAAGCTACTCAGAGTATGTGTCGGTCAAACGTTTGTACTTTTTCCTGTTGGGTCGGGATTGAGTCTTTTACATGAGCTTGACAACCCATAAATGTTTTATTTTTGGTTTCGTCCCAGAATAGCCAAAGGGGATATTTATAAGGACAAAATTTTCAATTGAGTTAATTTGTATGTAATGGCTTAATTCTGGATAAAACTCTTTGAGTCATGGATAGAAGTTGTGTTTGTGTCCTTTCAAGCTTATGACATGTTTGCGAAGACGTAGCGACCAAGTCAAAGAGATCACATTCCTATACCATATTTTGAGTCGCGTTTCGTCATCAACGTTCCAAGATGTAACACCTCGTAATTTCTGGGTTTTTATCTTTATTAATTAATTCGGTAATTTACATGTGTCGTAAATTAATGAGAATTAATTAATTGGGATATTTAAAAGTGAGTATATTTAAATAAATTGACGAGTGGAATTTAATTTTAAAAATTATTATCTGGACGACGATTTTGAGCATGCGATTGAGTCCGATAAGGTCGAAATAGTCCAAAATGAGTGGCCATATGTATATATTGGGTTTCGGGATTTAATTAGACATATTTGTGATCCAAATAAAGAGTTTAAACCCTTTTTAGGAGGCGCATAGGCCAAAAAACGGGATTAGAGTTTTTAACCCTAATTGTGTAAGGGTGAAGCAACTTA
Source organism: Sambucus nigra (assembly GCA_949130495.1). Classification (NCBI taxonomy): domain Eukaryota; kingdom Viridiplantae; phylum Streptophyta; class Magnoliopsida; order Dipsacales; family Adoxaceae; genus Sambucus; species Sambucus nigra. Next base: position 557,540,257 of record OX422213.1, on the reverse strand, counting down.
AAGTCATTTTAAAAGACTAAAATTATGGAGAGCTTAAGAGGAGAGCCATTAGAAGATAATTTGGGGGTTTTTGGGAGATAGCTTCAAGAATAAGAGGAGATCCTTGAATTCAATCCAACATCCTCATCCAAAGGCTTTGATATACAAATTAAGGCAAATGGTTTAATTTGTAATTGTTAATTTGCATTTACCTATTCATATTAAAGGAGGTGGGAATCAATTAATATGTTAGGGTTTGTGTTCATGAGAAATTACAGATTTCTTTGATTGGGAATTATAAATCTGTAAAGGTGTTAAGATTTGATTAATTTGATGCCCTAATTGACGAAATTATTGGGGTTAGATTGAATATGATAAAAGTATGGATTTAGGATGAATCTGGGAAAGTTTTAGTGAAGAAATCTGTACCGAATGAAGGTTTTGAACATGTTAATGGCGGACTGGGTTTTACTGGACAGATTAGGGGTGAAGATGATACCACGGTCATTTGAACGACTTGGTATCTCGTTCAAATGAGAGCTATTGTCGTTCGAACGGCAGGGTTTGTCGTTTAAACGACTGGTTAAGCCAGTCAGATTTCTTGCTTCCCATGATTCAGCCATGTCATGTGTTTTGAGATACACAGTTTCTGCATTGGGTGGTTTTGCATTTTTGGATATAATCTAGGGTTTAAATTGGCGAATATTTACCCTTGAATTAATTAGAAGATTTGTTAATTTAAATATTTAAGGTTCATGATTTAGTGAATTGTTTTGTTAATTAAGTGGATAGACTTAATTGAATGAAATTGAATGATGGATTGGAAATATTGAATTTCGGGCCGAGAGAGAGAGTCAGGGTATAATTGATAGGGTGACACCAAAATAACAAAAAATAATTAATGTATAATTAATTGAAATGAAGTCGGACCATAGACTTGCATGTTTTAGGATTTTGTATGGACATAGTACACCGGTAGCCTAAATTTATATATACATACGGTGATATGTTGTATATATATGATATATAAATATTTGTATGAATAATATTTATAGTAAATCATACCAATATTAATGTTATATTAGGAGGTTGCGCGATGTGAGTGAGTCCCCTGACTAGCGAATGGAGGGCGAGTATATTCCCCAGGTCATAGCATCGGTTTTTAGGGGTGGGCCGTTATAGTATGGAACGGGCACTTACGGGGGGAACTATGACCGCCTCCGACGCGTTTGGTGATAACATTCATATCCGACACGCGTGTGAATGTTAAGATATGGTACGTATATATAGTGTAGAATTATATGCAGATATATATACATGGTGTAAATGTATAATTAATATAACTCGTGAAATGGTAATATAGTATTGAATGAGAATTGGTTTAAAAAAGTTAGTTTGATTAATAACTTATATAATATATGCTAAACTCACTCGTGATAGAGTAATGGGGGAAGAAGTGGTATTTGTGTGACAAGGCTAGTTACGGTGTGGTTAGCTAGATGGGTCAGGTATAGTACGTTAGGCGTGCACATTAGTGGAGGGGTGAGGTATCCTCAAGAAAGTGTATGACAATAACTTAAATATGAAGAGCATACTTGCATTTTAATTTATTGCATTTAAATTCACTTACTAAATATTTTCAAATGTTTTGGGTTCTAACCCTTGCTATAAAACCTTTTAAAAACCTTTTAGGTGTCATACCACAGGGGCGACAAGCCTGATTCTTCCTACAGGGTGCGTAGCTGTAGTATATGTGGATGCTGTAGGATATTTATTTAGACGCCTGTCTTATTCTCTCTCTAGATAGGGACATTTTGGTTGTACTATTGGCCCTGGGACAGCAGTGTCAGGGCCAGCAGGGCCGATATTAGGGAGATGGCCAGATACGCTGTTTTATTTGCAATCAGGCAGGCCACTTCATGAGGTATTGCCCACAGAGAGTTAGGGGTCCACAATAAGGTGCCTCATATGATCATCAAGTACAGGGACCTCCGCTCGCGCCAGCTCCCCAGATGCAGTATTTAGGATAGTTGCAGTACGGACATGTGTACAACGTCTGAGATGTTCCGATTCCCCAACACCGCCAGCTTGACCGACAATAGAGGGTACCTTTCCTATCCATGGTCATAATGTTAGAATCCTTTTTTATACTGGTGCATCACATTCATTTATTAGGACCCATTTTGCTAGAGTGGTTGGGTTACTAGACACGGCTGATAGTCTACTCATGTGCGTGGAGCCACCGATAGGGGGTGGATCGCCTATTCACTCAATTTATATGGGGTAGACATTATGATTGGGGGACTGAGTTTTGCAGTATACCTCTTGGTCTTGGACTTAGAGGTCTATGATGTTATTTTGGGTAGAGATTGGATAGCCAGATATAGAGCGATGGTCGATTGTTATGAGAGAGCCATAGTGTTCGACATACCGGGGCAGGAGATGTTTTTAGTGGCGATGTACCTTCCTAAAGGAGGATCGCTCACTTATTTATATTACCTTGAGGAGGAGACCTCACAGCCGGGAGATTGAATTCGTCATTGATCTAGCGTCGATAATAGCTCGAGCGCCTTACCGTATGGCCCCTTAAGAGATGCGTGAGTTGAGGGAACAAATTCAGCAACTCTTGGGTTAGGGATTTATTCGACGAAGCACATCGCCATGGGGTGCTCCTGTATTGTTTGTGAAGAAGAGAGATGGCTCACTCTGCTTATGTGTCGACTATCGGGAGTTGAATAAGGTTATGATCAGAAATAAGTAACCACTGCCTAGGATTAATGATCTTTTTGATAAGTTGTAAGGGGTAGTATATTTTTCCAAAATTAATGTACGGTCGGGGTACCATCAGTTGAGGATTTGAGAGGAAGACGTCCCAAAAATCGCCTTTTTATCGCAATATGGTTCTTATGAGTTTCGGGTGATGCCATTCGGGCTCACCAATGCACCGACGGTATTCATAACTTTTGGTACCCTAAAGCGACTTATGATATTCCTCCGGATGAGCCTTATCAGGTCTTTATCTCTAATATTAACCAATGGTTCTACCTTAACCCACTTGGCGAAATAATCTGTACCGGCTAACAAGTACTTGCGATTCCTAGACACAATAGGTAGTGGTCCTACTATATCCACCCCCATTGTGTAAATGGCTATGGGCTGGTCAATGGCCTCAGGTCGTTGGCCGGTTGGTGGACCATAAAGATAATTTTGGCACATTTTATATTTTCGAACATAAACAGTTGCATCTTTTTGCATGTACAGACACCAGTATCTTTCCTTGATTGCTTGGAATTCTAGGGGCCTCCCTCCTGCGTAACTTCTATAAATTCCATCATGAAGTTATTAAAGGACTAGCTTGACGTCCTTTGGATGTATGCATTAAAGGTAGGGGCCTATGAAGGATCTCATGTAAAGTTTTCCCCAAAGGTCCAAGTAGAAATGGGCAACTTTCACTCTGACCCGATGGGCCAATTTCTTGTCAATCGATAGTGTTTTGTTCCGCAAGTAGGCTATAATTTGATCCATCTAGTTGGGACCCTTGTCGATGGAGAGGGCATGCTCGGAACTCATTATTGTTTTAATACTAGGTTTGGCGAGGAATTCCACTTCGATTGTTCTTCTGAGATCGGAGTCTACTGTGGAGGTTAAGGTCGTTAAAGCATTGACATGACTATTGTGCCCCGAGGACAACTATTTAACGTGAACTTGGCAATCAACTCGCGCACCACTGTGAGGTAGGCTTCCATCCTGTTATCTTTGGTATTGAAATTCCCATTGACTTGGTTGGACACCAGTCTAAAGTCACATTAAATATTGAGCTAACTTTCCCCAGCAAATGGGCTTTACGAAGGCCATCTATAAGCGCTTCGTACTCCGCCTCGGGTATTAGAGGCTTTAAATCCAATATGATCCCCTGATCAATCATTTCATCTTCTGGAGTTACGAGGACAATCCCCCCTACTCCCTTGGAACTAGAGGCACCATTAACATATGCCGTCCAGATTTCAGCCTGAACCCGTTCTTGTATCTTTGAATAATTGGACAAATATTGATCGGTAGGACCATCTTTAGTGAACTCTGTAATAAAATCGGCTAAAATTTACGTCTTGATTACTGTCCTCGGCTAAGAGTAAATGTCAGACCTCTTAATCTCTACTGACCACTTTAATATCCATACAAAAATATCGACTTTGCGAAGGATAACTTTAAGGGGGAAGGAAGTAATTATAGTAATGGAGTGGGCCTCAAAATAATTCTTAAGCTTTCGAGAAGCGATCACTAATGTATAGGGAAGTTTTTCTAGCGGTAAGTAGCACTGCTCGGTGTCCAGGAGCATTTTTCTTGCATAGTACACATGAAACTTCATTGTCTCTTTTTCATCAAACTAAGCCCGTGCTAAGTGCATGGCCAGAGACTAAAAGGTAGAGGGGGTTCCCTTGATCGGGAATTGCCAGCAACGGTGTCTTGCTCAGGAAAGATTTGATTTTTTCTAGGCTCCTTGAGCATTATTCAGGTGAGTCATGCTCCCTTTTTAAAACGCTAAAAAATGGTCAATAATGCTCAAACAAAATTGAAATGAAGCGATTGAGCCCCGTGAGCATCCTAGTGACCTTTTGGATCTTGCACAATATCTTTAGTGGATGGAACCTGTTTATAGCCTCTAACTGATATGGATTTTCCTTAATTATCCTCTCGTTGACTAAATAACCCAGAAATAATCTTAACTTGACCCCGAATAAGCATCTGCTCACATTGAGTTTCGTTCAATAGCGTCTGAGGTTTCAAAGGTCTTGGCCAAGTTTGCTAAATGGTCGTTCTTATTTTTCCTTTTGACGAACGTATCGTCGATATAGACTTCCATCGTTCCCCCAATCTAACATTTGAACATCTTCATAACTAACCTATGGTACATGGCTTCATGTTGTTAAGGCCAAACGACAACAATACATGCCAAATGGTGTTATAAACGATGTTTTATCTTGGTTGGGATTGAACGAAGGAATCTTATGATATCCTGAATAAATGTCCAAAAAACTCACTCGTTCATGGGTTGCAGTAGCGTCGACCAGTTGATTTGTCATTAGTAGGGGAAATTATTTTTGGGACAAGACCTGTTAAGGTTGGTGAAGTCTATACAGACTCTCCAATTAACTTTACTCTTACGAACTATGGCAGGGTTAGAGAGCCACTTAGGGAATTGAACTTCTCTTATGGATCTTGCCTCCAGAATTTTCCCAACCTCCTTTCTACTTCCTTTGCCTTTATTGGGGCTGTTCGACGAGCCTTCTATATGATCAGTTTAAATGTTGGGTCCATGTGGAGGCAGTGACAAGCGATTTCATGATCAATTCCTAACAAGTCGTAGGGATCCCATGTAAACACGTCTAAATTGTGTTTCAGAAATGCAATCATCTCCCTCCCTCTTAGGGTCGATTAGCGTTATTTCGATTAAAATTTTCCTCTCCGAGTAGCTTTCATAAAAAAATAACCTCCTCCAGGTTTTAAATGACCCCGTCAGTAGGATGGACCCTGGTCTTTTCCACCCTTGGTTGACTATGTCATAATTACTATTTCGAGGGAGTAACCTCATCCTGGGTTGTCTCCAAAATAGCCTAATACTCGATCTTCTTCTCCTACTTAGGTCTGATGGCGGTGATGTAGCATTTTCGAGAAATGGCTTGGTCTCCCCTTATCTCCATTATACCCTAATCTGTGATACACTTGAGCTTTTAGTAGTAAGTGAAGGGACGACTCTAATGGCATAAAGTTAACCCCTGTCGAGAATGGCGTGATAAGGTGAATTAATATCCACCACCAAAAACTCTATAAACTTTGAAATATTCTCTGCCCTCACTGGCAGGATCACTTTTCCCAACGACATGGTCATCTTCCCCATAAAATTGACTAGAAGGACGATCACCTCCTTTAGATCTAACATCTTGAGCTTGAGTTTGCGAAAGAGCTCTAGGTACATCACCTCCGAAGAGCTCCCCTGGTCCACCAATAACTTATCCACATCCCAGTTTATAATCCTGAGAGTGATTACCAGCGCGTCATGGTGTGGGGTTTTCACCCCCACCTAACCATCCTCTGTGAAAATAATATGCTTGTTGTAGCCGACGTCCTCAGTTGCCTTTTGGTGGGATCAATCTAGAAGCCCTCCATCAGTGTCATAACCTTTTTAAGCTCCATCTGAATGACATTTATCTTGAATTTATTTGAGGTCGGACGCCCCATGTATAACTGCAAATTCATGTCCCATCTCATCATTTAGGACATTGTCTGATTTCTGATCACCATTAGCGATGACTTGGTCATACTTCTTCTCAACGTATTCATTCAAATGCCCAGCCTGGGCTAACTCCTCTACGTGAGCTTTGGGTGCCTTACAGTTCTCAGTATTGTGGTCATTTTCTTTATGGAATGCACATCGAAGCATGCTGTTCCTCTTGGTCGGATCTCCTCCTATTTTCTTTGGGCACTTGAGGAACTATTGATCTTTGATCTTTGCCTAAATCTTATAGATCGATTATTTGAAAACCATTTTAACGAATTGAAAGGCTTTGGAGGAGTATGTCCTTCCCCTATTCCTAGCCCCATTTATTTTCCTTAGCGCGACCAGTCTCGGCCTGATTGGTGTGGACCACGACCTTCATCTTGGCGTATTTCTCAATACGTGACATGAGATCATCAATAGTATCAACTTCCTTCTTGGTGAGGTATTGAAACAAGATGGATATAAGGGGGTAGACCGATCTTGAAGGATGCCATGGCAACTTGCTTCGAGCAGGCATCCACCTGATTGATAACTTTCTAGTAATGCTTGTCGTACTCGCATGGAGACTCTTGCGGCTTCTTTCTCATCGTGAGCAGTGAATCCATTCCCTTGGAATGAGAATTATTAGTGATGAAGGGAGTAGTGAAGGACTCTATGAACACCTTAAAGCTCTTGATGGACATGTGAGGCAGTATCTCAAACCATTTCTGGGCAATATCCCCAAGCGGGAAGGGAAGATACGACACATCAGTGCGTCGTTATGACTTCACAAAGCTATGGCCTACCTGTATTGCTGAACATGGTCAATGGGGTCTATATTGCCATCATAGACCTTGAACCTGGGTGTTGAAAATTTCTCTGGGGGTTCCTCTTCATCCTCAATTTTCCTTGAGAAAGGAGAATTCATTTGGGTGATCAGAGATCTCCTTGCTAACTCTTTCGTAGACATAGATCCTCGGTAAGCGGGGTGCTGGTCCATCTCTTTTCAGACCAAACTTCTTATGTCATTATTGTGGTTCTCGTTGTCTCGATAACATTTCCCTTAGTGACTTCCATGGTTTGAACACTCTGGATTGTGTTGGGATCTCCTTCCTTGGCTGCGAGTCTTTCTCGCCTGAGGGCTAGGAGTTCGAGCACGATATTTTCAGTCCTGATGAAGTTCCATCTTTATTTACTCTAACCGCCGTTGAAGGCAAGAACTCCCTTCAATTTGGAGGCGAGTTTCCTCCTCCTATTGTGGAAGCCTTGCTTCACAAGAGTCGACTAGTCGTGAGATATGGGTAAATCTAGATTACCCATGGCTCTCTTCGGAAGGCTACAACTCTGGGAAAAATCTTGGATTCTAGTCTTGACAGACCTCATACCTGACCTTTAGTGGAGCCAAATCAGCTTGCATACTCCAAGTTGAGGTTCATATTTTCGGTGGTGACACATCGTAATTATTCTTTGGGAGATTACTTTTATGGAATAAAAATCATTTTTCATAGACGACACAAATTATTCGTTCAAATTAATCATAATTAAAAGGTTTCAGAAAGCAATCAAAGGATGAATATGAAAATTTTGCACACACAACACATAAGTGTACGTAGTTCGACAAATTTCCTTTGTCCACGGAGAGATCGCTGTATTTTTATTAGTTTCTCTCAAAGTTTCAAAATTCCATCCCCTTAGCCCTTAGGTGTGGACTATATTAATAGTTGTTTATAACAACAGTGGTTGAATTGATCAAGAAACTCCCTTGGCTTGAGATAGGCTCGTGTGGTGATTCCCTGAATATCTTGTACGAGATTTTGGGTAACTGGTATGAGCTAATTGAAGATAGTGATTGCCTTATAATTATGCATGTGATTAATGTTAGTATTAATCCTTGTTATTAGTAAGTCGGGCCATGCGTTCTCTAAGCGTTACTGGGCTTGGTCGGCCAGCTTGGGTTGTGCCCAAGTTTAATCCCCATAATAGGCTCATAATTGACATTAGTTTTCAAAAGTGCCGATGACCTTTAACTTAATTACAATGGCAATTTTGCTTATTACAATATGTTATTTATACTACATGAGACATGGGGAGAGGAGAAACCACAAGTCAAAAAATGAAACAAAATATGCATTAATTGTTGTGAGAATATCAAGAGATGAAGTAAAAAACAAATACATTTACTTTTTGAAATAAGCGGGAGAGAGATAGTCTCTTTACATGAGCGGCTGATTGGTGGCAATGGTAATTAATAGCAAGTTGGTGGAGTGATATTTCAGAGCAGATAGTGAATGAGGGCAATTAATTGGATCTCTTTTACAAAGCCACGCGACACATCAATAAATGGAAACATCATTTTTAAATAAAGATATTAGATAAGCCGTGGTTGGTATATACTATTTAAAATAACCGATAAAATCTGTTTTGAAAAAAGAACTAAATGAAATATTTGATCAATTACCAAATAGTCCCCAACACACACACACACACACATCAATATATATATATATACTACTTAAAAAGCATGAATAACTTATAAAGTAGCCATTTGACAAATTTATCCTTAATTTCTTGAAATTTACACGAGTGCCATCTGAATAGTTATTATTAACGCATTCCTCACAATTTCACCAATTTTGAAACCCACCAAACCATCACTTCCTACATCTCTATTTCCATAAAAAGGAGCCGTACCTTTTCCTCTCTCTTTAATGTGTATTCTGCCAAGGGCCACTCTCCCTCAATCATTTATGCATCCCCACTTCATCTTCCCCACTGTTTAGTGGGTTATCTCCAAATTGTCCATATTTATCTACATGTTATGTTCTCTTATCACCACCCACAATAGTTGCTTAACAACAACTCAACTAAAGCGTATGAAATAGCCAAAATTTTGGGAATCTCTTCCTCCCTTTTTCATATATGTAGACAGCCTCTACAAGTCCCCATATATTAATGACCAACTCTCCTCAAGATAAACAATGGTAGTGATGTTCAACTATTTATATCCTTAAAATTACAAGTACAACAAAACTACAATAGAAATTACAAATTTCAATGTCTCTGAATAGATGTATTATGTATCTATTTGTATATACTAACTATGATTTCATGTCATTTATTGATTAATTTCTTTATTTGTTGTGATTGTTTAGTGTGGGCTACAGAGTTCTTGAGTTCATTCTTCTCATGCATCTTACCATAAATTGTATTGGTTATAATTTTCTTATGGTAAAAAACCCTAAACACTTTTGATGGGTTGAATCTCTTTGAAAGATCATTGATACTTTTATTTGTTTTGACATATAATATCCAATTTTATGTCCCAATTAAAACAATTATAATTTGTTTATCCTGATTTGAATTTTTAGTTGTTATAATTTTACAACTAATTTTGTTATCATATGTACATGGATTACATGATGTTTACGATGTGAAGGTGTATAGTTACAAAATGCATATTATCTTCTCAACAATTTATATACACATGGGGTTCAAATTGTAATCGTGTAAATTTTTGGAAATTAGGGATGTTGTGCTTTTTATTATTCCTCATTCTCTATTAATTTTGGTCTTACACATTACATACTTAATCTTTGATCATGTTTGTTCTTGGCGGTGGAATGAAGTGTCTTGCAAGAATCTTTTATCTTATATTGAACTAATATTGAAAGATTTACTTGTGAGTTTGATATCGATAATGAATACAAGTAATGGTTATTTTAGCATATCATCTTTTTTAAATTATAAATTTACTTCATTAATTGAACAATAAAGGACAATTGTTTTATAAACTGCATGAGTGGAACAACTTGAAGGCTTGACATATTTCTTCGTGGGTAAATATCATAATTGTATAACTCCTGGTATTATACTAGAGGAATGCAACTTATTTAGAAATATGAATGACATTACCTTGATTATCTATTCACGTTTCTTAATATTTAATTTGAGAAAACGTAACATGTTGGAGGTTTTCGTGAACCTGTTTGAGTTTTCATTATAATACGTTTAAGTAACAAAAAAAATATCCGATATGCTTTTGTTTGATGAATATTTTCATTTATTTAATAATGGAATATATATATATATATATATATATATATATATATATATATATATATATATATATATATATATATATATATATATATATATATATATATATATATATATATATATATGGAGAGAGAGGGAGAGAGAGAGAGAGAGAGAGAGAGAGAGAGGAGGTGGGTTAAAGTTAGTTTATTTTACATGAGCCACTTATAACAGTCGATTGAGAATATACTGTTGGCACACTCAGCAATAGATTTTGTCAATTTAGAGGCATTTGTCATCAAGTAAAGAAAGGAAAGGAACATCTCAAATGTATTAATGCTCTTACATTCCCTTGAGGTATAAAATATTTTCTAGTATATTAAAAAACACCTATTTTTAGTTTAACTCGCTTAGTCCCTCAAACACCTATTTACCCGATATTCTTTTATTTTTAAAGGTCGGAGTTTCGGCTGTGGGGGTGGGGGTGGATGAAGGTAGGTAAATGAGTTATGTGTGTCATTTTTTGAATATTTTTATGTGGTAAGAGATTTTTTGAAACAAAATAAAAAAGTTTGAACTAAATTTGTATTAAAAAATGTTGAATAGACTATTCGATATATACCCCTAAAATTTTGGTAAAAGTATTCCTACACTTTAAAAAAAAAATTCAAAACATGTTTCAAAGTGCATTAAACATTCGTACATTGGGCAAGATTCACACTTGTACAAAATGAGGGGGGTTTGGGGGAAATTTTTTGTGTTTTGATAATCTCAATATTACCTCTCTCTCCCCCAAAATGAAATAAATTATTACTCATCGGTTTGAAGCCCATCCCAAAGCGAGAAATTGTGACTACAACTATAAGGGTCCGTTTGATAGAAAATTGGAAAAATGTAAATGATTTCAGGACATTTGATTCAACGACAAACAATTCCAAGACAAATGAATATTTTCTAACTTGTGCCTGTTTTATACAAGTTGAAAAATCATCAATTTTCCACATTTTCTATCAAACGCAAAAGCTGGAAAATAGATATAAATGTAAAAAATTTGTTTACGGAATACATATATATATATATATATTATTAAATATACAAAATATATATTATATTATTTATGTAATATATATTTATTCCGTATATACAAAATATATGAATATATATTATATTATTGGCGGAATATATATATTCCGGAAATTAATATAATTTGCGAAATTTATATATTCCGTCAATTATTATTAATTTCGGAATATTCATATATTTTGTATATTTTTCCGAAAATTAATAATAATTTACGAAATATATATATTCCGCAAATAATATAATATATATTCATATATTAAATATAATAATATATTTAATATATGAATATATTCCGTAAATAATATATTATATTTTCATAGATTTTGTACATTTAATAGATTTTGTACATTTAATAATATAAAAATCTATTTATATAATATAATTTTCATATTATTAAATGTACAAAATCTATTAAATGTAAAAAATCTATGAAAATATAATATATTATTTACGGAATATATGAATATATATTATATTATATACTGAATATACTAAATATATATTATTTACAGAATATATACATATATATAATATATATGTATATATATATATATATATAATTATATAAATTATATAAATATATGAAATATACGAAATATACGCAATATACATATATGTGTTAAAATATATAAAATATACGAATATATATTAAAATATATGAAATATATGCAATATACATATATGTGTTAAAATATATAAAATATACGAAATATATATATATTTATATATTTATTAACAATATATATTTATGAAATATATAGAGTTATAAAAAAAATTGATTTTAAGTGATTTGTTACCCAAAGGTGGTAAACAAAAAACTGACACCCCCAAAGAATTGAATTTCACCATAAGGTGACAAATTGTGCTTAAAGAGTGTTATACATAAAAAAAAAATTTTTAGAATAAATTAAGACTATCAAACATCCTAAAAACTGAAAAATACCATAATTTTTAACTTTTGAAAATTTAACTTAAAATTTTTGTGCTATCAAACTTAGGCTAACATTGTTCGGCCCTGAATTGGAATGGAAATTTCATTTGGTCCTCGATTGGAAAGAACGTATGTCTCCAAATTCGTATATCTTCGCACAGGCTTAGCTTTTATTCAACTCTCCAAATAATGTTTAACTCATTTGATTATGATGACATATATAATGTTAGGTAAGAATATATTTTATATAAAACAGTTGCTGAATTTTCTTTCCCAATAATAGCTGTTAATTTTGTGTTTAATTTCGCTTCAAGACCTTTATATCTTGCTAATTTCTAGGGTTTGTCTGTCATATTGTTGTTCGATTGAAGTCATGCGATCGAATATTAATTCTTAGAGTTAAGTTACTGACATGTATAAAATGAAGATTGTTAGGTTTGTATGTTGGAACTACGGTATAAGAGCTTGGGACTTATGTTATTTGTGCTTACATGTTTGTTGATTTTTTACATTTGATCTAAATGCTTGTTTATGTTAAAGAATGTCTGGATGTCGAAAACGACCTGGACAAAGACATCAACAGACAAGTGGAGGTGGTAGTGGGATGAAGCGCGGGTTCTTTAGTGGAAGCGATAGAGAGAAAAATGGAGTGAGATGTTTTTTATGTTCCCAAGATGGTCACAAGCGGAAGGAATGTCCAGAGTTGGCCAGAAGGAGATTGGCGCAGGGACATCCGCAGTCAAAGCGTCAGGTTGCTAAACCGCAAGCAAGCCAAGGTACCATATTTGCCTTTTTAACACTGGGGTCCAGGTGCCTTTTGTCTCAGCTGCATTACGTTATTATATTATGCATGAATTGGGATTGAGACCTAAGTCTTGTATTCTCGCTTCAACATTGGTATGCCAAGTTTAGATAGTTTATATTACATTTGTAAGAGTTGTTCAGTTGGTCTGGGGACCTTGTAATGGCCTATAATTTTGTCGTTACGAATATGACTGATTGGTTCTGCACTTACCACCCAATTCTTGATTGTTATGACAAGGTTTCCATCAGGATGTCTAGTAGAACCAGAAGGTGATAGCAGCAGGGGCTCACAACTTGGAGGTCAAGAGTTCAAATACTCTTAGCTCCACCTCTACAGGAGGTGTGTCCTGGAATGTGCAGATTGGAGGGTCCAAACATAACCTTAAGGATTAGTCAGGTGCTCAGATTTCCAAGAAAAAACATGTTGCCTAGTAGAAACTGTTTCTCTTTCAGTTACAAGTTGAAGTCATAAATTCTTGTCCATTGAAAAGCATAGGAAGCATAGTAACAAATTTGGTGAGTTGCCTAGCCTAATGATTAGTGGTTGAGGAGATAGATGAGCCCAAGTCAATGAATTTGAGAGTAGTTATGGAATTTTCTGAAGTCTTCCCAGTAGTTGTCATGTTTATCTCCCAAGAGAGAAGCTGATTTTGTTATCGAGGTTTATCCCAAAATTCCACCAGTTTCAATTGCCCCGTGCAATATGGCTCCTCCTCCTGAACTTACGGTATAACTAGAAAATTTGATGAATAAAAGCTTTATTAATGCCAGTGCATTTCAACAGGGGAGCACTAGTGTTTGCAAAATGTATCGCGGTTCCTTATGACTTGACACTTTAGTTGTGTTACAGGCAAGAACAAATTGAAAGCACGGACACTTTTTAAAAGGTAACATGTCCCCAACACTTTATGGACACTCGCAAACGCATGTCCATAATTTAAATATTTTTTCTAAGGACACCTATACTACACTTCTTGGATGTCAAACATGACTGGCAAACCCTATTTGGATGTTGGCATGATTTTTTTAGTTATACAACAATATATATATTTTTTTCATAAAAGACTAAGATAATAAAAGCTTTTACTAAGGATTGGTCAGGTGAAAAAAGAAAAATCATATTGATTACTTGATTCATAAGTTAAAGTTTTACGCTGTTGTCATATGATATTATGTCCACAATCATATTAATTACTAAGGATTGTCATGTGAAAAATGAAGAATCATATTAATTACTTGATTCATAAGTTAAAGTTTTATGCTGTTGTCATATGATATTATGTCCACAATGGACTTAATTCATAAGTATCATAAGTTAAACCGTAGGTGGGTAGTGAGTAGCTGGGTAGAGTTTAAAGTTGCTCCTTAAGAGTCGAGATGTAACTCGTTTTAAATAAATTACACCGAGATATTGTGGGGAGCACGAGAGTAATTCAGGTAGTGGGCGAGAGAATAAGCGTATTCTTAGAGAGAAGTAAACAACCTTAGCACGGTTTGTTAGGTCATAAGTAAGGTTAGATATTTGGTGGTGGTGATGGGTCCGGAGCAGGGTTTAGAGAATGTTCAGTGGCTGGAAGTAAATTCTTGGTAGGTTAAGAGCTCTGCCGTAATAATAAGGATGCCGTAATAACAAGGTGTGATGTGTTATTTATAGTGGTTTTGGTGGTGGTCATGGACAAGTGGGAGGGCCGGATGATGGCTTGCGGCAGTCTAGAGTGAGCCGGGGCTGTGTCAGAGTGAGCTGCAGGTGTGCGGGGAGGTCGGGTGGGTTGGCCTTATGTTTCGAGGTGTTCGGCTTGGGTGCTGTGGGGAGATGGTCGAAAAACGAATGCTGAATCTAGGGTTTTTGTTGGTCGGCAGTAGGGAGTTAGCAGTGGATTCTCCGACTAGCTGTTTGCCTGGCCGGTGTGGGTGGGAGGTGGAGGCTGCCTGGGCCTGGGAGGCTGCTGATTGGAGCGGTGAAGAATAGGGTGGGTTGCTTGTTGGGTGTTACAAGCTCGACTTGGGTGTTCTTTGGCGCCATTGTTGCTTTGTCAGTATCGGGCGATTCACGAGTCGAATCGCACGATACGGTTCGATACAGCATAGAAACGAGCCGAATCGGCCTACTGAATCGCAAATCACCTGGAATCGGACGTATCGGACTTGAATCGCGAGTCGATACGTGACTCGTATGACTCGCGATTCATTCACGAGTCAAACTGGCCCGCCCTTTTTTCCCCCTGTCGGCATCTGGCTTTTCAAAAGTAAAAAAAAAACTTTTTATTTTTATTTTTTATGGCCGAAAATGACTTCAATGCCCTTTAAAGACTTTAAAACACATAAATGACCAAAACCCTAGGTATAAAAGGTCATTTTCTCACTTTTCTTGTGTTCCCCACCATTAATATTCTGTCCACCATTAATATACTCACCTTTCTTGTTTTTTTCTTCAACTTTTTGTCAAGAGAAGCTTCCATCCTTTGCTTTGGTAAGTAACCCTAGGTCCTTTTCTCATTTTTCTTGTCTTTTTCTTCAACTTTGTGCTCTCTCTCTCCACCATTAATAAATAAATAAACCCTAGGTTTATTTATTTATTGTCTCTCACTTATTTATTTATTGTTCATCTTTATTTATTTATTCAAGTATAGTTATTTCTTTTTCCTCTTTGTTTATTTAGGAAATGACTAAACAAAAGAGAAAAGTTGTGGTTGACCCCACATGGGATTATTGTGAAAAAGTGAATAATAATAGATTGCATTTAAGATGTAATTTTTGTAAGGATGCAAAATGGGGTGGGATTTTTAGAATGAAGCACCACCTTGCCGGCATGGGGAAAGATGCCAAAAAATGTATGCAATTCCCCGAAGATGTTAGAAAAAAATTTGCAAACATTTTAGGAGTAAATGAGGAGGAGTATAATGAAGAAAGTGGGCAACAAAATGAGGGTGAAGAAGAGGAATTTGAAGTTGAGAAAAATTTCGAAAAATCAAAGAAGGGAACTATGGATGCATATGTCATTAAAGGGAAGAAAAAACAAACAACGATAAATGCAATGTTGAAAAAGAGGGGACCGGTAATTAGTGACATTTGTAGGTTTTTTTATGGAAATGGTATAGCTTTTAATGTAGTCAAAAGTCCCTTGTTTACAAAGATGGTGAAATCAATTGGTGATTACGGGAAGGGGCTAAAGCCTCCGTCTTACCATGAGACAAGGGTTACTTACTTAAAAAAGGAAGTTGAAAATGTTGAAACAAATTTGGAAAAATATAAACAAGAATGGAAGATGACGGGTTGCACTCTTATGTCGGATGGATGGACCGATGGGAAATCAAGGTCCTTAACTAATTTCCTTGTGAATAGCCCTCGTGGAACGTTTTTTCTCAAATCCTTGGATACTTCCTCCTTTGTAAAGGATGCCGACAAGCTATGTGAATTACTTGATTCGCTTGTTGAGGAGATAGGAGAGGAGAATGTGGTCCAAGTAATTACCGATAGTGCGTCGGCTTATGTTTTGGCCGGAGAAAAGTTGGAAAACAAAAGAAAAAATTTATTTTGGTCTCCTTGTTCGGCTCACCTCATTGATTTAATGCTAAGTGATATAGGTGATCTACCAATTTTTCATGACACCATTAAAAAAGCCAAGGAGGTAACCGTTTATATATACCGACATGCTTGGGTTCTTGATTTGTTTCGAAAATTCACAAAAAAAAAAGAACTAACAAGGGCGGGGGTTACAAGATTTGCTACATCTTTCTTGACTTTAAAGAGCTTCCAAGAGAAGAAAATGCCTCTTAGGCACATGTTTGCATCGGAGGAGTGGGCCACGGGACCATATGCACATAAGTTTGATGCCAAGCATGTTGAGAACATAATTTTAGGTGATAGCAAATTTTGGAAGGCAATCAAATATTGCTTGAAATGCGTTATCCCCCTCACTAAGGTTTTAAGGCTTGTAGATGGTGATTTAAAACCGGCAATGGGGTACATTTATGAAGCTATGGATAGGGCCAAGGAGGCAATTGCAAAAAATTTCGACCATAAAGAGGCAAGGTACCGAAGAATATTGAAAATTATTGATACAAGATGGGACATGCAACTCCATCAACCACTTCATGCGGCGGGTTACTTTCTCAACCCTAGGTAACTTTTCATCATAAATTGTATTTATATTTTATTTATTTGTATAACTTTTCTAACATAATGTATATGCACATGTATACTTTATATAGATTCCAATATAGCGAGGGGTTCAATGCGGATAGGGAAGTCAAGAGAGGGTTGTACCAAACCATTGAGAAAATGTATCCGGATGTTGAGAGCAAAATTGCAATTGCTGAACAAATTGAGAAATTTCGCCGGGCGGAAGGGTTATTTGGAGTGAACATGGCCGTCTTGACAAGAGATAAGACACAACCAGGTAATTAGTTGCTTTTTTCGCCGCATTTTGGCCATGCTTTGGCCTATCTTTATTGCTGTTTTGGGGCAGCAATATGCCCTTGTTTTGGGCAGCAATATGCCCCTGTTTTGGACAGCAATTTGGCCCTGTTTTGGCCTATTTTTATTGTTGTTTTGGGCAGCAATATGCCCCTTTTTTGCCCCTGTTATGGGCAGCCATATGCCCCTGTTTTGGCCTATTTTTGTTGCTGTTTCATGGCCTCTTATTTATGTTTATGTTTGTGTTGTTTTTGCCTATTTATTCTAGGCATATGGTGGGAAAATTACGGAGAAGAGTGCAAGGAACTCCAACGGTTGAGTGCTAAGCCTAACTTGTAGTGCCACGGGATGTGAGCGAAATTGGAGCACGTTTGACCACGTGCACTCAAAGAAAAGAAATCGTTTGGAGGCACAAAGATTGAATGCTCTTGTCATTGTCAAGTACAACATTCAACTCGAGATGCGACTTTTGAAGCGACAACAAAGGGGTGAGACATATGATCCAATTTGTCTATCGGATATGGATTCCGATGATGAATGGATAACCGAGAAGGAAGATCCATGTCTTCCCGAAGACCACTCGTGGATGGATGTGCATGAATGCTTCCAAGAGGAAGGAGGAAGTAGTAACAAACGGAAGCGAGGTATGATTTTTTAGTATATATATTTTGGAACTATTAACAAAATGAAATAGTAATAAACTACATCAACATGAAGTAATTAATGTATATTTTTGCATTTTTTTTCATATAGGACCAAGGAACTTGAATGCCAGGAGGAGGAAAGGGAAATCGATTCGTGTTGATGAGGATGATATTGAAGTTATTGACGATGATGATGAGGAGGAGGATGAGGAGGAGGAGGAAGAGGAGGGCCAAAGAGAAGAGGAGAGAATCATTGTAGAAGATGATGATGAAGACGATGATGATAATGAACTAAACATTGATGATGAGGAGGAGGAGGATTAGGATTTAGGAATAATTAGAGGAGTGATGAAGATGATGACTTTATTGGATATATTTTTTGGATTTTGGTTATTATTTTTTGGATACTATTAAGGTATCATCATCATAGTTGAGGATGACACCATGACGATACCTTAATAGTACTATTACTAAGTAGTATGTATATGATACTAAATAGTAAATATGGCTTGTGGATTCTCTTTTTGATATGATTTGTGGAGAAATTAGAAGTTTGAATCATATTATGTTATATAATTGATTGAAAAGTGTTCTCCATATTTTTATTTATTTTTAAAATTTTATTTATTTTTTTTGCCGTATCGCACGATACGTATCACGATACGATTCACGATTCACAATACATAGGGTTTTCGATACACGATACGTATCACGATTCAACAACTATGTATATCGGTTCAATAGAGATTTTCTGGTGAATGGTTTTCTCGTGATGGGAGGATCTCCAATTAGACGATTCTTTTGTGTTGGGTGCTTACAATAGGGTAGTATTGTCTATCTATACAGTTAAACCTTTAAATGTTATAAACTCGCTACAGGGGTGTGTTATAAGCAATGTTTTAAAAAGCGCGCTATTACTTTTTGCGGGCCAAAAACGCAACATTGCGGTCAATGTATTACGGGATGCTCAAAAAGCGTGCGCTATTTTGCGCTATTGTACGCTATTTGGCGCAACAACAACGCTATTCATGTTTTTTTTTTTAGAAATCTTAGTTTAGTTAAGGAGGGGGAAAAAGTGTTACTTTATTTCACGTACGGACTTTGTTTGGGTGAGGTATTCTTTGTTCCAAATCCTCAATTTACTTATTTACGAAGGTCTCAATGATGGTTATTTGCTTATTTTAAAAAGTTTAGCTTAAAAGGTTACTTTTATTTAATATTTTCTATTCCAAACTCTCGGTTTACTTAAACGTTTACTTATTTGACATTTTTCAGTAAATAATGTTTTTTATTTTATAATTTCCAGTTTAAATGTTACTAATTTTTCAAATCTCAGTTCAAAATGTTTTTTTTTTAAATAATTGTCAGTTTAAAATGCTACATGTGTCATAAATATCTGTTTAAATTCTTATTTATATTATAATTTTCAGCTTTAAATGTTACTTATTTTTCAGATTTCTGTTTAAAATATTATTATTATTTTTATACTTGTCAATTTAAAATACTAATTGTTTTATAAATTTATGTTTAAAATGTTATTATATTATAATTTTAAGTTTAAATTTTACTTATTTTACAAATTTCATATTAAAATTTTATTTATTTTATTATTTTTAGCTCTGAATGTTACTTATTTTCAGAATTCTGTTTAAAATGTTATTATTGTTATTTTTTTAATTGTCAATTTAAAAAGTAACTCTAGAAAAAAATTAAAAAAATCCATTTCAAATATAACTTTTTTTTACCAATTTCAGTTTAAAATGTTACGTTTTTACAAATTTCATTTTAAAATGTTATTTCTTTTTCTTATATATATTTATTTATAAGTTTTTTAACTAAAAAACGGGAATGCATGAATTGCTTGCGCGATGCGCGACGCTACTTCGGAGCCAGAACGCGACACCCTGCGCGACCGCGATTTAAATCATTGGTTATAAGAAAAAAATGGGTGTAAATAAAAACACCCATGAACAATGCCATGCATTTAATGGAATTGCTAGTGAATAAAATGCGACGTGACAATCTAACGTGTACGGGTGTCCCGGAATTTATTTGTTTTTTTTTTCATTTTCGTTTTAAGTAGGTTAATTCTCACTTCCGGTTGCTATGTTAGGTTAGGGTGTGATATTATATTGGAATGTCTTTAGAGTTCCAAATACTAAAACCGCAGTTTTTGAATAGGGACTATTCATCTGGAATGGAGGGAATATATGTTTATCTCTTTTAGGCTCATTATTATGCGACTGGGTTATAGGTCTCACATTAGAATAACTTTTATGTTCACCCTTTGTTTTTACGATTATTGCTATGCAGGTAGGCTGCGGGTCCCACATTAGAACAATTGTATATGTTCATCTCTTGTAGGATCATTGTGAGACGTGAGTGGGTTACGGATCCCACATTAGAATAGGTAAAAGATTTATCGCATATTATTATTTTTGCCCTCCAACCCTGGCAGTGCTATTCACGCGTTTTGTATCATTATGTTGTTGTATCGTATGATCGTTATTGTATTGTACAATACGTAAGGGGTATCGTAGGATACAAACAACTCCTTGTATGTTTAAAGAATGTCCTCTATTTTTTCTCTTCTCTTCTAATATATTTTTTAGCCTTTACTTGCATGTTTTAAAGATTCGTTTCAGCTACTTACCTTTTCCTGTCAAACTGTGAAAAAAAATAAAAGCCTGAGCAGAACATGACCTCCCCCACCCCCCGACATCTATTTCAGAATCCATCTTTCAGATACCCTCACTGCTTTTGTAATGCAGGTACAATGAGGAAATCCAATGCTGCACAATTGCCAAGCGCCCAAAAGAAGGATGCCATCAAAATTGCTGATTCAAATAAGGTACTGAGTAAAAAACCAGAGGAGAAAGCAAACAAGGAGCCATTTGAAGAACTTGTTGGTGTCTCTTATACTGGGAGTAGTAACATTAATACTGAGGAACCTGAAGAAAATCCAGAAGAAGAGCAACCTGAAGAAGAGGATTCAGAATTGGAGCCTGAAGAGGATCCACAAGAAGATTCAGAATTGGACCCAGAAGAGGATCCAGAAGAGTATTGTTCTATCCTCTAAAAAAATCTTTCAAAACATCCTCCAAAGTGCATTATGTGTTTGTACATTGTTTGAGATTCACATATATATAAAATGAGGGAGGTTATGGGAAATTTTGTTGTGGTATGATAATCTCAATATTAATTACCTCTCACCCCCAAAATGAAATAAATTATAAATCATCAGTTTGAAGTCCTTCCCATAGCCAGAAATTGTGACTACAA
The DNA here is from genome assembly GCA_949130495.1 of Sambucus nigra. Classification (NCBI taxonomy): domain Eukaryota; kingdom Viridiplantae; phylum Streptophyta; class Magnoliopsida; order Dipsacales; family Adoxaceae; genus Sambucus; species Sambucus nigra. The sequence goes on along the minus strand of OX422213.1, from coordinate 557,518,827 downwards.
CTATATCATTGTTCGGCCCTGAATTGGATTGGAAATTTCATTTGGTCCTCGATTGGAAAGAACGCATGTCTCCAAATTCGTATATCCTCAGACATGCTTAGCTTTTATTCGACTCTCCAAATAATGTTGATTAGCTCATTTGATTATGATGACATATATAATGTTAGGTAAGATTATATTTTATATAAAACAGTTGCTGAATTTTCTTTCCCATTAATAGCTGATGCAGGTGCATCTAAAATGATGTGAGGTGCTAACAATCAACCTAGCATACTCCCTCCTATTAAATGGGCCGAGGCTCTTAAGGCTTGGACTCATGGTGCAGACTCAACCTTTGTATATATGAATTAAGTTGCACCATTACTAACAGCTATAGCTTTTGGTACAACGGTAAATGCTTGTTCACATCATTTGGTATTAGAGCGAGGTCATGGGTTCGAGTCACAAAGAGTGGCAACCCATGGGAGGGAATGTGATGCAGGTGCATCTAAAATGATGCGAGGTGCTAACAACCAACCTAGCATCCTCCCTCCTATTAAATGGGCTGAGGCTCTTAAGGTTTGGACTCATGGGGCAGACTCACCCTTTGTATATGTGAATTAAGTTGCGCCATTACTAACACCTATAGCTTTTGGTACAGTTGTAAGCACTTGTTCACGTCAATAGCTCTTAATTTTGTATGTAATTTCGCTTCATGACCTTCATATCTTGCTAATTTCTAGGGTTTGTCTCTAATATTGTTGTTTGATAGAAGTCATGCGATAGAATATTAACTCTTAGAGTTAAGTTACTGACATGTGTAAAATGAAGATTATTAGGTTTGAATGTTGGAACTATGGTATAAGAGCTTGGGATTTATGTTATTTGTGCTTACATGTTTGTTGATTTTTTACATTTGATCTAAATGCTTGTTTATCTTATAAAATCTCTGGACGTAGAAAACGACCTGGACAAAGACATCGACATACAAGTGGAGGTGGTAGTGGGAAGAACCGCAGGTTCTTTACTGGGAGTGAGAGAGAGAAAATTGGAGTGAGATGTTTTGTATGTTCCCAAGATGGTCACAAGCGGAAGGAATGCCCAGAGTTGGCTGGAAGGAGATTGGCTCGCGGACAGCCGCAGTCAAAACATCAAGGTGCTAAACCGCAAGCAAGCCGAGGTACCATATTTGCCTTTTTAACACTTGGGGTCCAGGTGCCTTTTGTCTCAGTTGCATTACATTCTTTTATTATGCATGAATTGGGATTGAGAACATTTGTATGCCAAGTTTAGATAGTTTATATTACATTTGTAAGAGTTTTTCAGTTGGTCTCGGGGACTTTGTAATGGTCTATAATTTTGTCGTTACGGATATGACTGATTGGTTCTGCACTTACCGCACAATTCTTGATTGTTACGACAAGGTTTCCATCTGGATGTCTCGTAGAGCCAGAAGGGGATAGCAGCAGGGTCTCACAACTTGGAGGTCAAGAGTTCAAAAACTCTTAGCTCCACCTCTATGGGAGGTGTGTCCTGGAATGTGCAGATTGGAGGGTCCAAACATAACCTTAAGGATTAGTTAGCTGCTCAGATTTCCTAACAAAAAACATGTTGCCTAGTAGAAACTGTTTCTCTTTCAGTTACAAGTTGAAGTCATAAATTCTTGTCCATTACAAAGCATAGGAACAAATTTGGTCGGTTGGCTAGCCTAATGATTAGTGGTTAAGGAGGTAGTTGAGCCCAAGTCAATGAATTTGAGAGTAGTTATGGAATTTTCTGAAGTCTTCCTAGTAGTTGTCATGTTTATATCCCAAGAGAGAAGCTCATTTTGATATTGAGGTTTATCCCAAAATTCCACCAGTTTCAATTGCCCCATGCAATATGGCTCCTCCTCCTGAGCTTATGGTATAACTAGAAAATTTGATGAATAAAAGCTCTATTAATGCCACTGCATTTCAACGGGGGAGCCCTAGTGTTTGCAAAATGTATTGCGGTTCCTTACGACTTGACAATTTAGTTGTGTTACATGCAAGAACAAATTAAAAGCACGGACACTTTTTAAAAGGTAACATGTCCCCAACACTTTATGGACACTCGCGAACGCGTGTCCATAATTTAAATATTTTTTTCTAGGGACACGTATACTACACTTCTTGGATGTCAAACATGACTGTCAAACTCTATTTGGATGTTGGGATGATTTTTTTAGTTATACAGCAATATATATTTTTTTTCATAAAAAAATAAGATAATAAAAGCTTTTACTAAGGATTGGTCATGTGAAAAAAGAAAAATCATGTTAATTACTTGATTCATAAGTTAAAGTTTTATGCTGTTGCATATGATATTATGTCCACAATCATATTTATTAGTAAGGATTGGTCATGTGAAAAATGAAGGATTATATTAATTACTTGATTCATAAGTTAAAGTTTCCACAATGGACTTAATTCATAAGTATCATAAGTTAAAGTGTTGGAGGGTAGTGAGTAGCTGGATAGAGTTTAAAGTTGCTCCATAAGAGTCGAGATGCAATTCATTTTAAGTTTACTACGCCGAGATACTGTGGGGAGCACGAGAGTAATTCAGGTAGTGGGTGAGAGAATAAGCATATTCTTAGAGACAAGTAGACAACCTTAGCACGGCTTGTTAGGTCATAAGCTATGAAGCACGGATGCGGAGTGCGGGTGCGACGATTCGAAAATTCTCAAAAAATTAGGATACGGGTGCGGGGGAGATATATTGTAATAATATAAATTATATTATGTTATTTTTAAGTAATAAAAATAAGTTCCATCATTATTATGATTTGTCATTTACTAACTAGACATTATTTCTCAATTTTCAAATGTCTTAAAAATATGCAACACTACTACATAACAAAAACATTGAATTAATCATTCATTACAACTTGCAAGATATTACAATACCATAAAAAATGGAACCATAATGAAAGATATTGTAAAATTCCTGTTTTGTTTTATCATTTCACTACAGTTTTTGTTTGATAGACAAAAAACAAACATAATAGAAATCCAGTTAGTGTCGTATATCTATTGAGGGAGAGCAAGAAGAGAATGAGAGAGAGAGAAGTGAAAAAATGAAGAAAAAAAACCTTGCTAACTTGGAACGAAGAGAAGCAAAGATGGAACCGGACAGAGATGGAGCTTCTCTGGAGCTAGAGATGGGATGGGAAGTGGATGCTACAAGACATAATTGTAAAAGGTTTGTACTATTTTATCATGAAAGTCACCCCATGATTTTATGTAAAAAATCAGAAACATGTTTCTTTTTAGGTTCTTGTCGATTCCAATAAAAAAAAGTCGAGTCCTTGCCGAATTCTTCCTGAATCCAAAATTAATTTATCTAACTAATATCTGATTCTCCTTTGGGTGCGAATCGGGGCCGCACCCGCACGCACACGTGACTCGCGTGTGACTCGGACTCGGACTCGTTAAGCCTTTTGAAGAATCTGTGCTTCATAGGTCATAAGTAAGGCCAAATATTTGGTGGTATTTGGTGGTGGTGATGGGTCCGGAGAAGGGTTAAGAGAATATTCAGCGGTTGGAAGTAAATTCTTGGTGGGTTAAAAGCTCTGCCGTAATAATAAGGATGCCGTAATAACAAGGGGTGATGTGTTATTTATTATGGTTTTGGTGGTGGTCATGGATAAGTGGGAGGACCGGATGAGGGCTTGCGTCTGTCTAGTGAGGCGGGGCCTGTATCGGAGTGAGCTGCTGGTGTGCGGGGAGGTCAGGTGGGTTGGTCTAAGGTTTTGAGGTGTGGTTTTGAGGTGTTCGGCTTGGGTTTTGTGGGGAGACGGTCGGAAAACGAAGGCTGAATCTAGGGTTTTTGTTGGTCGGTAGTAGGGAGTTAGCAGTGGATTCTCCGACCAGCTGTTTGCCTGGCCGGTGTGGATGGGAGGTGGAGGCGGCCTGGGCCTGGGCCTGGGAGGCTGCTGATTGGAGCGATGAAGAATGAGGGTGGGTTGGTTGTCGGGTGTTATCATGCTCGACTTGGGTGTTCTTTGGCGCCATCGTTGCTTTGTTTGCGATTTTTCTATATATCGGTTCACTAGAGATTTTCTAGTGAATGTTGTTCTTGTGATGGAAGGATCTCCAGTTAGACGGTTTTATTGTGTGGGGTGCTTAGTGTGGGTACCTCGATTTACCACCACGGGCCCAGACGAGTAGCCCAGTAGAAACGGCCCAAAGTCTGGGTGCCTTGCGTGTCAATCAATTCAGTTACGACTCAGTAAAACCCCTGAAATCTCGGAGGCAGATATTCTGGGGATTTTTGGACTGACGTGGGGGATTCCAACACCCCACTCACCAAGGATGAACTTGTATATAACAAACCTTAGGCCTGGGGCAAAAGGCACGCATTGTATTCTCCGTAAAGCACTCCCCGGAGTATATAGAAATAATATTGAGAGCACCACAGTGGACGTAGGCATTCTTGCTGAACCACGTACATACTGTGTTGTGTGATTGACATTCGTTACATACTTTATTTGCATTGGTGATTGTCTTTGCATGTAAACTTGTGTTGAATATAATTGTCACCACAATTGGCGCCGTCTGTGGGAAACGTTTGTCTTCCTTAAGAAAGCCCTTACCAACAAAGAAGCTAGAATGTCTGGTCACAGTAGCAATGCCCCTCAGGCAGGGGATATCCAAGAACAGCCTGTCCCTCGCAGGATTAGATCTGAAGTTCAGCGTTCAGACCAGAGGGCTCGCCCAAAGCGGCAAGCCTCAGGAGAAAGTCAGGGACCAATGAAGTCCACACAAATCTCCAGGTTGATCGATGCCTATGAGGCAAGGCTCCAAGAGCAAGGAGAGATCGCTCGCAAGCAGGAGGCTGAGAAAGCTCGCCTCAAAAGGAGATTAGAGAGGATGGAGAAAGAACTCCATCGCAGCACTAGGCGACGTCCATACCGCACTCCTAACCCTCAGGCGAGCAAGTCTCGCAGCCGAGGAAGGAGCCCCAGACGCGGGTCCCAAAGAAGTGAGAAGCTCAAGTCAGATGATGACTTACTCGAGCAACAACGACCAGCTCGCCGTTACAGGAGCCCAGCTCGAGGTGATGAGGATATACGAAATTTGGTCCGAAGAGAAATGGACCAGCACCCAGCACATCGGGGTGCCAGATCAACTAGAGAGCTTGCTCGGCGAGCTCTCAGGACCCAGATGAAATCCCCTTTCTCAAGGGAGTTAGAAGAAGAAGCCCCCCAAGAAGTTCGCAATTTCGAGATTCAAGATCTATGACGGAAAGACTGACCCTATCGATCACGTTAGGCAGTACAGGCAAGCCATGACTCTCTGGAACCACATGAATGCACTAATGTGTCGGATTTTTCCCTGGAGTCTGCATGATGTGGCCCAGAAGTGGTTCGAGAGACTCCCTCACAAGTCCATCAGGAGTTTTGAGTCCCTGGCCGCGCTCTTTACGGCTCGCTTCATTACCAGTAGCTCCCATACGAAGAGGATGGATGCTTTACTAACAATGAAGAAGACCCCTCAAGAGAGCCTCCGGGACTACGCGAAGAGGTACTGGGAGTTGTTCAACGAGGTCGAGGATTGCTCAGAACAGGTAGCAGTGGCCTCTTTCAAGTTTGGCCTACCCAGCTCTTGCCTTCTGCACCAATCCCTGACGAAGGAGGCCACGACCATCGATGACCTGATGGCTCGCATCGAGAAGTACGCCAAAGTGGAAGATGTCACCCGCCTCAGTGCAGGGGATAATGTTCGGATTAAGCTCGCTGCCAAGGGCAACGATAAGGCCGAAAACCAGAAGAAAGGAGGCAAGAATGGGGGCAAGGTTGGCTCCAAGAATGGAGGAAAAAACGATGTTTCGAAAGCATTTCAGGCAGTAAACACTGTCTTTAAAGAGCTTATCTACAAGATCTTAGCTAAGATCAAAGATGAGCCATTTGTTAAGTGGCCCAGAAAGATGGGGGGAGATCCCTCAAAGAGAAACAATGTGCTGAGATGCGCTTTTCACAAGGAGGGAGGACATAAGACTGAGCACTGCAAGGCTCTTAAGTCTCACCTTGAAGAGTTAGCCCAAACCGGGCATCTGAACGAGTTTGTGGAGAAGAAGGCAGAGAAGGTTGTTGCCAATGGAGACACAAGGCCTGACAACGTACTCGAGGACGATGCTGGCCATGAATTTGCAGTAATTCATAGGGCATCTGATATGAAGCAAATTCAAGGGAATTCAGCTCGGATGGAAGTGAAGAAGCTTACAACAGTAATGCAAGCTTTTCAGATCGATCCAGCAAAGACACAGTCGGGAAAGCGTCGGCGAGCAGGTGACGTTGACTATAGCAAACACATCGTGTTCACAGAAGAAGATTTGGTGGGGGTAAGAACCCCGCATCATGACGCTTTGATCATTATGCTCAGGATAGCCAACTATGACGTCGACAAGTTGCTCGTCGACCAGAGGAGCTCATCCGAGGTAATGTATCTCGACCTATTCAGAAAATTAAAGTTAAGCATCGCCGATTTGAAGGAAGCCACTCTCTCTAGTTGGCTTCGCTGGAAAAGTAACTATTCCATTGGGAAAGATCGTGTTGCCGGTAAGGGCATGAGGTGTCTCCAAGATGATCGAGTTTCTGGTAGTCGACATTGACTCGCCATACCAAGCTATCCTCGGCAGAGGGTGGCTACATGCAATGAAGGCAGTCCCCTCGACCTACCATCAGAAACTCAAGTACGTGATTGAGCGAGGAGTGATGGAGATCCACGGAGATCAAGCGATGGCAATAAGGTGCTTCATAGCAGCCATCTGCCCGAAACCAGAGAAGAAGGTCGAGAAGGCCAAGGAAAAGGTCGAGGAGCGAGAAGGTTTGGTACCTTCAAAATAGCAGTTAAAAGTATGGAAGGCCCGGAGTGGAGGAGACCAGGCTTCTCCCCTCTGAGCGGGTCGTTGAGAGCCTGGAAGAAGTCGCCGCCGGTGGTGCCAAAAAAGGCAGGAGTTTCTTGATTGGGACATCTCTCACAGATCAAGAGAAGAAAGAATTGACGATGCTACTGAGAAGCAACCTAGATGCTTTCGCGTGGGAACCGTACGAGCTGCCTGGAATTAATCACAGTGTGGTTTGTCATCGGTTGCACGTCGACCCCACTTTCAGACCTATCGCGCAGAAGGTACGGCGAACTGCGCCAGAAAAGGCCAAGGCTGTAGAAAATGAAGTAGAGAAGCTGCTGGATGCAGGATCCATACGGGAAGTTCAATTCCCTAAATGACTGTCCAACCCAGTAGTGGTTCCGAAGAACAATGGAAAATTGAGAGTTTGTATCGATTTCACTGACCTTAACAGGGCATGCCCTAAGGACAGTTTCCGTCTCCCAAAGATCGACCAATTGGTGTACGCTACAGCAGCTCATGAGAGAATGAGTTTTCTAGACGCGTATTCGCGGTATCACCAGATTCCTCTATATGCGCCAGACCAAGATAAAACCGCGTTCATTACCACCGTCGATTTATACTGTTATAAAGTTATGCCCTTTGGGTTCAAGAATGCAGGAGCAACTTACCAGAGGCTAGTCACCAAGATGTTCAAGGACCAAATGGGAGACACCATGGAGGTCTACATTGACGATATGCTCGTCAAGAGCAAGCGCAAAGAGGACTGTGACAACCCGCTCAAAATAATAACGGGTGGCCAGTCCTATACTACATTCAAACAGGTATCTCAGATGGCACAGCCTCAACATCAACTTACAATACTAAATAATATAAGGCTAACTACAATCATTAAAAGTGGATTATCAAAAATTTAAAACTTTTATTTAACAACAACAAAACCAATACTGCAATTATAACCAACAATACACATCTAACTATGATGAGTGATAAGTGCAAACTCCATATATATATAAGAGCGCAATACAATGTACAAACAAAATACTTGAATATGCTGTCGGGTAACAGACAATACAAATCTGAGAATTGAAATATGAAAGTGTTAATCTACAACACTTGAATACTAACTCAATATACAACTGAATCCTAATTTAGATATACAAAGATAGGAATCGACTAAAACAAAGTGCCGCGACAGTCCGCTATTGTCACAGCTCCACGAATACTCTGGATGGATGGACATTATTGGCGTCCGTGCGAGGGAACACCTAAAGTAATGTAATATATACATGGAGGAGAAAATATAAACGGGTCAGAGCCCGAGTTGAAAACGTTTTATAGCAAGTGTATTAAAATGCATAATAATTATAATTACATGATTTAATGGAATTGAACTTTCCATAAAATTCAACTCGCCTCTCAACTAAAGCGCACACTAAACGTATGCACGTGATCTCCAATTAAATGCCCAATTCTATTTAGGTAAAAGAATCTAACTTAGTCCCAAAGGAAATATTTAATTGAAATCATCTAACCTATCTCCCAATCTACACTTATCTCCATTATTTAATTTATATACATTAACTTAAATGTTATAGTTATCTTTATAATGTTCATTTGTTGAACATATAAAGTTGCACAATGATCCTCATAATAACATCAACAATCTCATACTAGAATTTTATATTCTAGTGATGCCCTTATATGGCATGTAAGCATATATATAATATTATATATGAGTTATTACCATCAAGACTTGAGGACAAAACTCCTCCCGATTCTCAACACGGCACTACGTTTCGTGCGTGGGACATCTCGCCGAAGCGAAATCCAAACAAGGACCCCCCGTTACACTACTCCTGACCGTATTGATCATTGAGGCTCGTTATGCCCTCACTGCATGATGCATATAACCCAATTTATTATCCAATTTTAATTGATTAATATTCCCAATTCTCGACAGTACACGGCGTTTCATGCTTGGGACGTCTCGCCGAAGCGAAATCCAAACAAGGAACCCCCCCGTTACACTACTCGTGGCACTGTCGATTGTCGGGATAGGTGTTATATAAGTATGAGCATTAAGGACTAACTTATCCCCAAGTTCCAACATTACACTGCGGCACGTGCGTGGGACGTCTCGCCGAAGCGAAATCCAAACAAGGAACCCCCGATACACTAATCCTGGCAATGTAGGTCGTTGAGGTCCATTAAGCCCTCGATACCCAAGTACAAGCACAAGCAAGAATAACCATCCAACCGAGCTATAACTCGAAGGACGCAGGCTCACATGCTGTCATCTTCCAGTTGCCCATACCTCGTAGCAAACTGGGGCCACCTGGTGGGGTTCAACGGCACCCACCTCGTGATCAACTCACGCACACAATGTCCGGGAAGCGGTCATAGTTCCTAACCGGCGAGTGAGACCGACACATACCTACGACTTCTCACCCCCAAAATAATAAATATATATATATGTCATATGATGACCACCATGGACGACTATGACCTGGGGAATATCTATACACTGCTCATTGAGCCAGGGTGCTCACCCTCAACGCACGTGACTTCCCAATGTTAGCAAGGAGAGGGTATGCCTAACCATGTATATATACCATCATATAGGATATACATACATCCCACATAATAAAGATATACCATCATATAAGGTATACCTGCCACATCATTTTCATTTTCATTATACGCTCTTAGGCGCAATAGATTGAATGTCATTGTTTAGTATATCTCTCTCTTGATACACTAATCGTCAATTCTCACATCTCTTCCCCACTTAGTATAAACTATACTATTTCTCACTTGAAGCTCACATGTCGCTTCTATTTATGAATTGTCTCTCAATTCTATATAAATTAAGGATATCCTTTATCCTGATGTACCTCAATTTACATTTATAATTCTCCATCCATAATATGGTTCAATTCATTTTATGAACCTTTAAAGTCATCCCATTTGGGATTTTGATCCTAAGATCCAATGTCTCTAAATTTGTCTCATTCTTTCATGTAAATATAATTGTCATCTCAAAATGGAATATCCAAACCAAGGTGGGCTTCCCCACTTAGAACATACCAAAATATCGAATCGGTATTCCTCAAATTTAGTCAATATGACTCCAATAATTTCTTATAAGGGAAACTCTCTAAAAATCTCCAAAACATACTCCAAATAACTCTTATAAAGGTTCCCAATTGATAACCTCGAACAAAACGAGATGAAATTCTCCTTAGGAAAACAATCCCACAAAAACCCCGTTTCCGAATCGATTCGGCCCAGCGAATTGATTCGGCCAGGAAGGCGAATCGATTCGGGTCATCAGACTTGGGACTCTGTCTCAGGACGAATCGATTCGGCTGGAATCCGAATCGATTCGGTCACTCAGACCTGGGCACCTGCATATTTCCGAATCGATTCGGTAGGAGGCCGAATCGATTTGGCCCTTTAGAAACCTCGAAAATGGCTACTTTTTAAGTAAGCCAAAATACCCCAAAATCCATTTTAATCATTTTCTCTCCATTTCACTTCAACCCAATCACATATATATCATCAAGAATCATCCTAGAATACATATAAACTAATTTCTAACCTAGAAATCATTTATACATCACAAATCTAAGGTTTTCCCAAAAAGTTAGGTTTTATCAAACTAAACCTAAAACCCATAAATTTCATCCACAAATCATGCAATAAATGGTACACAACAATTATTTAGCAAGTTTAATCACTTGCCTCGGGTTCGTAGGGTCTGAATCTGCCTTGAGATCGCGTGGATGCCGGAAAATCCTCTTTCTCTCTCTTTTCTCCTTCTTTCTCTTCTTTTTTCTTCTTCTGTCTTTCTTTCTCTCTATTTCTCTTTCTCTTTGGAGAAATGTTTCTCCCGTAGGCTTTTAAGCCCTAATTCCCAAGATACACATCTTTAAATGATAATACACACTTTAAATGACTCGGTAACTTTAATTCGGGTCAAACGGTCCTAAATTATTTCGGAACCTAAATAGACCCCAAGTACAGTCATTTCGACTTTCTCGACCCTTCCGGAAACAATAGTACCCTCAGAATTTCCATTCGACACACTTTCTAACGACTATAAATTTTGATCTCAATTGCCAATTTAATTAATCTCCAAATAAAATAATATTTATTTCTCCCAAAATAAATAAATCATCATCTCCAAGACCTCGGGTTGTTACAAACTTCCCCACTTACAAAAATTTCGTCCTCGAAATTTTAGCTAAGCCTAATTCTCCAAAGCTCAACTAATTCTACCACACCCAACCTCACTAATCCTATCTCCAAACTTCTAACTTCCCACGACGAATTTATTTTAATGTACTTTATTTTAAGTTGATTATGAGTTTTATAGAACCAATTTCCACAAATAGAGCCCCCATACACCCTCTATATACGAGCTTTATGCTCGCAACAATCATAATGAGGCTTTATTTGCCTCCAAAATTCCACAATTCCATAGATATAAATAATACTAACATTTTAAAGAGTGTAAAAATTTTGAATGGTCCAAAGAAATAACTCCTCTCAATTCCTGACATTCGCCACTTTCGTGCGGGGGACGTCTCGCAAAAGCGAAATCCAAACAAGGAACCCTCCCAATACACTACTCCGAGGCGACGTCGGGGATTGAGAGTTTGTTAAATCCAGACTAGAGTTTGGGAAAATGATTTTGAAATGGCCCATAGGCCGATAAAAGTTTTATTTTGAAAACAATTTATTTTGAAAACGGTTTATATAATATAATATAATATAAAATGCCTTATGTCCAACACAAGGTCTTAACAATCATCATATATATAACAATATGTAGCTCACAAAAATTAGCATAATTATGAGCTAAATTTTCCTGCGTCCATCAATCCACAATCTAAACTTTTATCAAAAACAACATCTTACATAATTTCAATATCTTGCCCTTTTATAAGGCTCATCCATATCTGGAATACAACAATTATATAAGTTTAACATGACTATATAAAAGAAGTAGCTTTATCCTTACTACTTATCACCCATAACCATTTTCACATTCACCATAAAGTTTATAGCTCTTTTTGAGCGCATTACAAAATTATCTATTCTTTTACAAGAGATAATAACATAAGAGCCTATCTTGCTCAAAATCCCCCCCTTAGGGTCAATACATACATAATAGGGCTATCGCACTACCCTTTCATAAATATCTCCCATACGATATTCCCAAAACTTTACATAGTAATTATCCTATTCATAAAGAAAAAATAACTTACCTTACCCATCTCTAGTCCGATTGCCCTTCCTCATCAATGGGCTCCCAAACATAGTCCCCCGGTCTAAAATGACCTCGTATCTGTTGTAGGGGTTGTACTTCCAAAATTTCATCAAACTGTGGTCCTTTACCTCTTTTAGGACAATCTCTCTTTTTATGACCTATTTCATTACAAAAGAAACGCTTACCCACAAATCCTTTCTGCTCACTCGCATTACTAGCACTCTCTTTGCCAAATTTACTTGATGAACTCGAATCTCCAAAGTTCTTATCCTCTTGCGAACGAAGACGATATTCATGACACTTTAGTAGTGCCGCATTCACTACCTCGACGAATGTCTCTAACCTGGGACTCTCTAACAAATGGTGCCGGATTTTCCAATCTAATCCTCAAACAAACTTTGATATACGCCTCTCTTTTGTATTTACCTCATCAGGTACTAATTTTGCCCATCTAGAAAAATCTTCCTCATACTCTGCCACCGTTCTATTACGCTGAAAAATCCTCATATTCCTAGTAGAGGAAGGAAAATACCTTCGATCAAAAAGTTCCCAAAATGTTGTTATAGGTAAGGTATCTCTCTGTTCAGATGTGGTGACAGACTCCCACCATTGAAGAACTGCACCCGATAACTTAAAGGTGGCTAAAAATTGTTTCTGCACCTCACTACACTTAACCATACGAAGGTGCCTCTGAATACTATTCTTCCATTGACTTGCAGCCATTGCATCACCCCCCCCTACAAACTCGGGAGGATGCCCCTTACTAAACTCTTCCTTCACTCTCTCCCATACAGACAATCCTAAATGGGGTTGGGCTGCTCGAACGGCAGATTGCTGCGCCATCGTAGAAATGACAGCAGTTACTGCTTGTGCCACAATATTGGCAACATCATCGGTAGTCATGTTCCTTTGAGGCATTTGGGGTTGCGCTTTTTCAGCCCCTTTATTTGCCCTGCCTGAACGACCTCCCTTCGGTGGCATCTGAAACAAGAACAGTTGTATCAGAACGCCTTTCAAATATTTTCAAATCGCAGAAAAAAAAAATATGGACGTAAGAATGTAACCGTCCTAACAATAAGGCTCTACATCAAGAACGCTTACGGAAGATCGTAGTAACGCACACAGATCCTAAAGACTCTAGAACCTGATGCTCTGATACCATCTGTGACAACTCGCTCAAAATAATAACGGGTGGCCAGCCCTATACTACATTCAAACAGGTATCTCAGATGGCACAGTCTCAACATCAACTGACAATACTAAATAATATAAGGCTAACTACCCGAAATCATTAAAAGTGGATTATCAAAAATTTAAAACTTTTATTTAACAACAAAACCAATACTGCAATTATAACCAACAATACACATCTAACTATGATGAGTGATAAGTGCAAACTCCATATATATACAGGAGCGCAATACAATGTACAAAAAAAATACCCGAATATGCTGTCGGGTAATAGACAATACAAATCTGAGAATTGAAATATGAAAGTTTTAATCTACAACACTTGAATACTAACTCAATATACAACTGAATCCTAATCAAGATATACAAAGATAGGAATCGACTAAAACAAAGTGCCGCGACAGTCCGCTATTGTCACAGCTCCACGAATACTCTGGATGGATGGACATCAATGGCGTCCTTGCAAGGGAACACCTAAAGTAATGCAATATATACATGGAGGAGAAAATATAAACGGGTCAGAGCCCGAGTTGAAAACGTTTTATAGCAAGTGTATTAAAATGCATAATAATTATAAATGCATTATTACATGATTTAATAGAATCGAACTCTCCATAAAATTCAACTCGCCTCTCAACTAAAGCGCGCACTAAACATATGCACGTGATCTCCAATTAAATGCAATTCTATTTAGGTAAAATAATCTAACTTAATCCCAAAGGAAATATTTAATTGAAATCATCTAACCTATCTCCCAATCTACACTTATCTCCATTATTTAATTTATATACATTAACTTAAATGTTATAGTTATCTTTATAATGTTTCATTTGTTGAACATATAAAGTTGCACAATCATCCTCATAATAACATCAACAATCTCTTACTAGTTTATATTCTAGTGATGCCCTTATATGACATGTAAGCATATATATAATATTATATATGAGTTATTAGCATCAAGAGTTGAGGACAAAACTCCTCCCGATTCTCAACACGGCACTACGTTTCGTGCGTGGGACGTCTCGCCGAAGCGAAATCCAAACAAGGAACCCCCCGTTACACTACTCCTGACCGTATTGATCCTCGAGGCTCATTATGCCCTCACCGCATGATGCATATAACCCAATTTATTATCCAATTTTAATTAATTAATATTCCCAATTCTCAACAGTACACGGCGTTTCATGCGTGGGACGTCTCGCCGAAGCGAAATCCAAACAAGGACCCCCCCCGTTACACTACTCGTGGCACTGTCGATTGTCGGGATAGGTGTTATATAAGTATGAGCATTAAGGACTAACTTATCCCCAAGTTCCAACATTACACTGCGGTTCGTGCGTGGGACGTCTCGCCGAAGTGAAATCCAAACAAGGAACCCCCCGATACACTAATCCTGGCAATGTAGGTCGTTGAGGTCCATTAAGCCCTCGATACCCAAGTACAAGCACAAGCAAGAATAACCATCCAACCGAGCTATAACTCGAAGGACGCAGGCTCACATGCTATCATCTTCCAGTTGCCCATACCTCGTAGCAAACTGGGGCCACCTGGTTGCGACACCCCGCCTAATTAAATACCGGACAATCACTCCTTTATTAAATTAAAATCAAGGTGAACAGTTGGTTCATTCTTAACATCACTGTCGAAAAATAACTTTTCCAATTTAAACACCCTAATTAATTAAGCTAAGTGTCAAAACCATTTTAGACATTACTTTCCAAATTCTATTTATAACCAATGATTTAAAACTTTACATAATTCAATATTAAAGAATCACACCACAATTATCCTGGAACATATAATCAAATAATTTAAACATTCAACAACTAAATCCCAAACATTTAAACTTAAAGTAAAACATCAAGACAGTAATAAATCCCAAAGTGACAATACTAGAAATAAATGAATCACAATGTCCAATAAAACAACTGGATAATGGAAACGGGCGACACATGCCCAACTGAATAAATATGCTAGGGGTGGAATCAAATAAATGAAGTCGTCTAAGCAAGAGGCCTGCAACTCCCACCTAAGCTGCAGCGCGTTCCTTCCAAAGGATCCTATGCAAGACGCCCCTGTGGCTGGGCACCTGTAACATATACATATATATACAAGAGGGAAAAGAAAATGGAAACGGGTTAGAGCCCGATTGTAAAAAGATTTAAAATTTGTTTAGCAAGTATTTAAAATGTTTACAGGCCAATGCAACAACATATTAGTGCGGCACTCCCTTGAGAAATTCTCACCTCTCTTCTAATGTGCACGCCTATCGTACTAACCTCCCCAACGGTTTAACTTATCTTAGGTTACTTGTAAGATTTAAACTGGCGATTCAACCGTTTAAGGAGTAAATTCCATTTAATAACAAAGCTCTCATTTTGACTTTATTCGCTAATAAAGTTTCCCAGTATCATATTATACTTTTCAAAACAAATATTTCCAAATTGAAATTATTATTCATATCTTCCTTACCATAAACACAGTAGGAAGTTCCCAATTTCAGAATTAAATATATATATTAAATACTCGTATAATATATATATTCTAACAGCACCCCACATAAAAATTATGGTGCGAGCATACTCTGCTATCCAATCCCCGTCTCACTCGTACTAAGGGAAATACAAATTCGGAATCACTCTCGAACTATATTAACACATACACAAACAATATTGAGGCGAAGCATAGATTCCAAGTCTCTAAGAGGATAGCATATACCCTCACGTCTCTTAGGAACGTCTGACCATCGATCAGATCGCCTGTACCAAGGATATCTATCTTCCAGGGTACGAGTCAATATCCCCCATAAAGGCACATCGAGATAAGACTGTCCCAGTGCGGTAACCTCAGGGATAGCAAGTAGCGTGGGCATGATTTTCACACGTATATAGTATATGCATAAACACAGTCATATAAATATACTACTATTACCACATCAAATTTAGGTTCATCTCATAACCCATAATTATAACATTTATCCTTATTTTCTCATTATTTAGTTATCACGTATAACGGTTCGTCTCTTACTTTAATTTGAGGGATTATTCCAACTCACTATGTAACACTTATGGACTCTATCCTCTCAAGTGTAGAATTCAGTAGGTACTCATCTATTTTTCATCGTAACTATCTTACGCGTCTCTCCCTTTAACACAAAATTCCATCGTCCCTTATATGTAAACATTCCAAAAATGCAATTCTCGTCTTACATTAAAGGTCTCATAATTATTAATAAGTCCTACTGGTCTTCTTTATCTCCAGAAATATTTTAATAAGGATGTCTAAGGAGTATTACTCATTTAAATTTAATTCAACTATTTAAAAAGGGGAAATATAAGTCTGCCAGAAGGGGTCGATCGAGCTCGATCGACCGACACTCTTGGTTCGATCGATCGATCAAACAGGTATGGCGAATTTTGCAGGTATGGCGAATTTTGCAGTTACGGGTTTCATAATCCAACCTCAATCAAAACCAGATTTTTCACACCCAAACTCCCAAAAATTTGTACAACAAACAATATAAACATATATTATACATTTTCTACGTAAAGCATGCGAATTTTCATTAATAACCATGGATTAATAGGCCAAAACTCATATCAATCTCAAGAACCCTAGAATTTCTTTAACTTGGTTCTAATCAGTCTTTTTCCAGAATTTCTACTTCTAATTCATCATAAATCCGTGATTTAACCTCTACATATGAAAGGGATTTCCAGATCATTACTACATGCAATCTCCTATCTCCAATATGGGTTTTCTTCTATGAAATACATCCTAGTCAATCCTAGACTAACATGAATGATGCATTAACGAATTTAAGCAAGATAAATACTTGCCTAGGAATTTCAGAGTAATGATTTGTGAACGAATTTGGTGTGGTTGCGTTCCCCGTCGCGCGATCTACGCGTTGTGGTGGTGGCGGTGCAACCGGGCGAATTTTCGGCCTAGATAACCTTGGCAAACTCTCTCCTTTCCTCTCTTATGGTCGTCACTTGTCTTTGGTTGTGTTAACCCTAGAAGACAACCTTAGTCATCTGATTTAACCCTTGAAAATTCGTGGGTTTAATTGCCCAAAATTACAAAATGTCCAAAATGCCCTCCCGGGGTGCTAAATAAACCTAAAAAAACCCCGAGACCCAAACTAAACTCCGGGTACACTTTTCTGACTATGTCGACTCTTCCGGACACTTTGACGCACTCAAAACGACCATACGAGCAACTTATAATTTATTCACTTTTATTAATCAATATTTAGTCCCGACGCGACACGGGGGCGTCCCGACTCGAATTTTTCCAAAATTGTCATTTTATCCACTATTGACATTTAATAGAACCAATATTATATATTACTCTACTCGTTAGTAATATTCAATAAGTTTCCCATAATTACTAACTCACATCACGTTAATAATTATAAAGTAATTAATTTTCGGATTTATATTAAATTAATAACTCACATTAAATTTAATAAATCCCCAAATTTATAAAACATAAAAATACGGGGTATTACACTGGTGGGGTTCAACGGCACCCACCTCGTGATCAACTCACGCACACAACGTCCGGAAAGCGGTCATAGTTCCTAACCGGCGAGTGAGAACTACACATACCCACGACTTCTCACCCCCAAAATAATAAAAATATATATATATATATATATATATATATATATATATATATATGTCATATGATGACCACCATGGACGACTATGACCTGGGGAATATCTACACACTGCTCATCGAGCCAGGATGCTCACCCTCAACGCACGTGACTTCCCAATGATAGCAAGGAGAGGGTATGCCTAACCATGTATATATACCATCATATAGGGTATACATACATCCCACATAATAAAGATATACCATCATATAAGGTATACCTGCCACATCATTTCATTTTCATTATACGCTCTTAGGCGCAATAGATTGAATGTCATTGTTTAGTATATCTCTCTCTTGATACACTAATCGTCAATTCTCACATCTCTTCCCCACTTAGTATAAAATATACTATTTCTCACTTGAAGCTCACATGTCGCTTCTATTTATGAATTGTCTCTCAATTCTATTTAAATTAAGGATATCCTTTATCCTGATGTACCTCAATTTACATTTATAATTCTCCATCCATAATATGGTTCAATTCATTTTATGAACCTTTAAAGTCATCCCATTTGGGATTTTGATCCTAAGATCCAATGTCTCTAAATTTGTCTCATTCTTTCATGTAAATATAATTGTCATCTCAAAATGGAATCTCCAAACCAAGGTGGGCTTCCCCACTTAGAACATACCAAAATATCTAATCGGTATTCCTCAAATTTAGTCAATATGACTCCAATAATTTCTTATAAGGGAAACTCTCTAAATCTCCAAAACATAATCCAAATAACTCTTATAAAGGTTCCCAATTGATAACCTTGAACAAAACGAGATGAAATTCTCCTTAGGAAAACAATCCCACAAAAACCCTGTTTCCGAATTGATTCGGGCCAATTCCGAATCGATTCGGCCCAGCGAATCGATTCGACCAGGAAGGCGAATCTATTCGGGTCATCAGACCTGGGACTCTGTCTCAGGACGAATCGATTCGGCTGGAATCCGAATCGATTCGGTCACTCAGACCTGGGCACCTGCATATTTCCGAATCGATTCGGTAGGAGGCCGAATTGATTCGGCCCTTCAGAAACCTCGAAAATGGCTACTTTTTAAGTAAGCCGAAATACCCAAAATCCATTTTAATCATTTTTTCTCCATTTCACTTCAAGCCAATCACATATATATCATCAATAATCATCCTAGAATACATATAAACTGATTTCTAACCTAGAGATCATTTATACACCACAAATCTAAGGTTTTCCCAAAAAGTTAGGTTTTATCAAACTAAACCTAAAACCCATAAATTTCATCCACAAATCATGCAATAAATGGTACACAACAATTATTTAGCAAGTTTAATCACTTGCCTCGGGTTCGTAATGTCTGAATCCGCCTTGAGATCGCGTGGATGCCGGAAAATCCTCTTTCTCTCTCTTTTCCCCTTCTTTCTCTTCTTCTTTCTTCTTCACTCTTTCTTTCTATTTCTCTTTCTCTCTTTGGAGAAATGTTTCTCCCGTAGGCTTTTAAGCCCTAATTCCCAAGATACACATCTTTAAATGATAATACACACTTTAAATGACTCGGTAACTTTAATTCGAGTCAAACGGTCCTAAATTATTTCGGAACCTAAATAGACCCCAAGTACAGTCATTTCGACTTTCTCGACCCTTCCGGAAACAATGGTACCCTCAGAATTTCCATTCGACACACTTTCTAACGACTCCAAATTTTGACCTCAATTGCCAATTTAATTAATCTCCAAATAAAATAATATTTATTTCTCCCCAAATAAATAAATCATCATCTCCAAGACCTCGGGTTGTTACAAGGACCATCTCTCAGACCTATCAAATACCTTCGAGATCCTCAGGAAATACCGAATGAAACTCAACGCGAGCAAGTGTTCTTTCGGTGTCCAGTCAGGAAAATTCCTCGGGTATTTGGTTAGCGAGAGGCATTGAGGCCAACCCGGAGCAGATCGAAGCGATCAACAAGGTACAACTCCCTCGCACGATACAAGACGTACAGAAGCTCGCGGGCATGCTCGCCGCTTTAAATCGTTTCATCTCGAAGTCCTTTGAGAAGTGCAAGCCGTTCTTCCAGCTCTTGAAAGGAAACAAGACAGCAAAGTGGACTCAAGATTGCTCGAAGGCATTAGAAGAGCTCAAGGCTTATCTCAGCACACCACCTTTGCTCGTCATACCTCAAGAAAATGATTTCCTGTACTTATACCTCGCCGTCTCTAGCCACGCTGTCAGTTCTGCATTGGTGTGCGAGAAAGAAGGAATCCAGCACCCGGTCTACTACGCGAGCAAAATCTTATTGGACGCCGAGCAGCGGTACCTATCACTGGAAAAGCTCGCCTTTGCACTAGTGATAGCTTCGAGGAAGCTGAAGCACTACTTCGAAGCTCACACTATCATCGTCCTTACATCACACCCCCTTAAAGCAATCCTGCGAAAAGTGGATCTGTCTGGCAGACTATCCAAGTGGTTAGTCTAGCTCGGATGATTTGACATCCAATTTCAACCCCGGAACGCAATCAAGGGGCAGGTCCTCGCGGATTTCATCGCGGAGTTCATAGGCGAGCAGCCCTGCAACCAATTTCAACCCATGAAGCGAAGGGAAGATCACTCGTCAGAAGGAGTTTGGCGACTGTTTGTTGATGGAGCCTCCAACTCAAAGGGGGCAGGAGTAGGCATTGTACTCGTTACTCCAGAAGATACAGTGCTCGAGCAGGGAATCAGACTTGGATTTGAAGCCTCCAACAACGAAGCAGAATATGAGGCTCTGATAGCTGGCCTGCAGAAGGCACAAGCGTTGCGGGCAAAGCAGCTGCAGGTGTTCGACAACTCACAATTGGTCTCTAATCAGATAAGTGGGGACTTCAACTCAAGAGACGAAAGAATGGCAGCCTATCTTGCCTTAACAAAGAAGTTAATGTCCAGCTTTGAGGAAGTCAGTGTCCAACAGTTTCCCAGAGGACAAAACAGCCATGCCAACGCCATGGCAGCCCTGAGTTCAGCAATCGATTTCGACTTAAAGAGAACGATCCCCATCGACTTCCTCGCCCATCCGAGCATCAACCAGAGCAACGAGCTGCCAGACATGGGACATATGCTCCAGATTGAGTCAACACCCAGTTGGATGGACCCCCTAAGGGACTATTTGAAGAATGGTGCACTTCCAGATGATAAGGTCGCTCATCAGATAAGAGTCAAAGCTGCCCGCTTTCACTTATCTCCTGAGGGAAAACTATACAAGAGGATGATTCATTGGCCCTTACCTTCAATGTGTCCACCCAAAGGACGTCGAGCAAGTTCTACGCGAGCTTCATGAAGGAATCTGCGGAAGCCATATAGGAGGGAGGTCATTAGCTTTCCGAGCAATGAAGGAAGGCTACTGGTGGCCATACATGCAGAGAGATTCTGGGGTATATGCTCGCAAGTGCGAGAAATGTCAACTACATGCTCCTATGGTCCACCAACCTGCCAGCGATCTAAAATCACTTACCAGCCCTTGGCCTTTTGCTCAATGGGGAATGGACATCGTAGGCCCTCTTCCTACCGCTGTCGGCAATCGCAAGTATCAGTTGGTCGCAACAGATTACTTCACCAAATGGATCGAGGCAGAGCCGTTGGCGAACATCAGAGATGCAGATATGATGAGATTCACATGGAAAAACATAATTACCCGCTTTGGAATCCCCAGAATCATCATCACTGACAATGGAACGCAGTTCGAGAGCGGCCCCTTCCAAAACTTCTGCAACGAACACGGGATAAGGCACCATTTCAGCTCGGTGGCCTACCCCCAGAGCAACGGTCATGCCGAAGCTTCCAACAAAATAGTGATCGATGGGCTGAAGAAACGACTAGAGCGAGCCAAGGGCGCATGGGTGAGCGAGCTGTCACATATTCTGTGGGCCTACCGCACTACCCCACGGCGAGCAACTGGGGAAACCCCATTCTCACTAACGTATGGAATGGAAGCAATCATCCCTTTGGAAGCTGGCCTACCAACCATGACGTCCAACCTGGTCGACCAGGGCCAGAATAATGCAGCATTACTCGCTGAACATGACCTAGTTGATGAACGCAGAGAACTAGCCTTAGTGAGACTAGCGAGCTATCAGCAACAACTCGCGAAACACTATAACAAGAGGGTCATTCCAAGAGCATTCCAGGTTGGGGACTACGTCCTAAGGAAAGTCCTTGGCAGCACAGTAAAACCATCAGATGGCAAGTTAGGACCGAACTGGGAGGGACCATTCAAGGTAACGAGAGATGATCTACAAGGAGCCTATCACTTAGAAACGCTGGAGGGCAGAGACATACCCCGAGCTTGGAATGCTGCCAACCTGAAAAAATTCTATTTCTAGCTTTTCTTCATTTATCTTTTATTACATTATTTGAAGTGGCAACTCATTTTTTATTTTGATTAATAAAAGACTGTTTGGTAATGGCATTTTATGAAGTGTTAATTCTTTATTAGGAACTTTATAACTTGCACTTCTTTCCCAAGCGATAGGCACCTTACTCAAAGCCATAAAAGCAAGGTCTCACCCTCCTCAGGTTTTCGTTATGAAACACTAACAACCTCCTAGCATTGCCCTGG
Organism: Sambucus nigra; assembly: GCA_949130495.1. Lineage (NCBI taxonomy): Eukaryota > Viridiplantae > Streptophyta > Magnoliopsida > Dipsacales > Adoxaceae > Sambucus > Sambucus nigra. The sequence goes on along the minus strand of OX422213.1, from coordinate 557,496,281 downwards.
CAATATATGAAGCCCTACAGGGGACCCTTAGGCAGCTCGATCAAATCGAATTGGTCACCAAACTATGTTTGGTTCAGAAAACCTGATCGGATAGAACATCCAACACATTGTGTGTCGTCGCCATTGCCACACTTAGGCCTAAATAGTGTGACGACACGACCTAAAAGGTAAAGTGAGGCAGAATGGTATCCCAAAAGCATACTGGACTGGGACGATACTAACTCAAAAAAAAAATTCTACAACTCTAGTCGGCTACGAAGGGCCCAAGATAATTAAGTGGGAAGTAAATGAAGTAAAAAATATACAACGCATGTTTAGTCGGCAAAATTGCCCAAGACATAAATATTGCATTACTTCATTACATGTACAATGAGTTACATTCGGTAAAATCTTAATGAGGATGAGGCCTCTGAATAAGATAATCAACCACTTGTGCTCTTCGTCCGTCGTCCGGATGAGGAGCCAATTCCTCCTCGACCTCATTCGCATTTGGCTCTAACAGCTGCCTGGGGATAGCATCTATAGGGATCCACTGGTCGTTCCTCCTGAAAGGATTAGGCCTCAAAGTTGAAGGAGAAATCTCGTGACGGTACCAGAGTACTGAATTCCTGGGGACTTGCAGCTCCCTAAGGGCACTCAACCATCCCCTAATAAAGGACAACTCTTTAAACTCTGTCAACCTCGTCGGAGCATCGGTCCAACCTTGGTTATAACCATCAACCCACACTCGCCGAGGACCTTTCTTGAACAGATGCCTCAGCCGTGTGACATCTCATTGAAGCCCAGCAGCAATCACGTATGCTCGACGAACACTTCTCGAAGCTCGTTCATATCCTTAGCTAGACCCCCTGCATATGTGCCAGCTCGCGGACCAGCCGATGTGGTAGAACCTCGCGAAACTTGAGGGGCGACGCTCGGCCCTGTGCCAGCTCGCGGAATAACCGATGAAGAGGAACCTCGCAAAACTCGGGGTGCGACACTTGGTGCATGCTCCCCGAGGCGCAACACTTCCCTCCTCAGTGTTTCATTCTCCTATTGCAGAACTTCTCCGACTTGATTAATCTCAGTGGCATCGAGAAGTCTAGCTCTCAGAGTGTTCACTTCTTCTTGGATAGAGACACCAACCTCTTCCATCTCCTGAAGTCTGTCTTTCAATTTGGCGACGAGCTCAGACCAGTCTTTAAAGCTCTTATTCCTTGATCACAGCGACTTGCAAATCCTTACGAAGGCTTGGCGAACTTGATCGCTCGCATTAGGACCAAGAATCCTTCCCAGTTGAGAGGTGGCAGGTATATATTCATTTACATCAATCGACTACAAGCCATAAAGAGCAGTAAAGAACAAAAGAATCAGTATGCTGAAGGGAAAGTGTTTTTCATTTCATTCAAAAATGGAGATCCAAAGTACATCGATAATCAGAAAAGAACAGAACAGTACAAACAACGCAAAAATACAAATAAGTCCTAAGAGCAGGCTAGCTGGCAACCTCGGTTTGCTCAGAGGTAGCTGGCTGCTTTCCCTTGTCAGCAGCAGTAGCAACATCTCCCTCAGAAGGAACAACTGCTGTTCCCCGAGCAGGAGGAGCACCAACAGAAACAATCTGAGAGGCAGGGACTACACCTTCAACGGCTGGGGCAGGCGCATCATCTACAACAGGCTTTGGGCCTGGATCATGCTCGTCGAACAAGGGTGAGTCAATATTCACCCCGACAGCCAGAAGAGCCTTGTTCCAGCCCTTCTTGAAGTTCAGATGGCTGATGTAGCCTATCTGAACATCAACGTCCTCATATGCGGCAGCCCACCCAGAATTGTACGAACTTTCCTTAATGGTGGCTGCGTCGGACTCTTCTTCACCTTCTCTGCCAACACCTTATTTTCCTCGACCACGGCCAGCTTGCTCGTGTAGACCAGATCGTAGGACTGTCGCAACTCATTTAGCTCATTGATCACCGCATCCTTCGCTCTGTTGGCTTCAATAAGGGCGAGATCAGAGGACTTCTGGGCCTCACTGGCAGCCTTCAAACTGGCCTCCAGCTCGACGCCTTTCCCCTTCAGTTCAACGTCCTGCTCCTCCAAATCCGCATTCCTACTCACCAGCTCGTCGCGAGTACGGTAGAGAACAGCGAATTCGGTCACGAACTGCAAGTAAAAAGGAAGCATTAGAAGAAAGCATTGAACAGAATATTGCGAGTATTGAAAAACAGAAACAGACTTACGAAGGCTAGCCTCTGACTCGCTTGTAGAGCTAACTGGTCGGTCCCCATTGCCCTCCGTCGATTAGCAGGCAAAACTGCTCTCTCGAGCAGCGCAGGAGCCAACTAGGGAGAGGTGGCGACAGAGGCCCCCTTGGGCAACGCGAACACGGGCACCAAAGCTTGCCCGACCTTCGTCCTCGCTTCCACCCTCCTTCTCTCCTCTTCCCTGCCCTTCTCCCTCTCAGCTCTCCTCCTCTCTTCCACCTTCTTCCTCTCCTTTTCCTTCTTCCTCTCTTTCTCTCTCAACTGTTCTTCCTCCCTCCTCTTCTTTTCCTGCTCGTTGGCAGCATGAGAACCAGTGGCAACTTCTCCACTGCTAGACTTTTGCTTCTTCGCTCGCCTAGAGAGGAGCACATCATCCTCGTCATCATCATCCCTGATCAGGTTCCTCCTGGGAGGAGCCATATCTTCCTCGCTGGAACTACTTGACTCATTGGAGGACTCTCGAGCTTCTGAAGCCTCTTCCGAACTGGAAGACCCTTCACCACTAGAGCTCGTCTCACTGGCACCACCTTCAGCAGCGCCCCTATTATCACCCTCACTATCCTCACCAAAGCTGCTCTCTTCCTTGTCCAATTGGATAGGATCTACAGCAACTTCTTCAGTGATATCAAGCTCGGGGATACTGCCTACAGGTCGTGCGATGAAACTAGACCCAATATTCTTATACTCCAAAAGAAAGGCAGCTGACCGAGGATGTTCACCGTCAGCTAAAGGTTCTCTGATGTTCCATGCTTTGATCAACTCGGCAGCTCGAACCTCACTGAGAGCAGGTTCCAAATTCTTTGTCCTCGCTGAAAAGAAGAGAGAAGAATATCAGAGAAATCATATATTAACAAGAAGATCGAAGAGCAGAGTAAAAGTTAAGCCTACCTATGTACTCCTCCCCATAAAAGGGGGCTGTGAACCTGTCAGACCTCGACCCCTCGGTATGGGGAGAAAATTGCCAATTTCTAGCAAGAAAACCCTCTTGCCAGTAATTCTTGTTGGAATCAGGTAGATTTACTACCAATACCCTGTCAGGACTCCTGACCTTGAGGTAAAGAAGACCAGAACTTGTTCGCGAGAAAGAGTACCAGAAGCATATCTCGGCAAGCCCTAGATTGGTGCCATAGAGCTGATTTATTCTATGGACACCATTAACTATCTTCCAAACGTTTGGCGAACACGGTGCAGGGACAATATTGAAGTAACCGAAGAATGCAAAAACAAATTGCTTGGAGGGAAAGTGAGCCCCCCTTGGGACAGTAAAAGAACGTGAATCCAGTGAGCGCCCTCTATTTCTCTAACATTTTTAGGGATAGGGGCACACTCAATGTCTACCCAATGGGATGTTGTAATACTTCATGAATATAGTTATCGACCTATTGCCTATTTTCGCCATTTACGAAACCCTAACTACAAATGCGAGGGGATTGCAATAGAAAAAAGCACAGAAAGAGAGCAAGAAGAACTTACGAGATAGAAACTTGGCTTAGGACGACGCGAAGTCACAAGCAAAGACGATGGAGGAGATTGAGATTGAAAGATGAAGACCTGGGAACGAAAGCGTAACGGTAGGAGCTTAGAGAAGGTGAGAAAGCTTGAAACGACAATAAGGAAACACAACTCCAAAAGACTTTGAAACGTTCCCAATCATAGCGCACATGACACGAAGTAGGCTGCCCCCAAAATCAGTTTTCAATCCTGTGAAGAGTTGCACGATTTACAAGGAAGCCATTATGACAAATCATTTAAATTTATTGAGCCCAAATTGTGGCCCAACAACTTTAGGGGCAATTGTGGGTACCTAAATTTACCACCACGCGCCCAGACGAGTAGCCCAGTAGAAACGGCCCAAAGTCTGGGCACCTTGCGTGTCAATCAATTCAGTTACGACTCAGTAAAACCCCTGAAATCTCGGTGGCAGATATTCTGGGGATTTTTGGACTGACGTGGGGGATTTCAACACCCCACTCACCAAGGATGAACTTGTATATAACAAACCCTAGGCTTGGGGCAAAAGACACGCATTGTATTCTCTGTAAAGCACTCACCGGAGTATATGAGAGCACCACCGTGGACGTAGGCATTCTTGCTGAACCACGTACATACTGTGTTGTGTGATTGACATTCGTTACATTCTTTATTTGCTTTGGTGATTGTCTTTTCTTGTAAACTTTTGTTGAATATAATTGTCACCACACTTAGAATAGGGTATTATTGTCTATCTATACAGTTTAAACCTTCAAATGTTATAAATTCGCTACAGGGGAGTGTTATAAGAAAAAATGGGTGTAAATAAAAACATCCATGAACAATGCCACGCATTTAATGGAATTGTCGGTGTATGAAATGCGACGTGACAATCTAACTAACGTGTGCGGGTGTCCCGGAATTTTTATTTATTTATTTTTATTTTCGTTTTAAGTAGGTTAATTCTCTCTTCCAGTTTCTATATTACGTTAGGGGGTGATATTCTATTGGAATGTCTTTAGAGTTCCAAATATTAAAACCGCAGTTTCTGAATAGGGACTATTCGTTTGGAACGGAGGGAATATATGTTTATCTTGTTTAGGCTCATTATTATGCGACTGGGTTATAGGTCTCACATTAGAATGACTTTTGTGTTCACCCTTTGTTTAAGGTTATTGCTATTCGGCTGCGGGTCCCACATTAGAACAATTGTATGTGTTTATCTCTTGTAGGATCATTGTGACGTGAGTGGGTTACAAGTCCCACATTAGAATAGGTAAAAGATTTATCATATATTATTATTTTTGCCCTCCAACCCTGGCAGTGCTATTACGCTTCAGCCACGCGATTTGTATCATTTTGTTGTTATATCGTATGATCGTTATTGTATTGTACAATACGTAAGGGGTATCGTAGGATACAAACAACTTGTATGTCTAAAGAATGTCCTCTATTTTATCTTCTCTTCTAATATATTTTTTAGACTTTACTTGCATGTTTTGAAGATTCATTTCAGCTAATTACCTTTTCCTGTCCAACTGAAAAAAATAAAAGTCTGATCAGAATCCATCTTTCAGATACCCTCACTGCTTTTGTAATGCAGGTACAATGAGGAAATCCAATGCTGCACAATTGTCAAGAGTCCAAAAGAAGGATGCCATCAAAGTTGCTGATTCAAATAAGGTATCGAGTAAAAAACCCGAGCAGAAAGTAAACAAGGAGCCATTTGAAGAACTTGTTGGTGTCTCTTATACTGGGAGTAGTAACGTTAATACTGAGGAACCTGAAGATCCAGAAGAAGAGCAACTTGAAGAAGAGGATTCAGAATTGGAGCCTGAAGAGGATCCACTAGAAGATTCAGAATTGGACCCAGAAGAGGATCCGGAAGAGGACCCGGAAGAGGAATCAAGTGAAGAACCTGAGGAAGAATCTGGTGTGAAACGTATTACACAGTCCTCATGCCACAGCAATGATAGGACCCAACAAGTGATTGATGATCCTGACGAGGATGAGGAGGATCCCATAGAAAAAGAGTACGCGTCTGACTCATATTGTGAGGATGACACCAATAATGAAGCCGATCACAATGGTTCAAGTGGAAAAAAAAGGTCAGCTGATGTCACAGCTCTAGAGTCCCATAAGAAATGCAAGTATAAGGAAGCTTGTAATCAAGAATCAGATGTTGGTTGGGCTGTTGTTAATGATGAAAGCGGTCCTGAAAAACAGGAGCAAACTGGAAGTTCTGGAAAGCGAAGGCGTAGTAGGTGGGACCCACAGCCAGAACAAGGAGGTGAAAAAGGTGAAGCTGAAGCTGAAGGTGAAGATGGAAATAATAAAAAACGGAAAACAAGGTGGTCTACTGATGATTTTCAACTGAAAATGCTGGGTTCGCTTCAGTTACCTGACTTCAAAAAAGATTTGGTTGGATTTGACCTGCAGCAAGAACAAGAAGGTGAAAAAGGTGAAGGTGAAGATGGAGATAATAAAAAACGGAAAACAAGGTGGTCTACTGATGATTTTCAACTGAAAATGCTGGGTCCGCTTCAGTTACCCGACTTCAAAAAAGATTTGGTTGGATTTGAGTGGGCAGAAATTCAGCTATTGCAAGCAAAACTCGCTGAAATTAACAACAAACTGCAAAGATCAGGGCCTTATGACAACAGGCCCGAACACGAAAGGTCTCCTTCTCCACCACCCGTATACAATAACCTTGGCATAAGAATAAATACGCGTGAGGTAAGGATTCGCGAGAAACTCATCCTAGAACGGGGGTATATCATGTCCAAGTTAGTTCAGAAGAATCCTGCCTTTAGAACAATTTCTAAGCCCAGTCCTGTAACTTTCACTAAGAAAATTTATATACCGGTGAAAGAATATCCAACGTATAACTTTGTTGGTATTATACTAGGCCCAAGAGGACACACGTTGAAGAGAATGGAGAAGGAAACTGGGACTAAGATTTTATTGAGAGGTAAAGGCTCCAGTAAAGCACCGAAGAAACCTGATCCATCTGATAATGAAGACTTGCATATCGTTGTACAGGCAGGAAGCCAAGATTCGTTGGATGTGGCTGTAGCAATGGTCGAGCAACTTTTAATTCCGCGTGAAGATGGAACGAATGAGCACAAACGAGCCCAATTAGAGGAACTCGCGAAAATGTCGGTATGTTTGCAAGCGTGCCTTACTTGCGGAGAGAAAGGACACAGATCCATTGCCTGCCCTCAGCGGCAATCCACATTTCAGTCAATCTCATGCAATATGTGTGGAAGCCTTGTCCATCGCAAGTCTGATTGTCCTTTAATGTCGTCACCTCAGATTGGTGCGGTTTCAAACACGAAAAACAAACCCAAAAAGGATACAAGTGATGCGAACCTCTATGTCGCGTATCTTCCCCAAGCTGTGGATGATAGTCGGTTAAGAGAGCTGTTTTCTCCGTTTGGCAAGATCACTAGCTCTGTTGTGATCAAGGATCTAGCAACTGGTATGAGTAAAGGGTACGGGTTTGTTAAGTTTGAAAGTGCATTTGAAGCGGATTTGGCGGTGAAGCACATGAATGGGTACCAGTTGGATGGCAATAGACTGGCAGTAAGGGTAGCTGGGCGCCCTCCAGGGACCGGACCCACACCCTCACCATTGACCCAACCTCCAATGTACCCTGGACATCCATTTGTTCCTCCAGGTGTACCATATCCAACAGCTTGGGTAGGGCCACCACAAGCTCAAGTGCCCGTTCCTAATTATGGGTCCACTAGTAGTACTATTTTTCCTGTTGTCTCAAGCAACGCATCATCGTCGACTGGTTCGCTTGCACAATTTCCTGGTGACCCTGACTACCCTGGTTCCGAGTTTAAGCAATACTTTGAGCCAGCATCTGTGGGACCATCCTCGCCATTCTATTTCGGCCCAAGGCCATAGATTGAGCTGAAGCTCATTTCTGGAATCTTTTAGCTTCCCTAGATGAGACAGAAAGTTGTAAGATCCTTTTTTGTTCCGTGAGAGTATTGTTAAACATTTTGAGTTGTGACTCCAGAAAATGCATATGTTGAGTGTGGTTTTCTTAACCTGATTGTGGTTAACGGTGTTGATAGTTGTTGGAAGGAAGTTTTACATGTAGTATTCAATAGGGGTCTTTGCAAAACCGAAAAAAGGGGCATATACTGAATAGTCCCTCGAACATTTTTTAATACACATTTAGTACGGGTATTTTTATTTTATTTCAAAAAGTCCCTCACTATATAAAAACACCAAAACAATTTGGGTAAATGGATGTTTGAGATACTAAAGGGGTTAAACTGAAAATAAGTGTCTTTTTTACAAAAATGTATTTATGCTGAGGACTACTTGGTAATTGAACACCACCCACCCCCACCCCCAGCCCCCAAAAAAAAACCGGGAAAAAAAATGAATAAATTTTCGATGGGACAAGGTAGGAACACCTGCTGAAAGTCATTTATTTTAATTCTTTTATGAATTATTACTACTTTATTAATCAGTAGTAAATGGGTTCACCACCATCTTAGTCTGTAACAAATATATTGATTTTGCATGAGTACGGATAGACTACAATAAGTCATACGGACTACCGAGTCCTCAATCCAGTTATAGCTTCATGCTTTACCTTTCAAATCTTAGCATCCAACCGCTTAATCACATAGTACGGAACAAGAATATTTAAGACTAGCATGAAAGCCACGCGATGCGTGGTGGAATATATATATATATATATAATTATGAAAATTGTACGAATTAATTGTTAGCAAATCAATTCAGAATCATCAATTGATCCAAAATGTTAAGAACATTCAAACCCAAAATGAAGAAATATAAAAACTACTTCATTACACTTGCTCAATTACATAAAATTACACTTGGTCTCTAAAATAAGAAAGAGTCTTCGTCCTCTTCAAAGCAACCTCAATCAAACATTTATTCTTTATTTTTGAGATCTGCAACACATGTAAAAAATGAAGAGGCATATGGGTTTGAAGTAGTTGAAGTAAAACAATACAAAATCTCAAATTTACAACCAAAATAAACAAAAGTTTATCTAAAATAATATAATAAAAAACCTAAACAGTGAATAAAAGCCACCCTACCAAAATAATAATCTAAACCAAACCTCAAATAGGGCATGATAATTTAACTAAAATCAAATGCAACTTTCTAAAAAAATAACAGTAATATAAATTTAAATATAGAGAATAGTAGAACACCCTTGTGATTTGTTAAAAAACTCATCTACAAATGAAAGGTATAGATCTGTTTTTGAGCATATATAAAATAATTTTTAATTTTTAAAAGAGAGAAAAATGGCAAACATACAACAAAATGTATAGATCAGTTTTTTAGCACAAAGTTGCAGGAAAAAAAGTTGAAAAATAAAATTGAATTTAACAAATGTAAATGCAAAATGTACTATATTTCCCAACTTCAAAAAAAAAAAGAAAAATGACATGAAAGAAAGTTGAAAATACTAAATCTTACACTAATATAGTAGCTGTATGAACATCAATTGCATAAACAATATTCACAAAGAAATATGTACACGGGGAGAGAAAATAGAAAGGTTTCTAACCTCAAATACAAAAAAAAAAAAAAAAAAACATACAAGCCCTTATTCAATCTCTTATTAGGGCCAATGGAACGTAGAAAAAAGTATATCACCAAAAAGACAACATGCCCCAAAAAATCAACATATAGATAGTAAGCTTCAGTCAAAGCTAAACTACGTAGATATGTGTTCCAAAGAAATAAAAAGGTGCGCAAATCAATAGAGAAAAAGGCTCAACCGCTGAAACCCTGCCGAGAGCTCCAAATCTGAATAGAAACAAAATTATGGGGGAAAATTATGTTTAAAAGTGAGAAAAAAATACAATCTTCAGAAATTGAAAATCGACTTATAAATCCTCCTCCACCCACCTTGAGCTCCTCGAGAGAAAATCCCCTACCTGACTTTCATGTTGTATTTTAATATGTCCATTACAGATTCTTCACAGCCTTCTTTTGTTAAGATATGAATGGGATACAAATAAACAGTGAGAATGAATTGTCTTCATATTTGTGCTTGGCATGATGTATTTTATTGATGTCTCTCTTGTAAATGGAAGATCAAAATAATATGTTACATAATCTATCAATCATTTGGAACCTTCTCTGCTATCTCTAGGATAAATATCGGAAATCAATTAATTCAATGTTAAAAAATATTTTCGTGGTTAAAGGAGAATAGGTTAGAAATTCATGTTGTGAGACATTCCATAAACGCATCACATAATGCTGCAAAAACTTTTCATTTTGGAGTGGCAATAAAATAACGCCATGTTGAAATACAGGCAAACGGATGTTAACAACAGGACTATATGTGAAGCATAATAATACAACAAGAACATGGAAGAAAGAAAAATGTCTCTCATGTTTCCACCATTCGATTGAAAGTACCCCTTGGATCATAATTATATAAAAAAAAATGGAACGAATTATTTTCTTAAAATATATTTTTTTTCTGGATTTTACATGAAGAGTTAGAAAAATACCTTCGAGCTTTGATACGTAATGGAAGGGTAAGAAGAACTTTGAGTAGGTAATTAAATTGCGACATATAACAAAAGCATAATCACAAACATAAAATATGACAAAAGCATTACAGATACTTCTCTTGGTTTTGTGAATAGGAGAAATTCATACAAAATTGGATTTGTGACGTAGTAAAATGAAAAAAATGAAAGGTTGAAAGAGAAGAGATTCGTATCTTTAAGAGGAGAGAAAAAAAAGGAAATGAAAGGTTGAAAGAAAGAGAAGAGACTCTCTATGTTTAAGAGGAGAGATGGAAGGGATTAATCAAAAAGGGAGATGAATGAGATTGGGAAGCGTAAATGTAATTGGTAGAAAATGAAGCAGAGGTTTTTGAAAAGGGTTTGAAACTTAATGATATTTAATACGTAAGACACGTGTCATCTTGAGAGGATTTGGGTCTACAATTTTTATATAGTTATATAGGTTTCGAAGCAGCATGGTCTTTTAAGTGTATTAGATCTGATACCTCAGATTTTTTTACTGAACTACCAAGGACCGGACCAAGGCCCGTTTGATTTAAGAAGTAACATGGTGAACTACTCCCCTCTATCCAAAATTAACTATTTGTTCATATTATAGAGTAAATTATAACTATGTCCCCTAAACTGTTTGCAATGTTAGAATTATTTTAAAGAATAATTCTCTATAATGTCATCTATATTTGTATTCTTGATTATTCATTAAGTTTTGCGTATAATATTTTTTAAGGGATATTGATTTTTACACCCATTATCTAATAAGTGTGTGCATATATGTCTCATCCAAGTAAATTTTTTTTGCACTCTATGAATGAAGTATTTAAGCGTAGTTAAGAATAAATCAATTTAGAATATTTGTGAATGCAATCAAATGAAGTAATTGGTATATCTATACAATCATATAAAAGAAAATTTCATAAGATGAGATTTTGGGTACCAAGTTTTATGATCAAATTAAAATTGGATTTGGTTCCCTTATTGTAATTTTCTTTTGTAACAATTTAATCATGTCTTTAAATCTGTTTATTTTATAAAACTGTAAATTTAAAATTTTGAGACGTTTTCGCTAACAGTTTTTTATGCCTATAATAAACAATAATTGAAATTAAAATTGCCGACTTACTCGGGATTTCATGAATTTTTTATATCAATCCGAAATGATCTAATGATAAAAAATCACCATTTTTGGTGATGAACGTTGTTATGTCTATTTGAGCTCGTTTAAGCTCTCAAAATCTTAAATTTGTCATATTTAGTAATAAAGTTAAACTATTTCTTTCTCCATTTTTTTAAAATTTTCGCTTATTGGAGATTATTTTCAGAGTTTTCTTAACTCTTTTGTAGCGAATGCTCAAATTTTTCATTATTGAAAATTTTGGATTTCTCTATTTTATGTGTCTTAATAAATACATCAGTTGTCTTACCTTATTTGGTTGTCATAATAGTTTTGGTTTACATCAAATATTGTTATGACTATTATTATAATTATGGTTAAGGTTTTGATATTAATATTTATATTATGTTTTATTAGGTGTCCATTAAAGTGCAATAGTCCATAATTGTAAATATTAAATTACTGTGTATAAATTTGACTATCAGTAGGTCCAAAATATAATTATAAATGTTGGATTGTTGATGCAATGGTGATGTGGCTTGTTCATTGTACTATTACCCAAAGAGATGATTTCGATTATCAAATGATCATTAATGAGTATTTTTTTTGCATTAACTTAACTTTGAAGGTTTTAAATTTTTTCTTAAAACTAGTATTTTCTTGAAGTTTAATTTGGTGCTCAAAGTTGAACCCAAATTGTAAATATTAGATAATGTATGAGTAATGGAATATTAAAAGCATGCCTTAAAGTTTTCATCTCGGTATTTATATCACGATTAGATTACGATTCCATGAAAGTGATCTAATCTAATAAACTCTAAATGTTAAATTTTGTGATAACATTCAAATACTATATTATGGAATGCATTGAGGTTTTTATCTCAGTATTTATATCACGATTAGGTTACGATTCCACCAAAGTAGTCTAATCTAATAAGTGGTAAATGTTGAATTTTGTGATAACATTCATATACTATGTTTTGGTTGCTCCAAAGAGTCCGGATATGGTTTTGAGTATTCGGATTATTAATGTTTTTATTATGATTAAGCCATTGTGATTTGGTTGCTCCAAAGAGTCCAGTTACAATGGTGAAGTTAATAAGGTTGGTATCGGTTGCTTCAAATAGTTCATAATATTCCTTAATTTATTAGTACACTATCCATTTATGCTTTTTGAAAGTATTAATGCTTGTTGAAATTATTATACAATCCATAAAATAATATAATATTCATATAATGGATAGTTTGGTAGTCACTAAACTGACCCAAATAGAATGCTTGTGAATATTAAATTTAAAGATAAAAGTAGTAGTAATAACTCATCGTGCTTATATATGTAAAGAAATTAATGGGGTATATTTAGTTTATTTCATAAGCAAGATAATTTTTCAAAGAAAATTGATATTGAGTAACTGAAATAAATATTAAGGAATCGTACAATTAGGTTGTGAAAGGTTATCCTAGATTAGGGGTGGCAATTTTTGACACGACACGATAACCCGACACGAAGTTAGCGGGTTAGGGTTGACGATTTCTTGACACGAACCCGAATATGACACGACCCGCCAACACGAATAATAAACGGGTTGGGTTAGTGTCAAACACGTATAACTCGAAAATGACACGAATAGACCCGTTTAACTCGTATTTTATGAAGAATATATTAGATAATTTATATATCTTGATAGACATTCTATAAAATTCATGGAGAATCGGATGATAAATTATTTATGTATTGCAAGAAGTTGAAATTAATTAAATTTAAGTTATTGTAGGCCTATGAGTGGTATGATTGGTTAAGAGAGAAGAAAAAAATTATTTTATATTTTACTTAATGGGTTATGCGGGTCAACCCGAACACGACACGATAAAAAATAGGTCGGGTTAGTGTTTGCTCATCTGACACGATTAGTTAAATGGGTCGGGTTAGGGTTGACTAATACTTAACACGAACCCGACATGACACGACCCGAACACGACACGACGCACACGAATTGCCACCCCTATCCTAGATAACATATCCATTTAAATTATATATCACAGTACCCAATGAAATCATACATAAATATTCAAAGTTATTACAAAAGAAAGCCCACATTTACAAAATGTTATTAATGTACGTGTTGTAATCTCATAGCATTAATGCAGTGAGCTATTTATCTCATTAATTGTATATTACATTATTTCTCTAAAATTGCATGCGTTAACGTCTAAAAATGGAGTGGGTTCAAATTTATAATCACCGATAAAATAAAGATAATCAAGCAAGACAAACACAGAACAAAAAGGTTTTAAAGTGATGTAGCTATGCGAAAAGCCTACATTCACCGTTTTTAGTATTTCTGGTGGTTACAATAGCTCAGGGTTGAGTATGTTTGTGCCTGATTGAATCATCCCCTTGACCTAAGAGAGATTATGTATTTATAGTGGTTAAGAATCAAATAGATGGAATGCCTTTATATATTCATGCATTTACGTATGTATACAATAAATAGGACTATTGATATTCACAGGTACGTGTACAAAGCTATTCCATTCGAGTGACTTATACTATTCTCGATGGTTGATATTCTTGAGGTTGGTCGATCTTTGGAGCCGACCAAGAAAATAAATATTGTGAGGATAGCCACATAGGAGGACAGGTGTCCATCTCTCATTCGTCCATGTAGATGAATATTTTTTACATACAACAAAACCCCCCAATGCTCCATGCTTAATGATTGATCGAACATAAGGAGTATTTATTTCAAAAATTTTCTTGACGTGTGTTGGTCGGCACTCGACCTCCTGGATAGGCCTGTCAACGGGTCGGAGACGGGTCAGGTTTGATACGTGTAATCAGGTCTTCATCGGGTTCGGATCCGGGTCTTCATCGGGTCTACAATATTGGATCCAGACCCGGATCCGTTCGGGTCTTCGGGTTCGGGTCCGGGTCTGGTCAAATATGTATATTTATTTAATATTTATTTTATTTTATCCCCCTTCTTTATTATTTAATCTTAAATTAAAATATTTTGCAATGTATTGTAGAATATTATTAGTATGAATAAAACATATATTACTTATATTACTTATATATATAAATATATATTTGTATATATAATACTTACATGTTATATTGATAAGATATATTTATAAATATATATAAATTTATAGTATATATGTATATATATACAAAATAATAATGTACAATTCGGGTCGGGTCTTCGGGTCCGGGTCTTGTATAAGATCCAGACCCTACCCGTTTAATAAGCGGGTCTTCGGGTATTCGGATCTTCGGGTCCAAAAAAATATGCTTAGACCCTATTATACGGATCGGGTTCGGGTCGGGTCCGGGTCCAGACCCGACCCATTGACAGGCCTACTCCTGGATGGTAAAATTTTTCATTAGTATATCTGATAATGGAATTTTTTATAAATAGTTTGAACTTTAGCGAACCGCCAAAGGGTACGCTGGTTTTTCTGCATTTTGGGAATCGTGCGGCCGCCAACAGTTCAATCGTTTGTTCAGTCAACAGGAGTTGGCCCAAAAAGCTTATGCCGACCAAGTTTGAGCTAAGTCTGCCTCTGTGGATGTCAACCTTAGGTTGACTAGGGGTTTGATTTAGACTGAAACTCTTCCAGCGGATAAGTTGGCAACAACCCCAATGTCCAGAGCCCGGTTGGTTGAAAGGGCTAACCACAATTTGGCACTTGTAAGTATTTTATTTTTTTTGTCTTCAATAATCTCTGTTAAACTTCTTCTGTATTGATATTGCATATTTCTTCTTTTGCAGTTCTCGGTTGATTATAACCAAATGCTGGAGAAGGACGACCAATTGAAAGCTTCCTCGACTGATGTAGAGGAAGCTTTTGAAGGCTTGCAGATTTCCTTGCAAGAATTTGGGGAGGCCTTGGAAAGGGAGAGAAAAACTTGACATAAGAAGTTACAGGCAGACAAAAATAGGGCAACTGCAGTAGAAAATAAAATAAAGGTTGTTGATGATAAACTGACTGCTGTCGAGGAAAAGGCAAAGGAAGTTGAGAGCAGGGAAATGGCTGATGAGGTGAAAACCACCAGCTTGAACAATGAACTTACCGCTTTGAAGGCCATAAGTAAAACGGATAAGGAGGAGGCTACTAATAAAGGATAGGACAAGGCAATTGCTGCTGCAGCCATCCAAATTGAGTATGCCAAGAAACTTTCCTACAAGGATGGCTGATCGGATGCCTTGAAGGAGGTTGGCACACATGCTTATTCTGAATTGATTCAAAGGCATAACCCATGAACCCCTCCCAACTTGGATGAGGAGTTTGATGATGAAGAAGGTTCTGGGGAATCTTCCATGGTGACTATTATAGATGACATGCCTCCTCCTGACTCAGCTCCCAAGGACAAGGAGAAGGGGTAAGTTCTTTAACTAGTTTTTATCCCTTTATATTTTTTTTTTGTCTTCTTCCTTATTCATTTGCAATGGAACCACAATTGTAATCTTTGACTTATCAATGAAATGAAGAATTTTTGTTATTCTCTTTAATACTCATCACTTGTTTGATTATTGTTGTTTGCCTTCCTTGGTTGGACTTATGTTCTGATACTTGTGAATTTCTAGTTTGATGCCAGGGAGAATGTGATTATTTCTACAAAATCTGACATGTTGAAACGTTGCAACATTCTTCTTGAAGTTGGTCATGTAGCTTTGACTGAAACAGAGTTGGTAGGGTTGCTTAACGCAAATGCCTGAGATCAAGTGAAAGATGCATGTGTTCATCTACATAGTTTTTTTGATAGGGCAGTGGCGAACAACGCAGCCTACTACGAGATGATTGAATAGTTACAAGATGACCATAATCTTTATCGGGCCGTACTATACCTTGATTATGAAGCCAAGTATTAGGCATTATGTCACACCCTGACTTAATTAAGTTAAAATCATCCTTTTCCTTCAGAGATAAATTCCCTTAAACAATACTTTACATTAAATCTCTCGAAAAATAGCACACGATTTTTTTTCTTCTTTTCAAAGGCATGTTTAGATGAACTCCAAACGATAGGCATACTTGAAGCATAACATTACAGGAGTGTAAGCAATATAAGATTAGTGAATGACCATATACCACACGTATAAGAAATTTAAATGACCATTTTTATTTTGATCTAATGCTATAACCCAACAGGAATTGTGAAACTCTCGCAAGCCTGGACTCGCCATAGTCCAATTAACCCACCACCGTTATTGGGGACCACCACATCCCTTTATTAGTCCCGAGTACACAAGCCTTTAAGTTGGATTAACAGGACCGCCACATCCCATAGACCCCACCACAGTCTTTAACATTAGATAAAGGACCCGCCACAGTCCATAATATTAAATAACATCGCTTAACATTTTTAATCATATGCATATGTTTCATAAATACCACATCACTCCATAAGCATTCTAACACATGTATTTAACTACACATTTCGATATGAAAATATAAGCATTTATATTTCATAGGGCAACTCACTCACCTTGAAGTAGGTAATAAAACCAACACCAAAATCTACTTCCTTTGTATGGTACAATTAGCCATTTCCGTACCTATCATTTCGACATCATTAGTATTTGAATACACCAACTAACATTAAACTTCGTAACACATCACATCAGTTGGTCAATAAAAAATAACTGAAAAGAAATTAAATATAAAGCTTAACATTTCTATAACACCCTATTAATTAGGGTTCTAACACAATTTACAAAATTAAATTACGAATTCTCTAGACAAAGTTATGCCCATTCTATTATAACCTTCTCCAAATTATTTCTTAAGAAAAACAACAACAAAACTTCAACTTCAACATGACCCCCAAGCCAAACGAGAAAGTATTTTATTCTCATATTCGAGTATGTCATACTCATATATGTTCTCTAACCTCTCCAATTAGAATCACTTTATTTCAATCATTATTCCATGATTTATGCCATTTTTAGCACAACTAGGTCGGAATAGAACATTAAAGCATAACTTAATATTTTTAAGCATACATAACCTCCACCTCGGTTATCAATCATGGAACCACATACTAAACATGTTTTAGTACATACACACATCATATACATGAATTTCCTAATTCAAAATCTCCACAAGAAGGTGATTTGAATCTAGGATTTTAAAGTTAGCATTTATGATCCTATCACGCGTTCTTACATATGCTCTTAAGCCATCCTTATTTTAACACAATTTGGCAATATGGGTATCATTAAATATTTATCAAAGTCAAAAACAAAAATATACAAAGTGTAAAACTCATCCTTGTGACCAACTTTAATAAAGAGGTAATTACTCCTCGATTTATGGTAATTTTTCGAAGATTTTTCTTCCTTAAACTTCCTTTCTCTCTCCTTAGGAAAATCTTTCCAAACTTGTTATTTCTTATGAGGAAGAAGCTATACATATTTTTTAAGATCAGAAATACGCTTTAAAGGGGTCTAATAGCCATTAAACTTGTGGTGATACGTGATTGGTTGGACTAAAGGTCCAATCGAACAATTCCACTAATGACAGATTTGCCACGCCTTTGTAAAATCACCATAACTCGGACCTCGATTTACTCCAATTTTGCGTCTACTTGTAGATAACTTATATATCTACAACTTTCATATTTTATGTTTTCCCAAATTAGTATGCCTAATTTGGGCTCGAACAGGAAAGTAGCAATTTATCAACAATCTCAAAACTTTCATATTTGGCAACCAAACATTGCCAATTTCGCACCAACATCCTAATTTACTTTTATAAACATAATGATGCATTAAAAACATACTCCATAATGCATTTATCCACATAACTAATCATATGCTCTAAACATGTTATCCCCGATCATAAGCTCGATTAACATCTAATGTAAGTAACACATATATCACATGAGTATGCATCCCCTAAACATGATAATTAACATATTTAACACCCATCACCATCTTATAACTCATAACGTATACTTAATCGTGTAATTAACATTCCTAACAATGTTTTAGGGCCTTACAATTCTACCTCTGTTATAAAAATTTTGTCCTCAAAATTTAACGCATAAGAAACTTACCAAACAGATGGGGATATTGCTTCCTCATGTAATCATCTCCTTCCCAGGTGGCATACTCCACATTTTGACTTCTCCACATAACCTTAACTAATGGAATATTTTTATTACGTAACACCTGCTCTTTTCAATCTAAAATAACAATTGGTTCCTCCACGTAGGTCAAGTCATCTTGAAGCTCTATCGGTTGTGAAGTAAACACATGTGAAGGATCTGGTACATACTTTCGTAACATCGATATATGGAAAACATCATGTATCCGAGATAATTCTGGTGGTAATTGCAACTTATAAGCTATGGCTTCAACTTGTTTCACTATCTCGTAAGGGCCAATGTACCTAGGACTTAATTTTCCCTTCTTACCAAATCTCATAACCCCTTTCCAAGGAGAAACACGTAGGAATACTCGATCACCTTGCTCAAATTTCAATTCTTTCCTTCGATTGTCTGCATAACATTTTTGTCTACTTTGCGCCCTTCAAGTGATTATAGATAAGATTTATCTTTTTAGTAGTCTGCTACACAATTTTTGGCCCAAATAGTTTTCGTTCTCCTACTTGAGTCCAACACATTTTCTCCCCATATAAAGCTTTATAAGGAGCCATCTCAATACTCGAATGGTAGTTATTATTATAAACAATCTCTATTAGTGGTAAGTGTTCATCCCAACTGCTCTTGAACTCCAATACACAAATTCGTAACAAGTCTTCGAGTGTCTGGATCGTTCTTTCTGACTGCCCATCAGTCCGAGGATGAAAAGCTGTACTAAATTTCAATTTAGTCCACAAGGCTTGTTGTAAACTAGGCCAAAAGTGAGAAGTAAACTTAGGAACTCGATAAGAAATAATTGAAACAGGTGAACCATGCAATCTAATAATCTCATCCACATATATTTTTGCAGATCTATCCATGGAGTAAGTAGTTTTAACAGGAAAAAAATGTGCAGACTTAGTTGTAAGGACACAAATTTCCAATTGAGTCCATATATAGTTTTGGCTCAATTCCGGAAAAAAATATTTATTCATAGGATAGTATTTAATTGTAATATTCTCAAGCCTATGAAGTGTTTGTTGAAGACGTAGCGGCAAAGAGTATAAAGCTTCATCAATATGCCGGTTTGCGTGCCTCGTTTCTACGTCATCAACTATAGTTCCATGCTCCCAAGGCATGAATGCAATTATATATATATAGGAGCTTGGAACAAAGTTTATTGGGTGTTAGGTTTTATAAAAACTGCGTTTTGTTTTAAGAAAGAATTAATTAAAACTTTAAATAAATGTTTATAAAGTTTTCTGGGCTAAAATTGAATTTTTCAAACTTTCTGGTGGTTCGTTAGATATGTCGTTCGAACGAGTTTTTTCGTTCGAACCAGATGTCGTTCGAACGAGTTTGCCAACGAGGTTCCAGTATAGGCCACTGACATGTCGTTCGATATGTCGTTCGAACGAGATTGTCGTTCGAACGAGATTGTCGTTCGAACGAGATATCCAACGAGATTCTAACGAGTTCAATCTGGAACGTCGTTAGAAGTCTCGTTCGAACGAGATGCCAGGCGGGAACAGTTTTTGGCAGTTTTTTGGCAGTTTTTCACCCACTTCCCCACTTGGTTTGTAACCAACCTTTTCAGATTTTAATATGTGCGGGAATCACTTTTGATAACCCATATTTTTCATATCCTTCTAACTCCTAGAGAGTGTTTTGGAGAGAAAATTCAAAGAGGGAAAAAGATCATGTTTTAAGTGAGATTTTTAGAGAAAAATATTTCATCACTCTAGTTTTACACCCATATTGTTTATCCAAGTTCTTATATACATATCAAATTGCTTGGAGTTTGGCACTGGTTTATCTCTTCTGTTTCAAAGAGAAGTTTTGGTTTGCTTCTACATCCATCAAAGAAGAAGACGTTTTGTTGTGATTCTACCCTCTTGGAGAAAGGCTCCATGTTCGGGTGACGGTGACCATATAAAGTCCCATCGGTGGATTCCGAGACCGCGGTGGTATTCCAAGGTTATCCGCTAGGAAGAGGTGTCTACAAGAATAAGCGTCGAGGCTTGAGAGGGATCGAGTTGTGCGTTGTAAGTCTATCTGTCTTGTAATTGTAATTCCGTATCTAGTGGATTTGTGGCTAGGGCCGTCCGAGGTTGTTTCCCATCTTGGGTTTTTCCTCGTACATCGCGACGTAGTGTGATTGGTTTATTTTATCTTGCAAAATAACGTAGAACGCATGTTTAGAATAATTCAAGATAAAATTCGGTTTAAATTATCACACTCACTTTAATTGGGACTAAATTAAATAGTGGGTAAAGTTTATTTGATTCAAGTCATTTGCTAAAATTTGGTTTCGCCTAACTTTGCTAATATCGATAAATTTGACTTAGGAAAATTGTAGGACTTGGATTGAATTAATCGGTTTAAGTGAATATAATAATTGATTAATTTTACTTCACTTGGTTGCAATTTTAATTTGTTTTAAGGAATTAAAATTTGTTGCTGTGTTTAAAGTTGAACCATCATCCTAACGCTTCCGCATCATCTCGAGTTTTTACATAACAAAGGAAATTACAATGATAACCCAAATAGAATCAAACCCTCGTGATAATTTTGGTAAACCTATAACAAAATCTGTAGTAACATGCTCCCATTTCCACTTAGGAATATGTAAAGACTGTAGTAAACCACTAGGCTTCTGATGCTCTGCCTTCACCTGTTGGCAAGCTAGACATCTAGCAACAACATTTGCAATGCTGTGTTTCATTCCTGGCCACCAATAACATTGCTTCAAATCTTTATAAATTTTTGTGCTTCTTGGATGAATAGCATACAAAGAACAATGGGCTTATTCTAAAATTGTTCTCCTCAAATCAGGCATATTAGGTACACACAAACGATTATCGTATATAACAATGTCATCATCACGAATAAAAAATTCATTTGCTTTACCCTTTTTCATATTATCTCTAACTTTCTCCGATTATATATCTCCTGCCTATGCTTGTTTTATCCAGTCTATCAGTATAGGTCTAACATTTAAATGTGCTATTAATCTACAAGACTCATTCAAAGTTAATTCCACCCCCATTAAAGCTAACTCTCTCAGCAGGCTAACTCGAATACAATAAATACAAGATACTCTGCCTAGAGATTTTTTACTCGAATCATCGACAACAACATTAGTCTTACCCGGATGATGATGTATTGTGCATTCATAATCCTTTATAAGTTCCATCCACCCCCTTTGCCTCAATTTCAAGTCTTTTTTAGTAAACAAGTATTTTAAACTTTGATGGTCAATAAAAATTTCACAGCTAACACCATATAAGTAATGTCTCCAAATCTTTAGTGCAAAACTACTGCGGCCAATTTAAGATCGTGTATAGGGTAATTGCGTTCATGTATCTTTAACTGTCGAGAAGAAAAAGCAATTACATTTCTATGCTGTATTAACACACAATTGAGTCCTTGATACGAGGCATCACTATAAATAACTAAACCTTCTGGAATAGTCAATACTGGAGCTGATGTCAGCTTACCCTTTAAATTTTCAAAGCTTTTCTCATAATCATCATTCCATACAAACCTGTTCTCCTTTTTGGTAAGCTTAGTTAATGGCAATGCAATAGAAGAAAACCCTTGTATGGATCTCCTATAATATCCAGCTAATCCTAGAAAATTACGTACTTTTGTCACACTAGTTAGTCTTTCCCAACTCATTACTGCTTCCACCTTCTTAGGATCAACACAAATGCCATCAACAAAAATAACATGCCCCAAAAATACTACCATGTCTAGCCAAAATTCACATTTTGAAATTTTTTCATATAACTTCTTCTCTCGCAAGGTCTGTAAAATAATACACAGATGGTGTTCATGCTCCTCCTTGCTATGAGAATATATCAAAATATCGTCAATGAAGATAATAACAAAAGAATCTACGTATGGGTGATATATGCGGTTCACCAAGTCCATGAATACAGCCGGTGCATTTGTTAAACCAAATGGCATGACAAGAAATTCATAATGTTCATACCTGGAACGAAAAGAAGTGTTAGAAATGTCACATTCTATTACTTTCAACTGATGATATCCCGATCTGAGATCAATCTTGGAAAATACTTTGGCTCCTTGTAACTGATCAAACAAGTCATCAATACGGGGTAGTGGGTGTTTGTTACTGACCGTCACCTTATTCAACTGGCGATGATCAATGCACAGTCTCATGGTTCCATCTTTCTTCTTCACAAATAATACTAGGGCTCCCTACGGTGATACACTAGGCCTTATAAAACCACAATATAACAAATCTTATAAATGTATTTTTAGCTCCTTTAATTCTGTAGGTGCCATACGATATGGTGCAATAGATATCGGTGCGGTGCCTGGTGCTAACTCAATCACAAATTCTACCTCACGATCTGGTGCTAACCCTGGGAGTTCTTCTGGGAAGACATCTGCAAACTCATTAACTACTGGTATATCTGATAATTTTCCAGCCTCTTGTCGTGTGTCCACCACATGGGCAAGATAACCCTGACACCCTTTCCTTAACAATTCATAAGGTTTTGTATCAGAAATCAAATATATTGGAGTGACATTTCGTTCCCCAACAAATTTAAATTCAGGTTCACCTGGTAACCGAACCACTACCTCCTTTCTAAAGCAATCTAAACATACATGATATGAGGCCAACCAATCCGTAAATAGTATCAGATCAAAGTCACGCATATCGAGAGGTAACAAGTCAAACAATAATTATTTTTCACCCACTCGCACCACACACTCCCTATATACTCTCTCAATAACCCCCACACTGGAGTAACAATATTTAAACCAAAATATAATGATGATGATGGTTTATTAAGATGAAACAGATAAAGCAAAGACACAAAAGAATGTGTAGAACCAGGATCTATCAACACATAAGCATCTTTATCACCAATAGAAAGTATACCTATCATTACGTTAGGCATAGCTTGTTTCTCTTTTTGCGTCAGTGCAAACACTCTGCCTTGACCTTGACTTTGTGATATACCTCCTCTACCCCCTGGGTACATTCCGTGTAGAACTCCTACTTCCTACTGCGACACTCCCAACTGATGTTGTAGTTCCCAACATTGGACAGTTCTTACGTAAGTGCCCTGGTTGATGACAATGGAAACATAAAGGTTTCGTCTCAGCTATTGTACACTCTCGAGACATGTGCCCTTGACTACCACATCTATAACAAAATATGGCCCTCGATTCCAACACGGATGCATTTTCTGACCGACTCATTCCAGTCCTTCCACTTCGAGCTCGAGGTTCCTCGTGCTACACTTTGAGTTGAGGTTATCGTCTCCCATCCATATGATTTTGTACTATTGTGTCTAGCTTTCTTTGAATGTTAGTATTGCATTTCTTTCATTGACTTTTCTGACACCATAGCTCTATCCACCAAGTCCACGTAATATGTGATCTTCATGTTAGCAACCATGGTTTTTATGTCGACATTAAAACCAGTCTGAAACCGATCACATTTACTTTCTTCTGTCCTCACCAAATCAGGTGCAAATCTGGATAAAGATATAAGCAAAGTTTCATACTTTGCCATTATTCGGTTCCCTGTAACAACCCTTGATTTTTGGAGACTGAGAAATAAAATTTTTGGGAAAATAAAATTTAATTAATTAGAGAATTTCAAAATTTGGGAACTTAGGCCCAAAAATAGAGGACATTTTAAAGTATTCCGGATGAGGATTTTGAGGGTATCATCGATACCGGAAGGGTCGAGATAGTCAAAATGACTGTCATTGGGTTTTATTTCGGCTCCGGAATATTTTTAAGTATGTTTGGCCCGAATTGGAGTAAACGAGTCATTTAAATTGTGTATTAACATTTAAAATTGGGTTTATGTTTTAAAGGATTTGGAGGCTTACGGATGAAGCCATTTCTCATTTGAGAGAAAGAGAGAAAAAGCCCTAGAGGGAGAAAGAAGAGAGAAAGAAGAAGAAAAGAAGAGAGAGAGGAAGAAAGCTTGGAGATTTCGGCCCAAAACCGCGACATCGAGGACGATCCAACCTCTACAAATCCGAGGCAAGTGTTTAATCTTGCTAAATAGTTATTTGTGTATTTCATTTCATAATTTGTGGGTTAAAGAAATGGATTTTGGGTATAAATATCAAAACCTAGATTTTTGGGTTTAAATCTTGAAATCAATGTTTAGATATGGTTTGATGGCATATAAATGGTTGGGATGAGATGTAGGATGGATTTTCTTGTTACAAATATTATTGGGTTAAATATTTGGGGGCTTGAGGATGATATGTGGGTGTTTGAGGGTTGTGGGTTTGCTAAAATTTGAAAATCGGCCAAGGCAACTGGTATGGACGGTCGACCGCGCCTTAAGGGAAAAGCCTACTACATTTCTTCGTAGGCAAAAATTTGGACCAGCGGTCGACCAGTCCCCTGTTTTTAGCCCTAGAATGGGAAATCCTTTTTCCCCTTTTTCTTTTGGAGTTTATTCTTAGGGGCTTCCTTAATGGGCTATTTTAGGGGGGTTTTCTAGGATGACCTCTAATCCTTTTTGGTTGGGTTTATTAATTTGAGGCTTTCTCTTATGAAGTAAGAGATATTTTGGAGACTTATAGGGGGGTCTCTCACTTAGTATATGATAGTGGGGACTTCTTGGAATAATTGGAGAAGAATATATCCATGTATGTGGTGAAATTTCTAGGCCGACATTTATGTCAAATCCTTATAAGGATAGGATAGTATTAAGATACAATTTGGGGTCAAAGTGGAAGAGAGCGATTGCCTACTCTTAGAAATGATAAATTTTAATAAATAAACCGACAGATCTTAGACTGGGGGATTCACAAAAGTGATTGAACCGTAGTCGGAATCGAGAGCTACAGGATCATATTTCGAACTAGAGTAGAATGTGAAAATCTAGTTGGAGTAGTTGTTGTTTATCGGTGTGTGATTTACAACGGGTATTTTCCCTGAGAAATGGGATTTATCTGATGACAATAAGACTGAGTTTGAGGTTTATAGACTATTAGTTATGTGTATACTGATAGTCAAAATTATTACTGGAGTCTTTAATGTGCTCTCGGATATAGATGGTATGTGTAGTGATGGTTTCCTACACAAAATTTTGGGTGATAACCCAAATGTTGAATATATATGTATAGATATATACATATGATTTTGGGAGACTATCCATCATAGGAAAAATGATTGAATATGTTTCAAGTGAAGGATTGTATTCACATATCGAGGTAAATTAAATGAGTTTGTGGTAATGGCTTGTATATTGAGGATTATGTATACTTATAGCCGGGTTTATATATCTTATACATATGAACGAGAATTAGTTTGTATATATAATGATATAACGATGTGTGAATATATATACGTATATCTATATATAAATATGAATATATGGATATATTTATGATGTGGACATACATGGCATGGATATTTAAACCGTATATGATGGTTTACTATTTGGTCATATGATGGGATCATATAGATGTATGTATAGTGCGCATGTGAGCGATATATATACTTATGTGGTTAAGCATACCCCGCTCATGCTATCATTGGGAAGTTTCCGCGCAAAGGGTGAGCATCCTGGCATATAGAGCAGGGTGTGGATATTCCCCAGGTCATAGTCGTCCCGTGTGTTATTATACGATAGATATATATTTTGGGATGAGACGTGGTGGGTATGTTTCGTCTCATTGCCGGTTGGAGTTATGATCGCTTCCCGGGACGTCGTGTGTGTGAGTTATCACGAGGTGGGTGTCGTTGATCCCCACCAGGTGCTCCCCAGTTGCTACGTGAGCCGAGCACTGGGAAGATGATAGCATTGATGCAGTTTTATCGACGATATATATAGCCGGGTGGATTATGTGCATGTCCATTGTACATCAGATATGATATGTACACTTGGTCATGGGTATGGATGATTGGTATATGTATATATATGGTGAGAATAAAATGCCTATATATATATTTATATATCCTATAGATGAAAGGATATAGAATCTTTGTGGAGTACATCTTGGATGATTATGGTGTACTAGATTGATGGGGGTTGATGTATCGCATTTAAGAAATATTTCGGTTACATCATCCCAAGGATATTATTGGAGATTTAGTAGTAGTGGTAGCATTATATGGTATGTACGGCATTATGGATCACTATGATCGACATTGTCAAGGAGTAGTGTAACGGGGTGGTTCCTTGTTTGGATTTCGCTTTGCGAGATACCCCACGCACGAAACGTAGTACATTGTTGAGATTAGAGAGAAGTTCCGTCGATATTTATGTGTGGCATAATGGATCTCCAGGATCAACGTTGATAAGGAGTAGTGTAACGGGGTGGTTCCTTGTTTGGATTTTGCTTTGCGAGACACCCCACGCACGAAACGCAGCGCAACGTTGAAATTGGAGGGAAGTTGTGTAAATAATAATTTTGCATGCTTATTAAATTAGAAATTAAATCATATGTTTCAACCCAAATATAAATGGGTAGCGTATTAAGAATGATAATTGAATAAATTATAAACCGGAATGCATTAAGCCTAACATGGCATACATGTTTATAAACAAATATAAATGGGTTTAGAAAGGAGTGGATTCTTGGGTTAAGATAGGAAGGAAAATTCTCGTGGGTATATACTGGGCCTATGTTAAGTTAGGTTGTCCTAATAAATGGGGGTAATTTAACTAAAATTTATGGACGCGAATAGGTGCGTGCCTTTAAATGAGAGGTGAGTTGGGGTTCCACGAGAGTGGGATTCCACTTTAATTATGAAATAGTGCACCGATATTTATTATGCACGGTTAACACACTTGCTAAATATTTTTCACAACTCGGGCTCTGACCCGTTTACTTTTCTCTCCTGCCAGTATATATATATACTATTACAGGTGTCCTACCGCATGGATGCCGGATGACCTTCTATCCAGCGTCTTGGGAGCCGTGACAGGTGCGGACTGTTGCGGGATGTATCTTGTAGCCGCTTCCTACTTCTTCAAAATTCTAGGTAGGATTCATATTGTATATCGGGTTTGTACCCAAGGGATATTTATGTACATGTTTACATTTATTCCATTTCAGCTATTGTATTGGCTGTGACCCGACAGCTTATTTGGGTTTATCTCCTTGTGGTATATTCAGTTGTATTTATTATTTCATTTTATTCTAGCATTTTATTTATTATAGTTCTTGTATGCGTTTTTCTTTTCTTATTAGTGGTGTTATAGTGTGGAATTGTTGTATGTTGCATATTTCATTTAAATTTTAACATCTCGCTTATCTGATATCGGGTAGTTAGTCCTATATTATATAGTACCGACAGTTGATGTTGAGACTGGATCATCTGAAACTCCTGATTTAATGTAGTATAGGGCTGGCCACCCGTTATTATTTTGAGCGGGTTGTTACATTCCCCTATTTCAGCATGATAAATTCTTTTTCTTTCTCCTTCCTATACAACATTGGAAAATATTTTTCAAAGAACACATTCACAAACTTCTCCCATATATTTTGTGGAGGATTCACTGGCACCACTCCCCCAATTGTAGTAAGTAACCTTTGTGTAGCATCCCACCATAACATTGCATCATCCTCTAACCTAAAGGTTGCTAGCAAAACCTTTTGTTCATCTCGCATCTCCATCACCTTGAATATTGTTTCTATCTTTCTAATCCACCCCTCTGCCACTAACAGATCAGTAATCCCATTAAATGCTGGAGGATTTAACTTCATTAACCTATCATACAATTTATCCCTATCCCCACCAAGTGCTCTACCTCTTTCTTGTTCCACAAGTTGTGCCACGACACGTAATATTCTTCCCACGTCATCAATCGGTTGTTGTTACACCTCTGGTTCATCCACTTCAATGTGTTCCTGTCCTTGCTGACTATTAGGCACATAGGATGCCTCACCCTCTGCTCTATCATGTGGATCCATCACTCACTGCAATATAAATAACTTAAACAGAATACAATAGCAACAGTTTAACATTAACATTGTTAGTCAAAATCCTGACGAATAAAAAACTTACTTTCTACTGTCCACTGCCAATCTAGACCCTCACACCATGTCTATAACCTAATAACCATGCTCTGATTTCAAGTTATTGCACCCCGACTTAATTAAGTTAAAATTATCCTTTTCCTTTCGAGATAAATTCCCTTAAACAATACTTACTTTAAATCTCTCGGAAAATAGCACAAGATTTTTTTTCTTCTTTTCAACGGCATGTTTAGATGAAAACATAACTACCTATAAATATAACTTACAAGTACTAAACAACTTTATATATACAAGTTCTTTTATTTAACATTGACACAAAAACCTTGTTGATATACAACCCATATTAGATATTCATCACTCCCCCGTTTTAAGGTCCTAACTTGGCAGTGAACTCCAAATGATAGGCATACCTGAAACATAACATTACAGGAGTGTAAGCAATATCAGCTGAATGAATGACCATATACCACATATATAACCAATTTGAATAACCATTTTTATTTTGTTCTAAAGCTATAACCCAACAGGAATTGTGAAACTCTCGCAAGCCTGGACCCGCCACACTCCAATTAACCCACCGCAGTTATTAGGGACCACCGCATCCCTTTATTAGGCCCGAGTACCTACACCTTTAAGTTGGATTAACAGGACCGCCACATCCCTTAGGACCCACCACAATCCTTAACATTAAATAAAGGACCCGCCACAGTCCATAACATTAAATAACATCGCTTAACATTTTTAATCATATGCATATGTTTCATAATTACCACATCACTCCATAAGCATTCTAACACATGTATTTAACTACACATTTCCATATGAAAATATAAGCATTTATATTTCATAGGTCAGCTTACTCACCTTGAAGTGGGTAATAAAATCAACACCAAAATATACTTCCTTTGTATGGTACTATTAGCCGTTTACGTACCTATCAATTCGACATCATTAGTATTTGAATACACCAACGAACATTAAACTTTGTAACACATCACATTAGTTGGTCAATCAGAAATAACCGAAAAGAAATTAAATATGAAGCTTAACATTTCTATAACACCCTATTAATTAGGGTTCTAACACAATTTACGAAATTAAATTACGAATTCTCTAGACAAAGTTATGCCCATTCTATTATAACCTTTTCCAAATTATTTCTCAAGAAAACAACAACAAAACTTCAACTTCAACTTCAACATGACCCCCAAGCCAAACCAGAAGGAATTTTATTCTCATATTCGAGTATAACATACTCATATATGTTCTTTAACCTCTCCAATTGGAATAACTTGATTTGAATCATTATTCCCTGATTTATGCCATTTTTAGCACAACTAGGTCGGAATAGAACATTAAAGCATAACTTAATATTTTTAAGCATACATAACCTCCACCTCGGTTATCAATCATGGAAACACATACTAAACATGTTTTAGTACATACACACATCATATACATGAGTTTCCTAATTCAAAATCTCCACAAGAAGGTGATTCGAATCTAGGATTTTAAAGTTAGCATTTATGATCCTAACACGCGTTCTTACATATGTTCTTAAGCCATCCTTATTTTAACACAATTTTGCAATATGGGTATCCTTAAATATTTATCAAAGTCAGAAATAAAAATATACAAAGTGTAAAACTCATCCTTGTGACCAACTTTAATAAAGAGGTAATTATCTTATAAGATCTCCTCGATTTATGGTAAGTTTCCGAAATTTGTCTTCCTTAAACTCCCTTTCTCTCTCCTTAGGCAAATCTTTCCAAACATGTTATTTCTTATGAGGAAGAAGCTATACATATGTTTTAAGATCAGAAATACGTTTTAAAGGGGTTTAATAGCCATTAACCTTGCGGTGATACGTGATTGGTTGGACTAAAGATCCAATAAAACAATTTCACTAATAGCAGATTTCTCCCACCTTTGTAAAATCAC
Source organism: Sambucus nigra (assembly GCA_949130495.1). Taxonomy (NCBI): domain Eukaryota; kingdom Viridiplantae; phylum Streptophyta; class Magnoliopsida; order Dipsacales; family Adoxaceae; genus Sambucus; species Sambucus nigra. The sequence continues at coordinate 557,465,871 of OX422213.1, read as the reverse complement.
CATAACTCCCTATTCCGGACCTTTATTTACTCCAATTTTGCGTCTACTTGTATATAACTTATATATCTACGACTTTCATATTTTATGTTTTTCCAAAATCATAGAATTAGTATGACTAATTTGAGCTCGAACTAGGATGTAGCAATTTACCAATAATCTCAAAACCTTCACATTTGGCAACCAAACATTGCTAATTTCGAACCAAAATCCTAATTTACTTTTATAAACATAATGATGCATTAAAAACATACTTCATAATGCATTTAGTCACCTAACTAATCAAATGATCTAAATATGTTATCCCCTATCATAAGCTCGATTAGCATCTAATGTAAGTAACACATATATCACATGAGTATGCATCCACTAAACATGATAATTAACATATTTAACACCTATCACCAACTTATAACTCATAACTTATACTTAATTATGTAATTAACATTCCTAATCATGTTTTAGGGCCTTACACATTAAGTGCACGGTGGGGCTTTGATAAGAATCTTCAAGAGATTACATCTGCCTTGAAGAAGAAGGAAATTGTGAAGCTGTTACTGTTGTTGAGAAAGAGAAAAAGAATTTGAGGAATGATCTAGAGAGCTTGAAGATGTCAATTGTTACTAGGTCAGATGAAGGTGCCTCTTTCCTAGAACTGGAGAATGCCAGACTGCTAGAGGAGCTGAAAAACTTAAAGAAGAGAAAAAACAAGCCCGACCAATCCTCTAGACAGGTAGTGGTTGCTCAGCAACCTGGATGAAGAGAGAACTAAAAAGACCTTGGCCGACCAAGCAACTTTGTTGCAGGAGAAGAATAATGCCATCAAAAGCTTCAAGACAGAGCAAACAAACTAACTTTTTATTTCCATAAACAGCCTAAGGTTATCTCGATGGATGGATATGATGAAGCTTTAACTCACCTGAATGACGACATGGAACAAGCACGTCGGGAAAAATATAAATGGGGTTGGTTGAATTTGTTCGGGCTACTGAAGATACACGATAAAAATTAATTGTGGTACTGGCATGATCCAGGTATGTTGGATTACCCTCATCCTCCCTTCAAGATTGATGTCAATTGGATTTCGATCGACGCCATTCCTTAGAGTTTAGTGAGAAAATACATAGGGGATTATGGGTTTCAAGGAGAAGATGAATATATTCGCCCCCACATCTGTTAGATCGGTCGAGCAACAGGAGACGTAATAGGCCAAGAGATTTCAGAGCTACAACCTTGCCCAATACTCTTGACGAGCCTCCTGTTGGGATGAGTAAAGCTGAAGGAAAATGCCCAGTGGAATAGACTTGTATTTCCTTCTTCTTTGTTCTGTACCGTAAAATAAAATATGTTGGGAATAAAATATACTTTGATTTTATATATGTTCATTAATACATTTCAGCCTTTACTTAATCTTGTGATTAGTTAATCGGCTTGCCGACTAGGTAATCTGCTAAAATGATTGATCTTTGGTCCAACGTTGTACCTACTTTGTAATGCCTTATATTCTACTAATGAACTTAGGTAAAACTGTAAGTAGTTTGTTGAGCTAAGTGTTTGCATCAGTTACCGTTGGCAACCAAGTGTGTTAGGAATGTATATTTATTCCTATTTTTAACCCAGTCGGGTAAAACTTCTTATGTTTAACTTTAAGTCATACATGAAGTTTTACTGACTTCTTGTTCTTGACTTGTCAAAGATAGAATCATACATGAAATCTAAATGTGGAAAAGTTTGACATTGAAGCTAGAAAAGTTTGAGTTTTTTGAAGTTGAAAAAGTTTGTTAATAGTGGATGTACATCACCAGTTCCCCCCTAAAACATAAAAAGGAAGCATAATTGGTAGGAACTCGCAACTTCATTTAATTAATTAAGCGATTACATCAAATTAAAATTATTGATAATATTTTCGGAGGGGGTCGACGTTCCATGGATTATTAAATTCTTCCCCTTCAAGTGTTTTCGGGCAATAGGTTCCTGGTCGACCGGCTGTCGAGATGCCATAAGGACCGTACGATTTTTGGTTCCACCTTGTTTCCCTTCTGAATTACCTTCTTAAGGACATAATATCCTTCTTGCATGTTGGTCGGCTTGACCCTCATGTTGTAGAATCTAACAGTCCTTTGTTGATAAGCAGCCATTCGAATTGCAACATCCTCTCTGACCTCTTAAATCATGTTTATATCTAGTCTCCTCATAAGATTACTCTTAGGGGAGTCAAAATTCAATACCATGTGATTCAACAGACTTATTTCAACTGGTACCACTGCCTCAATACTGAAAGCAAGCATGTACAGAGTCTCTTCTATTACCATTCTCGAGGTAGTCCTGTAAGCCCAAAGGATGTTATGCAACTCGTTGATCGAATTTCCCTTAGAATCAACCAACCTTTTATTCAACCCCTCGTCTGACCATTGCATTGTGGATGCCCAAGTGCTGAGTGAAGTTTCTGAATCTTGGACCGGATGCAATATTCCTTAAACTCCTCATTGTCAAACTGAGCACCATGATCAATAATGAAGGCATAAGGCATCCCATAACGACATATGATATGCTTCCATATAAACTGAAAGACTTTCTTATAAGGCATATCAACCAATGGCTCAGCCTCCACCCATTTGGTGAAGTAATCCACTACTATAACCAAATACTTTAACCTTCCTTTGGTGGTCGACAATGGGTCGACCAAGTCAATCCCCCAAATAGAAAACGGCTAAGGAGATGTGATGGGAGTTAGGATAGACCCTGTTTTCTATGAATATTAGAAAACTTCTGGCATTTATCACACTTCTTGGCGAAAGGAATACAATCTGCCTTCATTGTTAGCCAGTAGTAGCCTTGCATGGTTATTTTTTGTACCAATGATCGGCCAGTTGAATGAGCTCCGCATGATCCTTCATGTACCTCCTTGATTAAGTCATGTACTTCGGTGGGATGAACACAATGAAGTAGGAAGACAGTGTATCCCCTTCTGTACAAAACGCCTTTCTCCAAAACATAACTAGTCGCTTTGTATCGCAGCTTACTGGCTTCTTTTTTGTCAGATGGAAGCAACCCTTTGTCAATGTAATATTTGATCGAATCCAACTAAGAAGGTCCCAATTCCACAGAGATATTGTTGATGACTTCCACATTGATGCTTCTCTATATTAGGATCTCTCCTAGAATGATTCGTTTGAGTTTTATCTTAGTTGTCAACGTTATTCGAGAAAGTGCATCTTCTCGAGCGTTCTTCACTCTAGGAATCTGGACCATCTTCACTGCAGAAAATAGAGAGATAACCTCCATAGATTTGCCCAAATATCTTATCAAAAGTTCTCCTTTAACTCCATATATCTAAATAATTTGGTTGACAATGAGCTGAGAATCACTATGAGTTATCACCTGCTTGGCACCTAGTGATAAGTCTAATTCCAAGCCCATAATCACTGCTTCATACGCGACCTCGTTATTGGAGGCTCTAAATTAAAAACGTAAAGCGTATTCCACATCCAGGTCATCAAGAGTGTTGATGATAAGTCCTGCTCCACTGCCAGTGGCGAATGAAGATCCATCCACGAACAATTTCCAAACTAGAATATCATTGTTGAAGTCTTCCTCTGATAGTACTCCATGTCTGAATATCTTTTTGCTTTATTCAACTATCCGTTGAGTTTTTTCTTGGGTAGATGATGTTTTCGGTTGGTCGGAGGCAACCTCAGTTTTCTTTGGAGCTGAGCTCTCCTCCGAAGAAGTATGCTCGACAGGCAAACTTGGGTTATTGGTCACCTATGGTTATGTAAATTATGCAATGAAATCTACTACTGCTTGCCCTTTCAATGCATTCTTTAGATCATAGACAATCTCATATTCCCCTCGCTCAAATGCCCAGGACATTGACTTTTCTGGTTTGTTTAAAGCTTGCCACAGGGGAAAATCAATGTACACCATAATAGTGTGAGCCTGAAAATATAATATCATCCACCTCAAAGCTTTAATAAGTGCAAATGATAGCTTTTCCAAGCGTGGATACCTAATTTATGCCCTCGGAATGCTTTGCTGGTGTAGTAGACAAGCTTCTGAACTCCACCCTCTAGTCGAATCAAGGCATAACTAATAGCCGACTCTGAAATAGCCAAGTAAAAATATAACATTTCTCCCAAAACTGGTCGAGAGAGAAGCGGTGGAAACCCTAAATATTTCTTCAAATACATAAAAGCTTTCTCACATTCGTCATTCCACTCAGAGGCCTTTTTGATCATCTTGAAAAATAGAAGACACTTGTCTATTACTCAGGACACAAAACGGTTGAGGGATGCTACTCTTCCAGTCAGTTTCTGAATGTCTTTCTTATATGTGGGAGATTGCATCTCAATCAAAGCCTTTATCTTATCAGGATTGGTTTTTATTCCCCTCTGGTTCATAATATAACCCAAGAACATTCCTTCTTATACCCCGAATATGCATTTGGTCGGGTTTAGTTTCATCTGGTGCTTCTCCAACCGGTCAAACGTCTGAGCCAAGTCTTTAATATGGTCAGATGCGACCTTGATCTTGGTGAGTATGCCATCCACATATACCTTCATGTTCTTGCCAATCTGCTCTTCAAACACTTTGCTCATGAGCCTCTGGTATGTTGCTTTGGTGTTTTTTAGCCCAAAGGGCATAATGTTATAGCAGTATGTACCTCGACTAATGATGAAAGACATGCTCTCCTTGAATTCTAGCTTCATTTTAATCTAGTTATAACCAGAATAGACATCCATAAAGCTGAGTAACTCATGACATTCCATTGCATTTACCAATTGATCAATCATTGGTAAATGAAAATAATCCTTTGGGCGTGCTTTGTTGAGGTCAGTAAAGTCTACGCACATACGCCATTTGCCATTTTTTTTTACCATCACTACGTTGCCCAACCAACTAGGATACTTGACATATTCTATAAATTGAGCTCTCTATAATTTCTCCACTTCCTCTTGGATGGCTATGTTCTTCTCAAGACTGAACACTCTACATTTTTGCTTGATCGGCTTAGCATCCTTATAGATGTTGAGCTCATAGAAGATGAAATTAGGGTTAATTCCTTGCATATCCTCATGGCTCTAAGAAAACATGTTCTTCCTCTCTCTAATGAATGCAATCAATTCCTGTTTAAGGGAAGCTGTTAAGTTCGAGCTAATTTGAGTAGTTCTTTTTGGCTTCTCATCATCAAGCACAATTGTCTCTGTTGCCTCCATAATCTGTCCCTTGACAAGATCTTCTTCCTCCTGGGGATCTAGAGTGTCGATATGATAAGTAATAGTGCTCTTCTAGACTCTCTGCTGGTGATAGAAGTGTAATAGCACTCTCTAGCTTCCATCTAGTTACCATTCACTATGTCGACTCCATAATTAGTAGAAAACTTCATACACTAATGTACTCTAGACGGTACTACTTCCAATTACTTTATCCCAACTCTGTCGAGAATCATGTTGTAGGCTGAAGGGACATTTTTATCCAGTACAAAGAAATGAATCATCTCCTTTCTGCTAGCTGGTCAAGTGCCGGCCAAGACATCCAGCTTGATTGTCCCCAAGGGATAAACTTTTTCTCCTGAGAATCCTATGAGGAGCCTGTGATAAGGTTCTAACTTGCTATCTCGTAGCCCTAAGCTATGGAAACAGTTATAGAACATAACATCTGCTGAACTCCCATTGTCTACTACGATTCTTGCCACGATAAACCTGACAAGTGTAACCTTACGTAACCACACGTCTAATGACAACTCTAAAGGCACTACACCAATTTAGAGAGAAATATAACTAAGCTTGTACTCAAAAGTTCAAGTCCCCAAATGAGGAAGAGGAGTGGTCTATTTATAGGATAAGAAGGTGAACACTAAAGGAGTAACTAACCAATGTGGGACTTATGCACATCCATACAATAAGCCTAATACTCAAGCGTTCACCTAAAGCGCATCCTTTAAATAGACCAATACAATATGAAATGTAATAAAATAAAATACAATGCAACATAAGAAGAAAATATGATTAACTAATATATGAATCCAAAAATAAAAGAGGATATGACAAAAATATCCCTTGGATCACATCATTCTCACCGTCTTCCAAAAAGCTTGTCCCCGAGCTTGTGGGGGAATGCCACCAAAAGGAACCCATCCTCCATGGGCTCCACCACATGCCATAGAAGTCGTCCTCTGCCTCGACCCGAATACCGGCTTGAAAAGTGTCGGAGCATTGAAGCCAAGAGCATCCAATGAGAGCCTTTCACCATAAAACCGTCATCATACCCAAATAAGATCAAACCCATGTCAACCATGGGAGCATACGAAGTGTAAAACTCCAAAAATGGGTCACGTTAGAGGGTAGGGGCATACATGTGTCACACCCCGCGCAATTCGACAGATGGGGTGGCCAGCCACCACCGCCGAACTACACCGGGCGTGAACTAAAAAAATACCATTCATAGCATGAGACATAAATAAATCCGTCCATAAGATAAATAATTGAATCAATCCCATTTGATCATAAACAATTGAGCGATAAAAGATCCATCACATGCTAAAACTTTGAATAAATCCAATCTCCAATAATGATTAAATAAAATCTGAATAATAAAGAACTGTGAATAATCCAACTGAAAACTTCTAGCAACTTTGGAACCGAATGTCCCAATAAACACTCAAATGAAGTCTCATAATGAAAGACGATTGAAAAGAAAGTCTAACTAAGTAAAGAAATAAAATAAATAAACTCCAGCTGCACCTCCAAACGATAAACTCCGATACCCTATGCATCTTCTCCAAAACTTATCCTGAAAAAGTTAGTCAACGCACGAACTCAGAACCCCGAGCATGAATACACACTACTCCCCTAAAATAGGATCCTTGAATCCAGACAGTAGCATTATACGCAATAAATATCACAATAGAGTATTTTAAATTAAACGAGATAATTAAACGTGATAAATGTAAATCACTAACTACCCGCTGAGATCCCCATTTCAAAAGGCACACCAATATGATTTTAAATTCCCAAGTCCCACGATGCTAAATTAATTAAATTAACCCAATTTTATTATTGCTCTCACTTTTTATCATGGCGGTCCTCCCGCCCCAGGTTGTAATCCACCAAAGTGTCACACTTCCTCTTGTCAATAGCGAGCCGAATCCGTTTAAACTGTCGATCCCCCGCAATATGACAAGGTTCCAACACATGACACGACGTAAATCGCCCAAGTTGACCCGTTTAAACTGTCGGCCCCTGACACATTATGTCACCACAAATTTTAATAGACGTTTTTATCTTAGGCATTAATTCTCAATTTCACAATTTATAAATTCCCCTACCCTTTTAATCGATGTGAGATCCTCAAAATACCACTTAGTCCCATACCTAAGGGTCCCCAAGTTATCATTACGTCCTACCCTATGTATAAGATGAATTTCTAACATAAATCTCGACCTAGTCTCATGCCTAGGATGGCGTAACGACGATAAAGTATCAAAAATCAGCCCACCCTGACATAATAAAGTCGTAATAATCTAACCTCAGTAGTCCCATACCTAAAAGGCATAAATCATCAAAAGGCCTACCCACTAGTCACATACCTATAAGGCATTCTAAAATATATAGAGAGCAAAAATACTCAACAACCCATCATCACAATGGCCATTTAATAATACCATCAAGTCACACAAACAAGCATAATTAATCAACGTATAAAACTACGCATAATAGTCCAATTCAAATAAATCTTAAATTATTTTCACATCGTCATAAACATCCAATTAATCATATTTAATTACTTTAAATTAAATACACTGAGATTTCATCAATTATACATCATATTTCCAATTTCATTATCTCTACGCAATTTACATGAGTTATACGCCCCCAAATTCATTTAATTCAAAACTAGAATTTTTCTACATGCATCATACACCAATAAAATCCAAAATCGACTCGTGAATACTATGTACCCAAGGGTTATGAATATTATTCATATTAAAAGAGTTTACAAAAACAGCCCCAAGATTTAATGTCCACTTTTTCTAACTAAGTTACTAATCGATTTTAATCAAAAACACGAGATTAAGGGTTTAGGCGACACTTAAAACGTATAATACTAAAGGAAAAGATTAGAGTATTCATGCCTGAAATTAGTTGGATAGAAATCTGAGTAGAAGGTTGAACTCCTCTTGAGAAAACACCAATTGAATCTTCAAAACTTGTTAAAAGTTGGGGCTAGGGGTTGAAGATGAGAGGAAATATGTTTTGAGAGCCTTACTGGAGAAAATTTGAGAGAAAAGTATTTTTCAAAGTCCCAACCCCGTATCAGTTTGGTATTTAAAGGGTTTAAGAGTTAAAATATGATTACGACTCTTTAATCCATCCACCTCCCCTGTCGTTCGAACATCATGCGTTATTGTTTGAACGACCCCAACACTCGATTAATAATCCGCCTTTATACTTAGAAAAATATTCTTTAATCTCAACAACACGTACCTGCTTATTAAAATACTTTCAAAAATCATTCTAACATTTTATTATAACTCCGGTTTAATTTCGGTTGAAAAATTTACTACTCGAATATAAAAATCAACATGTTTAATTATTAAAGACCATTAAATTCAAAGTTTTATTTCTCCGAATATTTCGATTAATTAATTAAATTAATTAATAAGAACACGGGGTGTTACATACTTCCCCACTAGCAAAGGAATTTCGTCCTCAAAATTCAGCAAATCGTAATCGCACAAAATAAAGTAAGGCTCACATATGCCTACCCGTAGAGTACCGCTATTATGCGCCCATACACCTAATCTACCCGAACGTAATCCTTAACAAAAATACAATATATATAATGCCTACATATATAAGTATCTACAAGATATTACGTACCATGATACTCTACTAGCCACGCAATCTATCCTGCTCTGCCTGAAACTGAGGCATATAGCACCTCCCATAATCGGTATTGGTTGGTGCTGCGACTACTCTCTAACCACTTGACGCTGTCGGTGATGCTGGTTCCCCATGGACACCTACTGCGGTGAGAACTGGAGGCCTCAGTCCTTGATGTCCCTGTACCCCTGGACCTTGTTGCCCTTGTGTTAATTGACCCTGTTGAGCTTGCGCCGCATGGCATTGTTGTTCCTTTTTCTTGAAATACTTAGCCTCCTTATGTCCTACTTTCCAAGCAGAAAAACATTCACCCTTAAAAGGTTTATAACGTCAAGTATTTTCTCGCTCCTCTCATTGTCCTTGTTGTTCTTGGTTTGTCCTTTGTTTTTTCCATGCTTGGTCATTGCGACCCTTATTCTCACCACTTTGTCCATTTGATTCTTGTCTCTTTCCCAACTTCTTTTGGTAATTGGTCTTTTCTTGCCATAGCAACATTGCGACATCCACCACCTGAGCATAGGTAGTGTACACCGGATTCCCCAACACCATCTGCCTAATCGACCAAGATAATCTCTTAATGAAACATTCCATTTTCTTCACCTCAGTGCTAACCTCCTATGGTACATACATAGCTAAGTTAGTGAACTCCTACTCATACTCAACAATCGACTTTGAACCTTGCTCTAAGTCCATAAATTCTCTCTTCTTCACGTTCCTAATTGCATACGGAAAGTACTTATTGTTAAACTTTATCAAAAACTCTGTATATCCCAACCGATCTCTATCCTCGGACATGGTGGCACTCTTCCACCACTGTAAATCATCCCCAGTCAGCTTAAATGTTGTCAACATCTGCTTCTATGCATCCGTGCAGTCCACCATCCTCAAATGTCTCTCCATATCCTCCATTGGTGAGCAACCGTTGGGTCAAATCCCCATGCGAAGGTGGGAGAATTGCCCTTAAAAAAGTTGGTTCTCACCATATCCCAAGCCGAAACGAGTGTACCCTGCTGCTGTACCTCTAGAGTCACGCATATTTGTCTCCCCATTTCCATACCGACCGTCATGGCCTCACGTATGATAGTCACTAACTCCTCAGCCTCGAAAACAATCTGACACCGCCTCTCCTGAGTCGCGGGACCAGAAGCAGACTCCTCTCTCCTATTCCCTGCTTTTCTTGTGTTAGCCATCTGAAAAGATAGGAACAAAACAACATCAGACTCGGAAGGACTAAGATTACAAATCATCAAAAGGAATCAAAGATAAGCAACGCGAAAGCTAAGACAGACTCATAACCTACGAGACCTAAGACCATGCTCTGATACCATCTGTCACACCCCGCGTAATTCGACAGACGGGGTGGCCAGCCACCGCCGCCGAACTACACCGGGCGTGAACTAAATAAATATCATTCTTAGAATGAGACATATATGAGATATAAATAAATCAGTCCATAAGATAAATAATTGAATCAATCTCACATGATCATAAACAATTGAGCGATAAAAGATCCATCATATGCTAAAACTCCGAATAAATCCAATCTCCAATAAATCCAATCACGATAATAAAATAAAATTTTAAAAAAATGTTTGTATATTACGTATTTACAATTGTAGAAAAATATGTAGTTAATAATACAAAAGACGCTTTTAAATTGATTTAAAGATGAACACTTATTTGTATATTATATAGTTTTTGTGCTTAAATTAAAAAATATAATATACTCGTATATAATTGTGTTTTAAAATGAAAATTTAAGATAAAATATTTTACTTTCATAAATGAATACTTAAATACACAATGACTTTATATATGATGATCAACTCAACGAAGTCCTAAATATTTGGTATTAGTATATTATTATATGTTAAATATATAAACACTGGTAATGCTCTCAAATCACAGTAATTTAAAAATCGACGCATCGGCGGACTCGCTTTCGCACCCGCATCCGCTCCCGCAGCCACATTAGAGCACTAAGTTCTCAACATCCGTCTCATTTTCCTGTTCATCCCCACCTAAATAAACAAAAAAAATTCTTTTCAATAACAAATAGTGGAATCTCCGACCTCCTTGAGCAAGTCCTTTCGTGCCGCCTGCAAATGGCATCGAGTTGAGTCTTGCCACCACTGCACCTCAGGCTCCTCCGACCCGACTTTCTGCCAGATCTCCGACACTACCTGCGGCTTGAGGCCCTTGAGCTCCCCGTCCGTTCACCCATCCATGCCACCGCCTTGGCTTAGCCTCTGACCCTCAGGTCTCTCATGGTAAGCTGCTGAACTAGCTTGCGATTGCCCGCCTTCCAGGTGAGATCTTGCCCCTACTTGGAGGCCCCATTGACATCACCTACTGCTTGTGATACTAGTTGGTGTGTTTGTATTGCTGAAGAAAGAGGGACTAGGAAGGGGAAAAGGAGAGAGGGAGAGATCTTTGTGGATTAAATTTGAGGGTGACTTTGTAATTTGGTCCTTTTAAAAGTCTTCCATTAGTTTTTTTTAACGGTAGTTAACAGAGGGGGCATTTTAAAACGTTTCAATACTTTAAGGGGGAAATCGAGACAAAGAATAGTTTAGGTAGTAAATTGAGATTTGGAAATAGTTTCAAGGGCATAGTTGTAATTTACTCCAGGTTATATTATAAACTAGTGCCTACATTATAATTATCTGATTTTCACATAACAGTGAGGAAATTAACACTGAATAGGTTAAAAAATAATTTACTATTTTATTTTTTGACCAATGGAGTCTGATTTGCATTATTATCCGTACTCATGAACCCAACCTTTAGGATTACTCTGCAAACGTGCTACAATGGTATTTGTCAACTCCTAAATGTCTTTCAACCATTGTAACCGTTTCAAATTGTAGGCAACTTTCTTATAATACTAATAGCAACCATTTCATGTTAGCAACAGTTGAATAATTACATAGAAATACAATGGAAATTGTACAGTTTTCTCTATAGAGGTTACTCAAGAAATATCTTCCCTAATGCTGGCTAAGAACAACCTTAGCTCTCTAGCCTTCTTCTCATGTTCGGGAGATGGCTCGGTTTCTGACTCACTCAAGTCAATCACATCAACACAGTGAACATTAGATTCTTGACATTTTGAAGGATCACGGGCCCTCATGGGAGGCGAAGGGCTACAAAGATCAATGACCTCTGTCTTAGCACAACTTGCAGCAGTATTTCTTTCCACTTTACTATTTGGCTCTGCATGCATTACACTTAGGTTCATTTGATCAGTTTTGGTAATAACAATTGTATTCTCTATTATTCCTTGCCTGGATAAAGAGGCATTATGAGTGGCGATGCTTTCACGCTCAATGTCAAGCAGAAGCTCTTGGAGCATCGCATCAATTTCATTCACAGATGTTTTGTTCTCAGATTTCTTTTGTCTTGGTCTACAATGATTTGGTTTCTTCCGGTCAATTCTTCTCTCCTCAAATTCCAGAATCTTTTCAGGACAAGCACTAGGGCAATAGGGGAAAGTGAAGTTTTACAGTAGTGAAGGTATATTTCTATACCGTAAATATAACTAATCCACGTTTAAATTGAATGAAGAAATTATTTGTGAAAATTGTCAATACTCTGCTAGTTTGAAAGTTCAGATATTTTTAAAAATGCTTGAACTCCCAAATTAAGCATTCATTTTGATAAACAAGGTGGCATGATTTGGGGTATTCAAAATTTCCAGGAATATCATGTTTTGAAACTTAATTCACCAAAAAGAAAAGTGTGACTTTCAATTTAATTTGAGACCAGCGGAGTATTTAATACCTCTCTATGAGATCAGCTGGTACTATAGAGGTTGTAAGGCCATCAATTTCTTCCCAGGAAACCTCAAAGCATTCTCTTCCCTGAACTTTTCTGTGCTTGATAATTTCAAATAGAGGACACTTAACTGGCATCTGTAGTAGCAAAAGAGTTGTCAGACAACTAAATTAGTTTATTTGTAAAGAGTTTATCGCCTAGAATTTCATCCCACAACAGTCCGAAAATTCTATCAAAATATCAATTCAAATTTCATCAATTATTCTTTCTTTCTTATCAGTAGTAAAAATATCACATATTAAATTATTATCAACAAATTTTTTCCCATGCCCATTTGACATGAACCCGGATCCACAACAATCATATAGTTCTGGTTTGTCAATCATATAAAACCAAGCTGATTTTACTGGCACCATTACAATGATCAAAGTTTGTTTGATTGTTTCCAATCATATGGGGAAAATGAAGCAAACCCGTCCAATATATCATACTGTTGTAGGATTACATAGCTGTCTAAGGATTAGTACCTTGTCCTTAGCAAATCGTCGCAAGTCTCTCTCAGCAACCTTTGGAAGCATATACTCGTCTGAACCACAAGCCATTAATAAGATATAAATTTAAAAAACACGGACCTTTTAAAAAAAATGTGATAAAATAGACAGGACTAGCCTCCCTAGTAGCAATCGCACTAGGATGAAATAAGGTGAATTTTTTCCTAGGATGCCCGCAAACTTAAAGATCTCACAATTCCTCTGTGACCCATGATGTCAGGCTTCATAACATTGTTACATACACTTGCACTTTCTCAAATTTCTAAAGTTCCGATTAATTACAGAAAAATAAGAAAAGAAAAAATAAATATGAACTTTTTTTTCAAAGTTTCAATCAAGAAACAATATTTTTTTCAATTATAAACAAGATCAAAACTGAATTTGTATCTTGTATTGATTCATCATTGTATCGATTAGCACCTTATGATCGATTTATAATTGCAAATATTGAACAAATATAAGTGGTAACACCAGTTATGACCCATGATCACCTATTAAGTGTAAGCCAAAGTCCAAAATACGATAAAAGATTGTTCTGCATGTTGTAGTATAAAGTATAAACCCCCTTACTGGTGCACCTGTCAACTAACTAGAAGAGAGGATGAGAGAGATTCAACTCAAACAAAACACAGTAGTCTATATAATGTTGACGTAAATGACATCAAATGGGAGCAAGAAGAAGATAACTCTCGTCTAAACTCTCTCAAATCAATATATCTCAAAAGGGAAGAATGCCTCAAATGAGGCTACAAAAGAGTATTTACAGGTGGGAAGTAACTTGGGCTCTAAGCTATAGAACTAATTACAATTCACATCAAATGTATATTGTGTGCACATTTTAGTGCAAGTGTATGGTTATAAAATATTTAAGTTTGTGAGCACTCAGCAGAGAGTAAAGGACCTGTTTTGCTTGGAGGCCACTCAAAAAACCGAAAGCACAACTGCTGAAGATTGGAGCGTTGTAGCGGATGCAAACCAAGAACCCTACAAGAATTTATTTTGAAATTAAAACAAGTGTTCTTACTTTCTGCATCTTTGCTGAGGGCATATCATGTCCCATTTTCAAATTAAGGGTGTGTTTGATAAAAAATGGGAAAAAAATATATTGAAAAACAGTTCATTTTTATGAGAAGCTAGAAATATAATGGAAAAGGGGATATGCAGTTTTTTCAGACGTAAAGACTTGAAGCCAATCCTTTGGGCATGGGTAGGAATTAGATTCCATGGAAAACTGGAAAAGTAAAATGAAGTTGCTCATCCCTTTCCCATTCTTTCAGTTTCTCATAAAAATTAATTGTTAATTAAAAAAAACATTCTACAATCAAATGCATCCTAAGAAGATGTGAAAAGGAAATTTCCCCCTCTGCAATCAAGAGTCATACTTTCCCTTTTAGGTCGTCTTAAATTAGGAGCCATGTTTTGAAAAATCAATGTACCAAATTCCATGGTAGTTAAGTTAGTTTTGATCTCGATCACCGATTAAATTAAAAAATTTATAATTAATATTCCTTTAAAAATTTCACTTTTAAATAGTGACTCCTAATTTGAGACGAAGGGGAAAAATCTTCTCCATGAACCAGCTAGTTAAGAACCAAAATAATAAAACTGCAGCGAGGAACTCTACCTGTGCACAGCATCAGAGTCTGCCGAGTGGCATTTTGGTCTCAAATAAGCATCAATCACTTGATCGAACAGATTGTCCCTTTGCGAATTGTGTTTACTTCCTACCAAAACAGTCAGATTTTACATGGCAACAGTTAGCTGAACTCTTCCATTCCAGACAACCAAAGCTTATAGACTCGCCATAAAAACATATAAAAGCTTTTTTATCTCACAGATTCTCTAGGAAGAACGCATTATCGATTCTATATGCACTTGCGCTTCATTATAGATCATGTACAGCAGTATAACACTAACATAGTATACGTTAAAGGAAAACCTGTAAGTAATACGACTTAGAGAGTAGGAGGTACACAATGGGGGCAGCCAACCCAATTTGCATCAGCCTATTTGAGGAGTGAAACTACCTGATATACACGCGCCTATGACACCAAAAGAAAAGCAACTTACCAGTTATAAACACTCTCAAATTGTATTGAATGATTATCCCCAAAGGGGAATGTTACAATTTCTTGTGCAAGGAGAGGAAAATATTCCCCTAGTATATGCAACACATTCCTGGCCTACTTATAGTCATGTATAGTCGAGTTTTTGTTTTGTATAGTCGCAAATAGTGGTTCTCATTGAGTAACTCGGGTTCATGTTACTCTTTTGTTCAAGGGTGTTTAGTGGGTCAAGCCGCTAAGGACTCAAACCCATTAAGGATATATTAAACCAGCTAGTTTCTTGTCATTTTGTTGTTGAAACGAAGGGTTATCTTGAGAATCACTAGCTCTAGTTGAGGTCAATGGCTGCTTTCTCTTAGGATCACTGATCATCCCACCAAATATCAGCCAAAACTCGTGCAAACATACGAGGAAGACTCTTGTATAAGTAAAACAAAAACGCAATAATAGAGATTTCAATATTCCTGGTTGCTCGGATCATTCTAAATACGGAATATAACTTGGATATGCAATGCCACCAGATATAACAAAATCAATATAGGAAATCATAAATATATTTTCTAATGCAAGCTTTTGTTTCATTCACCATTAATATTCATTCCATGGTGTGCGCAGTTCTCTCTCTCATTGCATCTGACACCTTGACCATGTTTCTTTGAACCCTTTGACTTCTTTGCAAATGAAGATCCCTCTAATGCGATTCGTTGAAGAATGGCATGTTCACCAACTGACTTAACAATCTGGCATGCCGACTCCTGTAGCCAAGGGGACAAATGCTACAGCATAAGGATCCATCTAAACCCATTGCAAATCAGCAGGAGCAGTCAATAGAGGAAAATATGTCAAAACAATATAAGAAACAAGATCCTATTAAAACTCACCGGACCAAGCCCATGCACTCCATGCGAGTAATCACTACCAAGAAGAATAGCCAGAGCAATCTGAGATCATCAAATTATTAAGTTATCACTTGTCACCAGAAATCAAATCCCAGGCCTAAATACCATCTGGTAAATTGTTTCCACGTTAGGATAGGATTCAAAAACCCCCTTTTTCAGGACTCTTGTTAACATCAACTTATGACCATAAAAATAGGAAAAGGGAGAGAATCACATTATAAGTAATAATATTTCTCTATACAGTTTATTTTGTTAGTTATTTTTATGAGACAACAAGGAAATTTACCAAGGAGTTCCTTCCAAAACCAAGTTTTCTCTCGATGTCAGCCATTTCATAACAGACAACATAACCACCTTCCCCTGTATCATCGACAAATAGTAAATGCTGTAAAATGTGAGAAATAAAGTTGAGTAAAGTACCGTATTAGTCCCGTCTCAATTTCATCCCTTACCTTTTATTTGTCTCAATTTTGTCCCCCACCTTTCAATTTAGTCCTCATCCTAACTTTCCATCCAAATCAAAGCTAATTTGGATACACATTGTCTAATTTACCCCTCATGTTCACCCATCTTTGAATTTACTAAATCAATATAAATATTAATATATACATACATATATATAAATATTTGTTTATTTACTTATGGATTAATATAAAAGGTTATTTGTGTACCCATTAATATTCTAGAAATAAGAAAAAAGGTTATTTGCGTCTAACTATTGCGTTTATTTTTAATTTATTTGCGTCTAGATATTAATTTATATCACTTTGAAAACTTAAAAAATCGTAAAACTTTGGAAAATAAAAAAATAATAATCTGGGAATAAAAAAGGGTTATTTTGTATATTAATTTTTTGTAAAGTTATAAAAAAAATTGTAAAAATTGTTTTATAAAAAAAAAAAAAAAAAAAAAAAACAGTTTTGTTAAAGAGTTATAAAAAAAAAACTGTTTCGTTATATACAAGAAAAATAGAAAAAAACAATTCTATAAAAAGTTCATAACATTTGGACGTTATTTATAACATTTTAAAAAAATAGAAAAAACTGCTTTGTAAATAGAAAACAGTTTAGTTATTACAAAAATTGGACGTTATATTTATCAAAAAAATAAAGATTGAACGTTAGTTTTAGGTAAAAAAATAGCTGGAGAGAATACTTTTAAAAGCTGTATTTTTTATTTCGTTATTTAAAAGTTGTTATTTAAAAAATGTTCCGTTAATTAAAAGTTGTATTTTTTAAAAGCTGAATGATAAGCACCCAAAAGTGTCTAATTTAAGCCCCGAATAGAAGCATTTTAGTCACTCGTTTTAATTAAAATTGGCCTTATGTTCATATTTATCTATATTGCAGGTCAATCAGCAGTCGCATTGTTAAATGATGCTAAATCCAGTCAATTGCGACACAGAAGCGGTTAAAAGCTTGCATCGAAGAAATCAAAGGAGACTGCGAAGTCTAATGTGACACCCCGCCTAATTAAATACCGGGCGATCACTCCTTTATTAAATTAAAATCAAGGTGAACAGTTGGTTCATTCTTAGCATCATTGTCGTTAAAATACTTTTCCAATTTAAACATCCTAAATAATTAAGCTAAGTGTCAAAGCCATTTTAAACCTTATTTCCATTCTATTAAATCCAATTATAAAACCTTTAACCATTTACAATTTTTTTAAGAGTCACACATTAATAATGAGAATAGTAATGAACATTCCAGAATTCTCAACGGAATAGAAGGAATAGGGCATTCAAATTCTTATCGATCACGTGTCCCAAGAGTGCCCATTTATATTCTCTCCATCTGAACCCACCATGGAACATGTGCGTCCATATGACACTGTTTTGGACCCACCCTCAACGTATTGTCACGACATATCTAATGTCGAGGGCTATGCGTACCCCAGCTATTCATGGCGGCCTGATCACCCTTCCATGCAATATGACTCCCAACACCATGTTGTGGATCCTTACGGTTTCCAACAGTCGTCATCGCAACCTTGTGCACCTCATCCCCATCAGTCTCCTTATTATGCTCCTCGTGTTGATCAACCTTTTATCTCTCACAGAGATGTTTCTCCTGTGTATGACCAACTTGACCCCCCATTACCCATACTTCATATGAGTATTCTTCACATCCTAGTGTTTCTAGCGAGTTGTGTCCACCTCAACCACCACCGCCACCCACTACCACTTCTCCAACACCTTGCACATCCGCTCTCGAAAGTCTCTTGCAAAAGTTTGCGCACACTCTTCACTCTCAAAATGAAGCCCTTCAACGGCTTGAACACAGGTTTACTGCATTTGAGTGTGCGAACGAGTCGGATTTCAGCACAAGTCAATCCATTGTTGCACCCGTGTGGGACGATGATGTGTCTTGTGCCACTAATTTTGAGTGTGACCAACCCTGTTATCCTGAGAATCTCGACGTCGAGACCACCCCATGGTCCGAGCACCAAGTTGACGATTGTGTTGACATATCCACTGTTTGTGAGACTGATCCCACACCGCCCTACCCTCTCGAACCCACCATAGAGGTTCGCCTTTCCCCTTCCATAGAATCCTTATTTATGCCTGAGCCTACACCTATTGAGCCCACTGCGTGTGTTCCCGAGGAACCACTTCATCCTAGGTTAGCTCCGGCTACGAGTGCTCACCATTTTCTTGATATTGAATCCGAGATGGTTTCTACCTCTCTTGATATGGATCCTACCCCATCATATTTGGCTCCCCTTGAGCCGAATATTGATGTAGATTCATATATCTCGGATCTTAAAGCCTCGTTAGACCCTTTCGCCACCTCAGATGGTGACGTAATGGTGGCTAAGTTGATCACTCCCTCGTTTATTTCCACACTTCCTCCTGCAAGTGACCTTGAGGATCACTCCATGCCTCATGAGGAATGTGTGTCTCCTACTCGTAAGTTAGATCATCTTCCCCCACCCTTAGTCCCACCCGATCCACCCACTGTCCCTTCCACCCCACCACTTGGTTTGGACCTTGTTATTGCACCTCACCTATTCCCATCTACGTATTTAGGTCCTCACCTACATCCATCCTCCACCCTAGTACTCCACGTTCACATTTGTGCATTTTTCATCGACACCACTATCAATGAGAATAATTGTGCTACTCTTATCTTTCGTGACACCGAGCTTGTTACTTTACGCACACCACTTCCTTGTGGTGTTGATTTTTTCCATCGACAACTCCCTGGCGTGTCACGGCGCGACCATTATCACCGTCCATTTATAGAACGATCGTGCACTTTCTCTGAGTCCCACCCCATTATTATTTCCAAACCATTTTGCCTCCCTCACCAACTTGATCACCATACTTATAGGGCCCTTGTTGCCCTCACATTTACGCTCTTAAAGGCCCGTGACCGGGGCTTATTCACCCTCACCCTAACCCTTCGTCCATGTAGCCTCTTACCCTCCCGCCCATGGTCCACCGATGCTTTGCATCGAGTGATGCACTTTGCTATACAAGTGCATTGACCTATTTCTACTTTATCCAACAAGACTGACGCTTCAGTCTTGTTTGGGGGTGATTTTCATCACCCAATTTTTCTGCCGCCCCGTACTTTCACAGATCTAATCTTTAGGGTGAGAACAGTTCGGTCTGGCTGAAGACGTTAAACTTAGCGCTACCGGGAGGCAGCCCGTCGTTCATTGTTTCTGAGTCCGAGTCTTATCCTATTTGGGGGTGATGTTTCACACCACCCACTGATTTTCACATCTTTATAGACTTGTATGTTTTTGTGTCGCATTTGTTCTTCAGGTTTCATCTCTGCTCCATAATGCGGTACATTTCACTAGTGGTTCATTGTGGTAATATCTTTCCTCCCTTGTGCTTTTCATTTTTATATATGGTTTTAAACATCGAGGACGATGTTCTCTTTTGTTTGGGGGTGGGAAATTTATCAAACTCGTACCTCTTTTGATAATTTTCAGAAACAAGTGATTTTAAAATTTTTGTGCAGTTAAAAATAAATTTTTATGACATGATTTGTCTATCATCCCTCTTTTAGAATTCTCGGAATACCTGTGTTTGACCCAAAAATTACGCTTTTAACCATAAATTAATTAATATCCCGTAAAGCGTACTTGCACCATGAATTCCTAAACTCGGCAATTTTACACTATCACATTTACAATCAAAAGTTGAAGAGTAACTATATTCTTAAGAAAGCCTTAAAAGATCACTAGTGGCGACTTAAACCTGTGAGATTTGAGCTTTTCACCTTTTTGAGGATTTTTACGTATCTCCGAGTCACAAGTGACTCAACTTTCTTTGGGTACTACATTTAGTCGTTGCATGGTCTCATTATTTTTTTCAAATTTGGCATAATCACTGAGAATGACATCACTATCGAGTTATAAGAAACATGAGTCTTGTAGTTTGTCCCGAGCACTAAACCGATTTTATCATACACTTACCATTTTTACTCTTCACTCCACCTATTATCATTCCATATTTTCCTTACCCATATATGTCCCAGATACCATCCATATCATTACCATTGTTTTTGAGAAAAAGAGTGTTTTAAATTATCAATGTAAATTGTCTTCATTTTCGTTATGAAAAGAAGAAAAATGCATCACAAAAAAAAAAGAGAAAAGAAACATGCAATCAAAAATTTATAAAAAAAAAATGAAGACATTAGTTATTCTTGTGTTACACTCTTCTCAAAACACCACATCATATCATTCATCTTCTTCATTTTTCCCTCTACCTTACATAAACCCCATTTTCACCTTTGGTGACATGTTCGGGCAAACGAGAAGTCTATATGTTGAATAATTCGACATTCTCGACATAGTGGTTAGCATTCCTTCATGAGATTAGATTTTTTTCATGTATCCGTCATTTTCTATAAAGTGTGTGAGACGTTTGAACTTGCTTACATTTACTCACATCCTCACATCCTCACATACTAGAGAGATACACTTACCCAATTCTCAGAGAGTTCGATTCAGAGAGATATATCTAGTGAGAATTGAAGTCAAAGCGTCGATTTTTAAAAGGTGATCTCGGAATTACTCTAATGATACTTAAGATTATTTCACATTAAACGCGCTGAGTTTTAGGAAGGTTTACGTTTTTTGGTATTAAGTAATTTTATATCTTATTTCGATAGTTGAATGCGGTGTTCCTTGATGTCCTTTTAAAGTTGGGTTGTATAGCGTTTCATCATCAAATAAGAAACTGCATTTAATTAAGCTTTCGAATTTTGTTGATATATTCACTGCAAACCCTCACGAGACACAACTCGTCTTGTAGGGCAACCTACAGGTTTAACGACTTATTGCACATGCTAAGTACAATCGCCAGTGCCTGCGAAAGTGGCACACTTTTGGATAACTTATCTCTGTTTTCTCTCTAAATTTTGCTCGAGGACTAGCAATGTTTTGTTTGGGGGTGGTGTGATAAGCACCCAAAAGTGTCTAATTTAAGCCCCGAATATAAGCATTTTAGTCACTCGTTTTAATTAAAATTGGCCTTATGTTCATATTGATCTATATTGCAGGTCAATCAACAATCGCATTGTTAAATAATGCTAAATCCAGTCAATTGCGACACAGAAGCGGTTAAAAGCTTGCATCGAAGAAATCAAAGGAGACTGCGAAGTCTAAGTCCACATTGAGCTTGCCCAGAAGAGTTCAAATGTCTCGAACCTTGTCCCGAACCAAAGCTAAGCCTAGACCGAGCCTAGTCCATCACCCGAGCCTGTGTGTGTTGAGTTTGTGCCTTTTTAGATTTTCTTAGATTTTTATTTTGAGTCATTTTATTTTTAGGATTTATTTTAGATTTATTTAGGATTTTTAGAATTTATTTCCACATTTTATTTTTATTAGAGTATTTTTATTTTGATTTTATTTTATTAGGATTAGTTTTTAGGATTTCATTTGTTTTTATTTTTTTTTAGATTTTAGTTTTTAATTTCATAGATTTTTATTTTTATTTTAATTCTTTTTAATTTCGTTTTTTTATTTGAGTTTTTATTTTATTTTTAGAGTAGTATTTTATTTTTAGATTTTTAGTTTTGTTAGTTTTATATTTTTTTACTTGTGTTATTTTTAGGGTCACAACTTAAACACACACATTAAACCCACTCGCACTCTAAATGCCATACACACTCATACACCTAAACTCCGTGTTCTAAAATGCCCGTCTAGGCTCCGCCTAGGCCCGCCTAGGCTTGAGGCTTGAGAGAAACGCATCGCCTACGCCTTATTCTTGGTAAAAGGCTTAAGGCACACTTTTTTTTTTTAAACAAGGATTAGTTGACAAATATTGATTATGGAGCATGAATATGAGAAAAATGGCTACTAAACATATGGATATATTTTCAAACTTCGAGGTATGTATTATTTTATTATATTACTAGCCTTAGAATAATTAAAATAATAAAAAAAGGCTTGAGGCTTTTTACGCCTAGGCTTCGTCTAGGCGCACCTAGGCTCCTAAGGCTTGAGGCTTGACCTCTACGCCACGACCACGCCTCGCGCCTTTTAGAACCTTGCCTAAACTAACCCTCACACTCACACCATAATTCCCATACACACACACACACCTAATCACCCCTCCATCATCTTCAACCATAACACCCACGATTCTCTTTCCACAAAACTCCATAACCAACCAAAACACCAACCTCCATATCCATACCCATTTTTTTTGCCACATTAAAATCAAAACAACAAAACCCATCTTGCCCATGCTTAAAACCAAAAGAAAAAAAAAACACAAACCTTTACCCACCTGAAAACCCGGAACCCCATTAACAACCATACCTAACCCCGTGTTTGACCTCTTTTCAACCCAGGTCAGTCCAAACCCGAGACCCAGCAGCAGCAATCCAATACCGCCGCCACCCTTCTACCTTTGCTCCGGCCGGCGCGACTCACCTTCTACACCCAACTTCCAGCGCCAACCTTACCCGACCCTTACCCGCGAGATTTCCGACGAGAAACCCGCGACCTCCAGCCTCAACCCGCGAGCTGACCCATCTCAAATCCAAACCTTCCATCTGTCAAACCCAATCCCTTTAAAGTAGGGACAAAAATTCAAATCGAAAAAAAGAAATCCCTAGAAAATCTCTCCATCCAATTGAAGTTGTGGGCTATAAAGAAAAAGGAATGAAGCTCATATAAAGACTCTCATCAGATACAAAAAAAAAAGGAGACAAACAGAGAGAGAAAAATAGACCGTATATTATGTACAGTTTGAGGTCATGAGAAAAATGGAGAAAAATACAAAAACAAATTAGTTTAGTTTAGAACAAATTTGTATGTTTGTTTTTATTCTTTTTGGTGTAATCAAGTGTTGGATTTGTGAGAAGATTGAGACGCACTTCCATGAACAAGTTCGACAAGGAAATTTTGCGTATTGAATTTCTTTCCCTTTCCTTTTCATTCTTGCTATATTATTGAATGATGTTTATTCTAACATGAGAATGTTTGGCTTAACACCCCGTTAGGCCCGGCAATATGGGCTCTTAAGCATGAAATCGTCCATAATCTACCCAAAATAATGTGTTTGGGACCCATTAATTGTGTTTGTGGGTCAAAATAGTTTGAACGATCCAATAAGACGGTTTGTTGGCGGGTCATTAGCGGGTCAAAATGGTTTTGGACCCTCACAAAAATAAAACTCAAATTACTAAAAAGTTAAAAGATTTTTTTTATTCAAGTATTTACTTGTATATTTTTTTCAAAATTATTATACCATATTTATTTATATATGGTATAATAATTGTTTTTTCAAAAAAAAAAAAGCGGGTCAACCCGACCCGATCCGGGTTTGACCCAACCCGACCCGGATTTAACCAGCCAAAATTATTATGTCCGACCCGCTTTGGACCCGCCAAAATTTATCCATATCCATTTTTGACACGTCCATAACCGCCCATTTGCCACTACTACACCCCGTTCAAGGGGTGGAATGCACTGCGAATGATGTTAATTTAATTAATTGGTTCATTAATTTCATATTTCTAGGTAAATTAATTTTTAACTGTCAACAATTAATTTATGTAACGAGAGTTAGTAAATTAATTGAACAAATTAATGTTTGAATTTAGGAATCGAACAAGAAATAGGTTTTTCCAATATTTGAATATTAATTCGGTGTTGAAATTTGAGGATTGATATTGTTTTCGTTAAATTGATCCTAGTGGGTAATTTTCTGAAAATAGTGTAGTCCTAATTTTTCATCGTGTGACATTTTTAAATTAATTTTTTGAAAAAGACTTTATTAAAATTATAATTTTAACGAGTTAGATTATCGATTTAATATTATCTCGAAATATTTCAAATTAATAAATTGAGAAATTATAATAATTGAAAATGCAGTGTAATCCCATCTCTTGACCTTCTCACATATTTCACACTCGGTTGCACATTCTTTTTCATTATTTAGTCATTTTATAATTTTAGCATTTAATTAGTTAATTTTTCCCTTGAAATTGTTTTGAATAAAAAATAACAAAGTAAAAAAAAATATTTTAATAAAAAAAATTGAATTGCACGTTTTCACATTAATTGTTTCACCTTAAAAGTTGTATTGATACCCTTACTTACCGCAATACGAGTTATTTTTAAACAAGTTTTGTAGGTACTCAAGGGAATTTTGAGAGTGGCTTTTGAAGACAACGACCGTACGCAAAAAGCTTCTTATCACTGAATTTTTGTCAAAAATAATAGTAATATTAACGGAATTTTTTTAAAACAATAATAATAAAACTCGATGGAATCTTTAAAATAGTAATAAATAAACATCCAAGTTTTTTAAATAGAAATAACCTTAATTTTTTATTTTTTAATAAATAAACGTCCAGTTTTTTTAATAACTAAACTGTTTTCTATTTACAAAACAATTTTTTGTATTTTTTATAAATAATGTCCAAATGTGTTGAATTTTTTATGCAAATGTTTTTTTTTTCTTATATATAATGAAACAGGTTTTTTATAACTGTTTTTACAAAATGTTTTTTTATAACTTTTAAAAAAAAAATTCAAAATAACCCTTTTTTATTCCCAGAATATTATTTTTTTATTTTCCAGAATTTTACGATTTTTAAATTTTCAAAATGATATAAATTAATAGCTAGTTGCAAATAATTTAAAAATAAACGTAATAGCTAGACGCAAATAACTTTTTTTGTTATTTCCAGAATATTAATGGGTACGCAAATAATCCTTTATATTAATCCATAAGTATATAGACAGATATTTACATATGTATGTATGAATGTGTATACTATATTAATATTTATATTGATTTAGTAAATTCAAAGATGGGCGAACATGAGGGGTAAATTAGACAATGTGTATCCAAGTTAGATCTGATTTAGATGGAAAGTTAAGATAAGGACTAATTTGAAACAAATTGAAAGGTGAGGGAAGAAATTGAGACAAATAAAAATAAGGGATGAAATTGAGATAGGCCCAAAGGTGAGGGACTAATACCGTAATTTACTCAATAAAGTTTAAACCATACACGGGATTTCTGATATTCCCATCTTCTCAATTTAAGAATCACACTTTCCTTTTTGGAACGTCTAAAATTAATACACATTTTGAAAAATCAATTAACCAAATTCCACAATAGTTGATAAAGTTTTAAATCTTGACTATCAGTTACATTAAAATTGTATTTTATTAAGGAGTTTTCAAGTTCAAACAGTGACTCTTAAGTTGAGATAAAGGGAGTATAGAACAAATAATGAAGCAAGGAAACCACATATTCTCACCAAGGCATATATCTCTGTACACAGTTCTTGCTCCAAACAAAAATATATCCGAATCAGAAGTGAAACATCCATCCTGATGATCATAAAGATAGCAATAATAAAAGAAATTATAGTAATAACGAGATGGTAGCCATTATGATCTTCTTTAGATATCCAATAACCCTGAAAATGCAAATATGAATGTCAAATCTCGCTAGAAAAAGTTTCACAGCCCTTTCGGGTTGATTAAAAGGGGAAGGTTATCCCCGTTGTGTAGGCTATCTTCTTTCCTTAATAAAAAATAATAAAAAAAATGTATTTTTCAACCAAGTTTGATATACATGATATGATCTCCATAATGAGTAGATCATCTACAAAAAAATTCATCTAAGAATACAACTTCAAATAGGGTGAGATCATTATTACTATCTCATTACAAAATTTTTGGATGAACTTTTTTTGTAGATGATCTTTTCATTATGAAGATCACGCATACCAAATTTGGTTGAAAATATACATTTTTTTACTGTTTTTATAAATGGATATGTGGGGCTAATCATACCTCCTAGAAACATGCCTATTTTTTTAAAATAGTAAAAAAATGTATTTTTCAACCAAATTTTGTATACACGATCCTCATAATGAGGAGATCATCTACAAAAATAATCATACAAAAATACAACCTGGAAATGGGTGAAATGAAAAGTGGGTATATATGAGCATTTTCGGTCGTTCAAATTTTTGTCATCATCTCACCCATTTCCAGGTTGAATTTTTTAAAGATTTTTTTTTTGTAGATGATCTCCTTACTATGTAGATCATATATACCGAGTTTGGTTAAAAAACTCAGTTTTTGACTATTTTAAAAAAATGGATATACTCATTGGTATGTTAAGTGAGGTACGTTGAAGGATTGCGCATATATATATATATATATATATATATATATATAGGTCGTACACAATGCACAGGACTCCCGCTTAACTGCAGGGTCTGAGAGAGGCGGATGTCGGCTGGCCTTACCCCACATATATGGAGAGATTGTTCCCATGTCTCGAACCCGACCAACTGTAGATTGGGCGAGGGCACTTGCCATCGCACCAAGGTACAACCTCTCGTGTTTGTGCGTGTGTGTATGTATATATTAGTTGTTACTTACACAAAATGATTCTGAGTTTAGTAGTGCACACTGAGCTTCAGCTTCCTCAATTCTGAGTTGATAAGGTAGTTTCAAGAGTGCGTTAATTCTATTTTCTGAGTAGATGATATGTCTTATAAAATAAGCAAAATTCTTGTCAAATAAGATTACCCATCTAAGCAAGGAATCCCAAGTGCCAAGCCGAGGAGCTTGGCCTCTTTTACCATACAAGAAAACTCAGATCCCATATTTCTTCGAAGTGAAGACACTTTATGTGACTGTGTCTCATCTTGAGCGACCTGCCTTGAGAACTCAATTAGTGTGGAAAAATATTTGGCATGATATGAACACAATTGCTGATGAAAAGAACACATGATTAACATTGTCTAGTCACTACAGAAATCTTACCTCGTTATCTGTTTTCAATCGCCGTCTATAGGTAGCTAATTTGATAGCAGGAATTGATCCATCTGTCAATTTTAAAACAGATTACTCAAATTATAGGATTTTTGTCATCTATTATTTGGAAAAAAAAATAGAAAAATATTCCAAAAACTAAAATTACAAATGTCACAACATTATAAAATAAGCATACTTGCACCAAACAATAAATGATAACTTAGAAGTTGCCAATTTGGAGAGGGGAAAAAAAGGAGATCCTACTCGCTCGATTACTCAGACAGTCAGAAAAGAAAGAATTAACTATTATGCTCTCAACTACTTGACAGTTAGATTAGGCAAGAAGCAAACTATGCTGGGTTAATCCAAGAACGTATTTCTAATTTCAACAAGAATCCATTGTCAATATGAAATTGTTCTGTTTACATGCCTACTCAGTTTCGTAGACCTAAACTAGATTATTTATAGACAGAAAACATTACTCTTCCTTAAAATTATACAAACTTACCTTCTCTTAAAATTTATAAAAGCGTTCCTTACTCCTTGATGTGATTGTCTGCCACATAAGCTTATGAACACACTCTTTTAATGTTTTCATTTCTTCTCTCTCCGTTTCTCTCACTGCCACATTAGTTTGTATAAGAATTTGTACAAGTTTAGCATTACTCTTTGTAGACTAAGCCACCATCCTATTTTAGCATCCCTTGCCATGATTTCCAATTGAGCTTTAAAATCTACATGAAGTAGATAAGGGTTCTATAGTATTGTTTTGTTAAATGATAGTATTAAATATAATAAAGGAGGTTTAAATCCTCCTTGGGAAATATTAGAGTAAATGAAGAGCATTTAGGTCTTTGAATATTTTTCTAGCTGGAGAATGATTTCTTTTTAGAATTATAGGTGATGACGGATTTACTAATTCTTTGACTTTCTAATACAATTTTCAAGTTTGTGCTCGTGTTTCGTCTCTTATTTGGATCCAATTGGTGGTGTTTGCATCAAATTATTATCAAAACTTGGCAACCATCTAGTGTGTGTGTGTGGATGTGTTGCATCTCCATTAATGGATCCCCATAAGAGAAATCAGAACACCAATTCTAAAAATTGATTGACAGCCCTAGAAAAATCTACGGCACAAAATTAGAGGAATTACTACTCCTCCACCGATGGCCCCTCCCATTCAAACCCTAGCCCAACCTTGAACCCTAATCCAAATGATCAAGAATTACCCCAATCTGATCCCATTTTTATTTGCTGATTTTCCTAAACCCTCAAGAACCTCACAGACACTAATCGCAACCAAGAAATCGACCCTCAAACCCATCCTAATGAAAGCCCTAACTACCCGATCATGCAAAACCCATAGCAAACCCTATCAAAACCCTAGGGCTGCGATCACTGCTCAAGCCCATTCTAGCCACTGAAACCTCCGACTAGGGTTGCGATCCTACTCTAGGGTATTGCAAACAATAAGCGACACCACCCTTGCATTTGACCACCCATCCCCACCTCCCCTAGTGTCGACTGACCCTCATGAGCCCCCTAGACTTTATCGAGACAAATTAAAACTGCCTCTAACAATGGTTGAAACATCACACCAGCACTAGGGCCACCACCACTATCAAAGTACTCAGCTCATCGACTTCATCGGGAATACGTCACTTCCACATCCAAGGTTGACGGTATTTGATGGAAGGTCGGGTACCACTGAAACTTCCCCAAGTAACAATTGACAACTCTCTCCTTCAAATCCAAATCAACGCGTATGTGATAAGGGGCATCACATTCGTGATTGGGTTCAACGTCTCCCCCTCCGGTGGGTCCTCGAATCATTAGTCATCCTTTCGGCCTCCCAATTAAGGAAATTAAGGCTAAATTCAATACCAGGCAACCGAGGCACATCATTCCGATTACATCCCCTCAACGTCCCGACCCCAATGATATATTCTTACTTTCTCCTTTCTATTCGAACTCCAAGGCAAACCCCTACGCTTTTCATTAAAGAATTGAAAATGTTTTGCCAGCAACAAAGGGCATCTCAAGGTTGATGGCCCTAGTCAAATCCCAACTAATCCAAACGTAACTCAAAATCAAGGGAATTTTCAACCACCTCGCTTTCATCTTGGTAATAGAAACCCATGTGCATTAATCCCTTATAATGAACCTTGGGACTATGAGGATAACGGGAAGAAGTGATGGAAATAAACTCTATTTTAGGGTTTTATCGCATTTTACTTTATTTTTGTATATCTTTATTTTTTTTATTTGTATTTTCCTTTATTTTTGTTATTGTATTTAGAGGTGAGGAGTAGTAATGGCATTTTGTAATTAGGGCCTTAGCTTAGAACCTAAGCTACTCCTCTCCTTTAAATACCCCCATGTAAGCCTTATTTGAGGTAGACTTGAATTTTGACAATAGAAAAGAGTGTTTCTCTCTGTAAATTGGTGTTTAGATAATTTTAGGAGCGTTCTGACGGGTGGTTTACGTCAAGAAGTGGTTCACACGAAGGGGGCGATTCGAGCCATTTATGGCTTGTACTCGTAGAGAAGACTATGCAGGGAGATTTGTGGGTCGATAGTTTCTATTTTTGATGGGAAAATGGATGCAAACGCTTTGGTTAATTAAATGAATACAATGCAAAAAGTACTCGATCTCAAAAACTATTCAGCCCAAAAGTGTGTCAAACTCGTAGCGACAAAGCTACAAGGTATTGCCAAAGTATGGTTGAATGACCTTCCGAGAAAGAACCCTCTTTGACCAACCTCTAATCCATACCTGACCCGAGATGAAAGAAGCTACGATGGCTGAATTTTTACCATATTCATACGAGAGCGATCTTTTTGCTCGCATCCAAGCCTTGCACCAATCCTACCCTAGCATGAGCGACTACACGGAGACGTTTCACTTATTGTGTACCCCGACCGGTTTTGAGGGAGACCGTAGAGCATAAAATTTGGCCGATATATCCACGATTTGCAATTGCAATAACTAGACTTGAGAGAGAGCTTCCAACTTTCCAAAAGGCTGTTGAGTATGCTATGCAAGTTGAGGCACATCTCAAGGAAGAAAAATCTCCTTCCAACACGACTACCCCACCCAAACCTATGAGAATTCTCTAATTGTTCAGATTGATCCAATTTTTCGTGTTTGCATTACTACACTACTGGAGTAAATTCTCCCTACAAAGTTCAATGTTTTAAAGGTTCTCATGAATAAAACAGTTCATGTGTTTGAAAGAAACATCTTGATTGTATGGTTGTGATCATAACAATGAACCGAGAATAGAACAAAAGACAAAGGTCTTGCTCGGTTTCCCAAGATGCTCCACATTCACGAGTTAAATTAACTCCTAGAAAAGCGGGGAGACATGTGCAAGAATTACACGTGCAGTTCAATAGCGAAAAAAGGTGAGTTCACTAAAATCAAGAAATTACCACATCCTCACTTCGGCAAGCAAAACTAGTACCTCGGAAGAATGGGGAGACCTCAAGGGATATCTATGAAGCTGCAATCTTACATGACTTTAGGAATATGATAATTATAGAGATAAGCTGTAGTAGGTCAATGTTAGGCTAAGGGGATTCTAGGCCAAGGAAAGTTAGACTTCAATTTAAATGAATCTTGACTAAATTGTATGAGGGACGAGGTTTTGTCTAGGTCGTGCATCTAGAAGAGTTGGTTAAAGCCCCTTTCATTCAGCAAGGGTTGGATATTTGGACCGATGAATATAATTCTTAAGAACAACTTTAGAAACTAGATTTTCTCAGATCTTGTGCGAATATTTTAAGATAGTTGGCCAAAAATATCCTAGTGAAACCCTGATTCTATATAAAATTGATGTATACATGGGCCCTATGATGCACGGACAATTCCCCGGAGGCCCGTACAAGCGTCGGACACTCAAAGGACACGTGTTCCACACGCCACGTGGTCTGTCGAACTTAGAAGGCATTAAAAAAAGCTTGGGCATGCAAAGGACACGTGACTGACACATAAAGGACATGACGGGGTAAAAAACAGAAAACTTAAAATAAACGAAGGTAGAAAACATAATAACTTATAAAAAATTGGGGAACTATGTTATTTTAAAAACTTAATAGGATTTAACCCTTTTCACCTCACGATACTTTAGACATTTTACAAACTTAGGGTTTCTTCTCTCCAACCAAAGCCACACCAGCGGTAGCCATTACCAGAAGTCTTCGTCGATAGCTTATGACTCATCCCCTCTCTTTTACTTTCTTTTAGCGACTCTCTCTCTCTCTCTCTCTCTCTCTCTCTCTCTCTCTCTCATAACACATAAACTGAGCATCTCTTTCTTTTGTATAACTTACAACTTGTTTTTTTCTTTTTTTATTAAGACTTGCAACTACTAGTTACATTAGAATGATTTTTTTTGGAACTTGACATATATACATATGTTCATTCTCTATTTTTTCAGAATAAATAGAGCATTTTTTTTTATTCAGCACATTGGGATGTTGTCACTCGTATTGTTCATTATCTGAAGAGAGCTCCAGATCTCGGTATATTTTATAGGCGAAATGGGCACCTCAGGGTGGAAGGTTTGACTGATGCAGATTGGGCAGGTTCTCCTTCAGATAAAAGATCTACTACAGGGTATTGTACGTTCTTAGGCGGTAATTTGATCACGTGGAAGAGTAATAAAAAGATAGTGGTAGCGCGATCTAGTGCAGAAGTTGAGTATAGAGCAATGGCTCATACTGCTAGCTGACATGGTTACAACATTATTTTCTTCAGGCCGTATGGACAGTTAATTTCCTATTTGTGCTATGTTTTTTAGTTCCCTATTTATTCTCTGTATGCGTCATTAGTTAGAGCAGAATTTAGTATTAATTTGATGTCTAATGTCTAGTATGGATTTAAGACTAATGTTATGGTTTATATATGTTTCTTTGCATTTCTATTGTTACTAGTATGAGATTTAGTATTATTGTGATGTTTAATGTTTAGAATGGATTTAATACTCTTAATGGTCTAAATGTTTTTTTTTTGGAATTTCGTTGTTCTTAGTATGGAATTAGTACTAATGTCATATTTAATAATTTTTATATATAAAAAATATTTATTTAACGCCGTGTCCCCGTCATGTTGGACACGACATGCGGGTCCAGGTCCGTGCTTCAGAGCATGGGCCTCAGGGGTAATTAATGGAAATTCTAAAATAAGTTAGTTAGCATTACTGATATCGTGGCTTAGGTCAATAAGTCTATGGCATCATAGGTTAGCATGACCGCCCAGTACTTGGGCCCTATAACTACCATTGCTTTCTCTCATTTTGGGGCAATCATCAGATAAATCAAATGAATGAGAATGGGTTGAGTAAAAATCATAGTTCTTAATACTATTTGTTGTGACTGATTCCACTCATTCACATTAAGAAGTAATGAAGTTAAATTGATTGGTTGCAAATTGAAAGTCTTTAGATATGAATGAGTGAGTGAGTGGGAAAGAGAGAGGTTGAAGCGGGTGATCAAGCTTATAGAGGTAAGGGATTATTATTATTCCTTTCATTTCATAAACTTTTCTATGAATATCTCTAAGGCTCAATGCATATTTGTAATTTGTTGAGATTTCTGGAGCTCTGATTAGATGTCCTAGTAGTTGTACTAATCAATACTATTGCATACTTATTATTTCACTATTCATATACATGTTTTTCGTGTTTGAGGTTTAGGGTGTTCGATCATTATTTCAGATTTTACAAAAGTGTCTACCGGTAAAACCTATCTATAAGAGAGAGAGAGAGAGAGAGAGGGGGGGGGGGGGGGGGGGGGGGGGGGGAGCGGAGTAACTACAAGGGCTTTAAAGGCCAAAGTTGGTTCTTGGCTAAGCATCCCTCGATAACTATCATCCCACTCAAAAGTAACTTCATGTAACAACACAACATCTTGGATGGCCAAGGCTGGTATGATCCTCATGTTTTTCTTGTCAAAGGTTTGAATCCCATGTAAAAGACTTGAGTTAGACAAAACCCAAGGGAGTTTGGTAGATTCATTAGTAGCTTTATTGTTCATTTTTAGACCACACCATGCTCTTTGCATCATACACTATCAAACCCCATTAATGCCTCTCAAATTCTAACCAACTACAATAATCTATCTACAAACCAACGGTCAAGATCAGACTTACTGAATTTGAGTAACCATGGTGTGGTCTAAATATGAACACAAGGGAGTTTGGTAGATTCATTAGTAGCTTTATAATATATCTAAAATAGGTTTGTTAGCATTACTGAATTTGAGTAACCATGCTCATTTATGGAGTTTTTAACCTTTCATTTCTCCCTTATTGTTGCAACCTAAGAAGATTAGACTTTCATTGAAGAACCTTTTAACTCACTATCACCCAGAAAACATTCCTTCATTTACTACGGTAACTTGGCCAATCCCCATAACTAAACCATTCTCACCACCTCTATTAACACACATCGAGATAACCAACCACGATAAACAATTTCATTTATAATCCAATAACATCGGTGTGCTTGGACTGTGTTCTAATCTATTCTCTAAAAGTGTTTTCTCTCAACCTCATTTCAACACTTTAGAAGGTCTTTTTTATATATTGTTTATTATTATGTCATTCTTTGGTCAATACTTCTCAACGACGGGTCAAATTGGTCCTCGAACCAATCACTACCCTCTTAAATTTATATATGTTGGGGATATCCCCGTCGCAATGGAGACGTCCTCCCAGAAAGCCCACGATATGCATGCATCGAACATAATCCCCCAGTATTTGAACTCCCCGGAAGTTGAAGCACCACCCAACGATAGTCACACCTCAAAACCTCAACCGTTGTCACGACATAAGAGCAAAACCCTTCCCTACACTCATTGGCGAACCAAATCCTAGATTTTTTATTGCAAAAATCGCTCAAGGAAGCAACGTCACCGTCGTGCTTGGCTCATCCTAGAGCCCCGCTATTCATTCCACCACCTGCGTTAACAACACCACCACACCAAATCATCTTGAACACCAGTACATGCCTACATTGTCAAACACTTTGTCAACTCACCTCACCTCTTCGATGCCAACCACAGCGAACCCTCAAATGGTGATGAAACCACCACCAGTATTATATCACCCTCCCTCAAGCCCAATACCCTAGTCTGCATCCCTAGTGTGACTTAACCTACAACTACCATCAACGCTCTTCCCACCAACTCGGCGTCTCCCTCAACGATTTTGTGACTATTGATGATATGCAAAGATTCTTTCAGTTTCAAACATCGAGACTTGCGACACTTTCACTCGAGCATGGAAGAGATTCTTTGTTTGTATGGTATATTTTCCTCCAGGCTAGGTAGCATTTCTAAAGTTTCAACAGTTTAATGGTCGATTGGGCAAATCATCCGAGCATATTAATCAATTTATCGAGAACCTTGGCATCCATAGTGGAGATCGCATTACGTCTCCTAAAGTCCTTAAGCAAGAAGGCTTACAAATGGTATTAGGACCTGCAGTGTATCCACGTGGCCACGGATGAACGAACTATTCTCCACAAAGTTTTATATCACCGAAACTCACATGTCGAAGACAGAACTGGCAAAGGAGAGAAAAAGTTTTAATGAAAAACTCTAGAGTATATATTCAAGCCTTTCTATCTCAGAGGTTAGTAGCTCGGATCCCTTGGTATTGCCAGTGGATTTTTAAGGAAATTTTGACTTGTGCAGCCACGACGTGACCTCCTAAAGGCCTCATCCATCACGAGCTTGCTTCAAACCTCCTATTTTGTGCTTGGGATTGGTAGTTGTTCTTACTCGTATATCTTCCTTATGTTGTGTTCTTGAGGGTGGGAAGAGCGACCAACATTGGGCCCATGTGCCAGGGGAAAAAGGCTACGATCGAGCTGTAGAGAGCTGACCATTGACATGTGCGGGGCCACTAAGGTCTTCATAGAGTGATCAACAGAGAACTTGAGATAGCGTTGAGGGACTACAAATGTCGTAAAGTTCCACCAAGGTCAGGTTGGGCCGCAGGCAAACTAAGGTAGCCAAGGGCTACAATGGATGACTTAGAGTTGCAAAACGCGTGAGGAATAAATTGATGTCTTTAGATCTAACATTTTCCCTACAGTGCTCCTTGAGTTGAGATTTTCGGATGATAGATCACATCCTTTGGTGGATTTACATTGCATTTTATGCTTTGGAGATCTCTTTTATTCATATCAATCTATGTTGTTGAGATATGTTATTCATCATTCATTGTTCAGTTATCATTTATTTTGAATATTTGTTGAACTTATCTTTCTTTCAAATTGAAACTTGAAGTTGATAGACATCCTTACTGAATCATGTGAGTGCTCATTCGTTTACTCTTTAACTTCTTCAAGATAGAAGGTCAAATAGTGGTTTGAGGTCGCGGAGGCATTAGAGAGGCTTGGCCTTTGGTGTATAATTTGTTATAATTACCTCATAATGTTATTATTTCATATCATGTAAGTAGTTGAGGTCTTTATGAAGTAGATTAAGTTATTTGAGGTATGTATAAAGGCTTTGATGATTTAGAATTCATATTTTTATGTTGTTTCTAAGGACTTTAAAAAATATTTTGCATAGGCCAACAACTTAGTGTGATCTTACATATATATCGAGATTGATGTTCTTATTATTCTTATTAATGTGGCGAGTTATAACATTGATGATGAAAACGTTAAAAGTGAAATGCAAACTTCCGTGGTGTTTGCTCAAGGACGCTGGGATTATAAAGGCCACAATTGGGACCTTAGGCTAACCTGATCCATTTCTAATGTCAATGTGTAAACCCAAGTGTTAGTCACACCGAGACCCTAGCGAGTTGGGATCAGAGCGTGGCAATGTGTCTCACTGTTGATATAACCTTTGTAATTCTAGATTCCATCAATATAAATGATGTGAATAAGGGCCTTTTTGTCATTTTTTAGTCTTTCTTTTATTTTTAGTATTTCATTGTATTGTCCTTTTGTTTAGTATTTAAGAAGAAAGGTTATTGACTCCTAGGGACATAATTGTAATTAGATTCTTAGTTTAGAAGTCAAGCAACCTCCTTCCTATAAACACTCATTTCCAGCCTCATTTGAGGCATTTTTCCATTTTGAGATATATTGAATTTAGAGAGTTTAGACGAGAGTCCTCTTTTCTTGTTCCCATTTGGTGTCATTTACGTTAATTGGTATAAAAGCCTAGTCGGTTCTACCCGTTGTTGTTGTAAAACAAAAACTCGTAAACAACGTCACGATGGGTTCAAGAAAGGAGCAAATCCCCGTGGAAATTCCCAACGAAAGTCTCGTAGAGGTCATCAACCGATCGATGGCCCGGACGGATGAGTTCGACGCGCGACTTCCTCCACAAACAACCACCGGTAGCCGCCCTCACACCACCCCATTATCATCTCCAAACCCTAACCATAATTCCCCCAAATCAACCCATTCTACACCCCTACCACAAAAAAAACCTAATCCTCCAAACCCTAGCCACATATACATCCAAGAAAACACCACCATGAATGGTGGCGCCCCACTGCCAATGTTTTAAAAAGCGAAGGCGGAGTTGAGGCGTTTTGTCTTTGTGAGGTGAGGCATAAGCCTCGAGGCGGACTGAGGCGTAAGCCTCAATCTTTTCCAAAATATCACTAAGAATGATATAAAAATAATAATTAAATAAGGAACAAAGTATGTATCATATCTATCATGAAAATAAATGGTGTGCTATTGATCCCACAGCACAATATAAATAATAACACCATCATATCATCATCATCATAATACATATTCTACCGATAAGACAAAAGAAACCCATAATTAAAACCATAATCCTCAAAGACAAGATAGTCATCATCACTATCACCAAACCATAACCAAAAACAATGTATCTAGCAATGAATCATCAAATCATCACTACATAATAAGTAGTGGATCATCAGTATCCAATGACCGAGAAAATGGATATTATACTTCATCTCATGATTGCCTAAAGGATCATCCATGGAATAAAAAAAAAAGAACCCGACTTTCAAAATCTAAGAAAAACATGAAAAAAATAGAGAGATCAAGAAGGAGTTTTGAATGCTGAAAAGGAAGAAGGAAGAGAAATTACTAGTTGCCGGAAGAAGGAAATTTGATCTTCCATAAAAGAAAGATATTTGATCTCCGGTTAGGGCTTCCGAAACAGTGAGGGAGGTTTATGTGTTGAGATCATAGTTGTCAAATCCCGAATCGTATCGTGAATCAGTTACCCCCCGAATCGCGAATCGAATCGGTCGAATTGGAACCAAACGATAATAATGTAGTAAAACATACATAAATGGATTTAACACTATAGAATTGGTAATTAAGCATGATACGACAAAAAAAAACTAATCTCACCACGTGATAATATACCAAAATATATCACAAAAATTAAACGTAGCACATGTTCTCATTCGTTTTAAGCTTAAAAA
Source organism: Sambucus nigra (assembly GCA_949130495.1). Taxonomy (NCBI): domain Eukaryota; kingdom Viridiplantae; phylum Streptophyta; class Magnoliopsida; order Dipsacales; family Adoxaceae; genus Sambucus; species Sambucus nigra. The sequence goes on along the minus strand of OX422213.1, from coordinate 557,427,984 downwards.
TGTAAAAAACAAAAATAAATCATAAAAAGTCATCATCAATTTATTTAATAAACAACTCAAAATATTAAAAAAAGCCTACAAATATTAATTTAGAACAATTAAATAGTTAAACTATATTAAAACAGCCTAAAAATATTAAAATATATTAATTTAAAACAGTAAAATATATTAATTTAACAAAAAAGGTTTTATAACAAAAAAGAAACAAAAACAGTAAAAACGGCCCTTCCATTAAAAACAACAAAAAGTGTTAAAACTATTATTTAATAACTTTTATTATAACACACAAAAAAAAAAAAAACGGCTTCCATTATAACAAAAAAAAACAGCAAAAGGTTTTAAAACTATTATTTAATTACTTCGATTATAACAAATGGTTCTATAACAAAAAAATAAACAAAAATAGCGAAACCGGCCCTTCCGATTTGCAAAAACGACCCTTCCAAACAAACAAAAATATCAAAAATGGCCAAAACCCTTCGTAAGAATAGCTAAAGGGCACAATTTGTAAGAACAACACTCCAATTTGCAAGAAAACCAGTCGTTTTGGTTTCGATTAGCCAAAACGGCCTTCAATATGTAAGAACGGCAAAAAGGGGCTTTGATTTGCAGCAAAAGAAATGCCGTAAGTGATTTTAGGGTTTTTCTTTTTGTTTAAAAATATCACGTGAGTTTAAAACCCATTTTTTAGTGTAAAAACAGTAGCACGTGAGTAAAAAAAAAAACAAATCTCGAATCGTTTTCTCACTCGATTCCCGATTCGAGTTGAAATCGGACGATTCTTAGACATTTACGATTCTCTTCCTGATTCGAATCGTATTACCTCCGAATCGAATCGGACGATTCGACTCGCGAATCGGACGATTTCGACAACTATGGTTGAGAGGTTTAGGTCTTACATTAAAGAAATTTGGTCTCTTGTTATTTCTTTCACGTGACTTTTTTTTAAACATTTGACCCGCTTTGACCATACAATTAGTGAGGCGTAAGCCTCAATCGCCTCAAGGTGGAACGCAACAAGGCGTAAGCCTTAGCCTTATGAGGCGAGCCTCCACCAAATACCCAAAGGCGCAAGCCTCAAGGCTTCTTCCTCCCGCCTCGCCTCGAGACGAGCTTCACCACGCCTTTTAAAACATTGCCCACCGCAACACCCAGCTGGCCAACATACACAAAAAAAACCTCAGTCACCCCGTGCCGAAACAACACAACCACCCACCTGTAACAACCCAGGTTTCTTTGAGCGACTATTTTATACTATTTTGCCTGATGGGCTAATTTTATAAAATAGGGGATGTTGGAGTAAATATTATTTCCCGTGAGACTTAGGGATAATATTTACTATGTTTTGTCTATTTACCGTTATGAGAAGGTAAATAGCGTTATATTGTGTATTATTGCGTCGTTATATGTAAAACGACGGTTATGACCTATATATAAAATGGGGTAAAAAAATTAATGAATTAAAATGAAATTGGAACACAAAATAGTTCACACTTTCCCTGAATGCCAAAATAGGGGGTGCGATTGTTTTTAGAATAGTCGAGATAGTCGAAATAAGTGCCCAATTGTAATTTTTGAGATTCGGGCATTTTTAAAGGGTTATGACTCGAATAAGTGGTTATGAGTCATTTTAATGGTGTATTAGCAATTAAAAGTGGGGATTTATGTTTTGAACCCGTTTAAGTCCCCCACCCCTTTTTCTTTCTTTATTTGTGTGGGAGAAGCCAAAGGAGAGAGAGAGAGAGAAGAGAGAGTTGGGAGAAATGGAAGATTTAGGCCGGATTCCGTCGCTACCGGAGGTGATCCGAGACTACGAACCTCAAGGCAAGTTTCTTACTTGCTAGATATTGATTTAATGTGATAAATTTGCATGTATAGTTAATTTTTGGAGGTTTAAACCATAAATGGATTTTTGGTTGATTTTGGTGTTTAATCCTTAAATCTTGTAGATTGTGTGGTTTAAGGTTATTATTTGGGTTTCTTTTGGTGTATAATTGTTGGGGTAATGTTGTTGGTGGAGGGAATGAAGAAATTATAGGATTGTGGGTTTTAGGGATCGGTTTTGGCTTTGAAGAAGAAGGGTTTTTCGTGGATCTGATAGGCGCGGTCGACTGCGGTCCCAGGACCGGTCAACCGGTCATGCCAAAACTAGCTTACTGCTTTAGTTAGCATACCAAACTTGCAAGGGCGGTCGACCGCGGTCCCTTGACCGGTCGACCGGTCCCCTGTTTTTCCACCTTTAGTTTTCCTTAGTTTTCCTTAGCCTCTTTATTTTAAGATAGGAACTTAGGAACCTTCCTTTGGGAAGTAATGGGGAGTCCTAGAGGGTTGTATTGGGTAGACTAATGTCCTAGGCTAAGAGTGGATATTTGGGTTTACCCGAGGGCTAGTTTGTATAGGTTAATGTCCGAATGATATAGGAGGTTAACCTAAAGACAAATTGGAAGTTAAAATATTAATGTTGAGCTTTTGGGAGACACTCCATTATGGAGACTCACTTTGAGGGTTTACGAAATATTATGAACTCTTGGAGGCTATTTTGAGGTTAGTGGCACTTTGGGTCTAAGGTCATTAATAAAATATGACTTAATAAGAATGAAATGCACATTCTAAAACTTGGTGCTAAATGGCTAAATGAATGATTTTTGGAAAAGTAAAATTGGAAGTTTTCAAAAGGAAAAGTAAAGTTTTTCATAAATGTTAATTTATGGATACACACCTCTCTAAATCGCTATCTTAAGGGAAGTAGCGCGCGTTGTGGTGATGCCCCCTGACAAATTAACGCACGGTGGATATAGTCCCTAGGCCATGTGAGCGCTTGTGATTGTATATTTTTCTGCGATGGGTAGGAGATTCCGGGTGTGGTCTTGACTATCCCGCAGGCACATGGCCGCTTCCCGACGTTTCGATAGGATCCCAGGTTGTCTTGATGATAGGCCCTGGAAGATGATAACCATTTAGGGGCGCGCACAGTGGGGAAACCCGGACGGGCGGTCTTAGAATCGTTATATATATATATGACTATAACTATTCTAAATCAAGTTGGACTTGATGTATGATGGATGCCATAAAGAGCACAATGAAATGCCATAAAGAGCATGAGAAAGTGCTATAAAGAGCACGATGAAATGCCATAAAGAGCATATAATGATGATTATATTCCTGATAAGGAAGAGATTTTTACAAAATGTATAATTGAGATAAAATGCCACAAAGAGCATGGAAACTATGATTATATTTCCTGATAAGGAATGGAATTACGAAATGAAATAGTATATGATGAAAGTAATTTGGTAAATATTTGATAAAATGTTGTACCATTTATATGTGTTCCTAAAGAAGAATTAGGAATTGTGCCATTAGATGATGGATGGGTTTATTTTTATATTCCTTGAGTAGCTGTAGATGTGACCTCCCACACTTATGCACACACATACAATTGTTGATTATTTCGTGCTTAGGGTCTAATGGATCTCAACGACCAACCTTGCCTAAGTAGTAGTGTATCGGGGGGGTTCCTTGTTTGGATTTCGCTTTGCGAGACACCCCACGCACGAATTGGGCATAGTGTTGAGAATGGGGAGAAGTTAGCCCTTAGTACTTAGGGTTAACTAGAACATCTCACGATATTGCGCTAGGTTGCTGCTAGATTGAGAGGTGAGAAATATTACTGTTATCTGCGAGAGAATTACGCACTTAACTGTCATGCATTTTTAGTCGCATAGTAATCATATCAAACCGGGCCCTGACCCGTATCTATATTTCTTTGTTTCTGCATATTCTTTGTCGTTACAGGTGCTCTTCCGCATGGACACCCGTATTTACATTTACATTCCAGTTGTCATGGAGCTACAGCATATTGCGGATGTTGTAGGTTACTAGTAGTAGACGCATCTTTCTACTGTACTCTAGTTATGTTCAGTAAATTTATTCGGGCGTGTTTTGCCCAAGGTTTTGCACTCATTCATTATATTGTAAATATTGGGTTGTAATACTCGATGCATTATTTTGTATTGGTCTGTGCACCGACAGCTTATTCGATGATATTTATTATATTGTCATTCTTTGTCCATTGATTTTTGATATCCACCGTTTTACAAATGGGACTGTTTAAGTGTTTTTCTTTTATTTTCAAAATTTTAAATTTGACAGTCCGTTTTCTAAAATGATTGGTGGTTATCTCATACTATTATTTTAATCGACAGTGATGCTAAGAATGGACCATCTATGATTCCTGTGATTATTAGAGTATTGGGCTGGCCACCTATTATTTTAGTAGGCGGGTTGTCGCAGATGGTATCAGAGCATTAGGTTCTAGAGTCCTTAGGAATTTGTACGAATGTTTTACGTCTTCTGCGTTTCTCTCTATTTGATGTAGAGCCCTAAGATTAAGATCGTTGACTTCTCTTGTGAGATTTCGTTCTCCTGCTATGTCGTGAGAACCCCGAAGATCTTTTGTGCGTTCGTGTGAGACTCGTAAGTCGTCAGATGAAGGGCGTTGAGGGAGGCCGTTGTGAAGGCGTCATATGATGGGATTACTATAAGCTGTAGGCTGTGGTCGGGGATGAGGGCCGCTTTGGAGGTCTCTCCCTTTGTAGCATTATTTTATATTGCTGCCATGACTACTAAGTACGGTGAAAATAGTTTTCCCAAGTACCGTTGTCGGTAGAGAGTGGTACTATGCTTGGGATTCCAAGCAATGTCAATTCATAGTTGAGAGGTTCTTTATTAGGACCACATGTTGAAGTTCGGTTGGATAGAGGAAGTGTAACCTCGTTTGGTGAGAACATGAGGCCCGAGAGTTTTGGCCTAGAGATGGGTATAGGAGTGCCCAGGTGTGAGGATTTGAGGAAAACCTTTCACCCATTGGAGTAAGGTTGAAGTGGTGGAAATGGTAGTCGCCTCTTTATGGTGGGGCAGAATGTTTTGCCCATAGAGAGGGCCTTTCAGTGGAAATGATAGGCTCGTGAGCAGTGTTGCTAACACTTTTGGAGAAGTAGTGTTCATGAGACCCCATTGGTGGACATCCACCCGGGGAAGATTCGTGGAGCTAAGGCCGAGGAGGCTGGTAGAACGTTCTCTTTGCTGAAGAAGTTAAGGGAACTATGCGTTCTGATCTTGTCGATTGAAGATAGCCAGCAAGGATGGGACGCCTAGTTGGGACATTGATGGAAGTAGTTTGGTTCGGATAAGACTAGAATGACGTGTCTTGGAACCAGTGGTAGAGGCCAAGGAGGTTGGCTAGTATGTTGGTGGAATTTCCAACTTAAGTGCGAGTGGTGCATTTCTTAGGTAAGATGGAGTAGTATGGTGTTAACCTTAGTTCCGGGTGTGTATATCGAGCTTGTGATTGCATCGGCATATATTTTTATATATATAGTAAGTATATCTATATGGCTTCCATGATAGGGAAGTTCTGTATTTTCCTTTTCACTCGTTATGGGGCGAGTGGTGATATGTGTAGTATGTGCTACTTGTATTATATGTATTATACGAGTAGAGATATTCTTAAATTGGTGGGTGTGATAGCAAGCGAATAAATTGCGAGGCTGTCCTAGTTCTAGATCTAGAAGGAGGACTAGTTGTTCTATAATATCTCTCTTGGATACAGGTTGAGACTTTATAGAGGTGGTTTATGGTATGTAGGTAATTTTCATTTTTTTTTATATTATTTGTTATTTGTTTGTCTTGCTTTATTCTCTTTCTGTGATTGTTTGCTTTGCCTGTGTGTGATGTGCCTTATCTCCACGACCGGCTAGTTAAGGGGATTGTGTGGAGGGGTTCCTTGTTTGGATTTCGCTTTGCGAGACGCTCCACGCATGAACCTTAACGACGTTGGGAGTGGAGAGATGTGCATTTTCTTTTCTGTTCTTTCTTTTCTTTTTCAGTTGGTTGAGATGCTTGATGGGAAAGTTTAGCCGAGAATCACGTATATGAGTGATTTAGGGCTAAGTTGATGTGCGATATATGAGCACTATGATAGTTTTCCTCTGATCGATGTGGGGAAGACTAAGATGAGGAAAGTCCGATAGAGACTTATGGTTGTGCCTTAATGAGAAGGCCATTTGTATAGAGGTATATGTGTATTTTGGGATAAAGTATTGGTGGCATCTTACTGAAAGTAAATGCCTCAGTTGGTTGTTATGGTAGGACGTAGATGTAAATATGTATTAGTAGACTTATGAGTTAGGATTTCGTGGATCCCGACCATGTGTTTTCGACCGTTACTTTTCAACGACCGACAATGCGAGGTAGTAGTGTAATGGGAGGGTTCCTTGTCTGGATTTCGCTTCGGCGAGACGTCCCACGCATGAAACCGAGCTAATGTCGGAAGTCGGGAAAGGTCTTGGACACTAGGGATATATTTAGTATTATACTTATACGACTAGATTAGGATAGATAGATTGACTTTAGGATTCTTAGGACGCTAGGCCCTTAGGGCATGTGACGTTATTTTAAGAGGGTGGTTGGGAGTTGACCACAATAGGTTTGTGGGTTAACTCTAAGTAGGATTCGATCCCTAGAACGAGAAGTAAAGGATCTCGAGAGGTTCGGGATGTTGGGCCAAAGGAGATGAGGCCTTTCTTAGATAGAACGTTACGTCGGTAACCTACCTTTTGAGGAGTTGAAGCATGAGCTGACTTTCCTCCTGCACTCGTGATGTTAAGATCAAGAGTGGATTTAACGAACGAGTCTTTGCCAGGAACGGGAAGTATTAATGCGGGAGCATGGACTCATTGTTCGTGTGTCTCGTACTTTTATGAAGTGTCATTCCCCGCTTGACGAAGAGTTCGTAGCGGTAGTATTTGCCTTAAAGAATTAGAGGCACTACTTCCTGGGCAGGAATTTGGGTCTTTTCACGAGCAACAAGTTTGTGATCGTGAAGGGCTATCGATAGGATATTCCCTTTCGCTAAGGCAATGCGGACGGGAGTAGTATAGGCGCCAAAGTATAAAACCGTCAGAGAGTTTAGTCGTGGCATGGAATGCCAAGTGGAGCGAGCTTAACCGAGGGGACGCTATTGTAAGAGCGTCCATGTCCATGATTGAACCTTTCACCTATTAGTATGTAGAGAGTAGTGTGAAGCGAGGACGAGTATACCCGTGAACATCTTTATCGAGTTACCGATAATGCAAAGGTCATGATCCTAGTTGAGAAAACTGTGGATCATTGGACCAATCGCTGCTTACTCAATGGAAACAGGTGACTAAGTACAGAAGCGTACGCCCAGCTCGTCATAGTAGGAGCTCTAGAACTGTATGCGGTTCCTAGCAACAGTGGTGAACTGAGAGAGACATTCGTGTCAAGGTACTGGTAAAGTTTCCAGGAAGAAATGGGAACCGTGTGGATATGGGGTATATCCTACCACCCGTAAGTGGATGGGTGGGTTTGATTTAAAGGAACGATTGGAGTAGTCGTTTTTATGGATCGAATTTCCGTACAATAGTTCGGATCGTTTTCGATGAGCATGAGGCCGTGTGTAACCTAGTATAGTTGGCAGTGTGCCTTGTCTACTCGTTGGAATGGAAACAGCGAATAGTATATTTCTTGGACTGGGAGTGGTTCGGGAACATTTCTTTAAAGATTGGGCTCATTGAGCAGTAGACTTCTAAGGGCTACACCAATGCGAATAGAAGTAAGTAGTGTCGGGGTGAACGATTATAAGTTAGAGTAGTTATCCCCTAATAAGGGTGTAACGTGTTTCGGAAAGTAAGGTAATTTGTGCCGAGATTGTGTAGGTATTGTAATAACCCGCCCTTTTGGAGACGATTAAATCCCATAATTAAGTATAATTTGGAATTTGGAGAATTTCTCGAAATAGTGATTTCTGGGATTTTCGAGGATTTAATGATTTTCGAAGGGTGTTATAAATTATTTTGGGACCATATAGGTCGAGATATTTTATTTATATGTCGCCACGGAGTATAGCGACAAAAGAAGTGAGATTTTGAGTAGAACACCGCATTTAATTATTTTGGGTTGGAATAGTGATTTGCGGTCAAGTACCTCGGATGGGAATTTCGACTGCGCCATAATTCTCGGAATGGTCGAGATAGTCGGAAAAGAGTGTCCGATTGTCGAAAATGAGTTTCGGGTAATTTTAGAGGTAAAAGTAACTCGTAATTGGGTAAACGAGTCGTTTTTGGGTTTTAAAGGGGTTAAAACCCTTTTCTCTATATATAAAGAGGAAGAGAGGGAGAAAAAGAGAAGAGAAAGAGAGAGAAGAGAGAGAGGAGGAAGAAAAGAGGAAAAAAGGGGGAGATTCCGGCCAGCCTCCGCGGGATTCGGCTCGAGGTCGTCGGATTTTATCCACGAGGCAAGTGTTTACTTGCTTTATTTGTTTTTATGCATAAATATCTCATATCATTGTTGGTATAACAAACCCTAATGATTTTGGGTTGGGTATTCGTGGATAAAATGGGTTTTTGGGAGTTAAAAACGAATAAACCCCTAAAAATGGTAAATTGGAGAAACTTAGGTTTTAATTGAAATTTATTGGTGATTCCGGGTTCTAGGATGTTTAGAACCCTTAATATAGGTGTATTTGTAGTTGGTTGAGGTTGTAGGACGTTGGGTGACGCGTCAAAAGCTTGGGAGAAGCTTTAATGGCTGAAACCTTCTCGAAGAAGGTGATGAATAGTAACCCGCAGCCTTTAGGGTCATTTTTGACTAGGAAAAGAATTGATTTAACTTTCGGTCAAAACTAGGGGTGGCAAATTGCGACACGACCCGTTAACCCAACACGAAATCGACACGCTTTAAGCGGGTTTGGGTATAGCCTTAACGGGTTCGGGTCATAAACGGGTGGACCCGCCAGACCCGTTAAGCAAACGAATCGGGTTCGTGTATATTCGCGAGACCCGTTTATGACCCGCCAACCCGTTTATCAAACGAATTAGTAACGGGTCGTGTGACCCGTGTAAACCCGTTAGACCCGCCTAAATATTAAAAGAGAGGGGCATATTTGTATTTTTCATGGTAAAAAAAAGGATATCAAAGAAAACCCTACTTTCATTTCTCATTACCACGGCTATACATTTCACGATCTGCTCATCGGCTATACATCATCGCCGATCTGCTCCGATCTTCTCCGACCTGCTCCGGCCTTCTCCGATCTTCTCCGGCCTTCTCCGGCCTTCTCCGATCTTCTCCAGCCTTCTCCGATCTTCTTAAGGGTAAGCTTCCATTTTTCATACTTTTTTTTTCTTGCCATTTCTTTGGCCTTCTCCGATCTGTTTTTTTTTTCCAACTTTTTTTTTCCATCGTCGATCTGATGTTTATTTCAACAACTTCGTTTATTTTTTTTTTAATGTTTCAAACTTGTTTAACCATCGTCGATCTGATGTTTATTTCAACAACCCTTAACATAATATATAATCTCGACCTAAGGAGTTGAAATTGCTGTTTCAAACTTGTTTCATTTTATACCGCAAACGAAGAAATTGCTGTTTCAAACAAATGGTTGCTGTTTCTTTTTAAGGAGTTGAAATTGCTGTTTCATTTTAAGGAGTTGAAATTGCTGTTTCAAACTTCTCATAGCTGTTTCTTTTTTTTTCAAATTCGTTTCTCAAGAATTCATACCTGTTTCAACAAATGGTTGCTGTTTTTAATTTGTTTTTCAATTTCTTCGTTTTTTTTCAATTTTTAATTTCAACTTTGTTTTTTTTCATACCTGTTTCAACTTCGTTTAATTTTATTTTCATTTTTCAAACCATTTGTTGTTTTTCAATTTTATTTTCTTTTCTTTTCGTTTTTTATACCGCAATTTATTGTTTTTCAATCTCTGAAAGCTAATTATGTTAGATTTTTCATACCATTTAGCTTTAGTTATAGTAATGTTGCCCTCTTTTACATAATAATAATACCATTTTTCAGAATACTATTTTTTTCAGAATACTATTTTTTTTAATGTTGCCCTCTTTTACTCACATAATACTAATTTTTTCATGGTTATTATATTTTTTCAGATGGAGTCATTTGAGGCAACTAATTTGGATGATGTTGATGATAACTTGGATAACACTGAAACTCAATCAACTGAACCAGATTCAGCACAAAATGTTGGAGCAGCTCCTTCCTCAAAATGTGGTAAGAAAAGGAAAAAAACTTCAATTGTTTGGACTGTATTTGAGGAATTACCCATATCTGATGATGGGAAAAAACGTGCTAGATGTAGGAATTGTGGGGTGGAATACATATCCGAATCTTCTTATGGTACGGGTAACATGTTAACTCACATGAATAATTGCGTTAGAAAGGACACACAAGATGTTGGGCAACTACTTCTTAATCAAACTAAGGGAGTGATCTCACTAAAATCTCCAAAGTTTGATCATGATGTATTTGTTGACTTAGTTGTTGATGCACTAATTATGCACGAGTTACCATTCAAGTTTGTAGAACTTAAAGGCATCAGGGCTATTTTAATTATATTTCACCGGGCCTCAAATTACCGTGTAGAAATACCGCCAAAGCTCGCACACTAAAGAAATATCAAAGGGGAAAAGGGAATCTTAAAAGTTTGTTGACTTCATTACCGGGTAGAATTTGCTTGACATCAGATTTGTGGTCCTCGCGTTGTACTGATGGGTATCTTACACTCACGGCTCATTTTATTGATAAAGATTGGAAGTTGAATAAGATGATTCTTAGTTTTTGCATTATGCCCCCTCCACATGACGGTGTTCATTTATGTGAAAAAATATATACATTGTTAAGGGAGTGGGGGATTGAAGAAAAGTTGTTTTCTATAACTTTGGATAATGCTACTAACAACACTTCATTTGTTGAGATTTTGAAAAGTCAGTTGAATTTGAAAAATGCCCTCTTGATGAATGGTAAATTTTTTCACGTGAGGTGTTGTTGTCACATTGTGAACTTGATAGTTCAAGATGGACTTAAAGAAATTGATGAAGCTGTGGTGAAAATCCGTGAAAGTATTAAATATGTTAAAGGTTCATCTAGTAGAAAGGCCAAATTTGATATTTGTGTTGCACAAGTTTCTTTAGTGGGTAAAAAGAGGTTGCGAGGAGATGTTCCAATGAGATGGAACTCCACATATGATATGCTTGAGGGTGCTCGTCTTTATCAAAGGGCGTTTGCACATTTGCAACTGAGTGATTCAAACTATAAAATGTGTCCATCCCCCGAAGAATGGTGTAAGGTTGATAAGATTTTCAAATTTTTGGGGGTTTTTTATGATGTCACTTGTCTTTTTTCGGGAACGGCCTATCCCACGGCTAACTTATATTTCCCTCAAGTCTTTAGGGTTCAACATACTTTGAAACAAGCAATGTCGGATAATGATAGTTATATGCGTAGGATGGGTGGCCAAATGATGGTGAAATTTGAAAAATATTGGTCGGATTATAGTTTGATTCTAGCAATTGCTGTTATCTTGGATCCTCGATACAAGTATCAATTTGTTGAGTGGGCTTATACAAGGTTTTACGGGAATGATTCATATCAATTGGAATGTGTACGGGATAATATGGCTTCTTTATTTGAGTTGTACACGAACAATCTCTCCAATTTGTGTCGTGCAGCAAGTGATCGTCCAAGTGGGTCAAATGATAGTGGTGAGAATCGAGATTGTCTTTTTGAGGTACGGTTAAATATACTTTTATATTTGTTGTTTGTTGATTAATTTAATATTAATTAAGACTAACTTACTTTTATTTTTATACGTCGTAATGTAGGATTTTGACCGAAGTGAAAAAGAGAATAGCACCGTTCGACTAAGTGAGCTTCAAATGTATTACAATGAGCCAAAAATTGATCGGTTGACAAATTTGGACATTCTTGATTTTTGGAGAGGGGAGCAATATCGTTATCCAACATTATCAATTTTGGCTCGTGATGTGTTGTCAATCCCGATATCTACCGTTGCGTCGGAAACGGCATTTAGCACCGGTGGTCGAGTTCTTGATGAATATCGAAGTTCACTTTTGCCAGAAAATGTCCAAGCATTGATATGTACTCGGGATTGGATTTTTGGAAAAAAAAGTAAGTTATTTTTTTTTTGTCGAAAAATGTTCACTTTTTTCTTATATTTTTCTTTACTACTAAGCTTGTTTGCATCCTAACCCAATTCTTTTTTGTTTACTCTATATATGTTTTTTCTGTATAGTTGATGACAATGTGGTAGAAGAGGAGGAAACTAATGGTGATACAACTCGATCAGTGTCATCGGGCGAATGCTCAAACACAATTTTTGTGGGTAATTAAGAGAAGGTAGTGAAAGTTATCCATACTTAAATTCAAAAAGTTTTATCTTTTTTAATTTATCCATTATATTAACTATTTGCATCTATTTAAATTTGATAGGAAAAATTGATTTGGAGGAGGGAGCTATGATAATATGGAGGAGGCAAGGCGATGATACGATGAAAATGAAGTTCTAGTCAATTTCAATAGACTTGTCTTAGTATTTTATTTTTTATGTTGAATGGTTGGGTTGTTTTTATATTGAAGAACAATATGTTTGGATTTTGAACAATTTGGGTTTGTAATAGTTGTGTTGTCATATGATGATTTTGAACAATTTGAGGTTCCTACTTATTTATTGTTTGTGTGTGTAGTGTATTGTTATTTAATTTTGGATGATATCATTAAATTAATTTTGGATGAACATTGAATTTCTGAAATGGGTTAACGAGTGAAGCGAATGAAACGGGTGAAACGAATGAAATGGGTTAACGAGTGAAACGAATGAAACGGGTGAAACGAATGAAACGGGTTAACGAGTGAAAACGAGTCGTGTCGGGTCACACGGGTTAACACGATTCGCTTAGTTAAACGAGTGAAAACGGGTCGTGTCGTGTCACTCGTTAAGTAAACGAATCGTGTACGAATTTAATTTTCTCACCCGTTTAGTAAACGAATCGGGTATGGGTGGAGCCATTTATCACACGATTCGTTTATCACCCGACACGAACCCGGCTCGACACGACCCGTTGCCACTCCTAGTCAAAACACGAAAGTTGTAGATCTTTTCGATACGGTCGCGTGGGCGCCGACCGCGTATTTTTCTGATTTTTCTACGATTTTATATGATTTTTACAAGATGACAGCTCCGGGTTGAAAGTACCAACTCGGAAATCAAATCGGAAATTGGAAAAATAAAGGCTAGAAACTATTGTGTAGATGTTTGGGATGATTTTTGGTGTAGAGTAGAAACCATGAAAATGAATTTGGATTGATTTTTGGGTATTTTGGAGTTTGAGAAATCGCCCAAACTGTGACCCTCGAACAGGCCGAATCGATTTGGGTACAGGCCGAATCGATTCGGGTACAGGCCGAATCGATTCGCCTAAGGGGAATTGGGTTTCTGCAATGGGCCGAATCGATTCGGGTACAGACCGAATCGATTCGCCATTTACAGACCTGTTTGCAGAATACTTTCCGAATCGATTCGGATTGGGAACCGAATCGAATCGATTCGCTAAAGGGGCGAATCGATTCGCTTAGGCCAGAATTTCTAGTTTTCTCCCTTTAAGAGTATGGGGAGTTGAATTACCATTTAGGATTTTTATGGGGATTCCTAAATAAGGGTTTTAAGGATAAATAAACCTTTAAGAGATGATTGAGGTAATTAGTATTGAACAAAGTAAGGAATACTTTGGATTTAGAATCATGCAACTATGAATGCATGATTACGATTCCTGGAGGGAATCTTTGGGATATTTGGTCATCGCTAGATGCTATAGGCCACTATGGCCGTATAAATATATTCTAGGAAGAATATATAGGATATGTATATACTGTGTGTTTTAGGTATATATATGATGATGGAAATGATTTTGAAAATATATAAATGAATATTTTCAAAATGGAAAAATAAATGTTTTCATAATTAATAAAATATGGATTACACACCTCTCTAAATCGCTATCATAAGGGAAGTTGCGTTCGTATGGTGAAGCCCCCTGGCTAATGATGCAGGGTGGATATAGTCCTAGGCCATGGGAGCGCTTATGGTTGTATATTTTCTGCGGGGGTAGGGAGATTCCGGGTGTGGTCTTGGCTACCACGCAGGCTCATGGCCGCTTCCCGACGTGTTTCGATATAGGATCCCAGGTTGTCTTGGAGGCCCTGGAAGATGATAGCCATTTAGGGGCGCGCACAGTGGAGAAATCCGGACGGGCGGTCTTAGAACGCGTTTATTTAAGCAGTTCATAATAATGGATTTGCTTTAATTACATTTCCTGGATATAGGAAGGGAAATGGGTTATATTTAAATTGGCTTCAGTAACACTTCCCGGATGGAAGAAGGGATGTGGAAGCATATGTTATGATCAAAGCATTTTTATGATAATGAAAATGTCTTTGAATACATTTCCTGAGTATAAAAAGGGAAATGGGATATTTGATAAGGAAAAGCATTTTATGATAATAAAACTGGCTTTTGAAAAGGTATATGATTTATTAAAGCAATTCATGATAATGAATTGGTTTTTAAATACATTTCCTGGATATGAGAAGGGAAATGGAAGTTTTTGGAAATGAAAAGGATAAGTATTTATAAATACTTTATATATCAAGAAATCCTCAGTCCGGGAGATATTTATATTATCCGGAAGTATATTGTAGATGTATGTATATGTATAAACTGGGTGCCGAGGGTCTAATGAATCCCGACGATCGACCGTGCCGCATAGTAGTGTATCGGGGGGGTTCCTTGTTTGGATTTCGCTTTGCGAGACACCCCACGCACGAATATGGCACAGTGTTGAGACTGGGGAGAAGTTTAATCCTTAGTGCTCTTATATAATATTATTAAATGTTATGGTATATATATTATATATCTTTCTGTACTGAGGGACTGGCGGATCTCAAAGATCGACCTTGCTGCATAGTAGTGTATCGGGGGGGTTCCTTGTTTGGATTTCGCTTCGCGAGACACCCCACGCACGAACATGGCATAGCGTCGAGATTAAAGTGAAGTTTAGCCCTTAGTACATCTGTTTGACTATCTAGGTTAGATAGTGGTTGGGTATTAGATTAGTTTAGCAGGGTAGCTTGACTAGGAGGTTTATAGGGATGCGCTAGGGGTGCACTGTTAGGGGAGAGGTGAGGGGTATCTCACGAGAGTGCGATACCAATTTAAATATGAGATAAAACTATTTTTCTAAAAATAAAGCATTTAGGCACTTGCAAAATATTTTCTAAACATTCGGGCCCTGACCCGTTTGTCTACTCTCCTTTCTTTCTCTATACTGTATATATATAGGTGTCCAGACACAGGGACGCCTGGATGGGAACTCTTTCGAGTCAGACGTCTGCTGCAGCAGCTGTGGATGCTTGCAGGTTATCGGTAGACGTTTCTTTCCTTGTACTCTAGATAGGAGTTATTGTATAAACACTCGAGCCAATGGCTCAATTGCATTTATTTATTCTTTCAGTACATCATTCGATATGGTTGTATTATTTGGACCGAGTGTTCAGTTATTTTAGTTCTTTTCTTTTCTATTTCAGTTCATTACGCATTTAATTGTGAATGTTTTAATTTGTGCGCAAAAAGGAGTAGTTAGATAAAAGTTTTTAACGGCCACCTAATAGGATATTAGTAAGTAATTGGATTTTCGACAGTGATGCTAAGAATGATCCATATGAAACTCCTGTTTTAATTTAATATTGGAGTGATCGCCCGGTATCTTATTAGGCGGGTTGTTACAGGTATCTCCTCCCTTAGTTGAAGGGTAGGATCGATAGTTCCTGAGGAACGAATTGGTGCTATGTTATAGCATGATGATGTGGACTGAGATTTATAGTGATGATCTTAGTCTGAGTCCTATGGGGACGCTGCACTGCAGAGGGGTTTGCTAGTATAATAGCACGGTTTTTGGTATAGTATACCTTTTATATGGTTATGGGTTACGCCTGAATTTTGAGGGCAAAATTCCCCTTTAAGGGGGGGAGTATGTAACAACCCAGGTTTCTTTGAGCGACTATTTTATACTATTTTGCCTGATGGGCGAATTTTATAAAATAGGGGATGTTGGAGTAAATATTATTTCCCGTGAGACTTAGGGATAATATTTACTATGTTCTGTCTATTTACAGTTATGAGAAGGTAAATAGCGTTATATTGTGTATTATTGCGTCGTTATATGTAAAACGACGATTATGACCTATATATAAAATGGGGTAAAAAAATTAATGAATTAAAATGAAATTGGAACACAAAATAGTTCAAACTTTCCCTGAATGCCAAAATAGGGGGTGCGATTGTTTTTAGAATAGTCGAGATAGTCGAAATAAGTGCCCAATTGTAATTTTTGAGATTCGGGCATTTTTAAAGGGTTATGACTCGAATAAGTGGTTATGAGTCATTTTAATGGTGTATTATTAGCAATTAAAAGTGGGGATTTATGTTTTGAACCCGTTTAAGTCCCCCACCCCTTTTTCTTTCTTTATTTGTGTGGGAGAAGCCAAAGGAGAGAGAGAGAGAAGAGAGAGTTGGGAGAAATGGAAGATTTGGGCCGGATTCCGTCGCTACCGGAGGTGATCCGAGACTACGAACCTCAAGGCAAGTTTCTTACTTGCTAGATATTGATTTAATGTGATAAATTTGCATGCATAGTTAATTTTTGGAGGTTTAAACCATAAATGGATTTTTGGTTGATTTTGGTGTTTAATCCTTAAATCTTGTAGATTGTGTGGTTTAAGGTTATTATTTGGGTTTCTTTTGGTGTATAATTGTTGGGGTAATGTTGTTGGTGGAGGGGAATGAAGAAATTATAGGATTGTGGGTTTTAGGGTTCGGTTTTGGCTTTGAAGAAGAAGGGTTTTTCGTGGATCTGATAGGCGCGGTTAGGGTTGTGTTTTTTTTCCGAACTTTCCGATTTTTCCGATTTCCGATCCGATTTTTTCCGAATTTGGAATGAAATTTTAGTTTGCCGATTTCCGATTTTTCCGAAAAAAATCGGATCGGAAATCGGAAATAATTCTGAATTTCCGATTTTCCGATCCGATTTTTCTGAAACTATGCCGATCCGATTTTTCCCATTTTTTTCCGAATTATTTCCGATTTTTTCGGAATTATTTTCCGATTTCCGATTTTTCCGATTTCTTTTCCGATTTTTTGAAAATTTCCCATATCCCACATCGGTTGGGAGAGGAAGAGGGCTCCAAAATATGCTCTATAAAAGGAGAGTATCCTCCTAACTTCTACACAAATGAAAAATGAGCCAAATCCTCATGTGTTTACATGCTGGGTTAAGCTATTTTCATTGTTTCTTTAAAATGAGAATTTCGAGTAATCGAAAATCCATAATTTATTTTTTTGAAATTTTGGAATTTTCGAAATTTCTGGATTTTGAATATATTTTGTGAATTTCCGATTTTTTCCGATTTTTGCCGATTTTCCGATTTTTCCGAATTCGGAAATTTTTTTAATTTTTCGAAAAAATCGGATTGGAAATCGGAATAGTTATTTTATTTCCGAAAAAATCAGAATTTTTTTCGAATAGGCATTTTCCGATCCGATCCGGCCGAAACACAGCCCTAGGCGCGGTCGACCGTGGTCCCAGGACCGGTCGACCGGTCATGCCAAAACTAGCTTACTGCTTTAGTTAGCATACCAAACTTGCAAGGGCGGTCGACCGCGGTCCCTTGACCGGTCGACCGGTCCCCTGTTTTTCCAGTTTTCCTTGGCCTCTTTATTTTAAGATAGGAACTTAGGAACCTTCCTTTGGGAAGTAATGGGGAGTCCTAGAGGGTTGTATTGGGTAGACTAATGTCCTAGCCTAAGAGTGGATATTTGGGTTTACCCGAGGGCTAGTTTGTATAGGTTAATGTCCGATTGATATAGGAGGTTAACCTAAAGACAAATTGGAAGTTAAAATATTAATGTTGAGCTTTTGGGAGACACTCCATTATGGAAACTCACTTTGAGGGTTTACGAAATAATATGAACTCTTGGAGGCTATTTTGAGGTTAGTGGCACTTTGGGTCTAAGGTCATTAATAAAATATGACTTAATAAGAATGAAATGCACATTCTAAAACTTGGTGCTAAATGGCTAAATGAATGATTTTTGGAAAAGTAAAATTGGAAGTTTTCAAAAGGAAAAGTAAAGTTTTTCATAAATGTTAATTTATGGATACACACCTCTCTAAATCGCTATCTTAAGGGAAGTAGCACGCGTTGTGGTGATGCCCCCTGACAAATTAACGCAGGGTGGATATAGTCCCTAGGCCATGTGAGCGCTTGTGATTGTATATTTTTCTGCGATGGGTAGGAGATTCCGGGTGTGGTCTTGACTATCCCGCAGGCACATGGCCGCTTCCCGACGTTTCGATAGGATCCCAGGTTGTCTTGATGATAGGCCCTGGAAGATGATAGCCATTTAGGGGCGCGCACAGTGGGGAAACCCGGACGGGCGGTCTTAGAATCGTTATATATATATATGACTATAACTATTCTAAATCAAGTTGGACTTGATGTATGATGGGTGCCATAAAGAGCACAATGAAATGCCATAAAGAGCATGAGAAAGTGCTATAAAGAGCACGATGAAATGCCATAAAGAGCATATAATGATGATTATATTCCTGATAAGGAAGAGATTTTTACAAAATGTATAATTGAGATAAAATGCCACAAAGAGCATGGAAACTATGATTATATTTCCTGATAAGGAATGGAATTACGAAATGAAATAGTATATGATGAAAGTAATTTGGTAAATATTTGATAAAATGTTGTACCATTTATATGTGTTCCTAAAGAAGAATTAGGAATTGTGCCATTAGATGATGGATGGGTTTATTTTTATATTCCTCGAGTAGTTGTAGAAGTGACCTCCCACACTTATGCACACACATACAATTGTTGATTATTTCGTGCTTAGGGTCTAATGGATCTCAACGACCAACCTTGCCTAAGTAGTAGTGTATCGGGGGGTTCCTTGTTTGGATTTTGCTTTGCGAGACACCCCACGCACGAATTGGGCATAGTGTTGAGAATGGGGAGAAGTTAGCCCTTAGTACTTAGGGTTAACTAGAACATCTCACGATATTGCGCTAGGTTGCTGCTAGATTGAGAGGTGAGAAATATTACTGTTATCTGCGAGAGAATTACGCACTTAACTGTCATGCATTTTTAGTCGCATAGTAATCATATCAAACCGGGCCCTGACCCGTATCTATATTTCTTTGTTTCTGCATATTCTTTGCCGTTACAGGTGCTCTTCCGCATGGACACCCGTATTTACATTTCCATTCCAGTTGTCATGGAGCTACAGCATATTGCGGATGTTGTAGGTTACTAGTAGTAGACGCTTCTTTCTACTGTACTCTAGTTATGTTCAGTAAATTTATTCGGGCGTGTTTTGCCCAAGGTTTTGCACTCATTCATTATATTGTAAATATTGGATTGTAATACTCGATGTATTATTTTGTATTGGTCTGTGCACCGACAGCTTATTCGGTGATATTTATTATATTGTCATTCTTTGTCCATTGATTTTTGATATCCACCGTTTTACAAATGGGATTGTTTAAGTGTTTTTCTTTTATTTTCAAAATTTTAAATTTGACAGTCCGTTTTCTAAAATGATTGGTGGTTATCTCATACTATTATTTTAATCGACAGTGATGCTAAGAATGGACCATCTATGATTCCTGTGATTATTAGAGTATTGGGTTGGCCACCTATTATTTTAGTAGGCGGGTTGTCACACCACCAAAACCCCAAATCGCCCCACCCCGGACCCAAATTCAACCCGTCCCAGACCCGATTCTTCCCCAACCCACCGGCAACCACTGGTTACCACCCTCGCAACCGAACGACCCAGATCCAAAGCCAAACAGGCTAGATCCAACCGTCGACTGCGTTTTTCGAACCCTCTGACTTGGGTCGAGTCCGCCGAGGATCTCCACGCACCTCTAATTCATCCCGACACTTGTTCGGCAATTTCTTCTCCAGTATATGTTCAAATTGCACCACCCATGATCGGAACGTACTCTCCGACAATTACAGAGATGATCCGTGACATTCGGCACAACGGTTCAAAACCAACTCATCCACAAGCAAAAGTAACAATTCCGGTATCAAATGAATCCAACATGCATCTTAACCCAAATCTTGAACACCAAACCCTAGAATTTCAACCCGACACATCCCCAATACTCTCACCCTCCAAAATTCCCAAGAATCTCCCAAATACCCTCCACCACCACCCAAACTTTCATCACACAAACACATTCCCTCACCACACCTTCCTCCACCTCGCATTCTTGTCCCACCCCAAAACCACCACACTTACCCCACACCTCCCCCACACTTCCTCAACATGACCACCCCCTACATCACATCTCCATTTACCCTCGCCATCACCCCAAAAAACACCTTGAACCTCACCATCTTCCCTCCATGCCTCCACCTACTACTATTCACCCCCACCTACCCCATATAGCCTTCCCTACGCCTACGCCCCCTCCTATTCTACACACTTCACCACCACCCAGCCACCTGACACATATACCCCACCCCCATTATGTGGGGGATGCCCGCTCCGTCCATTCCACCCCCGTTGACTCACATGAGCGGGAGTGGATTAGCCTACCCCCACATAACGGCCCACCTTCACCTCGACCCCACTCCGCCCCAGAGTTTGAGCCTCCCCCTCCCACTGAGTGGCGCACTGATGTCTCCCCGTTTGATTCTCTGAGTCCGAAGGTCACTCCGTACGTACCTTTCTCAGAGCGACATTATTTTTTGTGTTATCAAAAAGGGAACCAGATGAACCACTGCCCCTACCACCAGTCGTTGGTCCCAGTTTCACCTCCTGCCCCACCAAGAGAGTCCATTCCACCTTATATTCCTCCTCCACCCGCCCCTTTACCATCACCACCACCAGCTCTTGATCCTCCTCATCCACCGCCTCGAAGATGGTCACAGAGAGCATTACTTCCCGAGCCTCCGCCAGGCGATGATGATCTTGATGATGATGCCTTGGCCCTATAGGGTGGTGACGCCATTACGCACTTAGCCTTTCAGTTACTATCGAGAAGTATGCAGGGTGATATTCAGGTGAATATCCCGATGTTCGATGGCCATTTACAACCCGGTGCATTTGTTGACTGGATTGCCGCCATGGAGAGGATATTTGAGTACAAGCGACTTAAGGGTCGTTGGTGTGTCCTGTTAGCGACCACCAAATTTCAGGGCTACGCGAGTGTTTGGTGGAATGATTTGGAGCAGCGCCGTGTTCTTGAAAGCCAGCCTCTTATACAGTCTTGCAAAGCTTCGTGCACAGTTGATGACCGTTTTTGTTCCCGCTACTTACGAGCATGATATCTTTTTGCGGGTCCAGTCTCTTCGTCAGGACACTACAATCTTAAACTACACAGAGCGCTTTCAGCTTATTTGTACTCGTGCCTGCCTCGGTGAGAGTGAGGAGCAGCGGAACAGTCGGTATATCCACGATCTTCAAAGCTATATCCAGAGAGATCTCGATTTACGTGACGTCACCTCCTTTGTCAAGACAGTTGAATACGCCATAAAGTTGAGTCATTCCATCAGACTGACCCTCCACCCCGTGGGCACTCCACTCCAGCACCTCCTGTGACTTCTACTGCTCATGTGATTCCGTCTATCTCAGCTGTTCCGCCCCCCACGATTCCTCCTCCTACGCCCACTCACCCAGTAATATTCAAATGTTACAATTGTGGGGTGATTGGCCATAGAGCCTCGAATTGCTCCCTTCCCCGACGTCGCGCTCTCCTAGCTTCGCGCGATCCTGAGTATCTTGAGGAGCCACCAGAAATTCCACCCCAGCCTGCTCTCATTACTATCCTCGATGGTGACACTGACAGTCTTCCCCTCTGAGTTCGAGAATGAACTCTTTCAAGAAGGGAGAGTGATGTGAATAATGGTCTTTTTGTCATTTTTGTCAATTTTTAGTCTTACTTTTATTTTCAGTATTTCATTGTATTTTCCTTTTGTTTAGTATTTCGAAGAAGGAAGGTTATTGGTTCCTAGGGACATAATTATAATTAAATTTCTTAGCTTAGAGGTCAAGCAACCTCCTTTCTATCCGCCTCATTTGAGTCATTCTTCCATTTTGAGATATATTGAATTGAAAGAGTTTAGACAAGAATTCTCTTTTCTTGTTCCCATTTGGTGTCATTTACGTCAATAAAACTCCGGTCTTCATACATTATATTGTGGACTTGATTGGGACATTTGAAAAGCCAAAGCACACATGATGAATGAAAAACAGACCATTAAATATTTCCTCAAGAAAACCAATACCCATTTCAAATTGCAACACAAAGGCCAGATATTTATGGTCAAAAAATAATCTTGAACGAATCAAGGAAAAAAGTTACCTGTAACAAAGATGATGCTACAATTCAAAGCAATGAGAGGCCTGAGGCGGTGAAAGAGGTTCTTGAGATAGAGCTTGTCTTTGATGGAACAGTGTGACTTGTTAACATTATGAAGTTGAACTATCCAACACGACAGATCTATGCACACCCTCTTGTTCCTGGTACATAAGCTGGGACAGTTATATGGGGATCAAGAAAAGAAAGATAGGTTATAAAGGAGTGAACTTCAACTTACTGGAGATGGTGTATAGGAAGAGTTTGTTTGCAAGATTCCAAAATGTCCCATAGGTGTTTCACCCCCATTTCCACCCAAACCCGAGTTTACAACATGTCCCAAAGAAACGAGGGAGAGTCCCCAAGATTGAATTTGAAAAACAACTAATCGATAACACCCGTTTGGACTGAACACAAATTAAGGAAAGGAAGAATGTTTATCGGTCATTAAATACAATTTTGATAAAAATTTATATTTCACACACCTCTCTTTAAACACCGTATTATTATTTTTAATCAAATATCAAAAAATCTTTCAAATATTTTTTAATACACATTTAGTCCAAATCTTTTATTCTATACCAAAAAGTTTCTTATTCTCTTATCTTTAAAGGGCCGCGTCAACGGCATGATAAAGCCTTTTCGGCATGGTGAAGGACTTTTTATTACAAAATAAAAAAGCTTGGACTAAACGTGTATTAAAAAAAGTTCGATGAACTATTTGGCATATGCCCCTAATATTTTTGTATTATAACTAAAATTTTAAAGAAAACTAAAAAGTTATTTTTTTAATTTTTTTTTCAACTCAGAATTATTCATTCTTAATATTTTTATGCATTTATACATTGATATATAATATGCTTACATAATACATTAATATATGTATAATTCTTATAAATAAATAAAAAAAAAAATATATATATATATAGGGTCACCTACATCATGCATTATACATCACACCGTACATCACACCTAATTTTAGCCTTAGAAAACTTTTTTTCAAATTTTATATTTTTTTCCTTGAAATTAACCTTTCAATCAACCCATATGCAAAAAATTAGGTCAAAATATATTTTGTAGCTATATTTAAAAGATCCACAAAAAATTAGTGCGTGCAGACCCTTATAAATAAGGTATTTTTTTGAATTTTTTAAAAATAGCTACAAAATGTATTTTGACCTAATTTTTTGCATATGGGTTGATTGGAATGTTAATTTCAAGGGAAAAATATAAATTTGAAAAAAAAAGTATTTTAGGGCGTAGAATTAGGTGTGATGCACGGGTGATGTATATAGCATGATGTACTATAGCTTGGCTCTCTCTCTCGCGCTATATATATATATATATATATATATATATATATATATATATATATATATATATATATATAATAATGCTCTTGTGTGGACTAATCTGTATTTTAAGAATGCGGACCGGACACGTGTCACATAACGGTGCCCTATAAATTATCGCAAAACTATAGGGACACTCTCTCTCTTTTGGGTTCACCGTCAGGTGACACATGTCCGTTCTGCATTCTTAAAATACGGTGATCCCAAAAAAAAAAAGAGTCTCCCTATAGTTTAGGCGATAATTTCTAGGGGCACCGTTAGGTGACACATGTCCGGTCCGCATTCTTAAACTCCGGACTAGTCCGTACAAGAGCATTATTATATATATGTATATATATATATATATATATGGAAATGATCAAGCGAGGGCCGAGTTTGAGGACCCTGAATGAGGACCATTTTTTTAAAATAGTAAAAAAAATATTTTTTGACTGATTTTTTTTAGTAATTTTTAAACATTTCAATAGGTCCATAAAAAAATAATCAGCTCAAAATATTTTTTTTTTATATTTTAAAAAAATCGGTCAAACTTTGTCAATTTTTAAGTTATTTTTAAGTCGTTAAAAACTGACAAAGTTTGACCGGTTTTTTTTAAATAATAAAAAAAATTATTTTGAGCTGATTTTTTTTATATGGCGCTACTGAAATGTTTAAAAACTATATAAAAAGAAGGGTCAATTATTAAATAGTCCCTACTATAAATATATATTTTTTAAAAAGGACACATATTTTTAGTTTAACCCATTTAGTCCCTCAAGCACTCAATATCCTCTTATTTTTAGAGGTCCGCGCCAGCGGCACTCCCTCTCCAAAATATGTGGCAAAGGACTTTTTGAGGCAAAATAAAAAAGTTTGGACTAAATGGGTATTAGAAAATGTCCGAGGGACTATTTGGTGTATGTCCCTAAAAAAAATTAGCTCAAAAATATTTTTTTTACTATTTTATCAAAATTGATCCGCGCGAGTGGTATGCAAACAGAGGTCCTCATGAGATCCTCTCTCTCTCTCTCTCTCTCTCTCTCTCTCTCTATATATATATATATATATATATATATATATATATATATATATATATATATATACACAAAATTACATATATTTATATTTTATTAAATTATATAATATACTAAGATCTATTCTAAATAATATTATTAATAGATTCATGATACTTATATATAGTTTTATACATGTATTATTAATGTATGGAATAGTATAAATATGTATATAGTACATATGTATTAAAAAATATTATCAATTCATGTATGTATATAATTTTATTGTGAATTATACATAGATCTATATTATAATTAATATTATTAATAGATTCTTGATACTTATGTATAGTTTTATACATGTATTATTAATGTGTGGAATAGTATAAATATATATATAGAACATATGTATTAAAAAAATATTAACAATTCATGTATGTATATCATTTTTTTGTGAATTATACATGCAATATCGTAATATATATATATATATATATATATATATACACGCGCACACATAATTACATGTTTGCTAATTTTGTCAAATTTTTAGAAAACTATATTTAAAAACAAGTTTACCAAATGCGCACCAATATTTATAAACACAAAAAATAAATTTTAAAATTGTGTTTGAGAACAGTGTTTAAATCAAATTTTCTGAATACAAGGTTTAATTAGGGGTGTGGGATATTCTTCCTATTGAATGGTCGCTTATTTGATTTGATTATATGTTCTTTCCAATAATGCTTGTGTTGTAAAAAATTCAAAAAATTCAAAAATATGTTCTTTCTTTTTTCTCCATTGTTGGGCATTTTGCCTTAGTTTTCGATGATAAATTTTCGATCCAATGATGCATGTTTCGATTTTAGAAGTTATTAGACTTTAGTCCTCCAATCATTGATATTATGAAAAACTTCATGAATTAAACTTTAAACTCATGAGCGCGTGCATTTTTCTTATTTAAATGATTTGGTTTAAAATTTTTATAACGTGGTAATATATTTTTGCATTTACATATACCTACGCCAAGTGAGCATTGCAGTTTTCTTCATCTATGAGTTGTATACATTACTCTTTCCTCCTTGATAACGTTAAAGTCATCGGTAATCTCATTATTCTTTAATTGATCATTCATTAATTGATTTCATTTTGAAATGTGAGGCTTAAGCATGATTTTCAACATTGTTTTGATTTAAGAATCGCGTAAATTTTAGGAAAGGGGAATAGGCTCTCTTTGTTATTTAACCCATATTGACATTGACGAAACCTTATATGTTTTCCCTAGTCAAACCCCCTTTAAGCCTAAATATATCTATTTGTTTTATAACCCAAAATATCTTATTTAAATGATTTAATTTAAGATTTTTATAACTTGATAATAACTTTTTGCATTTATATATACTTACGCCAAGTGAGCGTTGCGATTTTCTTAATTTATAAGTCGTATACATTACTCTTTCCTCCTTGATAACGCTAAAGTCATCAGTAATATCATTATTCTTTAATTGATCATTCATTAATTGATTTTATGTTGAAATGTGAGACTTAAGCGTGATTTTCAACATTCTTTTGACTTGAGAATCGCGTAAATTTTAGGAAAGGGTCATAGGCTCTCTTTATTATTTAACCCATATTTGTAAGGACATTTTTCTCATGTCCGAAATGTTTCATTTATTTATGTCGTACGCCGCTACATTTGGCACGTCACCTCACGATCTCACATGACGGCCTCTATCCGAATTCTGGGAATCAAGCATGCATTATCTCCACTAATATGTCCCTCGTCTGCATCAACGACTTCACGTTCCTTGATTGTAGGCTTGTAATGCAAGTGGAACGCAAGAGAAGTCAAATCAGTGAAACAAGGCATGATAGGGATGTTCAAGGGCAAATTGGTAATTTTACAGCCATCGTCCGGAGGACCGGTCAACTGTAAAGTTGAAGAGCTTGCCGCAACAAAGATACTAGAAGAAACGGCACCTCAATCCGAGCTACGGTGAACAAGTTATAGCCCGTTGAAAATGGAGATATGTTCATTGAAAATTTTGGGAATTTTTCTAAGTGTTTAAGCATCTGTTCCCAGCACACTTTCACGAACCCAGCTTGGAACCGGTTCGAGGGGGCGAACCGGTTCGCAGGGGTACCCGAACCGGTTCGGGGTACCTGTACGCTGGATAGAATTTCAGCAGTTTAAAAATCGTGGGTCTCTTCATGTATTTCCCTATAAATACCAACTTCGGGAGAGTTGTTTTGCAAGACTTTAGAAGACGTTTTTGAGAGTCCAAATACATCTAGTCTTCATATTTTTGAGTCCCAAGACTCATGTTTTGATTCACACATCCATGCCAAATATTTGTGAATCCTTTTGCAACCCAAGAACACAACTTTAGTTTGTTTAACCCTTGTGGAGAAGCCGTTCTCTTCTTCATTGCTGCCCTCCTGGAAAGGGAAAATTCCAGCTGACAAAGTTGTGGAGAAGCCATTTCTCTTCTCCATTGCAGCCCTACTGGAAAGGGATAGTTCCAGCCGCGACTACAGAATCCGATACCCGAGGGTAATTCTTAGTCATCTTGTATTTTCATTGTAATCCGATTGTAAGCCGTTTTCTTACAAATTATAGTGAAAATAAATGGTTTTGCCCCCGTGGGGGATTTTTCCTTAAATTTATTTGTTTTATCCTGCATGCTATATTTTATTTGATAAATCATCTAGATGCATGTCTTAGGGTTTAACTAAAATTTGGGTTTAATTAAAATTGATTTTTATTTGAGAAGTCGCAATATTTTCGCTGTAGCTGCACTCTCAAATTGGTATCAGAGCAGGTTACGCTAATCTATCGCGTATTCCTTTTTCCGCAAAATTTTTCTAAGATATCAATTTTCTGAAAAAATTGATTTTTGAAAAAGTGCGTGTTCAAATGGAGAAGTCATATTATAAAATGCCTATTTTTGACTGGACAAATTATGCTTATTGGAAAGCCCGTATGAGGTCGGCTTTAAAAGCCATTGATGAACGTGTCTGGATTTTGGTTGAACGAGGGTGGACTCCTCCCACCGTGACTGTTGATAATGTGACCAACTTGAAACCTGACACTTCTTGGACTGATGAAGAATTTAAATGGTCATCTTTTAATTCTAAGGGTCTAAGTGCTATTTCTGGGTCTGTCACACCTGATGAGTTCAAACGCATAATGACGTGCACCATGTCAAAGGAGGCATGGGATGTTTTGCAACTTACCCATGAGGGTACGAACGCTGTTAAAGAATCTAAATTACAAAATTTGGCCACCCAATTTGAGACTATCACCATGTCTGAGTCCGAATGCTTTGATGAGTTTTTTGCACGCTTGTCGGACATTGTTAACACTAGTTTTAATTTGGGTGAGGTAATTGATAACACGCGTGTCGTTAAAAAGATTTTGAGATCTCTCCCAAAACGCTTTATTCCTAAAGTCACTGTTTTGAACTCTTTGGGAAATTTGAAATCACTTAAGTTGGAAGAACTTGTAGGAGATCTTCAAACCTATGAGATTGACATGTTTCCCAAAACCATTTAGGCTAAGGATAAAGGCATTGCTTTAAAGACTCATTTTAAGAAAAAGAAAGAAACAGTTTGTGAGTCAGATTCTGAGGGAGATTTTGATTTTAATAATATGGCCTTATTTGCGAAAAATTTTAAGAAATTTCTCAACATGAACAAAAATAATTCTTCCAATAAAAAGAATTTTTTTGAGAAAAATAAAAAGAAAGGAAAGGCCAAAGAAAGTGGTGAGAGGGAAAAAGAGAATGACTCCGATGAGGAGTGTGAGGAAGATTTTGAGAACGTCACTTGTTTTGAATGTGGGGGTAAGGGACATAAGTCATTTGAGTGTCCTACGTGGCTTAGAAAGAAAGGAAAGAAAGTAGCCATGCCTGCCACACTTAGTGATAGTGAGGGTGATGAGACTAGTGGTGAGAAGTTTGTAGCTTTTTCTAGTCGTGTGAGCACACCCACCTTGTCCCACAATAGTGCAAACGAATGTGATAGTGATGGTTTGAGCGCTTCAAGTGAGAGTAAAAGTGGAGATGAAAGTGAGCTCCAAAAAGTTTTTAGAGAGTTGTACACCGAGACCTTGAAAACAAAGAAGTATAATAGGGATTTAGGTCATCGGGTTTTAGATTTGGAGAAAGAGAAGGAGGTTTTGAGAAAGGAGAAGTGTGATTTGACCGACACGTTGTCTAGTCTGACGACACGTGTATCCCAACTCGAGAGTGATCTCGAACGTGCCAGGGTGGTCAAAGTCAAGTTTGAGAACGCACCTAAGAAGATTGAAAAGGTGGTTCTTAAGGGTAAAGGTGAGAAGTTAGGAATAAGTCATGACGGTGCTTCTGCTTCCCAATTAGCACCCGAGCCGGTTCCCACTTTAGTGACAGTTTCACGTGAGTCTCACCCTAACCCACCTAGGCGTCCCATTCCCATTAGGAGAGTGCGTCCTAGAGTTTTTTAGAGAGGTGTTCCTAGGCCTATTTATGTTTGCTCACATTGCAAGAGGAGAGGACACCTTAGGGAATTTTGCTTTAAGTTGGGGTATGTGTCACGTTTTGCGTCTACACGTATTTCTGGCACACATGCAACCACACATGATACTTTACATGCTCCCGGAGACTACACGAGAGAGTTTGCACATTTAGGTGAGCAAGTTAAGTTTTTAGTCAAAACTTCACAAGAATTGATGGAGGTTTTTCATAAGTTGTCACCACCTTTGGAAAACCCCTCCGCACCTAATGATTGAGGTCTGACTTGTTTACTAGCATAGGGTGATTTTCATGATGTCATTGTTTGCCTATTGCTAGTATGTATCATTTTTGTATATATTCTTGTTTTGAAAAAATTTTGAAAAATCCAAAAAGATTTTATTTTGACAAAATTTTTGAAAAATCCAAAAAGATTTTTGTATTTTGTTTGCACCTTTTATGGATGAGCATTTAAGTTAGCCAAGTCACTACTCCATTCCATATATCCATGTGACTGTTTGATAGAGATTTGAGAGGCTACATCATTTCATCCATGTGCTTTACATTGATTGGAGTCTTTGAGATGTAATTAGTGATATCTTCCTACATGTTTGACTCCTATATCCTTTATTGCACACATGCACGGCTATATTTGATTATTGCACTTGTCTATCTCATGTTGGCTTGCGTGTTTTCATCTCAATCCTGTCTATACAATGTACTATATGCGATAAAACTAGACAAGATTGGAATGCATGTAAAAACCGTTTTGGTGAGACTGTGTGTTTTTGTATAACGGGGAGGGGCTGCGAAAGGTAATCATCTATCCTTTGCGCAAAAGCCACCGTTAAAAAGGACCTAAAAAATGGAGGAATTTTAATATCCGAGGTCCAAAGAGGTTAAAAGAGCCCGAAAAATTTTACAGGCAATAAAAAGCAATTCATGCCAAATATGGGCCACTTAGGTTTCACCATCAATTCTCCAAAGTTTGAGAATTTAGAATGCCTCTATTCAAAATTATATCTGAGGGAGTTTGGTTGGAGAATCTTTAAACGGGTTTGCACTTCCTTGAAAGTCCTGAAAAAGCATAAAATCATTTTGGACGTTATTGGAGTGAAAATCATTTTGAGCTTTGATTTGTTGATTTGATTGAGTCAATATCTTATACTGTCACTCTTTTACACCAAAGGAAGCATTTGAGTTCATTCGCTAAGAATATCCAATATTCATCGTGCACATATGTCATGTTTGTATGCATTGATTTTCCTATCGAATTTGATCACACCACTTCATTTACGCTATCATCGACTTGGGTGCTTTCTGTTTATTCATGGTGTGCTTTTATCCTAGTGACACCCCGCACTTACTTATTTGATTTATTTCTCTAATTTGTCTATTTGGGGACATCATAAAAAGGGGGAGAAAGAATTATCATATTATGGGGGAGTTTGAATTTTGGGGGAGTTTTTGAGATGTTGCTTATGTTTTTATCATATATTGATATCCATGTTATCTCATTTCAAACTCGATATGTCACGTGGTATTTGCTTTGTCTCATGTGTGTAGGTATGAAGATTGCAGATCTATATGTTGCACACCCTGATGAGAAAAGTTTTGAGATTCCTGAAGAATTGAAGAACAAACGATGAAGACTATTCATTTGTATTTTTTTCCAGTTTTGGGTTCATGGGAGGGTAGATTTGTATAGGCAATTTCATATTTGATAATTCAGATTTTTTATGTATGTACCGGCATAGACATAGGGGGAGATTTGTAAGGACATTTTTCTCATGTCCGAAATGTTTCATTTATTTATGTCGTACGCCGCTACATTTGGCACGTCACCTCACGATCTCACATGACGACCTCTATCCGAATTCCGGGAATCAAGCATGCATTATCTCCACTAATATGTCCCTCATCTGCATCAACGACTTCACGTTCCTTGATTGTAGGCTCGTAATGCAAGTGGAACGCAAGAGAAGTCAAATCAGTGAAACAAGGCATGATAGGGATGTTCAAGGGAAAATTGGTAATTTTACAGCCACCGTCCGGAGGACCGGTCAACTGGAAAGTTGAAGAGCTTGCCGCAACAAAGATACTGGAAGAAACAGCACCTCAATCCAGCTACGGTGAACAAGTTATGGCCCGTTGAAAATGGAGATATGTTCATTAAAAATTCTGGGAATTTTTCTAAGTGTTTAAGCACCTGTTCCCCGCACACTTTCCCGAACCCATCTTGGAACCGGTTCGGGGGGGCGAACCGGTTCGCAGGGGTACCCGAACCGGTTCGGGGTACCTGTACGCTGGATAGAATTTTAGCAGTTTGAAAATCGTGGGTCTCTTCATGTATTTCCCTATAAATACCAACTTCGGGAGAGTTGTTTTGCAAGACTTTAGAAGACGTTTTTGAGAGTCCAAATACATCTAGTCTTCATATTTTTGAGTCCCAAGACTCATGTTTTGATTCACACATCCTTGCCAAATATTTGTGAATCCTTTTGCAACCCAAGAACACAACTTTGGTTTGTTCAACCCTTGTGGAGAAGTCGTTCTCTTCTTCATTGCTGCCCTCCTGGAAAGGGAAAATTCCAGCCGACAAACTTGTGGAGAAGCCGTTTTTCTTCTCCATTGCAGCCCTACTGGAAAGGGATAGTTCCAGCCGCGACTACAGAATCCGATACCCGAGGGTAATTCTTAGTCATCTTGTATTTTCATTGTAATCCGATTGTAAGCCGTTTTCTTACAAATTATAGTGAAAATAAATGGTTTTGCCCCTGTGGGGGATTTTTCCTTAAATTTATTTGTTTTATCCTGCATGCTATATTTTATTTGATAAATCATCTAGATGCATGTCTTAGGGTTTAACTAAAATTTGGGTTTAATTAAAATTAGTTTTTATTTGAGAAGTCGCAATATTTCCGCTGTAGCTGCACTCTCAATATTGACATTGACGAAACCTTATATGTTTTCCCTAGTCAAACCCCCTTTGAGCCTAAATATATCTATTTGTTTTATAACCCAAAATACTATACCCAACTCAACATTAGAGTTTTGAAACCATATATACACCTTTCATAAATTTTGTTTGGAATAATACTTAGTATTTTATGATGTTCTTTTATGCGGTTGTAATTAAGTATGTGAGAGTAAGAAGAAAAAGAAAAAAAGTGAGAAAGAAAAGAAAAAAAAATAAAAGATAAAAAAAAAGAGAAGAAAAAGAATAAAAGAAAAGAACGATAAAGTATTTTTTTTTACGTACATAGTGTTCAATAATCTTTATCACTCTCTTTGATGTTATATCCATTTTTTTTATGGAAATTATATTCCAATGTTGAAATTTCCCGCAATTTCTCATTATCCCAAGTACTCTCCCCAAAACACTTTGAATTCGTAAATATTTTCTTCTTTTCATAACCTAACCCCAAACCTACATTATAATGCTATAAAGTCCTATGTTATCAGAGGATTAATTTGATTCAAATGTCATAATAATTGCGATAATCTATGAAAATGAAATTTCGCCTTCCCTAATGAGAGGTATCTTTCATCGAGATTGCATATTTTTCATTTTATATATAAAGTTCTTCATTTATGACATTTGTGCGTCCTAGTTTCCATTTACATTTACTCATTATGGCCGCATGTCCCGGGTGTGTTACACCCCTTTCATAGTGATTTTATTTATTGAGTATAAACACCGGTGAGGATGGAATAACATGCACGCTTTAATATTTATCAGGTTTATAAAAGTTTGCCAACTCATAATTTTTTTTATGCTCGGTATTCCTCCCATAACTAAGGTTTCAATTCTATGAAGTTATTCCAATAATGTTAATTATGGACTTTTGGGTGATTTCATTCCTTATGTTAATAACTAGTTGAAATCTTTTTTCGCTGTTGTTGAGCATTGCCTTATTGATTGTTTGGGCATCCTTTTGTGAGGGGACTTGATGTTTGTGGGTTTCATCCCAAAAAACCCTCAAGAGACAACACTCTTTCGCTAGGGTAACCTATGGGTGGATTATTGCATATGCTAAATGAAATCATTCACTCACAAAAGTGTAATTTATAATTTGTACATAATTCCACCCTTTTGGTATGTTTTTCTTATCTGGTTTCTTTTCACTTCATTCGTAAGGACTAGCAATGTGTAAGTTAGGGGTGTGATTGGTCCCAAATATTGTATTTTATACCCCTTTATTCTTGCGCATTTATCCCCCTCGTGTAAGTTAATTTCTATGTTTATGCTCGTTAACCAAACAACCTATATTCTATTTGTTTATATGTTTTTGCGAGGTATATTTGAGCTTTTGAAGGTATTATGAGTGCGTAGAGTGAAGTTGGAAGCGTTTCGAAAAAGTTTCATCGCAAGATGCAACTGGTAGGGCAATTTGATATTTTCAAACTCCATATTTTGGATGGTATAAAATTATAAACATATAGTTCAATAAATTATCTTTGTGTAGTCACCGATCGTACGTTTTTCCAATCCCTAATGAGGAATTTTGGTTGTTTTCAAAATATTTTGGCATGTGATTCAACTTCAAGGGTAAGTTGATAATTTCATAATCCAAAATTTGGATGGTTTCAAAACACCAACATTTATATCATTGAATTATCTTCACGTGGCTTCCACCCATGCGTCATTCCGAGTCGGTATGAAGATTTTATAGTTATTTTCGTACTACGTATCCAAATTTGATCAAAGTGAGAAAGAGCGTTGTCAAGCCCAAATCAATTCGAATCAGGCCTGAATCGATTCGGGTTAGTATACACTTTTGCGAAATATCTATTTTGGGTTATTTTTCTTTGTTTTCTTTATATTTTCATTTTTTGGGTACAATAGAAAGGGGGATTTTATTTTAGGCAGACATTCATATTTTAGTAGATAGTTTAGGTTTGGTTGGTGTTGCTGTTGGGAGATCTTTCATCATTTCTCTCTCCTTGGGTTTATTGTGTAAGACTATTATTCATCATTTTGTCCATATATATTAATCGTATTTTTTTGTTTTCCTTTTTTGCTAACTTAGTTTCTTTCATTATTTCTTGCTTTCCTTACTTATTTTCATTAAATACATGTTTTCAATACTTTTTAGCTAATTTAACTTAGGTTGAGATTGATTGAACTCGCCTTTGATTAAATGGTTGCTTGGTGATGGATTAGACTAATTTAAATGGGTTACGTTGATCCTGAGTTTGTGGTTAGGAGAATTAGTGTTGTATATCATGTATACGCAGTATTTACGACCTTACGTGTGCAATCTTTGGGATATTTGTCTACGCCAAAATTAATTATGCTTTTATGATAATTTAGGGGGTGACAACTCTAGATTTTATTAATTGTGAAAATGAGATTTAATCTTGATATGCTTTTCTTCTCGTGTAACCATTTATACTAATTAACCCGTGGTGAGGGATATTATTCTTAATCTATAGTTTTTATTATTGTGTGTTTAACTTAGTTTGAATACATGCCTAGTTGTAATTTACAATTAAAACAATCATCTTTTACACTTTTATTCAGAAGTAATAAATCAATTAAAGTCTAGCACTCATTCCCTGTGGATTAGATACCCGGAGTACATGTTATACTCTTGTCAAGAGTGTAGTCATAGTTTAGGTTTTTGCATAGTCGTGGGAACCAAAAACGACAATAGGCGTGGTAACACAAGTGCCCAGTTTTACTTGTTATCACATCTCCCAAGAGTTGATTAGAAAGCACGAGACATGAATGCATCATTATGGCGCCATGGGACATGGACTACCAATAATAGGAAATATGATGAATAAAATTTTCCATATTTCCATACATGGTGTCCATGGGAATTGAGAATTTCTTTCAATGCTTCAAGTTTTCAATCTCCAGAATAAATGGAGGGGCAGACTCAAGGGAGAAAGCCCATATAGATAATTTCTTAAGAATTCAAACTCAGTTAGCCTACAATTGTTCGTCTATATCTTTCTTTACAAATCCACAAATATCCTTATAATAAAGGCTTTATTATGTTACTGATAAGTGTCATGCCAGCCTTCAGGAGATTGTGCAGTTGGTTATCGATGATACTTAATGGTTAATGGAATGGGGAGTGCATATTCTTGTGTTGATTCTAGCAATCTTCTCGTGAACTTTTAGATCTTGATGTGAAAGCAGGCCACTATGCAAAGGTTATATGGATTGCCAAACAAATACTAATTTTTAATATATCAATTTTAACTAAACGATTAACCCAATTAATCATGCACCAATTAAATCGAATGTTGTGTAAACAATAAGCCTAATTTTATCTTGACCTAAAACACAAATATAGGTTATACAAGCAAGAGTAAAATAAAGCAAACCACGATATGTTAATGCACGAGTAAAACCCACAACGAGAAAAGTCTCAGAAGGCCTAGCCACACAAATTCACTATGATATAAGGATTATGGATGACTTACTCAACCGACTTGACTCTTCAAGCCTTAATGTTGTCTTCGATCCTTGAACTTTCTTCACAACAACACATAGGAATCCACCCACGAATGACATAATGCGTGCTCCTCACATATCTTGGTATCCACTAATCTTGGCTAGCAAAATATCACCTCAACATGCAGTCCACGAAGTCAAACCTCAACACACACGAAATCCATTATATTAAATAGTACTCAACAAAGATGAAGAGTAATAAAATGTTGGTGATAAAACATGAGATCTCAAACTAGCATATTATAATGAAACATAGATCTCAAATGGGTGGGTGTAAACTAAGGTTTGGAGTCTCTTGAATTTTTCTTGGAAAACTCATTTTGAAATCCATGAAAAGAAAAATGTTGAGCAAACCTGATTTTAATATATTTTTGCAAATTTTAAGTTGGCACGCACTTCAAATCAGTTCGTTCGAATGAAAAACGCAAACGCGTTTAAATGAACCTAGGTATCTCGTTCGAGCAAAAACAATGGCATTCAAATGACAACCCTATTCTCCTTTGAATAGAGATCGAACGAGCTTTGAATTCACTTCTTAAACAGGAACGTTTCCTTTGAACCACATTTGATGCTCATTTTAATTTGAAGCCTAAACTCATTGGGAAAAAAAAAGACCTTGTTTGAACAACAAACTGAAATTCATTTGAACAACATACAACATTCGTTTAAACGACTTTTTCACTTAAAAATATTTTTCTTTATAGCCTTTTCTGCAAAAATGGCATCAGGTCATTTTGAAAATTATCACCCAAACACATGTTACCAAGGATCAAACAATTATATGCATTTATACCTCATGGATGTTAAATACAAAACTCAACATGAAAATACGACATGATGATGAAGTCGCTTTACTTAGCAGCGACGGTCTTCAATCATCCATTTAAGTTTTTAATGATAAACAAACTCAAATCCCAACCTATGACTCAAACGATTTTGTCCAAAAGGAATAAAGCGAAAATACATTCAGAATGACTCGACTAGAAATTCGGTCTTACAAATACCCCGCCTTTGTCTATTCTAGGGCAAAACCTAAAAAAACTATGGGCCGTCAAGCTCTCCTACAATTCTAACCCCAAAAGGAAAAAGTACAAACTTGACAGATACAAACTTTAAGTAGCTTTGATATTGTGAAACTTTATCGCATCGTTGCAAATATGAACACTTAAGCACATATTCCAAATACAAAAAGAATATATAAATATATCACCACGTATGGAAACAAAATTGCCACTCTGTTTAACATCTCCCCCTTAGAGTATGCATCCCCCTTAAGTTTAATATCTATTTTTCTATCCGGGAATAGACAAAGGTAAAGTGAACAATATAAACAACTTCTTCCCCTAAATATAACACATGTGGACATAATGGAAAACAAGCAATATCATAAAATGACGAGAAGTGAAACACAACGACTAACAAACTCGGCAACACAAGCACAAATCATCCACACAATGAACAAATGATATCAATTTAAACAATTATATAAAAGATACCAATATGATCACATATGATGATGATGCGGATTCCATGTAGGCCAGATATGCACTAATTCAAAATTTTAAAAAAATTTATCGTTATTTAATTTAGTCTGCATGTATTGATGAAGTTCAAAACTAAATAAGCCAAACCAAACAAGCAGGAGAAGAAGTGAGAAAAAATCCCTTTGGGGAAAAAACTCTATTTCAGCATTGTATCTAAATTGACAGACACTATATGTAAGGACATAATTTTATAAATGTCCGGGGTAGATTCTAGGAAATTTCTGTTTTCTCCTAGATCACAGTTCATATGTCTGATACCGCTACATTCGGCACATCAACACGATCATTCTCGATGGCCTTTATTCGAATTCAATGCATCCACTTTCATCACGTGCATCATGCTACAAGCAACGTGCTGCTCAGCTCATTCCCACTACTCCACTACGCTCTATCAGTAATATGTTTTATTGGAGCTTTAAATATTTGCATAAATATTTGGGAAATGTTTTTAAAAATTATTTTTAAAGTCTGATTTTATTTTTTATCAAAAGCAGAATTTTTCTAAGTGTAGAAGCGAATTGCCTCGATCGATGAGATCGCTCAAACGACTTTGGAAGTCGTTCACGCGAGATAGGCATGTCGCGCGATATCGTTCAAATGACTTTTGTCCTTCGTTCGAGCTACATGGCTATCTCGTTCGTACGAGCCACCGCCTCGATTTTTTTATAAATATTTGATCTCCTTCTACACGTTTTTCAAGTCTTTCTGTAATCTCAAAATTCTGCAAAAACAATCCAGAATAAGACTTCACTTTTTAAGGTTTTCTAAACCTTTTTTGATTCACAAAACCATTCCCATATATGTTTGTGAATCTTTAAACCTTCAAGAAGATCATTTACTCATCTGGAGTAATTTGTGAGGAAGCCGCTCTCTTTTTCACTGCTGCCCTACTGGAAAGGGATAGTTCCATCCGTCGACAACAGAACCGACACCTGAGGGTATTTCTGTGTCATATATTTTCATTGTAATCCGTGTAAGCCGTTCTCTTACAAAATTATTGTGAAAATAAAAGGTTTTGCCCCTTTGGGGGATTTTTCCTCATATATGTGTTCTTGCATGTTTCATCATCGTATTTAATCACATATAGATGCATGTTTAGGACTTGAGTGGTAAAAACTGTGTTTAATTAAATAACTTCCTTATTTGAACACAAGCGCACTCCTCTCAAATTGGTATCAGAGCTTATTTAAGCGATCACCACTTTACAAATTGGTATCAGAGCCAGTAACACAAATTTACCGTGTAATTTTTCGTAAATTTTTTCTAAAATATCAATTTTCTGAAAAATTGATTTTTGAAAACGAGTGTGTTCATAATGGAGAAGTTAATATTGTTTGGAGAGAGAGAAAGTCTTTGTGAGAAAGAAAAAGAGAAAAAGGAAAACCTTAAGAAAATAAGATGCTTTGAGTGTGATGGGACAAGGCACAAGAAACTTGAGTGTCCCACCAGACTTAAGAGAGAGGGCAAGAAAGTTGCCATGCCCGCTACCCTAAGCGATAGTGAGGATGAGAATGGTGATGAAAGTGTGATCCAAAAAGCTTTTAAAAAGTTTTTGGTCAAGACCACACATGATCTTACGGAGTTGGTTCAAAAGATGTCACCATCTTTGGAAAACTCGACCGCTCTTCCCGGTTAAGGTCTTGACATATTTGCTAGCATAGGGTGGTTTTCATTATGTCTCTTTTGCCTATTGCTAGCATGTACCATTAATTTGTATTATTTTTTTTGAAAAATCCAAAAAGATTTTCGTTTCTATAAAATTTTTAGAAAAACCCAAAAAGATTTTCTTTTATAAAAATTTAAGAAAAGTCCAAAAAGATTTTTGTATTTTTTTATGCACCTATTATGGATGAACATTTAAGATATTCAAGTCACAAAATTCATTCCATTTATCCATGTGACTATTTGATAGAGATTTGAGACGCTACATCATTTCATCCATGTGCTTTACATTGTTTGGAGTCTTTGAGATGTGATTGGCGATATCTTCCTACATGTTTGACTCCTATATCCTTTATTGCACACATGCACGGCTTTATTTGATTATTGTACTTGTCTATCACATGTTGGCTTGAGTGTTTCCATCTCAATTCTGTCTATACAACTAACAATATGCGATAAAACTTGACAAGATTGGAATGCATGTAAAATTCGTTTTTGTGAGACTGAATGTTTGTTTAAGAATGGGGAGGGGCTGCGAAAGGTTCTTATCTATTCTTTACGCAAAAGCCACCGTTCAAAAGGACCTAAAAAATGGAGGAATTTTATTATCCGAGGTCCAAAGAGGTTAAAAGAGCCCCGAAAAAATGTAAAGGCAATAAAAAGCAATTCATGCCAAATATGGGCCATTAGGTTTCACCATCAATTCTCCAAAGTTTGAGAATTTAGAAAGCCTGTATTCAAAATTAAAATCTGAGGGAGTTTGGTTGGAGAATATAAACGGTTTTGCACTTCCTTGAAAGTCCTGAAAAAGCATGAAATAGTTTTGGACGTTATTGGTGTGGAAATCACTTTGAGCTTTGATTTGTTGATATTGAGTCAATGTCTCATATTTCCATTTTTTTACACCAAAGGAAGACTTTGAGTTCATTCGTTAGGAGTATGCGATATTCATTGTGCACATATGTCATGTTTGTATGCATTGATTTTCCTATCGAATTTTATCACACCCCTTCATTTTCGCTATCATTGACTTGGTTGTTTTTGTGATCTTTCATGGTGTGATTCTTTATTATATACTATGTATGAAAATTTTTGAAAAATA
The DNA here is from genome assembly GCA_949130495.1 of Sambucus nigra. Lineage (NCBI taxonomy): Eukaryota > Viridiplantae > Streptophyta > Magnoliopsida > Dipsacales > Adoxaceae > Sambucus > Sambucus nigra. Next base: position 557,388,033 of record OX422213.1, on the reverse strand, counting down.
CAAAAATAGAAGTTCATTCCCGTGTGTTATTCTCCATGTGCATTCATTTCTGCTTTTCATATCTGTCTAATTGGGGACATCATAAAAAGGGGGAGAAGAATTATGGGGGAGAATTGTTTTGGAGTTTGGTTGCTGCATGAATGATTTGCTTAAGCTTAATTGATCATCAATTTTTGCATATCATTATATTTTAATCTATTTCTTGTCACGGGTATTTATTTTATCTCATGTGTGTAGGTACATCATTGCTCATTATTTGATTATACACCCTGATGAAAAAATCTTTGGAAGGTACCGGAGAGCTGAAGTTTTGGAAGACATGTCATTTAGTATTCTCAGTTTGAGGGTTTAATGGGGATATTATCTAGTATGTCATTTGATTGCATAATTCAGATTTTTATGTATGTACCGGAATAGACATAGGGGGAGATTTGTAAGGACATAATTTTATAAATGTCCGGGGTAAATTCTAGGAAACTTCTGTTTTCTCCTAGATCACAGTTCATATGTCTGATACCGCTACATTCGGCACGTCAACGTGATCATTCTTGACGGCCTTTATCCGAATTCAATGCATCCACTTTCATCACGTGCATCATGCTACATGCAACGTGTTGCTCAGCTCATTCCCACTACTCCACTACGCTCTATCAGTAATATGTTTTATTGGAGCTTTAAATATTTGCATAAATATTTGGGAAATGTTTTTAAAAATTATTTTTGAAGTCTGGTTTTATTTTTAATCAAAAGCAGAATTTTTCTAAGTGTAGAAGCGAATTGCCTCAATCGACGAGATCGCTCAAACGACTTTGGAGGTCGTTCGCGCGAGATAGGCATGTCGCGCGATATCGTTCGAACGACTTATGTCCTTCGTTTGAGCGACATGGCTATCTCGTTCGAACGATCCACCGCCTCGATTTTTATATAAATATCTGATCTTCTTCTACACGTTTTTCAAGTCTTTTTGCAATCTCAAAATTCTGCGAAACAGTCCAGAATAAGACTTCACTTTTTAAGGTTTTCTAAACCTTTTTTTATTCACAAAACCATTCCCATATATGTTTGTGAATCTTTAAACCTTCAAGAATATCATTTACTCATCTGGAGTAATTTGTGAGGAAGCCGCTCTCTTTTTCACTGCTGCCCTACTGGAAAGGGATAGTTCCAGCCGCCGACAACAGAACCGACACCCGAGGGTATTTCTGTGTCATATATTTTCATTGTAATCCGTGTAAGCCGTTCTCTTACAAAATTATTGTGAAAATAAAAGGTTTTTCCCCTTTGGGGGATTTTTCCTCATATATGTGTTCTTGCATGTTTCATCATCGTATTTAATCACATATAGATGCATGTTTAGGACTTGAGTGGTAAAAACTGTGTTTAATTAAATAACTTCCTTATTTGAAAGCAAGCGCACTCCTCTCACTGTACGACCTGCAGACTACATAGCACACTACGTATAACGCATAGTCCTTTAATTCTTCTACAGATACGACACAGTCCAGCACCGTTCTAAAGAAGCAGTTTTCCCCCGGTATCCATCGATCAACCTTCTTCTTCAATAGTGGAGCCTCAACTTCACAAATCAACAGTAGAGAAAATATCTACAAGGGTTCTTGAACATAAATTGTTTTCTTCTTGATTTGGTAAACTGGTCTCTAAATTTTCAAGGGGTTTGGATGAAAAAAATGGTAGAGTTTGATCACAAAATGAACTCTAAAATGGCTTGGAAAAAAGGTTAAAATAAGCTCTCTGAAACTCTAACATCGCATATTTATTTATAAGGAAGTTTGTTGCAAAAGGATAGGCATTAGATATTTGGATCAGATTTGATTAAAAACTAAAATCTTACGCGCTTGTTCGAACGAACAGGTACCTAGTTCAAACGGCGTACCTGATAAGCACCCAAAACTGTACAAATTATACCCCAAATAGACGTACTTTAGTTGCTAATTCTCGGTAATATGGGTCTTATGTGCTTAATGTTTATTTTGTAGGCTTAATGTGCATTGCAGAGTTCAAACGCTTAAATCATGACAATTATGCGCAATATGGAGTTAATTAACCCTTATCCCGCAACCCTAACCTACCCTAAACCTAACCTAAGCCTACCCCGAAACCCGTGTGTGTTTATTTGTCCCTTTTTATTAATTTTTCGATTTTTAGTTTGAATTATTTTATTTTTAGGATTTATTTTAGATTTATTAAGAATTTTTAGATTTTAATTTCTATTTTTATATCTTTATTATTATAATTTTATTTTATTTTAGATTTTTATTAGTTTTTAGTCTTAGTTTTTATTCTATTTTATTTTATTTTATTAGGATTAGTTTTAGGAGTTTATTTTTAGACTTATTAGATTTTATTGTTTGAGGCTTTTAGTTTTTAGTCTAATAGATTTCTATTTTTATTTCTTTTTAGATTTATCTTTTTATTTTTGTGTCTTTTATTTTATAGGATTTTATATTTTTAGTAGTTATTAATTAATTTTTTAGTTATTAGTTTTTATTTTAGTTGTGTTTAGTTTTTTTTAGAGTTTGTTTAGTGTGTCGTGTCGTGTCTATTTTATTTTACTTTTTTATTTTTAGTTTAGTTTAATTTTTAATTTAGATTAATTTTAATTTTAGTTTTAGTTTTAATTTTTAAGGGGTTCAAATTAATACACACACCCTCACCCTATACCCACTAAACTACTCTTACCATACACTAACCCCTCACCCTCACACACATTCCCCTACACCCACACACACCATAACCTGCACCACTTCATCTTCAACCTCAAACCCAACAACTCACTCTCTCTCCTCTCTCCAAAACACAAAACCCCATAACCAAACTCTCCCCACCACTAAACCTCCATTACCACCATTCTTCCCTACATCTCTTTCTCTCTCCACAAACCCATCTCACCCCTACCAACCCCCATCTCCCATAAACCTTACCCACTGCCTTACCCCCTCAACCCGACGAAGCTCTGACCCCCTTGCTCCCATTACCCCAGCGCCGCCGACCCCTCGATACCCCCTCCGCGTCACCTCCGGCGAACGGTGAACCCCTTTGCCGCCGAAAAAACCTCCATCCCGCCACCTCTTGTTCTTACCACCGCAGTCGGCGTCCCTCGCGACCACCAGCTCCGACCCATCCATGGCAAACCGAACTCTAACCCATTTCCTTCTTCAACTTGACCCATCTCAACCCAAGACCCATACCCATTTCATCCATTTCAAAACCCATTTCCATTTCTCCTTTCCCCACACGATTTCTCCCTGTTAACACAAGCCAAAAAAACCAAAGCCAAAAATGAAACTAAATCCACATGTGCCTAAAACCATTTAATACCTTTTACCCCATTTTCCCAAAATTACCCTCATGTGCACCCAAATCAGATTTTGTCACCTCATCTAACCCACACGCCCTCAAACACACTCACACCCCATGCTCCCCTCACCATTCCCATGCACACCCAAGTCAATTCCCAAAAATACCCCCATGCTCCATGTGCCTACTATTTAAAGAGGAAGAAGACCCATTTGCAAAGGATCTCAAAATTAGTTTTAAGTTTGGTGTGATAAAATTCTCCCCACCCCTCTATGTTGAGTATTTGCATTTTTAGCAAATACCTCAATATAGAGGTGTGTGTTGAAAATTATCTCTAGGATAAATTTCACCCCACCCCTCTATTATGAATTTTGGCATTTTTAGCCATTAATTCATTATATATTGATGTAGTTGAATTGATCCCTTATGGGAGGTAAATTCTAACACATTCCTTTATGTTGAGATTTTGCATTTTTAGCAATTATCTCAATATAAATTAATGATCTAAAATTTATTTCTTTGGGTGAATTCTAATGTATAATTTTATAATTTTAGGATTTGCATTTTTAGCAAATCTCTTTTATTATTTAATTGTCCATTATGAATTCATCCACTATCCTTTTTATTTTTATTTTGTAAATTTTAGTTTAGATTCAATAAATACATGAGTGAGGGATTATGATTGAGAGATTTTGGATGTGTAATTGAGAGATTGATGATGAAATTGAAGATTCCATTCGAATTCAAGGCTTAAATGGGTTTGATTTATTCCTCTCTTATTACTTTTATTTTAATCATCTCATACTTTCAATTGTTTATCTTATATTTTTGGATGATGATTATTGAGGTCTAATCTCCCATTTATGGGATGAAATTTTGAAGCCCTCACGAGTCCAATTTAGTTAGTTTACTTTTTAGCTCAATTTTATTTACCTAATTTTTATTAGCTTTTACATCTTAATTAGTAGTTATAAAAATTAGTATAGTTAGTTAGTTAAAATATTCCCTTGAAAAATTCATAAAAAAATAGAAAAAGTAAAAATAGAAAAAAATATAATAAAATGCAAATGAATCTATATATATGTCCTCTCCAATTTTGTGTTTCACCCTTAGATATGGATTGACTCCCTTACTTACCCTCTACACTAGTTTTGTTATAATTTTGTAGGTTCAAGGGAATTTTTTATAGAAAGAAGTTGCAACAACGACAAAAATCTATACATTAAGAGAAGCAATTTTTATCTCTATCAGTACCCTTTTCGTTCAAACATGTTTCTAATGAAACTTCGAACGATATTCCAATGCTTGTGGAATACGCGTCACTTCAGATCTCATTCGAACGTGGGAAACTCGTTCTAACTGCACTATAAACTCGTTCGAACAACCTGACAATCCCGTTCTAAGGAGTTATCGAGATTTCAAAAAAATTACAAAAATCATTTTAAACATTTTGAAAACATTTAATGCAAAATATATTTATAAAAATATCCCGAAGAAATAAAGACTTTACCAAACCACTTCATACCACTTCAGAATGATGTGGAGATGAACGAACTTCAATCTTTCAAAATGTCATCAACTTCTTGTCTTTGAATGCGTGGAAGTAGTTATGAAGGTGCAGTGGACTGTAACGGGATAAGCCCAATTAAAACTAAATTGAGCAATTATAAAACTTGCTCTTACGAATCTCTCCCTTTGGCTATTTCGCTACAAAATACAAATCGAAGCCAAATTGACCCCTAAGACTAATACAACTAATTCCTTCCTAAATCAAGAAACGAAAATGCATAAATGTATAAGTCTTCAACTAAAAAGTTTTCACTTGTGCGGTCCAAGAAATAATCATCAAGGCGGAAATGACATGTGACAAAAGAAATACCGTTGATGCGTATGAGTTTTAAAGAGAAATATAAATAAAATTCCCCCTCAATTTGTTCTCCCATTTTTGTCCTTAATGGACAAAGGAGTTGAATCTAAACATACATAATAAGTATCACATGAAGAAGCAAATATATGATCACAAAGATAATCAATAAATCACATGTAATGATAATCTAAATGCATAATGTGTTCTCCTCTTATCAAACAACTATTTTTTAATTTTTCTAAGTATAAGGTAAACAAAGTACATATAGGTAAAAAAATGCATAGTCACCATGGAATAACAATAAAATATCTTAATCATGAAAACAGGATGTAATTGTGTGAACATTTTCCATAGGCAAATCAACACAGGCATTCATAACATAGGTGCTCGAAGTCATGAGACAATTTCTAAATAAAGAACTCAATTTCTACCTTAGGTGGAAAATGTTGAACTCAAATGAAATTGACTAGACTTATGCAATATGCCATAAATTTAAATGATTCTTAAAGCAATAATGTCAAAATATTTAATTCTTTTCAAGAGAGTCCGTTGTGCAAACCCGTTGAGCTTCTTCTTTAAAACTCTCTCAAAATCTCACATATGTGATAATTCACTCTCAAATATTTTAAAGAAATCATAATGCTCATATGTAATGAAGCATCAATGAATATAAAATAAATGGCATTATAACTTTTATTTTTGTGTGCCGTTAATCTTTTTAGGCTCTTTTTGTAAATGGTGGCTTTTAACGCAAAGACAATTTTGCTATTTTGTAGCCCCTTTCCATTGATTGACATATATAATATTTTTCGAGAAAAGAAATTCGGGTAGTAGTTCTTACAAGCACAACTTATCTCCTTTTAGATCTAGTTCGTTATTAAGTAGGATTGAGATGAGAACATCGTATTCGACACATGACAAGTAAGTACATTGTCTAAAAAGTCCTCACACGTCTACAATAAAGGTGACAGAGAGTCTAACATTTAGAAAATGATAATCAATGATCAATAAAATGTTACCCACACATTATTAAGCACACTAACGAAACAAAGCCATGTCTCAAAGAACTATGAAAAGGTCACGTGAATGGATGGAATGTAGTGGTGATCTAAATATCTTAAATGTTATCCATATACAGTGAAAATTTGAAAATAAAAAATCTTTTTATCTTTTTCAAAATTTATCAAAATAAAATCTTTTTCAAATTTTTGGACTTTTTCTAAAAAACTAAAAAGCTTTTTGATTTTTTTTAATCTTTCCTAAAAACAAAAATCATTTCAAATTTTTTCAAAATATATCAAAAAGAAAAATATACGAATATAATGAAATACAATCTATAAATAGAGATATAAGATATGATCATGATTAACACCCTATACTAGAAACAAGTATCGACCTCAATCATTAGGCCCAGAAGAGTTCTCAAAAGCAAAAGACATCCTATGAAATTCCTCCATCAAACATTGTGAAGTCTTGACTAAATACTCTACTTGCTCTCGAAAACTAGCAAAATCTCTATGGTGATGTGCGGGAGCATGTGGAGTAACATGTGTGGGAGCGCGTACGAGAACATGTGTAGGTAATCGAGTGGGAGCATACTGGGGAACACGCATGTGAGAAACTCTACCTATCTTAAAATAAAATTTCTTAAGGTGACCTCTTTATTTGCAATAGGAACAAACATAAGTGGGCTTCGGTCTACCTTGAACAAAATGTCTAGGACGAGCTTTCCTAGGTGAGTTAGGTCTCCTAGATAGGTTAGGACGAGGGACATATGGATCCATCACAAACTTGGGAACTGACTTGGGTGCGACATGGGAAGTGGATACACTATCTAACCTATTCCTTGCCCCTCAACTTTACCTAACATGGGATTAAGGAGCATCTTTAGAACTTTCTTAGATGTGTACTGTAAAATGACCTTGACCTAACAGGCACGCTCGAGGTCAATCTCGAGTTGGGATACATGGACTTAAATTTTCTCATGAGTTTCCAATGAAGCTTGAAGATGTCTCGTAAGACTAGCCATAATGTTGCCCAAATCGGTCATCTCCCTACTTACAACAATCAACTGCTCACACAAAGAAACTTTAACCTTTTGAGTTGACTCACTAATGCCTCATACGCTCTCAAAATATTCACCTCATTCTCTAAATCACACATCCTAAGAGACAACTCTTTATTATGCTTTTTTGTTTTTAAAGTCTCGATGTAAAGTTCACGAAAAGCTTTTTGGAGTCAACATTCTCCCTCACTTAAAATCTCCTCCTCGGTACCACTCTCTATAGAATGATTCAAAACATCGTCGTGGCACTCAAGTTTAGATATGTCATCATCGACGTGGGATAAACGAGACGTGCTCATCTGACTGGCCATGAACACAACTAAACGTTCATGCGGATATTCATCCCCGAAATTTTGATCAACTCAGCGTCACTATCGCTAAGAGTGGACTTATGTACAACTTTCTTGCCCTGAATCTTTAGCCTACTAGGATACTCATGAGCCTTTTGTCATTTTCCCTCACAATCATAGCATCTCACTTCATCTTTATCATAAACATTCTTGCTCTCATTCTCATTTTTATCTTTCTCAAAAATCTTTTCTTTGGAAGAATTTTCTTTGTTAAATTTGCGAAATTTTTTGAATTTTTTTTTTGCAAAAAAGGCTAAATCATCCATCTCAAAATCAAACCAGACTCTTTCATCAATATATTTTAAAGCGGGCCTCATCCTAACTTTTCAGTACGCATAATTGAACCCATCAAAAATAGGTAATCTATTATACAAATTATTCATAAAATCTAAAATTTAAAGGATCACACAAAAACTTAGTATAACCTGCTCTAATACCAATTTGAGAAAATTGGTATCTTAAATTTTTTTTTGTAAAAATTAAGATCTCACAATATTTTAGTACAACCTGCTCTGATACGAATTTGAGAATGCGGATTTTATGGATTTATTATTATCTTAGGCATAGCACACACTAATTCAAAATTTTAACAAATTGTATCTTGATTTAATTTAGTGTGTGTGTAATGATGAAGTCCACAAATAAATAATCCATACCAAACAAGTATGAAAAGAGGAAAGGAAAAATCCCTTTCGGGCAAAGCCTTTATTTTGACATTGTATCATAATTGATAAACATTATACGACTTGCATACTACTTAGCTCACTAAGTATAAGGTGCAATTATTCAATTATTCTATAGATACGACACAGTCTAGCACCATCCACAAGAAGCAGTCTTCCCTCGACATCCACCAATCAGCCTATTTCTTCAGCAGTAGAGTCTCAATTCCATAAATCAACATTAAATAAAATCTCTATAAGAATTCTTGAATATGGATTTTGTTCTTCTTGATTTGATAAAGTGATCTCTAAAATTTCAAGGGGTTTGGATGAAAAAACAGTAAAGTTTGATCACAAATGGAACTCTAAAATAGCTTGGAAAAGGGTTAAATTAAGTTCTCTGAAACTCTGATCCCGTAAAGGAAGTTTATTGCAAAAGGACATGCGTTAGATATTTGGATCAGATTTGATTAAAAAAACAAAAACTTGTGCTCTCGTCACCAAGTATCTCATTTGAACGGCGTACACTGTTCCATTCGAACAGGTTTCCAACGACACTTCGAACGACATTCCAATGATTGCCAAATAGGCGTCGCTTAAGATCTCATTCGGACGTGGGAAACTCATTCTAACAACACTGGAAACTTCTTCGAATGACCTAATAATCCTATTCTAACAAGTTAGCGAGACTTCAAAAAAACTTTTAAAATCATTTTAAACATTTTGAAAACTTTTAAAAAACTCTAATTATAAAAATCCCCTAGATAAATAAAGACTTTACCAAACCACTTCAGAATGATGTTGAGATGAACGATTTTCAATCTTCTAAAATGTCATCAACTTCTTGTCTCCGAATATGTGGAAATAGTTATGATGGTGCAGTGGGTTGTAACGGGATAAGCCTAATAAAAACATAATTGGGCAATTATAAAATTGCTCTTACAAATGATGACAATGTGATGTATGAGAAGCATGAATTAGATGCAATGCAAGACTCAAAACAAGCATACCATATATATATATATATATATATATATATATATATACACACACACACCAATAACTCACAATCATATATAAGTATAAATACCATAAAACGACACAAAACATAATAAGCTTTCCACACTCGTATGGCATAAATGTGTATAAGCAAAAATATGGTACGGAGTGAATGGACGTGAACTAGAACACAAAATAAATATGTCCCAACCACTCAAGATAGTCCAAGGAGTTATATTTGACCGCATTCACTTATCAAACTTCGATTTAGCCACAAGTAACAAATACCGAACTCATAATGGATAAACATACACAATGCATACTATCCTGAAAAATATTAACGATTCTCTAATCAGTAGCTTCAAATAGTAAGATTAACTAGAACTCATTGTGCAAACCCATTGATGTTCAACTTTTAACATCCTCAAAAATATAGATATACAATTTTTCTCTCTCTTTTTGAAGATATAAATTTTAAAGCATCAATTTCTAAACACGACCTTGGCATTTTTTTTAATTTCCCTCTCTTTTCTTTGGCTCTTTCCAATGGTGGTCTTTCACACAAAGGAGATTGTTACCTACATAGCCCTTTTCCAATACACACTTTTATTTTTCAAATAAAAACATACTCTCGGGCAATGGTTTTTACTAGCACAATTCCCCAATCAAATAGATATGTATATGAGATTGATAGGAGAATACCTCACTTAGCTTATGAAATATAGGTATTTAAAATCCAAAAGATCTCGTGCAAGTGTAGGCCGATGCACATACCAAAAGAATCCATTAAGCAAATCAACGTCGAACAACTCCATGAAAGCATGATTAAGAACAATCCAAATTACTGTAAACCATAACCAAATGTCCTAGCTACATAGAAAATATGGAACGAATGGGATTCAAACACACCAATATGCCACAAAAATGTGTAAAACCAAACTACACAAACAAAACAAAATCTTTTTGAGTTTTTAAAACTTTTTTAAAATGACTCAAAAGATAAACAAAATGTTTTTGTATTTTTCTCATTATGACCCAATAAAAGAATAAATACAAAATACAAAAGTCTCAAACATCATGTAACTAGCAATAACATATAACATGAAGCATAAAGACTAATGTAAGAAAACATGCAAACACAATCAACCATTAGATATAGCAAGAAAAAAATCATGTGCAAGCATGCAAGAGTAAACAAGCCTAACATTAAGTGCCTTTGAATCTGATTTCCTAATCCACATAAGTGTAACATGACAATATTGGGGGTTTGTAACCTTGATGATACTAGACTTAATTAGACTTTCTGGGACCTCCTATCGCAATGTATTTAAGTGTATACGCGATAAGTAATGTTACCCTTAGGATGACCTTTCCTAATGCCCTTAGCTATGCTTGACCCTCTCAAAATATTGGTCTTGACTTTAGTAGTGGAAGCATTCGGATCATTAAAGCCAATTCCAATCCAGTCATTTTTTATTTGGACGGTACCTAAAATCCTATCCAACTTCTCCGATCTAATTCTAAATCAAATTTGACGTGGCTTGAATCTCTCAATCTATATTCTAACTTCTCAATCCTATACACAAGGAAACTCTTAGACTCTCCAAACTTTAATGAGTCCTTCAAATTATCAAATAACCCACGAAGGTTATCTCTCTCTTCCTCAACGTACTTGAGCTTCTCCCTAAGAATCTTCTCACGTGCTCTCAAATCCTCAATTAATTTCTCATAATTGTTTCCTATGACACTTTCCTTAAAATTATCTTCAAACATCAAGTTTTCCTTTTTTAATTTCAACGATTTCATATACAACTCACATAAGGCAATTTGAAGCTCACTATCCTCCTCTTCTTTTTCCTCACCGATCAAACCTCAGAATCGCCATGAAAATGACCATCTTCATCGACGAAAGATATTTCATTAAAGCCCACATGACTAGCCGTGAACGCAGTGTAATTATGGTCAATGAGGGAATTAGAGTCGTCTTTCGATTCACTATTGCTAAGAGCATCATTGTAAGAAAGTTTGTTCTTTCCCTATCTCCTAAGCTTAGTGGGACACTCATCTTTCCTATGGCCATATCCGTCACACCCAAAATATCTATCTGATTCATCCCTATTAAAAACACTCATTTTGGTTCTTCTTAAAATCATGATAGTTAGAAAAAATTTCAGCCTTATTAAATTTATTTTTATCAAAAAACATTTCATCAAATTTAGAGTTTTATTTCTTAAAACTTGAGAAACTACCTGAATTTCTCAACAAACATGGCCATATCATCGAAATCAATGTTAGACTCTTCATCGAAAATGGATGGTTCCTCCTTCCCGGCTTTCAAATCAATGTCATTATCTTTTTTCTTTTTCTTGAGAGGAAATTCGTCGAGCTCATAGATTTAAAGGTCACCAGCAAGCTCTTCAAGTTTTAATGAGTCAATAGTTCCCAACGAGTTCAAGACAGTGACTTTGGGATTCAATATTTTGGGTAAGGACCTTAAGATTTTATTTATAACTTTGTTTTCGAGAATTTTCTCTTCCAAGTTGAAAAATGAGTTAACAATATCAAAAATCTTGTGCAAAACTCATCAAAGGTTTCCCCTTCATCCATCCCGATGGTTTCAAACTATGTGGTGAGATTTTGAAGTTTGGAAGATTTAACTTGAGAGTGTGCTTGAACTAATGGATTGATTTGTATAATTAAATGCCACGCGTAAATCTAATTTTTACCAAATTTTTATCTTTGATTAAATTAGGTTTGCATACAATAAGTGTTCCAATCACAATAATTAAACTACGCATCCATGTAACTCAGTAATTGAGAAAAAAATCCCTAAAAATTGAAAAGCCTTTAATTCAACACTATTGACACTTTTGTATACAATCAACTTACAAGACACTTATCTACACTAAGTTATACCTACAAAGTCTTCAAAATGCCAACAAATACGACTCAGCTCCAGCGCCATCCATAGGTAGTGGTCTACCCTCGGTATCCACCGATCAGCCTTCTTTCGTCTTCAGTAGTGAGCCCTTTGTTCACAAGTCGGTCATAGAGATTCCTCTCCATAAAGTGTATGTACAGGTATTAAAACTTATAGGGTTCAGAAAGATTCACAAATCATATGAGGGATGTAAAGATTGTGAATTCGAAAGTGTTTTGTAACACAAAATATGAAAAACTTTGGCACATATATGCTATTTGGATTTTTTCCAAAGTCCTATAAAAAAGGAGTTCAGAATAGGTTTTTATAAGTTTAACACAAATTTCGCGGTGGTGGCTAGTTCAAACAAAAATCAGGCTCGTTTGAACAAGAATTAGGGTTTCGTTTAAACGAGGAAACATTTCGTTCTAACAAAAATACCATTTTGTTGGAAGCTTGTATCTAACAAGCTTGTAATGAGAATTCTCAGTGAAGCAGTTCTAATATCGATAGATGTTCATTCGAAGCAAGATTAAACCAAAAGGCTTTTTCGTTTGAACGAAGTTCTAGTCTCGTTTAAATGAGGCTTAAAATAATTTTTAATTTTTAAATCCTTTTCAAGAATGTTAGCCTCAGTTTTATAAAAATAGCATCCCAAATATAATTCATAATAATTATGAACACCGAAAGTCTTATACCTTATTGAGATGTATGGGTGACTTCGATCTTGGAGATGTCGGATTTCAGTTCGTTATGACGGTTTGTAACGGGATACGCCCAAATACAAACTAAATCCCAAGCTAAAATATTTGCCCTTACAAATCTCCCCATTTGTCTATTCTAGTGCAAAAGAGAACCGATCCCTAAATTATAATAAAAATCCATCCATGACAATAATTCTTAATACCCTCCCAAACTTTAAAAATGGAAAAGCAAAAGCAAAACTTTTGTCTTTAATCTCAACTTGTTCTTCCCCTGGGCAACTTTGTCTTCATACGGTGTAGTCCATCAATTCATCGACAATGCTTAAGAAACCTACACATATGAAACAAAGAGATACTGTAAAGCATAGAGTTTTAAACATAAAATTTAAAAACTCACCCTTAATTTGTTCTCTTCTTTTTTCTCCGTAATAGACAAAGGAGAAGATATGAAACATGAATTATAAAGCATTAAAGAAACATGAAGTATAAAGCATCACATGAAGAAGTATGATATCAACATAAGTATATTCCAGTAAGCATAGGTGATGATAATCTCAAAGGCATTCAACTATTTTTGAAGTTTTTCAAAAAATTTCATGTATAATATTTACCAATACAACACATCACGAATTAACACTAAAATACCCAAATCATAAAAGCATAAGTGCGGGGTTGTGAACATTTTCCATAGGTTAATCAACATAGACAGTCATAACACAGGTGCATAAAGTTGAGATACCACTAACGAAAGATCTTTAAGTCTACCTTAGGTGTAAAATGTTGAACTCGTGTGAAATTAACTTAGTCTAATCAACATATGAAGAACAACAGTGATTCTTGATGATGCCAGAAACAGCACCACCCTTCAAGGTGTTTATGAGCTTAGTTCAATGTTAACAATGGCAGCATGAGGGTATACTGTATGTATATATATATAAGAGATTGTGATGAGGAGAAGAGGATGAACACAGTTATGTAAGTGGTTCAGCCAATCAGGCCTACGTCCACTATGCAAGTGTATGATGTGTATCACTGTATGAGGGCTCTAATGGCCATGGATACAATCTCTCAAGCTTTCTCTCTCTACTGTGTATTTAAACAGAGTTTTAGCTAAGGTTACTGATCTTGGATCCTTTGCAAGGTAGAGGATGACCTTTATATATAGTACCTGGGGGGTGTAATGTACCCCCTATGCATGCAATGAGCATGTGTGTGTTGATCTAGCCAATCTGATGAAGACATCTGTCACTGTCACCGGTAGAGAATGATGATGAAATATTCCCCCCCACGTGAGGGGAATGATTTGTTATAACTGAATTGAGTCCACGTGTCCTTATCCACACATATGCTAATAAGAGCTCGGCCTCGATGCTTCGTCATGACCTCGACCTGGATGAGGCCGAGACTGGTAAGGTCCAATTGTCCGTCCAATCCGAGAGGAGTCATTATGGTCCCGGCTTAAGTGAAGCTGAGGCAAGTATTGAGGTTGAGTCTGAGCTGCTGTATGAGAGTTATGAGGCTGAAGCTGAGGCCAACGTCTTTTATTCCGACCCTTATCTGGATGACCCTGCTGAGGATTAAGTCGTGGCCGACCCTGTCGAGGTCGACCTTATTGAGGCCGACCTTACTGAGGCCGACCCTTATCTGGATGACCCTGCTGAGGATTAAGTCGTGGCCGACCTTGTTGAGGCCGACCCTGTTGAGGCCGACCTTACTGAGGCCGACCCTTATCTGGATGACCTTGCCGAGGATTAAGTCGTGGCTGACCCTGTTGAGGCCGACCCTATTGAGGCCCACCCTGTTGAGGCCGACCCTTATCTGGATGACCTTACTGAGGATTAAGTCGTGGCCGACCTTATTGAGGCCGACCCTGTTGAGGCCGACCTTACTGAGGCCGACCCTTATCTGGATGACCCTGCTGAGGATTAAGTCGTGGCTGACCCTGTTGAGGCTGACCTTACTGAAGCCGACCCTTATCTGGATGACCCTGCTGAGGATTAAGTCGTGGCCGACCTTGTTGAGGCCGACCCTGTTGAGGCCGATCCTTATCTGAATGACCCTACTGAGGATTAAGTCATGGGTGACCCTGTTGAGGCCGACCCTATTGAGGCCGACCCTGTTGAGGCCAACCTTACTGAGGCCGACCCTTATCTAGATGACCCTGCTGAGGATATGTGAGGATCTTACGAGATGTGATGCCCATCGTCCTAAGAGACGAGGGTACAATTTGGTCATATCAATTATCACACCAATGATGCCAAAACTATTTAATGTTTTTATAGAATTTTATAGCATGTGCAAATACATTGATCTTCAACTTAAATCCCTCTAAATCTCACATGAGGTTATTTTTGAAGAAATTAATGCTCATATGTAGCGAAGCATCAATGAAAAAAAATTAGCCTTCCACTTCTATTTTTATGTTCCTCTAATCTTTTTAGGTTCTTTTACTAAAAATATTGACTTTTAAATCAAAGACATTTTATTTTTCATAGCCCTTTTCCGTTGCTTAACATATAACTCTATTGATCGAAAAAATGATGTAAATTCGGACAATAGTTCTTACATGGGAAACTTTTTATCTCATTTGTTACATCAAGTTCGTTTTAAAGCAAAACTGAGATGAGAACACGGTGTGCAACAAGGGACAGGTAAGTGCATTGTTCAAACAAATTCGTGCACGTATGCATTAAAGGTGACTAAGAGTCAAACATGTAGCAAGTAATCGTTAAAGATCAATATAGTGACTCCACATATTATTTAGCATATAAATGAAACGACCTCATGTCTCAAAACATTATGAAAAAGATAGGTGGAAATATGGAATAAATGGGTGATTCAGACATCTTAAATGTTCATCCATATATGGTGATACAAAAATAACAAAACTCTTTATTTTTTTTTCAAATTTTTTTATCAAAAATAAAATCTTTTTGCCTTTTTCACCTTTTTCTTAAAAATCGAAAATCTTTTTGTATTTTTCAAAAAATTTGCAAGAAAACAAAACTCTTTTTTTTTTTTTATAAAAAATATATGAAAATGAAAAATATAGATACGGTGATAACACAACGACAGTACAATTTAGAAATAAGGATGTAATATATGAACATGATAAGCACCATATTCTAGAAACAAGTCACAACCTCAATCTTTAGGCCCAGAGGACTTATCAAAAAGAGATGACATCCTAAGAAATTCCTCTATCAAATTTTGTGAAGTCTTGACTAAATACTCTACTTGCTCCCGATAACTCTTAAAATCTCTATGATCATGTGTGGGAGCATGCGAAGTAACATGTGTGAAAGTGCGTAATGGAACTCATGTAGGAACATACTGGGGATCATACCTATGAGACACTCTTCCTAGCTTAAAATAATACTCTCTAAGGTGACCTCTTTGTTTATAGTGGGAACAAACATACATGGGCTTGGGTCCCCCTTCTCAAAACGTGTAGGGTAAGCTCTCCAAGGTGCGTTAGGTTGAGGGCCATAACGA
Organism: Sambucus nigra; assembly: GCA_949130495.1. Classification (NCBI taxonomy): domain Eukaryota; kingdom Viridiplantae; phylum Streptophyta; class Magnoliopsida; order Dipsacales; family Adoxaceae; genus Sambucus; species Sambucus nigra. Next base: position 557,371,653 of record OX422213.1, on the reverse strand, counting down.
TCCATAACAAACTTGAGAACCGGCTCAGGTGCGGCTTTGGAAGTGGATGCACTGTCATAAGCTATTCCTTGCCTCTCAACATTACCTAACATAGGACAGAGGAGCATCTTTCCAAACTTTTTAGATATGTCCTCTAAAGTGACCTTGGCCTCCTGTGAATGTTCGAGATCACTCTCGAGTTGGGATACACGGACTTTAAATTTATCACGAGTCTCCAATGATGATTTAAGATCTCTTGTAATACTATCCACGGTATTGGTCTAATCGGTCTTCTCCCTACCTAAAACAATCAACTGCTCACATAAAGAAATATTCACCAACTCGAGTTGACTCACTGACGCCTCACACTCTCTCAAAACTTTCACCTCTTTCTCCAAATCTAACACCTTAAGAGACAAGCATTTATGAAGCCTTTTTATTTTCAAGGTCTCCGTATAACGATCACTAAAAGCATTTTGGTGATTGCCTTCTCCCCCACTCAAATTCTCTTCCTCACTCTCACTATCCCAAGAATGATTCGAAACATAGTCGAGGCTTTCACGTTTAGAAATGTCTTCATTGACACGGGATAAACTAGAGGTGCTAACGTGACTAGCCATGAACGCAATGCATGGTTTATGTGGCGATTCTCCCCCTGAATCAACCGACTCGACGTCACTATCACTAAGAGTGGCCTTATTTGTAACTTTCTTACCCTGTCTCTTAAGATTAGTGGGACACTCACGTGCCTTGTGCCCTTTGCCCTCATATTCATAGCATCTTATCTTATCTTTCTCATAAACCTTCTTGTCCTTATCCTTATTTTTCTCAAAAGTCTTTTCTTTGGAAAATTTGAGAATTTTTTTCACAAAAAGGGCTAAATCATCCAAGTTAAAATCAAATTCAGGCTCGGACTCACAAACTTTCTCTTCTTCTTTTTCTCAGTCTGAGTCTTTAAAGCAATCCCTATTTTCTTATGTTTAACATATTTAGTAAACATATCTATCTCATACATTTGAAGGTCTCCTACGAGTTCTTCTAACCAAAGAGTATCTAATATCCCTAATGAATTTAACACAGTAACCTTAAGATTAAAACGGGCAGGGAGCAATTTCAAAATTTTCTCAATGACACGCTTCTCAGGTATTCTCATATCTAAATTAAAACTCGAGTTTACTATATCGGACAGTCATGCATAAAACTCATCAAATGATTCAGATCCAGGCATAGTTATATTTTCAAATTATGTGGTGAGATTTTACAGCTTAGAAGCTTTGACAACAGTTGTTCCCTCGTGAGTGAGCTGGAGGGTATCCCAAGATTCTTTATACGTGATGCACATCATAGTACATCGAAACTCGCTAGGGGTGACGACTCTCGAGATGGCACTCAAACCGCGCGAGATAAAGTTGATCCATTTAAATTCGTCTTTTGTCCATTGAGAAACAAGTTTAGGGCCAACAACATTATCAACAATTATAGTGGGTGTGTCCACCCTCTTTCACAAAGCAACCAGACATGTTCATGAATTAGTTTTAATATAAACCTCATCCTAGATTTCTAATAAGTATAATTGTAACCATAAAAAATGGTCATTCGATTGTACAAATTATCCATTAAATTCTGACTTTTTAAAGATCAATAATTTTTTTAAAATAAAATTGATATCAAAATTGTTTTTATGGAAAAAATGATCATACAGTAAATTTGTGCAACCCGTTCTGATACCAATTTGAGAGTGTGCTTGAACTAATGTATTGATTTGTATAATTAAATGCCACGTATAAATCCAATTTTTATCAAATTTTAATCTTTGATTAAATTAGGTTTGCATACAATAAGTGTTCCAATCACAATAATTAAACTACGCATCCAATCGACTCAGTATTTGAGGGAAAATCCATAAAAAGGAAAAAACCTCTAATTCAAAACAATTGACAGTTTTGAATACAATCAACTTACAAAACACTTAGCTGGATGCATAGAGTCTTCAAAACTCCAACAGATATGACTCAACTCCAAAGTCCTCCACAGGTAGCGTTCTACCCTTGATATCCACCGATTAACCTTCTTCCTTCTTTAACAGTGAACCCTCGATTCACAAGTCAGTCGTAGAGAATCCTCTCCACAAAGTGTATTTATAGGTATATTGAAACTTATAGTGTTCAGAAAGATTCATAAATCATATGGGGAATGTAAAAATTATGAATTTGAAAGTATTTTGTAACATAAAATACGAAAAACTTTTGCACAGATATGTTGTTTGAGTTTTCTCTAAAGTCCTATAAAAAAAGAAGTTCAAATAGGTTTTTATATGTCTGATACAAATTTTGAGGTGACAACTTATGTGACACCCCGACTAATTAAATACCGGGTAGCTACTCTTTTATTTAAATTAATAGAAAATGTCAAGTTGGTTCAGTTCATAGCATCACTGTCGAAAACATTTGATTAATTACTAATCACCTAATATTTAAAATAGTGAAGTGTCAAGTTTTAAAGTTTTAATTTAACCAACAACAAAATGATCTAAATCATCATCCAACCGTCACATAAACAATCTCATAAGATAATCAACAGAATGAATAACTGACGTCTGAGTAAACACTCCAGTAATAATAGCAATGTAAATAAACCCAGTACAAAAGTCTGAATGAAATAAATAAATCTCAAGATTGAAATAACTGAAAGTCTAAAACTGTTGTCATGGAATAGAATGGGCAACATACCCTAACTGGAATAAATGACTCCCAACAGAAGCAAGGATAGGTGTGGAGGCATTTAGTAACGAGATCCTGTAACTTCCACAGCAACTACAACACGTCAATGGAATGGAACTCCTAAGCTTGGCGTCCCTGTGGCTGGGCACCTAAAAGGTTTTTACAAAAGAAATAGATTTGAAAGCAAACAGGTCAGAGCCAGAGGTGAAAATATTTTAAAAGCAGCAAGTGTTTAAATTACAATATTAAACAACACATATATTAAACATGTTAGTCACGTGCCCTCACTTGAGATCCTCACCCCTCAACTATTGTGCATGCATGATGCATCTTTTAAACACCACTTAGTTATACCACTATCTGTCTAGTCTATTCGGCCCTCATCCAAATGGTTCTTACTTTAGATGCAACCCGTATTATTTAAATAAAATATATTCGTAACTCACACATTCAATAGTCAGATTACTTAGCTCAAGTATTAGTTAAGTCTACACTGTTCTTAACTCAATTAAATTCCTTAATTATTCGCATCTATTAAGTAGCAGTGAATCAATCACAAGTACATATATAAAACACGCATTACATATATACATATATGGCACCCCTAGGCTAAGCTGCGGTGCACGCATACTCTACTATCGAATCTTGGTACATCACGTACATGAGGATCATGTGCTTCGAATCACTCAGGAATCGTTTCAATACAAATCACACATAGTGGAGGCGAACATAGTTCACATACCCATGGGTCAATACATACCTACGCTCCCGTGGTCAGCTGACTTATCAACTCACAAATAAGTCATTCACAATCCTATGTCCTTAAGGTACTAGTCTAAATTCGCCCGAAGGCACACAAAGATAAGATGGTCCTTTCTCAAAAATCAACCTCCCGTGATAGCAAGTACGGTAGGTATGTCATACACATAATCATCCATCTTCTAAGTATTCACACAACTTAGGTAATCATAATATAAGTATATGTATATTCCAGCCCTATGTCGTAGGTCTCACACATATAATAACATTATCCCATTTATTCTACACAATAGGTTTAGCGCGATAATTCTCGACATATAGCTCCGAGTACATACCATATCCCAAAAAGGTTACTAAGTCTCCCACTAGTCACTAAGGTTATATCAGTAATTAAAGTCCCTCTGCTACTGGTCCTAACCTTACATCATCATCCACCCAAACTCTCTCTCAATTTATGTAACTTCCGACCGTACCTCACTCGGTAAGCATCCCTAAGAATCCCATTAAATTCCATAAGGTATAACATATTCCGGGCACTAACTACGATCCTACTGACCTCAATCAAGTCCCACAATCTTTTATAAGTCACACTACAAATTTCTTAAAAGCTTGGGATTCGGAGAACCTAAAAGGGAACAATTTGACAAAAATCAGAAGGGGTCGATCGATCGATTGACATTCTTGAGTCGATCGATCGATCGAACAGGTATCTGCCCAGAATTTCCATGAACAGTTATGGGTTCTCTATATTTTACACTCAAATCCTCCATTACAATGTCCCAAACTCCCAACCAAGTAATCTAATCATCAAACCAACATATATGCATAATCTTTAGCATATCAAGAATTAACAGTTTTTGAGATCAAATCACATATTTTTCATAAAAACCTTTATTTCTCCTATTTTCTTCAATATCTTCATATAACACCATATAAATTAGTGATTCTTTACACATGGATCATGATTTCGTAACTAGTATATGACCAGGAGTGTATCTACATGCAACCTACTCGGATTAAAGGTTTAATTCTCCAATTTCACAATAAAAATCACTATTTATGATAAGACATCAAATCTACACTATCATGTAAAGTATATGCTTTGAATCTTTGCAAGATAAATCATTTGCCTCTGTTTAGAAGTTCTGATCCTTTAATGACGATAAAGATTGGTTCTTCTTCTCTTTCTGGTCACAAATCCGGCGATAGTGGTGGTGTGTGGTGGTTATGGCCTTGGAAACCCTTGTAACTTCTCCTCTCTTTTCATGTTGCCCACTATTTGGTTTTGACAAATAATGGCCCTAATGGCCCTAAGGTTTGCTTATAAACAAAACTTAATTTTCGTAGGTCACTATTAATCAAAATTTAAAATGACTAAATTACCCTCTTGGGTTACCGATTTGGCCCAAAACTACCCCGAAACCCAAACTAAACCCCCAACTAGAGTTTTCTTTCTATCTCGACCCTACGGACACGTTAGCACACTCTAAATGACCATATGGTTGATGTAAAAATAATTTACTTTTAAACCCATTAAATTGGTTCCTGACACGACTGACACGCGCGTCCCAACTTAATTTCCAAAATTACGGTATTTATAACTCGCGACAATATTAATAAATTCATTAATCATATATTACCATATTCACTCAGTAATATTAAACATAATTATCATAATCAAATACCAACTCTCGTCTCGCTAGTATTTAAATTCGGATTAATTTCCAAATAATTATCCTATTTAATGTAATTATTCCCATTAAATAAAATCAATAAAATTACGGGGTATTACAGCTTATTCGAACGAGAACATGGTTTTATTTGAACGAGGAAGTATCTCGTTCTAATGAAAATCCCATTTCGTTCGAAAATTTTATCTAAGGAGCTTCTAATGAGAATTCTCTATGATGCAACCCCAATCTCATTAGATTAGATTTTCGTTCGAATCAAGATCAAACGAAAAGGTTTTTCTGTTCGAATGAGGTTCTAGTCTCGTTTGAACGAGGCTAAAAATAAGTTTTAATTTTTAAATCATTTTCAAAATGGCAACCTTGATATTTTAAAAATAGCATCCCAAATATGATTCAGTATAATTATGAACACCTAAAGTCTTATACCTTCATAAGATGTAGGGGTGACCTCGATCTTGGAGATACCGGAGTTCGATTTGTCATTACCATTTGCAATGGGATACACCAAAATATAAATTAAAGACTAAGATAAAATATTTACCCTTATATAATTGCATTAGTTCCCTCATGGGTGAGTTTAATTATGTCCAAAGCCTCTTTGGACATTTCACACATCGTATTTCAGCCAAACTCCTTAGGTGTAACTGCACAGAATAAAGCATTTAGACCACGATAATGGCCATCACACAACTTATGTTTATCATCGCTCCAAGTCTTAACGTGTTTAGGGACTCTAAGCTCACCTAATAGTGTTGTGGGTGGAGTCCATCCCCTTTATATGGCTACCCATACCCGCTCTTCGAGGGACTTAGGCGCAAATTTCATATGCGCTTTCTTGTACGCATAATACGATCTGCCAAACAAAGGTGTCCTAGATATCGATTGACCCTCCATATAAAAACCTCCCGGATTCATGCCTATATAACTTATAGATAACCGCTCTGATACCAATTTGAAAACATCTCCACTTTGCAAGGGTTGTATGGATTGCCAAACAAACACCAATTTTTAATTTATTAATTTAATTTAACAATTAACCTAATTAATCATACGCCAATTAAACCGAAATATATTGTGTAAAAAATAAGCCCAATTTTATCTTATCCTAAAACATGCATTTATGTTATAAAAGCAAGAGTAAAATAAATCAAGACAAAATACGCTTATATATGGGGAAAACCCACGACAGAAAAAACCTCTGAAGTCCCAACCACGTAAATTCACTATGATATAGGAATTACATAAGGACAACCGACGACTTAATCATCCAACTCGACTCCTTCAAGCCTTGATGCTATCTTTGATCCTTGAACCTTTTTCATAACAACACACAGGAATCCACCCACTAATGCCATAACGCGTGCTTCTCACACGTCTCTATATCCACTGATCTTATCTAGCAAACTATTACCTCAACAAGGCGTCCATTACATCAAATCACAATATACAGGGAATCCAACATATTAAATAATACTTGGTAAAGATAAAGAGTAATGAAACGTTGGTGCTCAAACATGAGATCTCAAACTAGCATATTAGAATGAAACTTGGATCTCAAATAGTCGGGAGTAAACTGAGGTTTGGAGGCTCTTAGATTTTTCTTCGAAAATTGATTTTGAAACCCCTAAAAATAAAACTAATGTGCAAACCAGATTTAAATAATTTTTTTGCAAATTATAAGTCTGCATACACTTCGGGGCAGTTCGTTTGAACGAAAAACATAAACTTGTTCGAACGAACTTAGGTATCTCATTCGAATAGTAAAACGATCGTTTGAATGACAACCCGATTCTTGTTTGAATAAAGATCGAACGTGCTTTGAATGACAATTCACTGGTTAAATAAAAACATCTTGGTTGAACCTCATTTGATGCTCGTCAGAATGATAAGCCTAAACTCATTTGAACGAAAATACACCTCATTCAAAGGGACACATTGAAATTCATTTGAACGACATATAAAATTCATTCAAATAATATACAAATTTCATTCGAACGACTATCAAACTTAAAAAATTCTTTTACGCAAAATGGCCTCAGATCATTTTGAAAACTAACACCCAAAACATGTATCCAGGGATTAAATAATAATATGCATTCATACTTATTTTGATCCAATAGACATTGAAGATGAAACTCAAAATGAAAACATGGCACGATAATAAAGTCACTTTACTTAGCTGATACAATCTTTAATCATGCACCATAGGCTTAAAGGAGAAATAAACTCAAGTCCTAACCTATGACTCAAACGTTTTTGTGAAAATGAAATAAAGCCGAAATACATATAAATTGACTCAATTAGAAATTTCCCCTTAAATGATGCCCTTCCATCATTGGGATATGGTGGAGTCCTGACTGAAAGGGCCCTACTTTTGATTATAGTTTGTCTATGGGTGATGGATCTATGGCCTTTTGAGTGTCCATTATGCTTCTGCTCACCTGCATCCTTAGGCAGGATTTATCATCAACAAAATGCTAGATCTCGCCATCACATTGTATCAGACACTCGACATAAGGTTGATTAATCATGAAGTGGGATGTTTGGCAGATGCTCTTAGAAAGGAGATTCAGATCGATGACTATGACGGTTATGGACATATTTGTGGATTGAATGCCCTCAAAACATGGCATCAATGTGAGAGGAAGAAGATCCAGTAAGTGAGTTATAAAAAAACCTCTAAAACCCCACATATATGTGATGTATATTATATCTATAAATTACCCTAAAGAATAAGGTAATTACCTTAGTAACGCTCAAAATTACCAAAATACCCCTCGAAACTTTAAAACTTATTATTTAAGACACACCATACCATTATAAACCAAATTTAAACACAAAACTTAATCAGAGGACTTGTATTTTATAATAATTACATAAACTATCTTAACAAGTCTAAAAAATTACACATTTACCCCCTAAACTTTCAAATAAGTGTATAAAACCCTTAAAATTACCCAATAAACTATCCAAGGACCAAAATCAAAATAAAAAAAACTTTGCACTTCACCCCCTAAATTATTTGGCTACATGAATGCCATGTAGGCAATTGTACCACAAGGGAAACATGGTACCCATATGGTACCTAATTAAAACTTAACCAAATAATGGTAAAACTCCACCTCATTTTACACCAATCTCTTCCCCTAAACCAGCAGTATAACCCCCCCTTCACCACTGTAAAAACATACTTTACCTCGGTGAAAAGAACAAAGCAAAAACTAGCATTTTTGGTATCTTTGTGATTTTATGTAGCATTTCAATTTTTTTCAGTTGTTTAAATTTTTCGGCATTCATAGGTCTCAAATATGGTTTCACATAGAAATACTAACCTAGGAAATGCACTGGAAAAGCTTGAATACACGAAACCTCCATTGAATGTTAAGATTTAATGGTGGAATTTGTAATCCTGACTTTAAACTAGTTTCAAAGTGGGAGAACTCCATCTTTAGGTCTAAGGAACTTAGGTGCACAACTTAATTTAACTCAAAATGACTTTTGATACCCTAAATTAAAATTTGAATTTTACAAAACTGGAAATTTCAAAAACAAAATTCAGGAGCTATGGTAAATCAAAATCCATGAAACCAAAGTAATTCGACTCAATTTTGATTTTAGATCATGAATAAAATCACGTCGTAGCTCGAAATGTAGCCAAAGACACGAATGTTAAAGTCAAACTTTTGTCATTTTTACAGAAAATCACTAGCTCGAATGAGTTAACCTCAACACTTGACACCAATATGTTTGGATTCCTCTAAAAAAGTTAGATAAATTTTATTCATGAATCAACCTAAATGGTATTCTATAACCGTTCAAATTTATAAATCAAAATTTTCAAACCCTAAAGTCAACAAAACGAAGATTGAAGATGAAATGTATTACATGTACGAGAGTGGAGTCAAACCCAAATGCGTATGGGCTTTGACCCAGAGCGTGAGAGCGCGTCTCCAATCAGAAAAATTTGAGATTTTTTCCAAAAATTTATTTTATTTTTCCGATCAAAATGGTATATTACATCACTCAGTTAGGTTACGTAGAAAGAATTTTCTCGAGAAAATAATTTTAAAGAATTAAAAACCCAACTTTCAAATTTATACAGAAACCCGTGGATTTTCTAACTTTTCCAAATCAATCCCAAAATTTAAATCCCGGTTCTTTTTCATAAATATAACATAACTGTCTCTTGTCAGCAATCACAAAATGAATAAAACCTAGAAAAATTAATGAAAAACTTGAACTTTTAATAATTACATATTTAACCCCATATTAAAGCTTCCACTTTAAATAAATGAATTCTAAACCCCGACTTTACTTAGAATTCGTTTAACTTTCATACTCCAAACAATTATGATATCCATGATTTCAAAATCCCCAGTTTACCCCTGTGAGAACGAAGATCAAGTACAACCAATCCAAAATAAAAAAAAACAGGTGATTCTATTTCATTATTATTTTTGAGCTTATACCCTTGAATTACTACGTTTATTTGTATCACTATGTGATATCCCCCAAACTTTTGTTCTCATTTATGAACTCTTTTATGTGGATCGCAAATACCGTGAATATTAATTCAGTTCTTATCTGAATAAACCCTAACCCGATAATTTTATACAACTTATTGATCAAGGGTGAAAAGTAGCGCAGTGTCAGTACGCCAGTGTTGAATTTGGTTCACCTCCTCAATACAAAAATCTAAACTATTGACTACATTCTTTACAGGAGTATAACGGTCAGTCCAGGTATCGAATCCACATAGACTAGTTGTTAGAATTCTATTAATTTAATACTTCGAAAAAATAGTGTAAAGGATGATATGTGAGCAAATCATTAAACTAGGAATGTATTAAACTTAGATTAACAAAAAGAGTAAAACTATAGGTTGAGAATCCTCTCCCTCACACGGGATAAATAACATAAATGGTTACATAAACATAAAAGCGCTAACAAGATTAATCACATTTGGATAATTAATTAAACCTAGAGTCGTCACCCTCTAAATTCTCAAAAAATCTTAATTTGAGTTCGATGTCAACGAATATTCCCGAAATTACACCTGAAATGTCATAAATACGGAGCATACATAATATACCCCATTAAATCTCCTAAGTGTGACACAAGGAACCATTAAGTCATTAAAACTACCCTAGACCCATCATACCATATCATAGCAACTAATTAACCCATGTGAGTTTGACAATCTCAACCTAGATTAAGTTACATACCAAGCATGTTAAATGGCATTAATTAAATGAAAGCAAGTAAATAAAAGCAATTAAATCTAGGTTACATAGAAAATAAACAAATAAAAAAGCAATAAAAAGAACAATGGAAACTTAGATTAAGAAGGAAGAAGATGAATAGTGTTCTTATAAACCAAAGTGGGTAAACCCTAGGAGAGAGGAAGCAAAAGCCAAAAATCCCCTCCAAAAACCCTCTTCTCTAACCTAACTACTAAAAAGATGATAAAAGAAGATGTAAAATAATAAAATAGAATATGTATTCAAATACACAAAAACCCACTTGAATAGTAAGTGGTAAAAGAAGTAAAGAAAAAAGAAAAGAAAATGATTTATCCTAATAACCAAAAAGGATCTCCCCGGGAAACTGGTCATAAAATGCTTGTTAGGAACGGGATTAAGGAACCGTCAAAGGTCACATGAAGTAGAATCGAAGGGCTAAAACTTTTGTGAAGAGTTTGGGCACGAAGGTCGAATATCGAAATGACTAAAATGCCCCCGAAATTGTGTAATGTATTAAAAACTTCCCGAATATCTCCAGTTGCACCGTTATGCATCCCAATACCTACAAAAACTCAAATAAATCTTGAAACACACACACACACACACGTATATATATATATAAACCCAAGGTTATACAGTATATGAGCATAAATACGGGAATTATCAGACATAATTGTACTAGAATGCATAAGGATAACGGGCACTAATATGCAATATTCGTGACTAGTCACCTATATTTTCATTTAAATCCAGTAGCATATATTATAATTTAGGGAATAGAATTTCAATATACCCACGAAAGTACTATTTGGTTTGTAGGACTCGGGGATTGAGGTCCTAATTTTTTCTTATCATATGGATACCGCTCTTCGGAGTTTGGGCTTAACACTGTTACTTTATCACCGAAGGTTTTGGATTGATTATATCTGCAAAGGCTTTGGATTGATTTTATTCAAAGGTTTTGGATGTTACTATTAGGGTACTAATATGCAGTTGAAGCCTCTATAATTGATAATTATGGGTTATCCTTTTATAAACTGAACCCTTATCTTTATGACTCGATAAACAATATCCAGTTTCCCCTGGCTTTTTGCTACTGTTGATATCTCCTTTTGTTTCAAATTACTATAAACTGTGATATATTACATGTACTTCATTACTAGTTATGCTATCTAACAAACTCACATATATACACTTGTTATAGAAAGAAAAATTATCTACTTGGCAAAGTTTTGCTTATTCGTTTCCCTTCCAGATGGAAAATGAACTCGAAGAAGGAGAAATATCCCCCGCCCCAATGGATTTTTATTTCGTCTTATGAAGAAAAATCTTTTCGGTTACATTTGTGTGACACCCTGCGTATTTTAATCTCGGATGATCAATCCTTTATCAAAATAAAACAAGATTCTCATAATAGATCATTTGCAGCATCCCTGTCGAAAACCAAATTAATTACTAATAACCTATCAGGCCCGGTGTCAAATTTTAAACTTTCTAATCTTTTGAACTTAATCCAACAACAATCCATCCACACAAAGAACATACACATAATTAAAATAAATAAACAATAACAGATAACTCTCGGTAAAACATTAATTACAACCAAATAGAATAGGTGTAAATGAAAATGCGGAATATAATATAAATGACAACAGTTGGGCCACATGCCTGGATATTTTAACAGTACCTCCTATTTAGATTACAAGGATAGAAGCATCTAAACAATCCCTGCTGACATCCACAGCTGTTGTAACATCGTCTGACTCAAAGGAATAATACCATCCAGGCGTCCCTGTGTCTGGACACCTAAAAGGTTTTTAAAATATTTGCAAGCGGGTCAGAGCCCAAAAAGTTTTGAAAATATTTAGCAAGTGTTTAAAATATATCACAAACGTAGGGGAATCAGTCATAGTTCCTCACCTGAAAGTGAGACCGAATCATACCGAGGACGTCTCACCCATGATAAAGAGCCACATTGCATAAATAACTGGACGCTATGACCTGGGGACTACACTCACCCTGCTCCTCAAGCCATAGGATTCACCCACTATGGCCATTCCCGATCCCCGCCGCGGAGGAAGAGGATCCTTCGGGTCCCACGCGTCCCTCTCGGGAGCGCGCTTCGACCGGCGTCGTTTGAGATGTGATGTAAAAATGTAGAGAGATTCAGAGTCGCCAGTCTATTTTACTCGTAACAGACAAAAGAAAAAAAGGGGAAGCCACCCCGAAGGATGGCATCCAAAGACATACTGGTGCGTGCGAAACTAAATGATTCGATAAGGGTTCGGAGGCTTAGTTACGAAATGGGAAGGTGTTAGGCACCCATTCCTCCCTTTCGGTCTCTCATGGATATTTGCTATTTTCCTTTATATTTACCCCCGTGATATGTGTGCATGTGTATATATATAATGGAGGTAGCAATCCTTGACTTGTATTATGGAAAAGATAAAGCGAGTCATTCGTAGGAAGGTATAAGAATAATATTAGAAAATAAGATTTACACGATTACCCTTACGTTGATCGTTATAATGGAACGATAACGCATATGGGGTAAGACGTCACTAAGAACAAGTATATAGAATATAAGGAAAATGGATTTAGGGAAGATAGAAAATAAGAGAAAAAGTGGGAAAAAGGACTCGAATCTCGGGTTTTACCTCGAGACGCCTACGTAGCCTATAAAGGAATCAAAGTCCACGTAGTTCACATACGAAATGAGGGGTGGGGTTTATCCCATAAATCCAAATGGGGATCTCTTATTTGTGAATGTGTGTGTGTGCGTAGAAGAAGTGTTTTAGTTGTGAGAAAAGTGTGGAAAAAGTGTGAGAATCCCTATTTGGAATTTATGAGCAAACCCTTTTTTTTTTCTTTTTTTTGGGGTTTTTATTTATATGAAAATATGAGATGTGCAATAATACTAAATAAAAAGTATATTTAGGACGTGTGAGATGAGATAATAAAAGTGCTAAGTAAGAAAATAAGTTATTGGGAATTTAAGAGAATTTAAGAGAGAGTTTGAGAAAGTTGGACCTTCTTGAAGATCTTGAGCTTGATCTTGAATGTTGGAGAGCAGCCCTTGCACTTGGATGATGATGGAGAGTGGCTAATTCACCAAGTTTGATGAAAAGTTTGATGAAAAGTGGAAGTAAAAAAGGGATTTGGAAGTTGAAATCACGCTGCCTTCGAGAGAGGTTTTTGGGATTCGCTAAGAAAGATTTTTTATCAGATCTGGGCTCTCTTTTCAAATGAGGTGAAGGCCTACTTTTTATAGGCTCAGGTTAATGCCGATCGGCATAGACCCCTTCCTGCCTATCGGCACTTTCCTGTCGATAGGCAGGGTCTGGAACCTGCCATTTGATAGTGCGCTTCAGTATTTTTTGGAAAATGGCCACCGAGGGTAAACCATTGGTCATAATCGCTCACGGGGAATACCGTTAGAAAGGTAATTAAGATACCTTCGAAAGTCCTTTAGACCGCTCCTGGGTTTGAGAGTTGACTTTGGGTCAAATATGGCTCAGAAGTGTTTGTCGGTCCATTGGACGGGGAATCATTCGGACGCAAACGGATCGTTCGTCCGCATGGTAAGTCTGAATCATGAATGGGGTGGACCATTGGAAAGGTTAGGAGATTTACTTAGACATTCCAAGGAGTTTGACCCAGTTTGGAGAGTTGACTTTGGTCAACCGGACCCGGGAAGCATTCGGTGACCTCTCGGAGTCAAACGGATCGTTCGTCCGCATGGAAAGTCAGAATCTTGCACGGTATGGACCGTTGGAAAGGGTATTCATTACCCTTCAAAGATTCATTCAGCCTCGATCAAGATGAAGAGTTGACATAGGTCAAACAGATCCCGGGAGCGCCCAGTGGCCTCTGGGTGAGGTTTCAAACGCAAACGAATCGTTCGTCCGCATGGTTAGTCGGAATTGCGCACGGGGTGGACTGTTGGAAAGGGTATTCAGTGCCCTTATAAGATTCATTGAGTCTCGATCGAGATGAAGAGTTTGACTTTTTGGTCAAACTGAGCCGGGGAGTTCCCTATGGCTTTTAGGTCAGTACTCGGGACATGACCTAGGTTTGTAGTGATGAGGGGAACTACTAGGGACCTAAGGATAGTTAGGGGTAACAGAATGAGGTGTCTACAAAGACCCTCGACGGGTGAGTTTGGAACAAATGACGACCGTCAAATAGACACCACATGATGCTTTTGAGGGAGTATGACCGATTTAGAGGGTCGAGGCCGATTCTGAGGACCTAAGGAGTGTACCGAGGATGATCAATTTGTAGGTTAAAGCTGAATCTGTAGGCTTAGGGTAAAGGTCTAATAATCGAGGCCAATTCTGACTTAAAGAGTGGTGACGACCGAGGACCGGGGTCAATTCTGACCCAACTCAGGTGACGATCCAAGACCGGGGCCAATTCTGACCAAAGAATGGTGACGATCGAGGACCGGGGTCAATTCTGACCCAGCTTAGGTGACGATCCAAGACCGGGGCCAATTCTGACCCAAGAGTGGTGACGACCGAGGACCGAGATCAATTCTGACGTGACTCAGGTGACGATCCAAGATCGAGGCCAATTCTGACCCAAGAGTTGTCACGACCGAGGACCGAGGTCAATTCTGACCTAACTCAGGTGACGATCCAAGATCGGGGCCAATTCGTACCCAAGAGTGGTGACGACCGAGGATCGAGGTCAATTCTGACCTAACTCAGGTGACGATCCAAGACCGGGGCCAATTTTGAACCAAGAGTGGTGACGACCGAGGACCGATGTCAATTTTGACCTAATTCAGGTGATGATCCAAGACCGGGGCCAATTCTGACCCAAGAGTGGTGACGATCGAGGACCGAGGTCAATTCTGACCTAACTCAGGTGACGATCCAAGATCGGGGCCAATTCTGACCCAAGAGTGGATGAAGATTGGATTTTGATTCTATTGGAGAAAGAGCTTTGTGATTTTAATCTGAACTGGGGAGCTGATAGCTGGGGAAGCCTTTAGGAGACCTCGCAGGGGGAACAACCTATTTTGGTATTGTAAGAGAATTCCGCTGGGGGAAGTGATCAGGCGATCCTTAGAGATCCTCCGGAGCTTTGTCGGAAGGAGTTTCACTTGGTTTTTGAGGATTACACTGGGTAAATAAGGGGTTCCGCTCGAGGGAACGCAAAATTTTCTTGGTGAAAATGTTCAAAATCCATCCTGGGATTTTCAAGAATTTTTAGAGGATTTTTTGGGGCTTTTTGGTATTTTTTAGGAATTTCTGTACAAAAATTAAGGTGGGGTGCCGGTTGGCATGGTATGAGGGTTGCCATTCGGCAGTGGCACGAACTTGGGCTGCCTCGGGAAGGTGAGGAGTCAGTGTCGATCGGTATGGTAGGGGGAGGTGCCGATCGACATGGTGCTTAGCATCCTATAAAAAGGGGGCGAATCCCTTCATTTTTTCACAGCTTTTTTTGCTTTCTCTCTCTCTGCGATTCTTCTGCAAATTATTCTAGCAATTCGATCTTCAAGAAATGGCCGCCTTTGTGAGCACTGCAGTCCACAAGGAGTGGTTGATCGTTGATGACTGGGCAAATATGGAAAATAGACACATTTTTTCCATACGAGTGTGAAAGACTCCTATTATATTTTGTGTGTGTCATTTGTGTTTATATCTATATATGTGTACTTACAACTGTTAGTTATATCTTATGTATACATATTTGATATTTTTAATCTTTGCATTGATTTCTAATCCATCTATGCTTTAATTCATACTTGGTATCCATCTTATTGCATTCATTGTTGATGTCCTATGCTTAATAATTTATATATCATATTGGTATCATTTTATTTCACCCTAGTTGGTCTAAATTGTTATTTGTTGGATTAATTATAATTTTGTTGCCCATATGAATTAATGTTCTCTTCACTAAATGCACAATTACATGTCTTAGCTTGATTTCCCATTCTATTTATCCCTTGATTAATTTAGAGGGTGTATATGCTTTATTTGAGGGAGATAAGTCAACATTTGATTCTTTAAGCCTTTGTCTATTCTTGAACAAAAAGGGGGAGAATGATAGGGGGAGAAATGGTATCTAATCCTATTATTATCGTATCTTAGTTTAAGGGAGATTTATCTTAGGGGGAGACGTCTTTCTAAGTTGATCATACTTGATAAAGGGAGAGAATTAATTTAGGGGGAGTAGTTAACTTTACTTGCATTAACTATTTTGACACTCCCTATGCGTGTAATGTGTTTGCCTAAGTGTGCAGGAATTATTTTATAAATTGGAAACTTTCAACGGCAAAGATTGTTGATCCTTTGGGTTGTTTATGTCAAGCATTTTTTTTTTTATTTTGGGTGGGACTTTTTATTAGTCTAGTAGAGCTTGACGGCCCTTTAGGATTTTTGTTTTGGTTTTAGTCCCGGAATATCCAAAGAGGGAGATTTGTATGGACACAAATTTCCAATTGAGTCCTTTGTAGTTTTGGCTCAATTCCGGACAAAAACGTTTATGTCATAGGATAGTGTTCAAGTGTACCTACTCAAGCCTATGATGTGTTTAGTTGAAGACGCAGCGGTAAAAAGTATAAAGCCTCATCAAAAGTCGGGGTTTGTGTGCCTCGTTTCAACGTCATCAACAGTAGTTCCATGCTCCCAAGGTATGAATGCATTACATATATATATATATAGGAGCTTGGAACAAGTTTATTTGGGTGATAAGTTATTTAAAACTGTTGTTTTAATTTCAGAAAGATTTTATCAAACTTTAAAATTAAAGTATATAAAGTTTCTGGGCTAAAATCAAAATTTATGAATTTCTGGAAGTTCGTTCGATATGTCGTTCGAACGAGTTTTTCGTTCGAACATGTTTGCCAACGAGTTCCCAGAATAGGCCTTTGAAATGTCGTTCAAACGAACCTTATGTTCGAACGAGATATCCAACGAGATTTCTAACGAGTTCAATCTGGAACTTCGTTCGAAGTCTCGTTCGAACGAGACGCCAGACGAGAACTGTTATTGGCGGTTTTAAGCAGTTTTGTCCCACTTACCCACTTGTTTCTTAACTGATTTTTCTCCGACTTTATTATGTGTGGGAAACCATTTTTATAATTCATCTTTTTCATATCCTTCTAACTCCTAGAGAGTGATTTGAGAGAAAAATTATTTAAAGAAAAAGATCGTGTTTTGAGAGTTAATTTAAAAAGAGAAAATCATTT
This sequence comes from Sambucus nigra, assembly GCA_949130495.1. NCBI lineage: Eukaryota > Viridiplantae > Streptophyta > Magnoliopsida > Dipsacales > Adoxaceae > Sambucus > Sambucus nigra. Next base: position 557,354,057 of record OX422213.1, on the reverse strand, counting down.
ACCACTCTTGTCACACCCATAATTGTTTCTTCCAAGTTCATATATACATATAGTTTTCTTGGAGCATTTTGGCACCGGTTTATCTCTACATTTGTTTAAAGAGAAGTTTGGGTTTTCTTCTATATCCCTCAAAGAAGAAGAGTTCATTTTGCTGCGGCATTCTCATGTGGTAAAAGACACCACGTGTGGTTGACGGTGTACCTATTGTCCAATTGGTGAGTCCAAGATCGCGGTGGAGCTCTGTGGTTATCCGCTAAGAAGAGGTGGTTACAAGAAGACGCATCAAGGCTTGATAGGGTTCGAGTTGAGGAAGTAAGTCATCAGTTTTGTAAATGTAATTCCGTACTTAGTGGATTTGAGGCTAGGGCCGTTCGAGGTTGTTTCCCGTCTTGGGTTTTTCTTCGTACATCGCGGCGTAGTATGATTGATTTAATTTTATCTTGCATAATGACTTATAACTCATGCTTAGGATAATTCAAGATAAAAATGGTTTTAATTGTCACACTTAATTTAATTGGGTGCTAATTAAATTTTGGTAATTGTTTATTTAATTCAAGTCTATTGTTAAAACTGGTTTGGCCTAATTTAGAAATATTAATAAATATGACTTAGGCAAATTCTAGGACTTGGATTAATTAACTTGGTTTAAGTGAAATTAACATAAGTGTGTGTGTTAATTATTTTCACTCGGTTTAATTTTAATTTGTTAAGAAATTAAAATTCTGTTTTAAAGTTGAACCATCACCTTTTCGCTTCCGCATCGATTTCATAAAAAGGAAATATAATTTTATAAGAAATTAAAATTGGGGGCCCTCCGGGCGCGACTTCAGTGGTGGTTCGTCATCTCGCCGTCGGGGGAAGAGAGCACTTCGCAGGGGTGGAAGCTCTTAGTGAGAGAGAGAGAGAGAGAGAGAGAGAGAGAGAGAGAGAGGATGTGGGTTCGGACTGAGTCCCGTTGTTTTTGCTTTTTCTTTTTATTTCCTGCAAAATTGACAGGACACAAATATATGTGTAACACCCCGCCCGCCCGGGGAGAGTGAACGGAGCGCTAATGCGATAAAATAAATTCAAATCCACAAGTGACAAGGTATAGAGCATCTAAATAAACCCACAATAATATAAATCCACTAATCTCAATCTCTTCAATTACAACAAATCTCTCGAATTAAATACAACATCTAACTCGAAATAAAATACAAATCTCCAATGCTCTATACATCAAAATAATACAATCTTCTCAATTGTATTCTCGAATCTTCTTTCCAAAATAATCCACGCTAAAAATCATCCCAATCAAATCCAAAGCGCCCAAAATCCGCGCTAACCTGCCACTAAAAGAAAATATGGGGAAGTACACAATACGACATAAAGATGCTCAACAAATATATGTTAGCGATGAATAAAATGTAACAACACGAGTACGAATATTCAAATCAAATGCAAATCTCAATAGCATTTTATCAATAAATTTCTCAACAACACTTAAACCGGGTCACCGGGCCTCACCACATCCGTATATGCTTTATCAAGCCATAGCCCGGGAAACAGGAATTTTGGCGGGTGCCCAACATCCGTGCCATATTGAAATCTCATGACAACGTGCTCATCAACAATATAATGATACCACATGAATCAAAATAATTTCAACAATTATTTTCCAGATTTCAATGAATTTATCAATTCAAATATGAGTTCAATTAAAGAATAATTAAAAGAGAATGACACTCGCGAGATTTAAGGAGCATATTGTGTAAAACCCCATACCTCAAACCATGATGAGAAACCAATGATCACATCCTCAAGATCAACTCAAAAGATCTAAAAAAAGCTCCTCCAAGAACCTCCAACAAAATAGCCCAATAACACCTCTAATCTAAGGTTGGAACTCACAAATCTCAAGGGCTAATGTGTATATAAAAAGAAGAGGAATATAAAATATATTTGCTGCCAAAAAGTTATGCCAAAAGTAGGTTAAAAAGGGTTGCCCATGACTCCTTTTATAATGCAAAGAAATGAAGAGTTGGAATCCAAAAGACTCCTTTAAATAAGGCAAAGAAATGAATAGTTGGAAGTCAAAACAACTCCAAGAGTTAAAAACATTTAAAAATCATTTTAAAATCCGCTTTAACTCCGATTTCGAAACCGTTTGAAATTATCGCCTTTAAAAATAATAACCAACATATTTGAGCAATAAAAATAATTTTATCAAAAACTTTATTTTTCCTCCATATTTCCAGAAATTAATTAAAATTGCCCAAAATTACGCGGGTTGTTACACTTCCCCACTAACAATGGAATTTCTCCCTCGAAATTCGCCGAATGCCTAACTCTAAAAAATCAGGTTACTACACAAACTCCAAAAATAAATCACGTCTCCCAAAAATAAATTCTTCACCTCTAATTCCGAAACTTATCACGAATATCACCTAAAATTTGATATCTCCAAAAATTTCTAACCACGCAATGAACCCAAAACCCAAGCCCCGAGGGTTGCCGTATACCTAAGCTCTGATACCATTTGTAACACCCCGCCCGCCCGGGGAGAGCGAACGGAGCGCTAATGCGATAAAATAAATTCAAATCCACAAGTGACAAGGTATAGAGCATCTAAATAAACCCACAATAATATAAATCCACTAATCTCAATCTCTTCAATTACAACAAATCTCTCGAATTAAATACAACATCTAACTCGAAATAAAATACAAATCTCCAATGCTCTATACATCAAAATAATACAATCTTCTCAATTGTATTCTCGAATCTTCTTTCCAAAATAATCCACGCTAAAAATCATCCCAATCAAATCCAAAGCGCCCAAAATCCGCGCTAACCTGCCACTAAAAGAAAATATGGGGAAGTACACAATACGACATAAAGATGCTCAATAAATATATGTTAGCGATGAATAAAATGTAACAACACGAGTACGAATATTCAAATCAAATGCAAATCTCAATAGCATTTTATCAATAAATTTCTCAACAACACTTAAACCGGGTCACCAGGCCTCACTACATCCGTATATGCTTTATCAAGCCATAGCCCGGGAAACAGGAATTTTGGCGGGTGCCCAACATCCGTGCCATATTAAAATCTCATGACAACGTGCTCATCAACAATATAATGATACCACATGAATCAAAATAATTTCAACAATTATTTTTCAGATTTCAATGAATTTATCAATTCAAATATGAGTTCAATTAAAGAATAATTAAAAGAGAATGACACTCGCGAGATTTAAGGAGCATATTGTGTAAAACCCCATACCTCAAACCATGATGAGAAACCAATGATCACATCCTCAAGATCAACTCAAAAGATCTAAAAAAAGCTCCTCCAAGAACCTCCAACAAAATGGCCCAATAACACCTCTAATCTAAGGTTGGAACTCACAAATCTCAAGGGCTAATGTGTATATAAAAAGAAGAGGAATATAAAATATATTTGCTACCAAAAAGTTATGTCAAAAGTAGGTTAAAAAGGGTTGCCCACGACTCCTTTTATAATGCAAAGAAATGAAGAGTTGGAATCCAAAAGACTCCTTTAAATAAGGCAAAGAAATGAATAGTTGGAAGTCAAAACAACTCCAAGAGTTAAAAACATTTAAAAATCATTTTAAAATCCGCTTTAACTCCGATTTCGAAACCGTTTGAAATTCTCGCCTTTAAAAATAATAACCAACATATTTGAGCAATAAAAATAATTTTATCAAAAACTTTATTTTTCCTCCATATTTCCAGAAATTAATTAAAATAGCCCAAAATTACGCGGGTTGTTACACTTCCCCACTAACAATGGAATTTCGCCCTCGAAATTCGCCGAATGCCTAACTCTAAAAAATCAGGTTACCACACTAACTCCAAAAATAAATCACGTCTCCCAAAAATAAATTCCTCACCTCTAATTCCGAAACTTATCACGAATATCACCTAAAATTTGATATCTCCAAAAATTGCTAACCACGCAATGAACCCAAAACCCAAGCCCCGAGGGTTGCCGTATACCTAAGCTATGATACCATTTGTAACACCCGCCCGCCCGGGGAGAGCGAACGGAGCGCTAATGCGATAAAATAAATTCAAATCCAGAAGTGACAAGGTATAGAGCATCTAAATAAACCCACAATAATATAAATCCACTAATCTCAATCTCTTCAATTACAACAAATTTCTCGAATTAAATACAACATCTAACTCGAAATAAAATACAAATCTCCAATGCTCTATACATCAAAATAATACAATCTTCTCAATTATATTCTCGAATCTTCTTTCCAAAATAATCCACGCTAAAAATCATCCCAATCAAATCCAAAGCGCCCAAAATCCGCGCTAACTTGCCACTAAAAGAAAATATGGGGAAGTACACAATACGACATAAAGATGCTCAACAAATATATGTTAGCGATGAATAAAATGTAACAACACGAGTACGAATATTCAAATCAAATGCAAATCTCAATAGCATTTTATCAATAAATTTCTCAACAACACTTAAACCGGGTCACCAGGCCTCACCACATCCGTATATGCTTTATCAAGCCATAGCCCGAGAAACAGGAATTTTGGCGGGTGCCCAACATCCGTGCCATATTAAAATCTCATGACAACGTGCTCATCAACAATATAATGATACCACATGAATCAAAATAATTTCAACAATTATTTTCCAGATTTCAATGAATTTATCAATTCAAATATGAGTTCAATTAAAGAATAATTAAAAGAGAATGACACTCGCGAGATTTAAGGAGCATATTGTGTAAAACCCCATACCTCAAACCATGATGAGAAACCAATGATCACATCCTCAAGATCAACTCAAAAGATCTAAAAAAAGCTCCTCCAAGAACCTCCAACAAAATGGCCCAATAACACCTCTAATCTAAGGTTGGAACTCACAAATCTCAAGGGCTAATGTGTATATAAAAAGAAGAGGAATATAAAATATATTTGCTGCCAAAAAGTTATGCCAAAAGTAGGTTAAAAAGGGTTTCCCATGACTCCTTTTATAATGCAAAGAAATGAAGAGTTGGAATCCAAAAGACTCCTTTAAATAAAGCAAAGAAATGAATAGTTGGAAGTCAAAACAACTCCAAGAGTTAAAAACATATAAAAATCATTTTAAAATCCGCTTTAACTCAGATTTCAAAACCGTTTGAAATTCTCGCCTTTAAAAATAATAACCAACATATTTGAGCAATAAAAATAATTTTATCAAAAACTTTATTTTTCCTCCATATTTCCAGAAATTAATTAAAATAGCCCAAAATTACGCGGGTTGTTACAGTATGCAATGTAATGGAGTTTTTTATTATCCTATTAATGATGAATGAATGCATGCGTTTTTTTACTTTGCTACTGAGACCGTACAAAGGAATATTTTGGAATTTTTTGAAGGAAAGTTTTTAATTAAAAGGAGAAAATATATAAGGAGAAAAAGGGATTTTTGAAATTCTGTTGAGAATATCAATTTATTTTTATTGAGTTTTTTTTTATTTAACAAAAGAGGAAAAGGAACATTTCCAAAAATGGGAGGTTGCCGATCGGCAAGCACCCTGACCTGCCTATCGACAGTTCAGTCCATTCCATCAATTGAAAGATTTGAATGGTACCCTCTTCATCCTTTGGTACCTTGTGGGGTAGGATTCCTTCCGATTTCTGCAGGGATTATGTCCCTTGTGAGGGTTTTCAAGTATAAAAAGGGATGAGGGTGGAGTGTTTTCATCACACCTTTGCATTCTTACCTATTTGCCCATTATCTTTTAGCCTTGCAAGATGGCTCTCCCTGGTAGCTCCGAGTTTGCCAACTACCTCGAAGCCTTGGAAGCAATGTGCTCTTATAATGTCGACTACGATGCTTTCAACATGCGTCGAGTCTCCTTGTGGTGCAATCGGCCTCTTGAGTGGAACGTGCTGATGGCGGCGGTACAATTCTGGTACCCCAAAGACCATGTATTCCGCTTTGGGTTGAAAGAAGTTTGTCCTATCTACGAAGAATTTTTTGCCCTGTTGGGTGTAAATACCAGTGTTGCTGCGGCTTTGCCTGAATTTTTCCGTTCTCCCAGAGATTTGTTGGCCGGGCTTCTTCATATTTTGCCTTCGACGGCTAGATTATTAGTTGTTGGAGGAATGATCTCCGTCCCGGCGGTGTTGCAGTCCGTGTATTTACGAGAAGTAGGTGATGGTGGCTATGCTGGAGCCGTTATTCTGGGTCTGGTTTCCAAATTATTGCTGGTGACTGGGGGGGTACGAGTGGACCCACAACTTGCAGCCATTACCTCATGGATGTCATATCGCCGTAATCCTGCGGCGGTGATACTGGCAGAGACTCTGAATGGCCTGAAAGCCTGGAGAGAAGGCCCTTCTGACTTTTTGAGGGGTAGCCCTGTGATGTTGTTTATGTGGTTGTCTGAAAGATTTCGTTTGGCAACTCCTCCAGAGTATCCTTTGTCGTCCGTACCTAACTTCTTTTCACGCTACTTCATCAGCGTTGGCCTGTATGTTAAGAACTGGGAGAATTGGCTTGTGGAGCATGGGGCTCGTGGGCTGTATTGGTCAGTGCCTTGGTGGGGACAGTTGCATCCCGTTCTGGAGCTAGGAGAGTATTCACATGTGTGGCTGGTTGGTCTCAGACAGACCTCTTTTTATTTCCCTTAACGACTTTTGCGCCAATTTGGCTGGGCGCAGGTCGTGCCCCCTCGGACCTCAAATTTCTTTTCGGTAGAAGATTTAACTGAGCGCTTGCGTCTGTTGCTTGGATCTCTGTGGGAAAATGGGCGTCCGTCGACCCATCCCTCTCAGTCTGTCGGGGAGGTTTGGCATGTCCCCAAGGATTATATGAAGTGGTTGTGGAGGAAAGTAGTCAGCAAGATATTGGCAGTGGAGACTTGACAAAGATGGTTTGTTTTATCTAACAGCATGGAAGGGGGTGTTGTGGTCTTTTCAAATATGGTTAAGGCTCATCGGTCTATGGAATGTTTACGGCACTCTATTCAGGCAGGGGAAACTTGGGGACCTCAGGATGTCGATGATGAGGGTGCAGGCTCCTCTGGTAGTTGTGGGTAGGACTCTTGGAGAGTTTATTTATGTAATAGGGAATGGATGTGGGGATTTTATTTGGCTTTTTATGGTAGTAGGGGGAAGGGAGTTATCCGTTCCTTTTCTTATGTAATCCGTACTGTAATTTCTTATTAATGAAATAAACAAGTTTCTGATCATCCAGTTGTGCCTTTCGATGAATTTTTCATTTTGAATTATCTATACTGATCGCTAAGGCATACATAATCCTTTTGTTCAAATATTTTTAGAATGAACCACCGTTCTCGGAGGTAAGAAAAGAATAATATTTTATGAAAAAGAAAGGGTCGCACTCATGTGAGGTGCATGAGCTGCCTACGTTCCTCTGGGGTTTTTGAAAAAGTTTTTTTTATCCGTTTGAAAAAGTTTTTTTGTAGAGGATCAGGCCCACGTAGTTCTGGGTAGAGAGAAATGAAGAGTTTTTTTTTAGAATAGAAGAGGGATGAGAAGAGTCGTAGCGCACCGAGATTTCGAACTAGGGGTAGAACTTCTTGAGATGGTCCAGATTGACTGGACGAGCTATCTCTTCCCCATCTAGTTCAGTGAGCATGGCGGCACCGCCGGATAAGATTTTCTTCACAATGTAGGGGCCGCACCAATTGGGCTTGAACTTCCCTCTAGGGTCCCAGGTGGGTTCTATTATCTCCTTGAGGGCTAAGTCTCCCTCTCGGATACCTAGGTCCTTGACTCTCTTGTTGAACGATCGCGCTATTCGGTGATGGTACCCTTGTATGTGCTACAGTGCTTTTAACCTTATTTCATCTAGGAGGGCTAGCTCATCAAGATGGCTTTGGCAGCAGTCTTCTTCACTAACTTTGCTTTCGAGCATGACGCGTAGCGAGGGTATTTCTAGCTCCATAGGTAGGACTTCTTCCATGCCGTAGACCAGGGAGTAAGGGGTAGCCCCAGTAGAGGTTTGGATTAAGGTTCGATAGCCCCAGAGGGCGTATGGGATCCGATCGGCCCAATCCCTACAAATTTTGGTCATCTTGTTGATGATGGCTTTGAGGTTCTTGTTGGCGGCTTCAACTGCACCATTGGTCTGAGGTCGGTAGGGAGAAGATTTATGACTCTGAATCCCATACTCGTTGACTACTTCTGTGACTTCTGCTTTGAAATGCAACCCGTTATCTGATACCAGCTCGTGCGGGACCCCATATTAACAGATGATATTTTTCTTGAGGAATTTGGCCACTTTCTCGGCGTTCAATACTGCGTATGACTCAGCTTCGACCTATTTGATGAAGTAATCGATGGCGACTGGGATGAACTCATATCCGTTTGAAGCCTTTGGTGTAACCTTCCCTATGATGTCGATACCCCAGGTGGAGAACGGCCAGGGAGAGGTCATGATGTATAACTCTTGCGGAGGCAAGTGTTGAATATTGGAGAATTATTGGTATTTGAGGCATCTCTGGACATAGGCGGTGCAATCCTGGATCATGGTGGTCCAGTAGTAGCCCTATCGAATGATCTTCTTGGCGAGCATGTGGTCATTCATGTGGGGTTTGCATTCCCCGCTGTGGATTTTCTGCATTATTTTCTCAATCTCAGTCCCAGCAATACAGTGTAGATGAGTTCCATCGAAGTTCCTTTTGAGTAGGGCTTTATGACAGATGATGTACTGGGCGACCAGTTTTCGAAGAGTTATTCGATCTTTCTTGTTGGAACCCTCGGGATACCTACCATATTTGAGGAGGCACCAGATATCATAGTACCAGCAATCGGCTAGTTCAGGATCTTCGGTGGAGACAAGCTCAATATTATAGCAATGGGTCGGTTTGTCTTGCTTTTGAACTTGGAAGGGGGTCATTGTTATTCCCTCGGGCATATCGACCATGGAGGCCAAGGTAGAGAGAGCATCGACTAGGTTATTCTTTGCTCGGGGTAGGTAATGGAAGGTGATATCTCAAAAATGGGAGGCTAACTCTTCTAATTGGACATGAAAGGGTTGGAGCTTTTCGTCATTGACTTTCCACTTTCTGAGCACTTGACCGATGATAAGGGCAGAATCCCCGTAGACATCAAGGTATTGAATACCTTTCTTGAGGGAGACTTTGAGGTCCACTGTGCATGCCTCGTATTCCGTCATGTTGTTGGTGCAAGGGAAATCCAATTTAATGGCAATGGGAGTGTGGGAGTCATCTGGGGCGATCAGGATTATCCCAATGCCATATCCCTTTTTGTTGGCAGCGCCGTCAAAGAACATTTTCCATCGAAGGTGATCTTGAGTGGTGCAGAGGATATTTTTATCTGGGAATTAGGAGATCCGAACATCTGCTTCGTCTATGGGGTAATCGGCGAGGTAGTTAGAGATAGATCTTCCTTTAACAACATTCTGTGTGATGTACACGATATCGAACTCAGTTAGGAGCATCAACCATCGGGCCATTCGACTGGATAAGGAGGGTTTCTCAAGCAGATATTTGACGGGAACCATTCATAATACGAGTTTGATGGGGAAGGCGAGCATGTAGTCTCGCAACTTTTAGGTGACTAAGACAAGTGCGACACATGCCTTTTCTAAAGCAGTGTAGTTGACTTCGTACCCGACCAATTTGTGACTGGCATAATAGATGGATCTTTCTTTATGGGAGTCTTCAAGATATTGGGCTAGCAAATCCCCAGCTACAGTGTCGGTTATGGTTAGGTATAGGAGCAAAGGGAGACCAAAATGCGGTGGCATGAGAACTGGAGGTTGGGTCAAGTATTGTTTGATTCGATCAAAAGCTTCTTGGCAGGCCTCATTCCAAACCTTGGTTGAATCCTTTCGGAGGATCTTGAAGATTGGTTCACAGATGGAGGTTAGCTGGCTGATGATCCGACTGATATATTGTAATTTCCCAAGAAAACCTCGGACTTCTTTCTCAGTTCGTGGCGGTGGCATCTCAAGTATGGCCTTCAGCTTTGCAGGATCTGCTTCTATCCCCTTTTCGCTGACCATGAATCCCAAGAGTTTTCCCTTTGCAATGACGAAGACAGACTTCTGTGGATTAAGTCACATCTGATACTGTCGCAGTCGTTCGAAGAACTTACGAAGAGCGAGAACATGACCTTTTCTAGTTTCGAACTTGATAATCATATCATCCACATAAACCTCGACCTCTTTGTGAATCAAATCGTGCAGGATGGTTGTGGCAACCCTTTGGTAGGTAGCCCCAGCATTCTTGAGACCGAATGGCATAACGGTGTAGCAAAAGGTTCCCCATGGGGTGATGAATGCGGTTTTTTCTTGGTGGTCTGGGTGCATCTTGATTTGGTTGTATCCGGCAAACCCGTCAACGAATGACTTGAGAGCATGACTGGCTGTGTTGTCCACGATCATGTCGATATTGGGTAGCGGATAATCATCCTTTGGAGAAGCTTTGTTTAAATCTCGGTAGTCCACACACATTCGAACCTTTCCTCCTGATTTTGGCACAGGTACAATATTGGCTAGCCATGTGGGATATTTGATCACCCGAAGAAACCGACGTTCAACTGTTTGACCACCTCTTCTTTGACCTTGAGCGACCATTCGGTGTAGAGCTTTCTCAATTTTTATTTAAATGGCTTGTAATTTGGGAGAGTGGGGATCTCGTGTTGAGCTATTTCAGGATCAATGTTGGGCATATCATCATAGGACCATGCGAAGACATCCACGAACTCCTTCAGCAATTATTCAAGTTGTGCGTGACCATGCTCGTCAAGGGTGGCCCCTATCCTAATCTCGCGCAGTTGGCTACTAGAACCGAGATTAATAATAACAGTCTCTTCTTCATTAACTTGAACGCAGTTATGTTGTTTATTATTAACCTTATTTAGATCAGTTAAGAATAGTTCATTTGCAAAATTATCATCATAAAAAGTTTGATTAGAATCCAAGCAGTTAATGTAAGGCCTAACAAGATACTTAAAATCTTCGTTTATTTCATTGATAGGAAAAACAACATTTAGAACCTCATCAAAAGAGGTCTCGATTACATTTGAGCAAGGATAGACAACATAAGAAGAAATAGGGTAGACATTTGGGTTAGTGGAGATTTCAAGAGGTAGAACTGGCGCAGCATGCCAGTTGAGGAGGGGAGTATCAACAACTTTAATCAGATGGGATGGATCCATTGATGTAGAGCCTGAATGAACCATGCAGAGTGCCAGCCCCAGTATCTACAAGTTAAAGGAATCTTCGGAATCACTTTCTCAGTCTCTTCGGTATCTTTGATGAGCGGTTGTACATGGTGTGGGAAAATTTCGACCCCTCGGTGGCTATCTTGGAAAAAGATCTCCATTCCCGGCCTCATCTTCTTGTCTATGTGGTCATACCATGGTTCTGGAAAACCGTAAAAGGGGAAGTCCTCTCCTTCTTTGATGAATCGTCCATTTAAGGAGTCTTTTGAGATAGTTCGGATGCAGTCTAATATTCTCTTTGGTCGAGACCGGCGGATCATTCTGAGCTCTTGTTCTGATGGTTGATACCCTAAGCCTCAAGGAGGGAAATATTTCTTCAGTTCGATGGGCTCAAGTATCCCTTGCTGCCTTTGCCCTAGCCCCAGTCCGGTCATGAAGTGCATGTTTCTGAACATCTGAATCACATTAACATTGCCATGAGGGTCATATTCTGGACAAACCCTTTCTTTAAAATCGTCCCCTGTCGGGAGTAGGCGTGGCTCGACTCGAAATCCTGATAGGAGCATATCACTTGATCCGTGTTGTATCTCAAGAATTGGACTGCTGGTGCTTGCACCCTCGACATTTCCGTCATTGCCCAAAATGGTGATGACTCGCCCATCGGCGAAGAACTTTAATTTCTGATGGAGTGAGGAAGAGACACCCTTGATATTGTGGAGCCAGGGGTGTCCGAGCAACAAGTTGAAACAAGCTGGGATGTCTATGACTTGGAATTCAACGACAGGTTTTATAGGGCCAACCCCTATTACAAGTTTTATGGAGCCCATCACCTCTCGGCGGGTATTATTGTAGGCACGCACAGCGGCGAAGGTTGGAGCAAGGTCGCTTTCTTTCAGGACTAAACACTTGAAGGATCTCAGAGGGCAAACGTTCAAGGCGGATCCATTATCGACAAGGGAGAGTGGCACGACCTTCCCCATAACTTCGACGGAGATATTGAGTGCATGATTATGATTTGGCCCAATTCTGGGGATTTCTTCTTTAGAAAATGATAGCATTCGGGTAGAGGTCAGGGATCTGACCAGATTTACCGCTTCTTCTGGTGTGGTAGAGGGAGGAACTATGGGTCCAGTGAGTAATTTGATTAAAGCATTCTGTGCAGCTAAGAGGACATGAAAAGCCCTCATAGAGTGATGTTATCTTGGGTTTTCTTCAGTTGGTCGAGGATCTTGCTCTCCTCGATGGTCATCTCTGGCATAGGAAGGTTTTCAACGACCCTCCCTTTGTTATTTGCTGGTAGTGAGCTTGAAACCTAGTAATGTCTCCCAGATCTGGTCATGTGATTTACTAAAGAAGGAAAGAACATGAACCCCATTTCCTCGTTAATCTCAGGTTGTTCTACCACCCTGTTTATTTCTCCAAGGAGTTCTTCAAATGAGATCATCCCACATATGTTGGCCATTGGGCCAGTTCTTCCTAAATCTCTTTGTTCACTCGAATCTTCGAATTCTTCCCCCACCCGGAGTTAACAATTCTCTCTTTCCATGTAAAGTCGATGCATTCCACAACCTCAACGAATTCTTCATACAAGTTCTCCCATTCTTTGGGGATATGTGTGATTGAAGGGACTAAGAGCCCTTGTAGCCTCAAAGTGTCAAGTAACCCAGTGATACTGCAAATGCTATTGGTTCGCTTGAATAATTCTGCCATAGTCTGGACAACATCATCTAAGCTGACTTCATCGGTTGGTACCACCCACTTGTCTGAATCTCGGGCCCATTTCTGTGCTTCCAAGAACAGTGTACTAAATTTCTGGCAATCGATGACCATCTTTGAGGGCAATTTCAGCCCGAACTCTAGGAGTTGGTTTAACGCCTCTGACAATTCCATACTTCCATTTTCAGAACGGGTACGGACAGCGATGCATGCTCTGGTAAGGAGTGAGAGTGCCTGATCAGTGAGGCTAGTAGGGTGTAGGAGGAAATATGGGCAAATTTGAAGATGTTTAGGAGAGTATATGGGTGTGATTTGAAGTAAGGGATCGAAATCTGGGTTTTCTTCCAAGAAGATGGCATTGGTGTGATTTGGGACTAGATTGTGAGTAGTGTTTGGCTTAGGATTGGCTGGTGGGGTGATGGTACCCCGGTCAATGAGATCTTGGATTATGTTTCGAAGGTGAAAGCAATGGTGGTGGTATGGCCAGCAGTTTGGTTAAAGGCGCAATGAGCATCGGTCTTGAAGTTTCTTGGGAGTGGATTTGGCAATGGTCATGGATCCAAGGGTTTGATGAGCTTTCGACTTAACAGGGCTTGGTAAACTTTGGAGAGGGGAGCATAGAGTTCAGTGTATTCCCTTTGGATGGGGGCAGGGCGGCTTTCTGGTGCCCATGATGTGGTTGGTTTAGAGATGTTATTGATGATTGAGACTGTAGCACTGGCAGGCTTGTCATACTTTCTAGGGGTGAATTATTCGGACACCTTCTTCGATTCAACCTCTGTTTTAACGAGACTTTCCTAGATTTCCACTTCAGCCTCTCTGAGAGCTCGAAAGTGGGGATAGTATTATCCTCCCATCATCGCTCAGACATGGGGCAAGAAGTTCTTCTTCACTATGTTGACCTGCTCTTCCTCGGATGGCCGATTAGTCATGGCAGCGGCTTGATCCCTTCATCGGGTTATGAAGTTACTGACCGATTCTCCATGATTATGTTTGAGCAGCTCTAAATCACGACGGGTGACCTCAAGCTCTTCGTTGTATTTGTACTGCGACATGAGTTCTCGGTCTACATCCTCCCAACTACGGATTCTAGATTCCTCAAGAGATAAAAACCATCGAAGGGCACTATCCTTCAAAGTTTGCTGGAATAATTGGGCCATCACTTCTTCAGAAGCCCCTAGTAGAGTCATAGAACGGTGGTAACTGCGAAGATGAACAATTGGGGGGACACTCCCTCCGAACTTCTCGATATTTGGCATTTTGAACTTCTCGGGTAACCTCTCTTTATGATAAGGAGACATGTGGGTGTAGTCCATGTAATTACCAGAGATCCTGACTTGGTCAAACTTCTTGGTGAGCATCTTAAGATCCTCTTTGACTTTATTCAACTCCTCCTCCTTTGGATCAGCGACCACAGGCAAGTTGGCCATTGGAAGCTGGGAGGGCAACGACCCATTAGCAGGAGGGGCACGTGGAGCGTGCTGATATTCTTCAGGAACCCAGATAGGCTCGGGTGGACCCATAGCAAGAGGGAATAGGGCCTCGGGCTCTTGAGGAATAAGAACCTGGTTTCGTTGCATCTCTCGAACCTCGGTTTGGAGGTTGTCAATCTCGGACACGAGCTAAGCTAGGACTGTTATCAGATACGGCTGCATGACTGGTACTTGATCTGTATTCTCCATGGAAAATGGATGGATTCCGGACTCGGAAGAAGTAGTAGAGGAATGGATGTAACTCTGGGGTGATTTGACTGAAGACCGAAGCCAGTAGGGAGCCAATCCAAGGGCTTGCGATCGACCTGAGAAGGCGTAGGATGAGATTTATTTTTAAAAAAGGAAGAACTATTTTTGGATTTTTGATAAAGAAGGGAGAAATGTTTTTGGATTTTTGATATATAAGGGAGAAATGTTTTTGGATTTTTAATAAAGAAGGGAGAAATGTTTTTGGATACGGGACTTAGCATGATTATTATGATTATTATGTTCTCACTTGTATTTAATTCTCCTAAATGCAATGCCGAACGGGACCCGAGCCTGGAAAAGTGGGGTTCTTAATACATGCGAAGTTACGGTTGGACTTGTAACCAGGCTCACGGACAGGGTCCTATTTTAAAAATGCTCAAAAATTTGGGCGGCAGGGCGACCCGAAATTTTAACAGAGTTTTGAGTTGAAACCGGCAATTTAAAGTGCGTGTCCTAGGTTTGACACCTATATGCGGGTATGCAGTTGGTTGGGTGAATCGGCATGGGTTCCCCCTTTGGCGTGACTTCCACGATATACGTCTTGCTCTTGTGGTCAATTGATACGCGTGGACAAGCCATTTGATATACCTGAATGTACGTGAATTGCCTCACCATATACCTCACGGGGACGGTACGTGCGAGAGCGAATTCGATATACTCAACGTACATGAACGAATTCCCTGCGATATACCTCCCATCATGACTTTGATCAAGCGGTACGATGCGGGGGAACCGTTTGATGTACGTCGAAGGTACTTGGCCAATGGAAGGTGAGAGTCATATCGCTTAGGCTAACTGCGACCTACCGGACCAGCGCCCATCATGAAGTGACCCTCCAGTTACTGGGTAAAATTCGGTCAATAGCAATGCTCTTTGGTGATGTTGTGTGAATCATGCATGATTACCTTATTAGTATCTTATGATGATAATTCCTTTCTTGATTATGACAAACAGGGAGAAAAGTACAAATACCCCAAAAGGTACACCAATTATGGATAGGTGATGCGTGCAACATGGGGATATATGTGATCCTAGGTGCACGTGGTGTGAGGTGTACACGGAGAATTTTCTACAAGTGTGTGAATATAAGCATAAGCATAGGATACACATGGAAAAGGGGAACATTCCGATATGGGGGGAAACATAAACAAATATAGCATCTATGTAAATAGAGTGAAGCCCTCAAAATAAACACATATCCCCAGCAGAGTCGCCACTGTGGCCATCCCCGATCCCTACCGCGGAGGAAGAGGATCCTTTGGGTCCCGCACGTCCCTCTTGGGAGCACGCTTCGACCGGCGTCGTTTGGGATGTGATGTAAAAATATAGAGAGATTCAGAGTCGCCAGTCTATTTTACTTAAAACGGACAAAAGAAAAAAAAGGGGAAGCCACCCCGAAGGATGACATCTAAAGACATACTGGTGCGTGCGAAACCAAATGATTCGAGAAGGGTTCGGAGCTTAGTTATGAAATGGGAAGGTGTTAGGCATCCATTCCTCCCTTTCAGTCTCTCATGGATATTTGCTATTTTCCTTTATATTTCCCCCCGTGATATGTGTGCATGTGTATATATAGAATGGAGGTAGGAATCCTCGACTTGTATCATGGAAAAGATAAAGCGAGTCATTCGTAGGAAGGTATAAGAATAATATTAGAAAATAAGATTTACGTGATTACCCTTACGTTGATCGTTATAATGGAACGATAACACATATGGGGTAAGACGTCACTAAGAACAAGTATATAGAATATAAGGAAACTGGATTTAGGGAAGATAGAAAATAAGAGAAAAAGTGGGAAAAAGGACTCGAATCTCGGGTTTTACCCCGAGACGCCTACGTAGCCAATAAAGGCATCAAAGTCCACGTAGTTCGCATACAAAATGAGGGGTTGGGTTTATCCCATAAATCCAAATGGGGATCTCTTATTTGTGAATGTGTGTGTAGAAGAAGTGTTTTAGTTGTGAGAAAAGTGTGGAAAAAGTGTGAGAATCCCTATTTGGAATTTATGAGCAAACACTCTTTTTCTTATTTTTTTGGGTTTTTATTTATATGAAAATATGAGATGTGCAATAATACTAAATAAAAAGTATATTTAGGACGTGTGAGATGAGATAATAAAAGTGCTAAGTAAGAAAATAAATTATTGGGAATTTAAGAGAATTTACGAGAGAGTTTGAGAAAGTTGGACCTTCTTGAAGATCTTGAGCTTGATCTTGAATGTTGGAGAGCAGCCCTTGCACTTGGAGGATGATGGAGAGTGACTAATTTACCAAGTTTGATGAAAAGTGGAAGTAAAAAA
Source organism: Sambucus nigra (assembly GCA_949130495.1). Lineage (NCBI taxonomy): Eukaryota > Viridiplantae > Streptophyta > Magnoliopsida > Dipsacales > Adoxaceae > Sambucus > Sambucus nigra. The sequence continues at coordinate 557,337,105 of OX422213.1, read as the reverse complement.
GGGATTTGGAAGTTGAAATCACGCTGCCTTCGAGAGAGGTTTTTGGGATTCACTGAGAGAGATTTTTTATCAGATCTGGGATCTCCTTACAAATGAGGTGAAGGCCTCATTTTTATAAGCTCAGGTCAGTTACGATCGGCATAGACCCCTTCCTGCCTATCGGCACCTGCCTACCGATAGGCAGGGTCTGGAACCTGCCATTTGGCAGTGCGCTTCTGGCTTTTTCGGAAAATCGGCCGCCGAGGGCAAACCATTGGTCAGAATCGTGCACGGGGCATACCATTGGAAAGGTAATTCAGATACCTTCGAAAGTCCTTGGGACAACTCCGGGGTTCGAGAGTTGACTTTGGGTCAAATATGGCTCGAAAGATTTTGTCCGTCCATTAGACGTGGAATCGTTCGGACGCAAAGGGATCATTCGTCCGCATGGTAAGTCCGAATCGCGCACGGGGTAGACCGTTGGAAATTTTAGGAGATGTACTTGGACATTCCAAAGAGTTTGACCCGGTTTGGAGAGTTGACTTTAGTCAACCATGCCCGGGAAGCATTCGGTGACCTATCGGAGTCAAACGGATCGTTCGTTTGCATGGAAAGTCAGAATCGCGCACGGGACGGACCGTTGGAAAGGGTATTCAGTGCCCTTAGAAGATTCATTCAGACTCGGTCGAGCTGAAGAGTTAACATAGGTCAAATAGAGACCGGGAGCGCCCGGTGGCCTCGGGGTCAGGTTTCGGACGCAAACGGATCGTTTGTCCGCATGGTAAGTCGGAATCGCTCACGGGGCAGACCGTTGGAAAGGGTATTCAGTGCCCTTCAAAGATTCACCCTCTATTTAGGATCCCCTAATATTTATCTCTAAAAGTAATTCTTCTCCAATCCTTTTAGTCCAAGAAAAATTTCTCAAATTTACGTGTCATAAACGAACTGAATCGATGGCCAGATGGCCCCAAAAATGAACCGGTCTGATAATCCAAACTGAATCACATTTCATCGGTTCGACGTGTTCAGTTCGGGAGTTCGTCTTCTTCTCCAACACCAAAATTTATGGTTTCTTACATCACCAACCATCACTATAAACATCTAAACACTTATTTTTAACCAACACATCAATTTATTCTTGGGATTCCTCAATTGAACTAATATTTAAACCCTAACTTAGTTAAACCCTCAATTTTATTAAACTCTTCCAATTTCTCACCAAAATTTACAGCATAAACATGGATTTAAACTCAGATTTCATTTGGAGTTGTTATTACCTCAATTTATATAAAATTATTTTTGAAAAACTCATTTTGATTCAAGAATCCCACCCCAAAACCATATAGTTTTCACCAACTATAATATGAATTATAAACACACATAAATAGTTAAATCAAGTTAAACACTTGCCTCGTTGGATAAATCCGACGACCTCGTGTCGTGATCCGCCCGAGCTTGGCCGGAAATCTCTTCTTCTTCCTCCTTTTCTTCTACAGGAATATTGATTTTTTCGGCATAAATTAAATGATGAGAAAAGCACTAAAAATGTTGGTAACACTATTTGCGGCACTTTTGACGGAATTTCCACAAGTGCGGTGATAGCCAATGTGATAAAAGAACAACGACATATTAAAAAATGTCGCGAAGAGTTAATGGCACTTTTGGCGGCATTTCCACAAGTGCGGTGGCCAATGTGGTAAAAGAACAACGGTATTTTAAAAAATGTCGCAAAAAATTAGCGGCATTTTTAGCAGCATTACTTACGTTGTTGCAAAAAAACTCCTGGGAACATTTATATTAATGCTGGTAATAACCTTTTAGTGGCATTAAAAAAATGTTAGATAATAACCTTTTGCAACACCTATTAAATGTTCAACACACTTTTGGCGGCACTAAAAAAATATCGAGAATGATAATAGCGGCATTAAACAAAATGTAGATATTATTTTGCAATATATGATTGGGAACAAGTGTTAAAAAAATTATTTATAAGAAGTATTGTATTTATGTGCAAATACATTACCATAACATTAAATTAAGAGGGCAGTAATTAAATTAAAACTTCATTTAATTAAAACCAATAGCATTCATCGTAAATAAACATTATTGTCCTTGGAACAATTATACATCCACAAAATAAAATGTATCACATGAAGCGAAACAAATTTTTATATAATGTACGATCCTTCTTCATCAAAGTCAAACATCCTCTTCGACCTACAAATAAAAAAGTCAATCATTAGTCATTGATACTTATTCTTCAATATTTTAATTAAAAAATTAAAATTAAAAATTAGTACATTACCAATATGCCACGCTACAATAGAATGATATGCATCTCCAATTGTGGACTTGTTTTCATAAGGTCTAGGTAATGATTCATTTGTTACAAATATTTTCTCAATATATACTTCCCAAAAGTCTTCACCCAGTGGCGTACCCCTACTTTTGTTGAAGGGTCCTTGATCACAATGAATCACGTGCCACAACCACTTTTGGAAGTCCGAAAGTAATAAGGTCTACAATTTTAGGAAGTGCATTATTTAAGACCATTTGTCATGGTTGATGGTGCTTCTTCTTCTTCTTTGATTGTTATTTCTACAAACAATATGAATATGTCATCAACCATATATTTTTAAAAGAAAATCGACTGAGTTTTATTTGTTTTTAAGACATCCCAATAAGTTTAAGACTATATACAAACAAATAAATCAACAACCCAATGTCAAGTATACATAAACTTCCCAAGAAAGCGCAGATATATTGTGCCCTTTCAAATCCTTTAAATTAGTAACATACCTGAATTGAAGTAGCATTCGTTTGTTCACTAATATGAGCAACAGTCTCGGGGGCAGCCAAGTGTTGAGAATTTGCAATCTAAAAAAATGAATTATTTCAGTCATGAAAACGTAAAGTTTAAATTATGATTTTAAAAAGTAGTTATCTACTTACTTGTTGAGATGGAGCTAAATGGTGATTTGATTGTGGTACCACTACAGGTTGAAATTGGTTGGTTTCTTCTAATTGTCGCTCGGGTTGCAAAATAGACCTATATGATGGTATGTTTTGTTCATTGGAGGATTGAGGAAACTTTTAATAGCATAATTTAATATTAGAGCATACTTACATATATATATATATATATATATATATATATACATATACATGCACACGTTAATTAAGCACAAAAGATAAAAGTGTGTACTTATTAGCCTATTTGGATACACGAGAATTCATTACAATCTTACGAAAGTTGATCTACTTTTTGCCTCATTTTTGACTGAAATGAAACGATTCTTATTATATAAAATAAAAATTAAAATACAAATGCAAATTATGTCAAGAGTCTAAGGCAGGGAAACATGTAACATGTAGAAAAGTTAAATTGTGCATAAATATAATGAACAACTGTATAATGCAAGGCGTAAGTTAAGTACGCTGTCGAAATGATACATTTAAAATAAATTAATTTCAATACGTATTATAATTGAAGTTGAGATGCTAAAATAACAGCTATGTTACTATTGGTTGTCGCAAATAAATTATGCCTTTTGTACGACTTTGAATGTATAGAAAAGCACTTGCACCACAATATCTACACATAGTAGGTGATGGTAGTTGAAAACACTGGAAAAGTTACGTCTCTTAGACATTTCTAGCAATATTGTGAAGTTTTCAATGTTGTGAACCATTAGTCTTCCCATTTTCTGTTCATCCACATCAACGTCCATTGAATGTTTATCTAATGAAGAATTTGACCTCCCCATGCCTAGTCCAACTTTAGATAGAACTGCATAGAACTCCAAGATAGCCCCCAACCCCATGCCAACTTCACTAAAATATTCTCCATGGCTTTCTCAGCAGATTCCAGAATGCCACTATTTGAACCTTACTGCTACTAAAGCCGATATAATGCCAGAGACAGACCAAAGCAGAAGAATAGACTCTTTCTCACACTATTGGGAAAAATCCCTTCACTATGTCACCTTCAAATGCTCAGCCTCACTTGGAGATGAGATGCCAGCTTCTGACTAAGAAGCTTGTCAGTCTACAATGACAACAAAATATTATATTGATATAGAGTGGTAAGACTGTTGCCACTCGAAAACCACTTTACCAGTTCAATCCCTGGAAAAGATCACGCCAAAATATCTAAAATTTTATGTTGAAGAACAACTTTTAGCTATTTTCTCTCGCCACCAAGGTTGATTTGGTTGCCAAGACACTGGGAGTTGGCATAACATGAGAAAATTAACAAACATGAAAACTAAATACTAACAATGTGAGATGGAAATTAGCAAACATATAAACTAGGACCACTTTCCGTTTAGTTGTCCTATTTATTTTCCTATAAATTTTTTCACGTTGCAATGTGAGATGAATTCTAAAAAGGAAACTAAAGAAAAAATGGAAAATCAATAAAAGGAATGAGATATAAATGGTATGGTAATCAGTGTTATTAAGTTCCCCACCCTATAGTATAAAATTGAAAAAATATTTACATAATTTTAAAAAGTACTCAGTAGTAGGGATACAACAATAAATGACTAAAACCTTCCATTTCAAGAGGCACTAATAAAATCGACAAGTCAGCAATATTGGATCATATAGAGGCAATGGTCCGAAGAAGCTATGTAAAATGTTATTTGTAGTTACATATTTTTGTATTTAGAATATAAGTGAATAGTAATTATAGTAATTTGGGTAAAGATTATAGGTTACTAATATTTTTATCTTTAGTTATTAGGATTTAGGAAGAATTTATCAATTAAAATTAAATTTTACTCTATATTTTGAATTAGGTATGTCATCTTGTAAATAAGGTTGTAATCTTTTTTTTTTTGCACAACAAAATTATGATTTGAGTTAGATATTGTGGGCATCTATCTTCTTCCTGTTTCTTTTTTCTAACTCCAATCTTATTCTTACACCGCATCAATTTTAGTAACAGAGCCGAAATATTGCTATATTTTAGTAACAAAGGGGGGTAATGTAACTTCTTTTTATTATTTGCCCCCTGAGATATTGCTATATTTAGATATATCCCCCCGCATTTCAATTAATTAGACTTAGCCCCCTATGCATAAGGTACAAGCATAGGGGGTTGTTCTGTGGTTATTCTTCGGAACACAAAACGTGGAGGGATTGATGGGAAGTATTGAGAAAGTTAAGGAGAGAGAGTAAGTGGAGAGAAATCTCTCTGACTTCATCTATAATCTGTCGTAGAATGCATGAAATGAGAAAATAGGTCACTGATTTCTTCCACATAATTATCATACAAATCACAATAGGATTTCTCAAACCAAATTTAATCACATCGTTGTCAACAAGACTTGGTAAGAGTTTACCCAGGATGAACATTTAAGTTCGTATGTAAATGTAGCTATAATAATCGATATGAACCCATTCTTTTTAATATTGATCATTTGCCATGAAAGGACTGGTTAAACATCATTACGATGTCAAAGACAAACCAACAAAATTAGGATTTCAATCACAAAAATATATGAAACAACTACATGATAAAGTTATAACTAAATTAGACTATTGTTATTAAAGGAATTTTTACACCCATTGTGATAAAGCTTTTGGAATCAATAAATATAATAATCATGTATCCAAAAGTCAAACAATACATATGGTAATAGTTAAATCCGCATGATGAACATGCGATGCAAGCTAGTGAAAAATTTTGGTCATTTGTAGATTTTTGTAGTTGCTTTTCTATTAAAGTTGATCGATGCAGACTAATACATGAAACATATTTTGTAGTTAAAAAATAACATTTTCCATATCTTTAATTTTCTATAAAAAATTTCTTCACTAAACACATGACAATTTAAGGCTATGTCAAGAAACAAATGAACGAAACTCACCTACACATATTTAAACAAAGGAATAATCATTGTAGTGCCATATGAACTTTTCAAGATCCACATCTACAAAGTTAACAAACTACATTTACAACCCAAATAGAACATGAAATCCTTTAAATAAAGTAATGTCACACAATAATAGTAAAAAAAATTATTTTGAGCTTTTTTTTATATAGTACTACTGAAATATTTAAAAACCATAAAAAATATATGCCCAAAAATGTTTTTTTTACTATTTTAAAAAAATGGACCTCATTCAGGGACCTCAAACTGGGGGAGGATATCCTCTCTCTCTCTCTCTCTCTCTCTCTCTCTCTCTCTCTCTCTCTTTATATATATATATATATATATATATATATATATATATATATATATATATATATATGTGTGTGTGTGTGTGTGTGTGTGTGTGTGTGTGTGTGTGTGTGATTTATCAAGAAAGTATCACTTGGAACTCCAAACCATCTAAAGACTAGTGTTTTTCATTGCAAACTGCACACCGATAGAAACATTAAACAACGAATTGTTACATAAATGCCTACGTTAAATGTCTCAACAATCGACATTAATAAGACTGCATATAGAAGCTATCCCAAAACATAATTTGATTTACAACATATTATGACGCGTGAAATCTAAATATTTAAGAAGAAAGGCCCACATGATTCAGTCGTCATGTTTCACGTTGTAGAAGAAAAAACCCTAGAGAAGAGAAATTACAACAACAGAGGTGGAAATTGCAGTAGCGGCTATTAAGAAGTGCGTGAGTGAATTGTAGTTCGATTTTTGTATTCCATCAATTGCAACTGAGAAAATAGAAAATTGGTAATACTAAGAAGGGCGTGAGGGATTACGGTAATTTTTGTATTCCAGAAACTGGAAATTCTAGAAAAGTGGTAGGAGTGAATAGTCTCTCCGGGAAAGAGAGAGAAAAGAGACCCTGTGAAGTTGGGAGGGACAAAGATGGAGATAGGTTTCCAACGTGTAGCCCACTAAATCATCAAAAAGAATAAGAGCCCGCGAAATAAAGACCCGCCAATTTACATAAAAATTCATTCAAATTTTATAATTATCCGCAAAAAGTTCTAATATGTCGTAAATTTACGACACTTTTTTCGGCATGACTTTTAAATTATCGCAAATTTTTGACACTCAAATAAAAATGACGTAATTTTTCAACACTTATAAATAAATGCCGGTAAAAGTTCTTTTGTCGACATTTAAAAATAATGCCGAGAAATAAGTGTCGGGAAAGATCCTTTTTCTTGTATTTTTTCTTCTTCTTTGTTTCCTTCTTTCTTTTCTTTTCTTCTTTTCTCTTTCTCTCATGGCTTATAAGACAGAAATAAGGGTTCTCCACTTATTAAACCCAAAATTGACTCTTATACTCAATTGCGAGTCCCTACTTATCCAAAAAGCCTTCGGAATCCAAACACTACCCCCGGGTACTTCATTTTGATTATTTCGGCCCATTCGAGACCAACCGTGCACTTGAAATTCTCATCCGAGTCACTTATAAAAAATTCACCTTTTTAAATCTAATACAACTTCACATGTATTTTCAAAATAAAAATATTATTACTTGTCGAGTTTCCCAATCGCGACATGTTATAGAATAATCCAACTTCATTTACATATTCCCGTAAGTAAATATAGTACACATCGATAATAATCCAAAACTCGTCAAATAATATTTAACCCACACTTCAAATTCTCTGTCACTTGAAATTCTCAAATCATTAAATTACACCTACTTATGTAATTTAAATATACATAAAAGTACGGGATATTACAATTTATGTGGGCAGGGGGCTAACTAGCAAAGACGCTAGCACCAAATGGAACACTTTCACCACAACTTACTAGCTCATGTGACCTTATTAGTCCCCCTTTTTTTCTACTTTATGAAGTCTTTAGGTGTGATAACATGGTATCAGAGCGATCGCTATATTTTATGCCTATATGAGACTTTGAATAAGCATATTAGTTATTAAAAACTTATTGGTTACACTATATAACTAATTATGTCTTGCAAACATGAATATCTTGGATGATATTTACCCGGACATACACAGCTCAACACATGAAAAGTTTGAACAAGCAATTAGAAAAGAAGGATACACCAAGTTGTGTAAGGCTATTCAAAGTATTGACCGAGATTCGTCCATCTCTACTCCATACATCAAACATAGTTTACTAATTGGTCGTTTAGTGGGATAAGCACAAACCGTAAGACAAGCAAAGAGGTATTCTAAGAATCTCGAGATGCTTCAACGAGTAATTCATCTAGCTTGGGATGTAGCTCCACCGGAAGAATTCATTGTTACTCCCTCAGACTCCCCAATCGACTATGGACCTATTTCATAAAACTCAAGTTGTTTCACGTCCACTGCCTCCGGCTCTACTTCTAGTGACTCGGACCCGGGATCCAAACTTGACAACATCGTATCTCAGCTCATCTAAAGTAAACTAGGAAAGAAATATGAATTTATATAAATAAACATACGAAGGGTTGACTGTCTTTCGTTGGGTTTTGGGCGTGTGGTGAAAAGAAGTTGATCGCCATATTCCTTACCAGGAGCAGTATATATAACTAATAATTTATACTAATAAGAGTTGTAGACGTAACTTATAGTGTGTATTATTTCTTTACAAGTTTTGATCTTATAATATCTCAATGTAAAATAGCATACAGTATTAATACAAAAGTTTGTTTGGTTACTCCCACTGCCATTATATCTTTAGTATTTTTTTATGTATAGGATGGTTAATACACGAGAATTTGCCAGTGGATCATATGGAGAATAACAAAATATTCCAAATTCCCCAAATTAACCTACGACTAATGAAGGAATCTTACATTGTCTACAAGAAGAAACAACTTTGGCCAGGATGCAACAAAATGTACCACCGCAGAACCCGACTAATAATGAGGTCCTGGATGAGACACGAAAAATGAACGCACTTAAGGAATTTATTCGATAAAGACCACCAGTATTCTATGGGAAACCCGGTACCACAAAAGTAGAAAAAAAAATACGTCGGAGGCTTAAACTTCTTAACGGAGTAGGTATAATCCCTGAACTTTGGGTGAAATTAGCAACCTATCTTTTTTAAGGCGAAGCAAATTTTTATGGCAGTCTGTTTTTTTACCCCAAAATATTAACGATTTAACTTGGAATCAGTTTGAGGATATTTTCTTTAAAAAGTACTTTTCCAAATCAGTCAGATAGCATATGACAATGGAATTCCTAGGGTTCTAGTAGCAACAATTGATAATAGCACAATATGAGGCCAAGTTTACAGAACTTTTTCGGTATGCCCAGGAGTGTGTGGATACTGAAGCCAAAAGGTGTAAACACTTTGAACATGATTGAGAAACAACGATGATGGATTGAGTTTTTGGAAGATTACAAATTTAAATTACAATACCATGCAGGTAATGTAGTGTAGCTGTCGATGCCCTAAGTCGAAAATCGAAAGGAAAGCTCAAAAATATGTTTACATTTTTAACTACTATAGGAGAATACAACCTACGAAGAGAATCTTCTAAAAATCCAATCATTTTGAGAAATGTCATCGCTCGCATAACCCTCCACAAAAGAATTTTAGAATAAAATTAGAGGATGAATTCCTGAGAAGCCAACAACAAAGATTGGAAAACAACAAAGAAGAGAACGATTTGTCATATATCCCCGAGAGAGGATTAAGATTTAAAAATCGATTGTGTGTCCCACTAACCTCCTTACGAAGTGAAATCTTGGAGGAAGCCCATCATTCAAAATTTATGATTCATCCATGGAGTTTTAAAATATATTATAATCTCAAACAACAGTATTGGTGGCAAGGTATGAAGAAAGACATCAGCATCTTAGAGGCTTATTACAACCACTCCCTATTTCATAATGGAAGTGGGATCACATAATGATGGACTTTGTCGGTGGATTACCTAGAACATATTAAGGTTATAACTCAATATGAGTTATTTTCGACCAACTTACCAAATCTGTCCATTTTCTACTAACAAGAGCTACTGATTCTTTTCAAAAACACGGTAGGCTGTATATTCGAAAAATTATTAGACTCCATGGAATACCCATATCCATTCTATCTGATCGAGATCCCTGATTCATAGGCAGATTTTGGTAAGCATTACAAAAATCCATAGGAACAAAGTTTTACCTGAGCACTGCCTTCTATCTAAAAACCAATGGTCAATCCGAAAGAGTAATTCAAACCGTTGAAGATTACGAGCTTGCGCTCTGAACTTTTTTTGTACATGGAATGATCATCTCTCATTAATTGAATTCTCCTACAATAATAACTATCAAACTAGCATTTAGGCGACCCCTTACAAAGCCTTATATAGTAGACCATGTCGTTCACCATTATGCTGGAATGAATCTGGAGAAAATAACATCTTTGGACCCGAAATTATGGCTGAAACTACTGAAAAGATACGAGTAATTAGAGAAAGATTACATACGGCCTAAAGTAGACAGAAGAGTTATGCTGAAAACAGAAGAAAGCCTTTAAAATTTCGGATAGACAACTAGGTATTCTTGGAGGTATCCCCATGAAAAATAATTATTCGATTTAGAAAGAAAGGAAAATTAGCACCTCATTATATTGGACCTTTTAGATACACTAAACATATAGGACCGGTAGCCTATGATTTAGAACTACCTTCAGAATTGTTCAATATACACAAGGTTTTCCGTGTTTCACAACTATGGAAACATATACCTGATCCCAATCACATTATTACATGTGAAGGTGTATCAGCAAAATCAAATCATGATTTTGAAGAAAAACCTATAAATTCTTGATTGGCAAAACAAAGTTCTTTGATAAAAAAACCATTCCACTAGTAAAGGTCCTTTTGCAATACCATGGTACGGAACAAGCAAAGTGGGAAACTGAAGAATCCATGATATTACGTTATCCCCCACCCTTTAAAGGTAATTTCGAGGACGAAATTGTTTTTACGAAGGTAGAATGTAACAAGCCCTCAAAAAGCCCCACATATATGTGATATATATTATGTCTACAAATAACCCTAAAGAATAAAGTAATTACCTTAGTAACCCTCAAAGTTCCAAAATTACAAAAATACCCCCTCAAAACTTTGAAACTTATTATTTAAACCATCACATACCCTTATAACCCAAACTTAAACAAAAAACTTAAACATATGACTTATATTTTGTAAAAATTACATAAACCATCCTAACAAGTTAGAAAAATTACACATTTACCCCCTAAACTTTTAAAAAAATATATAAAAATCCTTAAAATTACGCTATAAACTATTCAATAGCAAAATCAAAACAAAAAAAAAGTTTGCACCTAACCACCCGAATTATTTGGTGAGTTGAATGCCATGTAGGCACATGTACCACATAGGAAAAAAATGGTACCCATGTTACCCCATATGGAACCTAGTTAAAACTTAACCAAATCATGGTAAGACTCCACCTCTTTTACCTCAACCTTTTTCCCTCAACCAATACAATAAAACCCCTCATTCACCACTGTAAAAACGTACATCACCTTAGTGAAAAAAACACAGCAAAAATGAGCATTTTTGGTATCTCTATGATTTTAGGTAGCATTTTTATTTTTTTTCAGTTGTTTAAATTTTTTGGCATTCATAGGTCTCAAATATGGTTTTGCATGGAAGATCTAACGTAGAAAATGCACTGAAAAGGCTTGAAAACCAGAAACCTCCATTAAAGCTTGAGCTTTCATGGTGGAATCTGTAATCCTGACTTTGAAGCAGTTTCGAAGTGGGAAAACTCAAGCTCTGGGTCTAAGAAACCTAGGTGCATATCTTAATTCAACCCAAAATGGCTTTTGATACCCCAAATTAAAATTTGAATTTCACGAAATTGAAAATTTTGGATAGAAAATTCAGGTGCTATGGTAAATTAAAATCTATGAAACCAAAGTGGTTCGACTCAATCTTAATCGTAGATCATGAATATCATCATGTTGTAGCTCTAATTATAGCTAAAATGCACAAATGTTAAAGTCAAACTTTTGTATTTTTATAGAAAATCAATAGCTCGAACCAGTTAACCTCAATGTCTGAAACCAATATGGTTTGATTCCTCTAAAAAGTTAGACAATTTTTATTCAGGAATCAACTTATATGCTATTCTATAATTGTTCAAATTAAGGTCAAAGTTTTCAAACCCTAAAGTCAATAAAACGAAGGTTGAAGATGATGTGTATTACATGCACGAGAGTGGAGTCAAACCCAGGAGCATATGAGCTTTGACCCAAAGCGTGAGGGTGCATGTCCAATCAGAAGAATTTGAGATTTTTTTCATAAATTTTATTTTATTTTCTGGTCAAAATAATATATTACATCACTCTATTTGTTTACCTAAAAAGCAATTTCTCGCGAAAACGGTTTTAAAGAATTAAAAATCCAACTTTCAAATTACACATAAACCCTTAGATTTTCCAACCTTTCTAAATTAACCCCAAAACTTAAATCCAATTCTTTTTCATAAATAAAACCTAAGTTTCTCTTGTCACCAATCCCAAAAATGAATAAAACCTAAAAAAGTTAATGAAAAACTTACACTTTTAATAATTACATATTTAAACCCATAATAAAGTTTTCACTTAAAATAAATGAATTTTAAACCCCAACTTTACTCAGAATTTCATTTAACTTTTATACATTGAACATTTATGATACTACGATTTCATAATCCCCGGTTTACCTCCGTGCGATTACAACAAAATCGAAATTAAAAAAGTAGGTGATTCCATTTCAATATTATTTTTGAGCCTACACCCTTGAATTAACAGATTTATTTATATCACTATATGATGGCCCCCTAGACTTTTGTTCTCATTTACGAACTCTTTTGGGTGGTTCGCAAATACCGTGAATATTCATTCACTTCTTATTCGAATAAACCCTAACTCGATAATTTTATGTAACCTATGTTTTTATTTAAACCCAACACCATACATTATAATTCAAGAAATAGACTTTCCATATACTCTCGGAAGCACTATTTGGCCTATAGGACTCAGGGATTGAGGGCCTAGTTTTTGCTCACCATATAGATGTCGGTCTACGGAGTTTGGGCTTATCACTGTTACGTTATCTCCGAAGGTCTAGATTGATTTTATCTAAATGTTTTGAACGTTATTGTTAACGTCCAAAATTGGAAGCAACAAACAATATGTAGAATAATTGAGAGAGAAATAATGATAACAGAGAATGGGGGTGAGAGATAGAGAAACACAAGGGATATTATGTGGTTCGGACTTTTAAGGAAACTTATGTCCACGGTGTTACCGATTTATTATTGCACTTATAGACGAAGTTACAATTAGGGTTTTTGATATAACTCGTGGCTTGATAAGATATCAATGCTCCCTTTCTCTCGTGGTTTATTGCCCTATTTATAGATAATTACGGATATGTACATGAGGAAAAGTGGATTGCCTTTATAAGTCGGACAGTTGCACCTGAAGATACATGTTTGTCATAGTAATAAATTAAGGCGCCTAGGATCATGGGCCAATTTTAAGGATAAGTGCATGGGTAATCAAGTTGCAACATACACGCCATTATAATAACACGTGGTCATTAGAGAGGCGTCTAGTGTGTAAGCGCTCTCAGGAACATTTGATGTATCCAACTTTGTTCAAAAAGGTCGATCGAGCAGATTGATACTAAGACGACCTCACTTCGGAATAGAGCCGAACACATTTATTAATTATTTTTCCACTTGGAGCTCATTCACCTTTAGGACTATATGGGTATAACATAAATCCCCTAAGACCTTTTGCTTGAATTCTACTACTTGAGGCAGGGTGAATGGAGGAGGTATTACAGGATGCTCGTATTGAAGTGCTTGTTGTCGGCTCACTTTGGTGGGCCTAGGTCGAGCAGATTCCTTTAAGGTTTCTCTAGTACATTTCAAGGACATGTGTCAGAAACTGAAGAGTCTTCTTCATAATGATGGCGACTGTACATGCGCACTGATACTGTGCACCGTCATTTTATTTTTGCAGGTTTGATGACGTTTGGTCTGTTACGTCTTTTCAATCTTTTATCTAACAGTATAAATACACGCCACTTCTTTCATTTTCGTCACTTTGGGTGTTTGCACTGAGCTGAATAGAGAGAAATATTCAAGCATTGCTTCAATCATTCTTGAGAGCTCAATTCTTTTACCGCAAAAAATAATACAGTGGTTCCTTCTCTGCTTTTCGTAGCTTAACCCGCTATTAATTTACTTCATCAGGTACGCCTTCATTAATTTAGCTAGGGTTTCTTTGTTTTGTAAATTTTTGGCTAGTTTTTTGCTGTTATCTGGATATTATAACGTTAGACGGCCATTCAGTTGTTGTCCTAGGTCCAGTAGAAAGAAAATAAGAAAACATATGAGTTTTCCCCCACACGTTCAAAGAATTTATAACTTCATTCATGGTCTTGAGTCAGAGTATCCTAGGATTATAGAGAGGAGGTTTCCCCATCCTTTACAAGTGCTTAGACAAGAGGAAGAGTTTGGTCACCCTCTTTGTACCCCTAAGACTCCCTCTAGTTGTTCTTCTTTTATTGACCCTGGTGTCCCTTATATTTCTTCCCCTATTTTAGAAACTTCTGATATTGTCCCTATCATTACCTCTTCTATTGAGGGTGATTGTGTGAACACTATTTCTATGGATTCCATCAATCTCGATTCATTTTTTAGGAGCCCGCTACTAATAGGTCTGAAGATATTAGACCAAAAAGTGTGGTTCCCAACCTTTCTGTTGAGGGGTCCCGTGCTGAAACTTTGGACAAAGAGGAAGAGGACCCCGTTGGGTCTTCTAATACTTATGATCCTGCTGAAACTGATGCATGTTCGTATTAGTATACACTAACTGAGGAGGAACTTGAGGTATTGACAGAGATATTTACCCTTACCATAGCTATCCAAACTAGAATGCCTAGCGTGTCAAAGAGGTGATACTCTGTAAATGATGCTGAAGAGATTTGCCTCCCCTTGTGGGATCTCCAAGTGGGGTTAAGGCTACCTCTTTATCCCACCATCTATTCCATTTTGAGGGGTTATGGCGTGACACTGACCCAGCTGCCTCCCAACACTTATAGGACTATACTGGGGGCTATGATGTTTTAGAAACTTAGAAGATATTTGATTTGACGGGGGGTATCTTTAGATTTGTGTACAGTTTAAAGGACAATGCCAAAGCACCAGATATTACTACTTTTCTGCTCGAAAACCCCAATATAGGATGGTTACTGTCGTCCAGTCTAATAACCATAGCTGGAAAGGCTAATATGTGTTCATAAAAGAAAACTGGGAATTTAGGTCTCATTAATGGAACGGGTCGTGTAGGGGGCCTAATGACATAGGTAAAACCTTTTCAATCATTTGATATCTATTTTCTACATTCTGGTCATCTTATCATTCTGGCATTATGTTTTGTTTTTCGTATTTCAGTGAAGCGAGCCCCCAATTTGCCTAAGTCTTTAGTTGACCTAGTTTTGTCATATTGTGAAAAGAAGCCTCCTAAATTTAAGGATTTGTTTACTGTTGAAAAGTTCATCGCTATCGGATACCATACTCCACATGGCGGTAGGTCCCATTTGAGTTTGAGGTGCCTCAAGAAGGTTGGGTGGTGCAGGAAACCCATATTGACAAAGGGGATCAATTCATAGGTGGGGAAGGCAATTTTAAAGTAGGTAAATTGTATTGGTGCCCCACTTACTATCATTTTATGTTATAAATCTATGCGCTGGTGTCTAAGTTTGTTATTTTATCAGGTGTAAAAGAGCATCCATCCGAAGAAACCTTGGGCATGGCTCCTCGTCATATTAACCGTAAGGCGTTAGCTGACGCTCATAAAAAAAGAGTTGGTGTTAGCTAAAAGTAGATAGGAGCCGAGCAGGCTACTGCTTCTAAAGAGGTCGACCAGGTTTCTCATCATCAGGAAGTTACTACAGCCACCCAAGCGAAGGGTAAAGCCCCCATGCACCCATTAGCTGGGGACATAAGATCCCAGGAAGAAGAAGAAGAAGAAGAAGAAGAAGAAGAAGAAGAAGAAGAAGAAGAAAAAGACATGAAACCATTGAATAAACTATCGAGAGGACTTGGTCATACTCCTGAGCCAGGTCATGATTTAGGACCAGGTTAGACTTCTCGTTATAGGAAGGTCCCTGAGTTTGAGTTTGAGTTTGATCCTGACCAGAAGGTTACTTATGCCGACTTAAAGGCCGATCAGGACTCTATCTTGTATCATGCAAAGAATGCCCTTGACCTGCTTGCTTATTGGGGTCATGTGAAGGATTTTGAGTTTTTATGTTGTTCTGATCCAGACTCCCTATAGACTTTGGCTCAACATCGACTGTCGATGGTATGCATCTCTTTAATTGAAAACATTATATTTTTTTAGTGCCTGAGCATCGTATCTTGATTATGTTTTCCTATTTACCTTCCAGGCGCATATGGCTTGCACTATTTTGTGGGAGAAATCCTTAGTGAAACATGTAGCCTATGATGAGCTTGCCGAGGAAAATAATACATTGAAGGTTAGGTACGATAAGGTTTCTGCTGAACTAAAGAAGAGGGATGAGCAAAATATGGCGAGGACGGAAGACTTGAGCAATGTGGAGGGTGAGAACATTACTCTCGAGGAGAAGTCTAACACCGACGATGCTAAGATTCAGATCTTGAATGATGCTCCTGCTACTGAGAGAGAGAGAGAAGTTTAGAAAGGAAAAGTGTGCCCTTGCTACGGAGTTACAAGATGCTCGAGATGCCCTTAATTCTACCAGTACCACAGTTATTAAAGCTTACAAGTCTTCGTATTAATTCAACACTTAATATCTTGGCTACTATGTTGATGGATACGAGGAGTTGAAGAAGAGGGTGGCAACTCATTACCCTGACATTGTCGAGACAGTGAATGAGTGGCTGGGAGATGACGAAGAAGCTACTACCTTGGTTGGTGAATAAGGTGATCATCCTCCAGTTGATGGCTTTGTGCCAGGGCATGTTTGATGAATTTGTGCATCTCTTTTTCTGATGTTATCTTATTTTTTCTTAAGAATGACTTTGTATTTTTGAACAGCTCATGTATGAAACTATTCTGATTGTATTCTTATTTCTTTGTTTAAATATGGCTTGTCAATCTGCTCGTTTATATCCTGTGGTTGTATGCTCGATGAAAATAATATTTAGTGCCTTTATGTTTATAACCCACGAGGTCATACAAAGTGTTTGAATTTAACACCTTATTATGCAAACCTATGGCAATAAGTTTTTACAAGTATAACTATTCACGACCTATAAGGTCGTACATCCTTTTAGCCGACCACTTTGTTCGCGACCTGCGAGGTAGTACAATGGATGTGGTTGACCACCTCATTCGCATCCTATGAGGTCGTATAAGGGTTCGGTGAACTTATGCACACAAGTTTATATAAGTATAACTATTTGCGACCTATGAGGTCGTACAGTCTTTTAGTCGACCATCCTGTTCGCGACCTGTGAATTCATATAAAGGATGTGGCCGACCACCTCGTTCACGACCTATGAAGCTGTATAAGGGTTTGGTAAACTTATGAGAACAAGTTTATATAAGTCTAATTGTTCACGACCTAAGAGTTCGTACAGTCTGATCAGGTATTTTTGTTTTGATCCTGTTATTTTTGGCAACGTAATTCAGATATGTTCAGTGTATTTTATGCCCAAAAGAAGTCAATGAAACGAGAGATAAAAACATTGTTTTATTAATTGCAACAGTGCGGGATGCATAATATAAATGACTAACAACTACTGATAATACTTCCTAAGATGCTCTGAATTCCAGGGGTTCTTGAATTTTTCGCCTTCCAAAGTTTCATTGCGGTAAGTTCCTGGCCTCACAATGCTAGTTACCCGGTAAGGCCCATGCCAGTTGGGCTTGAGCTTATTATTCTTCTGTATTACTTTTTTGAGGACGTAGGCCCCCTCTTTTAAGCTACTCGACTTCACCCGACAGTTATAATAGCGTGCAACCCTTTGCTAGTAGGCGGCCACGAGTAATTCTGCATTCTCTCTGACTTCTTCTAATAGATCAAGGTCAATTCTTTTTGACATGACACTTCTTGGAGAATCAAAACTAATAACTATATGGCTAGGGAGACATATTTCAGTAGGTATGACAACTTATGTGCCAAAAGCAAGCATATACGACATTTTTCCAGCGGCTGTTCGTGGAGTGGTCTTGTACGCCTATAGCACACTCTGGAGTTCGTTGATCCAGTTGCCTTTTGCATCGTTAAGCCTATTTTATATCCCATATAAGATTATTCTATTGGTGACCTCGGTTTGGACGTTTCATTATGGATGCCCCGGTGCGAAGTGTAGCTTTCAGATGTTTGACATGTTACAGTAGTCTTTAAAATCTTAGTTATCAAACTGCGTGTTGTGGTCGGTGATGAATGCAAAGGGTATGCCATAGCAGCATATGATCATCTTCTATATAAACTCTAATACCCTCTCGTAAGGCATTCGACCAAGGGCTCGACTTCCACCCACTTTATACAGTAGTCCACTGCAACCACTAAGTATTTATACCGCCCTTTTATCTTCGGCAGTGGGCCGACCAGATCGATCCCTCACATAGAGAAGGGCCATGGTGACGTGATTGGAGTTAATGGTGCCCCCAGAGCACGGTGGATCTTTGCGAACCTCTGTCACTTGTCACATTTTCTTGCATAATCTGCACAATCATCCTTCATAATCGACCAATAACACCCTTCAGATGCTATGCGTTTGACCAACGATCTTCCTGCGGAGTGGGCTCCACAACATCCTTCATGCATTTCCTTAATAAGCGTGTTGACTTCCATCGGGTGAACACACTTTAATAGCGAGACAGTGTACCTCCGTCTGTATAGTACTCCTGCTTCCATAACATACTGAGCTACCTTATAGCGCAGCTTTTTGGCCTCGTTCGGATCTATAGAGAGCTTGCCATCTTCAATATATGCTCGTGTGGGGTCCATCAATAAAGGTCCTTGATTTAACTCTACTATTTTGTGAGGATCTTCCTCGATGCTCTTATGTGCAAGCACTTTAATTTGTATTGTCCTTCTTAAAGATGTCCTTATCGTCGAGGTTAGTCTAGATAGGGCATCTGCTCGAACGTTCTTCGACCTAGGGATTCTTACTATTTTTGCCTCCACGAATCCTTCCAACCTTTTTGGTATAATGGTCAGTTTTTTCACCATGGACTCCTCCCTAGTTTTGTAGACTCCCAATATCTAATTGACCACTAGATGGGAGTCGCTATGTGCTGAAATTTGGTTGGCTCCCATGGATGAAGCTAAACTTAGTCCTGCAATTAGGTCCTCGTACCCTGCTTCATTATTGGAGTCTTCGAATTGAAAATGCAACGTATATTATATGTCTATCTCTTCAGGTGTGGCGATGTCCCATCAACATATAATTTCTATACAGCATTGTATTGGTCGAATTCCACTTCTTCTATTTTTCCGAACCTGAAAAGTTTGGGATGGGACTAATCGCATCGTCCCTTTACTTCTTTGAGGGAGCTCTCTCCCTTGGGAATCTGCTCGGTGATTTTAGGATCTATGGTTTTCTCTGGGTGTGACTGTTCATTGCTGGGAACTGAGCTCTCTCCCTGGGGATCTTCTCGGAAGGTTTCTCCTCATAGGTTAGCTTTGCAATGAAGTCCGCCAATACCTTCCCTTTTATAGCGGTCCTTGGTTCATATTGTATATCATACGCACCCAGTTCAACCGCCCAATCCATGATCCGACCATATTTTTTTTGTTTATGTAGGACTTATCGAAGAGGCAGATCCGTGTAGATCACAATAGTGTGGGCTTATAAGTACGGCTTCATCCTTTGCGGAGATTCTCTTAACGCCAATGCCAATTTCTCCATTCGAGGGTATCGAACCTCCGCTTCATGGTACACTCTTCTGGTATAATAAACTAGTTTCTGGACCCCTTCCTCTTACCTCACCAGAGCCAAACTAACAGTTGATTCGGACACTGTGAGATACATGTAGAGTTTTTTGCCAATAACTAGTCGTAATAAGAGAGGTAGAGAACTCATGTAACTCTTCAGTTCTATGAACGCGTTTTTGCATTCTTCATTCCACTCGAATGATTTTTGCAACACCTTAAAGAAAGGCAAGAACTTGTCAATGGCTCTAGAGATGAACATATTCAGTGCAAACACTCGCCCTCTTAACCTTTGCACGCCCTTCTTTATTTTGGGAGACTTCATGTTGAGTGATCTTGTACGGGTTAGCTTCAATACCTCGCTGGTTGATGATAAAGCCTAGGAACATGCCCTCATTTAGCCCGAACACACACTTGGAGGGATTCAACTTCATCTGGTACTTTTTTAATTTGTCGAAGGTCTGCCCGAGGTCTCTAATATGGTCGATAGATGCCTTGCTCTTAGTAAGCATGTCGTCTACATAAACCTCCATGTTGACCCCGATCTGGTTTTCTAAAACTTTATTTACCAGCCTCTCGTAGGTGGCTCCTGCATTTTTAAGACCAAACAGCATAACATTATAACAGTAGGTACTTCGGTGGGTTATAAAGGACTTCTTTTCTCTATTGGAGGGCTTCATCCTGATTTGGTTGTAATCGAAGTGTCCATGAAACTAAGGAGTTCGTAGCCCGCAGTGGCGTCGACCAGTTGGTCAATTCGTGGTAGCGGGAAGTAATCTTTTGGGAGGCCTTGTTCAGGTCAGTAAAATTAACGTACATCCTTCATTTGTCATTTTCCTTCCGCACCATAACCACATTAGCCAACCACTTTGGGTATTTGACTTCGTCGATGAAGCTTGCTCTCTGCTATTTGAGGACCTTTTCCTTAACGACGAGGTTCTTATCAGCGTCGAAAACCCTTTGTGTCTGCTTGACGGACTTGGCCCCTTTCATCACATTAAATTCATGGCACATGAAGTCAGGATCTATTTCGGGCATGTCTTTGTGGCTTCACGCGAACACATTTTTGCGTTGTTGTAGGAAGTTTATGAGTTAATTATTCAAAATTGGATCTAAAGATGACCCAATTTGAACTGTTCGTTCTGGATGATCGACGTCAAGTGGGACTATTTCAATTTCTTCAGCGAGCTGCCCATTGACCAGTTTTGCTTCATCTCGAGGATCGATAGTTTCGATGTGATAGGTGGTCGTCAACTTCTTTTGTCCTTCCTGGTCGTTTGAAATGAAATAGCATTCACGCGCTAGATTTTGATTGCCTTTGGCAACACCTACTCTGAAATGGGTTAGAAATTTCAAGCACTGATGTATAGTAGATGGGACGACTTTGAACTTTTTCAGGCCGATACTCCCAAAGACCACATTGTAGGTTGAAAGTATATTCTTATCGAGGCAAAGAATAATATTTTCTCTGTTCAGCTGATCGGCCAAGTGCCGGCCATGACTTCCATCTCCACTGTCCCTAGAGGGTTCACCCTTTCTCTTGAAAACCCGATCAGAGGTTGATGATAAGGTGTTAGTTCTATGTTCTGGATCTGTAACTTCTTGTAACAATTATAGAACATAACATCTGCAGAGCTTCTATTATCCACTAGGATTCTGACCACCCGATCTTCTTGGATGACCATTGTGATGCCCAAAAGATCGTCATGGGGGTGTGATACCCCAGGCAGGTCATCTTTTAAGAAGTCGATGATTAGTTTATCCCTTTTCACCTTATGGAGTCATTTATCTGAACCTTCTGCCAAGTTTACCTGTGTATACTAGAAAGCTTGGGCCTCATTCAGGTAGGCCTTCCTTTCTGCGGAGTCTTCTCCCCCACTAGCTCCACTTTCGGCGATGACCTCCGACAATGAAATGACAGTCAAAGGATATCATGCCGACGTCGTGTATAGGTTCTTTGGGGTTCTTAAGGAGATCTGGGTCGTCATCCGAGTCGTTGTCCCCCCTCATTTTCTTCTCGATTGTCCTTTGGCAGGGCGATTCTGACCATCTCCTGACTTGCTTTCCTCATGATTTGATAGACCGCTTCTATCCACATACTTGGACATCTTGCCCCTCCTAGTTAAGCCTTCGACCTCATTTTTCAGAGCTATACAATGGTCTTTATTGTGATCGTGGACCTTACAGAATTCGTAATACTTTCTTTTATCCCCCTTATTTGCTGGCAGTTTCAATTTTCCTATCCTTCAAAGGTCTTTGCTCTCCTGTATTTCCTCCATGATGTGGTGTACGCCAACTATAAGGGGTGTGTACTTATCGTACTTCCTTGGTTTGTCAGCCTTTTTATCCTTTTGCTCCTGTTTGCCGTTGTTCTTGTCGGTCGATGGCTTTGAACCGTTAGATCCTTTGGCCGCCCTTGCCTCTTTTGTATTCATAATTTTCCCTGCTTTGGCCAGTAGTTCAGTTATGGTTTTGGGCGGCTCCTTGGCTAACACCCATAATAGCTTTCTTGGTCGCAATCCACTCATCAGAGCTGTAATAGCGATTGGCTCGTTGTAATCCACCACTTTCAGCTTCTCGGTATTGAATCAGGTTATATAATCGCTGGTGCTCTCATCTCCCCTCTAGCGACACTGAGCAGATGGGTAACTTATTTCCCTGGTTTTGCACCAAAGCAGAAATTGCTAATAAACAGGTTGACCAACTGCTGAAATTTTTTTATTTGCCCCCTAGGCAAATTGTTGTATAAGATTTGGGCAGATCCACTTATGGTGCTGAAAGAATGCTCGGCACCTCATTTCACCTGGGATGGAATAAATGTCTGTAGCGGCTTAGTATTGTTCGATGTTCCAATAGGATATATTTTCCTATCTGATACGATGCAAATATTACGTATTTCACCTGTTAACCTACTCGTTATTAGCCCCCTCGGGTATCTTAATCCCTATATTTATGCTCGTTAACCAGACAACCTTGAATTTCTATGTTAACATGTTTTGCATGGGTTAATTGAGCTTTTGTAGGTATTTGGATGCTTAGTATGAAGTTTGGATGCATTCCGGCGAAGTTCCGTACACAATCGCACGCGCAAGGGCATTTTAGTCATTTCACAATTTAGGTAACTAGCCTAATATCTTCACGTAAGTTAAATCCCTCTGAACAAGCTTCGTGGGGCCGTGAACGGTGCATGAATTCGATCCCTAACGAAGAAGTTACGAAAGTTCAAGCGGAGAAAGACATCTTAACCAAAACAGGAGAAAGAAGGCAAAAACAGGGGAGCGAATCGATTCGCCCTTGTCGAATCGATTCGCTATGGTGAAAGTGTCAGGTCTCCAACTACTGAATCGATTCGTACCATGCGAATCGATTCACCCTGAGACAGAGTGCCAGTTCTTCCATTGCGAATTGATTATGCGAATCGATTCGCCCCTTTTGCAGCTTCGAAGATATTTATCAGTGAATCGATTCGCACCATGCGAATCGATTCGGCTCTGCTGTTTTTCTTCTTCTTTCTATTTACAAGTTTGCCATTTGGGTTTTTTATAAATAAACTTTCCCTTCATTTTGAAGAGATATGTCCATTTTTGTCTTAGATTTTAGGGTTTTGTAGAGGGAGATTTTCCCTACTCCTCTCTTGTACTCTTTGTTTTGTAAGTTGTACCTTAACTTTAATTACATTAATTTAGTTGTCTTCCTTAATTTCCATGCTTTTATTTACTTTCTTTCTATACTTTCTTGCCTAGATTAATTTATTTCTTGTTGTAATTAGTTTAGTTGTAGATTAATTTAGTTCATTTATGTCTTGCCCTTAGATAAATAGGGTCGGGATTGTGTTCCGCCATTTACGGGTTTGGAACTCGAAAGTTAGGGTTTCGTGCAAAATTGTGTTTAATTGAAACCGCATGTATTAAAGTTGGATTGTTATGCGTTTAACTTTATTTATCACTCAACTTTAGTGTTTATAGCGACAATCCGAATTTAATCCGTGTGTGACCATTTTCCGTTAAATGTTTAATCTCGCAACTTTGGGTTAAATTCTTTATTGTGTGATGTTTATGCTTAATTGAAAATGCTTTTTTAAATTGTTTTAAGCCGGAATCTTGATTAGTAGTTGTTTCAATCCATGTGGTAGAATGCGATCCCGATCCTCGCTTTACTTTTGTGTAGCGTAACTTATTCTTTTCTTTTGTCACCTTTCCCAACCATCACCTTTTCTTTTATTTATTTTACACTTTTATTCCTGAAATAATTAAAGAAATTAAAGTCTAAAATTCAATCACTCCCTGTGGATTTCTTACGATACCCGACTTACTGTTGTGTTTGCGTTGTCAAGTGTAGTTCCAGCTTAGGTTTTTGCATTGAGTCGCCGAACCGATAGCAACGATTTGCATATTACACGATGCATGGTTCGTGTTTGCATCACCATCGGCGGCTTGAATTTCACTGGAGTGAGGTACGTCACGACAGAGGACACAATGGGGATCCTTTTGTGAAATCCCTATGGAGGGGGTTCTTCGAATTAACCATCTCTCCCAGGCGGTCTTCTAGGCGTTGGATAGAGCCTTTTCATGGCTAGTTACTGCCTTGAGTATCGCCTTCAACTGGATTTTTTGCTCATCCTCGACTTTCGACCGAGCTCTCTTCTTGGGAAGTCTTCTCAGATTCAGCTGAAGTTCGGGCAGAGCGATGGGAGTTTCTAGTGGCAGACCTACCTGATGCACTCCTCCGGGAGTAGTCACACGAGGCCATTACTGCTTGGCAGTGGTTGCAATATGGGCTTAGTCGATCAAATGTTGAGCCCCTACTCAATCTTTCTAGCACACTGCGACGCTCCTCTGAATATGACTGGTCATCAAAGTGGCTGGGCGACTGAATGGAGGAGGTAGTACCGGGAAATACATTCAGTCCCACTGCAACCCGGTTCGCCGGGAGGAACTGGTGTTTCCATGAGATCCCAAGTACAGCCTCTTAGGATTCTCCATCGCCTGCCTATAGTACTCTTATTGCCGCTCCTTAAGAGGTGCTAGGAGAAGTCATTTTTTGGCGCTCCTTGATATCTCGGGTCCAGGGGTCACGTTATTTGAATTAGGTTGCACCAGTGTCGTCTGGAGGGTGTGTGTCAATTGTCTGAGACTTTTCTGCATCGCTTCTTTCCCTTTAGCGAGGCTCGTCAGTATGCTGTGTAGGTCGCCTGCCCTAGTAGGGGTAGGCGATGTCTAATCTTCTGCCATGCGGTTGCTCTCAGGATTATCCGCCATTCTAGATTGTCTCAACTAAGTATTTGAATAAATGGATTTGGGTAGGAATCACAATGGCTTATTACAAAATTTCCACAAATGGCGCCAATTTGTTAACATCCAAAATAGAGCAACAAATAATATGTAGAACAATTAAGAGAGAAATAATGATAATAGAGAATGGGGATGAGAGACAGAGAAAATACAAGGGATTTGAGGTGGTTTAGCCCTTTAAGGAAACCTACATTCACGGTGTGTCGGTTTATTATTGCACTTATAGACGAAGTTACAATTAGGGTTCCTGATACAAATCGTGGCTTGAAAAGATATCAGAAGAAGTCCCTTTCTCTGGTGGGTTATTGCCCTATTTATAGATAATTACGGATATGTACAGGAGGACAGGTGGATTGCCCTTATAAGTCGGACAGTTGCACCTGAAGATACATGTTTATCATACTAATACATTAAGGCACCTAGTATCATGGACCAATTTTAAGGATAAGTGTGTGGGTAATCAAGTTGCAACATACACGCCATTATAATAACACGTGATCATTAGAGAGGCGTCTATTGTGTAAGCACTCACAGGAACATTTGATGTTTCCAACTTTGTTCAAACAAGTCGGCCGAGCAGATTGATACGAAGACGACCTCACTTTGGAATAGAGCCGAGCACATTTATTAATTTTTTTGCCACTTGGAGCTCATTCACCTTTGGGACTATATGGGTATAACAATTATTATAAGAGTATTTCTACGCAGTTGAAGCCTCTATAACCGATAATTATGTGTTATCCTGTTATAAACTGAACCCTTATCTGTATGACTCGATAAATGAGATCCAGTTATAATCACCATACTGTTCTTATAAATATCAGCAGACTTTCCTTTCCTTCTTTTTACTGTTGATATCTCCTTTTATTTCAAATAAACTGTGATTTATTTCTTGTACTTCATTACCAATTATGCTATCTAACAAACTCACATATATACACTTGTTATAGAAATAAAAATATATCTACTTGGCAAAGTTTTGCTTATTGGTTTTCCTTCCAAATGAAAAATGAACTCGAAGAAGAAGAAAGATCCCCTGCCCAAAGGGATTTTTATTCCTTCTTACGAAGGAAAATCTTTTCGATTATGTATATGTGGGCGGTAACTAGCAAAGACGGTAGCACCAACTAAAACACTTTCACCACAACTTACCAGCTTATGTAACCTTATTAGTCCCCCTTTTGTTTTTATTTTATAAAGACTTCGAGATAACCTTTTATTTATGTTTTATGGAGAGATATATATAATAAGATGCTATACATCCACCTAAATAAAGTTTTACTTCCTTTCCACTTGAAATTTTATTTTTATTTTATTAGCATGACCATATACAGAACATCGGGTGTGACATAAGTAATCTTGCCTCACAATTTGGATCTCAAATAAGATCTGGTTTCCCTTCATGGGAGCAATATGGTTGTTGAGTACTCATAATGACAAATGTGGTAAATCAGGTGATGGGGTCGAAATATGTCCCACAAACGGAGCCAAATTGTAGGGAAATTAAATCTAAGATGAAAAATTCACTTATTTTCCCTATGAAACTACGCAGAATAGTAAATGAACGCAATATGTGACGCGGTTCAAACGGGTTATCCATATTAGAATGATAAAACTCGGATTGCTAGGGTTGCTAGCTGAGAGTCCAAACCAAAATTACAATTGTATGGATTATGTTGATCATTTGCACATGCCCTCCTCATAATGGGGATCTTATTTATAAAAATATAAAACCCTAGTCATCTATAATTGTTGTATGATACAATCTTTGTGTTGATCAATCTCTGTTAGAGTCTATCCTGACCAATGCCCTTGAGTTGAAGTAGTACTTTAGTTGTTGAGGAGATTATTTGTTAGGATATGCCTGGATTATAGGGATTCAAAGATATTTGTTTTCGGTCTACCATGTTGCTTGTGGTCGTCCAGGTGCTAATGAAATATTGAGTCGGTGGCCAACTAGGTTCAAGGGTAATTTGGGTAATTCTCTACCAAGTGTTCTGTTATGTGGGTCAAACTGATTTGGTCCTCCTTTAATTAAAAAAAGGGTGGTAAGCAACTGACGCCATATTAATAAATATAGTATCATATATAATATCATGTCCCTAAGTAGATTGGGAGTTTAGATTTCAGAGTGAAGTTCGTGCAATAATTTGCAAACGTTAGATTAAAAACTCAATTAAACAATTTTGGTTGTGGACATCAGGGACTGGGTGCTCAACGTCATTGTTTTGTGATAAACAATAGTTAACAAAAACTTAAGAAATAAATTTTCGTGCATTTTCTTATAGAATTGATTTAATATGTTGATTAAGAAAATGTGCATCAAATTAATGATTTGAGAAAGTAAATTAACCAAATTCAAATTTCAAGTAGATAGCAAACAATACTGTGACCAATGTGGGTGGTTTCTTCAATTATAACTATAAAAGATCCATTAAAAGGTTAAGTGGGGCTATAAACCCTTGAATCCTTTGGAAGAAATATATGTACCCATAAGCTATTTTGATAAAAGATGGTTGACTAATTAAATTACCTTGAGAATAAGGGATGCAATTATGATCACATGGTAACGTAAGATGTTAGTTTGTTAAAGAGGGTCCATTCGATTTAGTCATGAACCTTCATAATATGTCTAAAATCAAATATTCAACCTCCAAATTGATATCAAGGAGCTTCAAATTTGACGTGACAGGTTGCTATATCAATTTGTATTTAAAAAAATTATACAAATTATTTTAAAATAGAAAAATAATGTCCCATATTTTGAAGCCTCGCTGCAATAAAAATAAGAGGTTTGGATGTAGTTATCATTATTTGAGTTTAGCCATTATTTTGTTTTTCTAAAGTCTAAAGAAAAACAAAGTAGCAACCAAAATCAAATAATGGTAACTACATTGTGCAGTAAAGTCAAAATACCCCCTTAATTGTATGTCAAATTTTATCCTTACTATTTTTTTGTTTCTTATATGTGCCCAAGAAAATTTTGGATTCGTTCTCCCAACCTGACAAAAAGACATTGAAGAAGATTATGCGAAATCATACCATCTGATCATTAAATTATGAAGTCTCAAGACTATGATAAGGATCTATGAATGTTGGACTACAAAAGCATTTACAGTCTCTACACAAGTCTGACTGAGTGGATACTAATTAATCATACCTAGCACTCGTTTAGCATACAATTCAAAATATTATTTCAAAAATAGGAAAATCATTGAAGCTGGGAAGATATATACACACACACACACACACACACACACACTTAAGTATATGCATATGGCTCAAAAATCTTTGTTACATAAGCATAGAATGTTAAGAGTTCTTATTTTATTTTACTTATAATAAGGGCACTACTGTAATATTCAGTTGGTATTCAGTAAAACAAATAGTCGGGGTGTGTATATCAAAGATACACAACCAGATTTTCTGGGAATTAATCGATCATTCTATTTTCTCTACACCCTAGTTTCTCTTCTAATTCCATATTTTCTGCAATTTTACTTGCAAAAACAATCTTTAGGAAATATATAGTAATTTCCTTTTCAATGGGAGCCACTTTGACAAAAAGTAGAGATTATGCAAACTAGGGGAAAAAAGTCCCCCATTTTAATTTCCCGCTACCTTTTAAATGGAGTAAGGAAAAGGATTCCTTGGAAAGTAAGCCACAAAAAAATAAAAACCCCTTTGAAACAATTACCAGGTTTCTATAAGAACACTTTTTGCATAATACGAACATAATGGAGGAGCAAGCCCAGCAGTCATGTCTTATTCAATAATTATGCTCCCAATGAGATTGTTCGAAAAGCAAATTATCAGCAGCAACACATCCATTAAAACATAGAAATCTCACAAATTGACTAGCGAAGGCAAGACATTTCTTTGCCTCGTACCAAGCTTTTATAGACGTTTTACCAACAAACTTATACAACTCAGTATTCCTTCTTCCCAAAATTCTTGCACCAGAGCTGTGAAGGAATTGGACGAACTGGAGTATGTGGGCGTTGCTGCAAGAAAATAGTCTCATTGGTACATGAAAGCAAAATCAAAATTTTGACAGTTGCATGAGATATATAGGAAGACTGCAGACTGACATTTAATTGCAGTTCCAAGAATTAATATATTCGCAGACATTTCGCCAATGGGCATAACAACAGAAAAAACTGCATACGCATGTATTACATGTGTTGGGAAAAATAAAAAAAGAAGGTATCGCAAGACAGATCTGTCAAAGTCTATGCGTATTCCTGTCAGGTATACGAAAACATTATTATTTATCTATCTTCCTTGGTTTCAGGAAACAGCAAAAGGTACAGCCACTCATATCCCTTTAGCGCTCAGTCCACTCGCGTTTTTGTGGTTTACGGGAATCTCGGATTGGTAAATTCTCATATATATCTCACAATTCAAGTTAAGATTTCAGATCTCATAATCTCAATTAGGAACTAATGCTCATATTTTACACGTGATTTACCAATTTTGATTCTCGAAATCCGCAAAAACTCAAACCAAACGAGCACTCAAGGAAACTGATGGAAATGGGCCAAATTTTAGGGATTATTTGTCATTTTTATTTTCTTTTATTTTGTTATTGTATTTTCCTTTGTTTTACTTTAGTATTTAGAAGTAAGGAATAGTAATGGCATTTTTGTAATTACGACCTTAGCTTGAAGTCTAAGCTACTCCTACCCTTTAAATACCCACTTGTAGTTTTCATTTGGGGACACTCTCCATTTTGAATATAAGAAATCTTTTGATTCTCTCTCTAAAGTTAGAATTTGATGTATTTCTTTTAGCCATTGACGTGTAGTTTACGTCAAATGGTATTAGAGCGGGTGTCGCTCCACATTGGTGTTAGTGTATTGATGTATTTTTGTTATCAAAATCGTACGCTATATCCAATGGCTGCAAGAAGATCCAAACAACTATACAAGGAGATTCAAAAACGAACGGGAGAGTGGGTGCAATCACAACAATAAATTTATGTCCTCTTTCAATCCCATTTCCAAAACCCTAGCCCTAACCTTAGAACTCCCAACCCACAACTTCTACCATGCCAAACCATCTGCCCCGAACCCTGGGTCCCCAGAAAGGGTCGACATTTCTACCTCCGACAGGACCCCCTCCCCCCTCCCATTTGACCCCCCCTTCGCCCCCATTACCCTATTCCGGCCACCCCCACTACCCCACAGACCAAAACCCTTCCCCCGCCCCAAGCCCTAGCCATACTTGTCGCAACTGCCCAAAACGAACAGTCCCAACCTGATTTTCCACACCCGGGCAACCCCAACCCGATTTTTCAACCCATTTTGGCACCAAATAAAATCCTAAATCAGCCTCATCCAACTTTCGCTCCAAACCCTCAACCCGCGGGCTCCCATTCGAATCATTTTTCAGGCCCCACACATCAAAAAAATTACTCTTTCGTCCTGATTACCTCCCGAATCTCAATTCAAGATTATCGGCGGCTAGTTTAAGATTGGTTGCTTCACCCAATTATTCTTCCTCCCTCATTCATCCAATTCAGTCAAATCAACGATGAAAACTCCCCTCCCAAGTTGGTTGATTGCATGAAAGATCGAAACGACGAAATTGGGTTGTGTATTGGGGATTTCTTTGACATTTTTGATGAGAATGGTTGGGTGACTTGCACGGACTTTCGCGAGCCGGAAACATTAGATTAGGGAGATTTTTTTTCAATCTTTAAGATGGGATGATGATTTTGTTGAGGTTGGATCAGAGATTATCTCTCTTGCGGTTGATTTGGAGATTGGAAGTGATGTGTTTGGTGGCAGGTATATGGACCCATTTGTGGTAGCTTTTGATCGGTGTTCGGAGAAAATTTTCCGTGGCGTAGCATTAAGGAGGTTCATTGCGGGAATCTCAGGTCGCGATTTTATTAGTCGGCCACATGTGGATTGTGTTTTTATTCTCTGGGATTTATTGCAAGTCGGTCTAAGGGGCGTTTCCGACGATGGCTCTTTTTCCTAGTGAGGAACTCTTTGATGGTTGCCTTACTTCCTTACCGTTCATCTCCTACGCTTGAGAACGAATTTTTCAAGGCCGGGGAGAGTGATGAAAATGGACCCTTTTTAGGGATTATTTGTCATTTGTATTTTCTTTTATTTTGTTATTGTATATTCCTTTGTTTTAGTTTAGTATTTAGAGGTAACGAGTAGTAATGGCATTTTTGTAATTAGAGCCTTAGCTTGGAGCCTAAGCTACTCCTACCCTCAAAATTTCCCCTTGTATTCTTCATTTGGGGACACTCCATTTTGAATATAAGAAATCTTTTGATTATCTCTCTAAAGTTAGGGTTTGGTGTATTTCTTTTAGCCATTGACGTGTAGTTTATGTTAGAAACTCACAAACCAAAGAAACAAGTTCATGAGATTCAACTTGCAATATGAGGTGGGCAACACACAAGAACAAGTCAAGATTGTTCTTTTCAGCCAACAATAATAATAATAATTTGACAAGTACGACAATTGGGATGCTATTTAAGTCGGTAAGAGAAACGGGTACTTAGACAAGGAGACTAGGACCAAAAGCCACGAATGGCTTGAAGAATCCTCCAGCAAATCTTTAATCTTAAACAGACAATTTGCAATCGGAGTTGAGTCGTAATCGTGACACTCAGGTTCTTCTTCCCCTGAACCCTATTTTACACCAGTCATAATGTATGAATTGGCCAATCAGATATGGGATACTAGATTTTAGTCGTTGACTGACTGTAGTGAGAGGAATTTGTGGGTGTCATTGATAGACCTGAATTTGATGGCTAACACTATCAATGGCTTGTTAATCGGCGGTCTGACACGAGATTTGCAGACTCTGCTTGGCCGTGCATTTACACCACATTTTACCACCCAATCGAATGCTGACATGGGGAACCGAACCATTGAAAATGAGGTTGGTATTTGGTCGCGGTTTTCAACAGCTCCTAGTAATTTTCTACAACAAAAGGAGGGAAATCTGAATCTCTTAGTGGACCAGATTATAACTAGTCACGGCGCAATTCACCTCCTCCATTAAATCGATGTCAGATTGCAGTTGATACTGGGCATGGGCATTTTATGCCCACACACAAGTAATAGTAACACACTTAACAACGTTCTCTGAAATTTCAAGGATTCTCTCCACTTTTTTTCCTCCATAACTTCGATAGGTATAGCATATCATCGACTGTATTTCATCTATTAGCAAGGTTATAATATTAGATCCATATCATTATTAAACATTGCACATTAGTGGTGTTACCTGTTTCTCGATCATACCAGAGTGCTCATCTTCATACCCTCTTAATAGAACATCTTCAGGAGCACAGCATATTTAAATATACTTCAGCGCAAATCGCAACGATAAGACCATGTGGTTACACCTCATGCTCCATGAGTAACCCAAATACGCTCTCAAATCCTAACAACATCAACTGCCCTACATTTGGCTACTTGGAGAGGTATTCTTGTCATAATATGGATCCTACTGTTAGCGTTGACTTTGAGAAATGAAAGCCCTTATCTCACAACTGATAACAATGTTAAGCAAACAAGCCTAGCCACAAACAGCACCAGTGCCCTCCAAAGGATTCCGGAAATGAATCAGAGGTTAATTCAATTCTTTCATGACAATGGCAATGACATGACTAACTCTTCCCCCTGCCCAAATGGCCTCACTACCAAATCCTTTCATTACTCTGCCTCTCATTCGGTTGGGCACCAAGACGTACGACAAACGTTGATTCCACCTGTGCAACCTTTAACGAATGGCCCCATACCATCCTCACTCCCACTGCACCAAAGTTCCGTGGGCATCGTCCTCCCAATGGGACAGACAACCCACCCAATAGCAGTCTCTACATCAACTCAGGCAATCGTTTACTTAGCTCTAGAAGAGATGAAATGATTTTTAGACACTCGGACTCAGATGCCAGTTCAAAGTATGTTCCAACGTCAGGGAGTTCCTCTTACCAGTGTTCAAAGAGATGAGTAATGCACCATTTCCTGAAGGAAGCTTTTTAAGCTCCTGTTCTTTCTGAAATCGATTTGGAGTCCAAATCATGCATATGAGTTGGGAATTTACAAATCGAACGAGGAACTGTGTTTATAAAATAATTTGACAGTTCTATTTGTTAAATTTGTTTCTAAACAAATCGCACAGGGAACTTAACAATTGATTTGAATTTTGAATTAATTTGACAAATAGAGAACTTTCTATTTTGGAGCCCAAATCGATTTGGACATTTTCTAAACTGAAATCGATTTGGACTTCAGACGATTTTATACAGAAATTGATTTGCATTTGGATTTGTATCTGCATTTTTAAATGTAAATGTAAATGTATTATTTGGTGTTTAAGATTGACACAATACACCCCTCACCGTAGTAGACTTCAAACAGACGTGTTCATGGAGCGAAATAAATGATTAGAAAATAACAATTTTTTTATTGTTATTATTATTTCAAGGTGTAAATATTTTGTCGTATTTTTTTTTTGTCTAGCTACTTGTTCAACAACCGAAAGTTAATTTTGTGCCTCCACAATGTATGAGAAGATACCAACTAATCACTATTTCTTGGCTTATGGTAAATTTATCATACTTAATTGTTTATTTTCTCTATATTTCGAATTTTTATAGTCATCACTTATAATCTTATTTTTATAGTCTTTTTTGCACATTGCATAATTAATCAAAATGGCAACAATTGGTGGTGGTTTGTTAAAACAAGAGTTGAACTATTGTGGCACTTTAGTGGCGGATATTATGTCATTTAGGACATTTAATACGGAATCTATGAACTAATATTTGAGACGTTGAATTTTATATTGAATGGGATTTTTAATTTTATGATATATGAAATTTTAGTTTGGATTTATGGAGTATTAAACTTAGTTGCATTTTCAAGTAGTATTTGAATTTATTCATATTTTTTTTGCTCAAAGAAAATGATAGTATTTGTAGTTAGATATGTGCTGTCAATTTTAGTTTGGTTGGTTTTTTTTAACCCAACTTATTAGAAAACCCATTTCGACCAACAAACCAACCAAACGAAAAACCCTTTTACACAAAAAAAACCCTCCGAAACACCTCTGAAACCCATTTTCCCAAACCAACAGCCATTACGACCAACAATCGAAGGTCAAAATCTTATTGTTACAGCCCAACCTGCAGCTTTCTCTATTGTTCCAACCTTAGATATATGTTGTTAACAGGACTATGGGTGACTTACTGCAATGCTTGGTGGAATATAATCCCAAGAATTGGGATCATTGTTCAGAGTCTCGGTCCCCATATCAGACACCCGGTTTTCAACTAGGTTGCGGTATCGATCGCAGTATCGGGGCATACGCAAAGATACGCTATGTAGAGAGGCCAATAATTCCGGAATAAATTTAGAAAATTTTTAAAAATTAAAATTAACAATGTGAACCAATTAGATCAATTCAAAACCATTGTTTGATATGCATAACTTTGTCTAATTGATTATTCTGACGCGCATCGAACTTGTGAGATTCAATATTCCATAACTGCTATAATGATATCTTGTTAAAAGAAAGTAAGTTAACAAAGATACATTTTAAAAGGACACTGGTACATTTATAAATAACTTTTGAGTACATATGTCTAAAAAAACAATGATAAATTTATAAAGACTTTTGGAGTAAATAAAGATACATTAAAGAAATATAATGATACATTTTCAAATAAATAACAGATGACATATTTAATGACCAAGTATTAAGTAAATAAAGATTCATTTTAAAGACAATGGTACTTTTGTAAAGAAATTTTAAGTAAATAAAGATACTATAAGAAAAGGATATGAATGTTATTTTTTTTTACGATGATATGAATGTTATTTTTTTTAAAAAGAGGATACAAATGTTATCTTTTTTACAAATGTTATTTTTTTTACGAATGTTATTTTTTTTAAAAGAGGATATGAATGATAATTTTTTTTAAAATGTTAGTTTTAAAAAAAGAATATACAAATGTCATACAAACAAACAAAAAACGGGGTTTGTAAAAAACATGCGTGTAAGGTTTTTTTTTACTGCTGTAAGGCTCATTGAGACTCATTAAAAAGCCTACCGACCCTTTTTCTTACACAAACAAAAGCAAAAACATGCGTAAACAGCCGTAAGGAGGGTTTGTAAAAAGGCCAAAAAGAGGGTGTCAAAAGAAACAAACAAAAACAGGGTTAGGGTTTCTTTGGCTGACACAGCCAACTAAAGAGGATTTGCTGGAACTCCACCGCCGTTTAAGGTTTAGAAGAAAGAGAGAATTCCAACGATTAAGAAGAAGAAGAAGTGAGGCTGGTGTGTGGATTAAATCAGGTATGCTTTGAATAATGGTTGTCTTCTTTATTTATTGTGATCTTTTCTTATTTTCTGTTTTTTTTCTTTCAAAAAATCATATTTCACCCGATATCTCGTTTTTATCTCGGATTCGGCCAAGATATCGGCTAATATCTCGGAATCGCCGAGATTAAGTGAGATTTTACTGATTCATTTTTATTTTTGATTGGCAACACGGAATCGGTTTGGCCACCCTCGAGACCGAGTCAACTCGGCCAAGACGTTGAACCATGATTGGGATGTTATGATTGCTTAGGCCGAGTTTGCGTTTAATAATGTAGTTAACCGTGACCAACATGATTTATCCAGGAGGATGTTTGAGTTTATTCTAACATTGTATTCCTCTTACAAGGGGCAAGCTGATGCTCATCGACCTCCAGTGACCTCTAGGAGGGATGAATTTGAAATGTAACCTTTTTTGAGTAAATGTCTATGATTACGTAAGTGGATTTGCTTTTGCTAATTTACGTCTCTTGAGATTAATAAATTGAGCTCCAGCTGACGGGAAATTGGATTCTGGATGGACTACTAAAGCCCTTAAGCCTTGAGGACATTGCTCATCAGACTCTTCAGGCATTTAATTGCCGGCCAACGTCCAATGGCAGGTAACATAAGAGTCACACTGCCAAAGTTCGTATTGGAACTTTTGCCATGATAACTTAATAAGTCAACTGACCTTATTTAGTGCACTCTTTCCTGTGCCTTTATTTCAAGTATATTCACACATCGCCTTGAAATTGCACAATTAACTAAAGAAGTGAATCAAATAATCTGAACCATAAATAACCGAGTATATTATAGAACAACAAAAGAGGGGCGGGATTTGCAAGCCACAAATCTGCAGCTGTTAACATTATTAACATAACTCCCCCAAAAAATCACAAAAGAGATTGTGGAGACCCAAACATTCTCTCTGAACCAAAAAAGCAGCACTTTCAGAGTGCACCCTTTACACTCAGTTTTCCAACTATATTTGATGATGCAGTAAAAACTTTATAGTTAGAGATGACAAGAAGCTCGAAGAAGAAAAATTAAGGCCAAAAGGGGAAACGTCACCGTGAAATGTCAATGATGTTGTTACAAGTAGGGATGGCAATTCATGTTTGTTGGTGGGTTTCGGCTCAACATGAACACGACTTCATGTATTTTTTACCTGACCCAAATACAACTCGTATGCAACACGACACAACTAACATGATTTTTTAAATTTTATGCTCGATTTAATAAAAATAGGCACGATAATCAGAATAAAAACAGAATTGATACAACAAGACACGATAACACGACTCATATCTTGAAATGAACACAACACGATACGACTTCGTGTCAAAAAGACCTTACACGAACATAACACCAACACAACAGATCGTGTCAATTTCGGATCAATTTCGTGTCGTTCCGTGTTGTGTTTTCATGTCATTCCTAAAATTGTCACCCATAGTTATAAGCAACAAAGACCAATAGATTGAACTCACAAGGATAATTGATTTGATTGAAACTGAAGTTGAAACGATGACTAGAGTAGTGCTATAACAAAACTAAAGGGAAATAAGAAAGTGAAGAAAAACGTAATTAATGATTGCATATGACTGAGGGGGGTATGGGAATAGAAGAAATGCATCGTGGAAGGAGCATCACAAAGCAGACCTCCAACTCTTCAAGTACAATCCAATCCCAAATTAATTAGCAAACGTATCAGATTTATTTAACATTAATAGATATTATTTTAAACACAGTGTTCTACAAGGCGCGCCTAGGCTTGAGGATTGAGAGAAATGTCTCGCCTTAAGCCTTTTACGCCTTATTCTTGGTAAAAGGCTTAAGGCGCATTTTTTTTAAAAATAAAAATGCTTCAGTGAAACGATATCGCCTTTTAAAGACTTTTTTTTTTACAAACCGGAACAATATTTCGTCCAAACCAATCAAAAAACAAACAGTATCCCAAACCTCTCTGCCACTCGTTCAAAAAAAGGCTAGCATTGCCGACCGACTTCCGATCAAAAGTCTATATGTTTCATTTGAAAGGTGAAAAATACATTTCTTATATTGAATCATTTTGTATTGATTATTGATTATCGATTATTGATTGATTATTGAATTATGAAAAATATATTTTGTATATTGCTTATTAAATGTTGAGAAATACATGTTATATATTGATTATGGATCATTCATATGAGAAAGATGGCTACCAAACATATGGATATATTTTCAAAATTCAAGGTACGTATTATTTTATTATATTACTAGCTTTACAATAATTAAAATAACAAAAAAAAGGAAAAACGCCTTTACACGCCTAGGCTCCTAAGGCTTGAGGCTCGACCTTTACGCCTCGACCACACCTCACGCCGCGCGCCTTTGAGAACCTTGATTAAACATGAGGGATAGAAAATTTGTTAATTAAAAGATTTATTTATATAAGTTCTCAACCACACCACCCAAAAAAAAAAAAAAACTCTACAATGTGGGGTATCCAGAACTCTTAAAGAACCCTGCTAATTCCCAAGGTAACATATATATATATATATATATATATATATATGTGTGTGTGTGTGTGTGTGTGTGTAATTCCTCCACAGAGTAGGCATCCGTGGGATTCAAAGGTCTGTCTAACTGCTAAACTAACCCCTTGGGGTTTTATACCCCTTCATAACTCTTGGTATGTGGAACTCTTAGAGAACCCAACTGATCCCCATCGGTACAAGTAGACCATCTAATCCCTACGGCTAGAACATTAACCCCACCCCATCACCGAAATTAGAATGGCAGGCAGTTTCATCACAATATCCCAACTATGGTATCACCAAACCGTTGATTCCTCACCCCAATCAACATAAAAACTCCTTCTATGTGTAGAATACCTACCCACAAGCCACTACCATCAACTAGTCCCTCCCCATGTTCATGGACATTTAACCTCCATCACAACCTCACCGAAATCTCCCCACCACCACCACCACCCCACCCCACCCAAAAAAAACACACACACAACCCCCTTATCAATGACCCCAATCATATTATGTTTTCATTATTTTATATATTTTGGATCAGATTTGATTGCTTTTGGTACATCGGATCATATTCGATTTCAAACTATAACTAATTCCTATTAAGTTTTAACTACATAGTCTGTGAATCTAAAATATTTACCCAAGGGTAAAACGGTAATTTTGACGATAACAAAACACAATTAATGCTTAAATGGGTAAATGTTAATATACGCTAATTTACCATGCAAATGTAATAATTGGGTTGCTTTTGCACTTTGGAACCCACAATTACATTCATAGTTATATTACCACATA
The DNA here is from genome assembly GCA_949130495.1 of Sambucus nigra. Lineage (NCBI taxonomy): Eukaryota > Viridiplantae > Streptophyta > Magnoliopsida > Dipsacales > Adoxaceae > Sambucus > Sambucus nigra. The sequence goes on along the minus strand of OX422213.1, from coordinate 557,298,335 downwards.
AATTGATTGAGAATGCTTATTTTGTGACAATTTATTCATGCCTCAACATTAAAACACATAATTTGGCACCCGCTAATGGCATCAAGTGTGGGCTTAAGTTTTTATAACACAACTGCACTTGTATAGCTGTATGAATTTATTTATTTCTCTCATAAATAACAATCTTTCATAGAAGCATTTGTATATAGGAGACATCATTAATTGTGAACAGGAAGGTTGCAAATCCTGCAGTTAGCAAAGCTTGAAAAGCAACGGCTTTTAATATGAAAAGAAGATCCAATGGTTTATATATTTTATTCCAAACGTTCACAAAATGAGACAGCTTCAGCCAAATCCCAATGATAAAAATGATTCAAATGCAAGGCATAAACAAGTGGCTTTCGATTGTGTAAATCTCAAATATATTGGCAACGTCACAAGGTTTGTTTGGAAACAATCCGGTTTCAAACAAAACGGTTAGGCGGGCAGTAATAAAGCAAGGCCAGCGGCTTAGGGGTTTGAGGTCTTTGACTCAAAGTGTACCAATGGCAATGATGATAGCAGTGAAAGTATAAAAAGAGATAGAAGAGGTGATTACGCATTCGGACTGATGGGGAAATGAATTTCAGCGATTGGAGAACATGTAAAAGATGGCAGCAATAAAGTGAAGCTACAAAGTTTATTAGATAAGTAAACAATGACATGAAGCCATCCGCATTCATGGGAGAAAAGGACATCTCCTATTTTCTCTCACACGCCCCTGATTTTAATGACATATGATCCTTTGTTTTTCTAAACAAATCCAATTGTTCTAAATAGTTGATATGCAATGGCATTAACAAATCCCATGGCTCAAAAATCAGTCCACAGCAACGATGGAAACGACCTGGGCTTAATCATCTATTATCTTCAATGGCATCATCAACAAGAGGTGTTCTTCATTAAGTGAGAATCAACAAATCTTGTTAAATGTGTTCTTTCTCATCATTAATGAGAACATTTAGATAAAATCTAGTCAGGTAGGAGAATGTATGAGCTCAATTAAAGTATCTAGTCATGAATGAGTATTCATTGTGAAAGTGTTGATTATTATTATAACACTATGTGAAATGTAATTTGAAATCATTGTATGGCGCAGATGAATCTTGTCGGAAGTGAATGAAGGTTAAAGCTTTGGTGTGAGGTTGGAAGGTGAAGTTGGATGTAAAAATTGTTGAACATTCAAGTGTTGTATTTGTCGTTAGATAAGGGTTGAATGTGATGGAATTTAGAGGAAGAAGGTAGAAGAGCATAACATAATATAATAAAAAGTGCGAGGGGAGAAAAAACCTCGAGCTCGGCAGATTTGATAGCTATAGGGATGCAGATGAGGAAAATTCCGGCCATGGCGAAGGCAGTATTGCGTTTCCAGTGCTTGGGGCGACAGTTGGGGCCACCTGTCATACTCCACACCTTCGTTCTAAAGTCTCCTCCATCCCCGTGATGATGATCTCCTCCGCCCATTTCTCTCTTCACAAGGACTACAAGGTTAGAAGATGGTAATCTCATAATCAATCCACCCAAATATTTTATACCAGATTGGGACTGGGACCAACCACATCTAGGGCGAGGCGAGCTCAATGCCGGGTCAACCCGACTACCATGCATTGCTTTATGTTAGGTTGCGTTTGTTTTTTTATCTGAATTTGAAATCTGAAGACTGAATCTGAAATCTGAAGACTGAATCTGAAAAATGTGTTTGTTTTTACGTCTGAATATACTTCTGAATGAATGTATTTAGACTGATTCAGACTTCAGATTCAGACTTCAGACCTAACTCTACCTCTTAATCATTAAGAGGCAAATATGACCGTTAACCTCTTAATCATTTAAAAAAATAAACACTTTTTGATACCTCTTAAGTCTGAATGATTCAGATTCAGACTTAAGAGGTAAAAACAAACGACTCCTTACTCTCGTTTTTTTTCCTGTTTCTAATAACAAAAAAAAATAAAGGCAATTCAAATACTTTTCTATATAATTTAAAAAATGGCACTTTTAAACTTATTTGCAAAACTAATGCACTTTTTAATTTCGCTATTGTTAATAATGAAATTAGGACTTCATGTTGGCATTACAACGAACTTAGGTGGACATGATTCAAACAATACTTTTTTTTTCTCAAACATCTAAAATTACTTTCCGTATTTTGTCCCATAAAAATTAGAAAGGAATAAATATGATTTAACTAAAATACTCTTCTACTTGATTAGAGTGTGCATGCGAGTATGTGGTGAGTGTGTGGATGTGTGTGTGTATGCACAAGTGTGTGTGTGTGTGTGTGTGTGTGTGTGTGTGCATGTGTGTGTATGCATGTATGTGTGTGCGTGTGTGTGTGTGCATGTATGTGTATCTGTGTGAGTGTGAGTTTGTGTGCTTCTGTGATAGAATGAGAGCTTATGTGTGAGAGAGGGAGTGTGTGTGGCGTTAGAGTGAGTGTGTGTGTATGTGTCAGAGAGTCTGAGTGGTGAAAATGTGTGTGTGTGTGAGAGAGAGAAAGAGAGAGCGCGTGTGTGAGTGAGAGTGAATATGTGAGAGATTTTTGTCTCATTGCAAAAGTATATCAAAATTCTTGGGAATATAGGATCCACCCCCCCACCGCACCCCCAAAAAAAAATTAGCGGGAAATGGGAATTCCAGTTTTGTAGGAATTCTAAATTTCAGAAAACCTAAATTGCCTTGCCGAACCTCGAACCAATCAAGCCCTAAGGGTTAAGTCGTTGTCATAGACAATGTAACTATGTAATTACATTGTCCCTGACAACGAAATTATGTAAGGTTGTTAACAGTGACAACGAAATTTTATTATCCCCATCATGTTCAATGGAGATTGCTTAAAATTATATTTCATTGGCAGTGATGAAAGTGGAGTGCATGAAGATTGCTTACAATTATATTTCATTGGCAGTGAAATAAATGAAGGTGGAGTTCATGAAGATAGATTATAGTTGGTCACAAACAATTAAAGACCAAATTTTTTTTAAAAAAAATCAAAGTGACATATAGGTTATGGTCCGGATGTCGATACTTCCTCTGAATTCCCAACACGATTCGTTGCAAATTAATTTGCACCTTGATATCCTTGAAAAACCTCTACCAATGTTCCTCATCCTTAATGATCCACTTATATGCTTAGTCATCCCATCAACATCCTCCAATGTTAAATATTTTGTGATATAAATCTAACTAATTCTTCCATATGACCTATTGGCACTAGATATCATGCAAAGGTCTTAAATGGGATCCATTTTGATTCATTTCCTCAAAAAAAATGATCACGGTCTTGATTATGTTAGCATAAAGCATCTTGGTACTCTTGCAAAATAGATCATTCGTTAATTGGGATAGTTGTTATCAATTATTTTCCACAAACCATGCTTGATTTTTTATTACTTTCACTTGTTACATTGAGTTTTTTTACAATGATAGTAGCTTTATATCGAAAAACTGAATGAGGCATTACATTGTGTTGTCAACTCTCATCGAAATTTAATGTAGAATGTTTAACATCTATAAATATAAGATGGGATGGAAAATTAAATTAAAAATACATGGATTTATCATGTCTCTCATGATGTGCAAAGAGGGGGCTTCAAAATTAGCAAAAGTTTAATTGTTAGTGGATGCAATTATTAAATTGGGTTGAGGTGTAGAGTGTGAAAACTCAGTCAAGAGAATAATAAGGAATGGTAAATGCAATTACAATACAATGGTAAAGTTATAGGACATTCTATAAAATGCAAAAGTAACATTAGGTAGTTGTTGGGTTAATATTACAATGCATAGTTATATTACTATATGTTATGTTTATTTTAATGAATAGGAAGCACATGATTTGATAACACGATAAGGATTTTAATATCAAAGCTATTACATGTAAAAAATAGTAGTCGGTAGTCACACTAAATAATATTATAGTGACGTGGTCAATTTATGAGATTATAACCCAATTACCCAAGTGCATAACTGTAAACTGGTACGTGATAATTTAAAATGTCAAAGATGGATGTTGCATTAGACAAATGCCTTGGATGAAACCACGAGGATTATGGGTTTCATAAGATCTAAAAAAGTCATAGAGGGGGTGAATAGGACATAAGGAGTCAAAATTCAAATTATGCCCAATTTAATCTCAATTTAGCTGTTATAGTGACTTTTGCGAGAAAATTAATTATAATTCATAATATCTTAATTAAATCAATGTGTGTGATGTTTTTAATTCATAAAACCAAATTAAATGTGATCGATTAAGCACACATATACTCAAGGAACAATATATGTCAATTATGGAGAATTAACTAGATTAGAATCCTTATTTAGTTAAATGGCTTAGCAAAACATCTTCAAACCATATATTTAAGGTAAGTTAGCGCGTGGTTTGAATCTATGAAATTAACGCACAAATCAATTCATAACATCGGATCTATGAGAAAAAAATCCCACATTGGGGAAGCACCCTCGGGTTGCATGCTTTCTCTCACTCTTTATCTATCTATCTATTTATCTCTCTTGGGCGCACATGGTACACTTATAAAGAAATTTTACAAAATTCAAATGCACGGCTCTCTCACACAAAGTCCTTTAAGTAGTTGCCTACGACACTTAAACTCTACACCGCTTAATTGAGAATCAATTATGAAGCTCCACCACTAATTATGAAGAAGTTCATTCCCTTTTGATCATCACACATATTTAATCAATCCTACAACATGTAGGAGAGTAGTTTGATCTGGAATATTTTATGAATAGTGTAGGTGTAACCCATTTAATGGAGTAAGAATGATAATAACTGCACTTGTAATGATGAGAGATAAAGCTCTATAGATATCACAATAATTGCAAATAAATACAAAATGCTTGAATAAAACAGCCTTTGATGGATGTTACTCTAGAGGGAGAGAAAAACAAGCAATCTAATTGCACCTATGTAGGCACGTAAGCACTAACGGATGGATGGAATATTATTTGAGAATAATGAGTGCTTGAGTTATTAATGAGAGAGGATATTTCTCTAGTTCAATGTATTATAGCTGGAACAATTTATCAACTTATGGCTTGAAGATCTGATGGCTTATAAAAATATGTGCGGTATTTATAGGCTAAGCCTGGTCACGAGGGACCTTAGTACGCATTAAATATTGGGTCAATCTACCATACCTCACATGTCAATTACATTAAAGGCAGAGTGAAATCTTGAATGATCAGTTGAACGATTTACCAAACCATCAATTTTGAGGTATATTTGATTTTACATGGTTAGGTATGGTATGGTATGACATCACTCAGATCTTTAGGAAAGATACTATATGACACACCCTAACCCAGCTACTTATAATTACGTTTGAAAGTCAAAGTGAGTCAAACCATGATTAATTTAACCAAACCATAAACACGAGTTCTAATTTCAGAGTCATCATTGTAAATCCATATAACTGAAAATCTTTTTACAACATCAGAGTAGTCATATCCATAAAACTTTCTTGAAGGATAAGTTAACTTAATTACATCATTTACATTTAAACAAATTAATGTTTCTCCCATTCCTGGCTAACCCAACCCGACCTCCTAGATTTGGCAGTGACATCGCGTTACCTGAAAAAAATGTGCACATTGGAACCATGAGAAAAATAGCCCAGTTAATGCATCACTACTATACTACTGCATGAATTTAAATGCAATAAATCATGTCCATATAATCATGTATTAACTTATCCGGATCATTCATAATGAATGACCAACTTTTTCGAATCATGATTCATATATAGTGTCTAAATAGACAATTCTCCCCCATTCCTGGTCGAGGAGTAACCCCTTGTCATTAATAGACAAATCTCCCCCATTCCGGATCGAGGAGTAACCTCCCATTTCGGTAAATCAAAATGAACAATTTTATATTCATAACATTATGATCATATTCATAACAGTATACAAATACATCATTCCAGTGAGTACACTCACCTTGGGTTGTCAACTACGTATTTACGTTTCCTTCGGGAGGAGCTAAACTGGGTTGATTAGACCTTACACCTGTCAATCCAACTAAATCAGTATTGAATCTCAATCATAAGTATCATCCTAATATAATTATGTAACTTTCCATGACTATACAACGACCATATAATTCCACTCAAGTCACATTCCATGAAACATGAGTAAAGACAAAATAATGGTGCACATATTGATAAAGTTATGAACATTCAACCGTAGGAAATACCTCATAAGGAATTTATAACCAAAGTAAAGTAAACATGAAATTATACTTCTCAATGTATATACACATGAAACATGTACTCAAAGTACCCTTTGTAAGGATGAAATACAAACATTCATTCAAGGGGTATCCAGTATGGCCTGAAATTATTGTCCTGCATACTTAACCATCCTATATTCCTAAATTGTATAAATACAGGGGTCCAACCTTATCAATATGAAAACATATATGAATATAATTTCCAGCACAAATGACAGTGTAATTTTTCAAGCTTCCTAGAGCAAGTTATGACCATTTCTTTACAACACGAGAAATCTGCCCTACAAGCTTCTCTATTGCTCCTTCAACTTCCAAGAATTTTCAGAATTTTTCTCCAGAATAAATCTCCATGATTTTAAACCCATTTTCAGTACACATACTGAATAGTAAAGAATTAAAGTTTCATAATTGTTTGACTTCATTTGCTATCTCAAAATCTTGACTAAACTCAGGGCATACCGAAATGAAGTATACAAACAGAAACTATGTACTAACTTGCAACCATCACTACAGCCTAACCACGAGGAGATAAATTCTAATTTTCGGATATGATATGAATACATTAGTCTAATTTCATATCCAATTGGAATTTCTCAACTCCCGCAATCACACAAAAATATATTCAAGTTTGAATGCAAGGGGTTTCAATACAAAGCAATTTTTAAGGGTTTATGCATTCAACCTAACGTAAACTTGCATATATCCATACACATGCACCCAAGCATGAAAGTTCAATAAACAAATCAAGTATTTATATCATATAAATCATAAATATATGAAAAATAACAAGATTTGCAATTAGGATTACCTTCGGGACTTTTACGTAATTTCTACGGATTTTTCTACACTTTTTCTCCTCACTTTTCTTCCTAAACTTCTACCTTCTCTTTCCTCAAGCTAACAACACCTCAAACTGAACCTAGGGCTTAATTTGCTGAAGAAATAAGTTAGAAGGAGAGTTTTAAGTTGGACAAGGCTGCCTCCCAAGCCAACCAATCAAATTAAACCATTTGGTTTAATAAAAGACAATTTACCACTTAGAGGGAATTGACAGATTTGCCCCTTGTTCGTAATTTTGGCCTAACCTCTTACTCGTACATCCGTTTGATGTACCGTTTATTGTGTTATAAACCTAACTCATATGTCTACAATTATATAGTTTTCACCTCAAGTCAATGGTTAAGTTATATAGGTCAAAACTAGTCTTAAACAGGGAGATTTCTATCGAAAAGAACAAAAATTTGTGTTTGTAAATAATTCGACATTTCATGATTTATGAAAGTAAGATTAGACTAAACGTAATCACTTAACATTAGATATACTAATAACAAATTATTAATATCACATAAGGAAAGCATAATTTAAATATAATTTATCATAATTATATTCGGGTGTAATACCCCGTACTCTTAGCTATATTTATTTTGGGATTAATTAATTAAATGCGTATTAATTGGAAATTAATCCGGGTTATAAATACTAATGAGATGCGTATTGGTATTTGATTATGTACATATATGATTATATATGTACTTGGTATTATAAAATTTGTCGTGAGATTTATATACGGCAATTTGGAAATTTTGTTGAGACGCGTGGGACCGCCGCATCACGGTATAATATTTTGATATTAAAAGTGAATTTAAAATCTATAATCCGTATGGTCGTTTTGAGCGCGCCATCGCGTCCGGAAGGGTCGAGATAGTCAGAAAACACTAGCCGGGGGTATAGTTTGGGTCCCGGGGTATTTTTAGGCCATACGGCAACTTAAAGGGTATTTTGGTAATTTCACGTTTTGAGGAATTAAAAGTGACGAAAATTTGGTTAATTAAATCTGATGTGGATAAGACCCACTAAGCCCATAACCAACCCTTATTAACCTAAAAAGCTACGTAGGTTATCATTTAGTCTTCCAACTCTCCCAAAGGAAACCCTAGCCACCATAGCCACCTTTGGAAGAAGAAAGCTTAGAGAGGAAGGGAAAGAGGAGGAATTCTGCAGAAAATCTGCAGAAAGAGCTTACAAATCCAACACCAAATCCAGAGACAATCAAGGCAAGTGATTTATTCCATTTAAATTTCGGAGAATGCTTCTTCCATGTTAGATTATTCAAAAACTTTGTGTGTTCTTGAAAGATAATGAAAAACCCATAAGTTTGGAGTTATTAGTTTAAATTTTGGGATATAGGTTGCATGTAGAATGTTACTGGAAGATTATATTAAGAGAATTACTGACTGTTGTTATACGAAAAACGGATTTAAGATGAAGTTTATGAATGTTCTTGAGATAAATTGGAAAACTAGGTTTTTGATGAAGATTGATCCATATGTAGCCTTTAGTTGTTGAAATATTGATTTATGAACGTTAGTAATATTGTAGGATGGTTATATGACATTACTATAACGTTATATTAGAGAATCATGCTTTAAAAATAAGTTTTGGGATGTTTTCAAATCTGCAAATCGAAACAGTCCGTAACCACACCTGTGTAATCGATCGATCGACATTCATCAGTCGATCGATCGACAAAATCGATCGATCGAAGGTCAAGGTCGATCGATCGACCTTCCCAGAATAAATGAAGTTTTCCCTTAATTGAATTTTAGTGGTGTTAACCCTTGGATAATATTATTAGAGACTTTATGAATACCCTTAACTTTAAGGAAGACCAGTAGGCATGATTATGAGATGGGACTTTATTTGGAATGTAATTTGAGGAATTTTTCTAATAAATGAAATTTGTCATGTGAGATAATATTTGGGTTAATAGTACAAATTTGAATAAGTTGATGAAATAAGGTTTGGGGCAGAAGCAAAGACCTTAGGTATAAAGATGTCATATGTGGGAATTATGGGAGGCTTAATAGTCTATTTGAGATAGGTTTTAAGTTTAAGGAATTACGACGTGAGACGTGTCGACCATTTAAATTATATAGTATCGGGATACTTGAAATATATGGATTTGGAATAATGGTATAATGATGTAGAGTATGACTTTATTAATATTGAGATATCTAAGATGTGTGAATGCTTAGCATAAAATCTTGTGTGTATGACATACCTACCATACTTGCTATCACGGGAGGTTTTGTTCGCTTAGGACCCTCTAATCCTTGTGTGCCTACGGGGGGGATATAGACTGGTACCTTGATGAACATAGGTCATAGAAGGACTTATTGTGATATTAATAAGCCTGCATGATCATGGGAGCGTAGGTATGTGCGTGACCCATGTGATGGTGACTGTGTTCGCCTCCACTATTTGTGATTTGTGTTATCTGAACTATTCCTGAGAGATTCGGAATATGTGATCCTTATGTACGTGATGTACCGGGATGGATAGCAGAGTATGTGTGCACTATAGCTTAAATTGCGGGGTGCTTGTATTGTATATTTATGAGATGAATAATATACATTAAATTAATGAAAATCCTCATGTTAATGTGGTAAAAATATTACGGTATTGTTTCGAGATATATAATGAGTTAACTGATAGTTATATCAATGGCATATTTAGTAACTGAGTTTACGTTAAACCTCTATTAAATTAAGAGCGTTATATGATAAAGGAACCAAGTATTATGGGTAGAACCTTTGGCAGTCTAGCTAGATACGTTGCCACTTAGCTAGTAGGATGGATAGTTATAGATGGGTACTTGCGTTAGGAGTGCACAGTTAGGCGAGAGGTGAGAATATAATGTGAGTGCACGTCCTAACATGTACTTTGCATTTAATGTTTTAAATGTTTTAAAGCACTTGCAGGTTTTTAAAATAACTCCACATTCGGGCTCTGACCCGTTTGCTTTTCAAATCTATTTTTCTTGTAAAACCATTTTTAGGTGCCCATCCACAAGGACACCAAGCATAGGATACTCATTCAGGTGACGAGCTGTAGCTGTTTGTGGAAGCTACAGGGATTTGCTCATAGACGCTTCTATCTTTTGGATTCCAGAGTCACTATCTATCAGTTGTAGGGCATGTTGCCCATTCCTACTTAGAGCATCTTTTACATTTCAGTTTTCAGACTTTAGCATGTTTTATTTCAGTTCAGCTTATTTATTTTAGTTTTGGGATTGTAGTGAGGGGTTTCCTCCAGACTTTATTTACTCTATTTGTGATGGTTATTCATTTTACTTCAGCATGGTGAATGGTGTTATTTATTTCTTCATTACTTTTGTTGCATGTTAATCAGACTTAAATTAAAATTTGGCAACTTGCTTTTTAAATGCTAGGTGGTTAGTAATAATAAAAATGTTTTCGACAGTGATGCTATTAACTGAGCCAACTTGGCATTTTGAATTAATTTTATAAAGGAGTAGCTACCCGGTATTTAATTAGTCGGGGTGTCACAGGTGGTATCAGAGCCAGGTTCTAGTGTCCTTTAGGATCTGTACGGCTATTATGTTTCTGCTACGTTTTCTTTGATATAGAGCCCTATATTTTAGGACTGTTGTATTCTTTTTGTGTGCTTCGTTCTTCAACTATTTTAAGTTTATAAACCGTGAACTTATAAACTTTTTTCTTATTTCAGATGCCTCCACGACGTGCACGACGAGTTCCCAGGGATGCAACGCCCGAACCACAGCCTGCTCTAGTTCAGGGCATGATGAATGCCGCTGAGGTTGCAGTTATAGTAGCCCAAGCGGTAAATGCCGCGATTGCCGTGATTCAGCAGGCACCACCTCAGGCGCCGGTTGTCGCGCCAGTACAGGTTAATGCATTCCCATCTGCTTGGGAGCGTGTACGTGATGCTTTTCAGAAAGCGCATCCGCCAGAGTTTGCAGGTAGCTCAGACGTAGTAGTCTCGAGCCAATGGAGGAAGGACATACAGAGGCATTTGAGGATGCATGAGTGCACAGATGTTCAGAAACAGGTGCTAGCTACTTTCAAGCTAGTGGGATCTGCACTACAGTGGTGGGAGTCTATCACCACCGCGGAGGAGAGGGATACCCTCACGATTCAGGAGTTCTGGGTGCGGTTCGACCGCAAGTACTTTCCGTCCGCAGTTCATACGGAGATGAGGAGAAAGCTGATGAGTTTGAAGCAAGAGGGCAAGACAGTGGCCGAGTATGAGGCCGAGTTCACTAACCTGTTGAATATCGTTCCAGACGAGATTCCAACAGAGAAGAAGAAGATAGAGAAGTTCACTGATGGGTTGAATTGGAGAATCCGTCAGCATCTGCTTGGGAACCTATCGTTGGCCACGTATTCTGATGTGGTTAACGCTGCATTATTACACTGCCAGGACCACCGTTTTCATATGGCCGAGGGCAAGCTGTCGGGGGAGTCTAGCCATCAGGGCAGGACTGGAGGACATGGTGCCAGCGGGGCACAAACCGGTTAGGGGCAGAGACAGAATGAGCAGGGTACCAGCAGGGGGATAATAAGAGGTTCCGGTCAGGGAACTACAGGCAGGGACAGGGAGGTTTCCGTCAGGGCCATCAGGGTCCAAACGGCCATCAGGGCCAACAGGGGCAGAACGGGAATCAGGGCCAAGGCAGGAATGGTAACGGCCACCAGGGCCGGGGACAGCCGGGACAGAGGGGAAGGAACTTCCCAGGGAAGTGCTTTACTTGTGGCAAGACTGGCCATATGAAGCAGGATTGTCCTGATAGGGGCAGGGCCCCACAGCAGCAGCAGCAGGGTGCTCGCCAGGAGCCACAGAGGCCTATGTTTCCCGCCGCTCTTCCCGCACCGCCACAGATTATTCCAGCACCTCAGCAGGGGCAGCTACAATACGGACGTGTCTACAACGTCAACCAGGCTGCAGTTCCATAGGCACCGCCCGCGATCGAGGGTACGTTTCCTATCCATGGCACTATGGGTCGGGTGTTATTTGATACGGGTGCTACACATTGTTTCATAGCTACACACTTCGCGAAAGCTTTAGGATTGTTAGCGACGGCAGAGAGCACAGTGACGTGTGTCGACTCACCATTAGGGAGTGGGTCACTTATTTTCTTTATATGCCGGGGAGTGGGGGTAGAGATTGGTGGTTTGGTATTGCCTGCAGACATGTTAGTGTTAGACATGCACGTTCACGATGTGATCATCGGTTTGGATTGGCTCGTAGCATATAGGGCCATGATTGATTGCTTCAGCGGGAGCATTGTTTTTGCCATTCCGGGGCAAGAGATGTTTATAGTAGCGATGCCTCGCCCAGAGGGAGGATCGACCGCTCATCTGTATTACATAGAGGAGGATACCTCTAAGGAGGTTGTGATTCCTTTAGATTCTATTCCAGTTGTCAGGGAGTATTCGATGTGTTTCAGGAGATACCAAGCTTACCACCCAGTCGAGAGATAGATTTCGTTATTGATTTACTACCGGGTACGAGACCTATAGCACGTGCACCGTACCGTATGGCTCCAGCTGAGATGCGAGAGTTACGGGATCAGATAGAGCAGCTGTTAGGGCAGGGCTTTATTCGCAGGAGTACCTCACCTTGGGGCGCTCCGGTTTTGTTTGTGAAGAAGAGGGACGGTTCACTGAGATTGTGTGTGGACTACCGAGAGTTGAATAAGGTCACGATACGGAATAAGTATCCGTTGCTTCGAATCGATGACTTATTCGACCAGTTGAGGGGAGCTTCTTTCTTCTCGAAGATTGACTTGAGGTCGGGATACCATCAGTTACGTATCAGGGAGGAGGATGTCTCGAAGACTGCGTTCTTGTCGAGATATGGTTCTTATGAATTTCGGGTTATGCCTTTCGGCTTGACCAACGCTCCAGCAGTGTTTATGGACTTGATGAACAGAGTGTTCAGGGATTTCCTAGACCAGTTTGTCATTGTCTTCATTGATGATATTCTGGTTTACTCTCAGACAGAGGAGGAGCACGCCGAGCATTTGAGGCAGGTTTTGCAGACACTTCGTCAGAACGAGTTGTATGCAAAATACGAGAAGTGCGGGTTTTGGCTGAAGGAAGTCCAGTTCTTGGGTCACATTATTTCCGACCAAGGAATATCTGTCGATCCGGGAAAGGTATCAGCAGTGAGGGAGTGGGGACAGCCCACGACACCAACGGAGATTCGTAGTTTCTTGGGTCTAGCAGGATACTACAGGAGGTTTATTCGGGGTTTCTCAGAGATTGCAGGTCCTTTAACACATCTTACTCGTAAAGGTGTGCCGTTCATTTGGAGTGATGCCTGTCAGTTGGCATTCGATGAATTGAAGGACAAGTTGACCTCAGCACCTGTGTTAGCATTGCCGAGACAGGGAGTTGAGTATTTGGTTTACACCGATGCGTCTTTGCAAGGACTGGGAGGTGTATTACAGCAGGAGAGACAGGCCATAGCTTATGCTTCCCGTAAGCTTAAGCCTCATGAGAAGAATTACCCCACGCATGATTTGGAGTTGGCAGCAGTGGTATTTGCCTTACGAATTTGGAGGCACTATCTTTTGGGGGAGAAGTTTCATCTGTTCACGGACCACAAGTCACTACAGTATTTGTTCACGCAGAAAGAATTGAATATGCGATAGCGTAGGTGGCTTGAATTTGTGAAGGACTACCAGTTCGACATCCAGTACCACCCGGGTAAGGCTAACGTGGTAGCAGACGCGTTGAGCCGCAGGCCAGCAGATGAGGTGGCAAAGGTGTGGAAAGCTAAGTGGAAGGAATTGGGACACCAGGATGCAGTGGCCCGATCTTTCATGTCTGTGATGACCGTTACACCGCAGATTGTCACGAAGGTAGTACGGGCAGAGGCTAACGATTCGTTCTGTCAGGAGCAGATAGTTCGATTACTTGCAGAGTGAGCCGAGTCCTATACCGTTAGCTCAGACGGGGGATTACGCTTCAATGGGAGATTGGTAGTTCCGGAAGGGGAAGAATTGCGGCATGATGTGATGGCAGAGTCGCACGGCTCACGGTTCGCGGTACATCCTGGAGGGGACAAAATGTACCAAGACATGAGACGGCAGTATTGGTGGAGCGGTATGAAGAGAGATATCGCTGAGTTTGTCTCGAAATGCGCCACTTGTCAGCTTGTAAAAGTGGATCATCAGAGACCAGCAGGATTGCTACAGCCGTTGGAGGTTCCGGTGTGGATGTGGGAGAGCATATCCATGGATTTTGTCACGGGGTTGCCTACGTCGCAGAGGGGTCACGACTCCGTTTGGGTAATTGTGGACAGGTTGTCCAAGGTCACTCACTTCTTACCCGTAAGGACTGACTACACTACGGGACAGTATGCCCAGCTCTTCATTTCAGAGATTGTGAGACTTCACGGTGTGCCCCTAAATATCGTGTCTGACAGAGACAAGATATTTGTTTCGAGGTTTTGGGAGAGTTTCCAGGAGGCAATGGGCACGGAATTGCGGTTGAGTACGGCTTATCATCCGCAGACCGATGGACAGACAGAGCGCACCAATCAGATGTTGGAGGACATGCTACGCATGTGCATTATTGACTTTGGGGGTGGATGGGAGCAGTACCTTCCACTGGTGGAGTTTGCTTACAACAACTCCTATCAGTTCACTATTGGCATGGCTCCGTTTGAGGCATTGTACGGTAGGCCTTGTCGTTCCCCAGCATGTTGGTTGGAGGTGGGGGACAACAAACTGCTTGGGCCGGAAGTTATTCAGGATACTTCGACAAGGATTGAGTTGTTTCGGAGTCGCATTCGGGTAGTTCAAGACAAGCAGAAGAGTTATGCTGATGCGAAGAGGTTTTTCAGGGAGTTCCAAGTGGGGGACCAGGTTTTGCTCAGGGTATCTCCGATGAAGGGGATTATGCGATTCGGGAAGAAGGGGAAGTTAGCACCGAGGTATGTGGGGCTGTTTCCTATTATTGAGCGGATCGGACCGGTTGCGTATAGACTTGGACTACCGGAGCACTTGCATCGGATTCACGACGTGTTCCATATTTCCTCGCTGAGGAAATACCTTAGAGATAATTTGGCTCATTCTCACATTTCTGTGGAGGACATCGATCTCCAGCCGGATAGCTCCTACGAGGAGGGGCCAATTGCTATTTTGGACCGAAGCGAGAGGAAACTGCGGTCAAAGATAGTCCCGTTAGTGCGTGTTCAGTGGCGACATCACAATATCGAGGAGTCCACATGGGAGCGCGAGGATGAGATGCGCGAACGTTATCCAGAGCTGTTTTCAGCAGGTACTTTCTAGCTTCGAATTTCGGGACGAAATTCAGTTATTAGGGGGGAAGTATGTAATACCCCGTACTCTTAGCTATATTTATTTTGGGATTAATTAATTAAATGCGTATTAATTGGAAATTAATCCGGGTTATAAATACTAATGAGATGCGTATTGGTATTTGATTATGTGCATATATGATTATATATGTACTTGGTATTATAAAATTTGTCGTGAGATTTATATACGGCAATTTGGAAATTTTGTTGAGACGCGTGGGACCGCCGCGTCACGGTATAATATTTTGATATTAAAAGTGAATTTAAAATCTATAATCCGTATGGTCGTTTTGAGTGCGCCATCGCATCCGGAAGGGTCGAGATAGTCAGAAAACACTAGCCGGGGGTATAGTTTGGGTCCCGGGGTATTTTTAGGCCATACCGGCAACTTAAAGGGTATTTTGGTAATTTCACGTTTTGAGGAATTAAAAGTGACGAAAATTTGGTTAATTAAATCTGATGTGGATAAGACCCACTAAGCCCATAACCAACCCTTATTAACCTAAAAAGCTACGTAGGTTATCATTTAGTCTTCCAACTCTCCCAAAGGAAACCCTAGCCACCATAGCCACCTTTGGAAGAAGAAAGCTTAGAGAGGAAGGGAAAGAGGAGGAATTCTGCAGAAAATCTGCAGAAAGAGCTTACAAATCCAACACCAAATCCAGAGACAATCAAGGCAAGTGATTTATTCCATTTAAATTTCGGAGAATGCTTCTTCCATGTTAGATTATTCAAAAACTTTGTGTGTTCTTGAAAGATAATGAAAAACCCATAAGTTTGGAGTTATTAGTTTAAATTTTGGGATATAGGTTGCATGTAGAATGTTACTGGAAGATTATATTAAGAGAATTACTGACTGTTGTTATACGAAAAACGGATTTAAGATGAAGTTTATGAATGTTCTTGAGATAAATTGGAAAACTAGGTTTTTGATGAAGATTGATCCATATGTAGCCTTTAGTTGTTGAAATATTGATTTATGGACGTTAGTAATATTGTAGGATGGTTATATGACATTACTATAACGTTATATTAGAGAATCGTGCTTTAAAAATAAGTTTTGGGATGTTTTCAAATCTGCAAATCGAAACAGTCCGTAACCACACCTGTGTAATCGATCGATCGACATTCATCAGTCGATCGATCGACAAAATCGATCGATCGAAGGTCAAGGTCGATCGATCGACCTTCCCAGAATAAATGAAGTTTTCCCTTAATTGAATTTTAGTGGTGTTAACCCTTGGATAATATTATTAGAGACTTTATGAATACCCTTAACTTTAAGGAAGACCAGTAGGCATGATTATGAGATGGGACTTTATTTGGAATGTAATTTGAGGAATTTTTCTAATAAATGAAATTTGTCATGTGAGATAATATTTGGGTTAATAGTACAAATTTGAATAAGTTGATGAAATAAGGTTTGGGGCAGAAGCAAAGACCTTAGGTATAAAGATGTCATATGTGGGAATTATGGGAGGCTTAATAGTCTATTTGAGATAGGTTTTAAGTTTAAGGAATTACGACGTGAGACGTGTCGACCATTTCAATTATATATTATCGGGATACTTGAAATATATGGATTTGGAATAATGGTATAATGATGTAGAGTATGACTTTATTAATATTGAGATATCTAAGATGTGTGAATGCTTAGCATAAAATCTTGTGTGTATGACATACCTACCATACTTGCTATCACGGGAGGTTTCGTTCGCTTAGGACCCTCTAATCCTTGTGTGCCTACGGGGGGGATATATACTGGTACCTTGATGAACATAGGTCATAGAAGGACTTATTGTGATATTAATAAGTCTGCATGATCATGGGAGCGTAGGTATGTGCGTGACCCATGTGATGGTGACTGTGTTCGCCTCCACTATTTGTGATTTGTGTTATCTGAACTATTCCTGAGAGATTCGGAATATGTGATCCTTATGTACGTGATGTACCGGGATGGATAGCAGAGTATGTGTGCACTATAGCTTAAATTGCGGGGTGCTTGTATTGTATATTTATGAGATGAATAATATACATTAAATTAATGAAAATCCTCATGTTAATGTGGTAAAAATATTACGGTATTGTTTCGAGATATATAATGAGTTAACTGATAGTTATATCAATGGCATATTTAGTAACTGAGTTTACGTTAAACCTCTATTAAATTAAGAGCGTTATATGATAAAGGAACCAAGTATTATGGGTAGAACCTTTGGCAGTCTAGCTAGATACGTTGCCACTTAGCTAGTAGGATGGATAGTTATAGATGGGTACTTGCGTTAGGAGTGCACAGTTAGACGAGAGGTGAGAATATAATGTGAGTGCACGTCCTAACATGTACTTTGCATTTAATGTTTTAAATGTTTTAAAGCACTTGCAGGTTTTTAAAATAACTCCACATTCGGGCTCTGACCCGTTTGCTTTTCAAATCTATTTTTCTTGTAAAACCATTTTTAGGTGCCCATCCACAAGGACACCAAGCATTGGATACTCATTCAGGTGACGAGCTGTAGCTGTTTGTGGAAGCTACAGGGATTTGCTCATAGACGCTTCTATCTTTTGGATTCCAGGGTCACTATCTATCAGTTGTAGGCATGTTGCCCATTCCTACTTAGAGCATCTTTTACATTTCAGTTTTCAGACTTTAGCATGTTTTATTTCAGTTCAGCTTATTTATTTCAGTTTTGGGATTGTAGTGAGGGGTTTCCTCCAGACTTTATTTACTCTATTTGTGATGGTTATTCATTTTACTTCAGCATGGTGAATGGTGTTATTTATTTCTTCATTACTTTTGTTGCATGTTAATCAGACTTAAATTAAAATTTGGCAACTTGCTTTTTAAATACTAGGTGGTTAGTAATAATAGAAATGTTTTCGACAGTGATGCTATTAACTGAGCCAACTTGGCATTTTGAATTAATTTTATAAAGGAGTAGCTACCCGGTATTTAATTAGTCGGGGTGTCACATCGGGTTGTCACAACTCACCCCCCTTAGAAAATTACGTCCCCGAAATTTAATATAAAGGTCACTTACCAAACAAATGGGGATATTGTTTCTTCATGCTATACTCTGTTTCCCAAGTTGATTCTTTAATCCCATGGCTCATCCACATAACTTTAACTAAGGAAATAACTTTATTTCTCAATACTTGCTTCTTACGATTAATAATTTCCATTGGTTCCTCGATGTACGACAAGTCTTCCTTCAGTTCAATTGGTTGAGTTTTCAACTGATGAGATGGATCCGCCAAATACTTACGAAGCATCGATACGTGAAACACATCATGTAAACGGGATAAGTCCGGAGGTAAAGCTAATCTATATGCCAGGGTCCCAATTCTTTCCAGCACTTCATATGGTCCAATGTATCTTGGACTTAGTTTTCCCTTTTTCCCAAATCTCATGATGCCTTTCCATGGTGAAATACGTAGGAATACAAAATCTCCCTTCTGAAATTCCAATGGATACTTCCTCTTATCTGCATAAAATTTCTGCCTACTTTGCGCTATCTTTATCCGTTCCCGAATAATTTTGATCTTTTCAGTCGTCACATCTATTAATTCAGGACCCATTATTTTCCTTTCACCCGCTTCATCCCAACACAAAGGCGTTCTACATCTCCTCCCATATAAAGCTTCATAAGAAAGTATACCAATAGTCGACTGATAACTATTATTATATGAAAATTCAATCAATGGCAAATGATCATCCTAACTACCTTTGAAGTCAAATACACAAGCTCGTAACATGTCTTCTAATATTTGAACTGTCCTTTTTAATTGCCCATCAGTTTGTGGATAAAACGCAGTGCTGAACTTCAAACTTGTGCCCATGGCATTCTGGAGACGAGGCCAAAACTTAAAAGTGAATGTTGAATCTCTATCTGATACAATTGACGCTGGTGCCCCATGTAAACGGATAATCTCATCAACATACATACGTGCATACTTATCAATAGTGTAGGTGATCTTAACTGGAAGAAAATGGGCCGACTTCGTCAATTGGTCTACAATCACCCAAATAGAATCATGCCCCTTTGGTGACCGGGGTAATCCGATAACAAAGTCCATCGTTATACGTTCCCACTTCCATTCCGGAATAGGCAATGACTGCAATAATCCTGCTGGCTTCTGATGCTCTCCTTTTACTTGCTGGCATACTAAACATTTAGCTACAAATTCTGCAATCTCACGTTTCATATTGTTCCACCAGTAATACTCTTTCAAATCTCTATACATTTTGGTACCTCCCGGATGCATAAAATAAATAGAACTATGTGCCTCTTCTAATATATCCTTCTTTAAGGATGGATCATTCGGTACACAAATTTTATTTTTATAACACAACGATTCATCATTCTTAATCTCAAAGTCACTCTCTCTACCATCCCGAACTTCTTGTTTCTTCTTCTCAAGGAACGGACCATTGATCTACAAATTTCGTATGCGTTCTGCCAATAAATGTCTCACTGTAACATGTGCCAATAATCCTCCGCTTTTTAAAAACTTCAATTCAATCCCCATCGATGCCAAGTCAAGAATATTTCCAACACGGGCACACCGTATGCAACCAAGAATCCCTGATGATTTTCGACTCAAAGCATCTGCTACTACATTGGCCTTCCCAGGATGATGATGGATGGTACAGTCATAGTATTTAATCAGCTCTATCCAACGCCTCTGTCTCAAATTCAATTCTTTCTGTGTAAACAAGTATTTCAAACTTTGATGATCTGTAAATATCTCACAAGTTTCTCCATACAAGTAATGTCTCCACAACTTTAAAGCAAAAACAATGGCTGCTAGCTCCAGATCGTGCGTAGGGTAGTTTCGTTCATGCATCTTTAATTGTCTGGAAGCATATGCTATTACCTTCCCGTTCTGCATAAGAACACATCCTAAACCCTGAAATGAAGCGTCTGTATAGATCACAAAAGACTCATTCCCACATGGAATAGTAAGTATAGGGCTGAAACCAACCGATTCTTTAATTATTTAAAACTCCTCTCACATTCTTCATCCCATACAAACTTCACTTCTTTACGAGTCAACTTTGTCAATGGTAATGCTATTGCTGAAAACCCTTTAATGAATCTGCGATAGTAACCTGCCAATCCTAGGAAACTCCTAATTCCTGTCACATTCTTAGGACTTTCCCATTCAACGATTGCTTTCACCTTCTTTGGATCAACATATATCCCATTTCCCGAGACAACATGCCCTAAAAACACAATTTCATCCAACCAAAACTCACAATTGCTAAATTTAACAAATAATTTCTTCTCTCTCAAAATCTGCAATACAAGTCTCAAATGTTTCTCATGTTCCTCCATGTTACGCGAGTAAATCAACACATCGTCTATGAATACAATCACAAATGAATCAATGAAAGGGTGGAATACCCGGTTCATCAAATCCATAAAAACTGCTGGAGCATTAGTTAATCCAAATGGCATCACCAAAAACTCATAGTGCCCATATCGAGTCCGAAAAGTTGTTTTGGAAATATCACTATCCTTTACTTTCAATTGGTGGTAACCCGATCTCAAATCAATATTCAAAAATACTGTGGCCCCCTGTAATTGGTCAAACAAATCATCGATACGAGGTAGAGGGTACTTGTTTCTAATGGTCACCTTATTCAATTGCCGATAATCAATACATAATCGCATTGTCCCATCTTTCTTTTTCACAAATAACACTGGTGCTCCCCATGGCGAAATACTAGGCCGAATGAAACCTCTTCTTATCAGATCTTCTAATTGCACCTTTAATTCTTTCAACTCCGCTGGTGCCATTCTATACGGAGCAAGAGAAATTGGACCAGTACCTGGAATTAATTCAATGGAAAACTCTACTTCCCTATCGGATGGCAATCCTGGCAATTCCTCTGGGAAGACATCAGAAAACTCTCTAACCACTAGTATATCTTGAATTTTAACTGTCTCTTTACTAGTATCAACAACATAAGATAAATACCCTGTACAACCTTTACTCAATAACTTTCTGCTCTTAATTGCTGAGATAAGACAATTAGGGACAACATTCTTTTCTCCTGTAAACTAGAACTCAGGTTCACCAGGAAGATGAAATGTAACTTCTTTTCGAAAACAATCAATGGAAGCATGATATGATGATAACAAATCCATCCCCAATATAATATCAAAATCTCGAATGGCCAACGATATAAAATCAACATAGAAATCTCGTTCCCCCATTCGTAAGATACAATCTTTATAAACATGCTCAACCAGAATTACACTCTCCATTGGGGTAGAAATATATAAGGCACAATTGAGAAATGAACATGGTCTACCCAAATGTGAAATAATATGCAATGCTACGAATGAATGCGTAGATCCAGGATCAATGAGTGCATATAAATCTTTATTGGCAATAGAGAGTTTACCTGTAACCACTTCTGGTGTAGCAAGGGCATCTTGCAATGTCATCGCAAACACTCTTCCTCCTGCCTTTGATCCACTTTCTTGTCCTGTATCCCTTCCCCTAGTTGCATTCCCTGGAGATGATCGTTTATGAGGCCCCACACTACTAACTGAAACTGCTCTAGATAGCATAGGATAATTCTTTCTCAGATGGCCCTTCTGATAACAGTTAAAACATTATATATTCTGTAACTTTGGGTAATTTCTTTTTATATGGCCCGATGTACCACAAAAGAAACAAACATTCGAATCTCCTTGTGCTGAAGCTCCTGAACCTCTTCCACTACTAGCCTCACCCCTCTGCGAACCACCTCACATAGCTCTACCATGCTGAAATTTCTGCCCTCCAAGTCTTGAATATTCTGTATCACTACCTTTTTGATAGTTTGGATCGAATCTACTTCTCTTTACGCCTCGTTCTCGATTCCCTCTCGCTTCATTCACGTCCTTTTCTACCAGCATGGCTTTGTTCACCAAGGCTGAATAATTAACAGTCTCTAAAATCGATAACCGTGATTTAATGACTAGTCCATCGAGAAATCGACTGCACATATCTTCCTCATTCTGTATAAACCTCGAAGCAAATCGAGATAAAGCTATAAGTTTTGCTTCGTATTCTCTAACTGTCATACTCCCCTGATTCAACATGAAATATTCTTTCTCCTTTTATTTTCGATACATCGGAGGAAAATACTTATCATACAAGGCTTTAACAAAAGCATACCATGAGATCACATTCTCACCTCCTGGAGTAATCAACAAATGTTTTGTGGCATCCCACCAATACTTAGCTTCTCCTTTCAGCATATATGTTGCCAAGATCACTCGTTGATTTTCAGGCATCCTCATTACCCCAAAGATAAGTTCAATCTCTTTAACCCAGACTTCTGCCTCTGCTGGATCAACTGCTCCTTCGAACGATGGTGGGTTCATCTTAATAAATTTCTCATGTGAAGTACTCCTTTCTTCCCGATGTATCACCTCCTCAGCCCTAGCCAATGCTTGTGCCTCCAGTTGCCTAGCCTGTTGTTCTTCCATATGAGCTATAAATCTCGCTTGCTGCTCTTCCATTAGAGTCATATCACGTGCCATTTTTTGCATATCTGTCAGTTGTTCTGGCTCGGGTTCCACATTTATCTGAACAGGTTACTCAACCTATGCTTCTGCTATAATATTTGAATCCTCGTCTTCAATTCTCACATTTACATTCCCTCGTTCCATTCTCTTATAACTGAAATGAATCAAAGATATATTTACATATCTTTCCTAACATAATCATTAGTATCAAATAAAATATATTTCTAACATTCACTGCCAAATCTAGACTCTTCTCACTCCAGAACCTCTAAAACCTAGGCTCTGATACCAAAAGCTGACACACCCCAACCCAGTTACTTATAATTACGTTTGAAAGTCAAAGTGAGTCAAACCATGATTAATTTAACCAAACCATAAACACGAGTTCTAATTTCAGAGTCATCATTGTAAATCCATATAACTGAAAATCTTTTTACAACATCAGAGTAGTCATATCCATAAAACTTTCTTGAAGGATAAGTTAACTTAATTACATCATTTACATTTAAACAAATTCATGTTTCTCCCATTCCTGGCTAACCCAACCCGACCTCCTAGATTTGGCAGTGACATCGCGTTACCTGAAAAAAATGTGAACATAGGAACCATGAGCAAAATAGCCCAGTGAATGCATCACTACTATACTACTGCATGAATTTAAATGCAATAAATCGTGTCCATATAATCATGTATTAACTTATTCGGCTCATTCATAATGAATGACCAACTTTTCCGAATCATGATTCACATATCCTATCTAAATAGACAATTCTCCTCCATTCCTGGTCGAGGAGTAACCCCTTGTCATTAATAGACAAATCTCCCCCACTTCGGGTCGAGGAGTAACCTCCCATTTCGGTAAATCAAAATGAACAATTTTATATTCATAACATTATGATCATATTCGTAACAGTATACAAATACATCATTCCAGTGAGTACACTCACCTTGGGTTGTCAACTACGTATTTACGTTTCCTTCGGGAGGAGCTGAACTGGGTTGATTAGATCTTACACCTATCAATCCAACTAAATCAGTACTGAATCTCAATCATAAGTATCATCCTAATATAATTATGT
This sequence comes from Sambucus nigra, assembly GCA_949130495.1. Taxonomy (NCBI): domain Eukaryota; kingdom Viridiplantae; phylum Streptophyta; class Magnoliopsida; order Dipsacales; family Adoxaceae; genus Sambucus; species Sambucus nigra. The sequence goes on along the minus strand of OX422213.1, from coordinate 557,274,309 downwards.
AACTTTCCATGACTATAAAACGACCATATAATTCCACTCAAGTCACATTCCATGAAACATGAGTAAAGACAAAATAATGGTGCACATATTGATAAAGTTATGAACATTCAACCGTAGGAAATACCTCATAAGGAATTTATAACCAAAGCTAAGTAAACATGAAATTATACTTCTCAATGTATATACACATGAAACATGTACTCAAAGTACCCTTTGTAAGGATGAAATACAAACATTCATTCAAGGGGTATCCAGTATGGCCTGAAATTATTATCTTACATACTTAACCATCCTATATTCCTAAATTGTATAAATACAGGGGTCCAACCTTATCAATATGAAAACATATATGAATATACCTTCCAATACAAGTGACGGTGTAATTTTTCAAGCTTCCTAGAGCAAGTTATGACCATTTCTTTACAACACGAGAAATCTGCCCTACAAGCTCCTCTATTGTTCCTTCAACTTCCAAGAATTTTCATAATTTTTCTCTAGAATAACTTTCCATGATTTTAAACCCATTTTCAGTACACATACTGAATAGTAAAGAATTAAAGTTTCATAATTGTTTGACTTCATTTGCTATCTCAAAATCTTGACTAAACTCAGGGCATACCGAAATGAAGTATACAAACAGAAACTATGTAATAACTTGCAACCATCACTACAGCCTAACCACGACGAGATAAATTCTAATTTTCGGATATGATATGAATACATTAGTCTAATTTCATATCCAATTGGAATTTCTCAACTCCAGCAATCACACAAAAATATATTCAAGTTTGAATGCAAGGGGTTTCAATACAAAGCAATTTTTAAGGGTTTATGCATTCAACCTAACTTAAACTTGCATATATCCATACACATGCACCCAAGCATGAAAGTTCAATAAACAAATCAAGGATTTATATCATATAAATCATAAATATATGAAAAATAACAAGATTTGCAATTAGGATTACCTTCGGGACTTTTACGTAATTTCTACGAATTTTTCTACCCTTTTTCTCCTCACTTTTCTTCCTAAACTTCTACCTTCTCTTTCCTCAAGCTAACAACACCTCAAACTGAACCTAGGGCTTAATTTGCTGAAGAAATAAGTTAGAAGGATAGTTTTAAGTCGGACAAGGCTGCCTCCCAAGCCAACCAATCAAATTAAACCATTTGGTTTAATAAAAGACAATTTACCACTTAGAGGGAATTGACAGATTTGCCCCTTGTTCGTAATTTTGGCCTAACTTCTTACTCGTACATCCGTTTGATGTACCGTTTATTGTGTTATAAACCTAACTCATATGTCTACAATTATATAGTTTTCACCTCAAGTCAATGATTAAGTTATAGAGGTCAAAACTAGTCTTAAACAGGGAGATTTCTATCGAAAAGAACAAAAATTTGTGTTTGTAAATAATTCGACATTTCATGATTTATGAAAGTAAGATTAGACTAAACGTAATCACTTAACATTAGATATACTAATAACAAATTATTAATATCACATAAGGAAAGCATGATTTAAATATAATTTATCATAATTATATTTGGGTTGTCACAACTCACCCCCCCTTAGAAAATTACGTCCCCGAAATTTAATATAAAGGTCACTTACCAAACAAATGGGGATACTGTTTCTTCATGCTATACTCTGTTTCCCAAGTTGATTCTTTAATCCCATGGCTCATCCACATAACTTTAACTAAGGAAATAACTTTATTTCTCAATACTTGCTTCTTACGATTAATAATTTCCATTGGTTCCTCGATGTACGACAAGTCTTCCTTCAGTTCAATTGGTTGAGTTTTCAACTGATGAGATGGATCCGCCAAATACTTACGAAGCATCGATACGTGAAACACATCATGTAAACGGGATAAGTCCGGAGGTAAAGCTAATCTATATGCCAGGGTCCCAATTCTTTCCAGCACTTCATATGGTCCAATGTATCTTGGACTTAGTTTTCCCTTTTTCCCAAATCTCATGATGCCTTTCCATGGTGAAATACGCAGGAATACAAAATCTCCCTTCTGAAATTCCAATGGATACTTCATCTTATCTGCATAAAATTTCTGCCTACTTTGCGCTATCTTTATCCGTTCCCGAATAATTTTGATCTTTTCAGTCGTCACATCTATTAATTCAGGACCCATTATTTTCCTTTCACCCACTTCATCCCAACACAAAGGCGTTCTACATCTCCTCCCATATAAAGCTTCATAAGAAAGTATACCAATAGTCGACTGATAACTATTATTATATGAAAATTCCATCAATGGCAAATGATCATCCTAACTACCTTTGAAGTTAAATACATAAGCTCGTAACATGTCTTCTAATATTTGAACCGTCCTTTTTGATTGCCCATCAGTTTGTGGATAAAACGCAGTGCTGAACTTCAAACTTGTGCCCATGGCATTCTGGAGACGAGGCCAAAACTTAAAAGTGAATGTTGAATCTCTATCTGATACAATTGACGCTGGTGCCCCATGTAAACGGATAATCTCATCAACATACATACGTGCATACTTATCAATAGTGTAGGTGATCTTAACTGGAAGAAAATGGGCCGACTTCGTCAATTGGTCTACAATCACCCAAATAGAATCATGCCCCTTTGGTGACCGGGGTAATCCGATAACAAAGTCCATCGTTATACGTTCCCACTTCCATTCCGGAATAGGCAATGACTGCAATAATCCTGCTGGCTTCTGATGCTCTCCTTTTACTTGCTGGCATACTAAACATTTAGCTACAAATTCTGCAATCTCACGTTTCATATTGTTCCACCAGTAATACTCTTTCAAATCTCTATACATTTTGGTACCTCCCGGATGCATAAAATAAATAGAACTATGTGCCTCTTCTAATATATCCTTCTTTAAGGATGGATCATTCGGTACACAAATTTTATTTTTATAACACAACGATTCATCATTCTTAATCTCAAAGTCACTCTCTCTACCATCCCGAACTTCTTGTTTCTTCTTCTCAAGGAACGGACCATTGATCTACAAATTTCGTATGCGTTCTGCCAATAAATGTCTCACTGTAACATGTGCCAATAATCCTCCGCTTTTTAAAAACTTCAATTCAATCCCCATCGATGCCAAGTCAAGAATATTTCCAACACGGGCACACCGTATGCAACCAAGAATCCCTGATGATTTTCGACTCAAAGCATCTGCTACTACATTGGCCTTCCCAGGATGATGATGGATGGTACAGTCATAGTATTTAATCAGCTCTATCCAACGCCTCTGTCTCAAATTCAATTCTTTCTGTGTAAACAAGTATTTCAAACTTTGATGATCTGTAAATATCTCACAAGTTTCTCCATACAAGTAATGTCTCCACAACTTTAAAGCAAAAACAATGGCTGCTAGCTCCAGATCGTGCGTAGGGTAGTTTCGTTCATGCATCTTTAATTGTCTGGAAGCATATGCTATTACCTTCCCGTTCTGCATAAGAACACATCCTAAACCCTGAAATGAAGCGTCTGTATAGATCACAAAAGACTCATTCCCACATGGAATAGTAAGTATAGGGCTGAAACCAACCGATTCTTTAATTATTTAAAACTCCTCTCACATTCTTCATCCCATACAAACTTCACTTCTTTACGAGTCAACTTTGTCAATGGTAATGCTATTGCTGAAAACCCTTTAATGAATCTGCGATAGTAACCTGCCAATCCTAGGAAACTCCTAATTCCTGTCACATTCTTAGGACTTTCCCATTCAACGATTGCTTTCACCTTCTTTGGATCAACATATATCCCATTTCCCGAGACAACATGCCCTAAAAACACAATTTCATCCAACCAAAACTCACAATTGCTAAATTTAACAAATAATTTCTTCTCTCTCAAAATCTGCAATACAAGTCTCAAATGTTTCTCATGTTCCTCCATGTTACGCGAGTAAATCAACACATCGTCTATGAATACAATCACAAATGAATCAATGAAAGGGTGGAATACCCGGTTCATCAAATCCATAAAAACTGCTGGAGCATTAGTTAATCCAAATGGCATCACCAAAAACTCATAGTGCCCATATCGAGTCCGAAAAGTTGTTTTGGAAATATCACTATCCTTTACTTTCAATTGGTGGTAACCCGATCTCAAATCAATATTCAAAAATACTGTGGCCCCCTGTAATTGGTCAAACAAATCATCGATACGAGGTAGAGGGTACTTGTTTCTAATGGTCACCTTATTCAATTGCCGATAATCAATACATAATCGCATTGTCCCATCTTTCTTTTTCACAAATAACACTGGTGCTCCCCATGGCGAAATACTAGGCCGAATGAAACCTCTTCTTATCAGATCTTCTAATTGCACCTTTAATTCTTTCAACTCCGCTGGTGCCATTCTATACGGAGCAAGAGAAATTGGACCAGTACCTGGAATTAATTCAATGGAAAACTCTACTTCCCTATCGGATGGCAATCCTGGCAATTCCTCTGGGAAGACATCAGAAAACTCTCTAACCACTAGTATATCTTGAATTTTAACTGTCTCTTTACTAGTATCAACAACATAAGATAAATACCCTGTACAACCTTTACTCAATAACTTTCTGCTCTTAATTGCTGAGATAAGACAATTAGGGACAACATTCTTTTCTCCTGTAAACTAGAACTCAGGTTCACCAGGAAGATGAAATGTAACTTCTTTTCGAAAACAATCAATGGAAGCATGATATGATGATAACAAATCCATCCCCAATATAATATCAAAATCTCGAATGGCCAACGATATAAAATCAACATAGAAATCTCGTTCCCCCATTCGTAAGATACAATCTTTATAAACATGCTCAACCAGAATTACACTCTCCATTGGGGTAGAAATATATAAGGCACAATTGAGAAATGAACATGGTCTACCCAAATGTGAAATAATATGCAATGCTACGAATGAATGCGTAGATCCAGGATCAATGAGTGCATATAAATCTTTATTGGCAATAGAGAGTTTACCTGTAACCACTTCTGGTGTAGCAAGGGCATCTTGCAATGTCATCGCAAACACTCTTCCTCCTGCCTTTGATCCACTTTCTTGTCCTGTATCCCTTCCCCTAGTTGCATTCCCTGGAGATGATCGTTTATGAGGCCCCACACTACTAACTGAAACTGCTCTAGATAGCATAGGATAATTCTTTCTCAGATGGCCCTTCTGATAACAGTTAAAACATTATATATTCTGTAACTTTGGGTAATTTCTTTTTATATGGCCCGATGTACCACAAAAGAAACAAACATTCGAATCTCCTTGTGCTGAAGCTCCTGAACCTCTTCCACTACTAGCCTCACCCCTCTGCGAACCACCTCACATAGCTCTACCATGCTGAAATTTCTGCCCTCCAAGTCTTGAATATTCTGTATCACTACCTTTTTGATAGTTTGGATCGAATCTACTTCTCTTTACGCCTCGTTCTCGATTCCCTCTCGCTTCATTCACGTCCTTTTCTACCAGCATGGCTTTGTTCACCAAGGCTGAATAATTAACAGTCTCTAAAATCGATAACCGTGATTTAATGACTAGTCCATCGAGAAATCGACTGCACATATCTTCCTCATTCTGTATAAACCTCGAAGCAAATCGAGATAAAGCTATAAGTTTTGCTTCGTATTCTCTAACTGTCATACTCCCCTGATTCAACATGAAATATTCTTTCTCCTTTTATTTTCGATACATCGGAGGAAAATACTTATCATACAAGGCTTTAACAAAAGCATACCATGAGATCACATTCTCACCTCCTGGAGTAATCAACAAATGTTTTGTGGCATCCCACCAATACTTAGCTTCTCCTTTCAGCATATATGTTGCCAAGATCACTCGTTGATTTTCAGGCATCCTCATTACCCCAAAGATAAGTTCAATCTCTTTAACCCAGACTTCTGCCTCTGCTGGATCAACTGCTCCTTCGAACGATGGTGGGTTCATCTTAATAAATTTCTCATGTGAAGTACTCCTTTCTTCCCGATGTATCACCTCCTCAGCCCTAGCCAATGCTTGTGCCTCCAGTTGCCTAGCCTGTTGTTCTTCCATATGAGCTATAAATCTCGCTTGCTGCTCTTCCATTAGAGTCATATCACGTGCCATTTTTTGCATATCTGTCAGTTGTTCTGGCTCGGGTTCCACATTTATCTGAACAGGTTACTCAACCTATGCTTCTGCTATAATATTTGAATCCTCGTCTTCAATTCTCACATTTACATTCCCTCGTTCCATTCTCTTATAACTGAAATGAATCAAAGATATATTTACATATCTTTCCTAACATAATCATTAGTATCAAATAAAATATATTTCTAACATTCACTGCCAAATCTAGACTCTTCTCACTCCAGAACCTCTAAAACCTAGGCTCTGATACCAAAAGCTGACACACCCCAACCCAGTTACTTATAATTACGTTTGAAAGTCAAAGTGAGTCAAACCATGATTAATTTAACCAAACCATAAACACGAGTTCTAATTTCAGAGTCATCATTGTAAATCCATATAACTGAAAATCTTTTTACAACATCAGAGTAGTCATATCCATAAAACTTTCTTGAAGGATAAGTTAACTTAATTACATCATTTACATTTAAACAAATTCATGTTTCTCCCATTCCTGGCTAACCCAACCCGACCTCCTAGATTTGGCAGTGACATTGCGTTACCTGAAAAAAATGTGAACATAGGAACCATGAGCAAAATAGCCCAGTGAATGCATCACTACTATACTACTGCATGAATTTAAATGCAATAAATCGTGTCCATATAATCATGTATTAACTTATTCGGCTCATTCATAATGAATGACCAACTTTTCCGAATCATGATTCACATATCCTATCTAAATAGACAATTCTCCTCCATTCCTGGTCGAGGAGTAACCCCTTGTCATTAATAGACAAATCTCCCCCACTTCGGGTCGAGGAGTAACCTCCCATTTCGGTAAATCAAAATGAACAATTTTATATTCATAACATTATGATCATATTCGTAACAGTATACAAATACATCATTCCAGTGAGTACACTCACCTTGGGTTGTCAACTACGTATTTACGTTTCCTTCGGGAGGAGCTGAACTGGGTTGATTAGATCTTACACCTATCAATCCAACTAAATCAGTACTGAATCTCAATCATAAGTATCATCCTAATATAGTTATGTAACTTTCCATGACTATAAAACGACCATATAATTCCACTCAAGTCACATTCCATGAAACATGAGTAAAGACAAAATAATGGTGCACATATTGATAAAGTTATGAACATTCAACCGTAGGAAATACCTCATAAGGAATTTATAACCAAAGCTAAGTAAACATGAAATTATACTTCTCAATGTATATACACATGAAACATGTACTCAAAGTACCCTTTGTAAGGATGAAATACAAACATTCATTCAAGGGGTATCCAGTATGGCCTGAAATTATTATCTTACATACTTAACCATCCTATATTCCTAAATTGTATAAATACAGGGGTCCAACCTTATCAATATGAAAACATATATGAATATACCTTCCAGTACAAGTGACGGTGTAATTTTTCAAGCTTCCTAGAGCAAGTTATGACCATTTCTTTACAACACGAGAAATCTGCCCTACAAGCTCCTCTATTGTTCCTTCAACTTCCAAGAATTTTCATAATTTTTCTCTAGAATAACTTTCCATGATTTTAAACCCATTTTCAGTAAACATACTTAATAGTAAAGAATTAAAGTTTCATAATTGTTTGACTTCATTTGCTATCTCAAAAGCTTGACTAAACTCAGGGCATACCGAAATGAAGTATACAAACAGAAACTATGTACTAACTTGCAACCATCACTACAGCCTAACCACGAGGAGATAAATTCTAATTTTCGGATAGGATATTAATATATTAGTCTAATTTCATATCCAATTGTAATTTCTCAATTCCAGAAATCACACAAAAACATATTCAAGTTTGAATGAAAGGGGTTTCAATACGAAGCAATTTTTAAGGGTTTATGCATTCAACCTAACTTAAACTTGCATATATCCATACATATGCACCCAAGCATGAAGGGTAAATAAAAAAATCAAGGATTTATATCATATAAATCATAAATATATGAAAAATAACAAGATTTTCAATTAGGATTACCTTCGGGACTTTTATGTAATTTCTACGGATTTTTCTACACTTTTTCTCCTCACTTTTCTTCCTCAACTTCTACCTTCTCTTTCCTCAAGCTAACAACACCTCAAACTGAACCTAGGGCTTAATTTTTTGAAGAAATAAGTTAGAGGGAGAGTTTTAAGTCGGCCAAGGTTGCCTCCCAAGCCAACCAATCAAATTAAACCATTTGGTTTAATAAAAAAACAATTTACCACTTAGAGGGAATTGACAGATTTGCCCCTTGTTTGTAATTTTGGCCCAACTTCTTACTCGTACATCCGTTTGATGTACCGTTTGTTGTGTTACAAACCTAACTCATATGTATACAATTATATAGTATTCACCTCAAGTCAATGGTTAAGTTATAGAGGTCAAAACTAGTCTTAAACAGGGACATTTCTATCGAAAAGAACAAAAATTTGTGTTTGTAAATTATTCGACATTTCATGATTTATGAAAGTAGGATTAGAATAAACGAAATCACTTAACATTAGATATACTAATAACAAATTATTAATATCACATAAGAAAAGCATGATTTAAATATAATTTATCATAATTATATTCGGGTTGTCACACTATATTTGGTGCCAAAATAGATATTTATGGCTGAGAATGAGTTTGGACAAGGTTGCCCAAGTAATTCTCTATCGGGCTATCTTGGTGCTTTACCTGATGTATCTAAAATAATTAAATATAATGCCTTAACGATGCTTTTCTCTCTATCCTCCAAACTAATTCCCTCAAATGATTCCTGAGTAAGCTTTCTCAATAGAGCATGTATGCTCTCCCAAGTTCTTTTAGACTTGGTCCATCGCTAGTACTGAGTAACCACACAAATATTATAATATAAAACATAATCAAAGAAAAAGATAAATACATATTATATCACCTTTCTTCTTTTGGAGGACTTCATTGTGCTCCGCTTGAGATCCATTTTGTCATGATATTTTGTCAATCACTTAATGAGGAAGTTTATCATTAAACCCTTTTTATAAAAAAAAATTAAAAGTGCAAATTGGCAAGTCTTTCACCCAAATTTATAGTAGTTTCCTTCAACACTTATACTCTCTACAATTTAATTGAGAATCAATTGTGAAGCTCCATCACTAATTAAGAATAATTCTATTATCTTTCAAGCATCACACATATTAGATCAATGCTACAATGAAAGACTTAATTCCTCTTATATGGTTTTAGATATGGTTATAATCTGATATAATATGTGAATTAATCTCGACTTTAATGGTTTACAAAATAGTAATCATTTAAAAAGATTTCACAAACAAAAAGTGAAATATGGATATAGGTTAATTATCTCAAAAGTAATGAGCAATGTGTATTTACAAAGAGTGTCTAAAAAACATGATCAAACAAAGGACTTATAATGTGTAATATCACATCCTTGCATAGCCTTTCTCATTCTTCCTAGTCTTTAACGATTAACTTATACGCTTGTCCATCCCACACATATCTTCCAATATAAATTGTCATGTGATATAAATCTAATCAATTCTTCAACATGATCCAATAATGCTAGGATTGCTGCAAAGTTCTCCAATATGATCATATTTGATTGGTATCCTCAAATAACTGGACACAATTCTAATTGCGTTGGCATGGACCATTTTGGTAGTCTTTTCATATAGATTGTTCGTCGTTTCAGAAAGTAGTTATTTATCCTCTACAATAAACCATGCTTGATATCTCTTTTTTTACTTGTTACATTGAGTTTTAAATAACAGTAGTATCTATATATTGGCAAACTGAATAACGCATTGCATTGTATTATCAACTCTTATAAAGAGTACTATAGAATATGAAGTCTTCATGAACACATAATGGGCTAGAAAAATAAAATAAAAAATAAAAACCAATATACTTGTCTTGCCTTTGATGATATACAAAGTGTGGGCTTCTGTAGACACCCGATTCATAATCAGGTCTTGAATCTATCACCCGTTCACACCGCGAAATATCATTAAAATAAAAGGGGTCAAAATACATATTCTACGATGCCCCTAAAAAGATTAGAGGTAAAATTAGGAATTTCCCTAAAATAAACTTAAAGGCATAAAACATCCAGAATGAATCCATTAACTGTACAATGAATGACCTTTAACCAGATGATTAAATATCTTTCAGTAATCATTACCAAATCCAATCCATTAACCTAATGGCTAATCAAAATGGGCACTTATTCCTACAAGATTAGCCCAGCCCAACGCATGTCCCTACCAAAGTTGATCCACCCTACACATGTCCTCATTATTAACTATGTGTTTAATCATCCCATTAATCGTACAATTAATGGGCTTGCTCCAATAACTATAAAATGAGGTACCCACCAACTAAAAAAAGCTCCCTAAAACCCAACATTAATTCGATTGTCTAACTTTCTTCAACCCCAAGCATCTCTGAATGTCGAGTTCTGTCAGAAATCCCGAGCGAAGTTTTGTCTTTTCAAAAAGTTTTTTCCTATTAAATATAGAGTTAACCTTTGTCTGCAACCTATAAAAGTCGGGTCTTCTAAACGAAGCTCTTCCCAACTGAACGATGCAACCTCATAGGGGACACTCCCTCTGAAAAAATTCATTTCACTGTATAAGGGGAAAGAAACTCTACATAAATTTTAGTTAAATATAAACTATGATATAGAACTGTCCATATAGTCTAGACTATCTAAACCCACCCCCCGTTAGGCAACCGAGTATGCATTTTATAATGTTTATATTTTAAAGCTTGTTTTTTATCCAACACGTATGTATGTTGAGCTAGATAAACATACTTATATGTTAAACAAATGCTAATCAACCAGTACAACTATGTATGACATGAAAATATACTTTTCAAAACCATTATCAAGAAATTTTTCGTGAACTGAATCATTTCGAAATTTTGCTAAAACCAAAGTTTAAAATTCAAATACTCTTCACCACTTCTCAAAGCAAACATTCCCATCCCAACGGAGGCACCCACAAATTTGTACTTTCCCTTAATACTCATAAAATGTTTGTCTTTGATTACATATTTTTAACGTACGAATATGCACTCCAACTTAGTCCTGTCAATGGATTAGATTTTATCTGAATTCGAATTCGAATTCGATCCTTTTAAGCGGATATGGATCATGCTTAAAATCCGATTTTCCGATTACCCATTTATTAAATGGAGCACATTTGGATTCATATACTCCGATCCGTTAATAATCCGATCCGATTAATATATATATATATATATATATATATATATATATATATATATATATATATATAATTAATATATGTTGTATTTAATAACATTTTAAATATATATTTGAAATATTTATTATAATAGTTATTTATTTCATTGTCTGTTTTTTTGGAACATTTGCAAAATAAATTTATAAAATAAGAGTTGAAAATAAAAATGTTGCAAATCAAGTTCAATATAAATGGATAATTGGATCCGATTCGAATCCGTTTAACATAAATGGAAATGGATTTGGATTTGCCTGATCCGATCCGATTAATAAATGGATTAGATCTGAATCCATTTAACATAAACGGATATGGATTTGAATTTGCCTGATCCGGTCTGAATCCGATCCGTTTACAGGCCTACTCCGACTTATAACAAAAAATCTATATAAGGACTAGGGTCCATAAATACCATAACGGTGTATATCATATACCCGGTATCCCTTTACCTCCACCCGAAAATATGCCACGTCAGTTGGAACTACGTTGTATGTGATCTTAAGACCTCTTTGTATATAGGTGCAATACTGAGCTGGATTCATGAGTTCAAGCCTTATAATACGTCTCTTGATGTATTATCTATTAGGGACGTCTCCATCTTTAGTCCAAATACCTTTATTATATGAAATGATCATCTCTATATCATCCCAAGGCCTACAATACCTCCAAGATTATATTTATGTCGATAAGGGATACATAGATCTCTGTCGGTGAACTCTAGACCACTCCAGCCCTAAATACACCCATCCACTTTCTACACCCATAGGAAGCAAAGGACATCTACAACATGGCATCATTTATATTACACGTTCAAACTTTCCTAAAGATTTAGTAACACCTTCTGGCTAGTGATCTCCCAACAATCATAACATGTCTTTATCGGTGATTTCATGTCCACTCCTATTCTGAACCTCCACCTAAACTACCTTATGCCGAACAGATAGATCATCCCCCTCTGAATACTAGTCCTCACACTTGCACACACCTTACGTTGGAACTTTTCCATCTAGCTCACATAAATAACCAAACTATGTAGGCTTTGATCTAGGGGATACATGGGTACGTAGTCATAATATTGAGTCCTTGTCGTGAGCACAAGCCTAAACAATATGTCTCATGATATATTGTCCCCATATAAATGCTTCTATCTCTCATATTAACTTTTAAACCCCCTCTTAAACTATCTGACTTCTCGCACATACACATGTGCATACTTTTAACGGCATCCCGTTATACAAGACGAACCTTCTCGCACCCATATACATGCATAATAATGTACACTCGTAATCTGAATACATATTCACACACTATAACTTTTGTAAGTGTACCCACACTTGTCTAAGTGACATTCTTAAATCTCTCACGAACATTATTTTAATACCTATGCAGATATCTACCTTTAAAGGGACTCTGAAACTAAGGTCTCTTAACATGTTCTAAAATAAACTAAAAAGTAATCATAAATGTAAAATGTGATAATAAGTATATAAATAAGGAAGCATAAAGAACAAGTTGGGTCTGTTATACCTTCTCCACTCCTAACCCAGTTCCCGAACCCATAGCGAGGATCTTTGGATCATTCATAGGCCTCAACCTGCTAGGATTAGCCCAAAAGGGATAACCCAACCTATTTTGTTTATTTTTATATTAAATAAACAAGCAACTTTGAACAACCGACATCCCTTTGCACAAAGAATTAGGCTGAAGTCTAAACAAGGGCGTGAAAACCAACAAAAACTGGATATGATATCGAAGCTTACATGGGAAAATCATTCACAACTAAAACCCGACCTCAAGGGAAATGACAGACTGAGACAGAAGAACTCCGGCTTACCTGTGGGGATTAAACATAACAACATGCATTGTCATGGCATCCCGTTTCTCCAACCTATCAGAAGCCTGCAACACCACAGTGGCAACTCCGTTGAGGATACATCAAGCGAGACAAACTATCCTTATGCTTCCTTTATATATGATTAATATTGCTCTCCCCCGTGGCTACTTTATTCACATTTAGAACTATTTATAGGCCTTAGTTTTAGAGTCCATCAAAACGTAGATATGTGATTACGTCCCTAAGGACAACATTATCGTATATTTATTTAAACATATAGGGGCACACAAAGGACCTCGCAGTAAAATAAACTTCAAAGTATGAAAAAATAAAGATTACATGTTTGCATCATGCACTACATAGTCTTGACTTTCATATTGTTTAACACCCATACCCTAAGGATAGAAAGTGGTTAGCTGGAAGGTTGGCCGACAATTATTATCCTCACTCTTTTCACCCACCTGTTTAGTATATAGGGAAACATCTCTCTCGATCACAAAATCTCAGTGGCAGGGAACATTTAAAGTTTATCCAGTACAAGGGTATATCGAATATGCTTTCACAGTTATTCAACACTAGGATAAAGTTGTTTCACACGTACCTCAAAGGTTGTTTAGTCTAAGCATCCCAGTATATCATGATCCATGATAATGAAAAAGGATTCATCGATCACTGAGTCGCATCGCCTCCTCTGCCTATAGAGAAAAGATTGAGGTACACACGCTACTACACAAAAAGAATAGATACTTGTAGGCCTCTTTATTTGATAAAAAAATTCAACATTGTAAGATGGATAAAGGCTGGTAACCCCCCCCCCCCTAATATTTTAGGTTGGTCATCTTCCCTTTTTACACGAAAGATAAAGCAATATGAATCTGTAAGTAATTGTTATAATAGAATTTTCTTACGTTAGATTCCCCTACCCATATTTTAATTTTGAGAAAATGATGTAGCACGGTCTATTACTTCCTAGATCCTTGCACAAAAATTAATAGATCACATCAGTTCACCTGAATCCAATGAAACTTTACTCGGTTATTCCCCTTTAAAGATACTAACAAATAGAGAATACAAAAAATAAAACACCGTCTATATACAGTTAAAAATAGATAAATGAATTCCATCAGAGAATTCATAAATATATGAGTCTTTCTCCCTTAGTAATTTTCCTTCTGTCTAGAAAATCTTAAACAAAGGTAACCTGCCTTTTTCTGCAGTTATCATTACCCGCATAAATTCACACTAAGATCTTACCCTGAAAACTCATCTTTACATTCCATGCGGTCGTTTAGTCTTGATCAATGGGCTGCCTACTCATGATTACTGAGTTATTTTCATCGTGCGTTCCATGTCTATGAAAGAAGACAAGGCTTTGTCCTTAATGGACCAGGTCTTAAGGCAGTTGGAGAATATCATTGCCTCTCAAAACACTGTACAATTAGATTTTAAAGAACTAGGTCGAGCATAGGTCTGCCCAAAAGAGGCTGCAGCTGAAGCGACTTTAAAAATATTTCTAATTTGTGCTTCTATCGACTCAAGTGTAAGTCAATCGCTTAAGTATAAAACTGGTAAATCGGGTGTTGAACTCAGGGAATAGGATGAATGCTCATGACGACGAATAGGAAGAACAATTAACCCTACAATGACTCAGAGTAAGAAAGGAAAATATGATATTTTTGTGACTTTACCTATCAACTAATACAATTTTAAGTAAAGTAATAACTAAACTATATGTGTAAGATAAACTAACTTAAACCTTAAATGCATGGGAGAAAATAGAGTTAGCATACACTCCCCCAAACCGTTGGTAATTGCATAGAATATAAAGCTTCAACAATCTAATTCTCTGTTCTAAGAGACATTAAATACTCTCTAAGCATTCAATATATGAGGACTTTACTCCGCACAGTATCAAATCAAAAATTGTATTTGACTAGGATGAATAATTACCAAGGAAGTCGGTTGCACCTTTAAACATTTCGGTTACCTAGGGCAAATCGAATTAAAAAACCTACAACCTTTATCTCGATAAAGTTCAAACCTTTGAATGAAGGATTACTTTTTACTAACTTTTAAATCTATCTGTATTACCTAGGTTGGGTTCATGTACCCCAACCCTTTAGAAATCTAGCCTGACATGGTAAAACTCCAACTAATCATCATAACTACGTTACATAAAATCATTCTTACGTGAAAAGTGAAATTAAACATGTGAAAAGACTTCTAGCTAGGAAGTGATGAATCATAAACCAAAAAGATGAGAGAAATTGAAAGAAATTAAGAAACTATACTTGTATTGAAGAAAAAACCTTGAATTTAATTTTAAAGGGGAACAATTATTCAAGAAGATTAATCCTAGGGTTCTTGCCTTCAAGAAGCTCTCAAAACCATATAAAAACTAACTTTCTCTAATGTCTGGTGTTATAATAGAATATATCTCTCATATTTTTTAAAGTGTTTGCACCATGCACAACTCTAATTTTAAGAAATAAAAATTAAAAATCCGTCAAGCCGAACCAGTTAAAAAATTTCCTTATTTATTGGGAGAACCGGTTCGCTAATTCCAATGTGACGAACTGATTCTGAGTTTTGATCATCGATTCTATTTGGATTTTTTAGTTTACCGAATCAGGTCCCCTTATTTTTCCATCGATTCGATTTACCTTTGTCAGTGAGTGGAATCGGTTGTGTTTCACTTCTATCGGTTTGGTTCTCTGGATTTTTTTTCTTCATTTCTCTTTGATTTCCTCTCAACTTTGAAGCTTCATAACTTTACAATCGGGACTTGGATTTGGATGTCATTTCTTCATACGCGTTTATGGACTCAAGATCTTCAACTTCATTATAGGTCCCGTGTCCCAATTCCAAATGTAAAATTACTCTTTTGCCCTTGAATTTTCTCCCTTTCCTTCTTTCTTGATTTTAAGTTTTCTTTTTTCTTCCATTGCATAAAATACTTGCAAAATATAAGAGAAATACATGAAACCCGATGAACACGATAAAAGATGTTAGTAGCAAGGATATGAGATAAATCAACTCAAATTACACCGTACGGGGTAATAAAAGTCTCTAAATTACGGGAATAAATATGAAGAATTTATGCATAATCAACTGCCATACTCACCATTGGAGAGAACGTACTTCCTCCCTTGATCCCCAACTCTGGTATACTAACTGTAGCGTCTATTGAAATAGTATCTTCCAAACCTCAGGATCTATGTAGACCAATATCATCTTCGGTTCCCTTACTAATGTTAGTGGCCCACACTTCAAAGTGTTATTTGTCTCTTCGAGCCCTACCATAAGTACCCTCACCCTACCTATCAAGGGACCTCATGAGCTAAACCAGTATCTCCCTTTCCTCTGTTAAATTATTAAATAACCAGAGTTCAAATTGAGATATGATTTCTCTAGGAATCCATCGATAAAATAAAAACCTTTGATAAGTTAACAAACATTAAGAAGATTTCTTTTTATTCTGAGCCAAGATGCCGAATAAATTTAAGATGTATGTATTTAAGATGTACAAAGGATTGGGATCTCTATTTTCACATTTGTTTAATACCACCTCCAGATGCAAGCTGTAGACCTAGGGGTACTAGAAAGGATGTTCTCCTTCACTTTGCTCGGACGGGACTTTACTTGGTACATGGGTCTGAAGCGTGAGGGAACCACCCAAATCGAGGATAATGTATGTCTTTATTTTCTTAAACAATGCGTATAGAATGAAGAAATCGATGTCATTTACAAGGACCTAGAGATTTTGAAACAAGAGGAACGAGAGGTACTCAGTACTTTCGTCACTCGATGGAGAGAAAAGGCTGGTCTGATGGTCAACTACCCTCAAGAAAATGATCAAATTAAGATTGAGATCAAGAACCTATGGAAGAAAGTACAAAGTGAACTTGGTTTCACCTGGATCTTGACTTCAAAGCTCTTGACCATATACGTTGCAAGATCGAAGAGAACTCATCCACCAAATAACTAAGTATACAAAAGAGTCCCATCGACCATCTAATCAATTATCTACTAGAAAGAACTCACTTAGAGCTTCTACATCCCATATCACTACCTTGAGACTTAGTCCGCAAAATAAATCCCACCTTGCACCCAATATTTACCAAGCTATGGTCATCTTCGCTGCACTATGCCAACTATAGGATCCCTAAAAAAATAACCATACCATTTCCCCTCCTAAAGAGCTACAAACTCGACAAAAATACCTCACATATCTACAAGCCCCTCTCAGCTAAGTATTCATCGCCTTAAAGTTAGATGGTTGCCTTAAACCACTCAACCCTAGGTCACCTCTTGCTATCATAGATAGATATTGGTAGGTTGACTCGCGTTATGAGTTCCATCAAGGAGTCAATCACATCACGAATAATTATTGGGCGTTTAATTTAGCCATCCAAGACCTTGTTGATGCCAGGAATCTCATCCTGCAAAGGCCCAATATTACAAACACCCCTTCCTTACCCCAGCTTGCATAATAATGCCTTATCAGATGCCCATACCCCAAACATCAAACCATCCACCTTGATAGTTCTCATTCATCACAATCGAATCAACCCTGATAGTCCTCATTCATTACAAATTGAGAATGGGGATACACTCACCTTTTAAACAACAAACGATATAAAAATCATCATTGAAACTAAGCCCATCATTGAATATATGACCCTTTTCATCATGCCATATGCTTACTATAAATGAACTATTGCAGCCCATACTTAATACTACTCATGGAGTTCATGCCCTCGAACGAACTATATATGTTGACACCTTCAATAGAGAGAATAGAGCATTCACTCGGATGGGAAGAGATGTATAATGAATCCCTCCAAGCGACGTAACACATCACATATGCTGTATCGGTATAATCTACTGGATGTGGGGCGGATATACTTTGGAGGAACATCTATTTTCTTTCACGGACTTCGATACAAGTAGGGGCACTCACTCAGGTTCTAAAAAATGCGGGGGGTGATTGAGGCGTGGAGGCCAAGCCTTAAGCTTAGAAGCCTAGGCGAGCCAAGGCGTAAAAAGGCGTGAAAAGGCGTTTAGCCTTCTTAATATATTTTAATATTTTTTAACCATAACAAGGCTATTAAAATACAAAAATTGCACATATCATAAAAATATGTCTGAATATATGCAAATTAAAATACTATTTGATTATTTTGGATGAGATAATGGTTCGGTTTGTAAACAAATTCTTTAAAAGGCGACATCGTTTCACTAAATCATTGTTGTTTTTAGAAAAAAAGTGCGCCTTAAGGGTTTTACCAAGAATAAAGCGTGAAAAGCTTAAGGCGAGGCGTTTCTCCCAAGCCTTAAGCCTAGGCGGATTTTTTAGAACAGTCTCAAACACATTCTCCAACAGCTCTTTAGAGAACAGTGGAAGAGACACATCTATAAGCCACCAAAAAATAAAACCCTTGATCCGTATAACTCGTTACCCTAGCCATACGGTACAAATGAATGAGCATGATAAGCATCTCAGGGCAGATGATCAGTTTACTTGGAGGTTTCGAGCTCATCACTAGTTGTTGAATGATGAAGAGGAAAGAATTTGGGCCCACATCGCTCATAAAAATGTCGTCTAGGGACGCTGAATTGAGGTCTAACCCTATCCCAAAAGCATAGGTCTCGCACATGAGTCTTCTGAGAGATAGATGGAACTTACTCTGAGAAAATCAATGCGTCATGGCCGCCCAACTAATATTTTACACTGAATACGATAAGAAACGAGGAATGTCCACCCAGTTCCCTCCTTAAGGTATTAAATCACGAGTCCACCCTCTTAGTACAATTCACATGATTAAAATATGAAATAACATAATAAACTAAAGTGACTAGTTATGAAAACTCTCCGACCTCTTTAAAAAAACCTTTGGTAGTTAATAAATTGAAACCGCTCACACACAAATGTAAAAAGAACTAGTTATGCTTTAAGTAAATATTCTTTAAGAAGGGGATGAGGAAAAGTAGAGTAACATAATATTTGATTACGGGAAATAGACCTGTCAAAATACACGATAACCCGTTAACACGACACGACACGACACGAAATTATAAGTTAATGGGTTTACCCTTATTGGGTTTGGGTCATTAACGGGTTGACACGGTAGACCCGTTAACACTAACGGTTCGGGTTTAGAAATTTACCTGTACCCGTTTCTACCCGTTAACACCCGTTAACACTAACGGGTACTATAGGCTCACCCAACCCGTACCCAATAACAATAATCATTAAAACCCATTATTTCTAAATCTTTAAAGACTAACGGGTGCTATAGGGTCACCCAATCTATACTCAATAAAAATTACAATTAAAATCCATTATTTTTAAAGTATTGAAGACTAACGGGTATTATAGGGTCACCCAACCCGTTACCCATTTCGACCCAAAATGATTCGTTAATATTAATGGGTGTTAACGGTTTGGGTCGTGTACCCGTTAATATTAACGGGTCGTGTTTGGGTATTGTTATTAGACCCGTTAGGCTTAACGGGTCGTGTACGGGTTAAGGGTGTTTTCACCCGTTAACCCGTTAACCCGACCCGTACACGACCAAAACCGACCCGTTGACAGGTCTAACGGGAAAACCAACAAAGTGGAAAAACCCTGGGTCCGTTAGTACCAGGACGACACATACACCGAAGTCCACTAATTACAATGTTTAAGTAAAAGTGTAAATGAACAAGTTAAGCTAATACAAATAAGTATACCAAGGCCGATCTAAATAACACCACAGACTATCTGAAATAGTAATAAGCACACCAAGGTAGTGACAACTTGAGAACACACACAACTACACACTCAATACTAGAGTACCATTGAAGTTGCACACAACACAAATAAATAATATGAAGCGTTGGGTTTAATCAGAACATAAAATTATTATGAATCACTAAATCATCAAACACAAGCAAGGTCCTCTTTAATAATAAATTATCAACATTAAAGATTAATCCAAAAAAAATCAGTTAAGTGTAAATGTCCACAAATAGATTAGAAAGGAAAATTCCAAAAAATATATTTTACACAACTGAACAAACAACCTAAACCAGTCTTAAGATGAAATTAACTTGAGTAGGGATTAAGTTTCAAATGCCAGGTCTAATAGAGTTATACAAACATTGTATGAGAAGAAATCACAACACAAAGACTAGATATGGTTTTAAATAAAATATCTTATGTTAAGTCCTTTAACTAATCAGTAGGGAATATTATGAGAGGAATAACAAACAAACAAAGCTTTAACCAAAAATTGAATAACAGTCCAATTTTTCAATTTTAAAATTTCAAAAAATAAATAGGAATTAGGTCAGTAGTAATAGTTCTCGATGGAACATAAAAAAAAATTAGACCATACAAACACACAGGCTCGGGCCTAAACCAAAATGAACTTAAATTCAGAGGAATATGATTTAATCGTAGTCCATACACAAGAATCTCCAAAACAGTGATAAAGAATAAAAAATGAGATCTTAATAAAATTGTGCTTTGCTGGAACAAAAGTTTGGGACAAAGACACATGCACAAGTCCCAATAAGAATAAAGTTCTCAGAAATCTAAAAAAAACACCACATATAACCTAAAAACATTTTAGATCTAAAAAATGATCAAACAAGATAGAGATCGGAAACCGTGTACCAAAATAAGTCCTAACAAAAGTTACACCAAGATCTATAATTAAAATAGTTCCTAAATCAGTTCGCGATTAATACACGCAACCAAAGCCTATTAGTTCATAAGTTATATATATATATATATGTGTGTGTGTGTGTGTGTGTGTGTGTGTGTGTGTGTGTGTGTGTGTGTGTGTGTGTGTGTTAAGGAGTAAAGAGTATACCAGTCGAAGATCTAAGAAAAATTAATCCAACAAAGAGGATGAGAAGGTTGAAACTCCAAACAGTTTAACCAGGCTCAAATCAACAAGATCAAATGGCTATTCCCAAGCCAAAAGTTTAAGAAGAAACTGTTTGTAATACCCCGTAATTTTAATGACTTTTAAAATGGGTTATATTTTAAATTAATGGATTAATTCATTTTATTATAAATTAATTCATTTGGGTTTTATCCTAATTGTGGATATTAAAATGGATGATTCTGAATATTACTTAAAGATATTTAGGTAATATATGAATGTGATGTTATTGATATTGGTGTGAGTTGTTAATTCAGTAATTTGAATTTTAGTCAGACGCGGTATGGGACGTGTCGGGACTAATTTCTTAAATTAAAAAGGAAACTTATTTTTATATCAACCTTATAGTCATTTCGAATGCGTCGTTGCGTCCGTAAGGGTTTAAATAGTTAGAAAAGTCTATTTGGATGTTGAATTTGAGTCTCGGGTCATTTGAAAATGAAAAAACAACCCAAAAGTGTATTTTGGTCATTTTTACAAGGGGGATGAATAGTGATTTCGAGTTTTGTCTTATTATAAGTAATTGGAGATTAAGTGTACGTGGGTTATTCATCTCTTCTACACAAAATAGATAAGTCATCTTCCTAGAGAAAATGAAAGGTTGCTTGGGAAGATAAGAGTTTACTTGGGAAGGAGAAGAACTAAGAACCAAAGGTCACCACCACCAACCACCACCGGAGGTTGACCGGAGAAGGGAGAACCACCTGTGATATACTACACCAAAGGATCATATCTTCATTAGAGGCAAGTGTTTGATATTTGCAATTTAAGTTTGTATATTGTCCATGTTAGGATAGTTATAAAAAGAGATGATTTTCATGTTTGGAAGATGAAAGGATAGAGTTGTTAATGGATTTTCTGGAAACTAAAAAAGATATAGGAATCAAACTCATGTTGTAGGTAGTTAGTAATCCACGAAATAATCATAAATTTGTTGAAGAAATTATGAAAACCATTGATGTGTTCTTGAAGATATTATGTTGATAATTTTCTGGAAAAGGAGGATATAATCATGCTTTTAATTCAATCTCTTGATGATTCTAGGATGTTTATATGATTAGAAATCATTTATATATGTTGATATATCATGTAGTAAGGATTATAAGTCATTTGGGTTGTTAATATGAAGGTTTGAATGATCAAAAATGGTTAAAGAAATGCAGAAAAACTGGGTTGTTACCTGGGCGATCGATCGATCGACCCCCTGCCTTCGATCGATCGACCTCCCCAGGGTTGTTAAAGTTGTTTCTTTTTAATGTTGGTTCTTATCCCAAAACTTTGGTAGATATTTGGTGATTGTTAATGGGATATTATGGGACTGAGAGAAGATCAGTAAGCCCTATATAAGATTTGAATTAATTTGATTGGGATTTAATTGATTGGAATTATGTTAGTTAAATTGGAAGAAATTTCGGATGCTAGATTTGTGTGTTGGATTCTAATTTGTATGCTTGAGGATTAAGGATAGGTCCAGTAGGGGAGATTTAATATAATACCTGGGTAGCCTTAGGGTTACAATTTGAACATCAAGGACTGAGTTTAAGCTCATTATTGAGGACTGAGTGTAGTACCAACGCTTAGTGGGATGGCTCCTGGATAGAGATGGGAGTTCGGACCACATTTGGTTGAAAGAGGGGATAAGGTTATTCCGGTTGCATATTTGAAGTTGACAGACCTCCACGATCGAAAAAGTTAAGTAGTAGTGTATTGGAGGGGTTCCTTATTTGGATTTCGCTTTGCGAGACATTCCGCTCATGAACCTTAACCAAGTCGGGAGTGGAGAGATGTTATAGGATGTGAGGATGTTGGTTTTGTTGATAAGTCTTTTAGTGTGAATGAAATAAGATAGACTTTGAGTGAGGTGATGATGGTATTCAGTCCTAGTTGATAGAAGCTGTGTTTATAAGAGATTAAAAACTTTCGGTTTTAACCCTAATTAAAGGGAGAGTTTAATTCGTAGTAATTCGGGAGATATGATGATATGGACCGATAGGATTCTAGTGATTTCTTACTGAATTTATGTTGAGGAAAAACCTATTTGAACCTTGGGAAATGAGTGAGACTCGGGGATAATTAAATTGAACATGAAAAGTCATATTATTTTATACGTAGGATTTAAAGAGATATAATACTACATATGGGAATTATCTTAGGGTAATGTGAGTACCTTGTTGATATTATATTATAGGTATGATAACTCCTATTTGATTGATTGATGATTATGTGTATGACATACCTAGCTTACTTGCTATCGATGGGAGGTTTGCACGTGAGGGCAGTCATATCCTGATGAATCCATGGGATCTTTGATTAGTCGCTCAAGAACATAGGTCTATGAAAGACTTATCGAGGAGTTGATAAGTCCGCTGACTGTGGGAACGTAGGTATGTGCGTGACCCGCGGATACGAGAACTATGTTCGCCTCCAATATTTGTGATGTTGTTTATGGTTCGAGGAATCCTTACCGAACCTTTTGTCTCCTATTCGGCGACCAACGATGATGGGACATGACAGCAGAGTAATGCATTGCACCGCATCTGTGACTCGGGGTGCCGTATTATATATGTGTATATATATATAATGAATGATTGGATTTATTGTGGTTAAATCATCTACTGTGTGATAATTGTAGATAACGGTGAATTGAGAAAAGAATTGAAATAAGTTAATGAATATTTATGGAAGAGACTAATTCATGTTAATGAGAAACGATTCATATAAATGAGAAACTTATGAGAATAATTATCTGACGTATGGTATGGGGCATACGGGGTTATGATATATGATGGAATCATAGAATGGAAACTAGTGAGGAGGAACCATTAACTAGGAGGTTAATAGGAGACGTTAAGTGTGCACTCTAGATGAGAGGTGAGAATAGCAAGTGAGAGTTGGATACTAACATGTACATAATAAATGCTTTATTGCACTTGTTAAATACTTGCAATTTTCAAAATCATTTTCACATCGGGCTCTGACCCGTTTCCTTGCATATTTTCTTTTCTATTGTATCTTCTATATCAGGTGTCCAGCAATAGGGACGCCAACCTTAGCGGATTATGACGAGCTATGGAGATATGGAGTATTGCTTAGACGCATATCTTCATTTGATTCACAATATTCTCTTAGTTAGGGCTTGTCGCCCAAAAGAACTCAATTATCTCTTTTCTATCTGAGTCAAATACTCTTGTACTCGTGTTATTTTAATACATTCACTATTGTTAGGATTACTGTATTGGATTATTATGTGGGAATATTTATTCCAAATGCATCTAAATTTTTTTGTGTTATCTATTTGGTTATTCGTGTTGTAGAAAAATGTGTAGTGTAATTCTTAAACTAAAAATGGATTTTGTTGAATTAAAATTTGGAAAGTTTTTTAACACCAGCTTGATTGGGTATTGGGTGAGTTATTGATGTTTTCGACAGTGATGCTAAGAATGAGCCAACTGTCTATTCTGTTTTAATCTGGTATGGGACTGGCCACCCGGTATTTAATTAGGCGGGGTGTTACACTTTTGAAACTCAAAAACTTAAACGGCCTAAAAATAAAATCTATTACAAATCATTAATAATCCTAAAAATATACATATACAAACCAAACACTCAAGATCTTATAGTATAGTGTTTGGATGTAACTAAAATTCTCAAAGAAATCTCAAGAACACATTTGTTTGTAGAGAGAGAAGGTGAGATAAAATTTTGAAAGAGTTTGGCTTCTTTTTGCAAAAAATGATAATTTCTTAACAACCCAAAGCCTTACATTTATAATGGATGAAGGAACGATCGAGGAAAGCCCCTGTAAGGACACAAATTTCCAATTGAGTCCATATATTGTTTTGGCTCAATTCCGGACAAAAATATTTATTCATAGGATTGTATTTAATTGTAATATTCTCAAGCCTATGAAGTGTTTGTTGAAGACGTAGCGGCAGAGAGTATAAAGCTTCATCAATATGCCGGTTTGCGTGCCTCGCTTCTACGTCATCAACTATTGTTCCATGCTCCCAAGGTATGAATGCAATATTATATATATAGGAGCTTGGAACAAGTTTAATTGGGTGTCAGGTTTATCTAAAACTGCGGTTTTATTTTCAGATGATTTTTAATTAAAACTTTAAATAAGTTTATAAAGTTTTCTGGGCTAAAATTGAATTTTCCTACTTTCTGGTTTTTCGTTCGATAGAGTCGTTCGAACGAGTTTGTGGTTCGAACGAAAACGTCGTTCGAACGAACTTGCCAACGACTTTCCATTGTGGCATACTGGAACTTCGTTCGAAATATCGATCGAATGAGATTGTCATTCTAACGAGTTTTCTAACGATCTTCGAACGAGTTCATACTGGAACTTCGTTAGAAGACTCGTTCGAACGAGATGTCGTTCGAACGAGTTTCCAGCAGGAACAGTTTTCTGGTAGTTTTGAGCAGTTTTCACCCACTTCCCCACTTGATTCTTAACCAACTATTTTTTGACTTTAATATGTGCGGGAATCACTTTTGTGAAAAAATCTTTTGATATCCTTGTAACTCTTAAAGAGTGTTTAGAGAGCAAAATCATAAAGAGAAAAAGATCAAGTTTTGAGTGTTAATTTTCAAAGAGAAAATCTTTTACCACTCTAGTTTTCATCCATAGTTTTATGTATCCAAGTTCATATATATACATCTTGCTTGGAGTTTGGCACCGGGTTTATCTCTACACCAAATTGAAGAGAGTGTTTGGGTTTGCTTCTAAATCCCACAAAGAAGAAGTTGTTTTATGTTAATTTACCCGCTTGGAGAAAGGCTCCTAGTTCGGGTGACGGTGACCATATAAAGTCCGATCGGTGGATTCCGAGACCGCGGTGGAGCTCCAAGGTTATCCGCTAGGAAGAGGTATCTACAAGAAGAAGCGTCGGGGCTTGAGAGGGATCAAGTCGTGTGTTGTAAGCCTTTCTGTCTTGTATTTGTAAATTCCGTACTTAGTGGATTTGAGGCTAGGGCCGTCCGAGGTTGTTTCCCGTCTTGGGTTTTTCCTCGTACATCGCGGCGTAGTGATTTATTGTTTTTATTTTATCTTTCGCACTCACCTAGAATGCATGCTCAGGTTAAAAAGATAAAATTGGTTTAATCACTATTTATTTATTTTGATGCTAAAATAAATATTGGGTAATCGTTTATTTAATTCAAGTGATGTGTTAAAATTAGTTTTGCCTATTTTGTTTAAATGAATAATATGACTTAGGCAAATTCGAGGACTTGAATTAATTGGTTTAAGTGTTATTTAATATTTGTGTGTGTTTATTTAATTTTCACTTAAGTTTAATTTGAAATTGAAATTAATATTTTTTTTTGGTAATTCGTTTGTTATTGAACCATCACACTTCTTTACGCTTCCGCATCTGTTTCATAAAAAGGAAATATTACATTTTACAAAGGGTTTATACAATCCGGGGATTCACATCATTTACAAATTGGTATCAGAGTCAAAGCGATAAATTATTTCGTTAAAGATCCTTTAAATAATTTTTGGCTAAAATGGAATTTTCCCCATTTTCTAAATTCCCTATTTTCGATGGTTCTAACTACGCGTATGGGAAAGCGCGAATGAAATCGGCACTAAAATCTATCGACGAGAGAGTTTGGATGTCTGTTGTTAACGGGTGGTCCCCACCAACTCACTTAGTTGAAAATGAACGTGTTCCCAAACCGGCCGATAAATGGACTGAAAATGAGTTTAAACTTTCTAATTTTAATTCCCGTGGTTTAAATGGCTCGTTTAACGCTGTCACACCGGATGAATTCCGACGTATTATGACGTGTGAAACCGCTAAAGAAGCTTGGGATATTTTACAACTAACTCATGAAGGAACTATTGTCGTTAAAGCTTCGAAACTCCAAAACCTCACCACTCAATTTGAAACTATCAAAATGAACGATAATGAAACTTTTGATGAATTTTATGCTAGACTTTCCGATATTGTCAATTCATCGTTTAATTTGGGAGAGAAAATACCTGACAACCGAGTTGTAAAGAAAATTTTAAGGTCCCTACCCGATAGATTTATTGCAAAAAGTGACCGTTTTAAATTCTTTACCATCTTTAGCCTCTACGAAATTAGAAGAGCTTATAGGTGATTTACAAACCTATGAACTAGATATGTTTCCCTCTAAAACTGAAAAGAAAATCGAAAGGGGCGTTACTTTAAAAGCCCGAAAAGAGGTCAAACAAGTAGTAGAGAGCGAGAGTGATAGTGACTCGGAAGACATGGCTTTGTTTGCTCGTAAATTTAGAAAATTTCTTAAATTTAACAAAGATAAATTTAAAAATGATTTTAAGAAATTTGAAACTTCTAAGCATGACAAAGGCGAGAAGATCCCTAAAGCCGAGAAGATCCCTAAGGCCGAGAAGATCTCTAAACCTATTAATGAAAATTTAAATAGGGACGAGTCTAATAGATGTTTTGGTTGTGAGGGTTATGGCCATAGGGCTTCTGAGTGCCCCACTAAACTAAGGAAAGAGGGTAAACGACCCATTGCATATAATGCGACCCTTAGTGATAGTGATAAGGAAGAGGGACCCGATTCCCCCACTAAGCCAAATTTTGTGGCTTTTATGGCTAGTCATGTGAGTGATAGTGAGAACTCATCGATTGATGAAACGTTAACACATGACACTTCCAAGGTCATAGTTTATGATTCTCTTATTTTTTATGATAGTGAGAGTGGAGAAGAAAGAGAGAATGAAAATGAAGAAGAGGTTAATGTGAGTGAACTTCAAAATGCTTTTCAAGAACTTTATAAAGAATCTATTAAATTGAAAAGAGCTAATTTGAAGTTAGAAGTTAGTTTGAAAGAACATGTTAAGGTCGTTGATAATAGTATGTTGGTTGAAGACCTTAGGACACGAGAGAAAGCTCTTCTAGAGAAGCTTGAATATATAGAAGGCGAGAGAGATAGCCTTAGGGGTCTAATGGAATCCTTGAAAAAGGAACTTCTTGCTTTTGAAGTGCAAAATGTTTTATTAGAGTCTAACATTTTAGAATTGCAAAATAAATTAAAAGACTCTAGTAATGTCAAATTTGATTTGGAGTGTCGTTCGGAAAAATTAGATCAAATATTAGGAACGGTCCAAATTAAAAATGACACTTGCGGTTTAGGCTTCAATACTAGTAATGAATCTACTCATAAAGCCAAGACCAACGTTTTAGGAGAATCTACTAGGAATGCATTTAGAGATCGCTCCTTAGGTAAATCTTTTCGACATGTTTTTACTTGTACACATTGTGGTCGAAAAGGTCATCTTAAGAAATTTTGTTTTGATCTAAACGAATTCCTAGAAAATCCCAATGTAATGCAACCAATGTATTTATAATTCCTACACCCCAAGATAGTCACTCTTCATTAATTTGGGTTAGAAAATCTGACTTAGTTGCCTTGCAACATAGGGTTTTTGATTCTCATTTACTATCACATCCTTCCTCCCTTTCTAAACCTAAAGGATGAATGTGTTAGTGTTTGCATACTTTAACTTTTGTACTTCATGCTATATTCACATGCTAAATGTATGCTTGTTTAATAATTTTCTAGTCTATGCTCCATGCTTATCACATGCTAAAATTATGATTTTTGTTAATCTTTTGTATTATATTTCCTTCACTTTGTTTGCATTAAATTAAAAATACAAAAAGATTTTTGTTTATCATTTGAAGTTTTTATCTCTTGATAATTTAAGCTTAAAGAAAAATTCAAATGATTTTGGTTTGTCTTTTGAGTATATATTTTTATTTTTGATTATAAATGTCAAAAACTCAAAAAGATTTTATTTTGTGTGTATTTTAGTTTGACACATTTTATGTGGCATATACTTGTGTTTGAATCCCTCCCTTAACGCTCTCATGTGGCTAGAACTTTTGGTGTAGATTATCAATCCTTATTATGTTCTTTACCATGCTTACATGGAGTAGTTGGATTTTGTGTTGTTTTAAAGGGATTCTATTTTTATATGCCTCTATTCACACATGCACGAGCTCCTTTGAATTTTTAACTCCATATGTATATTTGAGCTATGTGAGGTGTTCTCCTTCCAATCTTGTCATCTACATATTTGTGACTTAGGAGGACTAGTGCATGTCAAAATCCGTTGCACGTGAGATTTGTGCGAAAAATGAAAACATGATAAATATAAATGTGCACGGGGAAGGGATCCGAAAGGACTAAGTGATCCTTTGCGATTGTAAGCCACCGTTTTGAATGGACCTAAAAGAAATACGTGGTCCAAATGCCTAAAAACAAAAAATATGGCTTTAAAAGAAAAATAATTGCCAAGGCCTATGTTTGATTGATATAGTCATATAAACTTAATATAAATGCTTATTGAGGGAGATTGGATGGTATATCAACGGTTTGCACAATGTCTATTTATCCTAGTTACGTATTTCATGTCCTGACTCTATTGGTTTGAAGAATCATCAATATGCTAGGCTTGTATGCATTATGTGTGTTTGTTCATTGAGTTCAATTTATACTGTCACATGAGGTTATATTCAAATGTGATGAAGTTTGTAATCAATCGAGAATTCCGTGAACATGTTTTTTAAGTGATTGGGTCTAAATTTAATCGTTACTAGTTCACACCCCAACACTTTCGTTTCCATATGACACATTTTTGCCATACGAGTGTGCAAACTTATTGTATTTTGTGTCATGTGTGTGTTTATATCTATATATGTGCGTGTGCATTATTGATATATTTCTATTACATATATAAATGATATTTTGTTTTGCCTTTGCTTTGCTTTATAGTCCTCCTCTGCGTATACTTTAGTTTTGGTATCTATCTTGGATTAATTATGCTTTTGTTACCCATATGCTTTCATGTCTTATCACTTTAATCTTAAACATGCTTTTATATTTGTTCTTTATCCTTTGCCTATTCCTGAACAAAAAGGGGGAGAATGATAGGGGGAGAAATGAATGGTATCTTATCCTATTATAATCTTATCTAAGTTTAGGAGATTGAACTTAGGGGGAGTAGCTAACTTAAAGAGGAGAATTAATTTTGGGGGAGTATTTATTTTAATTGCTTTAAATACTTTAATATTCCCTATGCATTTGATGAGTTTGCTTAAGTGGGGAGCAATTCTTCTAAAGCGGCATCTTTCAATGGCAAAGCGTTTGATCCTTGGGTTAAGTCAAGTTTGGGTGGGTTATGTTTTGAGTCTAGTGAGCTTGACGGCCTTTTAGGATTTTTGTTTGGTTTTTATCCCGGAATAGCCAAAGGGGGAGATTTGTAAGGACACAAATTTCCAATTGAGTCCATATATTGTTTTGGCTCAATTCCGGACAAAAATATTTATTCATAGGATTGTATTTAATTGTAATATTCTCAAGCCTATGAAGTGTTTGTTGAAGACGTAGCGGCAGAGAGTATAAAGCTTCATCAATATGCCGGTTTGCGTGCCTCGCTTCTACGTCATCAACTATGGTTCCATGCTCCCAAGGTATGAATACAATATTATATATATAGGAGCTTGGAACAAGTTTAATTGGGTGTCAGGTTTATCTAAAACTGCGGTTTTATTTTCAGATGATTTTTAATTAAAACTTTAAATAAGTTTATAAAGTTTTCTGGGCTAAAATTGAATTTTCCTACTTTCTGGTTTTTCGTTCGATAGAGTCGTTCGAACGAGTTTGTGGTTCGAACGAAAATGTCGTTCGAACGAACTTGCCAACGACTTTCCATTGTGGCATACTGGAACTTCGTTCGAAATGTCGATCGAATGAGATTGTCATTCTAACGAGATTTCTAACGATCTTCGAACGAGTTCATACTGGAACTTCGTTAGAAGACTCGTTCGAACGAGATGTCGTTCGAACGAGTTTCCAGCGGGAACAGTTTTCTGGTAGTTTTGAGCAGTTTTCACCCACTTCCCCACTTGATTCTTAACCAACTATTTTCAGACTTTAATATGTGCGGGAATCACTTTTGTGAAAAAATCTTTTGATATCCTTGTAACTCTTAAAGAGTGTTTAGAGAGCAAAATCATAAAGAGAAAAAGATCAAGTTTTGAGTGTTAATTTTCAAAGAGAAAATCTTTTACCACTCTAGTTTTCATCCATAGTTTTATGTATCCAAGTTCATATATATACATCTTGCTTGGAGTTTGGCACCGGGTTTATCTCTACACCAAATTGAAGAGAGTGTTTGGGTTTGCTTCTAAATCCCACAAAGAAGAAGTTGTTTTATGTTAATTTACCCGCTTGGAGAAAGGCTCCTAGTTCGGGTGACGGTGACCATATAAAGTCCGATCGGTGGATTCCGAGACCGCGGTGGAGCTCCAAGGTTATCCGCTAGGAAGAGGTATCTACAAGAAGAAGCGTCGGGGCTTGAGAGGGATCAAGTCGTGTGTTGTAAGCCTTTCTGTCTTGTATTTGTAAATTCCGTACTTAGTGGATTTGAGGCTAGGGCCGTCCGAGGTTGTTTCCCGTCTTGGGTTTTTCCTCGTACATCGCGGCGTAGTGATTTATTGTTTTTATTTTATCTTTCGCACTCACCTAGAATGCATGCTCAGGTTAAAAAGATAAAATTGGTTTAATCACTATTTATTTATTTTGATGCTAAAATAAATATTGGGTAATCGTTTATTTAATTCAAGTGATGTGTTAAAATTAGTTTTGCCTATTTTGTTTAAATGAATAATATGACTTAGGCAAATTCGAGGACTTGAATTAATTGGTTTAAGTGTTATTTAATATTTGTGTGTGTTTATTTAATTTTCACTTAAGTTTAATTTGAAATTGAAATTAATATTTTTTTTTGGTAATTCGTTTGTTATTGAACCATCACACTTCTTTACGCTTCCGCATCTGTTTCATAAAAAGGAAATATTACATTTTACAAAAGGTTTATACAATCCGGGGATTCACATCATTTACAGCCCCACTATAAATGCTAATACCAACAATAATAAAGGTAAAGCCGTATTTAACCAGGGTCAATTGAGGGCACAAAAGGAAGCACAATATCAGGGGTTCATGTATTATTTACCAAAGCAAACACAGGAGCACAATAGTAAATGACCACTAGCCACAACGATTGACCGGTAGAAGTTTGTCAGCTCATGTGAGGTCAAATTGCGTGAGCTACACTTCTCTCCTTGATTGGCGTAACTTGTTTCGCACGGATCACAATAAAACGACACCCTAAATACAAAGGAACACTGTCGTTTTAAAATTTACAAAGAATATCTAATTAAACAATTTAAAATGTTTAATTAAATGATTTCTTTATAATTTTAAAATCCAATAAAATTATATAACTACATGAAATATTTAAATGCTCTGAAAAAATGGAAACACACAAAATTAGTAAAATAAAAATTATTTAAATTAAAAATACATAGAAGATGTGCTTTATCAAAATATTGTTTTTAAAAATTAATTCAAATGAAACAATTTGTTTTTAGGTTTAAACAATATATAGAAAATGATTTTAATCAAAAATAAAGTTGTAGGACCATAAAAAAATTAACATGTCTCAAAATTGAGCTAAAAAAATGGTATATATACAATCTACCCCTTTGGCTAATTTTGAGGCAAACTATATTGAGAATCGATAGAAGACACAAACAAAAAGATACGTCACTCAACTAACAACATGCGTCCTAAAAAGAAAAGTACAAAACTCAACTAACAACATGAGTTCCTAAAACAGAAGATTACAACACTTAACTAACAACACGAGTTCTTAAAATAGAATAGTACATAGCTCGACTAACAACAGATGTCATAGACGACTCAAAAGAAATTAAAAAAAGGAGTAGGACAAGTACGATAAGTACATAAAGAGTCTCAAATTCTCCCCCTGTTTGTCTCAAAAGGACAAAGGGTAGGGAAGAATCTCACAAAATAAAAAGTTAGTATAATAAAAAAAATGGGGATAAGAGGTACTAACAAACAAAACTACAATGAATTACTCCGGGGAATCGTTACACCTCATTTGGTAACATAAGCCTTCTTTCCTAAAACTCCTAGTCTAAAAATTTGAAAAAATAATTTTTGTATGTGCAAGAACAGACTTAAGTGGGGGTGATTCTTAACAATATTATATTTAAAAGAGATCTGGGGCATATTATCTTCACCACTATGTCTGTTTAAATTTAATTGTTTAAAACAGAATCTCCTTAAATGACTAGTTTTAAGACAAAAATTACAATGATACAACTACCTAGCATTTTGATATTGACAGGTATGCTGAGTTGTTTAACATTCTCGCCTTTTCTATTTAGATTCACACATTTAAAGCAAAACTATTGTAAATGACCAGATTTTGAGCAAAAAGTACAATGAAAAGTCTTTTTATCAACATATTTGATTTTGCTACACTTGGTGGGATTATTTTCATTACCAGATTTTCTGTTTAAATTTAATCGTTTATAACAAAATTTCTCTAAATGTCCATTTTAGAACAGAAAGAATAGTGATAAATCGGCTTAAGGGGTTGTTTCCTAAGACATTGAATTTCAGCTTTCTCACGAACGATGGACATATTAACAACGGGTGGTCTTGGATAACTCTCAATGGAGTTAACAAAATTTATTTCATAATTTTTTTTCCATTAAAGCCAATTACTTTCAAAGGAACATAATCATCATATTTATTCAAGGATTTGTCAACTATATTAGAATTTGAGAAATTACTTAATCTTTTTAAAGCATCTTTAAGTTGTTTTTGAGATTCATCATAATCATTTAAAGCAACCTTGTGTTTTACTTCAAGCAAATGATTAGTTTCGATCAACTTACAAATCCTTTTCTCAAGTAAAATAATATCCGATTCTAGTTTTTCAACATGCATGGCAGATTCATTGGTGATTAATTTAATTAATTTATTTAAAATATCAATATTACCAAGCAATATAGAATTGATTTTGCCAAAATCAATGATTTTCTCAAAAGGAAAAAGACCAGTTTTAGCACAATCATAAGGTTCAATATGATCAATGGTACTAAGAAGAACAAATTCATTAATTGACACACTATTACCATTAAAGCGAGGACTGTCTTGTGTGACAATTTTGTTAGAGTGTGCAAGGGACTTAGAAACATGATCAATCTGCATCTCATACTTGTCTAAAAATAAATCAGAATCATCGGATAAAATAGACAAACTATCAAAAGCATCGTCAGGTTGAATGGCACAAATAAAAGTAAATGCGTTAAATTTTTATTCTCTTCACCATTGTCACTGTCGGAACTATCATCCTAAGTTTTAAAAGTATGTGCCCAATTTGAAGGTTCCTATTTGATTTTTGAATAACATTTATTAGCATAGTGACCAAATTCATTACATTTCCTACATTAAATATGACTAATATCATTGGTAGGATCATTATTTTCATTGCATTTCTTCTCAAATTATTTCTAAAGAGGCTTATAAGTATAACTAGGTTGACCTTTTCTTGAAGCAATATTGTTTCTAAACTTAACAAAACTCTTAAAGTGTTTAGAAAACAAATCAATTTCATTGTCTAACGACTCGAGTGTAATCGGCGAGTCATCTAAATTAGATAAGGACGAAGCAAAGGTAAGACTATTTACAAAAGATCTAAAATTCAGCACATTTAGTGTTTCGGTGTGTGCAGATGCTTTGTCTCTTTATTCATCTCTTAGACTGTTTTGTAGTTCAAAAGTTTTAAGTTTACTACACAAAATATTTGCAGCCATCGCTTGAAAAATAACATTTCCGCCTTTATTGTTATATTGTGAATTTTTCTTTTCCTCTTTAGTCCATTTCGAAAGGGGTTTTCTAACAAAAAGTTTAGCATCACCATCACTAGGTTTTGTAGGGGTAGAAAACCCCCTTTCAACCATTCCTCATACCTCATCTCCCAATTATTAAAGGTTGGCTACCATTCTTACTTTCTATTAAGCAAAGTTGTCCCCGTCAAACGTGGGAGGATGTACGGAACTACCATCATGGTCTCCCATTTAAAATAGGTTTTAAAAAAGAGTTCAGGATCTTTGCGAAATAAAAAGTTTTAAAAAGTGAACTATGAAGCTCTGTTACCACTTGAAATAACCTAATACACTAAAGTGACAGTTATGTAAAATCTTTTAACTCTTTAAGGAGAATGAACTAGTGATGCTTTAAGTAAATATCCTTTAAGAATGGGATGAGGAAAAGTAGAGTAACATAATATTTGATTACAGGAAAACTAGCAAAGTAGAAAAACTTTGGGTCCCTTACTACTAGGACCACACACACTCCCATGTCCATCAATTCCAATGCTTAAGTACATATGATAGATTACAAGGGTAAATTAACAAGTTAAGACATTACAAACAAGTATACCAAGGCTGATCTAAACAACTCCACAGACTGTCTAAAATAGTAATTAACAAACCCAAAGTAGTGGAAACTTGAGAATACACACACAACTACACACTCAACACTAGAGTGCCAGTGAAGTTGCATAGAACACATGTAAATACTATAAAGTGTTCGGTTTAATCAGAGCATAAAATGATTATGAATTACTAAATCATCAGATGCAAGCAAGGTTCTTTTTAATAATAAATTATCAACACTAGGATTATAAAAAAATCAGTTAAGTGTAAATGTCCACACACAGATCAAGAAGGAAAATTCTAGAAAATATATTTTACACAACAGAATAAACGGCCTAAACCAGTTTTAAGATGAAATTAACTTAAGCAGGGATTAGGTCTCAAATACCATTTCTAATAGAGTTATACAAACAGTGTATGAGAAGAAATCACAACACAAAGAGTAGATATGGTTTGAAATAAATTATCTTGTGTTAAGTCCTCTAACAAATAAGTAGGGAATATTATGAGAGGAATAAGAAACAAAGCTTTAACCAAAGATTGACCAACAGTCTAGTTTTAAAATTTCAAAGAACAAATAGGAATTTGGTTCGTAGTAAGAGTTCTTAATAGAACATAAAAAAAATTAGACCATACAAACACATAGGTTCAAACCTAAACAAAAATGAACTTAAGTTTAGAGAAAGATGGTTTAATCGTAGTCCATACACAAGAATCTCCAAAACAGTGACAAAGAATAAAAAAGGAGATCTTAACAAATTTGTATTTTGCTGGAACAAAATTTTGGGACACCAACACATGCACAAGTCCCAATAAGAATAAAGTTCTCAAAAATCTAAAAAAAACACCATAAATAACCTAAAAATAGTTTAGATCGAAAAAGTGATCAAACAAGACGGAGATAATAAAATGTGTAATAAAATAAGTCCAAATAAAACTTACACCAAGATATATAACTAAAATAGTTCCTAAATTAATTCAGGATTTGTAAGGACACAAATTTCCAATTGAGTCCTTTGTAGTTTTGGCTCAATTCCGGACAAAAACGTTTGAGTCATAGGATAGACTTATTGACCATCCTTCAAGCCTATGATGAGTTTGTTGAAGACGTAACGGCCAAGTTTAAAGCTTCATAAAAATACCGAGTTTATTGTGCCTCGTTTCTATGTCATCAACATGGTTCCATTGCTCCTAAGGTATGGAAGCATTTTAATATATATATATATAGGAGCTTGGAACAATATTTATATGGGTGTATTTTGTTTAAACTGTTGTTTGGTTTCAAAAAGTTTCTTTAAAACTTTAAAATAAAGTTTCTGGGCTAAAATTAGAATTTTCAGCTTTTTGGCATTTCGTTCGATATTGTCGTTCGAACGAGTTTGGCGTTCGAACGAGAATGTCGTTCGAACAAGTTTACCAACGAGTTCCCTATTTGGTCATTGGAACATCATTCGAACAAAAAGGCCGTTCGAACGAGAATTCCAACGAGATTTCTAACGAGTTCATCTTTTATACACTGGAACTTCGTTAAAAGGCTCATTCGAATGAGACATCGTTCGAAAGAAAATCTCTTTCGAACGAGATTTGGCGGCAACAGTTAATTGGCAGTTTTTGAGCAGTTTTTTCCCACTTTCCCAGCACTTTTTCCACTAACTCTTTTCCTGAATATCTAAGTGCGGGAACCAAGTTTTTTAACTTAACTTTTCATAACATTCCATCTCCTAGAGAGAGTTTTTTGAGTGTTCATCTTTCCAAAGAAATGTTTATCGTTTAAGTGTATATTTTTCAAAGAAAAATTCATTAAATACTTGTGTTACACCCATTTGTTTAGTTTATTCCAAGTTCCTTTATATATATACATTGCTTGGAGTTTTGGCACCGGTTTACTCTACCTATTGAAGAATTCGTTTGGGTTTTCTTCTACATCCCTCAAAGAAGCAGAAGTTGGTTTTGCTACAGCATTCTCACATGGTGAAAGGCACCATGTGTGGCTGACGGTATACCTATGTCTCATTGGTGAAGTCCAATATTCCGGTGGAGCTCCGGGGTTGTCGACTAGGCAGAGGTATTTGCAAGAAGACGCGTCAAGGCTTGAAAGGGGTCGAGTCGATGAAGTAAGTCATCTGTCTTGTAATTGTAAAACCATACTTAGTGGACTTAAGGCTAGGGCCGTCCGAGATTTTTTTCCCGTTGTGGATTTTTGCTCGTACATCGCGGCGTAGTGATTTATTATTTATTTTATCTTTCGCATAATTCACCTAGATCGCATGCTTAGGTAAAAAGATAAAATTTGGTTTTAATCACTACTCTTGTTTAATCTGGTGCTAAATTAATTTGGAT
The DNA here is from genome assembly GCA_949130495.1 of Sambucus nigra. NCBI lineage: Eukaryota > Viridiplantae > Streptophyta > Magnoliopsida > Dipsacales > Adoxaceae > Sambucus > Sambucus nigra. The sequence goes on along the minus strand of OX422213.1, from coordinate 557,236,467 downwards.
AATGTTTATATTAATTTAATTCAAGTCATCACTTAATTTGATAAAATTGGTTTTGCCTATTTTGGTAATTTTAAAAATATGACTTAGGCAAATTTCTAGGACGGGTTAAATTGCTTTAAGTGAAAAATATTTTAATTGTTTAACTTTAATTTCACTTGGTTTAAATTTTAATTTGAAAAGAAATTAAAATTAGTTAATTTGTTTAATTTGAACCATCTCCGCTTCCGCATCTATAAAAAGTAAATTATCTGTTTGTAGTAAGATCTTAAAAATTTGGGATTTTCAAATTGGTATCAGAGCGGGATCGCTAAATTATTGCATTTAAGATCCTTTAAATATTTTTGGCTAAAATAGAATTTTCTCCATTTTTAAAATTTTCTATTTTCGATGGTTCTAATTATGCATATTGGAAAGCGCGAATGAAATCGACACTAAAATCTATTGATGAAAGAGTTTGGATGTCTGTTGTTAACGGGTGATCCCCACCTACTCATTTAGTAGATAATGAGCGTATTCCTAAACGCGCCTATAGATGGAGTGGGAACGAATTTAAACTTTCTTATTTTAATTTCCGATGCTTAAATGCCTTGTTTAGCGCGGTCACACCGGATGAATTCCGTCGTATTATGACGTGTGAAATCGCTAAAGAAGCTTGGGATATTTTACAACTCACTCATGAAGGTACTAGTGTTGTTAAAGCTTCAAAACTCCAAGACCTCACCACTCAATTTGAAACCATCAAAATGAACGAAAAAGAAACTTTTGATGAATTTTATGCTAGACTTTTCGATATTGTTAATTCATCTTTTAATTTGGGAGAGAAAATACCCGACAACCGAGTAGTAAAGAAAATTTTAAGGTCCCTACCCGATAGATTTATTCCAAAAGTGATCGTTTTAAATTCTTTACCAACTTTAGCCTCTACGAAATTAGAAGAGCTCGTAGGTGATTTACAAACCTATGAACTGGACATGTTTCCCTCTAAAATTGAAAAGAAAATAGAAAAGGGTGTTGCTTTAAAAGCTCGAAAAGAGGAAAAATAAGTAGTAGAGAGTGAAAGTGATAGTGACTCGGAAAATATGGCCTTGTTTGCCAGAAAGTTTCAAAAATTTCTTAAATTTAACAAAGATAAATTTAAAAATGATTTAAAGAAATTTGAAAATCTACGCATGACAAACCCGAGAAGATCCCTAAAACTATTAATGAACATTTAAATAGGGACGAGTCAAATAGGTGTTTTGGTTGTGAAGGGTATGGCCATAGGACAAAAGTGTGTCGCACTAAACTAAGGAGAAAGGGTAAGCAACCAATTTCTTTTAATGCAACCCTTAGTGATAGTGATAATGAAGAGGGACCCGATTCCCCCACTAAGCCCAACTTTGTGGCTTTTATGGCTAGTCATGTGAGTGATAGTGAGAACTCGTCTATTGATGGAATTTGAACACATGACACTTCCAAGGTCAAAGTTTATGATTCCCTTATTTTTTATGGTAGTGAGAGTGGAGAAGAAAGAGAGAGTGAAAATGAAGAAGAGGTTGATGTGAGTGAACTTCAAAATGCTTTTCAAGAACTTTATGAAGAATCTATAAAATTAAAAAGAGTTAATTTGAAGTTAGAAGCTTGTTTAAAAGAGCGTGTCAAGGTCGTTGATGAGAGTGCGTCAGTGAAAGACCTTAGGACACGGGAGGGATCTCTTCGAGAGAAGTTAGAATATATAGAATGCGAGAGAGATAGCCTTAGAGGTTTAATGGAATCCTTGAAAAAGGAGCTTTTAGAGTTTGAACAGAGAAATGTTTTATTAGAGTCTAACATTCTAGAATTAGAAAATAAATTAAAAGACTCTAGTAAAGTCAAATTTGATTTGGAGCATCGTTCGAAAAAATTAGATAAAATATTAGGAACGGTCCAAATTAAAAATGACACTTGTGGTTTAGGATTCAAATTCTAATGAATCAACTCAAAAAGCCAAAACCCATATTTTAGGAGAATCACCTAGGAAAGCCTTTAGAGATCATTCCTTAGGTACCAATTTTTGATGTGTTTTTACTTGCTCACATTGTGGTCGAAAAGGTCATCTTAGAAAATTTTATTTTGATCTTAAACGAGGTCCTAGAAAATCCCAACGTAAGGCAATCGAGGTAGCCAAGATTCCTACACCCCGAGATAGTCATTCGTCATTGGTTTGGGTTAAGAAATATGACTTGGTAGCTTTACGAGATAGGGTATTTGATTCTCATTTACTTTCACATGCTTCCTCCCTTGCAAAATCTAAAGGTTGAATGTGTTAGTTTTTTTTGCATACTTTAGCTTTTGTACTTCATGCTATATTATCATGCTAAATGTATGCTTGTTTAATCATTTTCTGGTCTTTGCTCCATGCTTTATCACATACTAGAATTATGAGTTTTGTGTATCTTTTGTATTATACTTCTTTCATTTTAGTTTGCATTAAATGAAAAATATAAAAAGATTTTTTATTTATCATTTGTGTTTCATTCTTTATAATTTAGGCTTCATGAAAAATACAAATGATTTTTGTGTGTCTTTTGAGTAAATATATATATATATTTTTGGTTATAAATTTGAAAAACTCAAAAAGATTTTTTTTGTGTTATTTTAGTTTGACACGCTCTATGTGGCATATACTTGTGTTAAAATCCCTTCTTTTACGTTTCCATGTGGCTAGAAGTTTTGGTTTAGATTGTTAATCCTTATTATGTTCTTTACCATACTTGCATGGAGTAGTTGAATTTTGTATTGTTTAAATGGATTCTATTTTTATATGCCTCAATTCACACATGCACGAGCTCTTTTGAAATTTAATCGTCACATATTATATTTGAGCTTTATGAGGTGTTCTCCTATCAATCTTGTCATCTACATATTTGTAACCTGGGAGGGATAGTGCATGTCAAAATCCATTGCATGTGAGATTTGTGAGATATAAATATGTTATATATAAATGTGCACGGGGAAGGGCTCCGAAAGGATTTATTATCCTTTGCGAATAGTAAGCCACCGTTTGAGTGGACCTAAAAGAAATACGTGGTCTAAAGGCCTAAAAGAAAATATGGCATTAAAAAGAAAAATAATTACTAAGGCCTGTTTTAGTGATATATTCATTCAAATAATATATGCTTATTGAGGGAGATTGGATGGTATATCAACGGTTTGCACAATGTCCGTTTATCCTAGTTGTACTTTCAATGTCATGACTCTATTGGGTTGTAGAATCATCATCATGCTAGGCTTGTATGCATTGTTTATGTTTGTTCATCGAGTTCAATTTATATTGTCACATGAGGTTATATTCAAATGTGATGAAGTTTACAATCAATTGAGAACTCCGTGAACATGTTTTAAGTGATTGGGTCTAAATTTAATTGTTGCTAGTTCACACCCCAACACTTCCGTTTTCATATGACACATTTTTGCCATACGAGTGTGAAAAGCTTATTTTATTTTGTGTCATTTATATATACGTGCATGTGCTTTATTGGTATATTTAGTCTATGTATATATATGATGCTTTTCTATCTTTGCCTTGATTTCCAGTACATCTATGCTTTAATTCATAATTAGTATCTATCTTGTTGCATTCTTTGTCGATATCACATTCTTAATACTTTATGTATCATATTGGTATCATTTTCTTGCATTTTAGTTGGTATCCGTTATTAATTGCTGGATTAGTTATGCTTTTGTTGCCCTTGTGCTTTAATGCTCTCATCACTTTACGCATTACTGCATGTTTAACTCGATTCTTTAGCCTTTGTCTATTCCTGAACAAAAAGGGGGAGAATGATAGGGGGAGAAATGGTATTTAATCCTATTGTAATCATATCTTAATTTGGGCGATTTAACATAGGGGGAGAGCACTATATTCTTAGGTTGATCATGTTTGATAAAGGGGAGAATTAATTTAGGGGGAGTATTTATCCTTATTGCATTTAATATTCTTGATATTTCCTATGCGTTTGATAGTTTGCTTAAGTGTGCAGGAATTCTTCTAACTGGCAATTTTCATCATCGGCAAAGCGTTAATTCTAACATGGCATTTAGAGTCAAGCATTGTACTCTTTATTTTGGGTGGGATGTTTTTTAGTCTAGTAGTGCTTGACGGCCCTTTAGGATTTTTATTGTTTTTTGTCCCGGAATAGCCAAAGGGGGAGATTTGTAAGGACACAAATTTCCAATTGAGTCATTTGTAGTTTTGGCTCAATTCCGGACAAAAAATGTTTGAGTCATAGGATAGAGTTATTGACCATCCTTCAAGCCTATGACGAGTTTGTTGAAGACGTAGCGACCAAGTTTAAAGCTTCATCAAAATGTCGAGTTTATTGTGTCTCGTTTCTACATCATCAACATGGTTCCATTGCTCCTAAGGTATGAAAGCATATATATATATATATATATATATATAGGAGCTTGGAACAATATTTATATGGGTGTATTTTGTTTAAACTGTTGTTTGGTTTCAGAAAGTTTCTTTAAAACATTAAAATAAAGTTTCTGGGCTAAAATTAAAATTTTCAGCTTTCTGGCATTTCGTTCGATATTGTTGTTCGAACGAGAATGTTGTTCGAACGAGTTTGCCAAAGAGTTCCCTATTTGTCCATTGCAACATCGTTCGATTTGTCATTCGAATGAAAAGACTGTTCGAACGAGATTTCTAATGAGTTCATCTTTTATACACTACTGGAACTTCATTAGAAGGATCGTTCGAATGAGATTTCGTTCGAACAAAAATCTCGTTCGAACGAGATTTGACGGGAACGGTTAATTGGCAGTTTTTGAGCAGTTTTTCCCACTTTGCCACTACTTTTTCTACTAACTCTTTTCCTGAATATCTAAGTGCGGGAACCAAGTTTTTTAACTTAACTTTTCATAACATTCCAACTCCTAGAGAGAGTTTTTTGAGTGTTCATCTTTCCAAAGAAAAGTATATCGCTTAAGTGTATATTTTTCAAAGAAAAATTCATTAAACACTTGTGTTACACCCATTTGTTTAGTTTATTCCAAGTTCTTTTATAAATATACATTGCTTGGAGTTTTGGCACCGGTTTACTCTACCTATTGAAGAGTTCGTTTGGATTTTCTTCTACATCCCTCAAAGAAGAAGAAGTTGGTTTTGATGCGGCCTTCTCACATGGTTAAAGGCATCATGTGTGGTTGACGGTGTACCTATGTCTCATTGGTGAAGTCCAAGATTCCGGTGGAGCTCCGGGATTGTCGACTAAGCGGAGGTGTTTGCAAGAAGACGCGTCAAGGATTCAAAGGGGTCGAGTCGAGGAAGTAAGTCATCTGTCTTGTAATTATAAAACCATACTTAGTGGACTTAAGGCTAGGGCCGTCCGATATTTTTTCCCGTTGTGGATTTTTCCTCATACATTGCGGCGTAGTGATTTATTGTTTATTTTATCTTTCGCATAATTCACCTAGATTGCATGCTTAGGTAAAAAGATTAAATTTGGTTTTAATCACTACTCTTGTTTAGTTTGGTGCTAAATTAATTTGGGTAATGTTTATATTAATTTAATTCAAGTCATCACTTAATTTGATAAAATTGGTTTGGCCTATTTTGATAATATTGAAAATATGACTTAGGCAAATTTCTAGGATTTGGGTTAAATTGGTTTAAGTGAAAAATGTTTTAATTGTTTAACTTTAATTTCACTTAGTTTAAATTTTAATTTGAAAAGAAATTAAAATTTGTTAATTTGTTTAATTTGAACCATCTCTGCTTCCGCATCTATAAAAAGGAAATTATCTGTTTGTAGTAAGATCTTAAAAATTTGGGGTTTTCAGGATTAATACATGCAACCAAAGCCTATTAGTTCATAAATCATATATATATATATATATGTGTGTGTGTGTGTGTGTGTGTGTGTGTGTGTGTGTGTATGTGTGTGTGTGTGTTAAAGAGTAAAGAGTATACCAGTGAGAGATTTAAGAAAAATTAATCTAGTAAATAAGATGAGAAGGTTAAAACTCCAAATAATTTAACCAGGCTCAAATTAACAAGATTAAACTCCCATTCACAAGCCAAAATTTTAAGAAGAAACTTTTGAAACTCAAAAACTCAAACGGCCCAAAAATCAAAGTTGTTACAAATCATTAATAACCCTAAAAATATACATATACAAACCAAACACTCAAGATCTTATAGTATAGTTTTTGGATGTAACCAAAACTCTCAAAGTAATCCCAAGAACACATTTGTTTGTAGAGAGACAAGGTGAGATAAAATTTTGGCAGAGTTTGGCTTCTTTTTGCAAAATAAAAAATGGTAATTTCTTAACAACCCAAAGACTTATATTTATAATGGCTGAAGGAACGATCGAGAAAAGTCCCGGTATAAATGTGAATACCAACAATAATAAGGGTAAAGGCTTAATCAACCAATGTCAATTGAGGGCACAAAAAAAAGCTCAATATCAGGGGTACATGCGTTATTGACCAAAGGAAACAGAGGGGCACAATAGTAAATGACCACTAGACACAATGATCGACCAGCACAAGTGTCAGCCCACGCGAGGTCAAACCGCATGATCTTCACTTCTCTCATTGATTGGCCCAGCTTGTTTCCCATGGATCACAATAAAACGACACCCCAAATAAAAATGAACACTACTGTTTTAATATTTGACAAAGAATATCTAATTAAACAATTTAAAATGATTTATTAAATGATTTCTTTATCATTTTAAAATGCAATAAAATTATATAAATATATGAATAAATGCTCTAAAAAAATAAAAAAACATAAAATTAGTAATATAAAAATTATTTAAATTAAAAATACATAGAAGATGTGTTTTATCAAAAAATAGTTTAAAAAAATTAATTCAAATTACACAATTTGTTTTTAGGTTTAAAAAATCTATAGAAAATGTTTTTAACCAAAATAAAGATGTAGGACCATAAAAAAATTAACTTGTCTCAAAATTCAGCCAATAAAAAGATGCGATATTTTCAATCTCCCCCTTTGAGCAATTTTGAGACAACCTAAACTGAGACTCGATAGAAAACACGAATGAAAAGATACATCACTTAACTCAACTAACAACATGCGTCCTAAAAAATAAGAGTACAAAACTCAACTGACAACATGAATTCCTAAAAAAATGAATACACCACTCAACTAATAACACGAGTTCCTAAAATAGAAGAGTACATAGCCCAACTTACAATATGTGTCCTATACGACTCAAAAGAAATTAAAAAAGGAGTACGTCAAGTACAAAAAGAGTCTCAAAATATATACATCAAGAGAAATATCAACCTTCTTCGACCTATTAGTCCAAAATCAACCTCAAAATCCTCGGTCCCCGAACCCAAACGTACCTACTATGCTTACTTATCAGAGCAAGGCAATACAGATCACTTTGATCACCTTCTGATCTTCAAGCGAAACATATCTCCAAAACCTAAAGACGAGTTTGTCCTCCAACCCCAAATTTAGGAAATTAAGACACAACGGGATCACTCCCCTAACGATATGGTTAGGTATTCACAATCAAGGACCTACATCCTTCGAGGCTCCTTGTTTCCATATGCGGGTCCACCCCTCATGTTCTTTAATAGAAAGGGAGAACTCACACACCCTAGTATCAACATATACCAAGGTATTTGAACCACCAGATGAGAGGATTTGTTAATGGAAATACATGACAATATATGTGGATCTATCGATATAGATATCGAGCCACCAAAAATCAACCCACAACGTGAAAAACACTCTACGCATAACCATACCAATCCCCATAGTGAATTAGACTTACTCATTTTGCGGTTGACATTTGACCTCTTTGCACTAAAGAAATAGTCATGGACCCATCACTATACCAATGTGAGGTACAACTATAAAACCACGTATTTAGATATTTCCCACATCATGGGCATCATCGAGCTCTAAGATAAAATGAATTATTTAGGCCATCTTCTACTAGAAGGTCCCCCCCCCCCCCCAACAGGAGATATACCTATAACTTCTGGACATGGATGGTTAAGCCATCTTTCTACGGCCATACATAAAGAAAATTTGACAGCCTTCAGTATGTAGTGTCAGCATTAGCCATTACTATATTTGTCAAAGGATTCTCACCCTTAGGACGTGAATATTAATTCTATTATAGAGACATTTCTTATGAGGGCGTAAGTATCATGAGTAACATAAACCGAGGAAGTTTTGAAATCTCTTTTGATGATGATGACCTCTAAGAGATCTCTTTATATGATGACATCTCTTTAGGATCTTTCATGTCAGTGGAATTCCTTTCTGATAAGCTAGACCAAAAATATGCATAAGTCCACGCCACGATACCCCTACCCTAGATTTCGATATAGCCATATGTTGGGTAGATGACACCATATCTTCGACAGTCCCCCAAATTCAAAATAAATTCACAGTAACACAAAGAAGACTCCCAGCCTCGATTGGGCTAAATAATAATCCCAGATTTAATATCTCCTACCTCTAAGCCTATATCCTTAGCAGACCTCTTAATTCGCCTCGAGAAGGTTGAACAAGAATCGCGAGCAGAACCCATACCTTCCCTAGATAGGGAGAATAACTTTCTCACCCGATCTGGACGACACTACACTCCTCAAAATCTCGCTAACAAAGAGAGGTCCTACCGAAAGGACTGTCACCCCTCCTCAAGAGAATAATAAAATCCAAGAGAAACTCCATTGAACGTCAACTAATAACACTATCTTAGAGTTACTAGCTACATACTGAGAACACCGAGTCACCCTTATCCATTTGTTGCCTCAAATTTTTGTGCCTCGAGACCTGACTACAATCGAGATATCCGCTACCATTAGGTCCATTATCGTGAAGTAGTACATTAACTTTTTTGATGAAGACCACTCCATGTAGGGACACAACCATCGGTTCTTAATACATATAATCACTGAGGCCTATAGATAAATTATGCCCTTAATACTAATAGACAATAAATCCATCACCAGTGTATGCCCCTTCCTACCATTACCGATTTGGGATACAACACCTCCGAGTTTATATCATATTTCACAGTCATTAGGGCCTATGACAATACTCGCTGAGAAGTACTGGGATCCATAATTATCACACTCATAATAGGGCCTGTCAAATGTAATGTAGAGTTTTAAATACTCAACGTTTTGACCAGCTTCAACTACATTCATGGGGGCACTACCTTCGTCATTACACATGAAAGTTATATTTCCATTTGACACGGAGGTCATTACAATATAAGGGGATAACGGTTGGTCTATAATCACCAACATCAGTATTTTTTCACTCTTGGATAGCCATCATGATAGCAGCAACACATGCCTTAACAGATTTTGGGTCATCCCACCCGCACATATAATAGAGGAAGAGTCGGTTATTCATAATTTAGACGCCCGAATCATCCACATATGGGGTATATGCTAGGATTCAGACTAAAAAAGAATCAATAAGGAACTCTTGAAGTTGTCATAGCCATGGAACACAAAGGAAAATCTATTCTTAGATACACCCTTAACAACAAAACTGGAACCCCGATACCAAACACCCCCATTATGGGGTGGAACAGTCACTTTCATGTTCAAGAGGAAGACTTTCCTTATCACGGTCTCTCATAACCATTGTGGGATGAGGAAAATAAATACTTACAATTAGAAATGGATATCCTCTATAAGGAAGCACTATATGTGGACCATGGGAAAATACACGAAGTCAACTACAATAAACTCGACATCTCATGGGTCAGAGAGGACGAGAAAAAGCCATGAGACAAAACTTTAATAGGGACTACTCGCCTTGTTTTTCGATGAAGCCACCTTGGTTTCCATGCTAGGATCCTCTAACTTAAGCCCTGCTGAACATTTCCATATTTAGTACATATCCTCTATTCCTTACGGTAATGCAACGTAGAAAGGACGATTAGTCACCATTCCCGAGCTCAATCTCTACCTTTGTGTACCAAATCTAGTAGGTCCAATATCTTAGACACCACCTTCAGGCGAACCTGAGGATATAATCTCTCAGCCTCTCTAGGACTACTAGTGGAAAGAGGAAAATCATCAGCACCTATTATAAGCGTTCTCAAAGGCCCTCCCATACACCGACCCCATAGTGGACCTAACTAATAACATTGTTGAAGCCTCCACGGGAAAGAAAACTTAGCCTAAGGAACACCACCTTCCTCACATGTGGTCCACGCCAAGGTTCCAGAGCATCCGAAGACTACTCCCAAGATCCTTCGATGAAATTTGGCCTACCTCATCCCCAACATCATGAAAACAACCATACTGAATAACTGAACCTTTATCAAATGCATACATATGCTCATTTTCCCAAAACCTTTTGAGTCTGTCCAATTAGTAATCGAGTCTTTCCTCATCCCCTTTCCTAATGTATCCCTGTATAAAGTAGACTTTTTTATTATCATCAATATTGTCCCTCCTCCATTTGATGGAGTAATAAATAATTATTTCCAGTATTTCCCTACAAGTGTTGCATGTGATGATTGTGAATTCAATGATGGATTGTACATTACACCCAATAATGATGACTCTGCAGATCTAAAATACTTAAAACACTTGTAAAAACTTGACTAAAGTAATGATAGATGTATGTTTCCAAATGAGAATGACACGGTAGCCATAAACTTGGGCAGTCCTTCAAACCCCAAACAACTACAAATAGGGTCCTCCCTTAATGACTACGAGTAAAAGGAGTTCATTGATCTCCTCACCAACTTTGTATATGTATTGGATTGGTATTATAACGACATTCCTCGAATCAACTGAACCATCGTTATTCCTGAAATACCTGTGGGAACACATTTATTTTGGCCTAGGAAAGTAGTTGACTAACACAATTTGCATAGAGGACTGCCCGACCCAAATTCGATATTCATTAATGGCTCTTGTATTATACAAACACTGAAAGACTCGTGTTTAAATTCAAATTGGTTACCAATAATCTCGGAGATGATATTCGGGGTACCCCTAATTATTCATGATTACATTGAATTACTTGTACAACTCAATCTCGTATGTTAACATATATAAATTATAATGACTCAGGGCAAAGGGATGTAATCTCGAGCATTGAGAGACACTGTGACACCTCGCCTAACTAAATACCGGGTGATTAATCCTTTAAAAGAGGTTTCTCATTGGGTTCATTCTTAGCATCACTTTCGAAAACCATATTAATTACTAACCACCTATTAGTTAATTAAGCTGGTGCCAAAATTTTTAACTTTCATTAAATAATTAATAATAATGTGCGAAAAAGCTAAATTAAAACAATCACATAATTAATATAGTCTAGACCATCACAAAGAATAAATAAATGAATAAATGTCTTGTCGAATAAACCATTGACTACAAAATTCAAATCCAACTAAAAAGTCTAACAGATAGTAAATAAATCCCAATATAAGTCTGAACTGAATAATTGACTAAATAAAGTCTAAATGGGACAATATGCCCAACTGAAAGACTGAAATGAAATCCTACACTAGGAATGAAAGATGGAAGTGTGTAATCAGGTCCTGTAAGCCTCCACAGTGCTGTAGCTAATTGTATCTGGAATAGATCAAGAAGTCTGGCGTCCCTGTGGCTGGACACCTAAAAGATTTTGAAAAATATTTATAGCAAGGGTTAAAACCCAAAACATTTTGAAAACATTTATCACAATTTAAAAATCAGTTATTAGGTACACATGTTAGGTTTACGTACACTCTCTTGAGTATCCTCACCTCGCATCTATTGTGCACGCATGATGTTTTCTACTTAGCCCACCTAGCCATACTAACTAAGTTAACTAGACGTAAGCATCTATCTGGACTAGCGACACCTATAAGTCCTCGTACCGTCCATACAGTACGCTATCCGAATAATCATCTCTCGTATGTTATTAGTATCATAAATAACATTCTCCATCTTTTGTCATTTAATCATTTAATTAAGTTTCTTTACTTAATTCATTATTCATATACACACTATCAATCTGTCTATTATCACACGTAAGTAGAATTATTCAAACTGGTGTGTGTGTGTGTGTGTGTGTGTGTGTATCACTAATATATATAATTACAGTGTCTCTTAAACGGACCACCGTGAAAATAGGAATACTCTGCTATCAGTCCATATACCTCTCATACTAAAATAAGGACTATTGGTTCAACATGTCTCCTTGAACCGAAAAATCAAATAGCAAGCAGTGGATCCGAACATAGTTTTAAGCCTTTGGACTACGCACATACCTAACGTACCCAAATGAACTGTCAGTCTCACTAATACACGGCACATAGTGAGCCGTCCTAAGTTCTATGTTCTGGTGCACAAATCCAGACCTCCCTGAAATCGACAAGGTGGGATCGGCCATTGCTCAGGAACCTCCGTGATAGCAGGCAACATAGGTATATTCACATTTAACACTAATCATATAATAGGTAACTAAAAAGATTAATTAGTCGTGAGGTAATCCTAACCCCTCCCCAAGATCTTTCTCCCTCTCAGTGTTTTAATTAATGCACGTTCGCACTTAAACTACATATCTTTGGTTTTCGCTTACTAAAAAGGTTAATCAGTCATGTAAAAATCCTAACCCTAGAGTTTTTTCCATACCAGCATTTTAACCGACGTATGTTCATACTTAAACTACCTTTATTTGCTTCCCACGAACTAAAAAGGTTAATTAGTCATGAGGTAATCCTAAAACCCCCACAGCTTTCTCCCTCTAGGTTCTTAAACTAGCTATATTTGGTTCTCACTAACTAAAAAGGTTAATCAGTCGTGAGATAATCTTAAGCCCCCCCCCCCCCCCCAAATTTTCCTTCTCAGTGTTTTAATTACAGTATGTTCACATTTATACTACCTATCTTTGGTTCCCACTAATTAAAAAGTTTAATTACTAATGAGATAATACTATCCTCCGGATATTTCTCCCTCTTGGTGTATTAATTACCGTATATTCACACTTAAACTCTATTTATCTTTGCTTTCCGCTAATGAAAAAGTTTTATCGGTCACGAGGTAATCTTAACCCCTTAAGATATTTCTCCCTCGTGGTGTTTTAATTATTGTACATTAACACTTAAACGACTTATCTTTGGTTCCTGTTAACTAAAAAGGTTAATCAGTCGTGAGGTAATCCCAAATCCCCCGGAGCTTTCTCCCTCCCGATCTTATAATTGTCGTACATTCACACTTAAACTACCTATCTTTGGTTCTCTCTAACTAAAAGGTTAACCAGTCATGAGCTAATCTAAAACCCTGGAGCTCTCTTCCATTTTAAATTCATCTTTAGACATACTTTATTGTCGCATATTAACGAGCTTTTAATTATTCTTATCAAATAAGGACAATTAAGACCATAATAATTGTTTAAAGTGTATAGACAATAATTATATGTTCCTTTCCTTTCCTTTTTTATTTATTTAATTTTATTTATTTATTATCTTTTTATTTATGTATGCGTTTCACTTCATTACTATTATTATTATTAATAATAATAATAATAATATTATTATTACTATTATTATGATTATTAATTTTTATCATTTAAACTTTTATTTTCATTATTATTTATTCATTTTTTAAAAATGCCAAGTATGAATTTATCACATTCATCTCCATTTTATTTTTATTTTTCTCACAAGGTATTAAAGATTTTGGACATGAAAAAATTATAATTCTAATAACACAAACAACCCAACTCAAATGTGCAATAAACATAAATATAGAAAATAAGATATAAACATACACATGGGACACCCGCGGGATATACCCTTAGCTCACGGTGATGATTTCACTCCCTTGGTAGAACCTCACAGTTTGCCTTTTCTGCTGAAAGAGGAGAAACGTCGGTCAACTCGTGCACATGGCACCGCAGGATCGCCTTGTCAAGCCACTCCCTCCCAATCGTCAACATGCGAAAACACACACCCTGATGCCCCATGGGTCCCATAAACAAACATATTCTGAACAACAGATGAAGGAACTTGCGGTAAGACCATACTTAAGATCCTTACATTGGCATAATATTTTAGTTTTCAAACATGGGAATTGACTTTCACCATTACAACACTGCTCCTGTGAGCCAAGAAAATTTTACCCCAATTTTCACTTAAGGTATTCAACACTCTGTTATATGCCAAAGCCTCTGGATATTCTTCATCCATTGGTTAACACACAAAATCTCCGCATTTTAAACTTTTCTATGATAATTTACTTCCAAGGACCGTCTAACTCACTCCCATTCTAGCTATGCTGGTGAGTCTTGAATGGCACAAACGTCATTTGTCACGGTGCTTGGGAAACTACAGCTCCTGAACGTCTTCTTTATTGTCCTCAGTCTGAACGACAATTATGGTGGGTTCTATCTCAATCACCAATTCAAAAACCTTTTAAATCTTCGGCTGAGTCCTCTTTCTGCTATCATGCTAAAGACTCTTGCATAAGTCACAATACGAAGAGGAATACAACAATCCCTATGATAAGGTTCTGTATCAAAGAATGTTATGCTGAAATGTAATAAGCTGTACAGATCCTAAAAGACACTAGAACCTGATGATCTGATACCACATGTAACACCCGCTTAATTAAATACCGGATGATCAGTCCCATACCAAATTAAAACAGAATATACATTTAGATCATTCTTAGCATCACTATCGAAAACATAGTCACCTAATACTTAATTAAGCAGGTGTTAAAAACTTTCCAATTTTAATTTAATTAAAAATTCCACTTTTAAAATATAAACCATTTAAAACAAATCCACTCACACAATGAATAACATCTAAGTAATATCAAAACTGAATTAAATGCAACTGGAATAAAACTCTCCAGTTAAATATCTCACTACAATAATCCAACGTAAACCAAATGTATCAAAAACTGACATAATACATTAACTGATTCGGATAGAATGGAAATACTTAAATCCTCTTGGGAGACATGCCCTAAATGAAAGATCAACTATAAAGTATGAATCAATGAATATGAAAGAGTCTAAACAAAGTTCAAAACTCCATTGCATCCATAGTTCGTCAAAAATATTAATCATCTATGGTTGGCATCCCTACGGCTGGACACATGATATAGGAGATACAAGGGAGAAGAGAATATGCAAGAAAACGGGTCAGAGCTCGATGTAAAAATAGTTTAGAAAACATCAAATGAATAAATGCTATATTCAGCAATTATTATGTACATGTTAGATTATCAGACTCTCTCTTGAGATTCTCACCTCTCATCTAGAGTGCACACCTAACGTACCTCTAAGACATACTAGTTCCAATTCCCCTACTAACTAGTTCATATCAGTGCCAACTAATCATAACCCATATCTTTTCCACGTATTTCTCTCGCAATACCAGTAATACATATATATCCAATTTCTCTTTAACATGGATAAGACCTTTTCTAATTCAATATAATTAAGATTTCACTTACTTAATTCATTTCAGATTTCATTATATTTCATGTCTACTTATTTCATATAGTAGATAATATCCCATCTATATATACATTTTCACACTATAATATATATACAGTAATATGATGCCCCTAGGCTCAGCTGCGGCGCAAGATGTAAAATATATCACAAATATATATATACATTCACTCTATTATATATATACAATACTGCACCCCAGGACTCATCTGCGGTGCATGCACATATTTTTCTATCATGTCCGGGTACATCTCGTCACTATACAAAGGACTGCTGGTTTGGTGTAACCCTCAAACCATAAATATCAAAATACACATATTAGAGGTGAACATAGTCTTAAGTCTTTGGGCTATGCATATAACTACACACCCAAATGACCGGTCACACCCTTATTCATAAAAGTGGTGCTCAATCCCTAAGTTCTATGTTCTGAGGCAACAAGTCAAAAATCCCCCATAAGCCTCATCAGGATATGACTTCCCTCTATGCGCAAACCTCCCATCGATAGAAAGTAGGCTAGCTATATCATACACATAAATCAATAATCAATAATCAATAGGTATACACATCAACTTATATAAAATTTGGTACGCACTCGACCAATATCATATTAAGATTTCATCCTACCCTAAGTACCCATCGTATTTCTAGAATACCACCCGTACTTGTTAATCGCGATTATCATCGTATATTTATTATGTAGTTATCATTCACATAGTCCCAAGTACACCATGATTATCATCGTATATTTATTATGTAGTTGTCACTTACATAATCCCAAGTACCCGTATATATATCACCAATATTACCCGTACTTGACCATGACGATTATTCATCTCTTAATCGTATTATTATTATGTAGATATTTCTCACATAATTTCATTAATCATTTCCATATAATTTTCCAACATTAACCCAAGTCCCTCACTCCTTGTTAATGTACCCAAATTAATCAAATCTTACCGTGGGCCAAATTACCAATTTCCAAACTTTTCTCGGATAAAAATAGGACTTTTTAAAATCTCGTTAGAAGTCCAGAATTCTCATTCAAACGAGATGGCATCTCATTTGAACGACACCATGTCTCGTTTGAACGAGATTAATGTCATTCCAGTTCCTCTTCAACCTCAATTTTTTTACATTTTTCCTCATATTCTTACACCCAAACCCTCATGGATTATAATCTGCCCAGAATCCCAGATATTCTAACATTGTTCTAACATGTTCAAGGGTGATTTTCACATAAGATCAACATCAAATCCATATATTCATAAAGGTATCATCATCAAAGCCATTAAATCCTTAAAATTTCAATTTATCTAAATTCTCCATTTTTATACCTTTTAAAAATCCAGAATTTAGAACTTATCATTTCATATTTAAATCATCAAATTTCCATATTCAACATGGGTAGGATTCATATACAAGTACTTGAAAACACGGTGTGTGAAATCGATAAAATTAATTTACAAATTCCAAACACACTTATTTAATTTAGAATATATCAAATATAATTTGAAGTTTGTCCCCTAAACATGCATCTACGGTTCAAATTAAATTAATCAATAAACAAAGCTAACAAAAGCAGGTTTCAGGAAAAAATCCCCTCAGGGCAAAAACCTTTTATTTTCACTATAATTTGTAAAGTATGAGTTACAATCGGATTACAACGAAAATAGACTTTGACTTATGAAATACCCACAAGTGTCGGTTCATATTCGTCAACCGAAGATCACTGCGACACTCCTGTGACACACAGTCCCAAAACTTTGTAGAGTCTCCTTCCACAATAACACGTATCTGTCGGTTGTAGAGATCACCCAACAAAGGTAATATCAGCAGCAAAACTCCCAACAAAATAATGTTTTGGGTTCCAAGAACAACTCACACAAAAGGCTGGGATTTGTGAATTGTAAAAATAATTTTTGAACCCTAAAGTGATGGAGAAGAAACTCAAAAACACTAAAAACCGTAATCTTTGAAAAACCAGTGTTTTCTCCAAACGAAATAACGAAGTCTGACACCCTATTTATAAAACTTTTAAGTCGGTGACGTGATAACAAAAAAGACTTCTCGTTCGAACGAACTGACATATCGTTCGAACGACGTTTGGTCTCGTTCGAACGAGATAGGATATCGTTTGAATGACCAGGCACAAATCTCTAGGTTCAGTTTACAGAGTTTTAAAATATTTGGGGACTTAGAAAATAACACTCTTACGAATCTGAGAACAGTTATCAAAAATATTTTATTATAAAAATGTTTTTGAAAAGATAAAATTCCATTTAAAATAATTCAAAAATCATTTTTCATAAAAGGAAAAATATTTTAATTTTTATAAAAAGTCTCCCAACACTTTTATGTAAAATGTAAATGAAACTTAACCAATTTACCAAGTTCGTCCTTGTTGGGCATGGTTGTTGAAGTTGACTTGAAATTCGGATCGTCGATTGTAGATGTGCTCTTTCCAATGCTTCGTCAAACTTGTAGCGGTATACGACATACTAAATGTGAAGGACAATGTTCTTACAAATCTCCCCCTATGTCTATGTCGCTGCATAATAAAAGCTATCCGAATTATCAAACTCAAAAATAACCTATACAAATCTACTCACCCATAAACTCGAATGTGGAAAGATAAACTGAACAAATCTTCAATCAAACTTGGCTTCAACAATCAACTTTTCAAATCTCCATAATTTTCTCATCAAGTTGTGCAATCCAAAGAATCCTCAATTGTACATACAAACATGAGACAAAGCAAAAACCACGTGACGTATCGAGTTTGAAATGATTAAGAAATATATATCAAATTAAGTCAATAATCAAATCTCTCCCATACAAAATATTCTCCCCCATACAAAATATTCCCCATAATTTTTTGTGCCCCTTTTTATTTGTCCGAAATATACAAGGAAAAGAAAAAATCAAGCCAGTGCAAATCGGATGTCACGGGAAACCAAAACAAACCAACTATATTTTTTTAAAATTTTTCATATTTTTTAAAGAAAAATAAAAAATGATGTTACAAAATCACACACTGTGAATTAACATTAAGATAACCAAATCGTGGATACAGAATGATAGTGTGTGACAAATTCAATAGGAAATAAAACTCAATTATATCATATGTGCAAGATGCATAACTGTACTCCTAACGAATGAACAACAAAATCGTCCTTAGGTGTTAAAAATGTTGAATTTAGATGACATCGTCTTAAATCAAAATCAACAAATTAAAGTCAACATGATTTTCACACCCATAACGTCTTAAAACTTATTCATGCTTTTTCAAGACTTTTTAAGGACGTGCATTGTCATTTTAATTCTCGAACCAAACTCCCTCATATATATTTTCTTTTCGAGGTGGTCTAAATTCTCAAACATTGAAAAATTGGCGAATAAACCTAATGGCCCATAATTTGCACATATTTTTTTTATTGCCATGTAATTTTTTTGGACTTTTAAACCTCATTGGACCCCGGATAATAAAATGCATCAATTTTTTAGGTCCAATTTAAACGGTGGCTTTATCGCAAAGGAAAATATCAAATACCTTTCGCAACCCTTTTCCGTTTTTCAAAATTCACACAAACTCAGGACAAATGTTAAAAACATGCGCACCTTTTGTTATCTTGTTTTATCACATTTGGTTTGTTTTAACAGACAGAATTGAGATGAAAACACGTAACCAGCATGTGATTGACAAGAACAGAGGCCAAATAAACTCATGCTAGTGTGTAATAAAGGACAAAAGGAGTCATACATGTAGGTAGCAACACTATAGCCTCTCAAAGACTCCAAACTTTGTAAAGAACATGAATTACACAATTGATTGTATTAAAACACTATCAAATAGTCACATGGATATGGCATGAAATTGTGACTTGGTCATCCTAAATGTTTATTCACAAAAGGTGTAAACAAACTACAAAAATCTTTTTGTATTTTTCAAATTTTTTCTAATACAAAAATATAATACAAAATGTATACATGTCATAGAACTAGCAAGGATATAAATCATGAAACACAAATAACGTATGAAAATCATGCGAACACAATCATCTATATGATATAGCAAGAGAAGAATCATGTGCAAGCAACGGAGAATCAACAAATCTAACATCTAGTGCCTCTAAAAGAGATTTTCCAACCCAAATTGATCTCAAACGTCGTGTGGAGGTTTTGGGAACCAAGGAAACACTAGACTTAATCTTCCTAGGACCTTTTCGAACGTCAAAACAAAATATCCTTAGGTGTCCTTTCCTACCACAATATGAACAGTGAAAACAGGTGGAATGACACCTTTGGGTTGACCTTTTCTAACGTCCTTAGAAACGGTTGACCCTCTTAAACAAACAATGGTTTTGGCTTTAGCATTAGAAACATGAGAACAAGATGACCCATTACCATTACTACACAAACTACTCGAGTCTTTCAAATCATTTTTCAATTTCAAATTTTTTGACTCAAGTAACAAATTAGACTCTTCCAAAGATAGGGATTTATTTTTCAAGTTATCAATTAAACTTAACAGTTTATTGTGCTCATCCTCTATCAAAACAAATTTATCCCTAAGAGTCTTTTCACGTGCCGTAAAATCATTGATTAAAACATTTTTCTCCTTTTTGGCAGAAACACACAGGCTGGAATCTTTCAAGTCCTTTAATTCTTTTTTTAAAACAAGAAATTTTTCATCACTCTTCTTTTTGGGTAATTTTAAAACATTAATGTCCAGGTCCAAAGTAACAAAATTTTTAAGATAAAAATCTCTTTGATTTTGAACATCTTGCAAAAGATCCATAGCGGATTTAAAACGAGAATTTTCTTTTTCCAAAAAGTTAATTCTTTTACCAAACGTCAAATTCAAACGATTTAAATCGTCAAAACTCTTATTCGAGTCAACAGTTGGGGGCATCAAATTAGATAAGTGTGCCATCGAAAAATTGCGACAAATTTTTCACTAAAAATCAGTATCACACAAAGTTTTATGAAAAATAAGGATCAAACGCAATAAAGTAGCGTAACCCACTCAATTTAACAACGTGAGTAGTCAAATTGTATTAGGGAAAAACTTTAAAACATAGGATCACTCGATAACTTAGAGTAACCCGCTCTGATACCAATTTGAAAACGCGGTGTGTGATACCGATCAAATTAATTTGCAAATTCCAAATACAACTATTTAATTTAGAACATATCAAATAAAATTTAAAGTTTAGCCCCTAAACAAGCATCAACGTGTCAAATTAAATTAAGTAATAAACAAAGCTGAAAAAAGCAGTTTTCATGAAAAAAATCCCCTTAGGGCAAAAACCTTTAATTTTCACTATAATTTGTAAAGTACCGGTTACAATCGGATTACAATAAAAATACACTTTGACTTACGAAATACCCGCAGGCGTCGGTTCGTAGTCGTCAGCCGAAGAACACTGCATCACTCCTATGACACCCAGTCCTAAAACTTTGCAGTCTCCTTCCATAATAACACGCAACTCTCAATTGTAGACATCAACCTCAAAAGGTAGAATCAGCAGTAAAACTCCCAGCAAAATAATGTTTTGGGTTCCAAGAACAACTCACACAAAAGGCTGGGATTTGTGAATTGTAAAAACAATTTTTGTACCCTAAAGTGATGGAGAATAAACTAAAAAACACTAAAAAATGTAATCTGTGAAAAATCAGTGTTTTCTCCACATGAAATAACGAAGTCTGACACCCTATTTATAAAAAATTTAAGTTGGTGGCGTGTCAACAAAAAAGACTTCTCGTTCGAACGAATTGACATGTCATTCGAACGACGTTTGGTCTCATTCGAACGAGATAGGATCTCATTTGAATGACCAGACACAAATCTCTAGATTTAATTTTTAAAGTTTTAAAATATTTGGGGACTTAGAAAACAACACTCTTACGAATCTGAGAACAGTTATAAAAAATCTTTTATGATAAAAATGTTTTTGAAAAGATAAAAATTCATTTAAAATAATTCAAAAATCATTTTTCATAAAAGGAAAAATATTTTAATTTTTATAAAAAATCTCCCAACACTTTTATGTAAAATGTAAATGAAACTTAACCAATTTACTAAGTTCGTCCTTGTTGGGCATAATTGTTGAAGTTGACTTGAAATTCGGATCGTCGATTGTAGATGTGCGCTTTCCAATACTTCGACAAACTTGTAGCGGTATACGACATACTAAATGTGAAGGACAATGTTCTTATAGTTATACCTATCATCATGTTCATATCTTCAATAAACATATATATATATATATATATATATATATATATATATATATATATATATATATATATATATATATACATGTAAAACCTATCCATTTTCATGTTCATAGCCTCTACATGTATAAATCTCCAACTACATGAATTTGCCTATCCATTAAATTTGATTTATCAATCATTTTAATCCCAAATTCATAAGTTCATAAATCCCAAAGAAGTTCCTATTCTAACATGGATAATATAATCACCAAAATAGAGCAAGAATTACACTTGCCTTATGTGTAGGTCTGAACCTTTGGAGAAGGAAACTATTTGGAACCTCCTCTTCCTTTTTTCGGTGATTATCTGATGGTGGTTTAAGGTGTAGAGATGGTGGTTTTCCCCTTAGTTTGCCCAAGGTGGCTCTTCCTTTCCAAGCAACTCTTCCTCTCTTCTAGATTACCTTTCACTTTCTCTCTTAGTCTTTTCACTCTGTCTCAAAAGACCTCACTTTGTGTTTAGATGAAATGAACCTTATGTACAAACTAAACTCATATATATAACAAGTCTCTAAGGTTATCTAAAATACAAAAAACATAGGTATTATTTATTTCCCAAGAAAAATGACTAAAATGCCCCTTTGGTGTGTCCTTTCATCTTCCAATTGACCCGAGACTCAAATTAAATCCCCGGGTAGACTTTTCCATCTATTTTGATCCTTTCGGACTCAATGGCACACTCAAAATGATCATCCGAATGACTTAAAACAAATCTCAGTTTATTTCCCAACTTTAGTCTCGACACGACTCATGAGCGCGTCCAGACTTAATTTTCATTATTGTCGTATTTGTAGCTCCCGACAATAATTATAATATTCACATATTACTTTCATATCACTAAGTAATATTCAAAATCATATATTACTTTAATCTCTAATAATATTCAATCCAGATTAATCCCAATTAATTTTTCTCACATAATTAAGTCCAATTAATCCCATTATTTGGGACATTAACTTTTAATTTATCTCAGTTTAAAAGTCATTAAAATTATGGGGTATTACATCGCATAGATTGGTACAATGTGATACAGAGTCGAGAATGGTTGTCATCAAATCCCCTTTCTGTAAATTTCTACTGTTTCTGAATGATGTTTTCTTCTTATATTTTTTTTGGGTCATACTATGGATGAATTATGATTGGTTTATAATTTTTATTACATGGTATGACTTTATTTGTTACTTTATTTTATACGTACATCCATCAAATGATGTCGGTCCGCACTTTTAATGTTCCTTCGGTGAATATTCACTGTTAGGTATTATATGCGCCTGGAATGTTTATTGTTCTAATTATTACTTGGAATTGTAATTCAGTGACAATACTTTTTGAACACCAATTTTGGCCCCTTTTCAAACCCAATTTAGTGAATATTCAATCCTTTAACACATAATTTGAACTCAGTGGCAAATATTCACTGACTATTCATTGTTTGTGGATACATTTGTAATTCTCATTAAATAATGTTTCGATTCGAAGACCAATTTAGTGATTTTTTTTGCCTTCGTGAATGTTTACTGACGATTGCGCAAATCCATATCCATTATATGATGTTCGTCCGCGCCAGCAGGATTAACCAATCGTGAATCTAAATTATCAAAGTTTGATATCTTTATAATATTTTTTAGGGTCATACTATGGATGAATTATGATTGGTTTATAATTTTTATTACATGGTATGACTTTATTTGTTAAGTTCTTTTGTATGTACATCCATCAAATGATGTCAGTCCTCACTTTTAATGCTCCTTCAGTAAATATTCACTGTTACGTATTACATGCGCTTGGAATGTTTATTGTTCTAATTATTACTTGGAATTGCAATTTAGTGAATATTCACTCCCTGAACACCGATTTTGTCCCCTTTTCAAACCCAATTTAGTGAATATTCAATCCTTTGGAATTGAAATTTAGTGAATATTCACATAATTTGAACTTAGTGACATCAAAGAATAATTCGGTGCATATTCACTGTTTCATCACGACAAATTCCAACTCAATGAATATTCAGCGATTGAACAATAATATACACTTTTAATCATCGTTTAGTGAGTATTCATAGTTTTCACTTTTCGCAATTCAATGAATATTCACAGTTTGAACAACAGTTTGCACCCCGTTCAAACCCAATTTAGTGCATACTATGTTAATTTAGAGAAAAGTATACATGTATTTCTATTTTTTTAAGTTGCTAACGTAATTGTTGTTTACTAGCATGTAACCCGCACAATGTGCGGGCGACATGCATAAAACATTTATAATATATACATATATATAATGCGAAGTCATTTTAATAATTTTTATTACATAAACATAACACATATTTTATTAAAAATATTAAATTTTTTATTACACTGTCCATCATTCAATATTGTATTTATTATTGATATTGAATTATTTTACCTTTAATGTCACAAATAGATATAGATATTTTTTTATCAAAAAAATCTTGTTCATATTAAATATGAGTAATTACTTATTCATATGAGTTATATGTTTTACAATTATATACATCCAACCTACTTTGACTATGATCTACACATAAAAGATTACTATAACCCTAAATTGAACAGAGCACAAATCTTATATACATGCAATGTTAATCGCTATCCATAGTTACATACATTCATTTGTTTATATTATAGTTGGTTAGTGTTCAAAATCAGCGGGAACAGTTAGTTGACAGGTTCACTCGATTTTTCAACCAAAAAGACTCTTTGACCCCTTAATACATTAATAAATATTGGTATAAGTATATATTAACGTATAAAAAATAAATTCAACATTATTTTTAATTGCTTTTAATAAAAGAACTTTTTTATTAAATTTTTTTATAAAATCAAAAAATTCAATAAAATGAAAAAGTTTATATGTGTATTTGTAAAAAAAACTGTGAATGTGATTTTAGTAACATGATTTCAAATAACGTGGTTATAATATATATTTATAACAACATAAGTAAAAAAAGTTTTAGTAACATGGTTTTTAAATAACGATAATGATAACGTTTAAAACTTTTTATAAAAAATAATAAATGTTTTTATAATATATATTTATAAAAAATGGTAAAAAAATAAATATATAAAAAACACTAATATATTTATAAAAAAAAATATTTGTTTTTTATAATACATATTTATAAAAGATGGTAAAAATGCTTTATAAAAAACTTTTTATAATATATATATTTATAAAAAAAGCAACTTTTTTTATAATATATATTTATAAAAGATTTATAAAAAAGAAACTTTTTATAATATATATTTATAAATTTTTATTAGGATTCAATCCAAGATAAGTGAGTAAACTTATTTGTAATACCCATTAGGAATGAAATTGGTCTCAAAGATTGTGGCCATCCCCGCCGCGGAGGGAGGAGGAATCCTTCGGGTCCCGCGCTTCCCCTCTCGGGAGAGCGATTCGACCGGCGTCGATTTTGTGAGGTGTGAAAAATGTAGAGAGATTCAGAGTCGCCAGTCTATTTTACTCAAAACAGACAAAAGAAAAAGAGGAATCCACCCCGAAGGATGGCATCCAAAGACATATTGGTGCGTGCCAAACCAAAATGATTCGAAAAAGGTTCGGAGGCTTAGTTACGAAATGGGAAGGTGTTAGGCACCCATTCCGCCCTTTCGGTCTCTCATGGATATTTGCTATTTTCCTTTATGTTTCCCTCCGTGAGATGTGTGCATGTGTATATATATAGAATGGAGGTAGGAATCCTCGGCTTGTATCATGGAAAAGATAAAGCGAGTCATCCATAGGAAGATTATAAAAGTAATATTAGAAAAATAAGATTTACGCGGTTACCCCTACGTTGATCGCTATAAAGGAACGATAACGCACATGGAGTAATGTGTCACTAAGACTAAGGATATATATAATATAAGAAAAATGGATTTAGAGAAAATAGGAAATGAGAGAAAAAGTGAGAGAAAGGACTCGAGCCTCGGGTTTTACCCCGAGACGCCTACGTAGCCTATAAAGGCATCAAAGTCCACGTAGTTCGCATTCAAAGCAAAGGGGTGGGGTTTATCCCAAAAATCCAAATATGGGATCTCTTATTTGTAAGTGTAAGTGTGTGTGTGTGTGTGTAGAAAAGGTGTTTTAGTTGTGAGAAAAATGTGGTAAAAGTGTGAGAATCCCTACTTGGAATTTATGAGCAAACCCTCTTTTTCTTGTTTTGGGGTTTTTATTTATATGAAAATAAGAGATGTGCAATAATACTAAATACAAAGTATATTAAGATGTGTGAGATGAGATTATAAAAGTGCTAAGTAAGAAAACAAGTTATTGGGAATTCAAGATAATTTAAGAGAGAGAGTTTGAGAAAGTTGGACCTTCTTGAAGATCTTGAGCTTGATCTTGAATGTTGGAGAGCAGCCCTTGAGCTTGGATGATGATGGAGAGTGGATAATTCACCAAGTTTGATGAAAAGGATGATGAAAAGTGAAGGTAAAAGAGGCATTTGGAAGTTGAAATCACGCTGCCTTCGAGAGAGGTTTATGGGATTCGTTCAGAGAGATTTCTATCAGATCTGGGCTCCTCTTGCAAATAAGGCCAAGGCCTCCTTTTATAACCCCAGGGGGATGCCGATCGGCCCTATCATGGCACTGCCTATCGGCAGGTGCCGATAGGCAGGATCTGGGACCTGCCATTTGGCAGTGTGCCTCAGGCTTTTTCGGAAAATTGGCCGCCGAGGGCAAACCATTGGTCAGAATCGTGCACGGGGCATACCATTGGAAAGATATTTTAGAGACCTTCGAAAGTCCTTTGGACCGTTCCCGAGTTTGGGACTTGACTTTGGGTCAAATGTGGCTCGGAAGCATTTGTCGGTCCATTAGACGGGGAATCACGCGGACGCAAACGGCGCGTTCGTCCGCATGGTAAGTACGAATCGCGCACGGGGCATACCGTTGGAAAGGTTAGGAGATGTAATTCGACATTCCAAAGAGTTTGACCCGGTTTGGAGAGTTGACTTTGGTCAACCGGGCCCGAGAAATGCTCGGTGGCTTCCCGGAGTCAAACGAATCGTTCGTCCGCATGGAATGTCAGAATTGCGCATGGGACGGACCATTGGAAAGGGTATTCAGTGACCTTCGAAGATTCATTCAGCCTCGATCGAGCTGGAGAGTTGACATAGGTCAAATAGAGCCCGGTGGCCTCTGGGTCAAGTTTCGGACTCAAATGGCGCGTTCGTCCGCATGGTAAGTCGAAATTGAGCACGGGGTGGACCGTTGGAAAGGGTATTCAGTGACCTTCAAAGATTCATTGAGTCTCAGTCGAGACGAGGAGTTTGACTTTTGGGTCAAATGAGCTGGGGGGTGCCCGATGGCTTCCAAGTCAGTACTCGAGACGTGACCTGGGTTTATAGTGATGAAGGGAGGTACTAGGGACCTAAGGAGAGTTAAGGGGTAACAGAATGGGGTGTCTACAGAGCCCCTCGACGGGTGAGTTTTGAACAAATAATAGCGGTCGATTAGACATCGTATGATGCTTTTGAGGGAGTATGACCGATTCAGAGGGTTGAGGTCAATTCTGAGGACCTAAGAAGTATGCTAGGGATGATCAATTCGGAGGATCGAGGTCAGTTATGAGGACCTAAGGAGATGAGGATGACCAATTTAGAGGGTCGAGGTCAGTTCTGACCTAAGAGTGGTGACGACCAAGGACTGAGGTCAATTCTAACCTAATTCAGGTGACGATCCAAGACCGGGGTCAATTCTGACCCAAGAGTGGTGACGACCGAGGACCGAGGTCAATCTTGACCTAACTAAGGTGACGATCCAAGACCGGGGCCAATTCTGACCCAAGAGTGGTGACGACCGAGGACCGAGGTCAATGCTGACCTAACTATGGTGACGATCCAAGACCGGGGTCAATTCTGACCCAAGAGTGGTGACGACCGAGGATCGAGGTCAATTATGACCTAACTAAGGTGACGATCCAAGACCGGGGCCAATTCTGACCCAAGAGTGGTGATGATCTAGGATCGAGGTAAATTCTGACCTAACTAAGGTGACGATCCAAGACCGGGGCCAATTCTGACCCAAGAGTGGTGACGACCGAGGACCGAGGTTAATTCTGACCTAACTAAGGTGACGATCTAAGACCGAGGCCAATTCTGACCTAAGAGTGGTGAGGACCGAGGACCGAGGTCAATTCTGACCTAACTAAGGTGACGATCCAAGACCGGGGCCAATTCTGACCCAAGAGTGGTGAAGACCGAGGACCGAGGTCAATTATGACCTAACTAAGGTGACGATCCAAGACCAGGGCCAATTCTGACCCAAGAGTGGTGACGATCGAGGACCGAGGTCAATTCTGACCTAACTAAGGTGACGATCCAAGACCGGGGCCAATTTTGACCCAAGAGTGGTGACGACCGAGGACCGAGGTCAATTCTGACCTAACTAAGGTGATGATTCAAGACCGGGGCCAATTCTGACCCAAGAGTGGTGACGACCGAGGACCGAGGTCAATTCTGACCTAACTAAGGTGACGATCCAAGACCGGGGCCAATTCTGACCTAAGAGTAGATAAAGATTGTATTTTGATTCTGCTGGAAAAAGAACTTTGTGATTCCGATTTGAGCTGGGGAGCTACTAGTTGGGGGAAGCCTTTTAGGAGACCTCGCAGGGGAGAACAACCTATTTTGGGTGCTGTAAGAGAATTCCGCTGGGGAAGAGGGGTTCTGCTGGGAATAAGAATTTGGATCTGAGATTCTGCTGGGGAATGATGAAGGAGCTGGGAAAAATTTGGATTGTCCTTTGGGAGAGATTGCTCGGGGCGAGTGGTTCTTCTGATTTCTGCTGGGAAAAATACCATGTGATATTGTACCGCACCGGATAGCCGATGGTTGTAAAGTCTGATGAGGAGGTGATTATGTGGTTCGGGCGCCTTGCCCGAGAGGTCAATCGCTTGGATTTCGAGGGCTTCATTGGGAAAAATGGTGCGTCGCCCGAAGGAGTGCAAAATTTCCTTGATGAAAACGTTCTTAATCCTTCCTGGGATTTTTAGGAATTTTTCGAGGATTTTTTGAGGCTTTCTGGTATTTTCTGGGAATTTTTGCACGAAATTTTAAGGGGGGTGCCGGTCGGCATAGACTAAGAGGTGCCATTCGGCAGTGGAACGGACTTTTGGGCTGCCTCGGGAAGGTGAGGAGACAGTGCCGATCGGTATGGTGAGGTGGGTTGCCGATCGGCATGGCATTTGGCCTCCTATATAAAGGGGGCGAATTCCACTCATTTTTCACAGCTTCGTGCCTTCTCTCTTTCTGCGATTCCTCTCTGCGAATCATTCTAGCATTCCGATCTTCAAGAAATGGCCCCTTTTATGAGCACCGTTGTCCACCGAGAGTGGTTGACCGTTGATGACTGGGCGAATGTGGATTGGAGGGACAGGGTGCCCCTTGCTTTGGGGAATGAGAATGCCTTTGATGCATTCGAGTCGGTTGCGGATGAGCGGACCTTGCCGCGGGAGCCGTCGCATCATCGCTCTTCGAGAGTGATTCCCGGTGGTTATGTAAGTAACCTAACCTTTGGCATTCTTTCCTTTTTGGGTGATTTTTCCTTTTCTTGACCTTTGACTGAATTTTTCCTTTTACCAGTCGGATATTTCTTTGAAGAACATGCGTGCTCGCGGGATGACGGGGCTTAGGGATGTTTGGGAGCATCTTCCACCCGTGGTGTGCTGGATGGTATCATCAGTGGGTTTTGGGAGGTTGGCGACTGCGCTGGATGAGACGCCTCGTTCGGCAGCAGTTTTGTGTGCCTTGGGGGAGAGGTGGTGGGACACTACCCACACTTTTCATTTTGGCTCCGGGGAGATGACGGTGACTCCCATAGATGTGCAGCAACTGCTGGGGCTGGATTGTGATGGGGAGCAGATAAAGGTGGACCGCTCTTTACGGGTGAGGCCGAAGGCGGTGTATGTGGCACTTGGTGATGTGAGGAGGATAGTCTCTGGAGATTCTATCCGGCTGTCCTTGCTGAAGGATGTTTTGCTGAGCAGGGTGGTTGAAGTGGAGGACAGGCTGCAAGTGAGGCAAATGGCTCGGTTGTTCATTTTATTGGTGCTGGGAGGTTTCATGGTGGCGTCGAGCGGCGACGTCGTCCATTTGTGGTTTCTTCCATACTTAAGGATGTTTTCGAACATCCCTTTCTATGATTGGGGGAGTCTGACCTTGGCGACCCTTTACTCTTCTCTGGATGCGTTCAGCCGGTGCTGTCGACAGACTTTTACTGGAGCCACGTATCTCCTTGAGGTATTCTTTACTTTGCTCATTTCCATTTCATGCATTTGCATTTTCCTTTCATGCATTCGCATTTTCCTTATGCGTATCTTATTGCTTGTGAATTCAGACGTAATTTTATGAGGTGATTGGGTGCAATACCCCACAGATTGCTCTGAAGGACGACACCGTCGGGGACTTCTGTCGCTTGTATCGATGGCATAAGGCCAACCGGCAGTCGAAGGGATCCCTCTCCCTGGAGGCGGTGTGTTAGGTCTTGAATGACCTGACCAGTGGTAGGGTAAGACTCTTTCCATTTCAGCCTTAGTTTTTTGCCTCTTCTGATTTTGTATTGACTTATGCCTGCTTGGGGATTTTCAGGTGACCTTTTATCCTTGGGAGACCGCCATTCAGGATACAGGGGTGACTGGGGTGAACGCACAGATGAGGCGTTTGTTGGCGCATAAGTTCGGCCATTCCTGGTACCTCGGGGAGAGGGTGATCCGTCAGATTGCTGAGGAGGAGGTGGTGGTGCCTGCCGCGCAGCCTCCTACTTCTATGAGGCGAGAGTGACAATTGTTGGAGGATGAAAGGATCGCGGCGAT
The DNA here is from genome assembly GCA_949130495.1 of Sambucus nigra. Classification (NCBI taxonomy): domain Eukaryota; kingdom Viridiplantae; phylum Streptophyta; class Magnoliopsida; order Dipsacales; family Adoxaceae; genus Sambucus; species Sambucus nigra. Next base: position 557,205,894 of record OX422213.1, on the reverse strand, counting down.
GATTGGCGAGTCCTATGCGTTGTATACTGATACGACTGCGCTGTATGACTATATGGACTTTGTGATGAGCTGGTTGATGGCGCCCAGCATACATGATGCCTTGCCTTTCCCTCCTGCTGGTTTGAGTCGGGTGGTGGGGTCTTCCCATAGTGGTGGTGATTCATCGGCAGCTGCGGTGGCGGCGACCTCCGAGTTCCCTTTTGTTCGGCTGCACACTCCTTCGTACAACATCCAGCAGGCTGATGGAGGGACAGTGCCGATGCTGCATCGTCCTCTTACGATGGATCCGGATGAGCTGGGCTTGACAGAGGATGTCCTTCGTCATGCGGTAAACCTTTCGGTCCTTTTCCTCTCTTTTTTGATTTCTTTTGCTTGATACTGATTCTGCCTTTCCTTTGCAGCAAATCCGGGTGTTGACCACTTGGCTCAGGGACATCAGGGATTGGATATCAACGACGACTGCCCACATTCGGGAGGCTGTCCCTATTCCTTCTTTCTTGGTGCCGTCAGCCTCGTTCGGGGGAGACTCTGGCTCGGGTAGTGGGGGCGTGTCGTCTCGTCGTAGGGGAAAGAGAGCGCGTCGCCGGGATGGAGATTCTTGAAAGAGAGAGAGAGAGAGAGGGAGTGAAATGTGGGTTCGGGCTGAGTTTTGTTGTTTTTGGCTTTTCTTTATTTCCTGCAAAAATGATGTAACACAGAAAGCATATATATGCAATGCAATACGGTTTTTTGACTATCTTTTATTTTAATGATGAAATGAATGCATGCGCTTTTTAATTTTCTGCTGAGACCGTAAAAAAAGGAATATTTTTAGAAATCTTTCAAAGGAAAGTTATTTTATTCAAAACGGGGAATCCCATAAGGAGGGAACAGGATTCTTGAAATTCTTTTGAGAATTTTTATGGAGTTTTCTAATTTGACAAAGAAGGAATGAAGTAAATTTAAAAAAGGGAATTATATAAGGAGGAAAAGGGATTTTGAAATTCTGTTGAGAATATCAATTTTTATTTTTCTGATTTTGACAAAAGAGGAAAAAGGGAGATTTCCAAAAATAGGGGGTTGCCGATCGGCAAGCACCCTGGCCTGCCTATCGGCAGTTCAGTCTAGTCCCATCAATTGAAAGCTTTGATTGGTACCCTCTTCAGCCTTTAGTACCTTGTGGGGTGGGGTTCCTTTCGATTTCTGCAGGGATTATGTCCCTTGTGAGGATTTTTAAGTATAAAAAGGGAGAAGGGTGGAGTGTTTTCCTCACACCTTTTACATTCTTCATACCCACCCATTATCTTTTAGTCTTGCAAGATGGCTCTCCCTGGTAGCATTGAGTTTGTCAACTACCTCGAAGCCTTGGAAGCCATGTGCTCTTATAATGTCGACTACGATGCTTTCAATATGCGTCGAGTCTCCTTGTGGCGTAATCAAACTTTTGAGTGGAACATGCTGATGGCGGCAGTACAATTTTGGTACCCCGAAGACCATGTATTCCGCTTTGGGTTGGAAGAAGTTTGTCCTACCTACGAGGAGTTTTCTGCCATACTGGGTGTGAATCCTAGTGTTGTCGCGGCTTTACCCGAATTTTCCCGTTCTCCTAGGGATTTGTTGGCCGGGCTTTTCCATATTTCTCCTTCGGCGGCCAGGTCATTGGTGGTCGGAGGAATGATCTCCCTCCCGACGGTGTTGTAGTCCGTGCGTTCGCGGGAAGTAAGTGATGCTGGCTATGATGGAGCCGTCGTTTTGGGCCTGGTTTCAAAATTGCTGTTGGTGACTGGGGAGTTGCAGGTGGAACCACAACTTACAGCCATTACCTCATGGATGTCATACCGTCGCAATCCTACGGTGGTGATATTGGCGGAGACTCTGAATGTCCTGGATGCTTGGAGAGAAGGCCGTTCAGACTTTTTGAGGGGTAGCCCTGTGATGTTGTTCATGTGGTTGTCTGAAGGATTCCGCTTGTCGACTCCTCCAAAATATCCTTTATCGGCTGTACCCAACTTCTTTTCGGGCTACTTCATCCGCATGGGCCTGTATATTGAGAACTGGGAGAATTGGCTTGTGGAGTACGGGGCTCATGGACTGTATTGGTCCGTGCCTTAATGGGGGCAGTTGCAGCCTGTTCTGGAGCTAGGAGAATATTCATATGTGCGGCTGGTTGGTCTCAAGCAGACCTCTTTTTATTTCCCTTGGCGACTTTTGCGCCAATTTAGCTGGGCGCAGGTCGTGCCCCCTCGGACCTCAAATTTTTTTGACTGAGCGCTTGCGTCTGTTGCTAGGATCTCTGTGGGAAAATCGGCTTCCGTCGACCCGTCCCTCTTAGTCTGTTGGGAAGGTTTTCCATGTCCCCAAAGATTATATGAAGTGGTTGTGGAGGAAAGTAGTCAGCAAGATATTGGCAGTAGAGACCGGTCGGAGGTGGTTTGTTTTATCTGACTCCGTAGAAGGGGGTGTTATGGTCTTTTCGAGGATGGTTAAGGCTCATCGGTCCATGGAGTGTTTGCGGCACTCCATTCAGGTAGGAGAAAATTGGGGTCCTCAGGACGTGGATGATGAGGGTGCAGGCTCTTCGGGTAGCTGTGGGTAGGACTCCTGGGGAGTTTATTTATGTAACAGATGTGGGGGATTTTGTCTGGTTTTTATGGTAGTAGGGGGGAAGGGAGTTATCCGTTCCGTTTTCTTATGTAATTCGTACTATAGTTTCTTATTTAATGAAATAAATAAGTTTCTGATCATCCAGCTGTGCCTTTCGATGAATTTTGTATTTTGAATTATCTATACCAATCGCTAAGTCATACATAATCCTTTTGTTCAAGTAGATGTTTAGAATGAACTGTCTTTCTCAGGGGTAAGAAAAGAATGGTATTTTGTGAAAAAGAAGGGGCCGTGCTCATGTGAGGAGTATGAGCTGCCTACGTACCTCTGGGGTTTTTAAAAAAGTTCTTATCTATTTGAAAATAGTTTTTGCAGAGGATCAGGCCCACGTAGTTCTGGGTAGAGGGAAATGGAGATAGTTTTTTTTTTTAGAATAGAAGGGGGATGAGAAGAGTCGTAGCGCGCCGAGATTTTGGACTAGGGGTAGAACTTCTTGAGACGGTCCAGATTGACTGGACGAGCCATCTCTTCCCCATCTAGGTCAGTGAGCATGGCGGCACTGCCGAATAAGATTTTCTTCACAATGTACGGGCCGCTCCAATTAGGTTTGAACTTTCCTCTGGGGTCCCAGATAGGTTCGATTATCTCTTTGAGGGCTAAATCCCCCTCTCGAACACCGCGGTCCTTGACTCTCTTATTGAATGATCGCGCTATTCGGTGATGGTATCCTTGTATGTGGTAAAGAGCCTTTAATCTCCATTCATCTAGGAGGGTTAGCTCATCAAGACGGCCTTGGAACCAATCTTCTTCACTAACCTTTCTTTCGAGCATGACACGTAACGAGGGTATTTCCAGCTCCACAGGTAGGACTGCCTCCATGCCGTAAGCCAGGGAGTAAGGGGTAGCCCCAGTAGAGGTTCGAATTGAGGTTCGATAGACCCAGAGGGCGTAGGGGATCCGATTGGCCCAATCCCTACAACTTTCGGTCATCTTACTGATGATGGCTTTGAGGTTTTTGTTTGCGGCCTCAACTGCACCATTGGTATGAGGTCGATAGGGAGAAGATTTGTGTCTCTGAATCCCGTATTCGCTGACTATTTCTGTGACTTCTGCCTCAAAGTGCAAACCATTATCCGACACTAGCTCGTGCGGGACCCCGTATCGACAAATGATATTCTTCTTAATGAATTTGGCCACCTTCTTGGCATTTAATACTGCGTATGACTCAACTTCGACCCATTTGGTGAAGTAATCGATGGCAACCAGGATGAACTCATGCCCGTTTGACGCTTTTGGTGTAACTTTCCCTATGATGTCGATACCCCTGGTGGATAACGGCCAGGGAGAAGTCATGTTGTATAATTCCCGCGGAGGTAGATGTTGGAGATTGGAGAACTGTTGGAATTTAGGGCACCTCCGAAGATAGGTAGTGCAATCCTGGGCCATGGTGGTCCAGTAGTAGCCTTGTCGGATGATATTTTTGGAAAGCATGTGACCGTTCATGTGAGGTCCTCATTTCCCGCTGTGGATTTTCTACATTATCTTTTCAATGTCAGCCCCTGCAATACAGTGCAAATGAGTTCCATCAAAATTCCTCTTGAGTAGTGCTTTATGGCAGATGATGTACTGAGCGGCTAGCCTTCAGAGGGTAGCTCGGTCGTTCTTGTTGGAACCCTCGGGATACCTACCGTGTTTGAGGAGGCACCATCATAGTACCAGCAATCGGCTAGTTCAGGATCTTCAGTGGAGACAAGCTCAATATGGTAGCAATGGATCGGTCTGTCTTGTTTTTGAACTAGGAAGGGGGTCATTATTATTCCTCGGGCATGTCGACCATGGAAGCCAAAGTAGCGAGAGCATCAGCTAGGTTGTTCTTTGCTCGGGGTAGGTAATGGAAGGTGATGTCTCAGAATTGGGAGGCAAACTCTTCTAATTGGGCATGAAAGGGTTGAAGCTTTTCGTCCTTGACCTTCCACTTTCTGAGCACTTGACCGATGATAAGGGTAGAATCCCCATATACATCGAGGTATTGAATACCTTTCTCGAGAGCGACCGGGAGGCCCACTGTGCATGCCTCGTATTCTGTCATATTGTTGGTGCAAGGGAAATCCAATTTAATGGCGATGGGAGTGTGGGAGTCATCTGGGGAAACCAAAAGTATCCCAATGCCATATCCCTTTTTGTTGGCAGCACCGTCGAAGAACATTTTCCATCGAAGGCGGTCTTGAGTGGTGCAAAGGATGTTTTCATCTGGGAATTCGGAGATCTAGACATCTACTTCTTCTATAGGGTAGTCAGCGAGGTAGTCAGAGATGGCTCTTCCTTTAACGGCTTCTTGCGTGACGTACACGATATCAAACTCGATTAGGAGCATCAACCATCGGGCCATTCGGCTGGACAAGGCGATTTTTTTGAGCAGGTATTTGATGGGATCCATTCGGGATACTAGTTTAATGGGGAAGGCGAGCATGTAATGTCGCAACTTTTGGGTGACCCAGACAAGTGCGACACATGCTTTTTCCAAAGCAGTGTAGTTGACCTCGTATCCGGCCAACTTGTGACTGGCGTAATAGATGGCTCTTTCTTTGCGGGAGTCCTCGAGGTACTGGGCTAGCAAAGCCCCGGCTGTAGTGTCTGTTATGTTTAGGTATAAGAGCAAAGGGTGACCAGGCTGTGGTGGCATGAGAACTGGAAGTTGGGTTAGGTATTGTTTGATTTGATCAAAAGCTTCTTGGCAGGCCTCATTCCAAACCTTGGTTGAATCCTTTCGTAGGAGCTTAAAGATTGGTTCACAGATGGAGGTTAGCTCGCTGATGAACCGACTGATATATTGTAATTTCCCCAAGAAGCCTCGGACTTCCTTCTCTGTTCGGGGCGGTGGCATCTCAAGTATGGCCTTCAGCTTGGCGGGATCTTCTTCTATCCCATTCTCACTGATCATGAATCCTAAGAGTTTTCCCTTCGTAACGCCGAAGACACACTTCTGTGGATTAAGTCTCATCTGATACTATCGCAGTCGTTCGAAGAACTTCCAGAGAGCGAGAGCATGACCTTCTCTAGTTTTGGACTTGATAATCATATCATCCACATAAACCTCGACCTCTTTGTGGATCAGATCGTGCAGGATGGTTATGGCAGCCCTTTGGTAGGTATCCCCAGCATTCTTGAGACTGAATGGCATAACGGTGTAGCAAAAAGTTCCCCATGGGGTGATGAATGCGGTTTTCTCTTGGTGGTCGGGATGCATCTTAATTTGGTTGTATCCGACAAATCCGTCAAGAAATGACTTGAGAGCATGACTGGTTGTGTTGTCCACGATCATGTCGATATTGGGTAGCGGATAATCATCCTTCGGAGAAGCTTTGTTTAAATCTCGGTAATCCACACACATTCGAACCTTTCCTCCTGATTTTGGTACAGGTACAATGTTGGCCAGCCACGTGGGATATTCGATTACTCGAATGAAACCCACGTTCAACTGTTTGATCACCTCTTCTTTGACCTTAAGCGACCATTCGGTGCGGAGCTTTCTCAACTTTTGTTTAACTGGCTTATCATCTGGGAGAATGGGGATCTCGTGCTGAGCTATTTCGAGATCAATACCGGGTATGTCGTCGTAGGACCATGCGAAGACATCCACGAACTCCTTTAGCAATTCTTCGAGTTGTGCGCGCTCATGCTCGTCAAGGGTGGCACTTATCCTAATCTCGCGCAGTTGGCTACTAGAACCGAGATTAATAACAACAGTCTCTTCTTTATTAACTTGAACGCAGTTATGTTGTTTATTAGTAACCTTATTTAGATCAGTTAAGAATTATTCATTTATAAAATCATCACCATCAAAAGTTTGATTAAAATCCACACAATTAATGTAAGGCACAACAAGATACTCAAAATCTTCATTTATTTCATTGATAGGAAAAACAGCATTGAGAACCTCATCAAAAGAGGTATCGATTACATTTGAGCAAGGATGGACAATAGTAGATAAAACAGGGTAAACATTGGGGTTGAGGGAGATTTCAAGAGGTAGAACTGGCGCAGCATGCCAGTTGAGGAGAGGTGTATCAGTAGCTTTAATCAGACGGGATGGGTTCCTTGATGTAGTGCATGAATGAACCATACAGAGTGTTGGCCCCAGTGTCTGCAGGTTGAAGGAATCTTTGGAGTCACTTTCCTCAGTTTCTTCAGTATCTTTGATAAGCGGTGGCACCTGGTATTGGTAACTTTCAGCCCGTGGGTAGCTATCTTCGAAGAAGATCTCCATTCCAGGCTTCATCTTCTTATCTGTATGGTCATACCACGGTTCTTGGAAAACCGCAAAAGGGGAAATCCTCGCCTTCCATGATGAATCGTCCATTTAAAGAATCTCCCGAGATAGTTCGAACGAAGTCTAAACCTCTCTTTGATCGAGTCTGGCGGATCATTCTGAGTTCTGGTTCTGATGGTTGATATCCCAAGCCGCAAGGAGGGAAAGCTTTCTTCAGTTCGATGGGCTCAAGTATCCCTTGCTTCCTTTTTCCTAGCCCCAGTCCGGGCATGAAGTGCATATTTCTGAACATCTGAATCACATTGACATTGCCATGAAGGTCATATTCTGGACAAACCCTTTCTTTAAAACCGTCCCCTGCCGGGAGTAGGGACGGTTCGACTCGGAAACCTGATAGGAGCATATCATTTGACCCGTGCTGTATCTCAAGAATTAGACTGTTGGTGCTTACACCATAGGCGTTACCGTCATCACCCAAGATGGTGATGATTCGCCCATCGGTGAAGAACTTCAGTTTCTGATGGAATGAGGAAGAGACACCCTTTATACTGTGGAGCCGGGGTCATCTGAGCAACAGGTTAAAATAGGCCGGGATATCGATGACTTGGAATTCGACGACAGGGTTTATATGTCCAACCCCTATTACAAGTTTTATGGATCCCATCACCTCACGGCGGGTATTATCGTAGGCACGCACGGCAGCGGATGTTGGAGCGAGGTCATTTTCTTTCAGACCTAAACATTTGAAGGTTCTCAGTGGACAGACATTCAAAGCGAATCCGTTGTCAATGAGAGAGAGTGGTACAACCTTCCCCATAATTTCGACGGAGATGTTGAGTGCATGATTGTGATTTAGCCCAATTTTGGGGATTTCTTCTTCAGAAAAGGACAGCATTCGGGTAGAGGTCAAGGATCGGACCAGGTTCACTGCTTCTTCTGGTGTGGTAGAGGGAGGAACTATGGGTCCAGTGAGTAATTTGTTCAATGCATTTCTGTGTAGCTGGGAGGACATGAAAAGCCCCCATAGAGTTATGTTAGCTTGAGTTTTCTTCAATTGATCGAGGATCTTGCTCTCCTCGAGGGTCATTTTTGGCATAGGAAGGTTTTCAACTCCCTTCCCCCTATCATTGGTTGGTAGCGAGTTTGGAATTTGGTAATGTCTCCCAGATCTGGTCATGTGATTTACTGAAGAAGGGAAAAACTTAAATCCAGTTTCCTCATCAATCTCAGGTTGTTCTGCCACCTTGTCTATTTCTCCGAGTAGTTCCTCAAATGATATCATCCCACATAAGTGACCTATTAGGCCATTTCCTCCTGAAGCTTGTTCTTCATTTGAAACTTCGAATTCTTCCCCCCATCCGGTGGCAACAATTTTATTTTCCCTTGTGAATTCAATGCATTCCATAACTTCAACGGCTTCTTCATATAGGTCTTCCCATTCTGTGGGGATGTGTAAGGGTGAAGGGACCAGGTGCCCTTGCAGCTTTAAAGCGTCAAGTAACTCGGTGATACTGCAAATGTTGTTGGTTTGCCTGAATGCTTCAGTCATGATCCGGACAACATCATCTAAGTAGATTTTATCGGTTGGTACCATCCACCTATCTGATTCTCGAGCCCATTTCCGCGCTTCCAAAAATAACGTACTGAACCTCTGGTAGTCGATAATCATTTGTGAGGGCAATTTCTCCCCGAACTCTAGGAGTTGGTTTAACACCTCTGACAATTCCATACCTCCACTTTCAGAACAGGTGATGCACGCTCTGGTAAGGAGTGACAACGCCTGATCAGCGGGGCTAGTAGGGTATAGGAGGAAATATGGGCAAAGTTGAAGGGGTTTAGAAGGGTATAAGGGTGTGATTTGAGTTGATGGATCAAAATCTGGGTTTTCTTCCAAGAAGATGGCATTGGTGTGATTTGGGAGTGGGTTATGAGTAGTGTTTGGTTTAGGATTAGCTGGTGGGGCGATGGTACCCGATCAATGAGATCTTGGATTATGTTTCGAAGGTGAAAGCATTGGTCGGTGGTATGCCCAGCTATTTGGTGAAAGGCGTAATGAGCATCGGTCTTGAAATTTCTAGGAAGTGGATTGGGTAATGGACGTGGATCCAGGGGCTTTATAAGGTTTCGGCTTAACAGGGCTTGGTAAACTTTGGAGAGGGGAGCATGGAGCTCAGTGTATTCCCTTCGGACGGGAGCAGGGAGGATTTCCGGTGCCCATGATGTGGTTGGTTGAGAGATGTTGTTGATGGTTGAGACTGCGGCACTAACAGGCTTGTCATATTTTCTGGGGGTGAACTGTCCGGACACCTTCTTTGGTTCAACTTGTGTTTTGGCAAGACCCTCTTCGATTTCTACTCCTGCTTCTCTGAGAGCTCGAAAATGGGGGTAGTATTGTCCTCCCATGGTTTTTCGGACATGGGGCAAGAAATTCTTCTTCACTATGCTGACTTGTTCTTCTTCAGATGGCCGATTGGTCATGGTAGCTGCTTTTTCCCCCCATCGGGTTATAAAGTTACTGACTGATTCTCCGGAGTTCTATTTGAGCAACTCTAAATCACGGCGGGTGACCTCAAGCTCTTCGTTGTATTTGTACTGCGACATGAATTCTCGGGATACATCCTCCCAGCTACGGATTCTGGATTCCTCAAGAGATAAAAACCATCGGAGAGCACTGTCTTTCAAAGTTTGTTGAAACAATTGGGCCATCACTTCTTCTGAAGCCCCTAGTAGAGTCATGGAACGATGATAACTGCGAAGATGAACAATCGGGGGACCACTCCCTCCAAATTTCTCGATATTTGGCATTTTGAACTTCTCGGGTAACCTTGATTTAGGATAAGGAGACATATGGGTGTAGTCCATGTAATTCCCCGAGATCCTGACTTGGTCAAACTTCTTGGTGAGCATCTTGAGATCCTCTTTGACTTTGTTCAACTCCTCCTCCTTTGGATCAGCAACCAGAGGCAAGTTAGTGGCATTGGAAGCTGGGCAGGCGGCGGCCCATTAGCAGGAGGGGCACGCAGAGCGTGCTGATATTCTTCCGGGACTCAGATGGGCTCGGGTGGACCCATAGCACGAGGGAACAGGGCCTCGGGATCTTGAGGAATAGGACCTTGGTTTCGTTGCATTTCTCGAACCTCAGCTTGGAGGTTGTCAATTTGGCTATGAGCTGAGCTAGGACTATCGGCAGATCTGGTTGTATGACTGGTGCTTGATCCGCATTCTCCATGGAAGATGGATGGACTCCGGACTCGAAAGAAGTAGTAGAGGAACGAACGAAACTCCGGGGTGATTTGACTGAAGACCTAAACCAATAGGGAGCCAGGCCAAGGGCGTGCGGTCAACCTGAGAAGGCGTAGGATGAGATTTATTTTTGAGAAAAGGGAAGGAACTATTTTTGGATTTTTGATAAAAAGGGAGAAATGTTTTTGGATTTTTGATAAGAAAGGGAGAAATGTTTTTTGGATTTTTGATAAGGAAGGGATAAATGTTTTTGGAGACGGAACTCAGCATGATTATTATGATTATTATGTTCTCACTTGTATTTAATTCTCCTAAATGCAATGCCAGACGAGACCTGAGCCTGGAAAAGTGGGGTTTGAATATATGCAAAGCTACGGTTTGGGACTTGTAACCAGGCTCGCGGACAGAGTCCCATTTTAAAAATGCGCGAAAATTGGGCGGAAGATTGACCCGGAATTTCGACAGAGTTTCGGGTCGAAACCGGCAATCTAAAGTGCGTGTCCTAGGTTTGACACCTATATGCGGGTATGTAGTTGGTTGGGTGAATCGGCATGGGTTCCTCCCTTTGGCGTGACTTCCACGATATACGTCTTGCTCTTGCGGGCAATTGGTACGTGTGGACAAGCCATTTGATATACCTGAGTGTACGTGAATTGCCTCACCATATACCTCGTGAGGACGGTACGTGTGAGAGAGAATTCGATATACTCGACGTACGTGAACGAATTCCCTACGATAGACCTCTCGTCATAACTTCGGTCAAGCGGTACGATGCGGGGGAACCATTCAATATACGTCGAAGGTACTTGGCTAATGGAAGGTGAGAGTCATATCGCTTAGGCTAACTGCGACCTACCGGACCAGCGCCCATCATGAAGTGACCCTCCAGTTACTGGGTAAAATTTGGTCAATATCAATGCTCTTTGGTGATGTCGTGTGAATCATGCATGATTCTCTTATTAGTAGCTTATGATGAGAATGCCTTTCTTTGATTATGCCAAACCGGGAACAAAGTACAAGTACCCCAAAAGGTACGCCAAGTATGGATAGGTGATGCGTGCAACATAGGGATATACATGATCCTAGGTGTACGTGGTGTGAGGTGTACATGGAGGATTTTCTACAAGTGTGTGAACATAAGCATAAGCATGGGATATACATGTGAGAAAGGGGAACATGCAGATATGGGGGGGGGGGAGCATAAACAAACATAGCATCCATGTAAGTAGAGTCAAGCCCTCAAAATAAATAAAAGTCCCCAGCAGAGTCGGCACTGTGGCCATCCCCACCGATCCCCGCCGCGGAGGGAGGAGGAATCCTTCGGGTCCCGCGTGTCCCCTCTCGGGAGAGCGATTCAACCGGCGTTGATTTTATGAGGTGTGAAAAATGTAGAGAGATTCAGAGTCGCCAGTCTATTTAACTCAAAACAGACAAAAGAAAAAGAGGAATCCACCCCGAAGGATGGCATCCAAAGACATACTGGTGCGTGCGAAACCAAAATGATTCGAAAAAGGTTCGGAGGCTTAGTTATGAAATGGGAAGGTGTTAGGCACCCATTCCGCCCTTTCGGTCTCTCATGGATATTTGCTATTTTCCTTTATGTTTCCCCCCATGAGATGTGTGCATGTGTATATATATAGAATGGAGGTAGGAATCCTCGGCTTGTATCATGGAAAAGATAAAGCGAGTCATCCATAGGAAGATTATAAAGTAATATTAGAAAAATAAGATTTACGCGATTACCCCTACGTTGATCGCTATAAAGGAACGATAACGCACATGGAGTAATGTGTCACTAAGACTAAGGATATATATAATATAAGAAAAATGGATTTAGAGAAAATAGGAAATGAGAGAAAAAGTGAGAGAAAGGACTGGAGTCTCGGGTTTTACCCCGAGACGCCTACGTAGCCTATAAAGGCATCAAAGTCCACGTAGTTCGCATTCAAAGCAAAGGGGTGGGGTTTATCCCAAAAATCCAAATATGGGATCTCTTATTTGTAAGTGTGTGTGTGTGTGTAGAAAAGGTGTTTTAGTTGTGAGAAAAATGTGGAAAAAGTGTGAGAATCCCTACTTGGAATTTATGAGCAAACCCTCTTTTTCTTGTTTTGGGGTTTTTATTTATATGAAAATAAGAGATGTGCAATAATACTAAATAAAAAGTATATTAAGATGTGTGAGATGAGATTATAAAAGTGCTAAGTAAGAAAACAAGTTATTGGGAATTCAAGAGAATTTAAGAGAGAGAGTTTGAGAAAGTTGGACCTTCTTGAAGATCTTAAGCTTGATCTTGAATGTTGGAGAGCATCCCTTGAGCTTGGATGATGATGGAAAGTGGCTAATTCACCAAGTTTGATGAAAAGGATGATGAAAAGTGAAGGTAAAAGAGGGATTTGGAAGTTGAAATCACGCTGCCTTCGAGAGAGGTTTATGGGATTCGTTCAGAGAGATTTCTATCAGATCTGGGCTCCTCTTACAAATGAGGCCAAGGCCTCCTTTTATAACCCCAGGGGGATGCCGATCGACCCTATCATGGCACTGCCTATCGGCAGGTGCCGATAGGCAGGATCTGGGACCTGCCATTTGGCAGTGCACCTCAGGCTTTTTTGGAAAATTGGCCGCCGAGGGCAAACCATTGGTCCGAATTGCGCACGGGGCATACCGTTGGAATGATATTTCAGATACCTTTGAAAGTCCTTTGGACCGCACCCTATTTTGGGAGTTGATTTTGAGTCAAATACGGCTCGAAAGCGTTTATCGGTCCATTGGACGGGGAATCGTGCGGACGCAAACGGCGCGTTCGTCCGCATGGTAAGTCCGAATCGTGCACGGGGCATACTGTTGGAAAGGTTAGGAGATGTACTTCGACATTCCAAAGAGTTTGACCCGGTTTGGAGAGTTGAATTTGGTCAACTGGGCCCGGGAAATGCTCGGTGGCTTCTCGGAGTCAAACGAATCGTTCGTCCGCATGGAAAGTCAGAATTGCGCACGAGATGGACCGTTGGAATGGGTATTCAGTGACCTTCGAAGATTCATTCAGCCTCGGTCGAGCTGAAGGGTTTACATAGGTCAAATAGAGCCCGGGAGTGCCCGGTGGCTTCTGGGTCAGTTTTCGAACGCAAATGGCGCATTCGTCCGCATGGTAAGTCGGAATCGTGCACGGGGCGGATCATTGGAATGGGTATTCAGTGCCCTTCGAAGATTCATTGAGTCTCGGTTGAGACGAGGAGTTTGACTTTTGGGTCAAACTGAGCCGGGGGGTGCCCGATGGCTTCCAAGTCAGTACTCGGGACGTGACCTGGGTTTATAGTGATAAAGGGAGGTACTAGGGACCTAAGGAGAGTTAAGGGGTAACAGAATGGGGTGTCTACAAAGATAAAATCCACAATAACACCGTATTGGGTTAGGAGCCTCAGAAGTTTTGTTCATGCTCCCTCGTAACCACGATGCAATTATGCAAGTGAGAAAGATAGAGTGATATATTATTTATTTTTATTTCAATTGCAAAAAATTATTAAATGTTATAGTTGTTAATTTATCAATAGAAATTTCAATTTTCCAACATTCTTTTATCCAACAACTTATAATTGTTTAATCTAATTCAATATTAACATAAATGGTGAAACTTTCCATATTTACAATAATGCATAAATCCTTAACAAATACAATTGTAATTACAAAAACATGTACAAAAAAGTTTGCAATCATCAGATTTAGGAGCATCTTCTGAGTTCTCCATTGTTATTAATATTATTCTAGGAAAGTTAGCGTACTTGACTGCTCCTCCTCTTTCTCAAAGAGAAGCTTCAGTAATGGAACCAAGGCCCAACCATGATCAAATTTTTTTTGGCACGTGGGAAAGCCACATTAATACTACACCAATCTCCAAGCAGAGAAGAAATGCAGTTCCTCGGATTTTTTCTAGAACTTACGAACAAAGAATAAAGAAAAGATAAGACTAAATCCCAATTTTGGGTATATATATATCTATATATATATATATATATATAGCTGAAGGAAAATCGAGAAAAAACATACCTATGACAGTTTCGGATTTCTCCTCCTTTTTAATCGAAATAAAACTTCCACGGTTGAAGGAGGAAGGTGGCTTGGGTTTTCTTCTCCCTATTTCACGTGGGTCTTTTTTTAATGTTTTGGTTTTGTGTGGTACTTGGTTTGAGTTTGTAGAAGATGCACGACTTGTAAACGGGTAGTAAAAGACGAAGGGTGAGAAAATAAATCGATAAAGAGAGAAAAAAAGTGAGACCTCGACCCTGGCCATCCCCGACCCCTCCTGCCTCAGCTCCTTCCTTTTATCCGAAGAAATTTGGTTTCACCCACACCGAATTATCTCTATTTTGTTTTTTTACAGCTGGGCTATATAGCTGCGTGAAGAAGGGAATACGAAAAGGTTAATAAAGAGTACCAAACCTGGAAATGTAAGAAAATATTATATATATATATATATATAGAGAGAGAGAGAGAGAGAGAGAGAGAGAGAAAGAGAGAGAGAGAGATTTATGATTAGAGATTTTGTCTTTTGAAAAGAATATATGTGCATACATACAGACTGTTGGTTTCCAATACATTTATATTTTTTCAATGAAAGGACTCTCAAACGATGGCAAGATTGCAAAAGGGTGTAAACTATTATCAAGAAAGGGTGAATAAATATTGATATTAACTGATCATTAGAGATATTTTGTCAATGAAAGGACTCTCAAATGATGGAAAGAATACAAAAGGGTGTAAACTATTATCAGGAAAGGGTGAATAAATATTGACATTAAATGATCATTATACCTCTAATACTATCGTATTAGAGGTATAATATAGATGACGACGATGACTTCATTTGTTACGTTCTTTTGTACGTATATGAATAACACACTTGTACGTAATGTGAACGAAACAACAAAACTGGAGGATATACACGAGTCCATTCGTGCTTGTTGGGTTGACATTGTTGAGGATTATATTTGTTTACTTTATGATTTGCCTTGACATTGTTTTTGCATGTTAGATTTGGAAGAGGATTTATAAATTTTTGCATGTACATTCCATAAACTTCACGCTACTTACTCAAAGGTATTCAAATACTGACGGAGGTGATGTTGCTGATGGGACGTTTGATGTTAACTTTAGTGAAAGCGATGTTTTTGAAATACAGGTTGGAACATCGTAATACAACTCCATTAAACCACTTCTATCTTCTGGTCGGGAAATATTTATCGTCAAAGTTGGTAAAAAATATGTAGGAGGCGTTGTTGAGTTTAGGGACGCACTATGAAAATATTTGATAGAAATGGGATTCAAATTCAGGTATTTGAATAATAATTGTGTGAGAGTTACGGCTGCGTACCAACATAGGATGAGCACTGGTTGTCAGTGGTATGTTCATGATAGAGTTTATCCTATTAACAAATTTTTTTACTCGAGGCAATTTTTCAGCGAGCATACTTGTGGTGTTTGTTACAGAACTTCGAAGAATTCTCGTATAAATTCCGGTGTAATAGCAAGCGAAATTAAGAATCGTGTTCGCACCATACCATTGACATGCCCTATGGATGTGGTGCATTTATATGGGTCTGAATATGGACAAAATGTAAACTAAAAATGTGTTTGGAATGCTCTGGAGAAATCACTCAATAAAGTATTTGGTGACTATACACAATCATTTGATAGTTTAAGTGGTATATTAATGCGGTGAAACAGACTAATCCTGGAAGTCATGTGGAGTTAGAGTATTACTATTTATCTAAGAGGTTCAGGAGATTGTTTATTGCATATAAAGCATGTATTGATTACTCATTGTCGACCATTAGTATTCTTGGACGAGACATTCTTAAAGGGTCGATTCAAGGGAACTTTGTTAGCTGCAACGGGAAAAAATGGCAATCAAGGTACGTTCTACATTTTCTACAATGGACTAATTATAAATGCAACAATAAGAAGAAAAAAATTAAGAGAGTATTTAATACACTATGAATATTGGACTATTATGTCATCTTGGAGGAATTAATCTCCCATCATGAATTTCACTATTGTAAAATGCATTTTTTATGAATGCATGCATAGAATTGGTTCACTATTTAATGAACATTCGATCCCTATTATGATTATTTACTATAGAATGTTATAGTGCATATATAATATTTACGGTCTCGATGAATAGTAAATACTTTCTATGTGTTCATATATTTCATATTAGTGTTTAAACCCATGTGATGTGAATTTGTTCCCACAATGAATATTTACTGAATTGGTAGTTAGAACATTTACAGCAAATATTTGAGTGAGCAATTACTTTTTTCGTATTGCATAATTTTGCTTGTACAGTGAATATCCACCCAATCGGTATTTCTCATTACTGAATTTTGAGCATGTTTTTAGACAATGAATATTCACTAAATTGGTAACTGAGTTCATCAACTATAACAGTGAATATTCATTGAACGTCAAAATATAAGTTTAAATAATCAATATTAGAGTGTCCATGAACATTCAGTGAATATTCATTATATGCACACTACGCCAAATTTCGTATGTAGCTGCTTTGGAAAAACCCATATAGTGAATATTCACTCTATGCGTGCACAATTTTGTATATATCTGCTTTGAAAGATACAATTTCGTATATAGCTTCTTTGAAAACAAACAAATGAATATTCATTGTTTGAACAATACAAATCCCAACATTGAGGACATCAAGTAGCGAATATTCACTATATGCACTGGTTTGAAAAATACCCATACAGTGAATATTCACACGTTTTCGTATTGAGGCATTGAATAAGTACACAGTAAATATTTACTGTCTGCACAGTGAATATTCACTGTTTCCACACCAATTTTCATATAGAGGCATTGCTATTGTTAATATTTACTTCTTTTTTGCCACGGGATTTTTTCCCTTAGCTTTTGTGATAGTTGACTCGAAAAATGATGATAATTGGGAATGGTTTTTAACCAATTTGCCTTTCATTTTGGCATCGAGGGAAACAACTTTCATTTATGACAGAAACAAAGGGTTATTGAAATCCATACCTAAAGTTTTTCCCAATGAACATCATGGCTTCTGCTTGCAACACTTGAAAGGAAATTTGAGGGATCAATTGTCTAGATATCACCATACAGTTAAAGGAAAATTTATTGAACAATTTGTTCTTTATGTGTATGCACCCAGAGAGGATATTTTTAATGCTCGCTTGAAATGTTAATTATTGAAGGAGGGGAGAGAGTTATTTCCTTTTTAGCAACTATTTCAAAAAAGAATTGTAGAAAATCTTTTTTCAAAGGAAAAATATTTGGAGAGATGATGTCAAATGTAGCAGAGTCGTTCAATTCATGGATATGAGATGCGCGTCACTTACCAATTACTAACCTAGTTGACACAATTTGAATACAAAAAACGAAGTTGAACTCGAAGCGTGGAGATAAAGCTAAGGGTTGGAATGATGTATTGAATGCTGATATTGAACGTCGGGTGCAAGAGTCTTTAAAGTTGGGATGAGCATGGGGTGTTTTCAAATCGAATGATTCTATTTTTGAGGTGATGGTTGAATCGGACAAACCAACTCGGCACGGTGATTTTTTGAATGGGACACACTCTTGTTTTAATTGGCAACTAAATGGATTTCCGTGTGCCCATGTTATTGTTGCTTCTCAGAGGAGTGGACGTGAAGTTGTAGATTCTTTCTTTTCAATTTCAAGATTTATAAAGACTTACTCCTATACGATTTATCTAGTTTCGATAGTTGATAAAGAGAATGACTTGGGATCCCCTATTGAAATTAATTCGCCCATATCAAAGCGTCCACCGGGTAGACCGAAGAAAAAAATAAATTTGTCAGAAGGTGAAGAACGAAGAGAAATAAAGTGTGGTAAATGTGGCAAGTATAGAAATCACAACAGACATGTACAGAGCCAATGCATGCTTAGATTTGCATAAATGTTGCTATTGTTTAGTTTCATTTCTTTAGGTGCTTTAACATTATAATATTAGTTGTTTTCTAGATATATTGAACATTACTGCAAAGCCATTCACTTGTTTAGAGTCCAGTGTGTTTATATATTTCATATTAGTGTTTAGATCCATGTGTTGTGCATGTGTTCTAATAGTGAATATTCACTGAATTGATAGTTGTCAAAAAAGTTATAGTCAATATTTGAGTGAGCAATTACTTTTTTTCATTTAAAACATTGAATATGTACTTCTTGAATTTATGTACCGTGGTGCATGTGCAGACAATGAATATTCACTGAATGGGTATTTTTCAAAGAATGCAGTGAATATTCAATGTATGAAATTACAAGGTGCATGTGCAGATAGTGAATATTCACTGAAAGGGTATGTTTGTAGATAATGAATATTCACTACATGGGTATCTTTCAAAGAAAAGAGTTAATATCGTAGTGAAATATTGTGTAGTGATTATTGATTGAACATTAATAGTATAATGCAAACTTCATTAAAGAGGGGTGCAGTGCATATTACATTTGCTGTGAACAATGAATGTTCACTATATGTATAGGAAATTTAAAGATCGTATTGAATATAACATACTTAATATTCACTTTATTAAAGTTTGTACCAAGTGTTGTGCGTTTACAAACAATGAATATTCATTTTTTTTTATCTTTGGCCGCAATTTGGTTAGCTAACGTAATTGTTTTTGTTTCAATATTTATAGCGCTAGTCAATTATTTTTTCGTGCATAAAACTAAGTGAATATTACTCTAGTAAATAGGATTGATCGATAAATGGGGACATATTTGATTAAATCTGACATTAATTTCATTAAATACTCATGGCATTGATGGATAAAAATTGGTTGTCTCTAAGACATCAAAACTTTGATGTCTTGTATTCGTGAATTGTTTACTACCGCTGGCACAGACCCCATCCATCAAATGATGTCGGTCCACGCCAACGACATTACAAAATAGCGAATCCTAGTCATCAAATAACAATTCGGTGAATATTCATTGCTTACACCTCAAATATAATATGCACTATTTTAACAATTTTGGTTTATTAACATATTCTGTTAATAAGCCCTCTTTGCATAATATGCAATTTTAATCCTAATTCAATGAATATTCACTGTTAAGTCTTACATAGATTTCAAATATATATTGTTTTAAGAGTGAGTATTCACCCTTTGAACACATATTTTCACCCCTTTTCAAACCCAACTAAGTGAATATTCAACATGAATATACTATGCAATTTTTTGACCAATATTCATTGACTCTTCACTGTTTGTGGATACACTTGTAATTCTGAATGAATAAAGTTTTGACTATAAGACCAATACAGTTAATTTCTTGCATTTGTGAATGTTTAGCAATGCTGGCGCAAATCCACACCCATTAGATGATGTTAGTCCAAACCACTGGCATTAAACAATCGCGAATCTAAATCATTAAATTTCGATTGTTACAGACATCAGAAAATAATTTGGTGAATATTTACTATTTGAACAAGACAAATCCCAACTCCATATCCATTGTTCAATGTTGGTTTGCGCCAGGGGCCTTAGCCAAATATGAATCTAAGTCATCAAAGTTTGATATCGTACTGACATCAAATATTTTCTCGCGGTCTTACCATTCACATTATGCAATCAAATAAGACCACTACAAAATAGTGAACATTGTATTGCATATATATACTAAATGTCATTAGTAATTTTTAATGCGCTGTACATGCAATTAAAAGTATATAAATGAATAACATAATTCCGGAAAATCAATGTAATGGTCACTGCCTACTCTGGACTAAATATGATTCACCCCCATAATTTTGTCTATCATTTTTGCACAATATTCCCTCATCATCGCTCGCGATAGAGAATCTGTTATCTCCTCCCTCATGAAGTAGCAAATTGCCACATCACAATCTAATCTACATCAATTCTAAGAAATTTCACAATTAATAACGATTTATTTACATCTACATATTATGTAAATGAAAAAAATCAAAACATACGACTTGGCATCTTGTTGAGGACAATCTTCTACTTTGATTATATGAATCTTGTACTCTTGGGTTTTCGGGAGGGAATTTTTTGTATCTTGCCGATCATTTCTCATTTTTGCAAGATTTTCGTCGCGTCAATGTATAAGAAGATCCATAATGTAATCCCTTTAGTACACAACATTATAGTTAACTGATTCAAACATGAGTTAGTTCTATATCATGCCATAAGGAAACCGTATGTAAATGTGTATACATGTAATAGACTTGCATAAGTTCCGTGTTATATTTGGAGAGTAATTTTATTAAAATCTTTATTGCATATGAAAAGTAGCGATATTTGAAAGTATGGTATGGTATATACGGATTGTAGTGAAACATATACCCCTCATGTGTATCATACACAAGTAGGTGAAAATGAAATCCTTCTTTGTCGCTTGAATTCATTGGGAAAATAACCACCTATTGTTATGAGCCGCTATATTTATGCGATCTTCAATCCAACACTTCCTGAGGTTGGTATGATTATCGCGTACGATAGCCTAGGACATATTTAAAATTAAGCAATGTATAAAAAAAGCTTATAAAAAAATCATCATATAAAACACATGTATATATTTTCAAATTACCCAACATAAGCTTGTGAAGAAATACGGGTTGTCGTGTAGTTTGTCTTATGGGTACCCAATTAGATATGCCTCGTCCTCCATTTTTAATATACCCGCATATGAATCCATCACCTTAAAGTGTAATGTTGTTAGAAATGTAAATTATCATAAAAATTAAGATGCAACTATGAAAATATTATTTCAAACAACTTCTTACATTTGATGCAATACTTTTGTTATCGAGCATTTTCAATAAGTCCTTCACAAATATTATCTCACTAGTTGTTGGTCCTTCTCGTAGCATTGCTCTATTTTACATTATAAAAGTTAAAACATTGTATACATTTAATTATGATAGTTCGATATAAAATGCATTAAATGAATATTCACTAAATCGATGTCCTCAATGTTAATATAAACTAAAAAAGAATAACAGCTTTGAAAACTATTCATATATCGTATATTCACCGCATGCACACTTTTGAAAAATACCCAAATAGTGAATATTCACTGTATTCACACCAATTTTCGTACTAAGGCATTGAATAAATATACATACAATGAATATTCACTATCCACTAAATTTCGTATTGTAAAAATACCCATACAGTGAATATTCACTGTAAAAATACCCATGCGGTGAATATTCACTGTCTTCACACCAAATTTCGACCTGAAAATTAACTATATAGTGAATATTCTCCGTATGCACACCAAATTCCAAACTACACATACAGTGAATATTCGCTGAATTCATAACACAGTTGTTTTCAAAAAGACCCATATAGTGAATATTCACTCTATGCACACTTCAAATTTCATATATAAAACTGCTAAAATACCCATTCAGTGAATATTCACTCTATGGGTAGTTTTCACCACTTGAAATTTCAGGTTGAACATTCACATATATCTAGTGTACATACCCCAATCCTTCTGTGTTGTAAATGGTTCGCAGACGTTGCAAGTTTGAATCCTCCATATATCTTTCGATAACACCTTTTTTGGGGAACGCATTTTCGTCATTTTCATTTTTTGAATAATTGGCTTCGTTAGACCGGTTGATTTCTTCGATAATTACATAGCCATCCTCTTACGTTTAGTATGTCCTATCGAGTGGTACTCATACACACTCGATTACTTCACCTTCATAACCACTTTTTCCTTTATTCCCCTCACCATTGAATTCATAACATTTTCAAGTTGTTTCAAATGTGAAGGGGTATGGTAAGGTGTTTCTTTAATAACTAATGATCCCTCAACAACTTTCACTTCCTTTCCAATCGGAGTTAAATTATCATTTTTATATGCATAAGAACTTGGTATCTCTTCTTTATTCACTTGATTAATGTGTCGCTCTACCCGATGTTCGATTAGTTCATTGACCTTGTCTTCGAGCTTTCTCTTTACACCATTCTTGAAGTCTTTTAAGCATCCTCTTAAAAGCCCCATCTCGAGCCTCAATCTCATCTTTATAAATTTTCTCCATCTTCTCCATTTCTGAAATCCTCTCACGTAGGAGTGTCAACTCATCTTCGATGCCTATCGCTTGAGGTACGATAAGATCAATAATAATAGAATTCAGCTGTTCAATCTCCTTAACCTTTTCTTCGATTTACCTACTATAGTCTTCAACCATGTTAACCTTGTCACTCTTCAACATCTCAATTTCCTTGCACATTTTTATATACTCCACATCGAACGTAATCATCCTCAAGTTTTTGAATCTTTCCTTTCAAAATTTTATTTTCTTCCTCTTTTGCACGAGTTGAATGTCCACCATCGGCCCTCCCAATAGCTTCATTATCGTTGTTTCCACCACCTTCAACATTGACATTTCCCATATCGATCTCACCATCACCCATAGCAATTTCATTGACACCAAACACTCTTTGTTCATAGCTAGTCATGAATAACATTTCATCATTTACTTACGTGTATTGAATAGTCAAAATTAATATATTATGCATTGTATGTAATATTCAATTTGAAATTTTTATTCAATGAAATATAACTACTTTGAACATATACAGTGAATATTCACTGTATTGCAATATGAATCACTAAATATTCAGTGTTTGGTATACGCACTATGAATGTTCACTGCTCTACATTATTCACTTTTTAAAATACCCATATAGTGGATATTCACTATTTGCACACCACTAAAATTTCGTTTGTATGAATATTGTGAAAACTATTCAGACATTAAATATTCAGTGTATGTACACTTTAAAAAACCCATACAGTGAATATTCACTGTATGCACACCAAATTTCAAATTGTTAAAAAAAAGCCATATAGTGAATATTCGCTCTATGCACACTAAATTGCTTTGAAAAATACCCATACAGTGAATATCCACTGTTTGGTATATGCACAATATTCACTGCTCTAGGTATTAATCCCAATTCATTTCTTATGGAAATACAAATTATTTGTCAAACTTCCTTTTATTACCCATTCAATGAATATTCTCATTTTAACACATCCAAAAGAAATGGCTATTATTAGTCTTCTATTGGGATTCAAATTATGAATTGTTACACATCCAAAAGAAAGTACATGTGTATTAAAATGGTTAATATTTAGAAATCAAAGAAATAATTATTTTTTAGGTGGTCCACGTGTGATGTTAATACAAAATAGTGAATATTCAAAATGTAATGAATATAGATAACTTGACAAGTGAATGTATATTACCTCAAATTTCGCATCATTTGCTACATGAATGTTATGTGGAAATTGTTCACTAAGCTTGGTGAGAGACCATTTCTGATATCTCAGAAATGATCCACGACACGCATCGGGTTGGATGATGGTTGTGTTCTCACACAACCGATTCTAATATGAACAAACAAAAGATGAACAAGATAAGTGAAATACAGCGAAAAACACAACAATAAGTGGTATATTATTCATATTTATATAAAAGTTTAAATGACTAACCAGGAGACTAATCAAACATCCTGTAATTGATTCGAAATTAGTGTACGAGGGATTGAGTCAATGAGTGTGCGACATATCATGGAAGGCCAATTTTACTTTCCTATAGATTCACAATCTTCAACAAAACTGAAGAATGACCACCTAATCTTTAAACCTTGGGCGGGGAAGAGTAAAGTTCCAATTGTGAAAAGGCATATTAATATCTAAACATCCATATAACCTTGAAGGGAATCCTCCGACAGGGATTTAATGGCCTCTTTCTTGATTACAATTGTGGAAACCATTCCCGTCACAACACTAAACCTCCTATTGATGAATGACGACGTTGGCTTAGTGGCGTAAGAAGGAATTTTGACATCTTCTTCACCGAATGGTATAACAAAGATAATTGCAATGTCCATTGGGGTAAATGTAAGAAATTTCCCCCTAATTTTGAACTTCCTTCGCACCGGATCATACATTCTTATGATATTCAGAACATTATACTCATATTTTTTAACAAAAATACTATCAAAATTGTTTCGACTAAAGATGAGAATAATGGGAAAAAAGTATTCATACCTAAAAAATCTTCTATCCTAAAACTTAATTTTATTTGTTTTAGGAGCTTCACTAAGCCATATAAGTTACATTATATTGAAGTATGTGCTCCGTTTGGTCTATCATCCTCATCCTCATTTAATCTTGTCTTTGACCTTTTTGTACTCCCGACCATATGTAAAAAGGGAGTATTTGTACTACAACAAATTAATATATGAATATATTCTAACAAAGTTAACATACACCTTCATGCAAAAATAAGAGTGAACACTAACTGTTTATAATCGTAGAAAATTGAATATTCACTATATTAAGTAGTGTATTTTCACATTGTTGGAAATGCGACCAATGAATGAAAGCGACATTGCAATAAGGTATACTGAATTTACATTGCACCACATACCGTTGATTGAGTGAACGTCAACAACACAATAAATTAGAACTTTTCTACATAATGTGTGAATATTCATTGAACGGGGATTAAAAATAATGCATATTCAGTGGTGTAAATGGAACAATGTGTCAGTGAATATTCACTAAACGAGGAATAAAAATATTGCGTACTTTTTAATTATATTCAAATATTGGATATTCACTTTTATTAGATTAAATCGGTGCATGTGTATTAAAATAGTGAATATTCACATATTAAAGGAAAATAATTGTTCAAAGCGAGCATACTATATATGAAGTCTTCAAACAGTGCATATTCACTGAATGACTGAAAATGTCGAGTCAAAATTCATTGTGTAGTGTAATGAATTTTCAATCTTATATCTAGAAACATGCTCAATGCACGATAAAAATGTAAAGTTCAAATCCAGTGGTGTAAATGGAACACTGTTTCAGTGAATATTCACTAAACGAGGAATAAAACTAGTGCATACTTTTTAATTGTATTCAAATATTGGATATTCACTTTTTTGGATTTAAGTCGGTGCATGTGTATTAAAATCGTGAATATTCACATATTAAAGGGCGACAATTGTTCAAAGAGAGCATACTATATCTGAAGTCTTCAAACAATGCATATTCACTAAATGACTAATAACAATTGAATGTTCACTACATGCGTCAAATATGATGAGCAAAAAACATATTTGATCTTCAATAAAGTAATGGAATATTTCTACTCCATAAAATTTCTACTAGATAAAAATTGCTTAAGAGACGAAAATAAGAATACATTCAAGTATAAAAAATATAATTTAAGAGCAAACAACAGAACTAGAATTATTCCAACAAATGAAGCCCAAAAATTCACATATTAAAGGACAACAATTTTTCAGTCAGCGCACGAGTATTTAAATTAAGTTTTAAATCAGAGCATGTGTATTAAAATAGTGAAACTAGAATTAAAATAGTGAATATTCACACATTAAATACAACAGTTGATGTTAGAATCTAATCCCTCCCTCTCTAGCCGCTAACCCTTAATTAGGGTTGCATGGCAAATTCTCAACCATTATAATCCCATCCCATTAATCCCAAACCTCCTGATCCTTCTAACCCTTGGCAAAAATCATTCGCAAGCCTGCTGAAAGAACATTCCTTGCCTCATGCATCAAATCTCAAACCTCTTTCAAAATACGAAGGAGAACATGCCATCATGTTCACTAGTGAAGAAGTAGATCAACTCTCTTATCCTTACAAATATGCGATAGTTGGAAAATTCTCACATGGGAAATCTACGATGGAATTCATTAGGAGATTTTTTGAAACCTTTGGTCTTAAGGCTGCATATCATATCGGATTATTGGATTATAAACATATCCTCATTTGTGTTAATTATCAAGAAGATTTTATGCGATTGTGGATGAAGGAACAATGGTACATTGGTAAAAGTCCTATGAGAACATTCAAATGGACTCCTCAATTTCGAACTGATCAAGAGAGCTCCATATTTCCTGTATGGATAAACTTTCTAGGTTTACCTATTCATTTCTTTGTAAAAGATGCTCTATTTTCTATTGCACAGGCTGTAGGACATCCTCTAAATCTTGATAATTCACCTACCAATATCAATAGTCCTAGTGTGGCACGTGTATGTGTAGAGATTGACCTTTTAAAGCCTAAAGCTCAAAGAATTTGGATAGGGAGTGGTGATGAAGGGTTTTGGTAAAGTATTGAATTTGAAAAATATACTAGGTTACTGCTCCCCCTATAAAAAATTAGGACTATAAGGCAGACCCCTACAAAAAAAAAACAAAGGTAAAGCAATAGTGGTGCAAGAAGAGATCCCCAGCAAGAATTAAATCGCAAGTAAAGAACGCATGCAAGTATATAGAATTAAGCAGAAGCAGAAGGAATAAAATCATGATCAGTATAAAAAAGGAGGCAATGTAGAGGCTTCAACCAGCATATCTAGGCAAACAATTCAGTCCAAAGAAGTCACAATTTCTGATGTTGAAAAGATTCGAGAAGAAAACATTCAAGATGGTATCCAGGAGGTAATTGAATCCTATGAGGAAAGTGAATGGAAATATGTACCCGAGGAGGAACTAAATATTGAAAAACTTCTTAACAGTAAGTAGAAAGTGATTGAAGATGTTGATAAAGAATATATCTCAGATTTTAAAGAAGTTAGCACTCGCAAAAAGAGTAGGAAAAAAAAGGTTATTTCTCAGATAATGATGAAAGAAGAAGATAGAATTATCAGCTTGGGATGATCTTATTCATTTCTCAAATCTTCTTTTAACTAAGATTGCAGATTACCAAAGGAAAACTAATAAACAAGATTTGAATACCTCTGAATCTAAGGGTACACTGCCTAGATGGGAAGTAAAACACTCAAAGAAAACCAAGAAGGGGAAGGAAAAAAGTTTTGCTAGTAAAGTGAGACTTACCATATCAGCAGTGAAAATCAACAAACAAGTCTCTACTATCACTTCTAAATGATTAATGGTATTATTTGGAATCCTAGAGGAGTTGGGAATAAAGCAACGAAAAGAAGATTGAAGAAATTATGCAGGTATCACAGTGTTTCTTTCTTTGGCTATTCTTGAACCAATGATTGATAGCTCAAAGATTGAATACATTAGGAGAATTATTAATTTTGAAGGCTGCTCTTTTAATCATGTAAATAAGATATGGTGTTTTGGGAGACATGGAATATCAAGTGAAGTTCTTTATGATGGAATTTAAAATTTGTTTCTGAAAGTAGATCATCCACTGTTAAAATCTAAGATTGGTATTAATGTGGTATATACCAAATGCACAAGACCAGAAAGATTTAGTATTTGGGATGATATTGCTGATAGTTCAATTAGGTGCAACCAGATTCCTTTGTTAGTTATGGGGGATTTCAATATTATTTGAAATGGAGCTGAAAGAAGTGGAGGAAGACCAATTAACTTGGGCAGTGCATCTGATTTCAATGCTTGTATAACAAGTAGTTATCTTCAAGACATGGGTTTCTTAGGGTCTAAATTTACTTGGAGTAAAGAAGTCAATGGTTCTATGATGTTTGAAAGATTGGATAGAGGTTTAATTAACTCCAATTGGATTAATTGTTTCCCTAATTCAACCTTAAAACATCTGAACAGAAACTGCTCTGATCATAGCCCCCTTTTAATTTCTATCCCTAGTCCCATTGTTAAAGTTAGTAAACCTTTAGATTTCTAAATTTTTGGAGTGAACATGATGATTTCATATTAACTGTCAAAAGCTCCTGGAATGAATATTCAACATGTAGTCCTATAAACATCTTTGCTTACAAATTGAAAAGACTAAAAGGCAGATTAAAATAGTGGAGTAAAGTGCAATTCAAAGATTTATTTAAAGATATAAAGTGTCTAGAAGATCAGCTAGAAGAAGAATAATTGATTCTGGAGAAGATGCCAAATATGGAGCAAAGGGAGAAACGTTCAAAAGTTAGAGCCGAATTAAACTCAGATTTATCTAAAGAAGATCAATATTGGTTTTAGAAATATAGAGGAGAGTGGATAGATAATGGAAATAAAAATACTAAATTTTATCATTCTCAAGTTCAGCAATAAAGAAGAAGAATGTGGATTCACTCTATAAAATATGAGCAAGGCAGAAGTCAAGAGAATCAAGAAGAGATTTCTAACATATTTATATCTTATTTTTCTTATTTTTTTTCTGCATCTAATCTTGAAGATAAAGGATTGATGCTCAATATCCCAAAGCTCATTTCTGAAGAAAATAATTTCAATTTATCAACCATTCCAGAAGAGGATGAAATTTTGAAGGCAATTAAGGAAATGAACCACAACATTGCTGTTGGATCAGATGGTTACAATGGTACTTTTTATGTCAAATGTTGGGAGATTATAAAGGAGGACTTCACAAAGGCAATTCAATCATTATTTTTGGGAGCTGAAATCCCTTAATCTTGGAGTTATACTCAAATTTACCTTATTCATAAAGTTAATAGACCATCCTTCTGCAAGGATTTCAGACCAATTAGTCTATGTAACTTTAGCTATAAGGTAATTACCAAAATTATTAACTCAAGATTGGGTCCTATTCTTCCAAATTTTATATCACAGAATCAATCAGGTTTTATGAAGGGGATATGCATTCAAAATAATATCTTATTGGCTCAGGAGATGTTTCATTTACTGGATAGAAAAGTTCCTGGTAGTAATGTTATTATAAAGCTAGACATGGCCAAGGCATATGATATAGCTTCTTGGATCTTCATTATTAAATCTTTAAGAGTTTTTGGATTCTCATAAACTTTTATAGATTTAATATGGAGATGCATCTCATCCACTTGGTTCTCTATTTTAATAAATGGTCAATTTATGTTTTTTTTTCAACCTTCAAGAGGTATTAGGCAAGGGGATCCAATATCCCCAAGCTTATTTATTATTATGGATGAAATTTTTAGTAGAGGTTTTAACTCCAGAATGTTTAATGGTACAATCAGTCATTTTTCTCACCCAAGAAATTGCCCTTTGATAAGTCATTTAGGCTATGCAGATGATCTTATTATTTTCACTAATGGAAATAAGAGGAGTTTAAAGCAGTTGATGATGTTCTTGAGATATTATGAGAAGGAATCAGACCAGTTAATCAATCAAGATAAAAGTTGCTTTAAAATTAGCTCCAAAGCATCAGCAGCCACAAAGAGTCGAGTAACAGATGTTACTGGTTTCAAAAGTGTAAATGGTCACCTCACATACTTGGGTAGCCTTCTCTTTAAAGGCAGAAGTAACTCTACATACTTTGATTCTATTGTCCACTCTATAGCTTCTAAAATTCAGAGTTGGAAATCCAAGTTCTTAAATTTGGGAGGTAGAATTACTCTAATACAATCTGTTCTCTCTTCTGTGTCGTTGAATATTCTGTTGGTTTTAAACCCTCCCAAACTGATTTTGAAATCCATTAATCAGTTGATCATCTCTTTCTTTTGGGGGGTGAACAAAGATTATGGGAAGAAATTTCACTCGTTAAACTGGGATTCTATATGTTTTTCGAAAGAAGAAGGTGGGCTGGGTATTAGAAATTTGAATACAGTCATTACTGCTTCAAATATCAAACTTGCTTGGAATATTAAAGAGGGATCAAGTCTATGGGCTCAACTTTTGAATGCTAAATACTCTAATATGGAAGTCTCCAATGGATCTAAATGTTTTAAGAGAATTCAATCAGCTAGGACAGTAGTGGAGGAAAACTCAATAAGGATTGATAATGCTCTGATATGGAAGTCATCTATTAATGGTAGATTTTATTTCCAATCTGCTTATGAGATTTCTAAAGCTTCTAAGTTAACTTCATTGGCTTTTAATTCTATTTGGCACCCAAAAATACCTCCAAATATATCAACTTTTATTTGGAAAGTGCTTTCAAAGTGTGTTCCAATAGAAGAAAATGTGCAGTCAGTGGGGATAAGGCTAGCTTCAAGATGTCATTGTTGTCATTCTAAATAGAGTCCTTAAACCATCTTTTCAGAACTGGTTCAATGGATTTGAAGGTGTGGAATTACTTTAATGGAGTTTTGGGGATCAATAAGTTTCCAATGACAATTCATGGCTCTATAATAAAATAGTGGTTACAGGCAGGTTCTTCTGATTTCTCTAAATGGTTTTATAGGTTTGTCCCACTTAGTATTATCTGGGAAATCCGGTTAAGCATAAATAAGGCTAATTTTAAATCAAAACCTATGAAACATTTCATCATTATTGAGAAGTTTATTCATAGAATTTCAGATTATGGACAAAGAGCTATCTTTAAAGGAGGTCATAGATAGTTTGATCAGGATACTTTGAGTATTTTTAATATTACTCTAAAGTGGCATGCTGATAGAAATAAAGTTTTCAAAAGATGGGTCCCTCCAAATTCAGGTAGTATTAAAATCAATTGTGCTGGAACAGAGGAGGTTAGTAACAGTTATAGAGCATGTGCTTTAATGAGAGATGATCAAGGTAGACTGTTAAGGGCTACATCCATGTATGGTCAACAAGGTTCTATTATATAAGCTCAACTTCAGGTGCTCAAGGAAAGTCTCAAGTTTTGTTCAGAAACTAATATTCCTCAAATTGAAATTGAATTGATTCCAGTGTTATATACAATGGTCTCTCTTCATATCTCAGATGTATTCCTTGGCAATTTAAACAAGATTTCAAAGAAATTGAAGACCTTTCTCAACATCTCCAAACATCAATCAAGTTGTGTCCTAGAGAATTGAACAAATCAATCGTGGCTTTATCTTCATTTGCTATCATTTATAAAGGCTTATATACCTTTCATCATCTTGTAGACACTCCTAGATTTATCAAGAAGGCTATTAGTCTAGATGTTCCAAGGTTTCTTTTTTCTAGATAGGTCTTGCTATCTTTTGTAATGCCACTTGAGAGGGATATCAAAATGTTCCTATTATATGAGAAGTGTTCCAACAGTGAATATTCACTGAATGACTATTAATCTCATACACAATTGACTACATGTGTCAAATATGAAGAAAAAAACATATTTGATCTTTAATAGAGCAACAAAAAGTTTCTACTCCATAAAAACTGCTTAAGATATGAAAATAAGAATACATCTTAAGTTCATAAATACATACATTAACTCAGTTTCAAATATAAAACCACATTTTTTTTCTCAAAGAACAAGACATAGCTTCAAAAACATAATCCCAAAGCTTGACAAAAAATGAGTCAAAATAAAAACCACAAACATTCCAAAAGTTAACCAAAACATTTCATATTCAAAATCAAAACAACAAGTTATATTTGAACGAAAAAGCAGTCAAAAAGATAAAATTCCATACCTTTATCTTGTATCGATTAGAAGAGGAAGATAAAATTCTTAAAAAGGAAAATGGCAGTGCTTGATTACTTTTTGGTAAGATTTCGTTACCGAGAGGAGAGAGAAATAGGTTTTTGATGTATGTCGAGAGGAGAGAGAAACTGGTTTGTGATGTTTGGGTTTATAATGTTTGCCGAGAGAAGAGAGAATATTGAGAGAAACGTGTGCTGGATGGGATTTCAGAAACGTGTGCAAGTGGGTTTTGAATTAGAGGAAGGTTAAAATTGTCTGCAAATTTGGGGTAAACTGCCCATTTCATTTGTGGGATCTGATAAGGAAAATTTAAATTACGGGACTAATTAGAATAACCAAAGTGTAAATAGAACTTAATAGGAAGATCCCCTTAAACAATCCAACATACCCCCTCCAACTTTCAACATTACTTTTAAGATATTATAATTGTAGGGTTGAAGGATTAACCAAATGGTTAATGGCCCCAGATTCCACCCACATGATAAACAAATGGTTAATGATTTGGTATTTTCAAAAAAATCCAATTGTTACCCTCGGGTTTTATATGCACTTACCTCGACTCAGATATCTACATATCGCAAATAGGCAAACCTATTCCCATCCCAAATTTGACGAAAAGTTATTGGAACATATGCCCCAAGATTTTAAATAACTTTAAATTAATTTCCTTAAATGCGGAATAGGATGGTTCAACACAAAAACAACCTTCAAATTTTAATTTCTTTCAAACTAAAATTAAACTACACTGGAGGTGAAGTAAAAATTACTCAAACATAAATTTTCACTTAAACCCAATTAATTCAACACAAGTCCTAAAATTGGCCTAACAATAATTAATTCACTTTCGATATAGGCCAAATCAAATTTTATGAAATTAAATTGTGTCGACTTGAATATAATTAACTTAAACTTACCCAAACATATTTTAGTACCAAATTAAGCAATATTGCAAATTAAACCAACTTTTATCTTTTTAACCTAAGCATGTGTTCTAGGTTAGTTAAATAAGACAAAATCAACAATCTCACTACATGGCGATGTACGATGAAAACCCACAACGGGAAAAGCTTCAGACAACCCTGTCCTAACAAGTCCACTAGATACGATTTTACAAATCCAAGACAAAAAGACTTACAACACTCGACTTGAGTCCCTTCAAGACCCGACGCTTCTTCTTGCAAATACCTCTGTCTAGTTGATAAATTCGGAGTCCACCAATGGAGGCACAACCCACCATCAACCACACATGGTGCCTTTCACCATGTGAGAACACCGCAGCGAAACAAATGTCTTCCTTTTGAGGGTAGTGAAGAAACCCAAACAATCTCTTTCAAATGATTGAGAATAAAACAAGTGCCAAACTATTTCCAAACCAAGATACATATATATATATATATATATATATATATATATATATATATATAGAGAGAGAGAGAGAGAGAGAACTTGGATAGAAACTAAAATAATATTTTGGGTGTAAAACACTTGGTTCATTATAAAGGCTAAGCATTTTTAACAAAAACCAAGGAGACTTTTTCTTGGAAGAATTAAGCTCTCAAAACTCTCTAAGAGATGGAAAAAGTTTTTAGGAAAAATTTGTTCCCGAATTTCTTAAAATATGATAAAATAAAGTGGGGGAAATAGGTGGTTGAAAACAAAACTGGCGAAAAACTGAAATTTCGTTTGAAGTTTGGTTCGAACAGCATTTCGAACGAGAGTTCAGAGAAAAAATCTAAAATCTCATTCGAATGAGATCGTTCCAATAACCTTTCTAACAAGATTTTAGGCCATGGTTCTAGAGAATTTCGATACGAATGCGTGGACGCCAGTTTCGTATTTTTCTGATTTGTTTTGGGCATGATATGATTTTTCTACAGAAAGGTGTTCGAGAAAAAAGTCTTTAGAACTATGAATTCAAAAAAATTTAACAAAAAACATACAAACACCGAAATTAAATTTCCAAGCTCCTATATATAAATTAATGCATTCATACCTTTAGGAGACATTGGAATCCACATGTTGATGACGTGAAACTTGGCACAAAAATCGGCAATGATGAAGCTTTTAAATTCTTGGCCGCTACGTCTTCAACTCCTCAAACACGTTATAGGCTTGATAGGGAAAACTTCTATCCTATGACTTAAATGGTTTTATCCGAAATTGAGCCAACATTACATAAGACTCGATTGGAAATTTGTGACCTTACAAGTCTCCATCTTTGACTATTCCGAGACAAAACCCAATCAAAAATCCTAAAGGGCCATCAAGATCATCTAGACACAACATACCACCCAAAAAAAATACAGACGCTATTGATACGACCCAAGGATGTGCGTTGCCGCTTTAAAATTGCCCGTTAAAAGGATAATTCTTGCACACTTAAGCAAACCATTAAATGCATAGGGAATATCAAAATATTAAATGCAATTTAAATAATACCCCCTAACTTAATTCTCCCCCTTTATCAAACAATGATCTACCTAAGAAGGTCGCGACTCCCCCAAGTTAAATCTCCTAAACTAAAGGTTTAGATATCATTTATCCCCATTTTTATTCAGGAATAGACAAAGGATAAGAATTAAAACATTACTTTTTTCTCCCCCAATTAAAGCATATACTATTTCTTCCCCTTAAAACTACACAAGAAATATAAAATACGGGAAAATAAGTAAAACATGATGGTGCATAAAGTGTTAAGAACATTAAAGCATATGGGCAATAATGACGCATAACTAATCCATACAAAGGTAAATAGATACTAACTTATGATGCGAAAAAAATGATACCAACTAAAATGTATTCAACATAAGCATGGAATATCAACCAAAATTTGCAAAAAGTTAGATACTAATTTTGAATTAAAAGCATAAATGGACTAGCAAGCATGGCAAAGACTCATAAAACAAACAAAAATATCATATATATGTATACATAATGAATATTACTAATGCACAAGCACATATACATAGGTATAAACACCACACATGACACAAAATATATTAAGCTTTTCACACTCGTATGACAAAAATGTGTTCAAATACATGTGGTAAATGGAAGTGTAGGGGTGTGAACTAGTAACAATTAAATTAGGACCCAATCGCTTAAAACATGTTCATGGAGTTCTCATTTGATTGCAAAACCGTATCACATTTAGATATAGCCTCATGTGATAATATAAATTGAACTCAATGAACAAACATAAACAATGCACACAAGCCTAGAATTTCGATGATTCTACATACCAATAGAGTCATGACAATAAAAGCATAACTAGGATACAAATTTATTAGGCAAATCCACTAATACATCCAACTAAACTCCTCATAATTTTCTTTTTATTTTTCTTTTGAACATATTAACTAAACTATTTTTGGCCTTGGCAAATATTCTTTTTAATGCCACATTTTTTAAGGCCTAATGTTCAATGGTGGCTTTTCATGCTAAGTAGTTTTGTCTTTTGCAGTCCGATTCCATTGATAAACTACTATACCGGATAAACATATTTTTCTATTTTTTTAAATTCGGGAAACGATTATTACATGCACAAAACCTCCACAGTCATATAAAAATGCAGATGACTAAATTGATAGGAGAACATTTCACTTAGCTAAAATACACATGTGACGTTTAAATTTCAAATGAGCTCGTGCATATGTGTGAGAAGGCATATAACAAGTGAATCCATTAAACAAGTCAAATTCAAACGACTCCATGCAAGCATAACAAAGAACATTTTAAGGATTGACAATCTTAACCAAAAGTTCTAGCCACATGGAAGCGGAAAAGTATGGGATTAAAATACAAGTATATGCCACATAAAGTGTGTCAAACTAAAATATACGCAAAAAAAAAATCTTTTTTAGTTTTTCAAATTTTTACCAAACATAAAAAAATTACTCAAAAGACAAACAAAAATCATTTTGTATTTTTCATCAAGCCCAAGTAAGTCATACAAGTAAAATACATATGATAAACAAAATCTTTTTATTTTTTTTTATTAATACCAAACAAAATAAAAAAGATAAATACAAAAGATAAACAAGTCATAATTCTAGCAAAGCATATATGATGAAGAATGGACTAGAAAATGACAAACAAAACATACAACTAACGCGAATATATGACATGTAGTACAAAAGCTAGAGTGTGCAAACATGTAAGCCATTACTCATAGGATATAGCAAGTGAAGCGTCATGAACTAGCATGTTAGAACCATCAAAAACTGGAAATTTTGAAAAATGCATATTCCCCCCCCCCAAAATTCCTAAAAATTAGGATCACATAATATTTTAGTGTAACCCGCTCTGATACCACTTGTTGGAACATATGCTCCCAAATTTTAAAAAACTTTAAATTAATTTCCTTAAATGCGGAATAGGATGGTTCAACACAAAAACAACCTTCAAATTTTAATTTCTTTCAAATTAAAATTAAACTAAACTGGAAGTGAAGAAAACTACTCAAACATAAATTTTTACTTAAACCCAATTAATTCAACACAAGTCCTAAAATTAGCCTAACAATAATTAACTCATTTTTTATAGGACAAATCAAATTTTATGAAATTAAATTGTGCCGATTTGAATTAAATTAACTTAAACTTACCCAAACATATTTTAGCACCAAATTAAGCAAGATTGCAAATTAAACCAAATTTTATCTTTTTAACCTAAGCATGTATTCTAGGTGAGTTAAATAAGATAAAAGCAACAATCTCACTATACGGCAATGTATGAGTAAAACCCACAACGGGAAAAACCTCGGCCGACCGTGGCCTAACAAATTCACTAGATACGATTTTACAATTATAAGATAAAAAGTCTTACAACACTCGACTTGACTCCCTTCAAGCCCCGACGCTTCTTCTTGCAAATACCTCTGTCTAGTTGATAACTCTGGAGTCCACCGGCATCTTGGAGTCCACCAATGGAGGCACAACCCACCGTCAAGCACACATGGTGCCTTTCACCATGTGAGAACACTGCACCGAAACAAATGTCTTCCTTTTGAAGGTAGTGAAAAAATCCAAACAATCTCCTTCAAATGATTGAGAATAAAACAGGTGACAAACTATCTCCAAACAAAGATGTATATATATATAGATAGATAGATAGATAGAGAGAGAGAGAGAGAGAGAGAGGGAGAACTTGGATAGAAAATAAAAAAAAATATTTTGGGTGTAAAACACTTGGTTTGGTTCTAAAGGTTAGTTCCCGCACTTATTAAAATATGGCAAAACAAAGTGGGGAAGTGGGTGGTTGAAAAACAAAATGGGCAAAAAACTGATGAAACTGAAATTTCGTTTGAAGTTTCATTCGAACGACATTTCGAACGAGAATTCAGGAAAACAAATCTAAAATCTTGTTTGAATTCTCATTCTAACGAGGTTGTTCTAACGATCATTCTAACGAAATTTCTGACCATGGTTCTAGAGAATTTCGATATGAATGCGTGGCCGCCAGTTTCATATTTTTCTAATTTGTTTTGAATTTGATATGATTTTTCTATGGAAAGGTGTCTGAGAACAAAATCTTTAGAACTATGAATTCAAAAAAATTTAACAAAAGTAATACAAACACCCAAATTGAATTTCCAAGCTCACATATATAAATTAATGCATTCATACCTTTAGGAGACATTAGAATCCACATGTTGATGACCTGAAACTTGGCACGAAAATCGAAAATGATGAAGCTTTTAAATTCTGGGCCGCTACATCTTCAAATATTCAAACACATCATAGGCTTGATAGGAAAAACTTTTATCCTATGACTAAAATATTTTTATCCGGAATTGAGCCAACACTAAATAAGACTCAATTAGAAATTTGAGACCTTACAAAAGTGTCTGCACATGCACACACTTAGTCGACCATCTCCGTGGACACTTTAATTCGTGATCGGGTTTGAGTCTATCACTGGTTAAGACCCATAGTGAGAAAGGTGTGGGAATGAAATAAAATTAAAATAGTGTTGTCAAAATGTATATTTTAAGACGTCATTGAAAAGTTTAAGGGTAAAATTAGAGATTTTCCTAAAAATAAACTAAAAGGCCCAAATGCGTTCAATTATTGGCTATTAATTGAACGGGTCCCATAACATCATAAATTCAAAACTAACAAATGTTAAAATGTTAGTGGGGGTCATGATAATTTGGGTTGGGGTGTGGGGAATGGACAAAAATAATTTCACTTTGTCAAAATTCAGACTTTATAAACTTGGCATATAATTGATGCTCCTGAAGTGCCTGAAGGATAATTAGTAGATTCTTGTTAAGATCCTCCCATGTGTAAGAATAAATCATAATGTTGTTGATAAAGACTATGCCAAACTAGTTTAATTATTGCTTACATCACATTTTACCCTTTTTATCACCTGTTGATTTTTGACACGTGGTTGGAAATTGAGAGAAGTTAAAGGCAGTGGTTATTATAATAATTTAATTATAAGTTAAGGGGAGTTCAAGTTAGTTATTATTTTAATTCTAAATAGAGGTTATTTAGAGACAAATAAAGGTAGTTATTGTAGAGAATTAAAATTAATTCATATTTAAATTGGAAGTTACTTGGAGCAAAATAAAGGTAGTTATTATAGAGAATTAATTTGAATTCAAATTGGACGTTACTTAAAGGCAACAAGAAGTAGTTGTAAACACCCCATTATAATACCCCCTAACCTCTCCTTAGGTCCCTAGCACCTCCCTTCACCATTGCAAACCCAAGTCATACCCAGGGTATTGACCTAAAAGCCATTAGGCACTCCCAAGTTCCATTTGACCAAACGTCAAACTCTTCAGCTCGACTGAGACTGAATGAATCTTCAAAGGGAACTGAAACCTCTTTCCAACGTTCCACCTCGTGCACAATTCTAACTTACGGTGCGGACGAACGATCCGTTTCCCCCTGAAATTTGATCAGGAGGTCAGCGGACGCTCCCAGGTTCCGTTTGACCAAAGTGAACTCTTCAGCTAGACCGATACTGAAGGAATCTTCTAAGAACACTGAAACCCCTCTCCAACGGTCCGCGTACGCAATTCTGACTTACGGTACAAACGAATGATCCGTTTTCCCTCGAAAGGTCACCAAACGCTTCCAGGGCCCGATTGACCAAAGTCAACTCCCCAAATCAGGTCAAGCTCTTTGGAATATCGAAGTACAACTCCTCACCTTTCCAACAGTCCACCCCGTGCGTGATTCTGACTTACCATGCAGGCGAACGATCCGTTTGCATCTAAAGTTTCCTCATTCAAAGGACCAACGAGCGCTTTCGAGCCACATTTTACCCAAAGTTAACTCTCGGACCCGAGAGTAGTACAAAGGACTTTCAAAGGTATCTAAAATACCTTTCTAAAGTTTCACCCCGTGCACGATTCGGATCAATGATTTGCACTCTACGACCGATTGTTCGAAGGAACCTGAAAGACACTGCCAAACGGCAGGTTTCAAACCCTGCCTATCGGCAGTGTGCCTAAACACACATGTCGATTGGCAGGACCAGGGATATGATGATCGTCAATGACCTGGGACTATAAAAAGTAGGGCCTAACCCCCTTCCAAAAAAAACCCAATATCAGAGATCCATCGCTCTCAGTAAGCTCAGAAAATCCCTCTCGAAGTCAGCCTGATTTCCACAATTAAATCCCTTTCCAACCTTCAAATTTCATCACCTTCTTCATAAAACTTGGTGAATTAAGTATCCTCCATCATCACGCAAGTGCAAGGTCTTCTCTCCAACATCCAAGCTTAAGCTCAAGATCTTCAAGAAGATCCAACTTTCTCAATTTCCTCTTTAAATTCTCCTAAATTCGCATTAGTTTGTTTTGTTACTTAGTACTTGCATTCTCTCATCTCACATATCCTAATATACTTTTTATTTTGTATTATTGCACATCTCTTATTTTCATATAAATAAAATCCAAAAAAAAAGAAAAAGAGGATTTGCTCATAAATTTCGAACGGGAATTCTCGCACTTTTTTCACACTTTTCTCACAACTAAAACACTTTTTACACACACACATAAATAAGAGAAGTCTCCAATTGAATTTATGGGATAAATACCACCCCTCGGTTTGCATACGAACTACGTGGACTTTGATGCCTCTATAGGCTACGTAGGCATCTCGGGGTAAAACCCGAGACTCGAGTCATTTTCCTACTTTTTTTTATATTTTTCTATATTCTTTAAAATTAACTCTCTTAGACTCTCTATACATATATTTATGCTTAGTGGCGTATTATTCTATATGTGTTATCGTTCCATTATAACGATCAACGCAAGGATAATCGTGTAAATCCCATTTTATAATTTTACTTTTAGGGATATTCCTATGGATGACTCGTTTTATCTTTTCCATGATGCAAGTCGAGGATTCCTATCTCCACTACATATACACATGGACACATATCACGGGGAAATAAAGAAAAATAGCAATAACCCATGAGAGATCGTAAGGGAGGAATGGGTGCTTAACACCTTCCCATTTCGTAACTTAGCCTCCGGATCCTTTTCGGATCATTTTTGGTTTCCTATGTATCAGTATGTCTTTGGATGCTGTCCTTCGGGATGGATCCCTTCTCTTTTATCTGTTTTGAGTAAAATATACTGGTGACTCCATCTCTCTACATTTCTCACCTCATCATCGACGCCGGTCGAAGCGCTCTCGAGAGGGATGCGCGGGACTAAGATCCTCTCGACGTAGAAGACCCCCCTCTTCTTTCGTCTCTCCCGTCGCGAGGATCGGAAGGGATGGCCACAGTAGTTATTGCAGAGAATTAACTTGAATTCAAATTGAAAGTTACTTGGGACAAATAAGAGCTAATTTTTGGAGAGAACTATAAAGAAACAATTGGAGAATAGAATTGGAGGAGGAATCTCCACCATAAATGTTTTTTTATTTCACTTATATTTTATCAGATCATTTTATATTATTTCTTCTTTTTCGAAATAGTTTGTAAGGTTAAGTTTAGTTCTCATTTCAATTATCCTATAAATGTTCATTCAATTTATAATTTAGTTTTAAGTTCCCAATAATTTAATTTAATTACTTTACTATTGAATCATTTTATCTTCCATTACTTTTCAAAATCACTTTTGTTTCCTTCTTCTATCTCAATTATTGTTCTTTTATTGCAAATTCCTATTTTAAATTTGTATTTATTTAGTCTTAAAATAAAAATAAACAATACGTCACTTCATAAAAGGTCTTTTTAATTGAAGAGGTCAAACGTAGCATAATCGTGTGATTATTTATTGACTAAATACAATCAATTTTGGTTGAGAAGACCCATAATCCTTGTCCGGAACTCTCAAATGAAGACAGTAACACAAGACCTGATTCATCAAATACATAAACAAAGGCATTTCTTAACCCAACCAACATTATTCAAAGCTCACATGACCCGTATTTGTAAGGAGCACAATCTCAGGAACTTCTTATTCTCGTGCCATCATTTACTGGTATCCCGACTTCATATTGTACCCCTAAAATTATCAAATAAATGTTGTTCTTGAAGTATAATTTTACTCAATAATTTAAACAAACAAGGACAGTGAACAAACTTATAATTTGTGACTATTAAAACCATTGGTTTAAGAAAAGAGTCGAGTTAAACATTGGATGATCTCTCCTTAAGACATAATTCTCCCCCACTACGATGCTTACAACAATGGATTATGGATGTTTATCTCCAAGGATTAAATGATATACAATCATCACATGAAGCATTGCAATGTTATTGCTACATAAATCAACAAGGGTGACACACTTTCTAACTTTATAAAAGAAGAAGGAGGGACAAATGAAAGGATTTTTGAAATTAACAATTAGGGAGGAATGACTATTATAATAAGCATATAGGTGCTTTTTCAATATCAAAATCGCATTTTCTTCGCAAAAATGAGTGTTTGCCTATGGACAAATATAACTTAAGTTAATGTTCCAAATTAATTTTTAATCATTAAAGCTTAAGATTTAATGGCGTTTTAATTTTTATCAAAATGGCATAATTTCATAGATATGCTTATTTAATCATTTGAAATAGTGTTGTTTTGGATAAAGAATTCAATTTAAATTTTAACCCAAAAATTAAATATAAATCCTCTAAATAAAATTTATCCAAAAAGATAATTTTGGATTAAGAAAGACCCAGGGGCCTGGACACGGGTCGGATTGGGCGATCAACAAACGGTGACGTGTGTGCGCTTTTGGGACAAACCCCAAACCATGCATAGTGTATATCCTCTTCCCTTCAAAGTATTGGGATACTTCAAGGTCATCTAAGCCCTTAAGCCAATTAATGGGTATATATATACTCTACCAATTTCATTGCAACTTTTGTTTTATATGGGAAAAGCTTTTTTTTACAAACTACACCAAGTAGTTTATGAGAAAAAAGGTACGTTGAAGCCAATTTTCTCATTTATGTCTTATCCCTTTGATTTAATAAATATACCATGTTGTTCACCTTTACAAGGGGAATGCGTTAGTGGCTTGACCCTAAATTTTTATGTTGAAGAAAAAACTCAAGGTTTACCAAAATCTTATTTGGTCAAAATAACTAATTGGGTGAGACCCAATTCATCCCAAAATCCCCGACGTGAATACAATTTGGGTGAAGAATGAAATTAAGCACGAAGACAAATTTAAAGAGAGTATCGGTGCAAAAGTGTTGCATTAGTACAAATATTGCTTGGCCTTGGATATTTCCTTATTATAGACTATAAAGTTCACTGGCCAATCAATGAATGCAACATCTTGAATGGACCAACCTTTTTCTGTAAACCGAGATAATAGAATTCACACAACCATTTTATGAACATTATTGGTTCTCATTATTTTATTCATTTTAGATTTAGACACCTGACGGTTTCATGAGTGTGTTTGAGAATTTAGTCCTTCATTATTCTAATATAAGTGGCCCCTTCAAACTCACATAGGTGATTTATGAAAAGTGTATCCTATTATTACCCCACTTGACCCATATGTTCATGATATGGAAATCATTAAAAACTATGTTTATCCTGTTACACATAGAAGATTGTGCATGAAATCATCCTAATAATGGAAAGAACAAGCATTTATCTTCTCAGTTCTATTTGAGTCACAAATAATAAAGTTATCCTATTG
This sequence comes from Sambucus nigra, assembly GCA_949130495.1. Classification (NCBI taxonomy): domain Eukaryota; kingdom Viridiplantae; phylum Streptophyta; class Magnoliopsida; order Dipsacales; family Adoxaceae; genus Sambucus; species Sambucus nigra. Next base: position 557,163,339 of record OX422213.1, on the reverse strand, counting down.
AACCTACTTCTTTGGATCTTCAACCATTTAAGTTGGGTTCCCATTATAGAAACTCCTTTAGTTTTTGAATAAAGAAGCCCATTAACCTTGATGAACTTCTCACTTTCTCTCTAGGTATACCTTTTGTTAGTGGATTCGTGGTATTTTCCTTTGATTTTGCATAATTAATGGAAATAATTCCATTTGAGAGATATTATTTAACGTTATTGTTTTGACATCATATATATCGCTAGTTACCGTTATGGTTACTATTTTATGGCCTTTAAGTATCTGATTAACTATTACAATGTATTTTGATTGGTGTCATCGATTTGGTTAAATTGGAATATCCTATAAGAAGTTGCCAAGCCATTTTGTTTCTTCTCCGGCCTTATCTAAAGTAATAAATTCAAATTCCATAATGGATCTTGTAATGCATTTTTACTTTGAGAATTTCTATAAGACAGTTGCACTTCTAAGAGAAAAAACATATCCACTAGTGGATTTCGAGTTGCTAGAGTCAGATATCCAACTTGCATTGTTGTTTCCTCAAACCACAACTGGATTTCTTACATGGTGTAGTTCATACTTCAAAGACTACACTATATATCTAAGTAACCTTATTATGGCCTTCTATTCGTCTTCTCCAGGATTACTTATATATCGTATTAACATACTCACTGAGTGTGCTATACCAGTTCGAGTGCAATTTCCTTGATGTATTAAACTGCATAAACAATGTGTGTAGCATATGGGATAAAGTAAAATTTGAAGAAAATGTAAAAAACTGCATATTTTTCCTTTGGGTTAAGTACCTATGCTAATATATATATTAGTAGTTAAAATTAAAATACCATTCTTAGCGTGTGACAAAAATACAAGACATTTAAAAAAATTCCAACATAATATTAGACGAGATGATTGCCAATACAGAATCCATCAACTATAATAATCCAACATCATAATAAATTAATGAAATGACATAAAAAATAGTCTCGAAATAAAACTGTACACAACTATGGAGTCTAAGGACTCACCAAATCTAAATAATTATCTCATAAATAAAGTGTTTGACAACTTGACAATTCTAATACCGAGTGGCCAATCCTATACTAAAATAAAATAGGAATCTTAGTATGGTTTCATTTTCAGCATCACTGTCATAACAACAATATAATATGATACAAAATAAAATCATACAACTAAAGTGAATGAATAAGTAATCATGCATAAATAAATAATAAGATTGTTAATCGAATAAACCATTGATCATTAAATAATAACATCATCTAAAATAAATAAATAACAGCTAAGTACTAAAATGAAATCTCTAACAGTAATATAAAAGCCTATCCATCTACGGGCAACATGCCTAAGTTGAAAATTGAAATGAAATGATCTTATCTAGATTGAATAAGCCGAGGCATCTAAATCAAGTCCTATAGCGTCTAAATCTATTGCAATAGCAAGAATGGACCCATCCCTACGGTCCCGATTGGTACTACACACCTAGAGATTTTGAACAGAAAATAAGGAAAAATAATTGATCGAGGATCAAAGGCCGAAGTGTAGAAAATATTTTTCAAGTAGATAATTATTTTAAATCGATTAAAACTGTAGTGTATCACTTTCATAATTAACCGTAGCACTCACATGAGATAAAACCTTACCTCTTAACTACACTGTGCACCTAACATGTTCATTTTATTATCCTAATTAAACTACCAGGTCTAACTAGGGCATATAACTATTATCCAAGACCAAACCCCGCTAATACTTTATATTAGCTAAGTAGAACTACTTCCACTAGGTATATGTTCATAAACAATATTGTAGCAACACACTTGTTATAAATAATTATTCAAGTGAGAAACATAACATAGTTGTACTCGTACTATAAATAAATATATACACTAGATCATACAAACATACATATATATTGATTGCTATATACGTATAACCGTATCCCTAGATCCTGGACCTCACGGATACATCCCTCCTGTGCTATCAGGCTTCAAGCATCATGCATCACACTGAGCCATCAGGTCAGAATCTCACCACCGGTCCCAAACATAAACACATACAATGAAGGCTATCATAGACTTACGTCTGAAGGTTGCAACCATACCTCATCGTACCCAAACAATCTCTAAACCAATAACTATCCTCACACATAGATAGTGGCCATGTAACAGTCCCATGACTCGAGGAATCACTCAACCACCTGCTAGTCAATGCCAGGGTGGACTGCCCACTATGCGCAACCTCTTATGATGGCACTACCGAGTAGGTATGTTCGATATAAACAAGTAGCATACACACATACATATATATACACATCACATTAATATGTATATATAAAGTACGCAACTCGTATGCATATCCCACAACACATAGTTCACCCAATCCTGAGGTTCCAACCAACTTCTCGATTAATTATTTAAATGGTCACTCACTTGAATTCATGGTTCTTCTCACTCGAACCAATCTAACCGTTGGCCTATCAAACGTGCCTAACCCTAGAAAGCCTTCCCCAATAATACCACAATACCTCGAAAGCCTTTGCGGTAATTCCCCAAGGCCTAATAAGTCAAAATAACGAAAAAAAAGCTTGGCAGGCCAGCAAATCGAACCTATTCACTGGAAGACTGAACCCGTTTGGTTAAGCAAATTGGTTCGCTCCCCCAGCGAACCCATTCGATTTGTTGGGCTACCTTGCATCTTATTACTTAGGTTCTTCTCCTGCAAACACTCCAATGGAGGTCCCAAACCACCCCAAATATGAAATCAACCTCAAACCTCAATATACTAATGTTCTAGAATAATTATAACACTTAACTAACATGAATCCTATCTTAAAAACCTAATATTACAAATAAAACATCAATTTAATTCACTTAGAATTTTCCCCATTTTTATATTTAAAAGTGTAACATCTTTATCAAAGTTCTACATGATCATCATTTTAATTTCAGAATTAATTTTGAAATTCTAATATGATTAATTCCAACTAATAATTAATTTAAATAAGAGATCCCAAATCATCTAAATCTATACATCAATCCATTAAAGTTTCAATCTTTATAACACTAATTCACAAATTTTTGTCTCTAATCATGAAAATAATTAACTACGCATAATTGCAAGTTAAAGCAAGTAACTACTTGCCTTTGTGGATTTCTTCTTTCTTCCTCTTTTCTCTTCCCTTGAACTCTCTCTCAATCTCTCTTGTGCAAAATATTAAAGTTGGCTTGCCATCCACCTTCCCAACCTTTTAAATACTCCCTTAATTACCGTTTTTCTACTTAACCTTATGTGTAAAAAGACCCTCCTATCCTTTTATGGGTTCGGTTATGTCTAAAAAGTCCCCGAAACCTAATCATAACACTCGGGTACCTATTCCAAACTATTTTGACCCTTCCCAGATCACCAATGCACTTGAAAAGGTCATTCGAGTCACCCAGTTCCAAATATGCTAACATCTCATTAATCGGGCCCGATACATGCATACCGTACACATTGTCCGTAAATTATACTGATCCGTGTATGTAACATTCTATTGACATATAGTAAGAAATCGTTATTTTCACTCATACGCGACATACAATAAATCACATGCGTATTTACTTATCATATGCAAGTAAATAATAATAATAATAATAATAATTAATCATTTATCTTGCTAATTGATATTTTCTGTATCCCACTTTAATTTCCCTCTAATTAAATTTTTAATATAACGCACACGAAAATTAATTGATAATAAAAGTACGGGATATTACATTCTTCCCCCCTAATAACAAAATATCATCCCTAAAATTCGAATGTATCTTCCATGAAGAGCTCGGGATACATTTTTATGCATGTCATCCTCACGCTCCCACGTCGACTCGACAACATTGTGGTGTCCCCAATGTACATGCACTAGTGGTACCACCTTTGACCGAAGCTTCTGCTCGCTACAACCCAATATGGCAATGGGTTTCTCCTCGTATAAAATATCTTATTGTAGGTTAATCTCCTCTAACGGTATATGTCGATAAGCCACGTCATCCATGAGATACCTTCTCAATGACGACATATGAAACACATAATGAATCCGCTACAAATGCTCCGAAAAGGTGAACCTATACGCAATCGGCCCTACTGTCTCGATGATGGGAAAATGCCCTACATACCTAGGTGTTAACTTCCCCTTCTTCCGGAACCGCATCACTCCCTTCATGGGAGATACCCACAACAACACCTAATCACCCATGTCAAACTCCAAAAATCTCTGGTTCGCATCGGAGTAACTCTTTTGCCTATCCTGAGCTACTCGAATATGACCCTGATAAACTTAATCTTTATTGACGTCTCCTGAATCAAATTGACCCAAGTACCTTATTGTCCACTTCCTCTAGCCAGTAGAAGGGTGACCGATAAGGTCTCTCATACAAAGCATTAAACAGTTTCATGCCAATAGTGAACTGGTATGCGTTGTTTTACGTAAACTCTACCAATGGAAAATACTGCTCCGAGCTAATTTTAAAGTCAAGAATACACATTCGTAATATATTTTTCGACATATAATTCACCCTCTCCATTTGCCCATCGGTCTGTGGTTGATAAGTCGTGATCAAACGCAACTCTATCCCCATCGCCTCCTAAAAAACTTTTCCAAAAGTGGGATACAAAGATTTTACCCCGATCTAAAATAATATTGAGAGGCACCCCGTGCAATCTCATTATCTTTGCTATAAAAAACTGTGCATACTTCCTCGTCATGTAATCTATCTGAACTGGAAATATATGGGCTACCTTGGTTAACCAATCCAAATTAACCCAGATGGAATCGTGACCCCCTTGTGATGTCGGTAACCCAATGATGAAGTCCATCAAAATCTCTCTCATTTCCATATTGGAATCTCTAACAGCTGTAAAACTCCAGCTGACCTCTGATGATTAACCTTCACCATTGATAAGTGGTGCACCTAAAGAAAAACTCTGTTATGTCTCACTTTATAGAGGCCGACCAATACTTTTGCCTCATATCCAAGTATATCTTATCCCCTCCGGGATGTAGCAAAATTCGTGACCCGTAAATTTCCTCCATATCTGCGCATTATAGGTCCTCATCATCTGGGATAACCAACCTCCCATTGAAGCATAAGCCACCCTTAGAACTGACTGAGTAAGACTCTGCTCCACTTTTCCAAGAATTGCTAAATCCTATCCTAACAAGACGGATCCCCTACATGTGCCTTCACAACCATAAAGATGATCTTGAGTGTGACGATCATCACTACTATGTATGCCCTAACTACCTCATTCTATTGATGAAGCTCCGCCCACTTTGCCTTCCACACTACTGCTAATTGACCTACCAACATAAGTCTCAATGCGTTTTGCCACTACATTATCCTTATCCGGATGATAATGGATGCCAAATTAGTAATCCTGTATGAACTCAAGCCACATCTGATGCCTCATATTCAACTCATTTTGCATGAAAAGATACTGATGTGACTCATGAACTGTGAACAATTGAAACTTCTTATCCAACAGATAGTGCCTATAAACCCTCAAGAAAAAAGCAATTGCTACTAACTCTAAGTCATGAATGGGATAGTTCTTTTCATCGGGCTTAATCTTACAAGATGCATAAGCTATTGCTCGCTCCTCCTATTGTAGAACTCCCCGACCCATTAGTAAAAATAAGGTACTCTACTTCCCTAGATAATACGAGCACTGGCGTTGAAGTCAATTTATCCTTTATATCATCGAAAGTTAACTAATAATGGTTATCCCAAACAAAAGGCACTCCCTTACGAGTTAAATTTATCAAAGGAACCGCAATTTTTGAAAATCCTTTGATGAACCGATGGTAGTACCCTGCTAATCCTAGAAAACTGTGCACCTCCGTCGGTGTCATGGACTGGCCCCACTCCCTCGCCGTCAATACCTTACTCAGATCCATACAAAACCCTCTATCGGAGATAATGTGACCCAAGAACTACACCTCCTGCAACTAGGATCCACATTTCTCAAACTTGTCATACAATTGGTGGTCCCGCAAAGTCTGAAGAACCATACACAAATGCTCTGTGTGCTCACCCTCTGTCCACGAATAAATCAGGATGTCATCTATGAACACAATGACAAGATGATCCAAGAAGTTCCTGAACATCCTCTTCATGAGATCCAAGAAAACTACTGGGGCATTAGTTAGCCTAAATGACATAACCCTGAACTTATAAGACCCGTATCTCATAAAAAATGCGATCTTAGGGACATCCTACACCCTGATATGCAACTGATGGTACCATGATCTCAAACCAATCTTAAAAAAAGTAGGCTACTCCTCAGCTGATCGAACAAGTCATTGATACTACAATGATTACTTATTTCGGATCCTAACCTTGTTCAACTCCTGGTAGTCAATATAAAATCTCAACGACCCATTCTTCTTATTCACAAACAAAACTGCCCCCCCCCCCCCAAGGTGATGTACTCCTTTGGATAAAACCCTACCCCAATAGCTACTAAATCTGATCCTTCAACTCTCACATATCTAAAAGAGCCATATGATACAGTTCCCGTGCTATCGGCGTAGTCCTGGGCGCTAAGTCTATTATAAACTCAATCTCCCTACTCGACAGTAACCTTGGTATATCTTAAAACACATCAACAAATTCCTTAATCTCAGGGATCGAATCTAGTGAGACAACTATACCCTCAAAAGTCTCCTCTTTAATATAATATAAGTGCATGCTCGATCCTCCCTCGGGACTAGGCATCGCCATAAGAAACATGTACTGCCTTGGAATAGGGAACACGATAGTCCTATTGTAACACTCCACCATCTCTCTTTACATCACTAACCAGTCCATACCCAGAATAACACAATACTTTTCCAAGTCTGAAATGAGAAGATCCACTATTAAGTAAAACCTCCCCATATTCACACCCGCTCTTTTGTTGACGGAACGAATGAGATCTTACCTCCCAATGGTGAATCTATAATCATAATAATGTCTGAGGCTAAATCCACTATACATGTCACATGTGCAAATCTAGTACTTACAAATGAGTGTGATACTCTCATGTCAAACAAAACCCACCCATATGCCCATAGATAGAAAACATACCCTTGATAGTTAGTGGCGATGATGGTAACACTTGTCCTCAAATGTGATACACATGCCCAAACTGCCCCTACCCCTGTTCCTGTGGAGGTAGTAGCACTGGAACTACCGGTGGTGTTGGGTGCTACTGTAATTATTGCCCCATCCAGGCTACCTGCTCCTGACCCCTAGCCCTACTCGGGTATGGACATCGCATGTGGCCCTGCTCCCCACATACGAAACACCTCCCAGTAAAGTCTTCTTACCTCTAACCCTATTGTCTCTGATGAGGCTACCTCGGCCTTTGGCCTTATACGACCTGATAACCTTGGCCTTGCTGGACTACGGTCTGATTCCTCTGGCCCTGTTGAACTTGAGGGGTAAGCTGCTGGCACTAATGGCCCTGTATAAAATTGCCGTTACTCGGATTGTATGTATTAACAGTGTCCCCCTGTAGGGAACCTCTCCTATGCTGCCAATGCTACTACTGCTATGATGCCCCGTTAGCATTGCTACCCCCAGTCTTGCCCTGCTGGATAGACTCTCCGATCCTCTTCGCTCTCCTCAGATGGAAATAATAATCCTAATAGTGGAGTAATGTGGCATTAATGACCTCACTGTAAATCCGTAATGTTGGGTTCCCCAACAAGTGCTGGCGAATCCTCCATGTAAGTCCATCAGTAAACTTGAGGACCCTCTTCTCCTCGATGTTCACCTCATCCGACATAAATTTTACCAGACAGGTGAACTCTTTCTCATACTCGGCCACAGTTTGGCCTACGTGCGAAAGATATAGGAATCTCGCCCTCACCTCCGTCTAAATTGTCAACGAAAAGAAATTTTGGTCAAGTGGCACCCATAAATCCTTGATAGTCATCATATCTCTCTCATTTACTGTGGTGGCCGACTCCCACCACTCAAGTGCTGCCCCCAATAGCTTAAATGTAGATAACATCTGCTTTTGAGTGTCACTGCACTCAACCATGCATAAATGCCTCTGAATGTCTTTATTTCATTAGCTAGCAACGACCACATCTGCACTCCCTAAAACTCTGGCGTATGTCCCTTCTAGAAGGCCTCTCTAACTCTCTCACAAACTGACATCAGTGGTGAGTCTGTACTGCTACTGCCACAGGCTGCTGTGGCTATGATCACAAAAAATGATGTGTTAGGGTGGTCATTGTGGCGTTAACGACCTATGCAACAATAACTGCGACCTTTATTGGGTCTACTGTTCCCTAAGTGGCCCGTGGCTCTGGCTGAGCCTCCTCTTTTGTGGCCGTATAAGTGGCACGTGTTGGTCAACCTCTCCTATTATTTGGATTCGTAAGTAAAACCAAAATTATATAAGATTCACCTCAATAATAAATAATAATAGAAGAATGTAAAAGCTTAATATGAAATAACAGTCATAAATATAGGTCCCTATAAAAAGAACGCAACACTGACAATGTAATAATTCCGCACATATCATAAGGACACTAGAACCTAATGCACCAATACCAACTATGTCAACTCACCTATTCTAAAATCGGGTGGCCAATCCTTCACTAAAATAAAATAGGAATCTTAGTATGGTTTCATTCTCAGCATCACTGTCGTAGAAACAATATAATATAGTATGAAATAAAATCATATAACTAAAATGAATGAATAAGTAACCATGCCTAAATAAATAATAAGAGTGTGAACCAAATAAACCATCGGTCACCAAATAATAACATCCTCAAAATGTAAATGAATAACCGCTAAGTATTGAAATGAAATCTTGACAATAATATAAAAACTTATCCATTTACGGGCAACACGCCCAAGCTGAAAAATAAAATGAAATGATCATATCAAAATAAAATGAGCTGAGGCATCTAAATCAAGTCCTGTTGTAATACCCCGAATCTAATGAGGAGAAATGAAAATAATTTATGTGGCATGATGGTAAATTAAACTCATGCGATGAGCCTATGAAATTAATGGAAGTAATAGTACAATTTTTTTTATATATATGTTTAACTAATTAATGATAGTGAAGTGGAGATTTAATGTTAATTGTAAATTATTAGTTATTCTAATGGACCTAATTGGTCAAATGGGTTTAATAGCCTTATTTATCTTAAATGGTATTTAATTACTCACGTGCCCATTTGGTGTAAATAAAAGTTAAATTCATTTGGTGTAAATAGAAGTTAAATTGGAATCTACAAGTATTAATAAGTGACTCAATTAGTTAAATTGATATCTGTTTAATAAATTAATTTTAAAGTATGATCTAACTGGTTAATGGGCGCAAGTTGGTTCATTTTTAGGGTTAGTGTATTTTTGGGACTATTTTAAAATTATTTGGTGTTGGGTTTATGGTTTTTGGGCCTTGAGTACTGACAAGGGTTTAAAAGGAATTAGGGTTTATAATAATTTGGAAGATCACTTTTGTTTGTCTTAATGCGGTAGCAGGTGTTAAGAAAGAATAATAAGAAGTGTTTGTCTATAAGGTTTCGGGGTAGCAGCGTGGAATATTTTTTAATTTCCTTACCCCCACCTGTTATCACCTTTTAACTATTGATTGTATTAAAGTTGAGAAGTGAACAACATATTAGAGTTGAGAAGTGACACTTTTTTTAAGGCAAGTATCTTTCCACTCTTCTCCTTTTATGTGTGTATTTTCTATAGTCACATAAACTAAATTTTAGTGATAAAATTTATTAGTGACCCTTAGAAGAGTGTGCAAACCTAATTTATGTCTTATTAGGTGAATTTAAATAGTTATGTATACTTACAAAAAATTATGCCGAGTCTATTACTTTGCGAAAATTAATTAGTGGCCCCAATGCATGAAAATGATAATTTCGGATTTGATCCCATTTGTAGAAATTGATATTATAAGATACGCGAATAGACGATGCCAAATAAATTTAGAATTAAAATGTTCTGGAAGTTCAATTGCTCAATAGGGTTGTACCTTACACTTTAAGAGTGGCACTTTTGACATGTATGTTAAAAATTGATGAGATTTGTTACGAAGACACTTATTCATGTTATAATAATAAATATGAAAATATTGTAAATAACTTAGATACTTGATACGCATTAATGGACCCCTATGATGTAATATACTCACATAAAATAACAACATGCCCTTTTTATGTAAGATCTCAATACGAACACATGTTTGAAACCATGCTATTTTTTAAGTACGTTCTGTTATGTAAACATTAGGAGTACAGGTTATTACCGTGATTGGTTTGGTTATTGAAAAGTAGTGTAGATTACTTTGAAAAATTTTCCCGTTGGTATTTAAATTCTTGCTTTAACTCTCGCGTAATAAACATTTAATAATTTGTCGTAGAAATTACTCTATCTAAACCTAAGTGTTTCGAGAGGGTTCCTTGTTTGAATTTCACTTCGGTGAGATGCCCCACGCACGGAGTTTAGAGATGGGTAGGAGTGATGACTTACAATCTGTGGACATCCCAGGCAGTGTCGAGGGGAGAGATATCCCCTCATAAAGGCTACACCGCAGTATCACACCCCTCTTTAAAAGGTGCTTCCACCATCGTCGGTGTGGGAGTAAATGTCAGCAGATGGAGTCGCTAGCCTATTTTGCACAAAATAGGCAAAAGAACATGTAGCCACTTCGAGAGAGCGGCATCAAGGACAAACTGATGCATACAAAACTAATAGTTCGAAGGTTCGGGGGCTGAATTCCGAAATGGGAAGGTGATAAGCACCCATCCAGCCCTTTCGGTACCTCATGGGCTAGTGTTATTATCTTCCTTTATATCCTCGTGAAGTGTGTGTACGTGTTTATATAATGGAGATCGCAATCATTCAAATCATACCATGGACAACATAAAGTGAGGTAATCCATAGGACAGTTCCCAAAATAACATATGTAGAAAGTATGATATGTGCTTTCATCACGATATTGATCGTTATTAGGGGGCGATAATATGTGTTGGATGAAATGCAAACAAGCATGATTTATATATAAACATGAGAATGGGAGATTTTAGGAAATTGAGAAAATTGAAAAATTGGACTCGAGTCTCGAATTTTAATCCGAGATGCCTACATAACTTATAAGGCATCAAAGTCCACGTAGTTTGAATGTAGCATAGGGGTGGGGTTTATCCCATAGATTCAAACATAATTTATTATATGTGTATGTGTAGGAAATGTGTTATTTTGGTTTTGGAAAAAGTATGATGGGTAATTGGGTTTGAAATTTTCGGGTATAACCCTCTTTTATTTATTTTTTGAGATTTTTTGTAGAAAAATAAAGTATGTGCAATATACAAATAAAAGTGTAGATATTAATGTGTGTGAGCTAAAGTAAGAACTAAATTATGAATCTAATGTATATTATGCAAAAACAAGGAATTTAAAGGGAGAGGGAAATAATTGGACCTTCTTTGAAGCTTGATCTTTGATCTTAGATGAACTCCCTTGAGTGTTGATGAACCTTGATGAAAGAGAAGGATATTTTGCCAAATTGGTTGTGAAAAGGATGGGAATGTAAGCTTGGATGGAATTTCACATGAGGAACTTCACTGATTTCGAGGGAATATTGCTGAGATCACTGGAGCTGGTGGATCTCTTATCTGTCCTTGGGAGTGAGGTCATGGACTCTATTTATAGGGCCAGGGGGATGCCGACCGGCCGACCGACCCCGGGGGTGACTATCGTCATGTAATCCTAGACATCGTGCTGATAGGTAGGGATCTGGACCTATCAATTGGTAGTTTCGTGCAGAATTTTCTAGAAAAACGATCGTCAAATGAAAATTATTAATCCGAATCGCGCACGGGGAATACCATTAGAAGGTATTTCACAAACCTTCAAGATTCCTTTAGACTGCTCTCGGGTTTGGGAGTTGACTTTGGGTCAAATGTGGCTCATAAGTGCACGTCGATCTTTTGAACGGGAGATCATTGTATGAAAATGGATCGTTTGTCTGCACGATAAGTCAGAATTGGACACGGGGTAGACCGTTTGAAAGGTTGGGAGATGTAATTTGACATTCCAAAGAGTTTCTCTAGGTTTGGAAGATTGACCTTAGTTAGTCGGGGCTCAAAATCACCCGAGGACATATCGAAGTAAACGGATCGTTCGTCCGTACTGTAGGTCAAAATCATGCATGGGGTGGATCATTGGAAAGGGTATCCTGTGTCCTTCAGAGATTCATTCAGTCTTATTCAAGCTAAAGAGTTGACTTGGGTGAAACGGGGCCCAAGAGCGTTCGGTGGCTTTCGGATCGATTTTTAAGGGAAAACTGCTCAATCGTCCGAATGGTTATACTATTTTCTGCAAGGGGTGGACTGTTGGGAAGGGGTTTTAGTGCCCTTCGAAGATTCAAAGAGCTTTTTGCTTTGACGACGAAGTTGTTTGAGATCAATTCGGGGTTCGGTAGTGCCCGGTGGCCTTTAGATCGGTACTCAAAGTGCGACCTAGGGTTTGCAGTGAGATGGGGAGGTGATAGGGACCTAAGGGGAGACTTAGGGGGTCCTAGAATGTGGTGTCTACAAATTCTCTCGATGTGTGAGATTGGAACAAGTGATAGCCATCGAATAGTCACCACATAATAGAGGTCAATTCTGTGGACCTAAGGGATGAGGATGACCGATGCAGAGGGTCGAGGTCGATGCTGAGGACCTACGGTGATGTTAGGGCGACCTATTTTAAGGACATAAAGGAAGTGAGGAGTAAGGAAATGACCAATTCTATGGAGTGGGGTTAGTTCTGAGGATCTAAATTATAGTGACCAATTCTGCGGGTCGAAGAAAATTCTGCGAGCATAAAATAGGGGTGACCAATTATGCGAGTCAAGGCCAATTCTGAGGGCTTATGTAGAAGCGACCAATTATAAGGGTCAAATCCAATTCTGAGGGCTTAAGATACAGGTGACCAATTTTGCGGGTCAAAGCCAATTCTGAGGGTTTATGTAGAAACGACCAATTCTGAGTGTTAAAGCCAATTCTGCGAGCTTATTTGGGGTGACCAATTCTGCGGGTCAAAGATAATTTTGCGAGCTTAAGTTAGGGGTGACCAATTCTACGAATCAAAGCCAATTCTGCGGGCTTAAGTTAGAAGCGACCAATTCTGAGGGTCAAAGCCAATTCTGCAGGCTTATCTGGGGTGACCAATTCTGCGGGTCAAAGCCAATTCCGTGAGCTTATGTAGAAGTGACCAATTATGAGGGTCAAATCCAATTCTATGAGCTTATGTAGAAGCAACCAATTCTGTAGGTCGAAGCCAATTTTGCGGGCTTAAAATAGGGGTGACTAATTCTACGGGTCAAAGCCAATTTTGTGGGTTTATGTAGAAGTGACCAATTCTGAGGGTCGAAGCCAATTCTATGGGCTTATTTGGGGTGACCAATTCTACAGCTCAAAGCCAATTATGCGGACTTAAGTTAAGGGTGATAAATTCTGCGGGTCAAAGCCAATTCTGCGGGTTTAAGTTAGAAGCGACCAATTCTGTGGGTCAAAGCCAATTCTGCAGGCTTATTTGGGGTGACCAATTCTGTGAGTCAAACCCAATTCTTTAGGCTTAAGTTAGGGGTGATCAATTCTGAGGGTAAAAGCCAATTCTGAGGGCTTATGTAGAAGTGACCAATTCTGAGGGTCGAAGTTAATTCTGTGGGCTTATGTAGATTAAAGCCAATTCTACGGGTTTATTTGGGGTAACCAATTCTGCTGGTCAAATCCAATTATGTCATCTTATGTAGAAGAGACCAATTCTAAGGGTCAAATCCAATTTTGTAGGCTTGTGTAGAAGCGACCAATTCTGAGGGTCAAAGCCAATTCTGCTGGCTTATATAGAGGTGACCAATTCTGTGGGTCAAAGCTAATTCTAAGGGCTTAAGATAGGTGTGACTAATTACGCGGGTCAAAGCCAATTCTACGAGCTTATGTAGAAGCGACCAATTCTGAGGATCAAAGCCAATTTTGAGGGCTTATGTATAAGTGACCAATTCTGAGGGCTGAAGCCAATTCTGAGGGCTTATGTAGAAGCGACCAATTCTGAGGGTGAAGGCCAATTCAATGGGCTTATGTAGAGGTGATGAATTCTATAGGTCAAAGCCAATTATGAGGGCTTGAGATAGGGATGACCGATTTTTCTCGTCAAAGATAATTCTATGGGCTTCTGTAGAAGCGACCAATTCTGAGGGTCGAAGTCAATTCTACGGGCTTACTTGGGGTGACCAATTCTGTGGGTCAAAGCCAGTTTTGAGGGCTTAAGTTTCCTCTGGGAAATTTAGGGACTCCACTGGGGATGTGTGATCCTTCTCTAGGGATTTGGGGAAGCATTTAATTTTAGGTTTCGTTGGGAAAGAGGGAATGATCCGAGGATTTTTAGCTAGGGAATTTTTGGAATTTTGGAGAGTCCTCTGGAGGCATTAATGGGGAGAATTATTTTCTGGAATTCCATTGGGGATGTAAAAAAAAACTTTTTTTCTTGGTAAAAAAGGTTCTAAAATTAATTCGATGATTTTAGGAATTTTCAAGAGATTGTTTGGGATTTTCTTGTACATTTTTGGAATTTTGTATGAAATTTTAAAGGGGGTGCCGACCAGCATAGATGGAGAGGTGCCAAACGGCAGTGGAATATTCTTTTGGGGTGCCTCGAGCAGGTGGAGGGTCAGTGACAATCAGTGGGTGGCAGGGAGATATCGATCAGCATCCCTTTAGCCTCCTATAAAAAGGGGTCGGGTTCTCCTCAGTTTTCACAGTTTTCTGACTTCCCTTATTCTGCAATTAACTTCTGCAAATTATTATAACGTCCGAAATGGCCAATTTCTCAAGCACCGCTACTCACATATCATGGCTTAATGACGACGATTGGTCAGGGTTGGAGTGGAGCGCTAGGGTGCCCCTTGCACTGGGTAGCGAGAACTCATTCGATTCATTCGAGCCAGTGGTGGATGATTGGATTCTTCTATGTGAGCCCTTGCATCATCATTCTTTTAGGGTAGTGAACCTTGGCAGCTATCTAAGTATTGAATGACCTTTGGTATTCTTTTTCTTTTTTCTTGATGAGATTGCTTTATTTCTTGAATTTGGCAACGGTTTTCTTTGTTTCTTTGATAGTCTGACGTCTCCATATCGACTATACGTGCCCGAGGGATGACGGGGCTTAGGGATTTTTGAGATAACCTTCCACCTATAATGTGTTGGATGGTTTTATCAGTCAGCTTCGGGAGGCTAGCTCCTATTTTGGATGAGATGCCCCATTCTACGACTGTTCTTTGTGCTCTGGGAGAGGTGGTGGGACAATACCCACACCTTCCATCTTGGCTTCGAGGAGATGACGGTGACTCCTATTAATGTGCAATAGCTGTTGGGGCTGGACTATGATGGTTTGCATATTGAGGGGGATAGGACACTGAGGGTAATGCCGGAGGTGGTGATAACAACATTAGGTGATGCGGAGAGGGTGGTTTCTGGGGACTCTCTTCGTTTGTCCCTTCTGAGAGAGTTGTTGCTGAGAAGGAGGATTGATGAGAGCAACGAGCAGCAGGTGCATCAGATGGCTCATTTGTTCATTCTGTTGGTATTGGGAGGTTTTCTGGTGGCGACAAGTGGCAACGTCATGCACTTGTGGTTTTTGCCCTTTTTGAGGGTGTTCTCGGACATTCGCCTTTATGATTGTGGGAGCCTGACTTTGGAGACCCTTTGTTATTCTTTTGATGCATTCAACCGATGCTGTAATATTTTACTGGAGCCACGTATTTTATGGAGGTATTCTTTATTTTTGGCATTTTCCTTTATGAATTCACATTTTCCTTCATGCATTCACAGTTTCCTTCATGCATTCGCATTTTCCTTCATGCGCTTTATTCTTGATTTCTTAACTGTTGGTCTTTTCCCTTTGTAGACGTGGTTTTAGGAGGTGATTGTGTTAAACACTAAATTGATATCTTTAAAGGAAGACTCTATTGGGGACTTCTGCCGAATGTACCGTTGGCGGAGGTCCAACCGAAAGTCAAATAAGTCTTTCTCTAGAGGCGGTGCATCAGGTCTTGAATGGACTGACGAGTGAGTGAGTAAGCCTTCTTTTATCTTGAGACTGTCCTTTTCTTTTATGGTTTTTTTATTGATATTGATCTTTTTCTCTAGCACGGGATTTACAAGTGACCTTTTATCTTGGGGGACGACCATTCGGCACACTGGGGGACATGCGCAGATGCGGCGTCTGCTTGTGCATGAGTTTGGTTATTCTTGGTTCCTCGAGGAGAGGGTAGTCTGAAAGATCATGGAGGACGAGGTTGCGGTGCCACCGATAAAACCCTCTATGTTCATGAGGCGAGTGTGGGAGATATTAGAGGATGCTTGAGTGGCAGCGATGATGGGTGAGCCTTACTCGCTGTATATCAACACGACTATGATTAGGCCTATCAATGGGTTAGGTTGGGACCCGAACCTGATCCGTTAAACCCGAGTTGGAGCACTTTTATGAAACTTGATTACCTGATTACCCGCTAATTAAATGGATGGATATGGATATAGGTAGACCTGATCCGTTAAGGACCCGATCCGAAGTCTCTCTTTCTCTCTCTCTCTCTCTTTATATATGTATATTGGTTTATATGTATTTTTGTTTTTATGTGTGTGAGTGTGTGTGTGTGTATATATTGGTTTATATTGATTTTTTTATATGTATTTTTGTTTTTATGTGTGTGTGTATATATATATATATGTATATGTATATATTAGCATGGATATATAAATCTATATACATATTTTATGTTTAAACTCGATTTTTTTAACCATTTTTTATTTAATCTATTTGGGTATTCGGGTCGGGTATCAGGTCGGGTTCTCGGGTCCTTAACGGGTCCGGGTGTGGACATATTTTTTTAGACCCAATGGTTAATCGGGTAACACCCTATCCGTTAAAAAAAATACCCGGATCGAATATGGATCTAGGTAGACCCGACCTGAACCTAATCCATTTACAGTCCTAACAATGATGTATGACTATATGGATTTCGATGTGATTCCACCCAGTATATACGATATGATGCCTCTCATCACACGGGCTCGAGTCGGTAGGTGGGGTCCTCCCACAGTGCGGGCGGTACGACGACGACTTCGGAGGATCCCTTCGTATGACTGTTTTTGCCTGGTTACAACATTTGGAGAGCTGTGTAGGGTCATGCATTTATAGCATCGTCCCAATACGATGGACCTGAGGAGTTGGGCCTGACATAGGAAGTCCTTCGACTTGAGGTACACTTTTTACTTCTTTATCTTTTGATTTCCTGATTCCTTTCTTCTTTTTTCAGACTTAACTGATTTGAGTTTTTTGTTTTCTTTTGCAGCACATCTGGGTTCCACCACTTGACTGAGGGATATTAGGGATTGGATATCTTCAGCGACTGCCCACATTAAGGATGTGATCTCGATTCTTTCGTGCTTGGTGCTGTTTGCCTCGTTCGGGGAGGGTCGAGCTCCGAAAGTGGTGGCACATCGTCTCGCCGTAGGGGAAGAGGGCACACCGTAGGGATGGAGGCACTTAGAGAGAGAGAAAGAGTAGAGAGTTTATAGGTGAAGAGAGAGAGAGATAGAGAGAGATAGAAAGAAAATTGGATTCGGGCTGAGTCTCATTGTTTTTTCGTTTTTCCTGCAAGACATCAATGTAACACAGAAAAGTATGTGAAAAAAATGAAGTTTTTATTAATTTCTGCTTTAGTGATTAATACATATGCTCTTGTTACTTTGCTGCTGAGATCGTAAAATAATTTGAAAATTGATTTGGGAAGTATTTTCATTTAAAATGGGATAAGTAAAAACATAAAGAAATTCGGAATTCCTTTAAGATAAAAATTATGTTTATTGCTTTTTTTGATTTTGAGAAAAAAGGAAAAAGGGGATTTTCCCAAAATAAGTGGTTGCCTATCCGCATGTCCCCTATGCTGCCTATCGGTATATTAGTCCAGTCCAATCATTCCAAGGCTTTGATTGCACTTTCTTCAATTGCTTGGTACTTGGTGGGGCAAGTTTTACACTGATTTCTGTAGGGTTTCTTGTCTTTGCTTGATAGTTTTCAAATATAAATAGTGGTGTCAATGGGGCTTTTCTCCTCACACTTTCATTCCCTTTCTTTCTCACATTCTTACTTGCTTATATCTCTTTATCTTGTAAGATGTCTCTCCCTGGTATCATTGATTTTACCAACTACCTCGAATCCTTGGAGGCGATATGTTCTTAAAATATTGATTACGACGCTTTCCACATGCAGCAAGTCTCTTTGTGGTGCAACTGGACCATTGAGTGGAACATGCAGATGGCGGCAATAGAGTTCTAGTATCCGGAGGATCATGTCTTTTGCTTCGGGTTGGATGAAATTTGTCTTACCTATGAGAAATTTTCTGACATGTTGGGGATAAATCCTAGTGTTGATGTGGCTTTTCTTCAGTTTTCCTATTCTCCTAGGGAGTTGCTGGATGGACTTCTTTATATCTCGCCTTCTACGGCCAGGTCGTTAGTCATGAAAGAAATAATTTCCCTTTCGGCAGTGCTGCAATCCGTACATTCGCAGGATGTGGGAGATGCCGACTATGCTGGGGCCATTATTCTGGGCCTGGTTTTGAAAGTGTTTTTGGTGACTGGGGAACAGCTAGTGGACCTCTAACTTGTGGCTATTATTTCTTGGATGTCATACCGTCGTAATCCTGCGGTAGTGATATTGGAGGATACTTTGAATGGTCTGGATGCCTAGTGGGAAGGTCGTTCATGTGGCTATCAGAGAGGTTTCATATGGCGTTACCTCCTGAGTATCCTTTGTCGGCGGGGCCAAACGTCTTCTCGTACTATTTTATTAGCGTAGGCCTGGACATTGAGAGTTAGAAGAGCTGGTTTGTAGAGAATGGGTTTCGAGGCTTGTGATGGTCAGTGCCTTAGTGGGGGAGCTGCTGCTCATTCTGGAAATCGGGGAGTACCAATATGTCCGGTTGGTTGGCCTCAAGTAAACATCTTTTTATTTTCCTTGGCGGATGCTGCACCAATTTGGTTGGGTGCCACTATGGACATTAAACTTTTTTCCCGTGGAGGACCTGATGGAGCGTATGTGCATGCTTCTTGGATCTTTATGGGAGAATCGTCGTCCATCGACCTGTCCTTCTCAGTCTGCTAGGTGAGTCTGGTATATCTCCGAGGATTACATGAAGTGGTTGTGGAAGAAGGTAGTGGCCAAGATGCTGGTTGTGGAGACAGGGGAAGGGTGGTTTACCATATCTGACACCATGGAGGGAGGTTTTGTGGTTTTCTCAAGCTAATTTGGGCTTATCGCTCCATAGAACGTCTACGATACTCCATTCAGGCAGGGGAGGTTTGGGGACCCTAGGATGCAAGTGATGATGGGGCAGCCTCCTCTGAAAGCTGTGGGTAGGACTTTGTGAAGCTTCTGTAATGGGTGTGGTTGTGTTTTGAAAATAATTTGAGGGCTATTTTGGTAGTAGTGGGGCTTGCTTTTATTTTGGTTTTAGGAAGGTAGAAGTAACCTTAATAAGGGAAGTTGTTTGACTCCCTGTGCCGATGTAATTTGTACTGAATTTTCAAATAATGAAATAAATAAGTTTTTGATTATCTAGTTGTGCCTCTTAATTAATTTTTCATTTTGAATTATCTACACCACTAAGGCATACATAATCCTTTTGTTAAAATATTATATGTAAAAATGAACCGTCGTTCTCAGGGATAAGAAAATAATAGTATTTTGTGGAAAAAAAGGGGGCCGTGCTCATGTAAATGTATGAGCTATCTACGTACCTCTGAGGATTTTAAAAGTTTTTTGAAATTCATTTTTTTGAAAGCAAAAAGGTTTTTAGAGGATCAGGCCCCATGTAGTTTTGAATAGGAGGAAATGAACAATTTTTTATTATTATTTTTTTTAGAATGGAAGGGAGATGAAAAGAGTCATAGCACATCGAGATTTTAGATTAAGGGTAGAATTTATTGAGACGGTCCAGGTTGACTGGACGCAGTATTTTTTCTCCATCCAGGTCGGTGAGCACATCAGCTTCGCTAGACAAGATCTTCTTCACGATGTATGGGTCGCTCCAATTGGGCTTGAATTTCCCTCTGGGGTCCCATATGAGCTCTACTATTTCTTTGAGGGAGAAGTCCCTTTCTCGGAAACCACGATCCTTGACTCTCTTATTGAATGATCGCGCTATACGGCGATGGTACCCTTATATGTTATATAGAGCTTTTAGTCTTCTTTCGTCCAAAAGGGACAGCTCGTTAAGATGGCTTCGGTGCCAATTTTTCTCACTGACTTTGCTTTCAAGTATGACGCATAGTGAAGGGATTTTTAGCTCCATTGGTAAGACTGCTTCCATGCCGTAGACTAGATAATAAGAGGTAGCCCTAGTAGAGGTTCGAACTGAAGTGCGGTATCTTTATATAAAGGATACGATCAGCCCAATCTCGATAACTCTTGGTCATCTTGCTGATAATGGCTTTGAGGTTCTTATTGGATGCTTTGACTGCTTTATTTTTTTGAGGTCGGTATGGAGAAGATTTGTGTCTCTGAATTCCATACTCGTCGACCACCTCTATAACTTCTACCTCAAAATGTAGCCCAATGTCTGATACTAGCTCGTACGGGACCCCATATCGTCATATGATGTTCTACTTAATGAACTTAGCCACTTTATTGGCATTCAGCATTGCTTATGACTTGGATTCGACCCATTTGGTGAAGTAGTCAATGGTGACTAGTATGAACTCATTCTTGTTGGATGCTTTCGGTGTAACTTTCCCTATGATGTTAATGCCCCATGTGGAGAACGACTCGGGATAAGTCATATAGTACAATTCCCACGGAGGCAAGTGTTGTAGATTGGAAAACTATTAGCATTTGAGGTATCTTTAAATGTAGGTCGTGTAATCTTAAACCATGATAGTCCAGTAGTAACCCTATCGGATGATCTTTTTGGCGACCATATGGCAATTTATGTGGGGTCCTCATTCCCTTATGTGGATTTTTTGCATTATTTCTTCAATCTCATCCCCTTTGATGCAGTGCAAATGGGTTCCATCGAAGTTTCTCTTAAACAGTGCTTTTTTCACAGATAATGTACTGATAGCCAGTCTGTAGAGAGTTGCTCGGTCTTTATTATTCGGTCCTTAGGGATACCTACCATGTTTTAGGAGGCACCAAATATCATAGTTATATCAGTCGGCTATCTCGGGATCTTCCTCCATGATAAGCTCAATGTGGTATCAATGGATTAATTTATCTTATTTTTGGACAACGAAATGGGCCATGGTTATTCTTTCGAGTATTTTAATCATGGAGGCTAAGGTAGCAAGGGCGTCGTCTAGGTTATTCTTTATACGGGGCAGGTAGTGGAAGGTGATTTCTTGGAATTGGAAAGTTAGCTCTTTTAGGTGGGCATGGAAGGGTAGGAGTTTCTCGTCCTTGACTTTTCACTTTCTAAGTACTTGACCGATGATGAGGACTGAATCCTAGTAGACATAGAGGTATCAAATTCCTTTCTTGAGGGAAACTTTAAGGCTCACCGTGCATACCTCGTATTCAGTCATGTTGTTGGTGCAAGGAAAATCCAGCTTGATGGCAATGTGAGTGTGAGAGTCATCAGGGGCAATTAGGAGTATCCCAATGCTATGCCCTTTTGTATTGGCAGCACCGTCAAAGAATATTTTCCATTAAAGGTCTTCTTGGGAGGCAGAAAGGATATTCTCATCAGGAAACTCAGAAATCCAAACATTAACCTCTTCCACAGGGTAGTCAGCAAGGTAGTCAGAGATGGCTCTTCATTTCATGGCTTTTTGTGTGACATAGGTAATATCGAATTTAGCTAGGAGCATAAACCAACGGGTCATTCGGTTGGATAGGGCAGGCTTCTCGAGTAGGTACTTGATGGGATCCATTTAGGATTGAAGCTTGATGGGGAAGGCGAACATGAAGTGCCGTAATTTTTGGGTAACCCAGACAAGAGCGACACATGCTTTTTCCAAAGCGGTGTAGTTAACTTCGTAACCGACCAACTTTCGACTGAAGTAGTAGATGGCTCTCTCTTTGTGATTTTTTTTAGGTATTGGGCTAGCAAATCTCAAGCTTCAGTATCAATTATGGTCAGCTATAGGAGTAAGGGAAGATCAGGCTGTGGTGGTATGAGCACTAGAGGTTAGATTAGGTATTGCTTGATTCAGTTGAAAGCTTCTTGGCAAGATTCGTTCCAGACTTTGGTTGAATCTTTTCGGATGAGTTTGAAGATGGGTTAACATATGAAAGTAAATTGGATGACGAACCAGCTAATGTACTATAATTTCCTAAGGAATCCCCGGACTTCCTTCTCCATTCGAGATGGTGGCATCTCAAGTATGGCTTTTAGCTTAGCAAGATAAGCTTCTATCCCCTTCTCACTGACCAGGGCCAGTCCTAAGATTGGGAGTGCCCTGTGCGAAAATCAATTTAGGCCCCTTCTAAAAAAATATTGTACAAAGATATTAAATACCTAAAATGGGCCCTTGAAAAATTAAACTTATTTTTAGGGGCCCATTTTAGTTGGATGAGCTTTTTGGGTAGTTGAATCATTCTTTGTACAAATTTTTTTTAGGTAGTAAAACAAATGGACCCATAAAAAATTAAACTTATTTTAAAAATTAACATTTTTAATATACATAAAACATTTTTGGGCCCCAAAAATATATATATATATATATAGGTACATACTCTAAAATGGGCCCTGTGCCATTGCCCATTTCAAACATGGCCCGGTCGGCCATGTCACTAACCATGAATCGCAAGAGTTTTCCTTTAGTAACACCGAATACACATTTCTATGGGTTGATCTGCATCTGGTATTGTCATACTCCTTCGAAGATCTTTCAAAGAGAGGGAGCATGGCTTTCCCTAGTCTTGGACTTAATAATCATGCCATCTACATAGAACTCGTCTTTCTTATGTATCAGATCATGCAGAATGGTTGTGGCAGCCCTCTGGTAGGTAGCCCCTGCATTTTTTAGACAAAATGGCATGACAGTGTAGCAAAAGGTTCCCCAAAGGTGATGAATGTATTTTTCTCTTGGTGATCGGGGTGCATCTTGATCTGATTGTATTCAGCAAACCCATCAACGAATGACTTGAGAGAGTAACTTGCCATATTTTTCACAATCATGTCGATGTTGGGTAGTGGGTAATCATCCTCGACACACATGCGAACCTTCCCTCCTGATTTCGTCACGGGTATGATATTGGCTAGCCATGTGGGATATTCGATCACACGAATGAAGCCCACGCTCAGTTGCTTGACTACTTCTTCTTTAACTTTGAGTGACCATTCGGTGTGGAGATTTCACACTTTTTGTTTGACCAATTTGCATTCCGAGAGATTAGAATCTCATGTTGTTCTATCGTAGGGTTAATGTCGGATATATCATCGTAGGACCATGCGAAGACATCCACGAATTCTTATAGTAGTTCTTTGAGTTGCACGCTATCAAGCTCATTAAGTATGGACCCTATCCTAATCTCGCACATTTGGCTACTAGAACTGATATTAATAACAACAATTGCATGTTCATTAACTTGACCGCGATTATATTGTTTGTTATTAACCTTATTTAGACCAGTTAAGAATTATTCATTCGCAAAATCATCATCATCAAGAGTTTGATTAGAATCAAGACAATTAATGTAAGGCACAACAAGATACTCAAAATCTTCATTTATTTCATTGATAGGAAAAACAACACTGAGAACCTCATTAAAGGAGGTCTCGATTACATCAGAGTGAGTGGAAACAACTAAACGAGAAAGGAGGTAACCATCGGGGTTATGTTGAATATTAGTAGGTGGCACAGGTGAAGTGCAATATGCCAGTTGAGAAGAGGTGCATCAGCATCTTTGATGAGGTATGATGGATTCGACGATATAGCCCCTGAGTGGATCATGCAGGGTATTAGCCCTAGTGTCTATAAATTTAATAAATCATTGGAGTCATTGCCCTCAGAATCCTCGGAATCAGATATGGCCACTTCAGTGAGTAGTTGTACACGGTGTTGGAAACTCTCGGACCACGAGTAGCTGTCTAGAAAGTGGATCTCCATTCCTGGTTTCATTATTTTGTTTATATGGTCATAATAAGGTTTAGGTAAACCGTAGAAGGGGAAATCCTCACCTTTTTTGATGAATTTTCCATTTAGGGAATCCCCCGAGACAGTTTTGGCACATTCTAACCTCCTCTTTAGTCGAGGCTAACGAATCAATCTGAGTTCTTATTCTGATGGCTGATAGCCCAAGCCATAGGGAGGAAAGGCTTCCTTCAACACTATGGGTTCAATTCTCCCTTGCTGTCTTCGCCTCAGCCCCAGTCTGGGCATGAAGTGCATGTTCTTGAACATCTAGATTACATTGATGTTTCCATGGGGGTTATATTTCGGAAAAACTCTGTCTTTGAAATCATCCCCTGCTAGGAGTAGGAGTGGTTCAACTTAAAATCCTAACAGAAGCATATCATTCACCTTGTGTTATATACCAAGTACTGGATTACTGGATTATCGATTTTATCGTCTTTGCCCAAGATGGTGATGACCTGCCCACTGGCGAACAACTCCAATTTCTAATGAAGGGAATAAGACACCCTTTTGATGCTATGGAGCCATGTTCGTCCAAGCAGTCGATTGAAATAATCTGGGATGTCAATGACTCGGAATTCAATTACAAGATTTATAGGGCCAACCGCTATTACAAGCTTGATAGATCCTATTACTTCTCGACAGGTGTTGTTGTAGGCACGTACGACAGCAGAGGTGGGAGCGAGGTCGCTCACTTTTAATCCCAAATAATTGAGGGTCCTCAACGGGAAAATATTAAGAGTTGATCCATTATCGACAAAAGAGAGTGGGCCAGTTTTCCCCATAACTTCGACAGAGATATTAAGGGTATAATTATGGTTAGGACCAGTCTTGAGAATTTCTTCTTCAGAAAAGGAGAGCATTCGAGTAGAGGTTAAGGACCCGACTAGGTTCACCGCTTCTTCTAGCGTGGTTGAGGGAGGAACTGTGGGTCCTGTGAGTATCTTGATTAGGGAATTTCGGTGCAGTTAGGAAGACATAAAAAAACCCCATAAATTGATGTTGGCTTGGGTTTTCCTTAACTAATCGAGGATCTTGCTTTCCTCGAGGGTCATTTCTGGAATAGGGAGATTCTTGGAACCTTTTCCTTTATCGCTCGCTGATGGTTATAGGCTTGGGATTTGGTAGTGTCTTCCTGACCTCATCATGTGGTTTACCCAAGAAAGAAAAAGTAGAAATCCTATTTCTTCATTGATATCGGGTTCTTCAGCCACCTTGTTGATTTCTCCTAGTAACTCCTTGAATGATATCATCCCGCATATGTTGGCTATCAAACTAGTCTTTTCTGAATCCTTCTCTTCATCTGATTCTTCAAAATTATCCCCCCATCCGGTGGCAACGATATTGTCTTTCCATGCAAATTTAATGCACTCCACAACTTTCATGGCCTCTTCGTATAATTACTCCCATTCATAGGGAAATACTAAACTGAATGGACCAAGCACCCTTATAATTTCAAAGCATCGAGTAGTTCAGATACACTACAAATATCACCAGTCTTTCGAAAAAAATTGGTCTTGATCTAGACCATGTCATCAAGACTGACTTCGTCGGTTGGCACTACCTAGTTGTTTGAACCTCGGGCCCATCTTTGAGCTTCTAAGAATAACTCACTAAATATTTGACAGTCGATGGTCATCTGGGAGGGCAATTTCAGCCTGAACTTTAGGAGTTGGTTTAACACTTCTGACAGTTCCATATCTTTACCTCCAGAACGGGTGCGAATAACGATGCATGCTCGGGTGATAGGAGAAATTGGTAGGGTGTGAGAGGAAATATGGGAATAGTTAGAGAATCTTAGGAGAGCATATGGGTATGATTAGTTATTTACTCGGTATAATTTGGTTGGATGGTCAAATTTTGAGTATTCTAGTAGGAAAATGGTATTTGCATGATTCGGGAGCGGATTATTGGTAGTGTTTGGTATGGGATTAGCTGGTGGGGTGATGACACCCCGATCAATTAGGCCTTGGATTACATTTCAGAGATGGAAACATTGGTTGGTGGTATGGACAACATTTTGATGAAAGTCACAATGTGCATCAGGTTTAAATTTTTTTGAAAGTGGGTTTGGTAATAGACGAGGTCCAATGGTTTGATCAGATTTTGGCTCAAAAGGGACTGGTAGGCTTTGGAGAGAGGAGCGTGAAGCTCGGTGTATTCCTTTTGGACCAGGTTTGGGTGACTTTCTGGTGCCCATGTAGCGACAGGCTGAGAGATGTTATTGCTGGTAGAAACCGTCGTACTAGCAGGTTTTTCAAACTTCCTAGGAGAAAACTGTCCAGAGTTTTTCCTCGCTTTAACTTTTGTCTTGGCAAGACTTTCTTCAATATCCATTCCTACTTCTCGGAGGGCTCGAAAGTGAGGGTAATACTATCCTCTCATTATTTCTCAAACATGGGGAAAGAAGTTATTCTTTACGATACTGACCTGTTCTTCTTCGGAAGGCCGATTGGTCATTGTAGCTGATTTTTCTCTCCACCTTGCTATGAAGATGCTAACTGATTCCCCAGGGTTCTTTTTAACTAGCTCTAATTCACGACGGGTAACTTCTAGCTCTTCGTTGTACTTATACTGTGATATGAACTCGCAAACAACATCTTCCTAATTACGGATCCTGGATTCCTCAAGGGATAAGCACCAATGGAGAATGCTATCTTTCAAAGTCTGTTGGAATATTTGGGCCATTATTTCTTCAGAATCCCCTAGGAGAGTCATGGCTCGGTGATAGTTAAGAATATGAATGATAGAGGGTCCACTGCTTTCGAATTTCTCGATATTAGGCATCTTGAATTTTTTTGATAACCTGTCTTTGGGATAGGGAGACATGTGGGTGTAGTCCATGTAATTCCCATAGAGTCTGACTTGATCGAACTTCTTGGTCAACATCTTAAGGTCTTTCTTGACCTTGTTCAATTCTTCCTCTTTTGGGTTGACAGTCACGGGTAAGTTACCCCCCGGATGAGCAAGGTTTGGCATAGGCAGATGGGCTGGCGAAGACCCATTAGCAGGAGGAGCACGGGGAGCATGCTGGTATTCCACAGGAACTTAAATGGGCTCGAGTGCAGGCGAACCCATTATTTGAGGGAAGAGGACCTCAAGCTCTTTAGGGATAGGGACCCAGTTTTTTTGCATCTCATGAACCTCGGTTTGAAGGTTGTTAATGCTGGCGGTGAGTTGAGCTAGAATCGTGAACAAATCTGGCTATACATTCGGCACTTGATCCGTATTCTCCATGGAAGGCGGGTGAATCTCGAACTCGAAAGAAGTAAGTGGACTGACATAACTTCAGGGGGATTCGACTGAAGACCTAAGACAATAAGGAGCTATTACAAGGATATGTGATCGACCTGATAAGGAGAAAAATTAGGATTTATTTTCGAAAAAGAAAAGAAGGGGAATTTGTTATTTTGAGAAAAGGAGGAAATTTTTTATTTTTTCTTTATTTGTATTTTTGGAAAACACGGGGACAACTTTTTTTTAGGGAAAAAGAAGATGTTTTTGGTATTTTTAATAAAAGAGGAAAAAGGGAGAAACAAGTCGCTACTCGGAGGAAAAAGTGAGAGACATGTCGGTACTCGGAGATAAGTTTATTGGGGTCAATTCGGGGCCCAGGACTGCCTAGTGGCCTCTAGATCAATACTCGGAGTGGGACTTAGGATTTGCAGTGAGATGGGGAGGTGCTAGGGACCTAAGGGGAGACTTAAGGGGTCCTAGAATGTGGTGTCTACACAATCATTTAATGAAATTTATACATTTTCAATTTTATGCTTTTTGTTACAAGGAATCACTTGCATTACGTTTACCCCTTTGTGCTCTTTACGCAATCGTTTAAAAAAATGTACAATGAATTC
The DNA here is from genome assembly GCA_949130495.1 of Sambucus nigra. Lineage (NCBI taxonomy): Eukaryota > Viridiplantae > Streptophyta > Magnoliopsida > Dipsacales > Adoxaceae > Sambucus > Sambucus nigra. The sequence continues at coordinate 557,135,295 of OX422213.1, read as the reverse complement.
TAAATGGTACAACCGAGTCGAATAATTGAAGTAAATGAGGTTTGAATAGTTTTTTCGAAGTGAATAATTACATGTTAAAATGTCAATACTAATTGAACATGTTAAATAAAAATGAATGGGTGTGTACTGTGGAAGAACACCCCGATAATTATGATTTGAAAATTTTTGGCCTTGTAAATACCAGGTGGCGTTAAGGCCTAAACATGATGTTTGTGATTTATTATGATATGAAAATTCCTAGACATGCGAATACCAGGTGGCGTCAGGGCGTAAAACGTGATGTTTATGGTCTATTATGATATGTTAATTCTCGGCCATGCGAATACCAGGTGGCGTCAGGGCATGAAATGTAATTATTTAAATTTGACGTACGACATATTTATGAGATGGCCGAGAAGAAGGGGCGCATGTCGATTACATGGTAATTAATTAATAAGTATAATCTATTAATGAAATTAAATAACATTAATACATATAATTACTTAAACTTAACGCACCACATGTTTTTGAGATGGCCGAGAGGAAGGGGAGCATGTCAGTTGAGTATCAATGAATTATCGAGAATGTCGCTTACTTATTGATTAGTTAATGAGAATGAATAATTAATGTTATGAATTGATATAATTTTAACATACCGTGAGACTACATTTATGGGTTGGTTTGTTCATTAAATTATTAGACCGTGATTTTATCATCTATGCATATAATTTGTTGAGTTACGTAGCTAAGTTACTCGCTAGGGTTTTAACCCCCTTTTATGGAGACTATGTGCTAGGGCTGTACATCACACTTAGTTAGACTTTCGATGCAGTCGGCGCGTTATATATATCTCTCAGGGTATCAACACTAGAGACATTGTAGTTCTTTACCTCTTCATGTTATCATTTATCTTTCAAGTCTAGCTTATATTGAGATATATAGTTGTATGTTGAGACATATATGGTTTATAATATACATAGACTATTTGGGGGTTGTATTCATGTATGCTATTGAGACAACATTGTTGATAGATTTGGTTAGTGGACATTATGAGTTATATTTGAGGATTTTCTCATCACTTTAAAATTATTGTCTATTGTTTTATTTTATCTCTTCATGCTGAGAATGCTATCATTTTATTTTTATTATCCCGTATGATTTTATATTTAGAATAAAGCAACCTAAGTGTTAAATTACACGGGGCATTATAGTTGGTGTCAGAGCTTGGTCTTAGGCCTCGAGGGTTATAGGCTCTCATACACTTCTGTGCAGCATTCTTTAATACATGCCTTTCCTTGTACTCCCATTTATGTTTAATTACGAATAATATGTCCATCTAAAATTTTAGATGCTACTTAGGAGGAGATTCGCGTTTTGAAAAAATAATTAGGAAGGGTAATTTTATTGTCGTGTACCATAGGCGCTCGTTATACTCGGTATTTCAATCCCAATATCCCAAGGTAGCATTACCTCGGGGAATGCCAGTTTTACATAGTTAACCAACTAGGTGATTCAAGCACGCTTAAATCACACCTAGGCATGAGATACCAGCTGTAGTTACTCTGCCTGTAGTCAGGTCATTGCACGGGGTACAAATGTTAAGAGAGGGCGCTTTGAACCTCAACAGGTGATGTGGCAACAATAAATATAATAAGGGATGCATATAACCTCATTCGAGATAGTATATTTTAGATATGGGGAAAGTGGAAAGAAATTTTGGGTTTGCACCAAATGTTAAAATTCAAGGGCAACAGTATTAGGGCCATCTTGAGGAAGGAGCATGTCCATTATAGGTAGCTTCAAGGATAGTTCCAACATGTCCTCAAGCCACAATAATATCCATGTTCAACAATAAAACCATATCTGGTAACAAGGCTACCAGCATCACCGATACGAGGGAATTTATTATATAGACTAGCCTACTTAAATGTTAACACTAAACATTCATTTATATCACGTGGTGTGTTGGGGATTATTAGTTTTCTTTTAGACATTACGATGAAGCTCTATCAATAGCTACTTTGTTAGACGTAACTATTAATGTCTTTGAGATATTAAATGATGTGGAAAATTATATTGGTATATTGAGTTTTGAGGATGATTTGTTAGATTTAGACACCCACTCTTATGATGTGATATTGAGTATTGACAAATCTGGGAGTATAAGCTCATACATATGGTAGGGTTCAGATTATCCTTTTCATGATACCATATTAGGAAAGGTCTATTGTAGTTATATGTAGGCTAGACTGTGGTTCCATAATACACTTGTATTTTATTGATAAGATGATGTCAGAGGGGATTATCATTTCACTAAATTCTATTCGGATTATCAAAGATTTTGCCCACGTATTTAGACAGGTTCCAGAGTTATCGCCAACTTTGAGAGATTTTTTTAGTGAATCATTTAGCTCCCAGTGTGACACCAATTACTAAGGCACTGTACTTAATGGATCCCATGGAAATAAGGGAGTTAAAGGAGAAAATCTAGAAGTTGTTATGACAAGATTTCATTCGGCATAGTACTTGCTGTGAGTAGCCCCGATCTTTTTGTGAAAAAGAAAGATGGTTCACTACGTTTGTGTGTCGATTATGCGGAGTTGAATGAGGTGACACTGAGGAACAAGTATCCTTTACCAATGAGTGATGATCTTGATCAACTTGAGGACACTTCATATCTTCTCAAAGATTGGTTTTCATTCAAAGCATCACTAATTAAGCGTTACGTGAGGCGAACGTACCAAGGAACTATTTTTTTACTCGTAATGATTCCTACACATTTAAAATCACGTCGTTTGGATTGTCCAACATCCATGCCGTGTGCATGGATTTAATGAGATGGGAGTTACTATGTAGATAAATTCTTATACGAAATTCGATAAATGTGAGTTTTGGAAACAACGGCTGAAATTTTTGGGCAACATAGTTTAGGAGTCAGGATTATCAGTATATCTGAAGAAGGTTTTGTCCACTTGGATTAGAGATAACCCATGACATTTATAGAGCTTCATAGCATTTAGGATTGGACTAACACTAAAGCTTCCTTAAAGGGAGTAGATGGAGTGTTGATGTAGGAGGATCATCCTATTACCTATGCATATCTAAAGTTAACAACCCATGAGGGTAACTACCTGACACATAATTTGGAGCTAGTAGTTGTAGTATTCTCATTACATGTTTGGATACATTTTGATTTTTGGGTGAGAAGTTCAGTCTCTTTAAAGATCACAAGAGTCTTAAGTATTTATTTGCGCTAAAGGATTTGAATATATAGCAATTACATTCGAGTTTATCAAGGACTACCAACTTAGAATTTAGTATCACCTGGGGAAAGACAATATGGTGAAAGATGCTTCGAGTCGATGACGTAGTGTCAGTGTATCTTCTCTTCAGATGATAGATGTAAGTTTTATTCAGATGATTAGCAAGTTAACCATTGCATTTATGGGATGTTCACTATGACTTTCGATATCCTTATACAAGTGGTTTGGACGTAGTCAAATAATGTGTTTTGTAAGGAGAGAGTGGCTAACATTTTACCCACTGGCATACCTCTTCACACTGTTAGTTCAGATAGTGGATTGAGGTGCAAGGGAAGGTTAGTTGTACCTTCAGGAGAAGAATTATGTTGAGTCATTATGCGATATTTTCATGGATCACAAGTTTCAGTACATCTTAGTGGAGTAAGATATATCAAGCTATGAAGAGATAATATTAGTGGTCCCGGATGAATTTGTATGTTATTATGTTTGTGTGCAATATAGATAGTGAAGGTCAGTTATCAACAACTGCTCGATAAGATTTTACCTTTACACAATCTCGAGTGAAATAGGATAACATTTTGATGGATTTTATCATCAAGTTGCCTTTAACTCCAAGGCAACACGATTATATAAGGGTTATAATGGACCAATTGACGAAGGTTGCATATATCTTTCCCATTGACATGGATTTCATGACAGAGCAATATACACTTTATTAATCGCCTTGAACAAAGACATCACTTGTGCACCGCCCTTCTTGAGGAAACTTACAAGAGGTTATGGGGATGAAGTTACAATCGAGTACTTCGTACCATCCTTAGAAGAATGGTAGAGGTAACGAGTGAGATAGACATATAAGCATATGTTTTGGGCATGCGTGTTAGATTTCTAATGGAGTTGGTAGGCGCACTTATTTTTGGCTGAGCTTGCCTACTATAATAGTTATCAAAAATTGATTAGCGTGGCACCACATGATGCATTTTGGGAAGAAGGACAAATTTTACCTAAGGTATGTTTGGTCGTTTATGATCACAAATTGTGTAAGATAGCCCGCTTATCTTTTGGCGCTTTCAGACCATCTAGCTCGGGTATACCATGTGTTATATGCATCAATGCTTCATAAATTCTTATGGGGTGAGTTTACATATCATCATATAGATTATACGATATCCACTTAAATGTTAATGTTTCGTACACAGAAGTGACAACCCGTATCTCATACCATAGAGTCCAGATTTCAAAGCCTAAGGAGATTCCCTTAGTTTATGTTCAGTGGGGTCACCATAATGAGGATGAGTCCACTTGGGAGAGAGAGGATACGATGAGATAAAAATAGCCACATTAATGTAATACCCAAAATCTAATGAGGATAAATGAAAATAATTTATATGGAATTACGGTAAATTAAACTCATGCGATGAGCCTATGAAATTAATGGAAGTAACACTATAGTTTTTTATATATATATATGTTTAACTAATTAATGATAGTGAAGCGGACATTTAATGTTAATTCTAAATTATTAATTATTCTAATGGACCTAATTGGTCAAATGGGTTTAATAGCCTTATTTATCTTAAATGGTATTTAATTACTCACGTTCCCATTTAGTGTAAATAAAAGTTAAATTCATTTGGTGTAAATAGAAGTTAAATTGGAATCTACAAGTATTAATAAGTGACACAATTAGTTAAATTGATATCTGTTTAATAAATTAATTTAATAGTAAGATCTAACTTGTTAATGGGCGCAAGTTGGTTCATTTTTAGGGTTGATGTATTTTTGGGAATATCTGTTTAAAATTATTAGGTGTTGGGTTTATGGTTTTTAGGCCTTGAGGACTGACAAGGGTTGAAAAAGGATGTAGGGTTTATAATAATTTGGAGGATCACTTTTGTTTGTCTTACAGCAGTACAAGGTGTTAAGAGAGAATAATAAGCAGTGTTTGTATATAGCATTTCGGGATCAATTTTAGCAGCGTATAATGTTTTTTTAATTTCCTCTCCCCTTCCTGTTATCACCTTTTAACTATTGATTGTGTTAAAGTTGAGAAGTGAACAACATATTAAAGATAGATGCCTCCAGCCATTGATTAAAAGAATAGGGATAGTAGATAGTTGAGAAGTCAAACGTTTCCTTTTTTTTGTGTGGGTCATCACCGAATTCAAGGAGAAAAAGTGAGTGGTCGGTGGAACTTTAAGGCAGTAAGAGCATCCGTACTGGGGGACTCAGCCGAAAGGTAACTCTACCAAATGAAAAGGGTTTTTTACCTTTTCCTCTACTTAACCTCTACAGTGGTGGAGAAGGAAGGAATTGTATAATAACTTCCTACGAACTAATGTTGTTCGTAGGAAGTTCCTACGAACAACATTAGTTCGTAAGAAGTTCCTACGAACAACATTAGTTCGTAGGAAGTTATACGGGAACTCAGATATATGATAAAAATAATTATTTATACTTCCTACGAACTTTATTTGTTCGTAGGAATTTCCTACGAACTTTAAAAGTTCGTAGGAACCCTTTACAAATTCAGTAAGCAATTTTTACTTTTAGAGAACCACTACAAATTGACGAACGAAATTCGTCAACTTATCCCCACCAGTGCAGACATTCGAGTTTGTAAAGATGCAAATTATGTTGGCAGTTAGCATCCCCATTGTGGATGCTCTAAGGAGAGATAGAGTTGGCTTCATTAAATCTTACAGTCAACACATGGGTGGGACAGTTGGGAAATCAATAGCAAGTGGTTTTCTTTTTCAAGATATGGCTTTATTACAAGGCTCTTATTTAAGCATTGAAAACAAGAAATGAATGTAAAAGGGTCTCATTCTTATATTTCGGCATAAGGTAAAATTTCTATATTTTGGAATCTATGTTTTACAAATTTATTTTTAGTATTTACTAAAAATTTATTTAGATCAAAGTATATAATACACACTAACTTATGTACACTTTAAAGTGAGGGTTTCTAAATTTCAAAGAGGGGGGGGGGGGGGGGGGTCCCAAGAGTGTCTTCAAGGATTAATTTCAAGGTGCGTTCGACAAATTCTTCACCAACTCGGAATATAAATAAGCGACACACTTTTTTTTAAGACAAGTATCTTTCTAATCTTCTCCTTTTATGTGTGTATTTGTTAAATTCCTCTAAACTAAATTTTAGTGATAAAATTTATTAGTGACCCTTAGAAAAGTGTGCAATACTAATTTATGTCTTATTAGGTGAATTGAAAATGTTGTATATACTTAAAAAATTTATATCAAGTATATTACTTTGCGAAAATTAATTAGTGGCCCCAATGCATGAAAATGATAATTTTGGATTTGATCCCATTTGTAGATATTGATATTATGAGATACGAGAATAGACGATGGAAAATTAATTTAGAGTTAAAATCTTCTGGAAGTTCAATTGGTCAATAAGGTTGTACCTTACACTTTAGGAGTGGTACTTTTGACATGTATGTTACAAATTGATGAGATTTGTTACATGACTATTATTTTTGTTATAATAACAAATATGAAAATTTTGTAAATAACTTGGGATACTTGATACGCATTAATGGACCCCTATGATGTAACATACTCACGTAAAATAACTACGTGTCCCTTTTATGTAAGAGGTCATTACGAACACATGTTCGAAACCATGCTAATTTTTATGTATGTTCTGTTATGTAGACATTAGGAGTACATTAAATTACTGTGATTGGTTTGGTTATTGAATAGTAGTGTAGATTACTTCGAAGATTTCTAGCGTAGGTATTTAAATTCTTACTTTAACTCTGGCGTAATAAACTTTAAATAATTTGTCTTAACAAATACTCTATCTAAACCTAAGTGTATTGGTAGGTTTCTTTGTTTGTATTTCACTTCGGTGAGACATCCCACTCATGGAGTTTTCAATTTTATGCTTTTTGTTACAAGGAATCACTTGCATTACGTTTACCCCTTTTTGCTCTTTACGAAATCATTTTAAAAAATATATAATGAATTCTAAATGGTACAATCGAGTCGGGGTAATTAGAGTAAATGAGGTTTGACTATTTTTCTCGGAGTGAATAATTTCGTGTTAAATGTTAATACCAATTGAACTTGTTAAATGGAAATGAATGGGTGTGTACCGTGGAAGAACACCCTGATAATTATGATATGAAAATTCCCGTCCATGCAAATACCAGATGGCGTTAGGGCATAAAACATGATGTTTATAATTTATTATGATATAAAAATTCCCGACCATGCAAATACCAGGTGGCGTTAGGGTGTAAAACATGATGTTTATGGTATATTAGGATTTGTTAATTCCCTTCCATGCGAATACCAAGTAGCGCCAGGGCATGAAATGTAATTATTTAAATTTGACGTACGACATGTTTATGAGATCACCGAGATGAAGGGGCGCATGTCGATTACGTGGTAATTAATTAATAAACATAGTCGATTAATGAAAGTAAATGAGATTAATACATGTGATTACTTAGACTTAATGCACCACATGTTTTTGAGAGGGCCGAGTGGAAGGGGCACATTTCGGTTAAGTATTAATGAATTATTGAGAATGTCGCTTACTTATTGATTAGTTAATGAGAATAAATAATTAATGTTATGAATTGAGATAATTCTAATATATCGTGACATTACATTTATGGGTTGGTTCGTTGGTTAAATTAGTAAACTGTGACTTCATCTTCTATGCATATAACAACTTGAGTTGCGTAGCTAAGTTACTTGCTAGGGTTTTAACTCCTTGTGGAAACCAGGTGCTAGGGACGGACATCACATTTAGATTACCTTTGATCCAGTGAACGTGTGATATATATTTCTCTGGGTATTGGCTCGAGAGACATTGTAGTTCTCTACCTCCTCATGTTATTATTTATCTTTTCAGTCTATCTTATATTGAGATATCTAGCTGTATGTTGAGACTTGGATGGTTTGTAATATTCATAGACTCTTTAGGGGTTGTATTCATGTATACTATTGAGACAATATTGTTTATAGATTTGGTTATTGGACATTATGATTTATATTTGAGGATCGTCTCATTGCTTCAAAATTATTGTCTATTGTTTCATTTGATCTCTTCATACAGAGAATGATATTATTTTGTTTTTATTATGCCGTATGATTTTATATTTAAACTTAATCAACCTAAGTATTAAATTACACAGGGTATTACACATGTAACATCCACAGCTACTGCAACATCAAGAATGGATCTATCCTCGTGGTCCCTGCTGCTACTGTTGCACATTGGGGATTTTTATAAGAAAAATAAGGAAAAAAAAATTTCCCGTGGGTCAAAGCCCAAAAAGTAAAAAATATTTTCAACTATATAATTGTTTTTAATCAATTAAATCTATAGTGTATCACTTTCAAAATTTACTGGTCGCACTCACATGAGATAAAATCACACCTCTCGGTTACAGTGCACACCTAATATGTTCATTTTATTATCCTAACTAAACTACGCGGTCTAATAATAACAAGTAACTACTGTCCAAGCCTAAATCCCGTTAATACTCTCTATTAAATAAGTATAACTACCCCCCAATAGGTACGCATTTATAAACAATGTTATTGCAACACACTTGCTTTGGATTTCATGTGATAAAATATATCATAGATATACTCATGCTATAAATATATATATACAGTTGATTGTATAAATATACACATATATTTCTACATATATACATATAATCCTATCTCTAGAGTCTGGACCTCGCGGATACATCCCTCTTGTGTTATTAGGTCCCAGGGATCACACATCACATTGAGCCACTGGATCGAAATCTCACCATCGGTCCCAAATATAAACACATACAACAAAGGCGATCATAGAAATACGTTTGGGGGTCGCAACCATACCACATAGCACCCAACTAGTCTTCAAATAAATACTATCCTCACATATGGATAGTGGCCATGCAACAGTCCTATGACCCGGGGAATTAATCCAACAACTACTGGTCAATGCCAGGGTGGACTACCCATTATACGCAATCTCCTATGATAGCACTGTCGAGCAGGTATATTCGATATAGACAAGTAGCATAAACACATACATATATACACACGTCACTCAAATATGTATATATAAAGTACCCAACTCGTACGCATATCCCATAGAAAACGGTTCATCCAATCCTAAAGTTCGAACCAACTTCCCGATTAATTATTTAAATGGTCACTCACTTGAATTCTCGGTTCTCCTCCCTAGAACCCATCTAACCATTGGCCTATCACACGTACCCAACCCAGGAAAGTCTTCCCCAGTAATACCAAAATAGCTCGAAATCCCTTACGACCATTCCCAAGCTCTAACGGGTCACAATAATGCACAAATAAATACTGTGCAGGCCAACAAATCTGACCAATTTGCTAGCAGACTGAAATGATTCAGTTGAGAGAACCGGTTCACTCCCTTAGTGAACCGGTTTAGTTTACTAGGCTACCTGTCATCTTCTTCCCCAGGTTTTTCTCCTGCAAACCCTCAAATGGAGGTCCCAAACTACCCCAAACATGAAATCGACCTCATACATCAATATACTAAGGTTTCAGAATCATTATAACATCTAATTAACCATGAATTCTATATAAAAAACCTAGGATTACAAATCAAACCTAAATTTAATTTAATTAAGAATTTTCCCCAATTTGATTTTCAATAATTCAACCTTCCTATCAAAGTTCTACCTGATCACAATTTTAATTCCAGAATTAATTTTGAAATTATAATATGATTAATTCCAACTATAGTCAATTTAAATCAGAGATCCCATATAATCTAAATCTGTATATCAATCCACTAAAGTTTTAATATATATAACTTAAATTCTTAAATTTATATCTCTAATCATGAAAATAATTAACTACGCATAATTACAACTTAAAGCAGGTATCTACATGCCTTCGTGGATTTAATTTGATGTTCTCTACTTGTTTGATGATGGGTTGATTCGGGAGATATCTTCTCTATTTCTTCTCCAAGCCCTTTGTCTCCTTTCTTCCATTTTTTTCCTGTTCTTTTGAACACTCAATCAATCTTGTGCAGAATATTAAAGGTGGGCTACCATTCGCCTTTTTAACCATTTAAATAGTCCTTTAATTACCCTAATCCCATTTTCCCATTTAACTCTAATTATAAAAAGGCCTTCTTATCCTTATATCGGCCCTATTATGTCTAAAAAGTCTCCAGAACCCAATCATAACACTCGGATACCTATTATGGACTATTTCGAACCTTCCCGGATCACTAGTGCACTCGAAAAGCTCATCCGAATCATGTAATTCCAAATGTGACAACATATCATTAACTGGGTCCGACTCGTGTGTACCTTACGTGTTACCCATAAATTATACTGATCCGCCAATGTAACACTCTCTCAACATATAATAATGAACCGTCGCTTTTACTCACACGTGACATAATAAATCATATATCTATTTACTTATCACACACAAGTAAATAAGAATAATTAATATTAATCCTTTATGTTTCTAATTAATATTTTCCAAATCATAATTTAATTTCCCTCCAATTAAATTAATAATATTAGGCGCACGAAAAATTAATTAATAATAGAAATATGGGGTATTACAAAGTGGTGGAATGGGAACTAAACTAAAGTATAAAAGTAAATTCCGATTACAACTCCCGCTTCTCCAATCCATTTTAACTTACAACAACGTGACTTGAAATGGTAGTCCATATCAATGAGTCAGAGCACACTATAGGAATACCAATTAAGTTTCCCCAAAAGGGTACATGAACCCATGCATAAGTGCTAGATGAAATTAGTATTACAGTAGAGTAATTTAAATAATATTTATTAATTATATAGAGAATAAATAAATAAATAAATAACTTTCCAACTTCCCACTTTTGTCTCTCATCAACCTTATTATATTTTCAATTATCATTTATTTCTTTGTTACACAATTATAGTCCTACAACCTCCTATATGACCCTTCATATACCACAGTGTGCCACTTGTATCATCATATCCATACCATCCACTACATCACTATAGCCAAACAACTCTTAATGTTGCCCTCCACATAATGTGATATTACCACACAACTGTAACACCCCGCTTATTAAAATAAGAGGTGGCCAGCCCGCTACTCCAATAAAAACAGGAATCTTAAACGGTACATTCTTAGCATCACTATCGCAGAATAATAAAAAGAGACAACCACCAAATATTTTTGAAAACGGATGTCATATATAATTTTTCAATTTAGATAAAAACAATTTCCATCATTCAATTTATAACAAAAGGTTAATATGTAGACATATAACAGTTTAATAACAATTCTACAAAACATAACCGAATAAGCTGTCGGTTAACAAATTAATAAAAAAGATTACACCCAGCACAACGGGATGTATGGAAACTAAACTTGTGCAACATGCCCGAATATACAGACGGATCATAGCTAGAGTATAAAAAGAAATTATATGTCTACTACAAAAATACTACAACATCTGTTAAATGCCGTAGCTCCTTAATACTGGGAAGGAAAGTCAAAGCGGACGCCCATGCGGCGGAGCACCTGACAATATATAAGGACCACACAAGAAGAAGAAATATAAACGGATCAGGGCCCGATTTGATATGATATACATGTGATAAAATGCATGACAGTTATGATTCTAACTTTCATAAACAAGTTAAATTCGCTCTTCATTTAAGGAATCATCCTCACCTCTCTTCTAAGTGCACATCCTAACGTGTATAATTCATGTTAAGTTAAACTATGCATCTACTTAATGGTAGTAACCTAACTCTATTTAACATGCCAAGTTTACCAATATAATATGACCATATAAAACAACAATCATTAGGGATCACATGCAATTAAAGTTCGTTCGCAGTTTCCTTAACTCAATTAATCAATTGTGTGAAATACCATGTCTGTGAGAACAATTACATTAATATAATAACAGTTCTAAGACCATCCTTCCGGGAGTCACCCCACTAGATGGACCCCTAAATACTATCATCTTCCACGTCCTATAACCAAGACCACCTGGGTTTCCTAAATCGCAACGCATGGAAAACGGCCATATACCTTCGATAGTGAGTCATTACCATACCCAAAATTATCTCACTTCAAACACCACAATCATAGACTATAACAACAGGTACCATGACCTGAGGACTATGCTCTCCCTATATTATTAGCCAGGGGATTTACCTCTATCGCGTACTTCCCTTATGATCGCATTTAGGGAGGTATGTGAAAATGTTCCATAGTTATGAACTATATTAATTTACATACGATCCTTATTTTCGAAACCATAATATCCCCCGAAGGTCCAACACAACACTAACCGACTCTATACTAGTCCTACTCTCATTTACTAGACGAAATGAGACATTATACCCTTATAAATAGTTCTCGAATTAAGCCCGAACACTCCCTTCCTAACCTAGAATACCATTCTCCTTATATGAAGTCATAATAATTCTAAATACATCTTAAGAGAAAGTTCCTAAGCCTTAAACCCAAAAGAAAATGAGTAGAAACCAAGTTGAAACAATTTTATAAAATAGTAGCATTTTCTAATCGATTTGCCTAGGGCCGAATCGATTTGCCCCTAAAAAAGAATCGATTCGCTCAAAAAGCGAATCGATTCGGTTGAGAAAACCAACCTTATGTCTAAGCCCGAATCAATTAGGCCTTAACCCGAATCGATTCGGTTCCTCAGACCTGTAGCCACCATATTTAGCGAATCGATTCGTTAAGGAGGGCGAATCGATTCGCCCCGGTCGGGATGCCCAGTTCTGGCTACGGGTTGGTGATAACCTTAAATCCCTAAAACCTATTTTCTTCCATCAAATCCAACATCATCAACTCATAACTTCTCTAAATCACTTAACCAAGTTAACCTACTAGAAGAGACCAGTTAAAATAAGTTTAGATCATCTAACTTAGGATTTAAACAAAAAATCATCAATCTCCATTAATGGATCAAACTCAAGAACACTAACCATATATACAAATTATTCAAACCCAATCATACAGCAAGTTAAAAACTTGCCTCAATATTGTAGTCCCAGATTCTCCTTTATAGCAATAATTCCAAGCTCAAAATGGCAAATCTCCTCTTTTCTCTTCTTGCTCTCAAGCTCTCATTTCTCTCTAACTCTCTAGGTTTAGAAATACACAAATGAGATATAAATGCTCTTGAAAGACTTAAATGCCCAAATGCATTGAGTCTAATATTAAATGCTACTACCTACTTAAAGTGACTCGTAACATTATATTTAAGTCATAACCAACCAAAAGTACCCCCGGAACCCCAAAACACACCTGTCACTTATTTTGACTATCAAAATCGTTCTCGGACTGATTGTGCCCCTTTAAACTGACATCCGGGATATCGATCCTTATTTTCTTATTCCAATGTCATATTAACATTCTTATAATAACTCGACTGGAATAAAAATCATAACCGTCGCTTTAAAGCCCAACGACTCAACTTAACATAATATTACACTATTTACATTTGCGTAATGAAAAATATTCAATACTCATAAATATTAACTCTTGAATTTCTTAAATTCATATTTACTTCCATTTCCTTTATTTTATATAACTGACCCACATGGAAATATGATATAAAAATAATTACTCAAAAGTAAGGGGTATTACATACTCCCCCCTTACAAGGGAATTTTTCCCTCAAAATTAGGCGTACTTGGTAAAAAGAGGTGTGGGTACTTTTCTCGGATATCCTCCTCTCATTACCAAGTTGATTATTCGGCATTGTGGTATTCCCACTGGACTGGGACCAGGGCACCACGTACGATCTTAGTCTATGCTCACCGTGGTCTAAAATGGCAATCAGTTGTTCCTCATACGAAATATCGGGTTGCAACTCAATATCGTCTAACGGAACATGCCAATGGGATCCTTCACATCTTATATTCTTCTTTAAAGATGAGACATGGAATACATCATGAATTTTCCATAGGGGTTCCGGCAACGCAAGTTGATAAGCTACGGGGCCTACCCTTACGATAATGGGAAAATGACCTATATAGTGTGGCGCAACTTTGCCATTCTTCCCTAATCGCATCACACCTTTCATCGGGGACACCCGCACTAAACCTTGATCCCCCACTTCCAATTCCACATGCCTCCGATTTGCATCGACATAGCTCTTTTGACGGTCTTGTGCAATCCGTATGCGATTTCGAATGAGTTCAATCTTCGAAGAAGTGTCTTGGGTCATTTCAAGTCCAAGGAGATTAATATCTCCTACTTCCAACCAATAAGCAGGTGATCGACACGGTCGGTCGTACAATGCCTCATATGGTGCCATACCTATTGTAAATTGGTACGAATTATTGTATGAAAATTTGACCAATGAAAGGTGTTGTTCCCATCCTTCTTTGAAATAAAGTATGCACATGCGAATCATATCTTTCAATATTTGGCTGACCCTTTTCGTTTCCCCATCAGTTTGTGGATGGTATGCTGTACTCAATCGCAGTTCGATCCCCATCGCCTCTTCTAAACTTTGTTTGAAATGGGATATAAAAGTTTTGTCTCGGTCCGACACTATATTGATAGGCACCCCATGAAGTTTCACAATTTCCTCAATAAAGAGCTGGGCATAGCGTGTCGTATTGTAATTCGTTCGTACTGGTGGGAAGTGTGCCGATTTAGTCAAACGATCGATAATTACCCAAATAGATTCACGACCACTTTGTAACATCGACAATCCTGTGATAAAATCCATTGAGATACTCTCCCATTTCCACATCGGTATTTCTAACGATTCTAACAATCTAGTTGGCCGCTGGTGGTCCACCTTCACCAATTGATAAGTGGCACATTGGGAGACAAATTCAGAAATGTCCCTTTTTATTCCCGACCACCAATACTGACGACGCATATCTTGGTACATTTTATCCCCCCCTGGATGTACTGCGAATCTTGAACCATGAGATTTAGTCATGACATCACCCCTCAAGTCTCCCTCGTCCGAGACTATAAGTCTTCCGTGGAAACATAACCCACCCTCAGAACTAATAGAGTAGGACTCCGCTCCCTCGGTCAACAATTTACGTACCCGGTATTGACAGTCTTTATCCCCTCCTTGCTCTTTCACGACTCGCATCACGATAGCAGGCGTAACGGTCAACACCGATATGCATGCTCTGGCTACAGCATCGTCCTGGCTAAGTTCTTTCCACTTGGCTTTCTATACCTCCGCTAGTTACCCCACGGTCTTTGACTCAGCACGTCAGCTACCATATTTTCCTTTCCTGGGTGATAGTGAATATCGAATTGATAGTCCTTTACAAACTCCAACCATCATCGTTGCCGCATATTTAGATCTTTTTGTGAGAACAAATATTGTAACGACTTGTGGTCCATGAAAATACTAAATTTCTCACCCAGGTGGTAGTGCCTCCATATCTTCAAGGAAAACACCATTGCGACAAGCTCTAAATTATGTTCGGGATAATTCTTCTCATAGGGCTTAAGCTTGCGAGACGCATATGTAATGGCCCTATGCTCCTGTTGTAACACACCCCCAATCCATGTAGATAATCTTCTGTGAAGACCAAATAGTCTACTCTCAATCTTGGTAATGTGAGTACAGGAGCAAAAGTTAATTTATCCTAAAGCTCGTCAAAAGCTAGATGACAGGAATCATCCTAAACAAATCGTACTCCCTTCTGGGTCAAGTTCGTTAGAGGGTTAGCAATTTTGGAAAAGCCTTTAATGAAACGATGATAATACCCCGCCAAACCCAGAAAGCTACGGATCTCAGTTGGTGTCGTAGGCTGACCCCATTCCCTTACCGCTACAACGTTCTTTTGGGTTCACGGAAATACCTTAAGCCGTCACAATATGCCCCCAAAATTGCAGTTCCTACAACTAAAAGCCATATTTCTCTAACTTGGCATAAAGTTGATGATCCCGTAGTGTTTGTAGGACCAATTGCAAGTGTTCAGAATGATCAGCTCCAGTCAGAGAATAGACTAGATTGTCGTCAATAAATGAGATCACAAACTGGTCTAGAAAGTCCCAAAATACTCGAGTCATAACGTCCATAAATACCACAGGAGCATTTGTTAGCCCAAAGGGCATAACCAAAAACTCATGGGACCCATACCTTGTCAAGAACGCGGTTTTCGACACATCTTGGTCTCGGATTTTCAGCTGATGGTATCCTATCCTCAAATCTATTTTAGAGAAGTACAACGCTCCTCTTAATTGATCAAACAAATCGTCGATTCGAGGTAAGGGGTATTTATTTCTGATGGTCACCTTATTTAATTCACGGTAGTCAATGCATAACAGGAGGGAACCATATCTCTTCCTTATGAATAATACAGGGGCACCCCATGGCAATGTACTATGCCAAATGAACCCCTACCCCAACGGTTGCTAAATTTGATCCCTTAACTCCCTCATTTTGAAGGAGCCATACGGTATGGAGCTCGCATAATAGGGCTGGTTCCCGATGTTAGGTCAATTACGAGCTCAATCTCATAACATGGAGGTATCCTCCGAACCGTTGGTAATTAAGTTGGATACAAAAATTTCATGAACTAAATACACAATTAAGAGAAAACCTTAAATTTATCTAAGTACTAAACATATGAAGATTTCACTCTGCACAATATCTAGTCAAAAATAAATTTAACGTGAATGACAAAATTGTCGATACGTGTATTATATCCTTAAACACTTTGATTACCTACTGCTAACAAAGTTAAAAGGTATGCAATACTTGCTATGACAAAGTAACATACCTCTAAATTATTCATTTAATTTAATTAAATTTTATATCCATCCATATTACCTAAGTTGGGTTCATGTACCCCAACCCTCTGAAAACCAAGCCGATATGGACAACCTAATTACGCATGAGATTTTTACGTTGCATCAAGAGATGATGAAGTATTTATTGCAAGCAAACATTTAACCAATCACAAGACAGAAATAAGGAAGAAAGACCATAAAGAGAATCAAGCTTGAAAGAAATAAAGAAGAAAACAATACTTATATTGCACTTTCATGCAAAATAATTGAGTTCTTGGTCTTCTCTTTTCTTATCCTTCTTCTCCTCTCAAAACTATGTAAAAGCATACGTAAAACTAAAGTATGAGAACCGTAGTCTGATGTTACCACCACTTTGGGTCATTTTGGAAGTGTTTAATACACATACAACTCTTTAACTAAAAAGTAGGATAAAAGTCAAATTCGTGAATCAAGTGCATCGAACCGGTTTCTCTAATGCCAAACCAGTTCACCCCAGTGGGCTGGTTCTCCTCATGCCAAACTGGTTGGCCGGGGGAAATCTTTAAAATTACTCTTTTGCCCTGGATTTTTTTCTCATCTTCAAACGCGCATAATGTTTTGACTGTAACTCAAATTTAGGTGTTGTTTCTTCCATTGTGTTCGTAGATTCAAGATCTTCACTTTTCCTTTTGGCTCCACATACCGGTTCAAGCTGGAAAATTACATAATTTCCCTTGATTCTCCTTTCCTTCATTTCTTTCTTTCTTTCGATTTTCCTCTCGCATTAAATACCTTTAAAATAAGAGAGAAATATACAAAATAAGAAATACTTGTAAAAAAAGGACCAGTAGCATAAATATGAGATAAATCCAGTCTAATTATAATGCACATAATCGTAAAAGTGCTTAAATTTAGGGGAAAAAGATAAAATATTAACGATGAATCATTTAATTCGAATGAAATTAATAAGACACAAATGGTATAAATGAGATAAGAAAGAGTTTTGCGAGTAGTAATTCTTAAACATGATAGTGATGGGGATGCTTGTCTAGAAAAAAAATGAAATATGAAATGATGTAATTCGTTAAAATCAAAATGATGAAATTGGCCAAATATGAAAGTGGATAAAAGATTTGTAATAATATTAAAACGTTGAACAATTTGAGTTGCCTTTTTGTATTGGCTAATAAATTGATAGTTTTTGAGATCTTTCTATATAAAAATATACTATAAACATTGATTAATGAGTAGATATATGTGAATGACTCGAAATTATATGGTTAGTTGTTGCACCCCATTTCACGACTTGCTAGTGCTTTACACACTGGATATTATGAAACATTTATAAATCACATAGTTAATCCCATTATGCTATTAGTTGAATCCCTATTAAACATATCACAACAAGAAAATGGTTATTATGGATGAAAAAAATTGTCCCTAAAAGCATTTTGACTATATCAAAAGAGTATTGATTACTAGGGGTGTGCAAAAAAACCGACCGAACCGAAAACCAAACAGAACAGGCCCGAACCGAACCAAACCGGCAGTTTTTTTTAGCCCGGTTCGGTCTGCGGTTCAAGGATTTAAAAAACCGACCATATCGGTTCGGTTTGCGGTTTAGACCTAAAAAACCGATTTAAACCGAACCGAACCGAACCGACATTAATATTTATATTAAAAAACCTTAAATAATTTCTATTTTCATATCCAAAAACCATTATCCGATCTTAAAAACCGATCAAAACTGAAAATCGGACTAAAAAATCGTCCAAAGCTGAAAATCGGTCAAAATCGAACCGAACCGGAACCGAAGTGAACCGAAACCGACGGTTTTTTCCATCATCGGTTCGATTTCGGTCTGAATTTTTCCAAAATCGAACCGATCGGTTCGGTTTGAATTACGGTCCAAAACAGAACCGAACCGAACCGTGTACACCCCTATTGATTACAGATTTTATAACCGATATATACCGTCCTTTATACTCAGCGTCGCAAATATTTTAGGGATGGATTTTATGGTACTAAATTATAATTTGTGTACTCTTTATATTTGGCATTAGGGCTAAATTTTTTGGTCCAAAAAGTTATTCCCACGAAAAAATTCCCGTCTCAGCGTTAAAAAAGAGGGACGATATAGTCATCCCTAATAGTCCTCAAATTCTGAAGAAAAAACTTACGGCAGCTTATAACAGTCCTAATTGATAAATCAATTAGGACGGAAAAACCATCCCAAAAGGTATTCCCGATTGATAAAAAAAGAGAGGAATGGTTTATAACTATCCCAACTGATAAATTTTTTTGCATAAAAACTATATTATTGTAAGTTGTATATTGCAGTGATAATTGACATTAATTTGTTTTATAAGTCAAGTCATCCATCCACTAACGCAATATATCAACTTCATTCATTGAAACACGTATCTAGAAACAAAGTCTTCCATTAAACTATATCCAACAACCCAAAATAAACCTTTAAATCAATAAGTACAAACAATTGTTGCATCCAAGTCGAAATACTTAAATGATTGCAAAACCATACCAATTAACAACAAATCAAATTTTCAAAACAAAAGTCATCCCTACATTAAGAATATAAATATATTAGCCATGATAACAAAAAGCTTCTCTCACTGTCATGCATATAGTAGACACGTTAAAAAACTTGTTTCTTCAACTTCTTGTACATAACCTCAAATCAATAAATAATCATTTATTAAAATAAGATTATAGTAAAATAAAATTTGTATAGTAAAATAATATTATAGTTAAATAAAATATCTAAATATATTAGTTAATCATATCAATAACTCTCTACAAGTTTTAAAAACTTTTTGTAGAGTACCATTTGTTTATGCATTAAACCAACATGTTTAATGACCACAAAAGCTCGCACGACCATAACACATCAAAAACAACAATCTTGAATATAAAAAACAACAATAAATAAACAATCTATCGGTGTAAACCAACGATTTATTCATGTATTCCACGTGGATAAAAGATAACATTAAAATGTTATCCTTCAAAAAAGATAAGATATAAAACAAAGAAGATATATGTAATCGAATATTGTTTAGAAATTTATATTCAAGCAAAAAAATTGCATATACTTGTCGTCATATCAAAATAAAAATCTAAATATCAACAAATTAATGACAAATTCTCAAATCGGGAGTCTCGTAATTACGCGATTAATACCTATAAGTTACATTAGTCGCGTTTAAGGTGCTCGTGTCTTTTACAGGGACGTTTAGGAGTTATTTTGGGTTTTTAGTGTTTAACGGCATGTTTTTAAGCCCAAGTTTAGATATTTATAAATTATCATCATATTCACAAGTCGGGAGACCGTAACTATACGGTTACTTCCTATAAGTTAAAATGGTCCCGTGCGATGTCTTCATGTCTCTTAGGGGGCCATTTGAGAGCTGTTTTGGGTTTTAAACCTCTAACGTCATACTTTTACGATGAACTCTCTATATTTGTAAATTTTCATTATATTCCTAGAGAGTTCATCATTATGCGGTCAGTTCCTACAAGTTATATTGATCTCGTGTAAGGTGTTCATACCTTTTAAGGGGCTGTCTGGTAACTGTTTTGTGTTTTCACTCTTTAATGACATGTTTTTAAGCCTTAGTATAAATATTTACAAATTATCATCATATTCTCAAATCAAAAGTCCCGTAACTATGTGATCAGTTCCTACGAGTTAAATTGGTCCCGTGCGAGGAGTTCGTGCCTTTTACGGGACCATTTGGCAACTGTTTTGTGTTTTCGCCCTTTAACGACATGCTTTTAAGACTAAGTTTAAAGATTTGAAATTTTTCATCATATTCTTAAACCTGGAGTCCCATGACTACGTGGTTAGTTAATACGAGATAAGTTGGTCCCGTCCGAGGTGTTCGTGACTCTAACAGGCTATTTAGTGGTTGTTTTCCATTTTTGCCTTTTAACGGTAGGTTTTTAAGCCTAAGTATAAAGATTTAATAATTTTAATTATATTCTCAAATCGAGAATACCATTTCTATGCGGCTAGTTTCTACGAGTTAGGTTTGTCCCATGCGAGGTATCCGTGCCTCTAACGGGGTCATTTGGTATTTCTTGCATTTTTTCCCTTTAATAACATGTTTTTAAGCCCAAGCCTAGGAATTTGTTAATTTTTATTATATTCTCAAATCGAGAGTACCATGACTACGCAATCATTTTCTACAAGTTAGGCTACTCCATGTGAGGCGTATGTGCCTCTTATAGGGTCGTTTAATGGTTATTTATGGTATTGCCCTTTAACGGCATGTTTTTAAGTGTAAGCCTTAATTGATATGCCGAAAGTGTACCCTCGTACTCAGGGTCACTAACCTATGCCTGTCTCACAGTCGAGTTGACAGGAAGCTTACAATAGCCATCACAAAGGTCGTCTTCTACAAGGTCAGCTCCTCATTAACCAACCTCAGTTGGCCAGCAGCCGAGGCCAGCAGCATCTTATGAGCCCAAGTTATTGCCGACATCGTACTCTGCCTCAGCCGACGCTACATCCTACTTCCGGCCTAACCTCGGATAGTCTCCCAGGCTGAGGTCATACTAATGATTGACAGGATAAAGCACTATCGGTCTTCTCCAACCTTGTACTCATCCAGGCCGAGGTTACGATAGATAATATCACGAGTCTGAGCACGCGCGAGCACATAGAGGACTTGGATCACGTGAGCAAATCAGTTATAACCAAATCATTCCCCTCACATGAGGGAATATTTGGTCATCATTCCTTACATGTGGCCCAGCCAGGTGTCCACCTATGATTAGTTTATTCAACCCACACATGCTCATAGCATGCTTGGGGGTACACTACACCCTCAAAGCATTATAAATACATATCTTCTCCTACCTTGGAGGGATATCCAAAAATCCAACCCTAGAAGAAACTCTGTTTGTATACACAGTAGAGAGAGAAAGTGAGAGATTGTATCATAGGCCATTAGTGCCCTCATTTTAGTGATTCTTACTCACACACTCACAGTGGATGCAAGCCAAATTGGCTGAACCACATATATACCAGTGTTTCTCCTCCTCTCCTCGCCTCCTTCTACTAGATATATACTCTTGTGTTGCCATTGTTCTTACTAGCTTGAGCTTATCAACACCTCATCTGGTGGTGCTGTTTACAGCATCATCATTTTGGCACCGTTTGTGGGAACGAGAAGCTATATTTATTCCTTCTTGAAGCTTGGCCGGAGACTCTGGTGGTGCACTAGTCCTCCCCCATCGCGTGGAGCTATTTCACCATTGAAATAGATTCTTAAAGGTATCAAGCTCTCTAGTGTTTTCATTTATAAGCTCTCTAGACTTTTTCATGGCACCAGAGTTACCACCTCCACCATCTGATGTTGAAGGGCCCAGTTCCAGCCAAGCATCACCCCAGTCCGAAATGGATGAGGTGGCTGCAGCCTTGAAGTCCTTAGCTACAACTCAATAAGCGATGCAAGAGAAATTTGCCCAACTAAATCAAAATATAATAATGAGACCACATGGGGTCTCACCGGAGATGATTACTTCGGTAGTCGCTCAACCACATCATGAGGCCAGGGGACCACCCCAGGCACCGCTAAAGGACCTACCTATTCCTCAGTGGAGGAGGGATGTTGCTAACCCTAGGTATTTACGCGTGGGGAGGAAAGGAAACCCCTGCCCTGAGGATAGGTACGATGACATTGGGGCAGAGGATGCTCCAGCAGATTGTTGGGAGCCATATGAGATCTTAGACAACACAGTAAGGCCTGTTCAGAAGAGCATAAGTTGTCAAAGCTGAGGTCAGTGTGAGAGATGAGATTGTGATGCATGCCAAAGAGGATCAGTTTTTGATCGCTTAAGTAGAGGGTCGGCCTTTGAAAGGATCGGCGGAGTTAATGACCTAAGGGAAAGGTTGTCCAGATCAAGAAGCCTCGCTGGATTTAGAAGAGAAGGAGGTGATTATCGTCCCCATAATTTTCGACCCCCATATGGTCGAGACTGTGGTCAGGAGGAGGTCAATAGCCGACGTTGTGTAGCAGCTGGGGAATCCTCAGTTCACCCTTTGGAGGTGGTTGAGGACAACCTCGGCCAAGACAATATTGCCAAACCATGGAACACCTCTATTCAAAGGCTGGAAAATAAAATTGGGGATCTCTTAAAAAGTCAAGACCCCTTACAGAGGGGGTATACAGAGGGTTCACCTTTTGTGGCAAGGATTGCTAGTTTTCCAACCCCATCCAAATTCAAACCTCCCGTGGTAACACTCAAGTATGATGGAAGTACTAACCCAATCCATTATATTGAGATGTACCAGTCTGCATCTGACATCTATTCTATCTCTGATGAGATGAGGTGCCGAGCTTTCTCGAGTACTTTGACTACGGCAGCGCATGTATGGTTCACCTCTCTTCCCAAAAATTCTATAGCAAGCTTTAGGTAGTTGGCTGAGCGGTTCATTCATAATTTCTGTTTTGGGGAAAGACCTCAGAAGAAGATAACCCATCTGCTTTATGTCAAGAAAGGGAAGAATGAAATCCCCAGAGACTACATCACGAGGTTCAACAAGGAAAAGTTAGAGGTAGAAGATTACGAAGAGAGTATAGCCATGACAACTCTCATTGGGGGTCTGCAGAGGGGAAAAATCTTATGGAAACTAGCTGAGGATCTTCCTAAGTTAATGGTCGAGTTATTGGAAATAGCTGGAAAGGTCATGAACGCAAAGGAAGCTATAGCTGTAAAATATAAGGATAAAAAGGGGAGCAGCAGTGGAGGTAAATTTCAGAAGAAAAATATAGATGGTAAGAAAAGAGCTACAGATGATAAATTTTCAGACTACACTCCTCTAACTGTAAGCTGTGAACACATCCTCAATGAAATAAAGAATGATAGATCTCTGAGATGGCCAAAGAAACTGAGAGCTCCTCTACATAAGATAAATAAAAACTTATGGTGTGAGTTTCATCAAGATCATGGCCATTTCACTGAGAAGTTTTTCGCTCTAAAGGACAAGATTAAAAAAATGTTGAACTTTGGAAAGCTCAGAAAGTATGTAGATAGTAGAGCTTCTAAAGGGGGAAGAGACGACCCTAAAAAGAAAAGAAATATTAAATGCCGGGAAGATGCCCCTGACAGAAGATCTGATGCCTCAGATGGATGACGATGACCCTAACCTCCCACCAAAGGACGACAATGTCCTAGTAAAGAGAGTCGATATGATCTCTTTTGGTGTGAACACTATCTGTAGAGGAATAGCAGGGGTGGATCAGAGGTAGATGATCGTAAGGCTCATGTGGCAGAGGCCAAAGTAGTGACAAAGGCCGAGGTTATGAACTTGGCTTCTACAGAGGTTAAACGTGAGAAGGGAAAGAAGGTAGATATGTACACCCTCTTAGTTCGCTTCTCACGACTTGATTTCAAGGGTATCTTAGCTCCCCATGATGACCCTTTAGTCATCACCACAAGGGTGCATGGGTGTGAAGTTCAGAGGATCCTTGTTGATGGGGGCAGTTCTGCAGACATTATGTTCTGGCCCTGTTTCAAAAGCTTGGGCCTTATCATCATCCCTTGATTCTCTTCAACGGTGAGAAGGTACATCCATTGGGTATGTATGACATGGATGTGAGAATGGGAGATAAATGGCCTAAGAGGTTGACCAGAAAAATAAATTTCTTTGTACTGGATGAAAATGTCTTCTCATCCTATAACCTCATCATGGGACGAGTGGACCTCAGGTAATTTAAGGTCGTGCCTTCAACGGTCCACCAGATGCTAAAATTCTCGACCCCCTATGGGGTAGGGGAAGTGCAGGGTGACCAAATGTCAGCACGCGAATTCTACTTCAACTCTGTAGAAAAGAGAGAGCCTCATAAGAGGGAAATAACCACTTACAACATTGACACCCTTGACCCTAGAGACGAAACAAAGCTTAAAAAGGGAGAGGCTACGAAAGATGTAGAATCCATCGTCCTTAATGAGGATGAGCCGGGAAAAACCATCCAAGTCGACAGATCCCTAAAGCCTGAGATCAAGGAGGAGCTAGTGAAGTTTTTAAGGAAGAGACAAAGTATTTTTTACCTAGAACCATGCAGACATGCCAGGCATTAATCCTGAAATTATATGTCATAAACTCAATATTGTAGAGGATGCCAAGCCCATCAAGAAGTGAAAAAGGATATACTTAAGAGAAAAGTACGAAGTCATCAGAGATGAGATTTAAAAGCTTGAAGAGGCCAAGTTTATCAGAGAAGTTATATACCCTGAGTGGTTATCTAACACTGCCATAGTGCCTAAAGCTAATGGGAAGTGGAGGATGTGTGTAGACTTCACCGATTTAAACAAGTCTTGCCCAAAAGATAGTTTTTCCCTGCCTCATATAGATCAGATGGTGGATGTTACAGTATGACATGAGCTCATGAACTTCATGAATGCATATTCTGAGTATAATCAGATCTTCATGGACTCAGTTGACTCAGAGAAGACAACCTTCATTACAGATAAGGGGATCAATTGTTATAAGGTCATGCCTTTCGATCTGAAGAACGCAGGGGAAATATACCAACATCTTGTAAATAAGATGTTCGAGGATCAGATATGCAAATCCATGGTGGTTTATGTTAATGGCATGCTGACGAAGAGCCTAAAGGCTGACACTCATGTGGCCGACCTTAAAAGAACTTTTAATACCATAAACAAATACATAATGAAGCTCAATCCGGTCAAATGTGTCCTTAGGGTCGGAGCTGGAAAGTTTTTGGGCTTCATCGTCAACCAAAGGGGGATAGTGGCTAACCCTGAGAAGATCAAGTCTTTGTTGGAAATGAAGACACCTAGACCCATCAAAGACATTCAGAGGCTAACCGGATGAGTGGCTGCACTTAACAAGTTCATCTCTAGAGCTACAGATAAATGTCTTCTTTTTTTCAAAATTCTTAGAAAAGCCTTCGAATGGAATGAGGAATGTGACAAAGCTTTTAAGGAGCTGAAGTCCTACCTCAAATCCCCTCTACTACTATCTCAGCCAATTCACGGTGAGAAGCTATATATATATTTAGCTGTCAGATTCAGCCATCAGTGTTGCAATAGTAAGAGAAGAGCATGGAGTGCTGATACCAGTGTGCTTTAATAGTAAGGCACTCCAAGGGTCTGAGCAAAAATACCCCCGGATGGACAAGTTAGCCTATGATTTAATATATGCTTCCAGGAAATGAATCCATACTTCCAGGCTCACTCCATGATCATCCTCATCGATTCCCCACTCAAACAGGTCCTCCATAGGCCTGAGAAGTCAGGAAGATAATTGACCTGGGCAATTGAGTTGGAGGAGTACGATGTTGTTTATCAACCTAGGGTTGCCATCAAGGGGCAATATCTCACAGATTTTATGGCCGAGTTTACATGGGATGAAGCTGAGGTTAAGAAGAATCATGAGGCTGCAGATGAGCTAGTAGAGCGAAACGTCAGCCAAACTTTGGATGAAGACGAGACAAGTATTGTCAGACAAAGAACAATTGAGAATGAAGAAGAAAAATACCTCTTCAAGCAGGTGGCCCTATCAGAAGATAACTTCTCTTCAAATGAAACCATCTGGAATCACTTCATTGATGGGTCGTCCTGTGAAAGCGAAAGTGGAGCAGGGCTTATAGTATCATCACCAGATAGTACAGATGTTGAGTATACACTAAGGTTTAAATTTAAAGCTTTCAACAACGAGTCAGAGTATGAGGCATTAATAGAAGGTCTCTCTTTGGCAAAAGCCCTCAGTATCGGCCAGCTCCTAGTCCACAGTGACTCAAGATTAGTCGTGAACCAAATCATGGGGGTCTATGAAGCCAAAGATGAAAGGATGGCTAAATACTTGAAGAGGGTGATATCGATGCTATAAAGATTCAAATAAGTAAAGATGAAGAGGATACCTCAGCTAGAAAATAGCCGAGCTAATGCACTCGCGAGGTTATCCTCGATAAAAAGAATAGATGTAAGGAGAATAATACCAGTTGAGATTCTGCTCAAGTCAACCATCAAAGAAGAAGAGTTAACCTTGCTTAAATATGAGTTTGGGGGCCTCATGGATGGACCCTCTTATCAAATACATCAGAGAGGAAGAACTACCAGAGTCAAAGTTAGAAAGGATAAAGCTAAGGTTAAGAGCTATTAAATTCTCATGAGGGCTCTTGTTCAATCCATATAGGAGGGAGGCCATTGGCTAAGAGCATAATCACTCAGGGGTACTGATGGCCGACCTTGGCCAAAGATGCAGCTGCATATATGAAGAAATGTGATAAGTGTCAGAGGTTATCCATAATTCCCCATCAGCCACACTAACCTCTGGCTTCTATCATATCCCCTTAGCCATTTGTAGTATGGAGCATTAATTTAGTAGGACCCTTGCCAAGAGCTGTAAATAACTATCGATTCTTAATAGTGGCAATCAATTATTTCTCCAAATGAGAGAGGTCGGGCCAATGATCACAATCACTGAGCATAAGACTTTTCTGTTCATTTGGAAGAACATCATATGCAGTTATGGCCTTCCAAACACCCTCATCTCAGATAATGGAACCCAATTCAAGAATGTTTCCTTAGAAAAATACTGTGAAAGGGTAGGGATCAAGCAGTTCTTCTCTTCTCCTAGCCGAGCCCAGGAAAATGATCAGACCGAGGTCACAAATTGAACAATCCTTGATGGGATAAAAAAGAGGCTGGAAGAGGCCAAAGGAATATAGATAGAGGAGGTATATATTATGCTTTAGGCTTACAGGATGATGGCCAGGACACCTACAGGGGAAACCCCGTATATGCTAGCCCATGGCTCAGAGGCTGTCATCCCAACAGAGATAGGGCTCCCCACTCATAGAGTCCAAACATATGACCCTCAGATGAATGGGGAAGAGAGAAGACTTGATCTTGATTTGATTGACGAAAGAAGAGAAGATGCAGAGATATGACAGGCAGCCTATCAGCTGAAAATTACGAGGTTCTATAATCAGATGATAAAGTCAAGGCCGATAGCTATGGGAGAACTGATCCTGAAAAAGATATGGCAAAAAACTAATAAGCTCCATCCCAACTAGCATGGTCCTTACAGGGTCATTGATGAGGTCGTACCAGGTACTTATCGGCTAGAAAAATCTTAAAGGCGAGCCTTTCTCCAACCCTTGGAATACCGATCACTTAAAGAAATATTACTTATGATGTTGCAATTGTTCTTATCTTTTTATAATACATGTATCAAATTATACAGATAATGTTAATGAGAAGATAACAATGTTGTGCTGATACTTTTGTTATAATATATGTTTTAAACATCATTTAGTTGGTGAAAATATGAGGTGAACCATCATTAATTTGGTAACCTCGGACCTTTAACATCATTTAGTTGGTGAAAATATGAGGTGAAACATCATTAACTTGGTGACCTCAAACCTTTATCATCATTAATTTGGTGGATTATGAGGTGAAACATCATTAACTTGGTGACCTCATACTTTTAACATCATTAATTTGGTGAATTATGAGGTGAAACCATTAACTTGGTGACCTTAGACCTCTAACATCATTTAGTTGGTGAAAACAGGAGGTGAAACATCATTAACTTGGTGACCTCAAACCTTTAACATCATTAATTTGGTGAATTGTGAGGTGAAACATCATTAACTTGGCGACCTCAGACTTTTAACATCATTTAGTTAGTGAAAATATGAGGTGAAGTATCAATAACTTGGTGACCTCGGACCTTTAACATCATTAATTTGGTGAATTA
Organism: Sambucus nigra; assembly: GCA_949130495.1. NCBI lineage: Eukaryota > Viridiplantae > Streptophyta > Magnoliopsida > Dipsacales > Adoxaceae > Sambucus > Sambucus nigra. Next base: position 557,106,510 of record OX422213.1, on the reverse strand, counting down.
TGAGGTGAAACATCATTAACTTGGTGACCTCAGACCTTTAACATCATTAATTTGGTGAATTATGAGGTGAAACATCACTGACTTGGTAACCTCAGACCTTTAACATCATTTAGTTGGTGAAAACAGAAGGTGAAACATCATTAACTTGGTGACCTTAGACCTTTAACATCATTAATTTGGTGAATTATGAGGTGAAACTCAAACCTTTAACATCATCAATTTGGTGAATTATGATGTGAAACATCATTAACTTGGTGACCTCAGACCTTTAACATCATTTAGTTAGTGAATTATGAGGTGAAACATCATTAGCTTGGTGACCTCAGACCTTTAACATCATTTAGTTGGTGAAACACATGAGATGAAACATCATTAACTTGGTGACCTCAGACCTTTTAACATCATTTGTTTGGTGAATTATATATGTTTGGTGAATTATATATGTTTGGTGTTACTTGCTTTTATTTCCATTATCCAAATTTTATGATATGGTGGATAAATGAAACATTATAGACATGAAACAGCAAGGAAACAAGTAAAGGAAAGAAACACAAGTGAAGGAAATAGAATTGCATTCATTTGAATAAAAAAGATGTTACATCATTCCAAGGGAAGAGGTAACAGTCCATTAAATAGAAGTTACATAAAAAGCTTCACAAAAAGTTCAAGCATGCAGAAGAGACGCTCAGAGTTTAGCTTCACCCTCGACTTCAACCGACCCACCAGCAGCAGGATTGTTTGACTCTGGGACTTCATTGGTAACTTTAACCTCGTCATCCTGACATCCACCATCCTTGGTCTCAGTCACCTCAAGTTGGCTCGTCACGACTGGGCCAACCTCTTCAACTTCCTGTAGGGCCTTAGTAAGCTGAGCATTTCCAAAGCTGGGGCCAATAAAGTCCTCGGCCGACAGACTGCCAAAACTTTTTTGCTTCATGGCAGCCCATCAGCTAGTTGCCTTGATGCCCTTCTCTAGATACTCAAGGCTGAAGCTGATAAATTCATCAGAGGTTTGATACTCCTTGATGATAATCTTTTAAGCATCTTCTATAGAAGCCTTAACGACAACATCAACCTTGGACTAAAGGTTATCATCCTTTGCCTTCAAAGCGTTGGCATAATCAGTTTTCATTCGAGAGATCTCATCACCCTTGGCCTTAAGACTTTTCTTCAAATCATAAATCTTCTTCTTCAGATCCTCCTCAAGCTTCTCAGCATCCCTTCCTTTTTGGATCAGAGGCAGCCTCTTCAACGTATAGTCGGCCAGACGATGAAGAGAGAGAGCACTCTACAAAAAGAAGATTCAAACACATTAAAAACAATGAATAGATAAGATTAGAGGTAACACAAGTGGCAAATAAATACCTGAACCGCCCTATGGACTGTAAACTCAGCCAATATAAGGATATCTATTGAGTGCAAAAAGTGTTTATCATCCTCGATCATTGCGTGGTCGAGGGCATCAAAAGCTCGAACACTATTGCTAATGAGGTTATCACCAATCTTCAGCTGAGAAAGCCAAACAGCTAAAGCATCATCTGAGGAAATGGGGATACCACGCTTAGTATTTTGAGCCTTGCTAGGCCTCGTACGGGAAGGGTCTACAGGTGCCTTCCCCTTCTTAGTTGCATCAGTAGGGGCCTTCCCCTTCTTTGTGTAGGAAGGGGGTGGTACGGTCTTGCCACCATGCTTCTCTAGCAGTTTTGTGATGCTTGGAGCAGACATATTCCAAAGGTCTTCAGAAAAGCCCTCTGGTCTCTCTAGAAAATATAAATATCGGAGTCAGAAAATTAGACATATAAAAAGTACGAGACTGGACTTAGTTTTAAAAAGTTTTATTCTAGAATACCTACAAATCTCGGTTGAGGGGCCACTTCCAAGACCCATTTGAGACAAATAATAAGGGTTCATCAGATGCTCGTATTTCATGAGGTTGCCATCTTCACCCTGACTACGAAGGTCCTCAACACTTTTACGGTTCTCCTGGCTCAGTCCAGGATTGATTTTAGCAGAGACAGAGACCTTAGCCCACCTAAGCGGAGTCCTTGGAACAGACGTTCCACCATCCTCATTAGGGCCAAACTCCCAAGCCCCTGGGGTAAAGAAGAACAGAGTCTTCTAATTGTGGTTAGAGGTTTGGGTCACCAACAACATCTTCTTCTCAGACTTTTTGGATACGAAATGATAGTATCCAAGATAATTCTTAGAGGATGAGGGTATGTAGCAAGCTAAGAATACCCTAACTGGAAGGTCAGTATGATGAACCACCTTCCAAAGAACGATAGCCCTAACCAAGACCCTCCAAGCATTGGGGGAAAGTTGAGAAGGAGTAAGGTTTATATGAGAGAGGACAGCTTGGATAATAGGGTGGATTGGAAGATGAAAGTCAAGTTTGAACATATACTCATAGACGCAGAGCTCTCCCTCTTGACCGTCAAAGACCCTCTAGTCCTTCAGGGGTTTCCTTCAAGTAATGGATAAAGGAATGACATACAGATGCCTAAAGATAAGAAGGTCATACTCAATAACAAAAGTCTCAGGACCATCAACCTTAGAAGTGTCAAGTACACTCCCTTCATCATCATAATCATCGTAGACCTTAACGGTCTGAGGATGGGCCTCAGAGGGGCTCCAGGAAAAGATGTTAAAGGAATTGCCTCAATAGGGGCATGAAAAGTTACACTAGGTTCTAAGATCTCTATGGAGGGAGACCTACGAGAGGTTCTAGCATCTCGATGAGACAAGGAACGATAAAAAACCTCTGCTTCTTCATAGATTCCAGTTCCCTTGGGAGAATAATCCATAGCCTCTTAGAAAGAGTCTACGGACTCGTCAGCCTCAGAGGAGGACATAGGGTGTGAAGAAGATGACTCAGACATTATCTCAGGAACCTAAGGAACTTTGGCAGGTTCAGTAGGCTCAGGGTATATAACCTTAAAAGGTGGAGGAAAGATGGGTCTAAGGGGAAAGGCCTCGGCCCTACGAGCTTCTTTTTGGGCTAGCTCTATCTGTCTAATCTTCTCATAGGTCTTCTCGCGAAGAGTTGGAAACACTTCAGCAACCTTATACAAAAGTCTAAGCATATGGAGGATGACACTACACTTGTGGGAAATACTCAAACTGTAAACAAGTACACAACTTATGCTGCCTAAACTAAATATCTAAGGTTAGAAATTGAAAGGTTTCAAACAAGAACACCGAAAACACCCTAAGTGAGGTCACCAGAGAAGATGACTGGAAGGTCACCGAAAAGCCTAAAAGAGGGAGGTTTGTGGCTAAAACAACCTCATAGTAGCCTAGTATGGTTCTAGTGTTACCCAGCCACAACAATCCTAACCCTACAACCACTTGACAATGGTGGAAACCCTCACCGGAAAAGGGAAAAGTTACCGATAAACCCAAAACGTAAATTAAATACCTAGAAATGAAAATCTTGAAGTTGAAAAATAATACCTGGTGGAGTTCTAAGGAAGGAAGAAGAAATTAGAAGCAAGAACCTTGACTTGCAGCGAAGTTTTGGGGGCTTGGAGAATAAAGTTGCAGAAAGGTTACAGGCGGGAAAGATAAAGAAGAAGAAAGAAAATGAAAAGATAAAAGGGTTTAAATATCTTTACAATGATAAGGCGCGAATATCGAGGCACTCATCATTGCCCTAGAAAGTCTAAAAGACGCCGTCAGAGCTACCATGCCTTGGGGAAAATGCTAGCCACTTCAGTGAATAACATGTGTCCAAGGCACCACTCCAAACCCCAAGACATCAAAACGTCCCTTCATTAACCTGACTCTTATACCCCCTAAGTCACCTACTCATATAGAAGACTAAGGGCTAGGTGTCCTTAGTCTCAAACTAGGAGTCTTATGACTATGCGATCAGTTCTTGCGAGTTAGATTGGTCCCCTGCAAGGCATGCATGCCTCTTGCGGGGCTGTTTAGTGGTTATTTTGCATTTTCACCCTTTAACGGCGTGTTTTTAAGCCTAAGCCTAGAGATGTAAAAATTTCATCATATTCTCAAATCGGTAGTTCTATGACTATGCGGTCTAGTACTACAAGTTAAGTTGGTCCCATCAGAGGTGTTTGTACCTCTTTCGAATCCGTTTGATGGTTATTTTGCAGTTTTACCCTTTAACGACATGTTTTTAAGTCTAAGTCTAAATATTTGGCAATTATTATCATATTCTCAAACTGGGAGTCCCATGACCACACGATTAGTTCCTACGAGTTAGGTTGGTCCCATACAAGGTGTTTATGCCTCCAACGGGGTTGTTCGGTGATTGTTTTGCATTTTCTCCCTTTAACGGCATATTTTTAAGCCCAAGTATAAATATTTATAAATTATCACTGTATCATTAAACCAAGAGTTCTATGACTACGGTTAGATCTTACTTCTTAGGTTGGTCTCGTGCGAGGTGTTCGTGCCTCTAACGGGACCGTTTGGTTGTTGTTTTGTGTTTTCGCTTTTCAACATTAGGTTTTTAAGCCTAAGTTTAAATATTTTCAAATTATCATCATATTGTTGAACTTGGAGTCATGTGACTATGCAGTCATTTCTTATGACTTAGATTGGCCCCCTGCGAGGTGCGTGTCTCTCACAGGGTTGTTTGGTGGTTATTTTGCATTTTCGCCCTTTAATGGCATTTTTTAAGCCTAGGTTTAAAAAATTTCAAATTTTCATCATATTCTCAAATCGGGAGTCCTGTGACTATGCGATCAGTTCCTACATTTTAGGTTGGATCTGTACAAGCAGTACATGCCTTTTAAGGGGCCATTTGGTGGTTGTTTTGCATTTTCTCCCTTTAAGGGCAAGTTTTTAAGACTATTTAGAGATGTGAAAATTTTCATCATACTCTTAAACTAGGACTCCTGTGACTATGCGATCAATTCCTACAGGTTAGGTTGGTCCCATATGAGGTGTTTGTGCCTTTTACGGAGCGTTTGGTGGCTGTTTTGTATTTTTTCCATTTTATGGCATGTTTTTAAGCCTAAGCCTAAATATTTATAAATTATTGTCGTCTCTGTGAGGTCAGTTCTTACAAGTTAGTTTGGTCTCGTACAAGATGTATGTGCCTTTGATAGGGCCGTTTGGTGGCTATTTGGATTTCTCCCTTTAATGATTTATTTTTAATCCTAAGTCTATAGAGTTGTAAAATTTCATCATATTGTCAAACTAGGAGTTTCTTGACTACACGACTAGTCCCTCCTAGTTACATTAATGCTGTGTGAGGTGTTAGTATCTCTTACGGGGCCATTTGGTGGCTGTTTCGAGTTTTCGCCCTCTAACGACATGTTTTAAGCTTAAGTCTAAATATTTGGAAATAATTATCATATTCCCAAATCGAGAGTCCCTTGACTAGGCAATCAGTTCCTAGGAGTTAGGTTGGTCCGTGTGAGGTGTCCATGCCTTTATGGGACTATTTGGTGGTTGTTTTACTTATTCACCCTTTAACAACCTATTTTTAAACCTAAGTGTAAATATTTACAAACTATCATCATATTATCAAATCGGGAGTCCTATGACTACGCAGCCAGTTCCTATGACTTAGGTTGGTTTCGTGCGAGATGTTCATGCCTTTTACGAGGCTGTTTGGTAGTTAATTTGTATTTTCTCCCTTTAACGGCATGTTTTTAAGCATAAGTCTATAGATTTGCAAATTTTCATTTTATCCTCATTCCAAGACTCTAGTGACTACATGATCATTTCCTACAAGTTATATTAATATCGTGCAAGGTTTTCGTGCCTCGTATAAGGCCAGTTGATAGCTATTTTGCATGTTCTTCCTATAATGGCATGTATTTAAGCCTAAGTCTAAATATTTACAAATTATCGCCATATTCTCAAATTGAGAGTCCTGTGGCTATGCGATTATTTTTTACGAGATAAGTTGGTTTGTGCGAGGTGTTTATGCCTCTTTTGGTGTGTTTGTGTCTCTTACGGGACCTTTTAGGGGTTATTTTGGGTTTTGTCCCTTCAACGATATATTTTTAAGCCTAAGTCTAGAGATCTGCAAATTTTCGTCAAATTATTGGGAGTCCCGTGAATATGCAATTAGTTCTTATGAGTTAGGTTGGTTCCTTGTAAGCAATTCTTACCTCTTACGGGGCTATTTTGTGGTTGTTTTGCATTTTCGTCCTCTAACAGCATGTGTTTAAGTCTAAGTCTAAATATTTTCAAATTATCATCATATTATCAAATCGAGAGTTATGTGGCTATGTGGTCAGTTCTTATGAGTTACATTGGTTCCATGTGAGGTGTTCGTGCCTCTTACGGGGATGTTTAGGAATGTTTTACGATTTCTTCCTTAAATGACATGTTTTTATGCCTAAGTCTAGATGTTTATAACTTATCGTTATATTCTCAAACCGAAAATCCTGTAACCATGCGATCAGTTTTTACGAGTTAAGTTAGTTCCCATGTGAGATGTCTGTGTCTCTTTTTGGGCCATTTGGGGTTGTTTTGGTTTTAAACCTCTAAAGGCATGTTTTTAAGCCTAAGTCCAGATATTTACAAATGTTTATCATATTATCAAATTGGGAGTCCCGTGAGTATGCAATCAGTTCCTTTGAGTTAGGTTGGTCCCTTTAGAGGTGTTCATGCTTCTTACGGTGTCGTTCTGTTGTTATTTTTTTGTTTTCACCCTTTAACATCATATTTTTAAGCCTAAGTCTAGATATTTATAAATTATCATCTTATTCTCAAGTCGGGTGTCCTGGAACTACGTGGTCAGTTCCTACGAGTTAGGTTGATCCCATACGAAGTGTGCATGCCTCTTTCGAGGCCGTCATTTTATATTTTCTCCCTTTAAGGACATATTTTTAAGCCCAAGTCTAGAGATTTGCAAATTTTCATCATATTCTACAATCGAAAGTTTCGTGAGTATGTGGTTAGTTCTTATGAGTTAGGTTGGCTCCGTGCATGGCATTTGTGCCTCTCACGGGCTGTTTGGGGTTGTTTTGGGTTTTAAACCTCTGACAATATATTTTTAAGCCTAAGTCTAGGTAATTACAAATTATCATCATATTTTCAAAATCAGGAGTCCCGTGACTATGCAGTTAGTTCCTACGAGTTAGGTTGGTCCCCTGTGAGGTGTTTGTGTTTCTTACGAAATCGTTTTGGGGGTTATTTTATGTTTTAAACATCTAATGATATGTTTTAAGTAAGTCTACAGATTTATAAATTTTTTCCATATTCTCAAATTAGGACTCTCGTGACTACGCGATCAGTTCCTACGAGTTAGGCTGGTCCCGGGCGAGGTGTTTTTACCTCTTAAGGGGTTGTTTGGTGGTTGCTTTGTATTTTCAACCTTCAATAGTAAGTTTTTAAGACTAAGTCTAAATATTTACAAATTTATCATCATATTCTCAAATCGGGAGTTCCATGACTACGCAGACAATTACTATTAGTTACATTGGTTCCGTGCAAGGTGTTCATGTCTCTTTCGGGGCCACTTGGAGGTTGTTTTGGGTATTAAACCTCTAATGACATGTTTTTAAGCCTAAGTCTAGATATTTATAAATTATCATCATATTATCAAATCGGGAGTCCCTTGACATGGCATCCGGTTCTACGAGTTAGGTTGGTCCTGTGCGAGGTGTTTGTGTCTCTTACGGGGCTATTTGGGGGTCCTTTTTTATTTTTGCCCCTTAACAACATGTTTTAAGCCTAAGTCTAGATAATTGGATAGTGATGAGAAATGAGAACAACTGTTACCTATAAATATGTATTCAAAATATTCGGTGAATCATCTGGTAGTTCTAGGAATCCTGCATTTTCCATTATATGAAAATATTTAGTGGTGGTCTCTGACATTAGTTCTTTCATCTTATCCATCTCTTGACGATGAAGATTCTCTCCCTCCTCAACCCTTTTATCCATCTCTTAACGATGATGATTCTCCCCCTCCACAATCCTCTTTTGCAATCCGTTCAATCTCGCTCTCATATAAGTGAGGAGTTATGGACCTCACAGATGCCGATCAATTACCAACTCCCCAATATAATGTCCATATATGTTCGTCATGATAAATGACATTCTCAAATATTTGATATGTCACTTTAAGATCATTTTGTCGATTTTCTAGTATCACATCTAACTCTCTTAGTATACTTTCCTACAAATTAAGAAAGGCATTTTAAATAGTGCAATACCATAAAACACGTGCTGCAATATTTCTTACACTAGATACTGAGAATGGACACTAAGATATGATACCTCTATACCATCCGCTCCATCCTTCGTACTATGTGTCTGATCCTTCAACTTTTGAGTCTCTTTATACATACTAAGCTTGTTAGTAAGCAAGTTGGCTTTTTTCATCTATTGTTTTTTACGATAAGAAAAAAAAATATTACATTAATAATATTAATGATGAAATCCAAAATAATTGTCCTCAAACTAGAAACATAAAAGAATATGTAACAAATATAAAATATGATGTTAATCTTTTCTACAATATGAGGAATTGACGTTCTCCCAATCCTAGGGTGGGTACAAAGGTTTGCCCTATTTTCAATGTTTTGGGGTGCCACTCACTATATAAAAAGTAAAACCATGTTATAATTTTGATACACTTAAACAATCAATGTAAATAAATATAAAGTATTTCTACATATGTCATACCACCATATATTCTTCACCTTACATAGTCACTAATGTAAGTCATATATTGGGATCAACTTGGAGAGGTGCATTTGCAAGTATCTCATTGTTGATATCATACGCTTCATAATAGTCCTTTTTCATACGATACTTAAAGCACCTCCAAACGTTGTCCACCATTTGAAAATAAATCGGATTAATCCTTCAGGGGCATTTGTATTGACCTAAGAACAAAAGAATATAAAAATTGATAAGCAACTAAAAGTGTTTAAATAATACCTCAAATGGACGATTTTTAATTGTTAATTTTCGACAAAATGGGTCTTATATGCGTTTATGTCAATTTTGTAGGTCAAACGCCACTTGCGTATTTAAAAGCCGTATTTCGAAGTAAAATGCGGCAAATATGTGGTTAAAAGATGCTAAACCTAATCCCCTAACCTATACCCAGTCCTGTAACCCAATTACCCTATCCCGAACCTTAACTCATTCACGAGCCCTTTGTGTTTAGTTTTCACCCTTTATTTTATTTTTATTTTTTTATTAATTTTTTAATATTTTTATTTTGAGTTTTTTTTAATTTTTAGAATTTATTTTGAGTTTTGTATATATTTTTAGGATTTATTTGTGTGTCGACTATTTTTATGTTTTATTTTATTTAGTTGTAAGTTTTATTTGATCTTTATTTTTATTTTATTTAACTTTATTTACATTATAGAGAATTAAGGTCAATGTCATGTTCCTTCCTATGTTTGGATTTTTAGGACAGCGATTTTCAAGTTTATAAATCTAATCCCTGTGGTAACATTTATTTGTGTGGTCCATTTAGAGTTAAGAGTACACAAAAGAGATAATTTCATTTGTTTTAGTTAAAGATGTATTTATATTTACACCCTTAGTCATACACATTTAAAACTCATTTTAAAAATAAACACATAACCACACCTCGACCCCACCTCACCCCACCCACTGGAATCCTCGTTGGAATGCCGAAATCCTTGCTTGAGAGTGTCGAAATTCTCGCTGGATTATTTCTCTCTCCTCGTTTCACTCTCCGTTCGTGTATTTCTTTCATTTTTTGGTCCGCGCCAACGACACTATTGCCAGCGCTGGAGAAGAAGGTTTTTTGCCCAGATTTATATAGTGTTCGCCATAAAAAATGGAGTTTTCGCAAAACAAAAATGGAGGTTTTAGTGAAAAAGAAAATTTATCGGTTTCGATTTTTTCGTTAAAAAATATCAAATATGGGTGTTGTTGGATAGATATCGATGAGTAGATTTCAAAAATATAAATTTTATGAATTTTGGATTTGTAGATCTGAACTTGTGGACTTTTAAAAATTTGATGTTTTTTTTTATGAGTTATCAAATGGCATATTGGTCATTTTTAACGGTGTTTTTTGTAAAGGGACTAAATTTATAAAATTATGTGGAGTGCCCTATTTTTATACACTTTGAGTTAGATTTGACCTTTTTCCAAAACCCCATTTATATTAAGATAGGTTTATTTTTGTCTTTTATAAGGATTTCAATTTTCTACTTTTATTAGATTTTGAATTTTCTTTAGTTTTATTTTATTAGGATTTTAATCTTTATTGATTTTATTTTATTTTTGTTAATTTTATTTTTTAGTTAGATTGTCTTATTTTTAAATTGGGTACAAATCTAAACACACACACACACACACACACACACACACACATACCCTTATCCTATACCCCCAAACAACTCACGCACACACACTCTTCCTACCATACACCTCACCACACACAATAAACCCCACTTCATCATCTTCCACCCAACCACTTTCTCTCGCCTCTAACCTCCATAATCAAAACTCTCTCCTACCTTCCATTAAACCCCCACACCAAAACCACTCGCCTTATCTCTCCTCCCTCATCCTCCATTACCACCCACTTAATCACTCCAACAAACCCATACCCGTTTTCCTATCCTTCCATCCACCCTTTAAAACCCGAAATCCATTTTGAAACCATCCCTTATTCGCCCACCGCCAAACCAGATCTCCCCCATCTACAATCTATAATTCGGCCCGAACTGATCCCCCTTCAACCTCCTGCCACAACCCTCAAAACCCACGATCACCATCCTACACAAGACCAATTAGGTACCAATATTACTCGAGATCCACAAACCCGAAGCCTAACTTCAGACCAATCAAAATAGATTCCGCATAAACTAAAGACCAAATAAAACATAATACCCCACATGTGTTATAAATGACCATTACCCATTATTTTCCAAACTACCCTCAACTTACGCCCACACTCTCACTACCTCACTACCTACATGCACTCTTATCTCTCCCTAAATTACCCCCACTCACACCTTTTATCCTCATGCACCTTCCCAATGTCCAAAATACCCCTTGCTTCATTGTTCTTACTATTTAAGAAGAAAAAAAAAACTAAGTAGAGAGGAGACTCACGAAGAGACTAGAGAGAGAGAAACATCTTTGTAAATAGTATAATAGTATTCTATTTTATTAATTTTTCAGAGATTTTTATTTATTTATTTCAGAGATTGGTGAGAGATCAAAGTGTATTGAGAGATCTAATTGAGTGTATCTTTTGAATTAAAAATATTTGGAAGCTCAATTTGAATGGATATTACTCGAGTCCAAAGAAGATTTAGTTCAGTTTTGTAAATTAAGGAGACCTGTTTGAAGATTTGTTCTCTTATTTCTACTATTTTATTTTAATGCCTTTGATTACTTGATTATTGTATTTTATCATCATGTCAAGTTAGAAAATACTTTAAAGGGGTGGGGTGATCCCATTATTTGATGCTAATCCTACTTTAATTAGTTTATTTACTTTAAATTTTCATCTGATAATTGACTTTGCACTCTTACTTTTGATTTATGCCTCGAGAGAGGGTGAATGATCTACGAGAAAAAAATGAGATTCTAGTCTTATTTTTCAATTTAAATCGAACTAGAGATAGTTTTTTCTAAAATCTGAAATTATTTCCTTGAATTTCAACTTTAAGCTTTTTTTATGATTTAAACTAATTTAGTCAATAAATCCTAGCGAGTGGTTTGTTAAATGATGTTTGGATCTACTTTTCAAAAGTTATAGGAGTATTAAATTTAATTTTCTAAAAGGTTATTATTAAAATTACATTTACAACGAAAGTTGATTGGTAATTTTGATACTAACTTCAGAGGTTTAATTTGAATGAATAATAAGATTAATTAGGATATATGGTATAATCTCATCCCTTGTTAGCTCTCACTTTGATTTTCTCGTTCATCTCATATTTTACATTTTTATTTAGTTAGATTTTACTTATTTTTCATCACACTTTTTAGTTAGTCTTTACATCTTTGATTTAGTTTAGCTTTCATTCACCCTTGAAAACTGTTTTAATATTAAAAAAGCTAAAAAAAAATAGAATAAGTAAAAAAAAGTCGAAAAAAATTAAATAAAAAAATTGCAATACTTCTCGTTTGTTTCACTCCTTAGATTTGGATTGACATCCTTACTTACCTCTACGCAAGTTTGTTATATTTTTGTGTAGGTGATAAAGGAATTGATTAGCATGGCTTGACAACAACAACATTATAAAAGTCCAAGTTATCAAATATTTATAAATAAATCATTTGAATGATGTATTAATGAAAATAGAGAAGTACCTCCACACTCTTCAAAACTACATCAATATTTTCTTTAGACACTTTTTTCCAGTCTTCCAAATCAAAAGGAAATAATGACCCTTGTTGAGTAGAGTATCCCAATTATCTCGTAAAATTCATCCCATTGGATCCAATTGGTTGATAGTCTTTATTGCACCCAATTATCAATTTTTTACCACGGTCCCATTCTTTCCATAGTTTGGCAAACCCTCTACGTTTCTTACTAGAAGCAGTATCACTTTGAGTTGATTATGGGTTAACCTCAATACTACCTATATAAAACCTAAAAGAAATTGTGACATGAATAATTTCTAAACTAAAACATTTTGGCAGATTTTTGGGCATATTTTCACATTTTGGGCGGAATTTCATTATATTATAATTTATTCATAATATAATTTTTTGGCAGATTTTGGAAAATTTCTTGAAGAATTTTTTACCAACTAATAGGATAATCATAAAAGGGGGATGGAAGAGAAATCAAGTAAAGTTTGATGGTTTCTCTATTAGATAGGCAAACACATACATGCATGTGCAATCATATTATCTGAGAGTAAAGATGTAGTTGACTGAGATGACTCTGGTTGGGACTAATGTGATTCTATTGACGTTCGAGCACATAGGCCTTGATAATTCTATAACCCTCCTACTTCTATATGATGATAAGGGCGTTTAGTTGGCATGGTAGATCTGTATAGAAAATATATATTTTAAAATAAATATCAAGAAAGATTATACATGAAATAAAAAATGAAGAGTTACACAACATTGTATTTGCTTTGATTGTATACATTTTCAATACGTTATATTTCTTCTTGAAAATCTACTAAATCCCTCATATTGAGCCAATCACATTTTATCCTTTTGTGAATGGATGAAATTGGATGCATGGGTGGAAGCATACTCACAATCTTATGCACGGGAATAATTATGTTAGGTTAAAAGCCTCTTTTCTTTAGAATGTTGTATACTCATTCTTTCTTATGTGTATGATCTTAGACATTTAAATTTAATCTCACTTTATCTTGCTCAAGTTCCATCCATAAAGGATGCATCTCTCGCCCTTCCTCCTTTAGCAGCTTTATTAATTTCTCTTCACGTTTTGGATTATGTTTTTTAAATATCTTTTCTTTTGCTTCACCCTACTACGATGGTGCCATCTGGACTATTTTTTCAAATAAATATTGTTCTGATATTTGTTTCTCGTATTTTTACAAGTAACCACATAACTCAATTTTTCGAAATCCACACATGGTTATTGGAGTGCACTGTTTAAAAGGTGTATTTTCAAATTATTCTAATGCCTTCTTAATACTATGATTAAATTTTACAAAAGAACACATTACTTCTTGTCATAATATCAAAAACCATTTAAACATAGCATTTATAAGACGTCAGCTAATATTAAAAAAATAAAAGGCAAAACGTGAATAAGAAAATAAAGATTTAATAAAACATCCATTTCAATCATTAATTTGTACTTCCAATACATTCTCACTAACATAACACAAAAATAAAGAAGTTAAACCATTTCAACCATCATCCTATTATTCCTCGATAATATAAAATTGTAACCACTTCAAGCATCATTTAAACACTCCAATCATCATCCCTTTCTTCCTCCATACCATCGACATCATCAATAATGATTGTGTCAATTATGGAGCCATTTATCCCTTGCCTCACCCAAGATATATTTTTGATCTTGATCCAGTTGTTACATGCTAAATGGCTCAATTACATGGACATTTAAGCCCTCGACGGTTGAATATCGATCGAATCTGTCTCTTGGTGTCATCAAAATAACATGTCGTATAATTCTAATAGGTATTCCATATACCAAACTTGTTATACTTAAGATGCTAGGATGAAAGGTTCATCACCAACTCGATTATCTCCGTGTAACAAATGATTGAAGTTAACTAGCGTAAAGTTAAATTCATCTAATTTTTTACCCATATAATTATCGCTACAATATCATTTGAATGTTACAAATTTCATATCATTGTTGTAACGAATCTCAGTGATGTTTGTAACTTGTTCATAGAAAGTAACATCCCCTAAAAAAGGATTTGAGTCTCCATGACTAGAATAACGCATTTATGAAACTTTTAGAATAACCCCAATATATTGAGTTTTTCTATGTTGATCAACCACCTTTGTCCCAAATCGAAAACCATGAAAATTATAAGAATGGAATACAAAAGCATCCTTTAGAGGCCGGCCTAAAGAAAAACTCCTAATTTCGTCAAATAGTTGACCGTTATTTATCAATTTATGTACATAATATTTGCCCAAGAAAGAAGGTAATCAAAATTTTATATAACCAATAGACTGGAGCACTGTTAACATTAATAGGAATAAACTTATTTAAATAAATCTTAAATCATATGTTGAAATTTTTCATTGTGAAGGCATTGAACATAATGCTATGCAAGTTGAGGATACTCTTTTGAAAGTTCCACAAGAAATTTTCTATAAAAGTACACATAGGTCTTTTTTGTAATGAATATAACAAAACCTACAAGTAATAAATTTGTTCATATCGTTAAGGTAAAAAATTAACTTACTCAATGAACGGTGCCACTGCGTCAATGTTGGAAAAACACATAACGATGGGCTTCAACCAGTGTTTATTGATAGCGCGACCAGAGTCATTACCTCTATTATCTATTCTAATACGTTGAATAGACTTGGTTTCCACGCCATCATCCAAATACCTAGAGGAAAAGTTCATACACTCTTTTAGAAGGACGCAATTGAGGACTCGGGATGAGCACAATTCCGCACATAGAATTTTAATATATACATATACCTTCATTTGATACATTCAACAATAAAGCACTAACCCACTAATTAACAGTTCAACAGTAAAATGTATAGGTAATTTTCCATCACATCAAAAAATCCTGGAGGAAATATCTTTTCGAGACAACATAAAGTAAGAGCCATACGATCTTCAAATTTTTCCAAGTCAGCTAAAGTATTTAAACTTGAGCATGATATCATAAAGCTATTACTTAATTCAATTAAAGCTTTGACAATATGCATTGGCAATATCCTACGTACAACAATCAAGAGTAGTTATTGCATTAGAATGTGATCGTCATGACTTTTAAGTCCATAAATTCTTATCTTTTGAGGGTTCACACGTTGTGAAATATAACCATCTAGAACTTTGATATTCAGCAACACTTTTAAGAAAATATCCATCTCTTTATTGCTTATTCCAAAAGTCTGTTGGGGCTACATACTATAAATTTGATCCTCGCGGTTGATGATGCAGATCTCGTCTAATTCTCTTCTCTTTGAGGTCTTTTCGAGCATTTAAATTATACCTTATTTTACCTTTGATGCCCAACAATACAAAAATAACATGTTCGCAAAAAAAAATTATCAAGATTATGACACATCAAATTATGCTCCCAATATTGTAATTCAAAAAATATACTGCTCTCTTCTAATTTAGTTTTTTCGGAACATTATCTTTAGTTTGTTTTAAAAGATCAATTTCTTTTTGGTGTCTTATCCTTCTTCTAAATATGTCTTCATTTTTATATTCAGTTACAACATCAAGTTCATTGAATTATTACAGAACTTGTAATCCAATTAGTTTCGATGGTGGTGACCTCATATCAACCTTGCCATTAAATATAACTCTTTCTTTCTTAAATTAATGTCGTATTGATAAGAATCGACGATGACCCAAGTAACAGTACTTATGAAAGTTCATCAATCGTATAACCTGATGATCCTTATTGTAACAAGGACAAGAAAATTCACCTTTTGTGCTCCATTCTGATAACATGGCATAAGTAAGAAATTTTCTAATTGTCAACAACAATGCAACATATAACTGAAAAAATTATTTTATTGATTCATTATAAGTGCGTACCCCATTAGGCCGTAACTCTTTCAACTCATTAATTAATGGTGATAAATAAACATTAATTTTATCATCGGGTCCTTTTGTCCCGTCAATAAGAACAGATAAAATTAAGTGGGGTAGTTTTATACACAATCATGGGGCAAGTTTAATATCATTAGCACAATAGGCCAAGTACTGTAAACAATTCTCGTATTACTAAACAAATTGAATCCATTAGTTCCTAGCGCAAGTCTAACGTTATGACAATCATTCATAAAAGATGTACTTCTCTCATAAATGTCTTCTATGTAAGGGAGTCAGCAGGATGCCTCATCATGCCATCATCGATTCGTTCATCGTCGTGACATTTCATTAGTGGATCAGTATGCGATGACCAACACAATCTTAATAATATTGGCTTCAAAGTAAAATACCTTACCTTTTTTCGCTGCTACTTTTGCACCCTTACCACCATTAAAGTCATTTTTGAACATGGAATCCCGACAAATTTTGCATTTCTCAAGATTTTCGCTCTCATTTCGAAACGACATACAATTATTAAGATATGCATCCCACGTTTCATATTCAATTCCCAACTTTTTTTTTAATTTATTGTCTTGATAAAAGGATTTTAGAATCTTGGCTTTCGGGAACACCTTATGCAAGAATACCATCAATATCATAAAAGAATGATTTGTCCATCCATTTAGTTGTTTCAAGTGTAATAGTTTAACAACAAATGATAACTCGATAATGTTCTCAAGACAATTCTTATACAACTCACTTTATTCCTCTTATAAAAGTCTAAAATATTATTTCAAGTCTGCATCAGTCATGTCGTGATCTTTGATGTTAGGTTATTCATCATTGCCCATATTTTCCTCTCTACATGGAGCCACCCTTCCTTCTTTAATCATCGTAATCATGTTGTCCCTTTTACAATGTATCAAATATGATGATTTTTTGTGGTATAAGATATGTCAAATGAGACGATTTTTATAATGTCCATTTTGTAATTTATAAAATGATACGATTTTATAAATCCGAGGTATAAAGTGACTGAAATGGGATGGTTATTAAAATTCGTTATTATATTTGTATGTTAAAAAGAGTTCTAACACTTTAACTCACATAGAGGACGGTAAACAAAAACCATCCCAAATAAAAAGATAATATATCTACTTTAAGGGTCGATAATTAAAATTCATCTCAAATGGTCAGAGTATATACTCTGGTCCCTCATAATAATTTTTTTGCAGTGTATTGAGATTAATTGTCAATGATGTTTAAAAGACACTATTGTGGCATTGTTTTCATTTAGTAACTCTGTTTGGTTATGTTACCTGTCTCGGGAAACATATCTAGTATTATTTTAGTGAGCATTGATTTGTTGCATTGACTAACCTCTTCAGTTAGGTTTGGCCATTTAGGATCATATTGGATCTTGGATAGCAGGCTGGATTTTGGAGATTTATTTTATATACGGTTTAGTTTTCCTTTTCGTTGTATATTTTCATATAAGACAGTTTTCGGATTGAGTCGCTCGTGACTCCGCTTTGTGTATTTGGGGATTTTATACTAAGACTTTTATAGATTATTTGAGGATTATTAAAGTTAAACTTTTTTATTGCCGAGCAATCATAATGTTATCTCTCGTATTTATTATTCTTGAAAAAAGTTTTAAATGTTTCATATTTTTCTCCCATGCTGAGAATGAAATTTTAAATTATTATATTTTGCATATTTTAGTATTCGGGCTTGATAAACTCTAATATTAAAATATGTGGGTTGTTTTAAGGGTGGGTGGGTTTGATTGCGTAGGCCGGAGAAGTGGGTGGGTTAACATATAGTATGCGTTTGATTTCTAAAACAAATCTTTCTTTTTGTTTATTCAGAGATTATTTTAATGAGCCACATGACACCATCTTATTGGACAACTTAATAAATTTGACACATGGAAAGCCATGTCATCATTTCCATTACGTTTTCTAACATGGATGTGACAATGGATTTAATTGTAATAATTTTTAAAATTTTGGATTAAATTGTAACTTTTAAAACATTGGGTCTAAAATTAAAAATAACCCTAAATTTTAAGTTTACTTTGTATTTTCCCTTTTATTTAATATATATGTGTAAGTATTAAAGTATATATTTTATAAGTATATAATAATACTCCATCCATCCCAAATTAAGAGTTAGTGTTTTTATTTTGTATATATTAGTGATACACTCAATCAACGATCAATATTAACTCTTGTTCACTATCACAATCCTTGGTTTGTTATCATTATCATCATCCTTGCCTTAATCTCATCATATGTGGTCAGCCACATAGATTCTCCTTTTACATTCTAATATATTAAATGCAATATTATTATTCAAGTTTAATTCCTTAAGATCTCTCATAATAATTTTCTCTCACGATAGCTTAAGGGGACCGCTTTCTCTTTTACCCTCTATTTATTATATGGGCATCTATTAGTCTACGCAACAAATGTTTGTACTACCTAAGTCTACTTTCTCTTAATCTATTGCTAATGTGAGATACTCTTAACTTTTCTCTCACGTATTGATTTTTAGTAATTCCTATCATCCACTAGAGCATCTTTATCTCACTAACATGAAGACTTTGTTCATATTTTTTCTTTAACACCCAACACTCCGCTTAATACAGGGTTGCTGGCCTAACAACTGTTCTATAAAAAAATTCTTTTAATTTATTAGTTATCCTCTTATCGCATAACTCCCCACTTGTTTGTCTTCATTTAATCTAACTAGTTGATATTATACTCATAACATCCTTATCAATATTCCATTACTTTATAACATTGAACCTAGATAATAAAATTTATTAGTTAGGTTTATCATTTTTTCTTCAATCTTTAACATTATATTACTTGAAGCCTCATTATTAAATTTACATTCCATAAATTCTGTTTTATTTCTACTGATTTTTAGCCTCTTAGCCTCTTAAGATTTTTTTTCAAGTATTCTCTCATCCCTAAGCCCTATTTTAAAATATCTACTAAAACTATAGCGTCCGCAAACAACATACACTATAAGACATCTTCTTGTATGTCTTTAGTAATCTCATCCAAACTACGTTAAATAAATAAGGACTTAAGGCCGATCTTTGATGTAAACCCACTTTAATCGTAAAGTCATTAATTTCTCGACATGTATTCTTTACTCTAGTCTTTGTATTATTATACATATCTACAATAACTTTAATATAACTCATAGGGATTCTTTTCCTTCTTAAAGCTCACCAAATTATATTCCTAAGCACTCTATCATAAGCCCTTTCTAAATCTATACAAACCATATATAAATTTTTATTGTTACTTTTATATCTATCTATTAACAATCTTAATAAGTAAATAGATTTCGTAGTGGATCGCCCTAACATAAATCCAAATTAATTATTCGAAATAGTTGACTCATTTCTTAATCTTTGTTCTATAATCTTATCACATAGTTTCATAGTGTGATTCATCAGTTTGATTCTTCTATAATTACTACAGTTTTGTATATCCCATTTTATTTTTATACAAATGTATTATGATACTTTTCCTCCACTCATCTGGCATGTTTTTTTTCCTTAAAATTTTACTAAATAAGCCTGTTAACCAAACTTGATTCGTTAATTATGTCCAAAAAAGAAAAGTGAACTCTTAATTTCGAAGAATAAAAAATAAATAATGAAATCTTAATTTGAGACGAAAAGAATAGTATATTATGACCGATATTAGAATTTTCCAAGGACCCTCTTGCCTTAGCCGGTCTAAATGGACTAAATCTATCAATAAAAACAGTCAAGCTCAATCTGCCCCATCCCGAATGGGGGCGGCCACACCCATGGGTTTTTTTGAAAATCTACTGTGAGTTTTTGTTAAAAAAAAATTAGACCTATAAGTTTAAAACTCTGGGGGCAATTATCTTAAAATTTTAAAACCTAAAAAAAGAGAGAACCTTATTTGACCCGCCTCTTTTCTTTTCTCATCCCTCTTCCTCACTTGTTCGCCCCTATCCTCTCTCCTCTCCCTCGCTCGTCTGGTCTCCCGCCCCTGTCCTCTTTTCGCTCCCTTACTCGCACGCAACGCTTGGCGAAGCTAAAAAACTAATATGAAATATCTTAATTGCTCAAATTTTAATTGTTGCTAAAATATCTTAGTTAGACAAATCTCTTTATTTAAATTAGTTTGATTTTTAATAGGAGTCTAAATTTAATTAATTAATAATTCAATATTTTTAAGGTAAAAAAATTATTAAAAAAATAAATAAAAGCGACCTAAAAAATTCGCTGCCCCAAATCTTTAAACTTCATCAAACCTTTTCGCATCCATAGATTCAAAATCTTGAGTCCACCACTGAACTCAACAAACATAAAATATAACATTTTGTGGAATCAATGTAGTGGGATTAGGTTACATAAGTAATTTTCCCTTATATGTGCCTTTATTATCATTAATATTATGTTAGTATGACAAATGATTTAGAATAATACAATGAGTACAAAATAATTCCTCCAAATGCCCCCCAAATCTGATGTGGACGCCACGTCATTCTCTCACCTACATATCATCTATTGTCATGTGATGCGGATCCCGCCAGAACATAAAAACTAAATTATTTTGAAGAACATTTGAAGGAGTTATTTGGGGTATGTAGCATTACTCAATCATTTATATGTTTCAAAACTATTTTTGGTTTTAAAATTTAGTTAGCTACAATGCGTACCACGTGCGACCCATATAATACCCATGAAGGGAAGGTCAAAAACTAAGACCGAACCTTGGAATTTACGACTAGAAATACAAGCACCGATGAGTTGAAAAAATGTATACTCGCTGAGCAAACCATCACATAAAAAAATAAAAAAATCATGGCGCTGCAACTGTGGGAAACCTTGAAGGAAGCCATCACAGCATACACCGGACTGACACCTACGACCTTCTTTACAGTAGTTGCTTTGGGGATTGCAATCTACTACGTCGTATCAGGTTTGTTTGGGTCATCCGGTCAGCATCATCAGAGGCCTAGAGAATTTGAACAAGAGATGCAGCCTCTTCCTCCACCTGTTCAACTCGGGGAGATTACTGAAGATGAGTTGAAAGCCTATGACGGTACCGATCCCAATAAGCCTCTGCTCATGGCAATCAAGAGCCAGATCTATGATGTTTCACAGAGCAGGTATGCTATATGATCTCTACCCTTTTATCCTTGTATTCTATTCCTCCTATTACTTTCTGGGTTCTTCATATTTTTGTATTATTTTCACTTCGATTGTGAGTAATGGTATTGTTAGCTACTGGGTATTGTCATATTTTCATTTTTGGTCATCTTTATTTTTTTAGGATTTAGGAGTTCAAAATACAGATGTTTTCTTATAAAAAGATTGCAATTTTGTGTGTTAATTTTTAATTTCCAGGGTCTTCAAAACTGTTTGTAAAATTGGATCAAAGTTAATCTAATAAAAAGTTGTGCTCTGCTCACCATTGCTTCGACTTTTTGCAATTAATGACTTTGGTGTAGATAAAATTCATGCACAGCTACACTTTTCAATTGAGTAAAAGAAGAAAGAAAAAAAGTGTTACAGAGCTATTCTAAATATTTGTCTTTGTATTCATTGTTGTATTGATGCTGATCTATATCCTTGCTCCTCCTTGTTTTGAACACGATTACTTTCGATGAGGCCAGTTGCTGCTGACCTAATATTACCGAACTTCATGCTCGTTTCCCCTTGGTTCTAGGTTTTGCTTATTTTGTTCCCGTTGAATAAGGTCTATAACTAAAATGTTGATAACTCTAGCATATAAGATATTTGTCTTGCTGGATTTGGGTTTTTAGAAGAAAACAGTTTCAAAAAGTATATCACGCAAAATTATAAATAGTTGAATTGTTGCTAAACAAGTTCAATTTAAATACCCCTTACCTCATAATGCTTGAAGAAAGTTATAGGTGACCTCATTTGGTGATGCTTGAAGAAAGATATTGACTGCCATATGATGTGAATTTTTTCTTATGATCTAAATAATTTACCAATCCAAGGTGAACCATGCTAAAACTGCCAATTTTATTTGATATTAAAAAACTTACCCTTTCTTGCAATACGTCTATTGAATACATTCCACTAGCCGTTTTATTTTATTTATTTTATTTTTTTCTTTTCTTTCTGGTAGGATGTTTTACGGACCAGGTGGGCCATATGCACTGTTTGCTGGTAAGGACGCTAGTAGAGCTCTTGCAAAGATGTCGTTTGAAGACAAAGATCTAAACGGGGATCTCTCTGGTCTTGGTGTGTTTGAGCTGGACGCCTTACAAGATTGGGAATACAAGTTCATGAGCAAGTATGTCAAGGTAGGAACTATTAAGAAGGATGCAGTACCAGTAACCGATGAGTCGAGTAATGGCGAACCTGCTAAAGCTACTGACAGAGAAGCTACAAAGACCGTACAAGATGGCCCGTCAGAGACAGTAGTCACTGAAACAAAGGAAACCACAACCGGAGGCGAGGCCGACAAAGAGTGAATCTTCTTGCAGAAGTTGGGGTCTTAGGGGAAACAAGTTATGTGATGGAGATGGTGAGGAACAGTACAATATATTATGGGTGCCTGCAACTTGCAAGTCTTGTTAGTTACACACAGAATAATTTATTTTCATGGTTTAGAATTGAGGATACTCGGCATTAATAAAACTGGTTCAATGCTTTGATCTTTGTTGTAATAAATAATGACTCGGGCATGCTGAACTTTTGAGGATACAGAGCCCGTAGTCTAGTTATATTCTAGTTTATGATTTGGTTATTTGCAGTCAAAGTGTTACAGCCTCACAGGTGCCAAAAATATGGAATTGTTCACACTTTTTTAGACCAACAGTCAAGGATTGAACTTGGACTAGGAATATATCTGATCTGAGTCCAATTTTTTGTCATTTTTTTTTGGTTGAGGGGAAATAGAAAGAAACAGAAACTAAGGAGAGGGAGTTAGGTGCCCCTCATCACGCTAACACCTATGGCATCCTCTTCCAGAAGCAAATACAGCAGCTCCGGGGGGGTTCTTGGATATTAACAAACGGTTCCTCTTGTTTCATTCCTTCTTTGGCCAATCTGCACATCTTTTTCCTTCTCGCAAAACAAGGATGACATCGGCCTTCAGCAATCGGACAACATCCATGCAGTCTTCAATTAAGTTTGCATAAGGGTGGTTGACTCAATTTGGGCCTTCTCCCATCCTATCTTGTGAGCCAATTTCAGTCCTTGAAATATGCCTTCAAGTTACACTTTGAGGCGGCATGCGAGGCCTTGTATTTTGCCAAAGAAACCTGATATCCAACATCCACGCTCATCTCTAGCTAATCCGCCAAAAGCACCTCTCTTAGTTATCCCATCCCAGCTACCGTCCGTGTTAATCTTTATAGTACCTCAAATAGGAAGCACCCAATTAATAAGAATTTGTGTCGTCCGTGCTTGAGTTATTCTTTGTCCAATGGCTGCCCGCTTTTGACTAAAGTGAGAAATCAAGTATGGGGGTGTTCGCTTATTTTAAAAAATGAACAAGTCTCAGGCTTTCCAAATGTTCCACAAGCAAGAGATAAAAGTGACATCAATTTTTGTCTTAACAATTCCAAATGTTTTCAATGATCCACTTGTGGAAGTTAAAATACATACCTCTTTGCCAAATGTGCGTGGGGGTGATATGGAGACACATTTCCCCCGCTATGTGACAGTCTCGGAAAACGTGATCAATGTCCTCAATATTTTGACACAAGCCACAATCTGCATTATTAGTAAGACCTTTAATCATTCTATGTTGGTTCGTAAGGATTTTATCATGAAAGATTTGTTAACTAATACTGTTTTGTTAATCATAAATTCGAATATGAATCATAAGGTTGTATCATGAATAAAAGAGTTTTGACATGAATTCAGGATGTTTATCTTCATACAATCACAGAACCGAAAATTTCTTATTACTATGATTTAAAAGCTGATATTTGTCCATCGTTGTTGAACGGATTAAAATGACTTCAATGCTCCTTTCTTGAATAGTCCGGAATATGAGAAAAATAAATTTCGGATTTTCTCTCCCTCCTTAGAAACAGTGTGTATTGAGATGACTCTAGATGGTGTAGAGATCTCTATTTATAAGGGAAAGAGGGCCGGAATCCTAGTGGTGGTGGGACTCTTTCCAAGTCTCCCACTAATGCCACTAACCATCATGTGACTAACGGATAAGGTTTAGCCAAATCTTTTAATATCTTTATTTATCACATTCCTAATTAATTATCTGACATTTATTAAAATCACATAAATGGGAAATTCGGAATTTAATACAATTGAAATTAAATAATTAATTTCGTCACTAACATTAATTTCCAACAGTCTCCCACTTGGTATTAATAATTCGTATAATTAAATTAGGTATCACAAGGTGCACAATCATTGATAAATTTTGCTAAATCAAATGATTCACGGATGCGAGTCATGGCAGTTCCATGCTATTCAAGAACATGGTTCCTTCCATGTATCACAACACCAATGTTTCATTCAACTAGCCTTTAATATTGGGTATCATAATGGCCTCATAATGGCCTTTTGAATAAGAACTATTTCTGTCAACAATAATTCATAATTATATGCATGCATTCACAAAAGACAAAAACAATAGAAATCAGAAACACTTTTATTGAATTCAAGTAATAGTGTCAAACAACTAAGCCAAAATAGCAATCATAATCCAACTAATCGAGACCCATCTCTTTGACATGTTCCATAAAGGTCTTCGGATATAGTCCTTTCATAAGAGGATCTGTTATGTTATCACGCGTACTAATGTGATCAATTGACACTCTTTGTTTCTGAACTTCTTCTTTAACTGATAGGTATTTCATATCAATATGCTTAGCAGCCTTAGTATACCTATCGGTCTTCGAGAAGAAGACTGCTGCGATATTATCACAATAAATTTTCAGCGGCTTAGATATTGACCCCATAATTCTAAGTCCTGAAATAAAGTTTCACATTCATAATCCATGATTTGTAGCTTCGAAGCAAGCTACGTACTCAACCTCCATAGTAGATGATGCAATGACGCTTTGCTTAGCACTTTTTCATGAAGCAGCTCCTCCAGCCATAAAGAAGACATAACCCGAAGTGCTCTTCCTACTGTCAAGGCATCCCCCAAAATCTGAGTCTGAATAACCAATCACCTCAAGGTGATCAGTCTTCCGATTTGTGAGCATGTAATCCTTAGTCCCTTGCAAGTACCTCAGAACTTTCTTTATAGCTTTCCAATGGTGAATCCCCGGATTGCTTTGATATTTGCCTAGCATCCCAACGGAAAAACTGATATCCGGTATAGTGCAGACTTGTGCATACAACAAGCTCCCTACGAGCGAAGCATAAGGCATGCCTTTCATGTGCTCCCTTTCTAAATCACTTCTGGGGCATTGACTTTAGCTGAACTTATCGCCTTTCTGAAGTGGAACATTAATGGGATTGCAACTTTGCATGCTAAATCTTTCTAAAACTTTGTTAATGTAAGCTTTCTTAGACAATCCTAACATTCCTCGTGATCTATCCCGAGATATTTCTATCCCGATCACGAAGGATGCCTCACCTAAATCTTTCATTTCAAAGTTTTTAGAAAGGTACTTCTTGGTTTCACTTAATAAACCAAGATCACTTCTGGCGATAAGTAAGTCATCAACATATAGTACTAAAAACACAAACTTACTCCCACTGATCTTCAGGTATATGCACCGATCAACAGTGTTTTCCTTAAACCCAAAGGATGTAATGGTATCGTGAAACTTAATGTACCATTGACGAGAAGCTTGTTTTAGACCATATATTGACTTCTTCAACATACAGACCATGTTTTCCTTTCCTTCCTTTATGAAGCCTTGTGGCTGTGCCATATAGACTTCTTCTTCTAAACTCCCATTTAGAAAAGTTATTTTTATGTCCATTTGGTGCAACTCCAAATCATAATGTGCCACCAACGCTAAAATGATTCTCAATGAGTCCTTCTTTGAAACTGGAGAGAAGGTCTTATTATAATCAATGCCTTCTTGTTGATTAAAACCTTTGGCAACAAGTCTAGCTTTATGTCGTTCGATATTGCCTTTTGAGTCAAGTTTGGTCTTAAAGATCCACTTGCACCCAACTCGTTTTTGTACTTCTGGCAATTCGACCAACTCCCAAACTTTATTGTCATTCATAGATTTTATTTCTTCATTCATGGCATTAGTCCATTTATCGGAATCATAACTATTTACAGCTTTTTCATAAGAAACTAGATCATTAATATTCCCTATGTTAAATTCGGTCTCTTGAAGGTATACCACATAATCATCCGGAATTGCCGATCTCCTTTATCTTTGAGATCTTCTTAATGGCACTTCCTGTGGTGCTTCAAAAGTTTCATCGGTTATAGTCTCATTATGTGGCTGTTCAGTTGGTTGATCATTCACTTGTTGTTCATTGTTATTGATTGGGTCAATGACCGGTTCAACAACTACATTAGGAACAACGGGTATGTTATGAACTCTGGGTATAGGAATTTGTACCCTGACTTCTTGAATGATTACCTCCCTTTCTTTTATACTCCCACTTACTTCACCTTCTTCAATGGATTTATCATTTCCAGTTTCTATGATTCTAGTTGTATGATTTGGACAGTAGAATCTATATCCCTTCGACTTTTCTGGATACCCTATGAAATGACAAGATAATGTCCTAGGATCCAATTTGTTTTCATGAGGGTTATAGATTCTAGCTTCCGATGGGCAGCCCCACACACGTAAATATCTTAAATCGGGTTTCCATCCTTTCCAAAGTTCAAAAGGGGTTTTTGAAACTGACTTACTAGGAACCCTATTTAAGATGTGTACAGCGATTTTTAATGCATGTGTCCACAAAAATGTAGGCAATTGGGTCCTACTTATCATACTTCTTACCATTTCTATAAGGGTACGATTACGTCTTTCAGCTACACCATTCTGCCAAAGTGATCCTGGCATTGTGTATTGGGCGCAAATACCTAACTTTTCAAGGAGTTTAGCAAATGGGCCAGGGCGTTGCCCTGACTCGTCATATCTACCATAATATTCGCCACCGTTATCAGACCTAATAATTTTCACCTTTTTGCCTAGTTGCCTCTCAACCTCATTAATGTATATTTCAACGACGTTCACAGACTGAGATTTATCATGCAACATGTACAAAATCCAATAACGTGAAAAATCATCTATAAACGTGATGAAGTATTTTTCTCCACCAATGGATGGAATATCAAAAGGTCCACATATGTCTGTATGTATTATTTCAAGTAGCTAGGTGCTTCTTGTGGCTCATTTCTTTGTATGTTTGGTCCGTTTTCCTTTAATACAGTCCACACATACATCATAATTGGCCCAATCCAGGTTATGGAGTATTCCATCTTTAATGAGCCTTTCAATTCTCGGCCTGGATATGTGCCCTAATCTTTTATGCCACAAATAAGCAGATTTTTCATCATTAAGTGTACGTTTCGTACCAACATTAGGATGTAGGGTCACAAGGGTTTCAGAAAAATTCTTTTCAAGATTCAATCGATATAAACCATCTAATAAAAAACCAGAACCAACATTATTAGAATTTTTAATCAAACCAAAACCATTGTTCTTAAATTCAATTGCAAAACCATCTAAAGCGAGTTTAGAAATAGAAATTAAATTCCTAGAAACTGTGGGAACATAAAAAGTTTCTTGCAAATCTAAAATAAATTCAGTGCTTAAAATCAGGCGAAAGACTCCAACAACTTCTATTTTAGCCTTTGCCTTATTGCCCATGTAGAGAAAATGCTCATTTGGATTTGTTTTGCGGATCGAAATGAAGCCCTGCATCGAATTAGAAACATGACACATAGAACCAGAATCAATCCACCAAGTGTTAGAAGGAGCATTAATAAAGTTTTATTCGAAACAAACATAAATAAAGGGCTTACCCTTTTTCTCGAACCAGGCCTTTCGTTTATGACAATCCCTATGGAAATGACCCTTCTTTTTATAGAAGTGACACTTGTCGTTCTTTTCCTTCTTCACAGTAGTAGTTGATGGTTCAGCTTGATGAGACGGCCCAGGACCTTTCTTAATGCCCTTACCGAACTTCTTCTTAAAACCAGCTCCTTTGACTGTAAGGTTTGCCACCTGTCCCTTAGTCACATAGCCATTCTGTTGCTTGAGCCTTCCTTCCTCCTGTACCAACATGCTTTGCAAATCATTTACATTCCACTTGTCTTTTATAGTGTTGTAATTTATTTGTAAAGGTCCATACTCAGGAGGTAGGGAGTTTAGGACGAATTGGACGAGAAAAGACTCATCCACTGTCATGCCCAAAACTATAAGTCTAGTAGCCAGATTGGTCATTTCTATAATGTGCTCATTCATGGTTCGAGTACCATCGAACCTTATAGTGGTTAGGTCAGCCATTAGTTTCCCAGCAAGGAATTTATCAGCAGTGCGAAAGCGTTCTTTAAAATTGTTCAAATACTCTTTTGCTTTCATAGTTTCAGGTAGGGAGGTCTTAATGTTAGCAGTAACACACATTCGCATAAACATTAGGGCCAACCTATTGGATCGAGACCATGCTTCATGGACAACCTCGCTACTGGTATCAGTAATAGCAGCGGGTTCATCACACATAATTGCCACGTCCAGGCCAAGAACCCCTAGGCTCAACTCAATTTTCTCATTCTATTCAGAAAAATTAGTTCCATCAAATTTGGAATAGGACTGAGCTTGCGAATATAGGTTAAGGGGAACTGCAATTAATAACAATGTTCACAAATTAAATTTTCACACAAAACAAAAATTGCAAGGGTCGAATATTGAATTGTTGACTAAAGATTTTGGCATATTTCATTTACAATCTGAATATCACGGAATCTGTGTTAATTATCACATAATGTTCAGATTTGTAAAGATATATTACCCTATAATTCATTTATCATGTTTCCATAATTTTGGCATCTGTGTTTGTTGCCTAAACATTTAATACCATGATTAATGGACTTAATGTCAACTATTCTGTTTTTACAAAAACTAGTTCTAATGTTGTTCAATTCAGATATTAGCATGTGTTGCGCTTCAATCCAATTTTATAACTGACATTAGAACAAGTCTTTAATGAATGTAAGCATATTATTCGTACATGCAGTCTCAGCCTGTGTTTGGCCTTTGACTTAACTCAAATGAATAATTGTTTACATGTCTCAACTTAAATATAGTTAATCATGCCTTAATATTAACTGTAATACGTAATCTATCAATAATTACAAAGATACCAATAGTAGCTTAAATGCCTCAAAAACATAATTGCCCAGGTATAGTAAAAACACAAAATACATGAATTTTGCCAAAAATGAGTTTTCACCATAGAATCGAAGTAAAACATGCCAGAAAACCAAAACTTTTTGCGGAACGTTAATATCAATTTTCTGCAAAGATTTATAAG
Source organism: Sambucus nigra (assembly GCA_949130495.1). Classification (NCBI taxonomy): domain Eukaryota; kingdom Viridiplantae; phylum Streptophyta; class Magnoliopsida; order Dipsacales; family Adoxaceae; genus Sambucus; species Sambucus nigra. The sequence goes on along the minus strand of OX422213.1, from coordinate 557,076,889 downwards.
TCCCGAGACTATTTCCTAAAATGGCAAAAACGGGGTTTTGAGGGCCTTAACGGCGTCAAAACGCAAAAGTAAGGTGGTGCCCATTATTTTCAATGGGTTTTGTTTATTTCGACGTTACCATTCGACCATGTCAGTTTCCTAAAATTCCGAGCAAGTTTTGACCCTTCATTCTCTCCAGTGAGTATTGGCGACAGAAGAAAAAACGTCACAAAAAATCTCAGACACACTTTAAGAGCAGATTTAATGACATAAATAAGACGTCGCAGAAGGTCTCAGGCACAAAAGCAATTTCGTTCTTAATATCATAACACAAATTCGAATTACCATATGTACGATTATCATATTGCTTAAAAATTTCCAAATTTCCAGAAAAATAAAATTTTCAAATTTCCAGGGAAAAAAAAATTCCAGATTTTCAGAATTTTTTTTCCAGATTTCCAGATTTAACAAAAATTCCAGATTTTCAGATTTACCAAAATTCTAGATTTCCAGATTTTTAAAAGATCATAAATCAGAATGTTATAAAGGAGTTTTCATTAACGGAAAACATGAGATTATAAACCTGGCTCTCATACCACATGTTAACTAATACTGTTTTGTTAATCATAAATTCGAACATGAATCATAAGGTTGTATCATGAATAAAATAGTTTTGACATGAATCCATGATGTTTATCTTCATGCAATTACAGAACCAAAAATTCCTTATAACTATGATTTAAAAACTGACCTTTGTCCATCGTTGTTGAACGGATTAAAATGACTTGAATGCTCTTTTCTAGAATAGCCTGAAATATGAGAAAAACGAATTTCGGATTTTCTCTCCCTTCTTAAAAATAATGTGTATTGAGATGACTCTAGATGGTGTAGAGGTATCTATTTATAAGGGGAAGAGGTCCGGAATCCTAGTGGTGGTGGGACTCTTTCCAAGTCTCCCACTAATGCCACTAACCATCATGTGACTAACAATTAAGATTTACCCAAGTCTTTTAATATCTTTATTTATCACATTCCTAATTAATTATCTGACATTTATTAAAACCACATAAATGGGAAATTCGGAATTTAATACAATTGAAATTAAATAATTAATTTCGTCACTCACATTAATTTCCAACAAGATTAACAAAATAAAGATTTTCGATCATTTTTAATTTCCAAAAATTGATTCAATATTTACGATGGAGAGATAACAAGACTTAATAGATAATTTTCTATTGGCACTAGGATACCAACTAAGTCTATTAACCCTAGCCAACACTATCAGCAGGGTTTGGGGGGGGGGGGGGGGGAGGGGGCTAACAATGTCCTTAATGTTGCTAGTGGAGAACATATTATGCATGACCGAGGTATTCCAAATGCCTCCCGCAATGATGAGTGAGTTCACAAGGTTAGTGTTCTCTCTACTAACATCGTTGGGTGGAATCAACCTCCCATCCCCACACTACCAATCATCATAAATTTGGATAATGGTACCATCGCCAACGATCCATTTTGGGTTTTTAACAAGAGTATCATGACACTTATTGATCAGGCATAAATATTTCATATTTATCCCCTTAATTTTGGTATTTTTATGGTCTCTTGCAGTGTATTTAGACTGATTTTATTCCATAATTATGCTATTAACATTTTCGGCGAGTATTTCATATTTTGTGTGTTTCTCTCTTGTCTTACAAGTATTTCATGCAAGTGGATGCGAGAGGAAAATCGAAACGACAAAAGAAATGAAGGAAAGGAAAAACAAGGGCATTCTCATAATTTTTAGCCAGAACTCGGAGGAGGTTCCGACTAAAAAGTCAAAAATTTTGGACTCACGAACGCACTGAAAGAAACGACACCCAAATTTGAGCTACGGTAAAGGATATATGAGCAATTGAAGTTGGGTTAAAAACCCAGGGACAAAAGTGAAAATATGAAGAATTCGTTCAAAATAAAGCAACTTTGTCAGTCTCAAAGGATGATCAGGTTCGTTACTAGGGGTGAACTAGTTTGTCTGGGAGAATCGGTTCTGGTGTATGGGCGAGAACCGGTTCGGATGCCCTAATGCAAAAATTTCATTTTCTTCCTACTTTTTAGCCCAAAGAGTTTGTTGTTTTGAGGACTATTCTAAACGACTTGGGGATAATGTTAACACCTATTAGGAGTCTTTTAACATAGTTTTTCATTCATAAGAAGACTGGATAACTAGAGGAACATCAAGGTTTAAGTTTGCTAATTTCCATGCATGCAATCTCAATACAAAACTAGTATTCTTCCGATTTTCATTCAAGCTTGGTTTGTGCATGTTCTTTCTTCTTTATTTCCTTAGTGATTTTATTTACAAGTTTTCTTGATATTATTCGATCATCATGTGTTCATGCAATGTTATTAACGCATGCGTATTTAGTTTTAACATGTCCGTCTAAATTGTTAGAGGGTTCGAATACATGAACCTGACCAAGGTAAATGAGTTGGATATAAAATTGGACATAAGTGTATATATAATTATTGGATTTGATATTAGGTCTCTTAAATTCGTTTGCCGTAAGTAATCGGAGTGTGTTTGAGAATATAGTATACATGTCGACAATCTCGTCCCTCACATCAAATTAATTATTGACAAAATATTGTGAGGAGTAAAATTATAATATATTTAGTGCCTTGAAAATTTTGATGTTTTCTTCTAATTACATATATAATTATTGAAAATTTTATATCTAACGAAAATATCGATGGTTCGGGGGATTGGATCCCGACCCTACTTTTCTCAAATAGTTTTCAAAAAATCAAAATTCCAATTTTCCTTTCTTTTAATTAAATTGCATTTGCTAGATAGGTTGCTTTAGTTAAGTAAATTTTTTTACAAAAATCATTAGCTTTTCCTGTTTCTTTTCCTTTTCCTTTCGAGAGTCAATATTTAGGTTTTAGAAGCCTTACTTGTAGTTGTTGTCATGATATTTGTCATATTCCCTACGAATTCAACCCCGACTTACCGGGATTATTACTTGAGCGACTAGCTTGCACTTGAGGTGTAGATACATGGCGTACTGCACACACATTTTGTGTCGTGTCAAGTTATTGGCGTCGTTGCTAGGGAACTAGGTAGATACACCAAGTTAGGTCGAATTAATCTAAGAATCTGATTTTAGATCCTAAAAAGCCAAAAAAAAATTCATAAATCCTAAAAAATAAAAATAAAATAAAAAGATCCAAAATATTTAAAAAAATAAAAAAATAAAAAAATCCTCTCGAGCCTTAAATGCAAAATACTCAGCCCAATCTCTATCCAATCCTCCTATGGTACATGAAAATCCTATAATTGAACTCACTCCTGCTAGCTCTCACACTCCAAACTCTCCAAATTTCTGGGTACCACCTCCTACACATACGTCTAGAACTCTGGTGAGGAAAGTGATTTTATAAGTGTGAGTGTGATGTATGATCACGCTAGTTCGAAACGGGTGAGGGAGTGATATCGTATCTCACCATTAAAGACCTCTTATACCCCGAACGAACCGTCCATCCGGGATGCATTATATATTCGTATAATACTGGGTAATTCCACTTTAGGAATGAGATGATTCAAATTCTCCCAACATTTCATGTTATGGATTCGGAGAAGGATTACCTCCACATTAGAAAGTTTGAGGAGGCATGCGAGATGTTTAAAGATCAAGATTTCATCCAAGACATAGTGCACCTTAAGATTTTCTCTTTTCACTTAAAGACAAGGCCAAGACTTGACTTTGGTCATTAGCACCGAACTCGATAGCTACGTGGAGAGACATGCAGGCCAAATTTCTCAACAAGTTCTTTCATGCACTTAGGTTCAAATTTATTCAGGCTAAAATTCAGACTTTTAAGAAAAATGATAACAAGCCTTTTGATAATTGTTGGGAGAGGTTTAATGAGTTAACTAATATGTGCCCACATCATGGCTTTGAGAAGTGGAGACTAATCTCTTACTTCCATTATGGTCTTATCCTAAGCTCAAAATAACTCGTTGAAACTGTGTGCTCGGAAGAGTTCTTCGGGTTAAACGTAGACGATGCAAAGGCCCACTTTAAGTATGTTACCAAGACTACTCAAGCTTGGGACACATCGAATCCGAACACCCAACCCAAAGATAGAATCACGTTCACAACTCCTTCTGTGTTTGGTCTCTATCATTTGGACAAGGAAGCCGAGTTGAAGTTCTAAATTAACCAATTAACCAAAAAGATAGAGAACGTGGTTGAAGATTGGGACAGAGATATATTCGGACCATCTCGAACCTTACCAGAGGAGAGTTGCGCGATTTGTGAGGTGGGACATTTAACGAAGGAGTGTTCGACTCTACCCGGCTACAAAGTTATGTTATAAGAGTAAGTTGAGGCGATGGTAGCCCTAAAGGGTAATTTTAACACCCCTCGCGGGAATTATTTCAACCCCTCGTGGTAAAACCATCCTGATTTTAGTTATGGGAAACCAAATGCAGAGATGAGCCCGAATTCACATGTCGCCTAACAACTGCCACCACCCTCACCTTACCGACAATCACCACCCATAAAAGATCCTCCTCCTGAGCCTTACATAATCCTATAGCTGAAGTGTCTCGAGGACATCCTTGTTCAATTCATGCAAATTCAATTAGCGATAAACGACCAAAATTTTTCCAACTTAAAGACTTCGATTTCTAAGTTGCAATCTTCTCTGAGTGTCTAAGAGAAGGGAAAGTTTCCTATCGAAGGCCAAAGACATCCCCAAGGTCAAAACTTTGTTAGCTCTACTCGCGACAAAATAAAGGGCAATGTAAAGCGGTAACCACTCTACGTAGTGAGAGATTTATTGACTTATCATCTCCCCCACACGACGAGTAAAATGACAAGGAGGTTTCTCCGGACACGTAAGAGGCTGAAGATGCCCCATTGGAAGAGAGTGATAATGACGACATAGTTAGGCCCGAGGGGAGAGTGAAACCTTCTATAACTGCACCTTACCCTCAACGGTTGGTCCCTCATCCTAAAGGGGCCTCACGTGATGATATCCTAGAAGTGCTTAAGCAAGTGAAGCTTAATTTACCTTTTCTTGAGGTTATCAAGAAAATTCCCGCGTATGCAAAGTTTTTCAAGGACTTTCTCACGGTGAAACGTAAATTAAAGTTAAAGAAGAAGGTGTTCTTAGCACAAAACGTGAGTTCAGTACTTTTGAGTGACCTCCAACCCAAGTATAAAGATCCAGTACACCTACCATTGTGTGCATCATTTGAGAGAATAGAATCGAAAGAGCTTTACTAGATTTAGGGGCGAGTGTCAACATTCTCCCCTATTCTGTATATAGGCAACTAGATTTGGGAGGTCTTAAGCCCACCAAATTACTCTCCAACTCGCGAACTGTTTCACGAAGATACCCCATGGGATAGTTGAGGATGTGTCATCCAAGTCGACACTTTCTACTTCTTGGTAGGTTTCAAATCCCCCTCTCCCTCGAGTCATCACATTCCGGTGATTCTTGGCCACCCATTCTTAGCCACGACTAATGCATTGACTAGCACGCGTAGTGGAAAAATGCAACTCATATTTGGGAATATAAAACTCGAAACGAATATCTTCATCATCACCAAGAAAATGGGTGATGAGGACGAGTTACATGAGTCAGATTTTATAAAGGAGGTAGTACACAAACACTTTGATGGCAATTACGTTAGGGATCAACTTGAGGCGTGTCTAGTGATGGTGAGTGAGAGCGAGAGTGCGTAAATCTATTTCAAAGGAGAGGTGAGGGAGATAAGAGATTTGTTGGATGATGGCGAGAGCGATGAGGACGTGAGATATATTAGTTGGGTCTCTCAAATCGAGGAATTACCAACTAGGGAATTGTGCATGGTTTCCACTGATGTGAAATTTCCAAAACTTGAATTGAATAACCTCCCTTCCAATGTCAAATGCACTTATTTAGGATAGGATAAGACATATACTGTTGTTGTCTCCTCGATCCTAAATGAAGAGAAAGAAGAGAAGCTTATGGCCATTTTGAGGAAGCACAAAGATGATTTTGGTTGGACCATCACGAATTTAAAGGGTACATGTACTTTGATTTGTACCCATAAAATCCACTTAGAGGAGGACATGAAGACCTTTAGGGAGATGCAAAGACGTTTGAACTCGACCATAAAAGACGTTGTGAAAATGGAAACCATTAAGTTATTAGATGCGAGCATTATTTATTCCATCTCGAATAGTAAATGGGTGAGTCTTATTCAAGTCGTCCCGAAGAAGTCGAGAATGATTTTGGTCCAGAACGCAAAGGGGAAACTTATTCTAAAATGTACCACCACCGGGTGGCGTGCTTGCATTGACTACCAGAAGCTCAACGCCGACACTAGAAAAGGCCACTTCCCTTTGTCGTTTATGTACCGAATTCTTGAGATAATCGCGAGCTACCCATTTTACTATTTTTTAAGTGGTTATTCTAGGTATAACCAAATTAAGGTGGATGTGTTAGATTAAGAGAAGACTACATTCACATTCCATTTGGAATGTTTTCCTACAAATGCATGCCAATGGGATTGTGTAATGCACCCGCGACCTTTTGAAGGACCATGCTTACTCTATTTAGCGACATAGTCAAAAGGGGTCTTGAGGTGTTCATGGACAATTTTAGTGTCTTCGGCCCCTCTTTTGACCATTGACTCGCTAATCTTAAAAAGGTTCTTACCCGATATATGGAAACGAACTTGGTACTAAATTGGAAGAAGTGCCATTTTATGGTTATCAAAGGAGTAATTCTTGGCCTTATTGTGTCATCAAAGGGGATAGAGGTCAATAGGGTGAAAATTGACATTATTGTCGAACTTCCCCCATCCTTATCACTAAAGGATGTGCGCTTTTTCTTTGGCCATGTAGGGTTTTATCATAGGTTTATTAAGGATTTTAGCACCATCGATAGGCCTTTAAGTAACCTATTCATAACGGATGCCCCCTTTGAGTGGAGTGAAGTTTGCCAAAAAGCTTTTAAAAAATTGAAGAGCGTGTTAATCTCCACTCCTATCATCCAAGCTTCGAATTGGACCTTTCCATTTGAGCTTATGTGTGATGCGAGTGATTATGCAGTAGGGGTTATTTTAAGGCAACATATAGATAAGAAATCCCACGTCATATACTATGTTAGACGGACCTTAATCGTGCCTCAATTAAATTAATCCACCACGGAGGAAGAGTTGAGAGCGGTAGTGTTCACCGTAGAAATTTTTTGTTAACACGTTATTAGGTCACCCATAATGTTCTTTACCGACCGCGCGGCTCTCAAATATCTTCTTTCCAAAAAGGATGTGAATTCGCGCATCATTAGGTGGATATTGGTACTCAAAGAGTTTGATCTTTTCATTAAAGACAATAAAGGAGTAGAGAACGTCATAGTCGGTTATTTATCTAGTCTTTCGTCCAACGTACCTAAAGATCCCATACCCATAGACGAAATGAGAAATTATTTGCCACTTCATTTCTTCCTTAGTTTGCGAATATCGTAAATTACTTAGTCACGGGGTCGTCCCCTCTGATTGGATGCCTCAAGAGAAGAGGAAGTTCTTCACTTGGTCATGTATGTTTTCGTATGACGATCCTTACTTCTTTAAATATTACCCCAACCAAATAGTTTGTAGATATGTGCCGGATGACGATATCCCTAGTGTCATCAAGTTTTGTCATTCGGAAGCATGTTGAGGCCATTTATCCATAAAAAAGACGACTGAAAATATTCTTCAAAGTGGCCTCTTTTGTCCCACTATCTTTCGATATGTGAATGCTCATTGAAAATCGTACGATAGGTGCCAAAGGATGGGATAAATTACTCGATGTGACATGATGCTATTGACCTCTATTCTCTCCGTCGAGATATTCGATTGTTGGGGGATCTACTTCATGAAACCCTTTCCTTCATCTTTTGGTTTCCTATACATCCTTGTTGCGCTAGACTATATGTATAAATGGGTAGATTCCATAGCTACTAGGACGAATGGAAGCAAGGTGGTGTTAAAGTTCATTCACGAACACATACTATCTTATTTCAGTGTTCCAAAATCCATCATTAACGACTACAACACGCATTTTTGCAATAGGCCGTTTGAAAAGTTAATGAGGAAGTATAGTGTCATCCACACGGTTTGGATGAATTATTGCCCCAAACTAATGGACAAGTTGAGTTAGCAAATCGAGAGATCAAACACATGCTCAAAAAGATCGTTAATCCAAATTACAAGGATTGGTTTAATAGATTACTAGATGCGCTATGGGCTTATCTGAACGTAACCCCCACAGAATTTCCCCCTTCCCCTTTGTCTATGGAAAGCCTTGTCATTTCCCCGTTGAGCTTGAGCACAAAACGTATTAGGCCATTAAAAGGTTGAACTATAATCTCGATAAAGCCGGTGAAGTGCAAAAAATCCAATTGCATGAGGTGGAAGAAACATGCAATGAGGTGTATGAAAGCAACCACGTTTCTAAAGAACGGATGAAGCTAGAACAGGAGAGAAATATCAATCAAAAATAGTTTCATTCGGGCCAAAAAATGCTTTTGTGCAACTCACGGCTCCATTTGTTTCCCAGTAAGTTACGCTCATGGTAGACTGACCCGTTCGTCATGAGAGAGGTCTTTCTCCATGGTGAGATAGAAGTTGAGATTCCTAAAGATGGGAACATGTTCAAAGTGAATTGACAACGCTAAAACCGTCTTTAGAGGCATGTGTTGAGGAAACTGACACAATCTGGTTATCAGACCCCGTATATGATGATGAATAAGTTTTCGAGAGAGATCATCACACCCCACGATGTGTTTGGGGTGAAATGGTTGTATAGTTGCGGGGTTGTGTGTTTTAATTTATTTAGGAGTTAGTTGAGTCTGCATTAACAAGAGTTAGGAACGTCAGTTTTGCCTTAACACGTCATGAGAGAGCGGAAGTCATTTTACAATGAATTTTTGAAGTGTCTTAGTCACCATTTCTGGAATTAGGATCCTTATAAAGAGTTTGGAATTTTTCCCCCATCATCGTGCCCGAGCCTGTGCAAAAAAGGAGGGAAACACATCTTTGGTGATGATACCAAGGATGGAACCAACAAATAAACTTATAAAAGTATGAACAACTCAAGCGCAATCACATCACAACAATAGTGATATGGAACATACCAGATATGTAAATAAAAGATGGTGGTGAGGATAAGATGAAGAACACCAAAATATAAGTGGTTTGGCCGGAGCCGATGTCCACTGTGCAGTGTGAAAGGTGGTTTTCACTATAGTAAGGGAACTAATGGCCTGTAAATACAATACTCAAGCTTTTCTCTCTCTTATAATTAGTTTGACAGAGTTCTTCTAGGGTTATGAATCATCGATCCCTTCTTATGGAGAAGATGAAGAGTATATATAGGGCTTGAGGGGGTGTAGTGTACCCCCAAGCAGGCATGGAATGTTCCTAGCTAATGAGGTTGTGCCATCTGTCCTGTCATATGTATATCATGATGATGAAATATTCCCTCACATGTGAGGCAAATATTGCTATAACGGTTTCGTACACGTGGGATCTGTAATCCATGCGCACTCTTCCACGCGTTCCCCAATCCACGCGCTATGCTAGCTGTCACTATTTGTCGTACCTCCCAGGCCGAGGTTGAGATGGTGAGTCAATCCCATGATGGGATTTATTGATGACGGTGTTGTTTGGGGTCGGCTGTCATCTCTTGAGTAAAAGGATGAGGTCGGGGATACACTTAGAGTGAGATCAGTAGGATTGTTCATGCACATCTGGTATTCAGAGTTGAGGCTGAGATGAAATATGAGAGCTATGAGGTCGAGGTCGAGCCGACTCAAGCTGAGGTCATGGCTAAATTGTCGAGCTAGAGTCCACTAATGGAATGACACCTGTCCCGCTGAGCTGTCACCTCCTATCCCCGTCGTCCGGGTGACAGCCGAGACGAGGGTAGTATATCATAGGAGCAATGTTATGGGGCATGTTTACTGGCCTCCTAAAGGCTGAGGCCGAGTTAGCTCAGGCTGAGTCCACAGTCGAGACGATGAGTCGGTCTTCTAACAAGACTGCTGCTAAGGCTGACTTGTATCTGAGTAAGAGCCTCAGCTTCACTATCGTGGACGAGGCTGAAGATACCTAACACTACACCAAAATGATCAAATTGGTACCCTTCAACCGGCCAGCCTCGTCACGATCAATGACCGTGACAAGGCTGTGACAAAGTTTTGTCACGGTCATTGACCGTGACAAGGCCGTGATAATTACTATAGTCATGGTCTTATCACGATCAATGACCGTGACAAAACTTATAAACTTATCACGGTCAAGGACCGTGACATGTCCGTGACAACTTTTCTAATAAAAAAAAACCTCCCTCTTCTTTTTTCCCACCGTTTTCTATTCCCTCCATTTCTCTCTCTAAGCGACTGTACTCTCTCTATATATATATACGATTTTGGTACATTTTCTCTCTTTATTTCTCTTCCATTTGTATATATGTGTGTGTATATATGTGTGTGTAAATATTTATGGGGGGGAGGGGGCAGGGCTGGGGGTGTATATGTGCATGCGTGTGTGTGTGTGTGTGTGTGTATGTGCATGTGTGTGTGTGTGCATGTGTGTGGTGGGCAGGGGTGGGGTTGTGTTATATGTGCGTGTGTGTGTGTGTGCGTGTGTGTGGTGAAGGGGAAAAGGGGTGGGGCAGGGGGAAATGGGGCGGGGGTGGGGCGTGTTTTATTTTTTTAATTAAATTTTAATTGGTTTACTACGTATTGTCCCTCATATGCAAGTAGTGTCCCTTATAAAAGAATTGATTGATTAAATATTGATTGGTTATTAATTTTTTTAGTAAATTAATAATTAGTTCCCCTTTAATATGCGAGTAGGATTGCCCCTCATTGTAAATTAATAAATTAATAATTGTATACTTTAATTGTTAGTTTAATTGATGGAAAGAATTAATTGAGTAGATGAATTAGAAGGAGTATGGGATACACTTTTGTTGTTGCTATTGCGATTGTATTATAGTGTATCGATGTTTGGTTGGTTAATTTTAGAAGTGGCATGACCACTGGATTATTGTCCATATGGGGGTGAGATTTTTCAACTTTTTTTAAAAAATTACTTTGTATCACGAACAATATATATATATAGTATGATAATTAAATGAAACATACTTGAAATTACATATAGTGCGCACAAATGCTAGCCTTCTAGTTCTTATGCGTACGCATTCAATGGCCCTTAGACCCGTTCGAGAGTCATTACCCCTGTAATGAGATCTCTCGAATTGTCCCGTTTGGACAGTTTGGGACTGCATAATTTCTATATAATATTATTCTTAGTGGCTTAAAGATGTTACTTTTGGAGGAAGTTCTGCAGTCGTATCCTAATGTTCTTTGGCTACATACTAGATTGACAAGTGTGACTGGTCTTTCAATTAATCAATTGAAATAACACTCACACTTACCAATCTACGTCGTATACTTGGAGAACTATGGGGATATGCTGTCGAATGTTTCTCAAATCATAACAATGTGCATGAGATATTAAGTATATTATAGAAATATGCGGTCTTGAATGGGATAGGACCACTCACCATTTAGAGGAGATGGAGGAAATAGGAATTCCTATTATAAATTGAATTTTAATTTGAAATTTAAAAATCAAATATAAATTAGACATAATTAAATGAAACATACTATAAATCTAAGTTTTGTTTATACTAATCTAGGAATATACGCTTCCTACCTTTAATAGGTGATTAGTTGTGGTAGCTCTGATGGGATATCCTAAATACAAAGAGTGGATGGGTGAGACAAATAGAATGGGGGATGTGTTTCGCAGAGTTGCTAATGAATTTGTGAAATACGCAAAGAGATGTCATAATGATGAAGAGTTTTCGTGTCCGTGTGGTAGGTGTAAGAATGATAAGGTGTTTGAGTGGAAAACTGTGGAACTACATTTGTTAAGATGGGGTATGCAAGATATTTATCGATTTTGGAGTTTTCACGATGAATTAAAAGTTCCCTTTGTCCCCGAACAACCTTCATAACAACCTTAAACAAGAAGGATAGATGTAGAAGGGGACGACGTAGATCATAATATGTCAGAGGATTTAGTTGATGATGCGTACGGATTTTATGAAGCGGAGGAGAATGAGGTTACTGATGATGTACAAGGTTCAGGTACTCGTGAAGATATCACAATAAACCTTGACGATGACTACCAAAGTTTAAAAGTTAAGGTGACCCAACTGTTATACTCTAGCTATGAGAAAGATCCAATAACTTAACATGCCATGGTTGGTTTGCACAGTTTGAAGACACAATACGGTTTGTCTGGAAATAGTGTGACAAGAATTCTGAATTGGGTGAAGGGCTTACTACCCAAGGAGAATACGCTTCCAAATAGCTATCCTGTTATGAAGAACAGTATGAAAGGTTTGGTAATGAAGTATAAATTGATTCATGCTTGTGTGTATGACCGCATACTATACTGAAAGGAGTATGAAAATCTCGATAGTTGTCTAGTATGCGATGAACCTAGATATGTCCAATCTACTGGCAAGGAAGGCACAAGCTCAAAAGTGCCTTAAAAGTGTTGAAATATTTTCTCGTTGGGCCTAGATTAAATAGATTTTTCACAGTACCATGGATAGCGAAGGCAATGACTTGGCATGTTAGGGAAGAAGTAGGGGGTAATATCATGCATCATCCTATTGATTATACATCTTGGAGGAGGATGAATTATGAGTATCCTGATTTTACTCGAGAACAGCGCAACATTCGTTTGGTTATATCAACAGATGGTTTCAATCCATTTGGAAATTTAAGCACCAATCAGAGTGTATGGCCAGTGATCATAGCCCCACTCAACCTCCCTCCTTCACAGTGTATGAAATCTGAATTTTCGATGTTGTCTTTGTTGATACCTGGGCCAAAGTCCAAGTGATGACATCGACGTCTACCTGGCTCCTTTGGTAGAAGAATTAAATGAGTCGTGGGAAGAAGGTGTGCAAGCATTTGACTCTTTTAGAAAAGAAGAGTTTACACTGAAAGCTATGTTGATGTGGGCAGTTCATGATTTTCCAGCTTATGGGACATTATTCGGTTGTGTAGTACATGGTTATTTGGGGTGTCCTATTTATGGAGAGGAGACTGAATCTCTTCGTCTATCCGCTAGCTCAAAAAATATATACCATTGTCATAGGAGGTTTTTACCCCCGGCTCATAGTTTCAGATTTGAGAAAGGTTCTAATTTTTTATTGGGCGGGGTTGAACATAGGCTACCATCGAGATAACTTTCAAGTTCAGAAATTGAAAGTAAATCTTCTGATTGTGGTCCTAATATGCCAGGTTGGAATCCCAAATTTAAGAATGTCAAGCATAAGAAGACCCCAAATGGGAATGAAATTGAGACAAGAAAGGCATGGTCTAGGAGGTCTATTTTATTTGACTTGCCTTATTGGAAGAATGACCCGGTGCACTATGTATTAGATTTGATGCATGTAGAGAAGAACCTCACTGAACATATTGTGGGCACTTGCCTTGGGGGGAGTCATTCGAAGGATGAAGAAAATGCACGAAAAGACCTTAAATCGTCGAAACTTAAGCCACAACTATGGTTGGAAGAAGATAGTAGGGGAAGGACAATAATTCCCCCTGGTACGTTTACTTTGATGAGTGGGGAAAGGAAGATTCTTTTAGACACAATATATAATTTGAAGGGTCCATCTAATTTTTTGTCCAACTTGCAAAGGATTGTGAATTATGTTACTCATAATTTACATAAGTGTAAGTCCCACGATTGGCATTTGATCATGCAATTGGTTCCTCTATAGTTTAAGCACTGTTTCTCTAAGTATAAGGATTTACGGAGGGCTATTATGCAAATTTGTATTACCTTTTGACTTTTGTGTGAGAAGGTAGTCAATCAAGAACACATAGTGGCCGTAAAATTAGCAGTGACCGAAGCGATTTGTGTATTGGAGAAGTACTTTCCCCCAGCATTCTCTGACATAAGTGTTCACTTGTTGGTACACCTATGCGATGAGGCACTTCTTTGCGGTCCAGTTAGATATCAGTGGATGTATCCATTTGAAAGATTGATGAAAGTTTTTAAAGATTATGTCAAGAATACGCAATACATTGTAGGATCAATTGTAGAGGAATACATCACCATAGAGTCATCAATCTATAGTCGGGAATATATGCCTGACTCGACCAACGTTGATAACACTGATGAGTTCGTCGATGATGATGGTCATGTGATGAGAAAATGAGTGAAATTAACGAGTTTGCAATATGAACAAGTAGCTCGTTATCTATTTGACACACATGAAGATGTCGGAGAATGGAAAAAGTAAGTTTAAATTATTTTAAGTTTTACATTATTTTAGATTATTTTATACATGATTAATTTTGTAATATGCAGAAAATATGAAGCCTCTAAGAACAATAAAAGATGGAAAATAATGGTACAATCAGACAAAAAATTTAGATTGTGGTTGTCACAAGAGGTAATTATAATGAAAATGACTGTTATATAAATTTACATTACACTCAAACTTTACAACTAACCTAACTAATTTATCTATATTCTCAGCTCTTAAAGACGGGTGATGCGACATCAAGGCTTGCTTGTCTAGCCACTGAGCCCTTGTTCATGGCACAAGAGTACAAAAAGTATCGATTGAATGGTTACGTATTCGGCGCAAGGGTGTACGAGGAAAGTACACATGTACAGAACTCGGGCATTTCATACAAGGCTCTTACTTTCTTTCGAGCTAGCGCAAAAGATAAAAACCTCGTTGAAGCTGAAATAATTTACTATGGTGTAATTCGAAATATATTTGAATTGGATTATATAAGCTTCAAAGAGGTTGTATTTTACTATGACTGGGTAAGATTTGAGGATAGAAATGCTTGTAAATTTGATCTTGGCACCAATTTGATCATGTTTGACTTGTCCAAGTTGAAGATCAACGACCACGTGAGTGATGAGCCATTTATTTGTGCATTTCAAAAAGTCAACCAAGTGTTTTACTCAGAGTATATCAACAACTAGCCGTGGTCAATTGTCCTACATGCGCCAAAGCATCTAAATAGCAGTGTGGATGACTTGGCTGCTCCTACCGAATATCAATCCATTTTTTATGATAACCCGAATTTGAAACAATTTTTCAATTTGTAATAAATATTCCAATTTGTACTCTATCAATCCATTTTTAATTCTTTTAATTGATTTGCACTTTATCATTTTCACTCATGTGTAGTGTGCTTGTGTGTGGGAAGTAGGGGTGGGGGTGGGGGTGGGGATGTTTCGGATTATTAGTAATTGTGCATATTATGAGTTAGATGTTGTTGTTTTCGAAATCAGAATTGAGGTGTTAAACAATAATAATTCATTTGGATTTGTAGTAATTGTACATATTTGCATGTCTTCTTCTAATTCATTTGGATTTGTACTAATAACAATATTTTTTTTACAGAAAATGTCTCCTTCAGGTATTACGACGAGGATGATGATGATGATTATGATGATGTCATCTTGGCTCGGTGGTAGAGGAGGCGACGAGGTCTCCTCGGCCCCTAGGCTCCCCAAATATGGCAAATTGGGGATGGCCATCGAGAACAAGACGGGGATATTAGTGAGATCCCTCGAGCTGGTAAAGACGATCATCGGTCCAGGGTACACTAGTTGGAGGGAGATGCCAAATGAGCTCAAGTTAGCTATTTGGGTGGCACTACAGGTAATGTATTTATATTTATATTTATATTTATATTTACATGAATATTTTAATTTTAATTGATATTTATATTTATATTTATTCGCAACTAACATTGTATTTGTTGGACAGGAACAATTCAGCCTGGCCCCAGAACTACGCGATTCTATCTTGGAACAGTTGAAGAAGAAACACAAGATGTGGAAGAAAAATTTACGCAGCCGGTACTTTGGGAAGACCAGAGACTCCATTATTCGAATGCGTGACTCTGTCCTGCCGAAGGAGCCGATCTCATTGGCATAATGGCAAAATTTCATTGACAATGAGATCGGGGAGCGACAATTGGCATCTCACCAATCGGGGAGGGAAAATCGGGTAAAAAAGATGGACGTACACTACTCCGGCCGAACATCTTACACCAAGGTGGAGCATAGGATGATGGTAAGATTTTATTTTTCTATAATTACAGAAATATTCTGCATTATTTTACTTTGGGGGGCCAATACTAATTTTGCATTATTTTATTTCAGGGGACGGGGAGTGGCCTTGGGGGTAGGCCACATAGGCTCGATGCTTATGTGGCTATTCGAACGAAGAAGGGGAAGGATAAGGAGGTGTCCTCGATTGTCGCGTCCACGATTGTAAGTAATCTGACAGTTTACTTTTTGTTAATTACGTTATAATTTTTTTATTTACTTATTTAACTAATCATGTGAATTTTTTCGCTTAAGGCAAAGCTTAAGGAAGAACATGAGTCACGGTTTGATGCCGATAAGGCATCTTTATCTACGGATGCACTCAGTCAAGTGCTTAGCACTGATCATAAGGTGATGACAAGGGGAGTGAGCTCGCGGGTGGCCAAATCTAGGATCATCGAATTGGATACAAGAAACATCGGGTTGGCTCGAATGGTGGACTCGCATAAGGCGAAAATGTCCCATTTAGAGGCGACGGTCCAAGATATGTTCATATTTATAAAGCGTTCATTGGGCGGAAAGCGTAAGGGGAAGGGGAAGGGGAAGGGGAAGGGGAAGGAGGTGGAGGAGGACGAGGACGTGGACCTCACTGCTTCATCACCTACACGTGTGGACTTTGATGATTCAATCCCCTATTTGGATCCCTTCGACCGATTGGTGATGACACTTGGTTGGCCGAGCGTGTTTATACAGGACATATTTGATGGCCACCGGATAGGGCGGGGGTTGAGGGACCCGAATACCGTCCAGGGTATAATAGTTCATGGATGTGTGATTCAAGACATCGTGGCCAGGGTGCTCGTCATGCATATGATACCAGGGAAGGAGACTTGCGCGAATAATGCGGCACGATGCATATTCAAGGTTGTATCAATTCGTATATCATGTGGCCTATCCACCTCCTCAAACCTACCCCAGACATGTAGTGACATTATTTGAATTGAATTGTTTTAACAAGTTACATTTGAATATTTTTTGGATTATATCATGATGCATATAGTTTTGAATGTATATTTGCATTATCTTTATTTTATTTGGATATATGATGTTTGAACTAGTACAATGTTGCTATAACAGGTAAAAATATACTGCTTGGCAGTGACAGTGGCTATACTTCCCAGCAGATCTTTTTTCAATTCTGCCCAGAATTGTCACGGGCATTGACCGTGATAATTTTTTTAAAATGCCACACGTTTGTCAAGGTCAATGACCGTGATAAATCTAATGAACTTGTCACGATTAATAATCGTCATAAGTCTGTGATAACAAACATTGTTACCCCCAAACTTGTCACGATCATTGACCTTGACAAGTTGGACTTATCACGGTCAATGATCGTGATAATCCGGTGAATTTAGTGTAGTTTGAGGTCACCGATGTTGT
Source organism: Sambucus nigra (assembly GCA_949130495.1). NCBI lineage: Eukaryota > Viridiplantae > Streptophyta > Magnoliopsida > Dipsacales > Adoxaceae > Sambucus > Sambucus nigra. The sequence goes on along the minus strand of OX422213.1, from coordinate 557,059,320 downwards.
CACTATATGATGAGACTTGGGGATTATGACCCAACATATAAGTTGAGGCCTATGCGTTCTATTCTGACCTCTAGGCCGAGGTCTAAAGTTTTGTGCCTGATGGTCGAGGTTGCTGCCATGATGGCTGAGGCCAAAGGGATAGTCTAAGGACGAGGCCTCCAAGACAGGTGTACGACTGAGTCATATTTGTCCCAAACTAATAGTCTGCAACTAGTCAGATTTGGACGAAGGGTCCAACTCTAAGATAAGGAAATATTTGGTATATCAATCACCCATAACCCTTAGTCTTTAATTTGGATGGAAGGCTGAGGGATAAAGTGTTGTTGGGACGATAAGTTGATGAGACGTTCTTTGGTAGGACAGTTACTCGTGTTAAGCTAGATATGTGTATAAGCCTCGACCCTATTATCATAGACGAGGTCAAGGGGACATGAGTCCGCTTATGTAACTCCTATGCTAAGCTGTCTTCAGGCAGTCTTTATCCTCTAGGTGGTGGACGAGGCAGAGGGTACTTGAGTCGTAAAACCTCTGATACTGAAATTCGTAACTTCTCTCTGAGACGAGGCTGAGGATGAGGTCATGTGAGGATGGGTGCACGATCGAATAATTACTTGCACAAACTGATGGTATGATGTTGGTCAGCCTTGGCCGAGGGGGTCTAGTCTGGGCGAGGCCGAGATGATAAGCCAGTTCTCTAATAGGACGGTTGCTAGTACTGAGATCATCGGACGTGCTGTCATGGAAGAGGCCGAGGCCTCCTGCACCGACCCTTAGGCCGAGTCATAATATCTCTCTATCTGATGATTTGTTAAGGTCGACCTTGGCCGAGTGGGTCATAAGCTTGGACGAGAGTATACTTGGGTATATTAATCATCCCTAGCCATTAGTCTTTAATGTGAATGGAAGGCTAAGGGATAAAGTATATGAGGTTCAGTTATTGACGAGACGTCTCTGGTTGAGGATGGTGGTTCTGGGTCGGTTGCTCATCCGAGATGATGAGCCAACTTTGTAGGATGGTCGTCTGTGGTCGATACCCTTTGTCTTGTAATTCCATTTTTGTCAAATTTTTCCTTGAACAATTGAATTGTATCGTCGTATATTGCTACTGATTTTAACTTAAATACAAATATTTGTATTTTTCTTACTAATTCTCTTCATTGTGTTGAGTGTGCTTGTAATTGTAATATCTTCTCGTATTTATCCTAGATAAGTCTAACCATAAAATTGGTTTCAAATACGAGATCATCAAATTAATGATGTTTGTCTCTAACCAAGTCAATGGTTTTTCAAATATGAGATCACCAAGTTAATGATGTTTCAAGTATGAGATCACGAAGTTAATGATGTTTGACTCATATCACCAAGTTAATGATGTTTCAAGTATCAGATCACCAAGTTAATGATATTCGTCTCATATCACCAAGTTAATGATGTTTCAAGTATAAGATCACCAAGTTAATGATGTTTGTCTCATCTCACCAAGTTAATGATGTTTCAAGTATGAAATCACCAAGTTAATGATGTTTGTCTCATATCACCAAGTTAATGATGTTATAAGTATGAGATCACCAAGTTAATGATGTTTGTCTCATATGACCAAGTTAATGATGGTTTAAGTATGAGATCACCAAGTTAATGATGTTTGTCTCATATCACCAAGTTAATGATGGTTCAAGTATGAGATCACCAAGTTAATTATGTTTGTCTCATATCACCAAGTTAATGATGTTTAAAGTATGAGATCACCAAGTTAATGATGTTTGTCTCATATCACCAAGTTAATGATGTTTTATGTATGAGATCACCAAGTTAATGATGTTTGTCTCATATCACCAAGTTAATGATGTTTTTAATCTCTTCTAGTCCTTAGCCGAGAGGAGTATGAAATGATTTTTTATATACGAATTCATGAAATTATGGTGTTAGATAACGTCCCCTTTCGTCGTTTTGAGAGTGTATGGATGAGGGTTGTATCCACCATATACTGTCTTTTCGTCGAAAGAGTTTCCCACCAAATCAATGATATTTTTTTTTGTCTTGGACAACTTGAACCATGCAGTTGAAAACTTCATATGAAAAGAATATGATAGAACATATACCATTTTTCATTGACTTTTTGTTATGATGCAAATAGTTGAGATATTAAAGCTCACTTGACAGAGGTTACATTCGTACAACTGAAAGACAACTGATGACTATCTACTGCTATCGGCTTCATATATAAAGATCTGGATGAGGCCCATTAGCTTGTGCCCAGCAGCTGAACTATCGATGGTTGTTTACATCAAAGGAGATCATTTTAGCCGACCTTATATAGCAACGTCCTTTGGTGGGAGATCGGGGTCGGTGATAACCACCCAAAAGTGTTAAAATAATACCCCAAATAGACGGTTTCTAATTGCTAATTCTTGGTAAAATCGGACTTATGTTGGTATTTGCTTATTTTGTAGGTCTATTGGAATTTGCGGTTTCAAAAGGCATAATTCAAGTAAAGTGCGACAAAAATGTGGTCAAAAGCGTTGAAATCGGATTTTATGTGATTGAAGACAACCACACCCTTTAAACCTCGTTCCAATTAGCCTAAAACCTATCCCGAACCCCATGTGTACTTAGTTTGTGCTTTTTAGATTTTTGGTTTGAGTCGTATTTATTTTTAGGATTTATTTTAAATTTACTTAGAATTTTCTAGAATTTATTTTCTATTTCTTTTTATTTTTTATTTTTATTATTTTTTAATTTTAGACTTTATTTTTATTTTATTTTATTATTAGGATTAGTTTTAGTAGTTTATTTTTAGTTTTACTAGATTTTATATTTTTAGGACTTTAGGTTTTATTTTTACTTCTTTTGTAGTTTTTATTTTTATATATTTGATTTATTTTTAGAGGATTTATTTTTTATCTTAGTGCGTCGAGTATTTGTTTTCCTTTATTTTTGTTTGTTTTTAGTTTTTAGTTAGTTTATTTTCTTTGTTTGGTTTTGTTTTATTTTATTAGTTTTTATTTGAGTTGTGTTTAGTTTTTAGTGTTTGTATTGTGTTGTTTTTATTTTTACTTTTTAGTGAGTTTTATTTTTAGTTTAGTTTAGTTTTTATCTTTATATTTTATTTACTTGTTTTTATTTTATTAGATTCTTTTTTATTTTTTGTAGGGTCACAAATTAAATACACACATACTCACCTACACCCAAACTAAACCCCCCACTCACACCTTAATACCATACACCACACACACACCCACACCCTCACCTAACTTCTCCTACACCTCACTATACCTAATCAAACCCTCATCACTATTCATCTTCTTCTCACCAACTCTTTCTCTCTCATCCACCATAACCAATAACACTCCACCACAAACCCACTCCATTAAAATACCCAACACCATCTCCACTACACCACAACCCATATCCTAACTCGGAACCTACCACTCCTAATCCGTCACCAACCCGAGAACCCAGTTCGCAACCCACCTTATGCCAGCTCCGCCCTAGCCATACTCGAAAACCAGCTACCTGAAATCCATTCTATACCCATCATCTGACTTCCAACCCTATTCGAACCCGGAAATGACCCATCCTTTAGTACCCAGATGAATACCAAACCATAAATCCATAAAATCTATTCAAGATCCATTTCACCATTTCAACCCAAAGCCAATTTTAAACCCAATCGTACCTGCTTAAACCAAGGCAAATAAAATCCTTATAAAATGCCACATATGTTTTAAAAGCCACGTGTCTTTTAAAACCACATCTAACCCCAACTACCCAATATGCTCCCACCTAAATTCCAAAACCTCTCCCCATTTTATCCTACACCATTAGCCTTCCAATTATGCCCTTTACCCTAATGTGCCAATTATAAAAGCAAAGAGAAGACCCATTTGAAACACAATCTTCAATTTTTGGTTTTAAACATGGGATAAGTTTTTGCTTCATCACTCTATGGAGAATGTTTTGTATTTTTGACAAATATCTCAAGATAGAGTGGTGTGGTATGATTTATTTCAAGTGAATGAATTTATATGTACAAATTTGTAGTGAGAGAGTTTGTATTTTTAGCAAATTTTTTTCATTATTTAATAGTGCATTGAGAGTTCATTTGGAGGGAAAAATACTTAGATGCAAATCTTTGTTGGGATTGTTTGTATTTTTAGCATTTAATTCAAACATTGATGAGTATTTAGAAGTTCACCCATTTGTACATATTGTAGATAATCTTATATTTTTCTTTTTAGTATTTAATTTTTCTCTCTCTTTGAGATTATTACTTATTGAGAGAAAATTGTGTAAATATTTTATTTAGTTATATTTTTATATTTCATTAATATATTTTCTGCATTTTCTCTTAATTAATTAGTTAGATTAGTTTTAATATTTATTTTAGATTCATATTGTATCACTTTCTTTTAATAAAAAAAATCATTTTTCTCTCATCAGTATTTTCTTCTTAGTTAGTTTACTTTTAAAAAAATCAAAACATTTCTTAAATAAAAATCCTTTTAAAAAGTAAAAATACCAAAAAAAATAATAATAACATGAAAATGATTTTTATACAATTATCTTCATAAGTTGAGTGCTTCACACATGAAAGGTGGATTGATACCCTTACTCATCCTAGCATAATTTTTTTATGTGTTTGTAGGTTGAAAGAATTTTGATTGGAAAGGATTTGCAACAACGACACTTACACTTAGAAGCGAATTTTTCTAATATCTGTCGGCTTCATCACCATCTGATTCCTCATCTTTTTTATCGGCCTGTCATCTCGGCCTGTCATCTCTTGGGCCACCATGCCTCTTTTGGACGTCCTCCTTAGAACCACTTTGGTCGACGTACTTCTGAAGCTTCCCTTGTTTGAGCATCTTTTCAATATCATATTTCAAATCAAAGCATTTGTCGGTGGTATGGCTGTGATCTTAGTGAAAGTCGCATCATTTGTTTTTATCCCTCGTATAGGGAGGGGCTTTGAGTTTCTCGGGCCAACTAGAGATCTATCATCTTTAATTTCATTAAGTATCATATCCAAGTTTACCGTCAATTGATTATAGTTAAAAAACTTGTCCTTAGCCAACCACTTCTTCTCATCCTTGATTTTGGCATTATAAGGCTTGCTTCCACCAGATTTCTTCTCAGCTTCTTCTTTCGCGGCCATGGACTCCTCCGACATCATGAACATTTTGTCCACTTCCAGGAGTTCTTCCATAGATTTTGGACGATCCTCAGCTAGCTTCCATAAAAACCCTTTTGTAACCCTCCGATTATAGCTATCATAGCTATGCTTTCCTCATAGTCTTCTACTTCGAGATTTTCTTGGTTGAAGCGAGCTATGTAGTCTCTCAGTGATTCATTCTTACATGATTAATCTATATCATGTGTGTGGTCTTCTTTTGGGGTTTCATTCTAAAGCAAAAGTTATGTATGAAGCTTTCAGCCAGCTACTTGAAGTTTTCAATCGAGCCTCTGAGAAGAGAAGTATACCACACATGATCAGCGCCGGTGAGGGTGCTTGAAAAGGCTCTGCATATCATCTCATCTGAGATCGAGAAGATGTCTATAGCAGATTGATACATCTTAATATGATGGACAGGGTTAGTGCTCCCATCGTATTTTGGTGTGACGATCGGCGACTTGAACTTAACTAGGGTGGGATAACTCATAATTCTAGTAACGAACGGGGAACCCTCCATATAACCCTACTGTAGAGGGTATTGACTCTTCATGAGATCTTCAATCTTATCCTAAAGCCTTTAGATAGAACGATTCCATGGCCTGTTAGCCTTGACTGCATTTACTCCCTCAGTTGGAAGAATAATGTCTCCTACCCCCTCACTCCCTACCGGGCATGGTACGAGCTCTCTGCTCACTGTTCTTTGACGACTATTTACTTCCATTTTTACCTTGTCTCAACCACATAGGGGTTGATGACCATCACATTCATCATTTGACCTAGAGGCGACAATGCTCCATGACCTTAACAACCGATCTCTGAGGTCACCCACTGGACCGAGTTTTTCAAAGGTTGATTGTCTACTTAATCGATCAAAAGCTGAGCCTCTGGGTTGTATGTCTCAGCTCGGCCTTCTTCTGTGACCTCGGCTGACTTGAATGGGGTGCACAGTATTACTCGATATCTCAAATGGGTCCCAGCATTCGACTGGTGCATCATCGGCCTCATAGTCATCGTACTGATCTTCTGGGCATGGGTGACCTTTCCTCCCAGGTGTAAATGTCTAAGGTCAAAAATGTTCCTCTACCATTGATAAGGACATAGCTCTTTGTGTGATTCCTGGGGTGGTCCCTAGAAGGGTGTTGGCCCTCCATGGTGGTCGGAGTAATCATCTTCGGTGCTACTCCAGCAGGCCTCATCAACACATTTTGGCTAAAGGCAGCCAGTTGCTCCTGCATTTCCTATTGGCTAGCCACCAATGACTTCAAATCCGCGGCCACCTCCGCCAACTATGACTGAGGTGGAGCGTGACTATAGCTAGGACCACCGGTTGGTGGTGGAAATTCTGATGTCATTTCTCAAGTGTAATGGATGAGCTGTTAACTGAAGAAAAAAATCTTAGAAGCTCAACAAGAGATATTCGATTATTGGGGCATCTACTTCATGAGTCCTTTTACTTCATCTTTTGGTTTCCTATACATCCTTGTTACGGTAGACTATATGTATAAATGTGTAAATTCCATAGCTACTAGGACGAATGGCAGTAAGGTGGTGTTAAAGTTCATTCACGAACACATACTTTCTTATTTCATTAGTGACTACAACACACATTTTTGCAATAGGCCGTTTGAAAAGTTAATAGGGAAGTATGGTTTTTCATCCACACGGTTGGGATGAAATATCACCCCAAACTAATGGATAAGTCGAGTTAGCAAATCGAGAGATCGAACACATGCTCGAAAAAACCGTTAATCCAAATCGCAGGGATTGATCTAATAGATTACTAGATGCGCTATGGGATTACCAGAATGCAACCCTCACAGAATGTCCCCCTTTTGCTTTGTGTATGGAAAGCCTTACCATTTCCCCGTTGAGCTCGAGCACACAACGTAATAGGCCATTAAAAGGTTGAACTATAATCTCGATAAAGCCGGTGTAGTGCGAAAAATCCAATTGCATGAGTTGGAAGAAATACGCAATGAGGTGTATGAAACAGCCACGTTTCTAAAGAACGGATGAAGCTAGAACACGAGAGAAATATCAATCAAAAATAGTTTCATTCGTGCTAAAAAAATGATTTTGTACAACTCACGGCTCCATTTGTTTCCCAGTAAGTTACGTTCACGGTAGACCTTCTCGTTCGTCATGAGAGAGGTGTTTCCCCATGGTGCGATAGAAGTTGAGAATCTTAAAGATGGGAACATATTCAAAGTGAATGGAAAATGATAAAACCGTCTCTAGAGGCATGTGTTGAGGAAACTGACACAATTTGGTTATCGGACACCGTATATGGTGATGAATAAGTTTTTTGAGAGATATCATTGCACCCCTGATGCGTCTGGGGTGAAATGGTTGTATAGTAGTGCGTTTTTGTGTTTTAACGCATTTAGGAGTTAGTTGAGTACGCATTAACAAGAGTTAGGAACATCAAATTTTCCCTAACACGTCCCGAGAGAGCGGAAGTCATTTAGCAATGAATTTTTGAAGTGTCTCGATCACCATTAGTGGAATTAGGATCCTTATAAAGAGTTTGGATGTTTTCCCCCATCACCATGCCCGAGCCTGTGCAAAAAAGGGGGGGGGGGGCACATGTTTGGTGATGATACCAAGGATGGAACCAGGAAATAAACTTATAAAAGTATGAACAAATCAAGCGTAATCCAGGCACAACAATGCTGATATGTAACATATCAGATATGTAAATAAGAGATGGGGGTGAGGATAAGAGGAAAAACACAAAAATATAAGTGGTTCGGTCGGAGCCTACGTCCACTGTGCAGTGTGAAAGGTGGTTTTCACTATAGTAAAGGCACTAATGGCCTGTAAATACAATACTCAAGATTTTCTCTCTCTTATAATCAGTTTGATAGAGTTCTGCTAGGGTTATGAATCATCGATCCCTTCTTATGATGAAGATGAAGAGTCTATATAAATCTTAGGGGGTGTAGTTCACTCCCAAGTAGCCAAGGAAAGTTCCTAGCTAATGAGGTTTTGCCATCTGTCCTGTCACATGTACATCATGGTGATGAAATATTCCCTTACGTAGGAGGGAGATATTGCTATAAAGGTTTCATACGCGTGGGATCTTTAACGCACGCGCACTCTTCCACGCATTCCCCAATCCACGCGCTCTTCCAGATGTCACTGTCAGCCATACCACGCAGGCTGAGGTTGAGATGATGAGTCAATCCCATGAAGGGATTTACTGATAATGGTGTTTTCTAGGGCTGGCCATCATCTCTTGAGTATGAGGACGAGGACGATGTCGAGGATACACTTATAGTGAGATCACTGGGGTTGTACATGCAGATCTGGTATTCAGAGTTGAGGCCGAGATACAATATGAGAGCTATAAGGTCGATTCCAGGATGTAATATATGAACTATGAGGCCGAGGTCGAGCCGACTCAAGCTGAGGTCATGGCCGAGTTCTCAAGATAGAGTCTACTGATGGAATGACACCTGTCCTGATGAGCTATCACCTCCCGTCCTCATTGTCTCGGTGATAGTGGAGATGTGGGAAGTAGATCATATGAGCAATGTTATGGGGCATGTTTACTGGCATCCTAAAGGTTGAGGCCGAGTGAGCTCAGTCTGAGTACACGGTCGAGATGTTGAGTCGATCTTCTGAAAGGACTGCTGTTGAGGCTGAGTTATATCTGAGTAGGAACCTCGGCTTCACTGTCATGGATGAGGCCGAGGATACTTGAGTTCACCTATGTTGTCACTGTATGATGAGACTTGGGGGTTATGACCCAACATATAAGCCGAGGTCGACGCCTTCTGCGCCGAATCCTAGGCCGAGGTATCAAGTTCACTATTTGATGGTTGAGGTTGCTGCTATGATGGCCGAGGTCGAGGGGATAGGCCAAGGACGAGGCCTCCAATACGGGTGTATGACCAATTCATATTTGTCCCAAACTGATGGTTTGTAACAAGTTAGACTTGGCCGAGGGGTCCAACTCTAAGACGAGGACATATTTGGTATATCATTTGGGCAGACTGTTGAGCCGAATAGCTTCGCCTTAGGGCTGAACCGGTTTGCCTATTCGAATCGATTCGCCCTATGCCTAAACCGGTTCGCCACCCTGAATAGCAAAAATTCGCCTTTTTCTTCATTTCCTACCCATCTATTTACTCCCCCTTCCCTTCCAAACTTTTCCCTTCCCATCATACAGGATATTTCCACCCTTTTAACCCCCTCTAACCCAAAACCAACCCAAAATTCATCCCCTCCCTAATTTTTCCACCCACCATTCTAATTCCTCACCCTTTTGCACCACCCAAACTCCTATAAACACCCCCACCAAAAACCATTTATTTTCCTTCCATTTTGTCTCAAGTCCTAATCTCTTACTTTCCATCATGACTCGACCGGCAAAATATGACTCCATCGACATAATTAACGAGGGTGAAATAAGGGATTTCAATCATGCTAAGAGCAGTTCGAATATTTTCTTGGCCCAACCCGAATGGTTTTTATGGAGTGCAAAATGATATAGAACGACGTCCTCGCTGAGATCACCAACCTTTTCAATCGTTTCGAGTGGTGTGAATGGTTGAAACCACTCGACAACCAAGTTCAAGATGAAATTTGCATTTTTTCTTCGGGACGCTAGTCTGTAAATCTTAGGGTCAATACGAAGCATACATCCATGGGAAAAAATTTCCCCTCTTTCTCCAAATCATTCAATGCAAAATGCGGGAAGAGGGGGTTACCATTTATCAAAATCATACCGACCTGAATGTCGGCCCCCTCCTCTCGAAGCAAGCATGATTCGACTATTGGGCGCCCTAAAATGAGTGGATAACCGACACTTTTCCCATCGGGAAACTTCTCGAGCACATCTGCTACGCCCATATCATCACGCGTGGCACCATATTCCCAACTACAAATAACTCTGCCATCCGCACGTGCCACGAAACTTTTCTCTATCACCTCCTCAACGAGTAAAGCCACATTAGCCTACCTCACATATATCTCCAAAAGATCACTACCGTCGCGTTTAACAAGCACGATAAAATGTCTCTTCCATATGCACGATTTATCTGCTCACTTTGAAAATATGCTCATGTCTCGGGAGGGGGGCCTTCATCTGTGCGCCCAAGCTCATAAACTCATCTTCCATTGGGTGAAGCACAAGTCAAATGCTGAGCGTGCAACCTCCTCCACCTATCTTTGAGGATGTAAAAATGGAGGAGGGCGATGGAGATGATGAAAGTGAGGAAGAATTTCAGGTTAGGGGGAAGACTATGAGGGTGAGGAGGAGGCCGACCCAAATTATGAGGCAAAATTTAACAAGAATGTATATAATACGATGATCATCAATAGCTGTATTGACTACTTAGAGACTTGCCTCAACGGATTTATTATTGAGTATCGCGAGGAGCGCGGGGTGGACCATCGAGAATATAGGCACGATATGAGTATTGTGATGCACCTTCAAGTGGACATGTACTTCTTGAACATAGGCTCGAATGCGTAATTCCCAGACTAATTTTATGACCTATACACCCGAGGCCCAATGCTCTCGACCCCTCTTACTAGCTCAATTAAGGCGTGGTTGTTTGTTTTTGTGTTCTGTAGTTCTTTACTTCTTATTGATGTATCTTTTTCAACAGAACGTTGTAATCATCCATCTTTTCTTAATGCGATCGTATTTGAGTTCTTTTTATTTCATATTGCATTTTAATATTTGCTTGTTCATATTCGCACTATTTTTACTTATTTAGAGTTTAGTCCTTTTTCTTGAGGACAATACAAAAATTGAAGTTGGGGGAGCGCATATGCGTCTTTAAACTTCACAAACTTTAAAATGCCCCCCAAAATTAAAAAATGTCAAAAATTTCCCAAAAAAATTAAAAAAGTCAAAAATATTTTTCTTCAAAATAAATAAAAAAATGGAATTTAAATTCTTCAAAAATATCACAATTTTTTTCGAAGTCTCAATTTGTAAAGATCTAATGCAGTAAGTCGAAATTGACTAAAAATAATAATTAAGCAAAAATTGATGGCTTAACGAAGAAGTGTAGAGATTTTTAGCCTAGTGAGATTTTTTAGCCTATCATTTTTTTCGAGAAATTAATCAATCTGAGTTAGAAGTTAACTCACAAGTTCTTTTCAGTGGATAAAAAGTCATTGATGATCACTAAATCATTGTTTTGATCGGTTACGAAAAGTGAGTGAAATATTATTTTGAAAACGCGTTAAACATATCTCAAAATTAAAAATAATCTCGAGCCGCATATGATACCTTAATTAGCAATTATGATAAATGAAGTTAGGCCATTGTTTGTTTACCCAAAACATTCACCATAAAAAATCCATAAAAGAAATTATCCTTTTGTAAGTCACTTTGATCCCAAAAATATTTATGTAACTTTTCATTTGTTAACTCGAAAAACTTAATTGGTCCAGAGTTGTGAAAATAGGAAAATTAATTAATTAAGTCCAAATGGTGCATAAAAAAGGGGCAAGAAAAATTAAAAAAAATGCCCCAGCAAAAATAGAAAGAAAAAAAACAGAAAGAAAAAAAAGAGAAAAAGTGCCAATGGACATCATAAGCGAATTTTCCAAACATTACTACTTTTATCCAAAACACATTAATCCAAAAAAAGTTCTAACCGAGTTCGAATAATGAAATTAATTACCGCGAGGAGAGATAAAGCACGAAAAGATAATACAGAGACAAAATGGTATGAATAAAGTTGATGTTTTTCATTTTCCAATGACTGTAATTTGTTCATGAGATATTTTCACCCAAATAATTTTGTCTTTCAATTTGTGTGCATAAAATCGTGTTCCAGTACATTTACTCCTAATATCATGCATGGCGAGAAAAAATAGCACAATTCGATAGATTCGTTTGTGAGTGCATTCCGTGAGAAATTGAATCAAAGTGAATTTTCGAAAAGTAACATAATGATTGATATGTGGAAGTTAGTGGTTTAATTTTTTACTTCACATACATACGCTTTAAATTGAGATTTTATCGAATAAAAATTCGGAGTGATTATTTTTTGGGAATTTAAATTGTACAGTTTTTATTTATTTAGATATTTTCTTTGAGTCGAAAAATGAATTTTGTCAATAAATTCACTACAAACCCACACGAGACACCACTCATCCTACTAGGGTAACCTAGGGTTGAACGACTTGTTGCACATGCTAATTGCAATCACTTGCCCATGAAAGAGGTACTCTATCATTTTTTAATTTATAAGTCCATTCAAATTCATTCTTTTATTCTTTTACATTGCTCGAGACGAGTATCGTTCTAAGTTAAGGGGTTTGATTATTTATGCCCTTAATTTTGATATTTTTATGGTCCCAGTAGTGTATTTAGACTGTCTTATCCCATATTTATGATACTAACCTTTTTGGACAGTATTTCTTGCTTTGTATGTTTCTCTCTTGTTTTACATAGATTTCGTGAAAGTGGATGCGAGAGAAAAATCGAAACGATGAAAGAAACGAAGGGAAGGAAAGACAAGGACATTCTTGTAATTTTATAATTGGAACCCGTAGGAGGAGACCATTGAAAAGTAAAAAAATTTTAAGTCACGAACACATTGGAATAAATGACACCCAAACACACACCAAAAACAGCAATTTGGCACATTTTGATATTAAAAATGTACCACAGTTTAAAACTGTGCCAAACTATGGCACGATTTAATAACAATCTGGGCACACTTTTAAACAGTGCCAAAATTTGGCACTGTTTAAAAGTGTGCCAGAATTGAGCACATTTAACTAAAATATATAATACCCCCCCAAAAAATACTAATCTCACTTTTGATCTCCTGCTCGTTCCTCTCTCTCATTTTCACGGGTCCCCACTCTTTGGTCTCCCCCTCTCTCTCTCTCTCATCCATTTTCTTCATCAACAACAAACCATCTTCGTTTTTCATGAAAATCCCCATGTTAATTGGATCGACCAGCAAATGACCAGAACGAGCGCCGCAAATGACCAGCAAATGACCACCGACTTTACCAGCAAACGACCGCCGACCGTAAGGTAAACAGGTCCTTCGTTTTTTATTTCTTTTTTTTGTTTCAATTTCATTTTTCGTTTCGATCCCAGTCTATATATTCGTCCACACACTCACATTAGCTCTTTGTCTCCCCTACGATGTTTTTTTTAAGCTGGATTTTCTTTCCAGCAGTGATTTGCGTTTTCTCAGCTAAAATCCTTGGTGCCACTCTCTTTTTCAGGATCGACAGGTACTGTATTTTGCCTCTTTAATCGTTAATCTGTTTTTTGTGCTTTTGATTGCGTTATGCTGTTGATTTGAACTATTTTTTAGCTTCGAGGATTGAAATTAACTTTTTAGGTTAATGTTGGAGATGGTTTTAATAGTATTATAACCAATCTCTACATATATGATATATTTGCATACGCTTTTATTGAGGTTGCGTTTATTTTTTCATCCGAATTTTGAAATCTGAATCTGAAAAATATGTTCATTTTTATGCCTTTTTTTGCTTTTGATTGTATCATACTGTTGATTAGAACTTTTTTTCCCTACCTCTTGAGGAGTGAAATTAGCGTTTTAGGTTAATGTTGGAGATGCTTTTAATAGTAATATAACAAATCTATACTTATATGATCTATTTGCGTACACTTTTATTTAGGTTGTGTTTATTTTTTCATCTGAATTTGAAGTCTCAAATTTGAAGTCTGAAGTCTTAATCTAAAAAATATGTTTGTTTTTGTCTTTTTTTGCTTTTGATTGTAATACTGTTAATTTGTACGGTTTCTTTATCTCGAGGAGTGAAAGTAACTTTTGAGGTTGATGTTGGAGATGATTTTAATAGTATCGATATGATCTATCTGTGTACACTTTTCTTTAAGATGTGTTTATTTTTTTGTGAGTAGGTAGGAGATACCAAGTTTTTATTTAAAGGCAAAACCATACAAAGAATGGCGCTTCTTGTTTTGAGCACCTTGAATGGAGATCCCAAGTTCTTTCATAGACTAATTTCTTAAAAATATTAACCATGATCATCTTCCATCATAATCTTTGATCTCTATTTCACACACGTGTGTGTATAATCATATATGGAACTGTAATATTAAAGAGTTTGATCCAGTGCTGGGTGGGAATTGAATGCAGGTATTGGGGAGGTTCGGAGATCAAAAGGCCAGCATAGGCTGCCAGTGATTTGTTTGGTTTCATTTTATAAAGTTTCAACTCAGGCCAGTTCCATCCAATCTTAATCAAGTTACTACATGTAACTATTATTTAGTACCCATTTATTAACCTTTTAAAATTCAATGAATTGTTTATACTCAGCATTTATAGTTCGTCTTTTTCATTCTATATCTGATCATTCCTTTTAAAGTTTGAAAATCACTTCATGGCTTACTTTATGAGCTCATTTAGTTAAATTGGTGGAAGGGATTTGCTGGTGGTTTGGTTTTGGAATTTGCTGCTGCTGTTGAGTTTATTTTAAATGTTAAAACATGTTGTAATTAACGAATAAACAATTGAAGTTACCGCGTAGTTGCGGGTCTCCCCGTTTGACAATGTGACGATAATTTCAAAATACGTAGATTAGGCTTAAAAACAAGCCGTTTGAGGGTGAAAACCCAAACCAGCCCCCAAACGGACCCGTAAGAGGCACGGACACCTCGCACGGGACCAATGTAGCTTGTAGGAACTGACCGCGTAGTCACAGGTCTCCCAGTTTGAGAATATAACGATAATTTGCAAAAATAACACTTAGACTTAAAAACAGGATGTTAAAGGGTGAAAACCTAAACCATCCCCTAAACGGACCCGTAAGAGGCACGAACACCTCGCATGGGACCAATGTAACTTGCAGGAATTGACTGCGCAGTCCCGGGTCTCCTGGTTTGAGAATATGACGATAATTTGCAAAAATAACACTTAGACTTAAAAACAAGCCGTTAAAGAGTGAAAACCCAAACAAGCCCCCAAATGACCCCGTAAGAGGCACGAACACCTCGCACGGGACCAATGTAACTTGTACGAACTGACCACGTAGTCACAGGGCTCCCGGTTTGAGAATACGACGATAATTTGCAAAAATCAACACTAAGACTTAAAAATAATCCGTTGAAGGGTGAAAACCCAAACGGCCCTGTAAGAGGCACGGACACCTCGCACGGGAACAATGTAACTTGTATGAACTGACCGCGTAGTCGCGAGTCTCTCGATTTGAGAAGATGACGATAATTTGCAAAAATAACACTTAGACTTAAAAACAGGTCGTTAAAGGGTGAAAACCTAAACCAACAACCAAACGTCCCCATAGGAGGCACGAACACTTCACATAGGACCAATGTAACTTGTAGGAACTGACCACGTAGTCACGGGTCTCCCAGTTTGAGAATACGACGATAATTTGCAAAAATCAACACTTAGACTTAAAAACAAGCCGTTAAAGGGTGAAAACCCAAACCAACCTCCAAACGGCCCCGTAAGAGGCACGAACACCTCATACGGGATCAATGTAACTTGTACAAACTCACCGCATAGTCACGTGTCTCCCGGTTTGAGAATATGACGATAATTTGCAAAAATCAACACTTAGAATTAAAAATAGGCCGTTAAAGGGTGAAAACCCAAACCAGCCCCCAAACGACCCCATAAGGGGCACGAACACCTCGCATGGGACCAATGTAACTCGTACGAACTGACCGCGTAGTCGCGGGTCTCCCGATTTGAGAATATGACTATAATTTGCAAAAATAACACTTAGACGTAAAAACAAGCCGTTAAAGGGTGAAAACCCAAACCAACCCCTAAACGACCCCGTAAGGGGCACGAACACCTCGCACGAGACCAATGTAACTTGTACGAACTGACCGCGTAGTCACGGGTATCCCGGTTTGAGAATATGATGATAATTTGCAAAAATAATACTTAGACTTAAAAATAAGCCGTTGAAGGGTGAAAACCCAAACCAGCCACCAAACGGACCCGTAAGAGGCACGAACACCTCGCACGGGAACAATGTAACTTGTACGAACTGACCGCGTTGTGGCGAGTCTCCCGTCTTGAGAATATGACGATAATTTATAAAAATAACACTTAGACTTAAAAACAGGCCGTTAAAGGGTGAAAACCTAAACCAGCCACCAAACGTCCCCGTAGGAGGCAAGAACACCTCATACAGGACAAAAGTAACTTGTACGAACTGACTGCGTAGTCCCGGGTCTCCCGGTTTGAGAATATGACGATAATTTGTAAAAATCAATACTTAAACTTAAAAACAGGCCATTAAAGGGTTAAAATCTAAACCAGCCCCCAAACGGACCCGTAAGAGGCACGAACACCTCGCACGGGACCAATGTAATTTGTAGGAACTGACCGCGTAGTCACGGTTCTCCCGGTTTGAGAATATAATGATAATTTGCAAAAATAACACTTAGACTTAAAAACAAGCCGTTAAAGGGTGAAAACCCAAATCAGTCCCAAAACGACCCCGTAAAAGGCACGAACACCTCGCACGGGGCCAATGTAACTTGTACGAACTGACCGCGTAGCCACTGGTCTCCCGGTTTGAGAATACGACGATAATTTGCAAAAATCAACACTTAGACTTAAAAACAAGCGGTTGGAGGGTGAAAACCCAAACCAGCCCCCAAATGGCCCCGTAAGAGGCACGAACACCTCGCACGGGAACAATGTAACTTGTACGAATTGACCGCGTAGTCACGGGTCTCCCGGTTTAAGAATATGACGATAATTTGCAAAAATAACACTTAGACTTAAAAATAGGCCGTTAAAGGGTGAAAACCTAAACCAACCACCAAACGTCCCCATAGGAGGCACGAACACCTCACACGGGACCAATGTAACTTGTACGAACTGACCGCGTAGTCGCGGGTCTCTCGATTTGAGAATATGATGATAATTTTCAAAAATAGGACTTAGACTTGAAAAGAGGCCGTTAAAGGGTGAAAACCTAAACCAACCCCCAAATGGATCCGTAAGAGGCACGAACACCTTGCACGGGACCAATGTCACTTGTACGAACTGACCGCGTAATCCCGGGTCTCCCGGTTTGAGAATATGACGATAATTTGCAAAACTCAACACTTAAACGTAAAAATAGGTCGTTAAAGGATGAAAACCTAAACCATCCCTCGAACGGACCCGTAGGAGGCATGAACACCTCGCACGGGACCAATGTAACTTGTAGGAACTGACCGCATAGTCACGAGTCTCTCGGTTTGAGAATATGACGAGAATTTGCAGAAATAACACTTAGACTTAAAAATGAGCCGTTAAAGGGTGAAAACCTAAACTAGCCACCAAACGTCCCCGTAGGAGGCACGAACACCTCGCACGGGACCAATGTAACATGTACGAACTGACCGTATAGTCGCGGGTCTCCCGATTTAAGAATATGATGATAATTTACAAAAAATAACACTTAGACATAAAAACAAGTCGTTAAAGGGTGAAAACCCAAACCAGCCCCCAAACGACCCTGTAAGAGACACGAACACCTCGCACAGGACCAATATAACTTGTACGAACTCATCGCGTAGTCACGGTTCTCCCGGCTTGAGAATACGATGATAATTTTTAAAAATCAACACTTAGACTTTAAAAAAAGCCGTTGAAGGGTGAAAACCCAAACCAGCCCCCAAACGGCCCCGTAAGAGGCACGAACACCTCGCACGGGACCAATGTAACTTGTAGGAACTGACCGCGTAGTCGCGGGTCTCCCAATTTGAGAATATGACGATAATTTGCAAAAATAACACTTAAACTTAAAAACAGGTCGTTAAAGGGTGAAAACCTAAACCAGCCCCCAAACGACCCCGTGAGAGGCACGAACACCTAGCACGGGAACAATGTAACTTATACGAATTGATCGCGTAGTCACGGGTCTCCCGATTTAAGAATATGACGATAATTTGCACAAATAACACTTAGACTTAAAAACAGGCCGTTAAAGGGTAAAACCCTAAACCAACAACCAAACGTCCCCGTAGGAGGCACGAACACCTCACACGGGACTAATGTAACATGTACAAACTGACCGCGTAGTCGCGGGTCTCTCGGTTTGAGAATATGACGATAATTTGCAAAAATAGGACTTAGACTTGAAAAGAGGCCGTTAAAGGGTGAAAACCTAAACTAGCCCCCAAATGGACCCGTAAGAGACACGAACACCTCGTACGGGACCAATGTCACTTGTACGAACTAACCGCGTAATCCCGGGTCTCCCGGTTTGAGAATATGACGATAATTTGCAAAAATCAACACTTAAACGTAAAAATAGACCGTTAAAGGGTGAAAACCTAAACCAGCCCCCAAACGGACCCGTAGGAGGCACGAACAGCTCGCATGAGACCAATGTAACTTGTAGGAACTGACCGCATAGTCACGGGTCTCCCGGTTTGAGAATATGACGATAATTTGCAAAAATAACACTTAGACTTAAAAACAAGCCTTTAAAGGGTGAAAACTTAAACCAGCCACCAAACGTCCCCGTAGGAGGCACAAACACCTCGCACAGGACCAATGTAACAGATACGAACTGACCGTATAGTCGCGGGTCTCCTGATTTGAGAATAGAATGATAATTCGCAAAAATAACAATTAGACATAAAAACAAGCCGTTAAAGGGTGAAAACCCAAACTAGCCCCCAAACGATCCCGTAAGAGACACAAACACCTCGCACGGGACCAATGTAACTTGCAGGAATTGACCGCACAGTCCCGGGTCTCCTGGTTTGAGAATATGACGATAATTTGCAAAAATAACACTTAGACTTAAAAAGAAGCCGTTAAAGGGTGAAAATCCAAACCAACCCCCAAACGACCCCGTAAGAGACACGAACACCTCGCACGGGACTAATGTAACTTGTAAGAATTGACCGCGTAGTCACGGGTCTCCTGGTTTGAGAATACGACGATAATTTTCAAAAATCAACACTTAGACTTAAAAATAAGCCGTTGAAGGGCGAAAATCCAAACCAACCCCCAAACGGCCCTGTAAGAGGCACGAACACCTCGCACGGGACCAATGTAACTTGTAGGAACTGACCGCGTAGTCGCGGGTGTCTCTCAGTTTAAGAATATGATGATAATTTGCAGAAATAACACTTAGACTTAAAAACAGGCCGTTAAAGGGTGAAAACCTAAACAAACCACCAAACGTCCCCGTAGGTGGCACAACACCTCGCACGGGACCAATGTAACTTGTAGGGACTGACCGCATAGTCTCGAGTCTCCCGGTTTGAGAATACGACAATAATTTACAAAAATCAACACCTAGACTTAAAAACAAGCCGTTAAAGGGTGAAAACCTAAACCAGCCCCCAAACGGACCCGTAAGAGGAACGAACACCTCGCACGGGAACAATGTAACTTGTGCGAATTGACCGCGTAGTCGCAGGTCTCCCGATTTAAGAATATGATGATAATTTGCAAAAATAACACTTAAACTTTAAAATAGGCCGTTAAAGGGTGAAAACCTAAACCAGCCACCAAACGTCCTTGTAGGAGGCACGAACACCTAACACGGGACCAATGTAACTTGAACGAACTAACCGCGTAGTTTCGGGTCTCTCGGTTTGAGAATATGACGATAATTTGCAAAAATAGGACTTAGACTTGAAAAGAGGTCGTTAAAAGGTGAAAACCTAAACCAGCCCCCAAACGGACCCGTAAGAGGCACGAACACCTCGCACGGGACCAATGTAACTTGTACGAACTGATCGCGTAATCTCGAGTCTCCCGGTTTGAGAATATGAAGATAATTTGCAAAAATTAACACTTAAACGTAAAAACAGGCCGTTAAGGGGTGAAAAACTAAACCAGCCCCCAAACGGACCTGTAGGAGGCACAAACACCTCGCACGGGACCAATGTAACTTGTAGGATCTGACCGCATAGTCACGGGTCTCCCGGTTTGAGAATATGACGATAATTTGCAAAAATAACACTTAGACTTAAAAACAAGTCGTTAAAGGATGAAAACCTAAACCAGCCACCAAATATCCCCGTAGGAGACACGAACACCTCGCACGGGACCAATGTAACATGTACTAACTGATCGTATAGCCGCGGGTCTCCCGATTTGAGAATATGATGATAATTTGCAAAAATAACACTTAGACATAAAAACAAGCCGTTAAAGAGTGAAAACCCAAACCAGCCCCCAAACGAATCCGTAAGAAGCACGAGCACCTTGCATGGGACCAATGTAACTTGTACGAACTGACCGCGTAGTCACAGGTCTCCCGGTTTGATAATACGACGATAATTTGCAAAAATCAACACTTAGGCTTAAAAATAAGTCGTTGAAGGGTGAAAACCCAAACCAGTCCCCAAATGGCCCCGTAAGAGGCACGAACACCTCGCACGGGACCAATGTAACTTGTAGGAACTGATCGCGTATTCGCGGGTCTCCCGATTTGAGAATATGACGATAATTTGCAAAATAACACTTAGACTTAAAAACAAGCCGTTAAAGGGTGAAAACCTAAACCAGCCACCAAACGTCCCCGTAGGAGGCATAAACACCTCGCACGGGACCAATGTAACTTGTAGGAACTGACCGCGTAGTCTCGGGTCTCCCGATTTGAGAATACGATGATAATTTGCAAAAATCAACACTTAGACTTAAAAATAAGCCGTTAAAGGGTGAAAACCTAAACCAGTCCCCAAACGGACCCGTAAGAGGCACGAACACCTCGCACGAGACTAATGTAGCTTGTAGGAACTGACTGCATAGTCACGAATCTCCCAATTTGAGAATATGATGATAATTTACAAAAATAACACTTGGACTTAAAAACAGGCCGTTAAAGGGTGAAAACCTAAACTAGCCACCAAACGTCCCCGTAGGAGGCACGAACACCTCATACAGGATCAATATAACTCGTACGAACTAACCGTGTAGTCCCGGTTTGAGAATATGACGATAATTTCCACTCCTATATGTAATTTTTTAGTTTGAGTAAGTTTTTTTTTTTGTAAATTACTGGGTTACTAATATCGTATCTTTTTTGTATCATATTTTTTTTGCAGGATAACATTTAATCGTTGGCTTTTATTCACGTGGAACACACAGAGAACTCAATGGTTTACAACAAGTGGTTTATTCGTGATTCTATTTTTTTGCGTTATGTCCGTGCAGGGCTTTTATAGTTTTATTGTTAACTTTTATAGCCGTGCGGGCTTTTGTAAGTTAATTGTTATATTTTGTGGCCGTGCGGGCTTTATGTTAGGCAGGTTTTGTATTAGCAGGTTTTGGAATGTCCAGAAAATAGAGGAAACTCTGCCCAATTTTTTTTGGCCTGTGAACTATTAAAGACTTGTAATATTTTGAAGTTTGTATGTACACGAGTTTATCAACAACGTGCAATATTTTCAATTTGTGAATTTTCGTGCTTTCAAATAATTAATTTTTTTTTCTTTTTATAAAAACTTTGGCACAGTTCAAAATCGTGGCAAAAGTGTATCATATTTTGGCACGGTTTTGAACTGTGCCAAAAGTTTTTCAAACTGCGCTCAATCTGGCACAGTTAAAATTTGTGCCAAAAGTGTGCCAGAAATAACAAATTCTGGCATGGTTTAAAAGTGTGCCATAAGTGTTCCTGTTTGGTCAAATCTGGCACACTTTTGAGACGTGCCAGAAAAAAATGGCCATTTTGGAACACCTGATTCTGGCACAGTTCAAAAGCCGTGCCAGATTGGATCTGGCACAGTTTTCAACCGTGCCAGATTCCTATTTTTGGTGTAGTGAAATCCGAGCTACGGTGAAGGAGAAATGAGCAATTGAATTAGGATAAAAATCTAGGGGAAAAAGTGAAAATATATAGAATTCGTCCAAAACAAGGCAACTTTATCAATCCCAATGGCAGAACCAGTTCATTACTGGGACGAACTGGTTCTCTTGGGCGAATCAGTTCAGGTATATGGGTGAACTGGTTCGAAAACTCTGATGCGAAAAGTTTTATTTTCTTCCAACTTTTTAGCCTAAAGAGTTTGTTGTTTTGAGGACTCTTCTAAACGATTTGGGACATATAAAAACATCTATTATGGCTATTTTAACATAGTTTTTCATTCATTAGAAGGCTGGAGAAGTAGATAAACATCAAGGTTTAAGTTTGCTAATTTTTGTGCATGCAATCTCAATACAACGCTAGTATTCTCTCGGTTTTCACTCAAGCTTGGTTTGTGCATGTTCTTTATTCTTTATTTCTTTAGTGATTTTATTTACATGTTTTCTTGTTATTATTCAATTATCATTTTTCCTTCAACGTTGTTAACACTTGCATAGTTAGTTTCAGTATGCCCAATTAAATTATTAGATGGTTGGGATACATGAACCCAAATTTAGGTAGATGAATTGGATATAAAATTGGACATAAGTGTATACATAATTATTGGGTTTGATATATTGACGAAACTTATATTATAGGTCTCTTAACTTAGTTTGTCCTAGGTAATCAGAATGTTTAAGAATATAATATACGTGTCAGCAATCTCATCACTCACATCAAATTCATTATTGACTAAATATTGTGTGGGGTAAAATTCTCATATATTTACTGGTTTGAAAAATTTGATGTTTTCTTCTAATTACATATATAATTATTGAAAATTTTATATCTAACGAAAATACTGACGATTCAGGGGATTCGATTCGACCCTACACTTCTCAAATAGTTTTGAAAAAAATCAAAATTCTAGTTTTCCTTTCTTTCAATTAAATTGCATTTGCTAGATAGGTTGCTTTAGTTATGTAGAAATTCTTACAAAATTATCACCTTTTCCTTTTCCTTTCGAAAGTTGATATTTAGGTTTTGGAAGCTTTCCTTGTAGTTATCATCACGATATTCATCCTATTCCCTGCAAATTAGACCCTGACTTACCAGGATTATTACTTGAGCAACCAACTTGCATTTGAGCTGTAGATACACGCACGACACACTATTTGCATCGCGTCACTTATGAATGCTTCTCCAAATTGGAAGGCATTTTTCTTTTTGGGCTAATTTCTTGGATTCGATTCACTCGTTTATATATTTTTCAAGACTTGGACCCATAAGGGGTCTTATTCGATCATGATTCTCCACCCAAGCTTGGCAACTATATCCATGTTATTTATTTTGCTACTTCACAAACTAAGTCCCCCCGACTCCTTATGCCTATAAATACTCTCCTAACGAATAAGATGCACCTTTTTATGGTGTTTGTCCTCTCCTTATAGAAAGTTTCTATTGATTTTATCTTGATTCTCACACAAGATTTTGGAGAGCATTGTAGTTCGCATAGTGTAGTTAGGGATAGTGGCCGCAATCGGTTGGATATGGGCTGCCTTACTATCTGAGAATAAAAGTTTTGATTTCTAACCCGCAAGGCACTTATTAGCTTTATTAGCAACAACTTTGAAATAATCTTTCTTAAGTCTACCATGAATGAGAGGAGAGCAAATATATCTTAAACTGCATATGAATCCGAACACAAATTTTTATATATTGATCTGTTATAAAATTAGAAATTGTAAGTGTTAAGAAATACTAATCTATATAATTGTATACATTTATTAGAAAAATGTATTGATCTTAATCCTTAATTTAGTTTGTTAGTGGACTATGGGATTGATTCTAATCCTTAATAATATTAGATTGTGCTTAAAAGTGATTGTACATCATGTTTAATTATATTGTATGTGGTGACAAAGAAACTTTAAGGTACCCATCTCCATCATTAAAGAGTTAAAATTTGTTGATCGAGTTTAAAAGTGGATCATGGTCACTCTTTCACGTGATTGGTTGAGTTTAAACATTAAAAATGTAGGACTTAGTGTAACTACTTATTTATTATTTTATATCTTAACCAATCATGTGAGAGAGTTAACATGACCCACTTTTAAAATAGATCAACAAATTTGAACTCCTTATAAAATTATGATTTATACCATATTACTTTCCCCCTACTGGAAACTCCTGATAGGCATGAAAATGTCTACCTATATGACCACAAATTAATTGTCAATCGATTTGTTAATAGTTTATTTGAGTTAATATCTCTCAAAAAATAAGTTACTTTGACATAATTGTGAAACTTTAATATCTTATATCTTTCAAAATTTGACTTGCGCTTAATATAATTTATATATTTGAAAAGCTCTTGATGAGTAGGTAATTCTTAAGCCTTAAAACTTTCTTAATGAGAGTATACAAACCTCAAAATTTCTTGAAATGAAAGCACGATGGACATGAAATTTATTTTTTGAGAATTTTTTATGATAATATTTATTCAAAATGAACCGTGAAGGATATGTAATTCTGAAGCAAAAGTTCGTTGACATATTTTTTAATTGCGAAAATATGTCACGTAGAAATTTCTTAATGAGAAATAATAATATTTTGAACATAATATATATGGGTATACACATTCATTTTTCATGAAATTTGTTTTCACAGGAAATCTTACATTGAAATCTATCCATTGCCATTAGGTGAGGATGCGAAATTCAAAATATATACATATGCACGTGCCCACATATATAAATAAAACCATTATATGTAAATTTTTGACTGAATTTTTTTTAGTACGTATGCGTAGGTATATACATATATATAATGGAGAGCATACCGACAAGCAACATGAATGCGATGGCGAAGAAGGTCAACTAAGGTCCGATTGACAAGCTAAAGGAGACAACAAGGTACGACGAAGGCCATTAATTGTCTGCGATAGGTCATGCCCTAGGTTTATGAATTCAAGGGGACACTGGCTAAAGAGTTTGCAAGATTAAAAAATAATAAGGTACTATGAGGGGCATCAACTGTCTTCAATAGCGAATGCTGTAGACTTACAAATTCAAGATCATGAAGAGTTTTAGGCTATAATGACACAGTTAAAGGGATGGATCCACATATAACACTTGGATACTTTGAGAAAGGCATGGACACTGTTAGAAAATCATGTCGACCACCATATTCAGAAACATAAATGCTAAAGGAAGAAGATGATATATTTCTCCATATCAAGAAAAAGCAGAAAGATGAGCATATCGAAAGTATGGAGGGGGAAGACCAACTCCTTTACTAGTGGATAATACACAAGAAGAATTAGTAGAAATAAGGGAAGATCATGAAGACATAAGAATGAAGATCCAAGAGAGCTCTTCGATTGCTGGGTTAGAAAAGGAAGTGGAAAGTAATAGCTAACCAATCCCTAATTTCACAATGTAAAAGAGGTTTGGGCAATAAGAAACCCATCAACTCTGATATTTATTTTGAAGAATCAACTTGCCTATGGTTTGATGATGATGACGATACCCCCATGAGCACAGCAAAGCAAGCTGAGTTAGATCTCAACCAAAATTCGGAGGAAGATAATGATCCATTTTGTCCCATTATCTTTTTCTTAAAAAGCACATGGAGAAACTAAGGAAAAATATGGAGAGAGAGTGTTATAATTAGTTTGTTGGGAAGGAACATTAGTTTCAAAAACCTATGTAGTAGAGTTCCAATATTGGAATCTCCAAGCAAATTATGAGGTAATTGACCTTGAGGAGGGACATTTTCTCTCTAAGTTTCAAATGAAGGAAGATTATCATAATGTGTTATCTAGAGGTCCTTGGATTATAAACAACCACTACCTCATAGTCAAAAATTGGGTGCCAAATTTCAACCCGTTTGAATCGAATAATGTTACTACAACCTTATGGATAAAACTCCCTAGATTACTAATTGAAAAAATATTATTTCAAATTGGGAGAAAGTTGGGAAGAACCATTAAAATAGATTTTGACTCAGCTTCTTCTGTAGAGGAAAATTCGCTAGAATTTGTACTTCCAAGCCACTAATACCATGCTACGACCTTGATGGAAAAAAATACAGGGTGGAATGAGAGTTTTTACCATATATATGTTTTAAGCGTGGAAAAATAAGGCATAAAAGCAAGTATTGTCCTACACATGCCCCGAACCAAAAAAATAACCCGACTGGATAGAATTTCGGAAATGGAGCGATCATCAGCTGCAATACGGACAATGGACATAATGAAAATGATCCTAATAATGCTTTGGGCAGTTTAGAAAAGTAAAACAACACTCCAACCTCATAAAGAAAAATACTAAAAGCTCATTTGGTCCATGGATGCTTGTAAAAAGGAACACACGTAAAAATAATTTTGGCAGTACCATATAGGAAAATGTTGAATAAAATAAAGGAACCAACTAAAATAGGTTTGCAGTGATAGAAGAAAAATCATCTGAGTTGGATAAAGCCAAAAATAAATATATGGTAAATGGAGGTGACAGGCAGTCTAAACAAGGTTATAGGGGTCAGAATAGTATGAAATACATAGAAAATAAATCTCTAAGCATCTCCTTGGCCGATTATGCTAAATCTTCCATGGAAAATAGGTGCATAGAATTAGGTACTAGAGATATAAGACAAGCTATAAATAATATTAATTTATCTATACCGTACGCTAATTCAACTAGAAAAATGGGACATTTGGATCAAGTCTCAGAGGCTGCACACGTTAATACTAATAACCACCTATTTTGTGTTGTGTGCATAGCAGGCATACACTATATAATCAAAACAATCAAATAGAAAAATAAATAGATTTTTTTTATAAATTTGTAATAGATCTATGGGGTAAGGGTTTGTTCTTGCGAATGCTAAAACTGGACTGGAAAGGAGTTTGAAAGTTCTTCTAGTATGAAATCATAGTCAAAATAGAATCATGATCTAAAGATATACATGACCCACAATCTAAACAATATAGAACCATCAATCAGTTGATTTGTTCTAACTTATTGATTTAATCCCGTATAAATATAAGAAAAAGAAGAGAATGTTGTTTTCGCAAACATGAATAGATATGAATGACTCGTTGTTCACTCGGTTTTTGGGTCATAATCATTATGTAGGAGAGATGGACGAGTGGTTCAAGGCGTAGTATTGGAACTGCTATGTAGGCTTTTTTTTACCGAGGGTTCGAATCCTTATGTTTTCGTACTTTCACCTAATTCACCGATCATACTAACCACAATAGATCAAATAGCAATGGATACTATTATCCCAACAGTTAGACCTTTCTTTGAGATAGATTCTCTATTCCTCCACGGAAAATAATAGAAGTAGACAAGGAATAAAAATCTCCCTCTTGGTCTATGATATCTAAATGGGAGAATAATCCGGATCAAACCCCTATTTATCTTAACCTTAGATTCATTTACTTCGCCGAAAGGGAGCAAAATTGCCCGAACTTTTGTTATTTTTTATTTTTTTGATGTTTAAGTCTGATGAGAATAATATTCTACGACTAACAATTTATTTATTTTCAAACCAACCTCTTGATTATTTATTATTTGATTGACTAATCCTTTAATGGAAAGAAAAAAAAAGATGAATTCCACTTTACAGAGACATGCTATAACAATAGCCAAGATTCTAAAATTTCTTATCTGTATGGGAATCAACATGAAGAAAAAGAAATGCAAAACACTTGAAAAAGAAGATAAATACCTCTTCTGGTTTGAAAAAAACTCTTATGACCCTTCTTTTTTATTATAAAAGATGGAATCGACCATATGATACATAAAAAATGAAAGATTTGAAAGGGCTGTTAGAAACGAAACATCACAATTTTTTTTAATACATGCCAGAGTGATGGAAAGCAACAAATATCTTTTACATATCCACCGAGTTTTTCAACTTTTTGGGAAACGATACAAAGAAAGATAGCTTTTTCCACAGTAGAAAAACTTTCGTATGATGAACTGTACAATCGTTGGGTTTATAAAAATAAACAACACACACAATTTCAACAACGAGTTTATAAATAGAATGGAGGCTCTCGAGATGAGATTTCTTTCTTTGGAGATACTTGAAAAAAGGACTCGATTGTGTAATGATAAGACTAAAAAAGACTACTTACATAAAATGTATGATCCTTTTTTAAATGGGACATATCGTGGAACAATCAAATTTTTTTTTTGTCGTCAATCATAAATTAATTTGGGTAAAAAATTTCATAGATACAATTGAATAAATAGGATTCATAGTATCCTTCTTCCTGGTACTGATTACCGAGAATTTGAACAAAAAATGGAAACAGTTCATAAAAAAATATTTTCAATAGAAATTTATCATTTCTTAACTTTAATCAATAAATTTGCTCCAGAATCAAGATCGGGTTTAAATTTTAAAGAACTTTCTTTATTTTCAGAAACAGAACAAAGAAGAATTAATTCAGAAATTTTTTTGAAATTATTATTCAAAGTAATTATAACTGATCCTAATGGTAAAAAAAACTAATGGAATAAAAGAAATTAGTAAAAAAGTCCCTCGATGGTCATACAAATTAATCACCGATTTGGAACAACAGTCAGGATAACATCAAGAAGGCTTTATGTTAATTTAGGACTTTATATATGGCAAAAGCTATACATGTTACTTTGGGACTTTATGTTCATAATGATGTCATGCTTGCCTTTGGTACTCCGGAGAAATAAATCTTGATCGAACCTATATTTTCTCAATGGATATAATTTGCTCATGGTAAAACTTCATATGGGTTCGATGTACTTTTATCTTCAACGAATGGACCACTTTTCAAAGATAATCTTCTTCCATATAGAGGAGATACTCGTTTATTCAGTATCAGACCATCCATAGCAGTCATATCAATTCTACTAAGTTATTTAGTAATTCCTTTTGGCTATCATTTTGTTCAAGCCGATCTAAGTATCAATGTTTTTTTATGGATTGCCATTTCAAGTATTGCTCCCATTGGACTTCTTCCAATATAAGAACCAACACTAACGATATTGATTTAACTATAAGAGAAAGTTCTAATGATCTAGATTTAACTTAAAAATACAGGCATTTGTAGGTTCAATGCGAAAATTGTTATGGATTAAATTATAAGATTTTTTTTAAATAAAAAATGAATATTTGTGAACAATGTGGATATTAATTGAAAATGAATAGTTTAGAGAGAATTGAACTTTCAATTGATCCGGCTACTTGGGATACTATGGATGAAGACATGGTCTCTCTGGATCCCATTGAATTTCATTCGTAGGAGGATCCTTATAAAGATCGTATTGGTTCTTATCAAAGAAAGACAAGATTAAATGAGGCTGTTCAAACAGGCATAGGCCAACTAAACGGTATTCCTGTAGCAATCGGGGTTATGGGTTTTCATTTTATGGGGGGCAGTATGGGATCTTTAGTTGGGGATAAAATCACCCGTTTGGTTGAGTACGCTACTAATAAATTTCTACCCCTTATTATACTTTGTGTTTCCGGGGGGCACGCATGCAAGAAGGAAGTTTGAGCTTGATGCAATAGGCTAAAATATCTTCTGCTTTATATGATTATCAATCAAATAAAAAGTTATTCTATGTATCAATCCCTACATCTTATACTACTGGTGGGGTGACAGCTAGTTTTGGTATGTTGGGGGATATCATTATTGCCGAACCCACTGCCTACATTGCATTTGCGGGTAAAAGAGTAATTGAACAAACATTGAATAAAACAGTACCTAGAGGTTCATAAGCGATGGAATATTTATTCTAGAAGAACTTATTTGATCTAATCATACCACATAATCCTTTAAAAAGCGTTCTGAGTGAGTTATTTAAGCTCCACGCTTTCTTTCCTTTGAATAAAAATTCAATAAAGTAGAACACTAAGTTTCATTATTTTATTTGTAGTAAAAAAGTAGTTAGTTTATCAGAATCCAAGTCAAAATCAGACGAATGGAATTTTCTTTATTGACATAAGATCGAATTGTAGAAAGAATCAAAAGTTGCAGATAACTCTTTTTTAAAACAGTTTTAATAAAAGTGATAAAGAAGGGACGAAATTTGCGGATAAAGGGGATATGATTGGTAAGGAAACTTTGACGGTACATATTGTGCAGTTGGACAGTGGGCCCACTGACCAAATCCCACAAAGGTCCATTACCACTCAGTGTAATAAAGTACTTTCTTCAAACCCTTTACAAAGTAATCCAAGCGTTCAAAAATTCACCTCGCCTTCAAGCATTAAAGAAATTCCAGTGAGCACATATGGAACCATTTAAACTGGCTATATTGGGGAACGTCCAAATAAAAAACCAATTTTTGTCAACAGGGGAGGCTCTAGTGAATCTAAAAAGAAAAGTGAAGGAAGCAATAATATTCAAGACCATTTGGAGTATTTTAAAAATCCAACTTTATGTTTTTAGTGTGTTTTCTAGAGCAGGAATGATGGACTCATGGGCCATGAGAGTAGAGGTAGTCAAGAACTCACAGAATGCTTTGTTAAAGATGACGAATAAGCTCTAATGGCCGAGTAAAGATCTTGAATAAATCATTAACCTTACACCACCAATGGTTGCTATTATTTGGAATAGTAAAGGGGCTAATAAACCCCCATTTAAACAGTCTAAAGGTATATGGATTACTTGGAACCCTCTCGTGAAATAACTTCGAACCCTAGAAATTTTGCGCTATGCTATCCATGTCACGGTGAAGAAATCTTACTGTGACGAATAGATTTTCTCGATAATTTATGTAAGCCCTCTCCCGCATCTAAGAAAACAGCTTTGGGATAACCTTATAGACATTGCGGAGTGTGTGGATGTCTCGTGTCTTGTTGAGGGTGATTTAAATGACCATATGGACGACTCAGAAAAGAAGTCCTACGCTAAACATGTGGTCGTTGCTAAGTGTTCTAGATTTCTCGACAATATTAACAAGTGTAATCTCACTAAACTGGGGTGCAATTAGCCTAGATTAACCTGGAAAAATAGTCGTGATGGTCTCGCTAACACTATGATTCAGCTAGATAGGTGCTTAGCAACTAATGATTGAAGACTGAAATACCCGAATGCAACTATTGAAAATGTTACAAGGACTTCCTGCCTCAGATTATTATCCTATGATTCTTCATTTTGAAGGAAAAATATCTAACTTGAAGATTATTAAACCTTTTAGATATCTTGGTTGTTGGTTTAATAGAAAAGACGTTGAAGCTATTGTTGAAAATAACTGGAAAAACTATATGAAACTTGAAGATTATATCCAAGAATGTACTAATAAAATTAAAATGTGGAATAAAAATATATTACAGAATAAAAAAAATAATTATGAGATGTCTTAATGGTATTCAAAAAGGCCAAGAAAACATCTATTCCCACAATCTTGACATTTTAGAGAAAAACCTTCGTACGGAGTATAATGATATTATAATTGAAGAAGAAAAATAATGGAGACAAGAATATATAATTCAATGGCTTAGCAAATGAGATAGAAATACTAAATTCTTCCACATGTACACGATAATTAGGAGGAAAAGGAATCGAATAGATCGTCTTCTTATTAATGGGAATTGGATTGATGACATGAACATTATTTCCAAACACATAAATGCCCACTTTAAAGACCTTTTTCAATTAGAATTCTCCTATGATTTAAATAGTCAAATGAATGATTATCCGAGCTTTAAATTCGAGACTAAGGATAATCACACTCTAATCTCCACCCTCATTCTTGGAGAGGTTAGATGTGCCACCTTTAACATGAAATCCCTAAAAGCCCCACGTCCTGATGGGATCCAACGCATGTTCTATCAACATTTTTAGAATGACATAAGCGATAGTTTATTTAATTTATTCAACGAGCGTTTGACCCATTTTTTTCCAGATAGTCTTAGCAATAGTTATGTGACACTTATACCTAAAATTGACAATCCAGATAACATTAATCAATTTCATCCCATAACTCTTTGTAATGTCTCATACAAAATTCTTGCTAAAGTGTTAGTTAACAGATTATGTCCCATTCTTTGTCAGATCATAAACTCGGTCCAAGCTAGTTTATTCTCGGTAGACAAACTTCTGACAACATTATCATTACTTAGGAAATTATCCATACCCTTATTAAGAAAAAGAAAAAAAATGGGGGGAATCATACTTAAAGTTGATGTCGAAAAAGCATATGATAAAATTAGTTAGGATTTTCTTCAAGAAGTGTTAAAGTGGTTTAATGTGGAGAGTGATTTCAATAAACTCATTATGAGTTGTGTTAAGAATACTTCCACCTCTATCCTTTAGAATGGCTCTCCTCTACCTAGTTTCACTCCCACTAGAGGTCTTAGACAAGGCGACCCCCTATCCCATTACCTTTTTGTTATGTGCATGGAGTATCGCTCGGCCAGTATCTCTAACTAAGTGGGGAAAGGTAAAGCCTTCCCTAATGGCCCATGCATATCTCATCTTTTTTTGTGTATGACCTCATACTTTTTTTGAATAAATCGATTAGCTCTTGTGAGGTCGTCTTAGACACCCTTGAAGAATTTTGTCGCATATCAGGTCAAAGAGTCAAATATGCTTGTTGATACCAAAATTAGTATGCTGATGTGGACGAATAATAAGAAGACAAGTGTCAATCTACGTGGCACAATAGCAACGAGGAAGATCATTCCCCCGACCAACATACTTACTCCGAGGAACATCAACCCTTCGAGGAACTCTTATCTTCCGAGGAACCCCAATGCTCCGAGGAACTTTTGGACGACGAGCAACTAAGGCGGTTCGAGCTGCACCTCGACCACTGCATTAATTGCCAGATAATCAACAGTTCAACTATTCATTGAATGGTTATCATCTTGACGCACACGTTTGAAGAGCATTAAATGAATTACCCTTTCATATGTGTATCATTTAATGTAATACCCTTTCATGTACAGCCTAAGGGCTATAAATACCTTGTATCACCCTCATTCAAGGGGACCGGAATTTCTTGATAGCTCTGGTAATCAAGAATTCCCATACATTCAGCAATAACATAACAGTGGACGTAGGCCATTCTTATAAGGCTGAGCCACTTTAAAAATCTTTGTCTCATTTATTTATCTGTGATTAAATAATTAGAGTAATCTAGTTTTTTACATCAACAGATTGGCGCCGTCTGTGGGAACGATTTGTTATTATCGTTTTTCACCAAAAATCATTCATCAACAATGGCGGATAATCCAGAATCTAGCAATCGAAACGCTGGAAATGCTGGAAATCCTCCAAATCCTTCTGCACCTCCAGATCTGGCTGGAATTATGACGAATCTGGCTCAAGGACAAACCGCCATGCAAGACACAATGAGGCAACTCATACAAACCCTTCATGGCGGCGCATCTGCACAGTCAGGACATCGAAGTGGTCAGAGGTAAACCTATTTACTTTCTTCACGATCTAGGCGTACTGAATCATATCGTAATGAGGAATCTGATGATTTCTCTTATCAACATGGGCAAACTTCGTCAATACGGGTTACAGATACTGAACAACGTGTCACCCTTTCCCCAGAAAGGGCTAGCGCATTGGAAAGGTTAAGTAGGGCCTCTCCTTTCAGCCGATTAGGCCCTAGGAGGAATAGGAGTCCACCTAAAACCATGTCGAGGAGTTTTCGACAACCATCAGATCTAAGAGAAGGATCAGCACAATCACGACCAGTTGCTCGTCAAGATAGATCTCAAGAGGTTACTTCAGAATGATCAATTGCTCGAACCAATAGGCCCGAGGAAGGAAATGAAGCGTGAAAAGGATCCCTTCAGCGGTTGGAGGATAGATTGGGAGAAATGGCTAAGGCGAAGAATCCCCTACAACGAACTTTTGTTCAAGGGACACCTTTTGTCCAGGCCATTGTGAATTTTCCTACACCGTCAAAGTTTAAAGCCCCAGTGGTGACCCCCAAATATGATGGAAAGACAGACCCTGTTCTTCACATAGAGCAATATCAAGCTGCTGCCGACATCTATGCTGTCCCCGACGAGATGAGATGTAGAGCATTCTCAGGAACTCTTACTGGATCTGCCCAGATATGGTACAACAATCTTCCTCGGGGTAAGATTTCAACTTTCTTTCAATTGGCCGAGTTGTTCATCGGCAATTTCTGTTTTGGAGCAAAGCCAGTAAAAAGAGTAGCACACTTGTTAAGTGTTAGATAAAAATCTGGTGAGAGCACTAGAGATTACATAACTCGTTTCAATAACGAGAAGCTGGAAGTCATAGATTATGAGGAAAAGACAGCAATCACCGCCTTGATGAGTGGGTTGTTGCCTAATAAGTTGTATTACACTTTGGCGAAAGATCCACCTAAAACTATGTCAGAGTTGATGGCAAAAGCGGCCAAAATCATGAATGCCGAGGAGGGTATGGCTGCAAAAAAGAATATGGATAAAGACACCAAGGTGGAAGTCGACAAGTCTAAGAATAAAGAGAATAAGGGCAATGGCGGTGACAAGCGTTCCAGAAATAATAAGTCGTCATGGGAAGTCCTGAAGAAATTCGATAATTATACTCCCTTGAAAATGGGTATTAATCATGTCTTGGAAGAAATCAAGAATAGCGAGGAGGTAAAGTGGCCAAAGAAACTGAGGTCAGACCCTGATGCGAGGAATAGGGATAAATATTGCGAGTTCCACAAGGACCATGGCCATATGACTAAAAATTGCATAGCTCTTCAGAACGAGATTGAAACACTCATCCGAAGAGGAAATCTAGCAAAGTATGTTGATCGGGGAGGTGAAAGAAGAAATAATGATCGAACTAGAGAGAGATCTAGATCTCCTCATCGAGCAGAGGAGATAAAGAAGAGAGAACATGAAGATGATGCAGAGGATGACCCCGATCTTCCCAAGAAACCAAGGCAACCAGAACGAGAGGTATTTTCCATACGTTTTGGGGCATTTGATTGTAATGTTATTACAGGAGGAGATGCAGGAGGAGGAGACCTTACTGCAGAAAAAAAAGCTTACCTCGGAGAGGCACAAGCTTGTTCGTACATTCAGCGAATAAATTTGGCCGAGGAGGATCGTCCGAGGAAGGTAAACAAAGAGAAGCTGGTCATTGGCTTTTCAAAAAATGACCTGGCAGGTGTTCTTTACCCTCACGACGACCCTTTGGTGATCAAAATGAGGATGAAAGAAGTAGTGATTTCAAGGGTGCTGGTAGACAATGGTAGTTCAGCAGACATCATGTACTATTCATGCTTTGACAGCTTGAATTTGAAATTATCTCAATTGGAACCTTATCACAGACCTCTTTTGGGTTTTGCTGGCGAGAAAGTTTTTCCACTTGGGACGATCAAGTTGGACATATTCATTGGAACTTGGCCTGCTTGTCGAACAGAGAGAATACGCTTCTTTGTGATGGATAAGAATGTGCAGTCAGCCTACAACATCATCATGGGAAGAGTTGGTTTGAAGAAGTTCGAAGAAGTTCCATCTACAGTACATCAATGCTTAAAATTCCCAACAAATTTTGGAGTAGGAGTTGTCAAAGGTGATCAGAAAGTAGCTCGGAAATGCTATTATTCATCTGCCGAGCAAGAGGAGCTTGAAGATTCAAGAAAAAAGACTACTACCTACCAGGTGGATGAAGGTACATAAATTGAAACAATGGATCCTCGAGATGAATCCCAACTTGTAAAAGGACAGGTGGTGGAATCTATAAAAAATATTATTCTGGACGACAAGCACCCTGAACGAGTAACCCAGATAGGTTCAACGTTGGATGCTTCAATAAAACAGGAGTTGATAACTTTCTTGAGAAACAGGAAGAAAACTTTTGCATGGAGTCATGAAGACATGCTAGGAATAGATCCAAACTTCTTATGTCATGAGCTCAATGTGAATAAGGAGATCAAGCCTGTAAAGCAGAGAAGAAGGGTATTTAGCCCCGAGAAGAATCAGGCTATACAAGAAGAGGTCGAGAAGCTCCAGAAAGCCCAATTCATTGAAGACGTGAAGTATCCAGACTGGTTGGCAAACGTGGTGATGGTAAAAAAGAAAAACAATAAATGGAGAATGTGTGTTGATTTCACCGATCTTAACAAGGCATGCCCAAAGGATCATTTTCCATTGCCCAGAATTGATCAACTAGTGGATGCTACCTCGGGACACGAGCTGCTCAGCTTCATGGATGCTTACTCTGGATACAACCAGATCAAAATGAAATATGAAGACAGGGAAAGTACTTCTTTTATTACCCCTAGGGGAACTTATTGCTATAATGTTATGCCTTTTGTTTTGAAAAATGCAGGAGCGACATACCAGCGGCTGATGAACAAGGTTTTCACTGAACAAATCAGTTGCAACATGGAAGTCTATGTCGATGATATGCTGACAAAGAGCAAGAAAGCTGCTAATCACCTAGTTGACTTAGCTCAGACCTTTGATCAACTGGACAAATACCAAATGAAGCTCAACCCGACGAAGTGTACATTTGGAGTACGAGAAGGGATGTTCCTCGAATACATCGTCAACCAGCGAGGCATTGAGGCGAATCCAGAAAAGATCAAAGCTCTTTTAGGGTTGCGATCTCCAACGACGAAGAAAGAGGTGCAGAGTCTTACAGGACGAGTTGCAGCGCTCAATAGATTTGTATCTCAAGCAACTGATAGGTGCCTTCCATTCTTCAAAACACTCCGAAAAACTTTCGAGTGGAATGATGAATGTGAAAAAGCCTTTCAAGACTTGAAGAAATATCTGGGAACACCTCCATTGCTGTCCAGACCAGTGATGGGCGAAAAGTTATACTTATATCTGGCAGTATCAGAGAATGCAGTCAGCTCGGCACTGATCAGATTGGAGAATGGAGTCCAGAAGCTAATTTATTACACAAGTAAGACTTTCCGAGGTGCAGAGATCAGGTACCCGAAGTTAGAAAAATTGGCATTGGCATTGGCATTAATTGAAGCAAGTAGAAGAATGAGGCCATATTTCCAGGCCCATACCATCGTCGAATATACCGACATGCCGTTGCGACAAGCCCTTCATAAGCCAGAAAAATCAGGGAGACTGATGTATTGGGCAATAGAACTCGGCGAATATGATATTGTGTATGAACCCAGATCATCACTAAAAGGGCAGGCCGTAGCAGATTTTATAGCAGAATTTACTTATCCTGATACCCCCGAGGAGCAAAAGTTGCTCGCTGATCAACCTGTGGATGTTACAGGATCAACAAACACGAGCCCAGACTAACTCCGGTTGGTAAAAGGACGAGTGGATGTTAAAAAATCAACAGACATAAGCTCAGACCAGCCCCGGTTGGTAAAAGAGCGAGAAGAGATAGTCGACGAGGAGCGAAAAATACCAGGGGAGGGTGAAAGGAAGCAATAAATATATCACCGAGGAACTCTATCAGATAAGGAATTTGAAGATGGGTTACCCATATGGAGATTATATGTAGATGGCTCATCTTGCACAGCAGGTTGTGGGGCAGGAATTGTTTTGAACACCCCAGACGAGATTGACATGGAATATGCCTTGCGATTCCAATTCAAAGCCTCCAATAATAAGGCTGAGTATGAGGCCATGATAGCAGGTCTTAATTTAGCAAAGATTATGGAAGCGCAACAAGTGATGGTATTCAGTGATTCTCAATTGATTGTGAATCAGATGATGGGAACATATGCAGTTAAAGGAGAATTAATGGTTAAGTATCATGCCAAGGTAATGGAGTTATTGGCAGAATTTGATGCGATTCAGTTAATCAGAATACCAAGAACGGAGAATGCACGAGCAGACGCACTGGCCCGACTAGCATCAGCTACTCGTACCGAGCTGCGAAGAACAATACCAATTGAGGTATTAGAAAGTCGGAGTATAGATGAAGACCTGACGATGAATATTATTACCCTTGATTTAGGACCATCTTGGATGGATCCCATCAGGGTATATGTTGAAGAAGGAGAATTACCGGAAGATAAGCTCGCTGCCAAGAAATTGAAGTATAAAGCTGCTCGGTATGTACTAACTAATGGTATTTTGTATAGACGAGGAATTATGGCAGGTTTGCAAAGATGTGTACATCCTTTCGAGGTGAAAGAATTAATTAAAGAAATCCATGAAGGGTCCTGTGGAGCTCATGTAGCAGGTCGAACACTTTTGCAAAGGGTGATGACTCAAGGATACTACTGGCCGACGATGAGGGCTGATTGTATAGCCTATGCTAAGAAATGTGACAAGTGCCAACGTTTTTCCTCCATCCGACGAACTCCGCAAGCATTGTTGACACCCATAACTTCCCCTTGGCCATTTGCCATATGGGGAATTGGTCTGGTTGGACCATTGACGACCACCCAAGGAAGATTCAAGTATCTCGTCGTCGCAGTAGACTATTTTACTAAGTGGGTAGAAGCTGAACCACTTATTGATATGACGTACGAGAAGGTGTACCAATTCGTTTGGAAGAATATAATCTGTCGATATGGTCTCCCTCATGCCTTTATCACAGATCATGGAACACAATTTGATAACGAGGAATTTGTTGCCTATTGTCATCAATCGAACATTTTGAAGGTTCATTCAGCACCAAGCCATCCTCAAAGCAATGGACAGACTGAAGTGACGAACAGAACATTATTAAATGGTTTGAAGAAGAGGATAAGTGAGGCTAAAGCTAATTGGATTAATGAGCTACAGTCAGTACTGTGGGCTTACCGAACAACTCCCCGAGCAGCAACTGGAGAATCACCATATATGCTGGCATTTGGAAGTGAGGCTGTAATACCTGCCGAGTTGGGTCTTCCAACACATAGAGTGCTGAATTTCAATTTCCCAGTCAGTGACTTGATGAGAAGACTGGATTTGGATATGCTCGAGGAGGTTAGAGAAGAAGCAGCTATTAGGAATGCTGCATATCAACAACGAACAGCTCTGTTCTACAACAAGAGGGTGAAGAAATGCGATTTAAAAGAAGGAGATTATGTGCTAAAGAAGGTCATTCAGAAGCACAATAAATTGGAAGCAAACTGGCATGGACCTTACCGAGTTACAGAAGTTGTTCGACCAGGAACTTACCGAATAGCAACTCTAGAAGGAGAGGAATTCAAGAATGCTTGGAATGCTGAACACCTTCGCAAGTATTATCAGTGATGTAAAATGTACAGCAGTTCCATCAATATAAATAAAACGATGATGTTTCAACATTTTTCTCTCCTTTGTTTGAAAGTTTTTCGGGGAATACTAGTGTTGTACACTACGCTGCTCGACAGCAAAAAGAAGACGATAGTTCAGACCCACGACCAACTCCGGTTGGTAAAAGGGCGAGAACAAACGATACTCCTTTGGTTAGGAGGCATACACTAGCGTGACCAACTCCGATTGGTAAAATAACTAGTAGATAGTTCAGACCCACGACCAACTCCGGTTGGTAAAAGGGCGAGAACAAACTATACTCCTTTGGTTAGGAGGCATACACTAGCGTGATCAACTCCGATTGGTAAAATAACTAGTGGACATGATAGTTCGAGCGTGATCAACTTCGGTTAGTAAAATAGCGAGAACAAACTATACTCCTTTGGTTAGGAGGCATACACTAGCGTGATCAACTCCGGTTGGTAAAATAACTAGTGGACATGATAGTTCAAACCCATGACCAACTCCGGTTGGTAAAAGGGCAAGAACAACATTCTTAAAAATGCCAATTTCGGCTGGTTAAGAAACAAAATATGCCAACTCATGTTGGTCGGAAGGTAAAACTATTCCAGAAAA
Source organism: Sambucus nigra (assembly GCA_949130495.1). NCBI lineage: Eukaryota > Viridiplantae > Streptophyta > Magnoliopsida > Dipsacales > Adoxaceae > Sambucus > Sambucus nigra. The sequence goes on along the minus strand of OX422213.1, from coordinate 557,019,629 downwards.
TACAAAAAATTCCAAACTGAACCAAGTATGGTTGGTCGGTGATCAAAACCCACTAACTGTAGTTGGTCGACAAGGATAAATTATCGACTTTGGTTGGTCGGACACATTTTATGAAAAAAATTTACCAAGTATGGTTGATCGGGGATAAAATCCCACTAACTGTATTTGGTCGACGAGGAGAAAATATTTCAAATTGAACCAAGTATAGCTGGTCGGGGATAAAAACCTACCAACTGTAGTTGGTCGACAAGCACAATTTAACAACCTTGGTTGGTTAGAAACATTTCAAACATTTTATACTCATTACTTTATTATTAAGTGATCGAGCAACATTACTAATACTTGTAATTTTTATTACTAAGTTGGTCGATGAACAACATAATATTGTTATCTTTTTAACAGATACATATGCACAAATATAAAAGTGTTAGACAAGTACAAAACAATAGCAATACAGATTTGCAAACAAAAAATGAAAGTCTTTCATTAAAATTCAAAATAAATTACAAGTTACATATGTGTGCTAACTATTACATTGAAAATCCTATTCTATTGGTTTTTTCCCTTCAGCCTTCGATACAGGTTCCTCGCCAGCAGGAGGATCATTTAATGTCTGAGGAGAATTGATAAAATTCAAGTCCTTCAACATTCTGACATTCATTACTGAAGGAGTATCCAAGAGATGCTCGGGACGAGATACTTCAATTTGAGAATGAAGATTATAGTCACCAAGATATTTTGAAATTAAGCTTCGAGGAATGGCACGAGCTGGGATCCATTCCATGTCCAATTTATAGGGTGGTACAGGCAAGTCTAGTAGCCCAGGGCTATGATAATCCCACAGGTAGTGCCCCTGTTCGAGCTTCAGCACACCCAGGGCGTTCAACCATCCCTGTTTATAACCTTCATTATTGGCATTTTCAATGCGAGCATCCAAGTGATAAAGGGCCTCATTATAGCCTGCATTCCAGAATTCGCGAGGTTGTTTATGGAATTGAAAAGTTAATCTTTCTAACTGATCATGAAGATTCCTAACAAAAACATCCTTATTATTCAAAGCAGACTTCGTCGCAGTAAGTTGATCTTACAAAGTCAGGATTTTCTTGGACATTTCAGACAAAGCCCGATCTTTTGCATTCAACTGGTACGCTTGAGTTTCCAATGTTGACAGAGTACGAGCTTCTTCAATACTACGAGGAGTTTTTGATCGACCCCGAGCAGATGAAGTGCTTCGTTCCTCGTTAACATCCTGGGCAGCTCTTCCTCGCCCACGAGAACCTCTTCCTCGTCCCCGAACAGTAGCAGAAATACCAGACCTTCTTAAAGTATCCAATTCTTGCCTTAATTTGGCGTTCTCAACTTCTAAGAATGAGAATCCTTCATCGGTGACCGGTACCAAGGCAGTGGAGGATGAAGCTGCAGACTCATACTGTGCCAACTTTTTCTGAAAATTGTTGTTCTCTTGTTCCAGCAGCTCAGCGATCTGTCTGCAGGCCTCAACTTCACCTTTTAGGGTTCTCTCCCTGACATCATATCCAACAATGATCTTTTTGTGGCCTGTCTCGGAAGAAATCTGTTGATACCTATTCTCATATTCCTTGTGCAACAAGGCAGTTGATTCATTGTGCTGATTCTGAAGATCTTCTAGGGTACAATGAAGTTCCTCGATCAATTCGTAATATGCCACATTATTGGCCACAGCTCGATCAAGTAAATCTTTCAGGTACCGATAAGCCTCAACTGCTTGCTCTGAAGCATCATGGCCAAGGATGTCGGCAATTTCTGATACACTCAGGTCTGTATGACCAACCTTATAATATTCACGGCATTGTTGCATCAGCTTTGTATCATGGGCAGATATCAGTTCCATTCTAGCCATAAACTAATAAAGGAGAGAAGGCAAGAGTTAATAAACAAAGGAAACAGAGCATCAACAATGTAGATGAACAAAAAGAGGAGATTTTATTAGATCATAAGGCAAAGTTACAAAGATCTGAGATACAAAGTACAAGTAAGAAGAAAAATAGAAAGATAGTACCGAACAACTTCACACCTTTTCCTTGTCTCCCAAGACTTTCTCGGGAGGCTGGGACGAGGAGCTTGGTTGCTCGGTAGGAACAATGATTTGATTGGTAGAAGCTGGGACTTGTTCTGGAGGAGCAGGCAAGGACGAAATCTCCTCGATGGCTGTTTGGTTGGATTGGGGAGCAAGGACTTGATCACCCACCACCAATGAAGATTCTTCTGAGGCAGCTTCGTCCTCTTCTTCATCCTCGATGGCTGGAGGAGGACCAGGGAGATGCTGTTGAAATAGCTCGGAATCCTCGCTCACCTTCAATTCCTGCAAGGCAGCAACCCAACCATCATGGAAGAATTTCAAACTTCCATAATTCACCTGGGTCATCATTGCTGCTACCCCCTATCCCATCCTTTATCCCAACCAGTCCGAAAGGATTTCTTCACAGCCGTTTTTCTCTTTATCTTCTCCGAGGAGAGCTTCTCGGATAGAAGGTCCTCGGAGGCTTTCAGCTTGGCCTCCAACTCCTCCTTCTGACGATTTACTTCGCGCAGAAATGTCAACTCTTCCTCAGCTGATTTCAGCTTATTCTCAAGCTCCCCAAAGCCTGAAAGTTTCTCGGTATAGTCTTTATTCTCTCTCTCCAAATCCTTCACCTTATTACCCAGTTGTACCTTCTCTGCATCAGACGCAGCCAACTTCTTCTCCCATTCAATTTTATCCTCGTCATACTTCTGACGAGATTCACTCACAGATTTGATAGCTTTCTCCAGTGCTCCTTCCACAGTGGACGAGGAGCAAGAAGCTTTGATCGTTTCATCCTTTTTAAGGATTATGTTGAAACAGCTCGTCAACTATAATCAGAAAAGGGAAATGACATCAGAAACAAATATGGGAAATAACAGAGGAAAATATGAAAAACTCAGAGTAGAGATACTTACTGAAGCAAGATGACGAACAGCCAGAGAAGTATCCATATCCCGAGTAAGGTCTTCTTCAGTACCTTGCACCTCAGGAATGGGCGAAAACTTTGCCAAGATCATCGTAGAGCTCGAAGGAACAATGATTGGAACACCATCTCCACCAGCTGGGAGTTGGGGAATAGTTCCAGAAATACTGACCGAGGAGGATTTCCTCAGTCTCCTCGGTGCCTTTTCAACAACCTCAACCAAAGAAGAACTTTTGGTTGGTGAGATAGTGATTACTTCAATAGGTGCATCCTTCTGCACAGGAGCCACTGGGGGCTTCTCGATAGCCTTTTGAGAAGCAACAGGAGGGGTGGCATCTTTATTCTTTGTCCCTTTTTGGACATCAACCTTATTTTTCTTCCCATATCCAGTAGAGGAAGTCTCCTCGAAGAGAGCGGGAACTCTTCTCTTGCCCATTTTTTGGCTCAAAGGAATATGAGATTCCGGATCAGAGTCTTCAGGAATTTGCACTGAATCACTGATGCTGACCACAGGACGAGCAGTAAAGGACGACGTATAGCTCCTATACTGCAACAAGTATGAAGCAGACCTGATGTGCTCGTCTGCAATTTTCTGATGCAAACTCTAGATATGTTTCAATTGCCTTATATTAACTTCTGATTCTTTGGGAGTTTTTCTCTTACTGTCAACTACAAACAAAAACATATTGAAATATTAGTCATACATTTTGTCAAATACAATGAAATCATAATTTTAAAAAACAAAATAAGATGAAAATAACCTATCCCATTGCCATAAGGGGGGCATCTGGGACCCTCATATACTGCATCTCCAACCAGAGGGGCATGTTGCCAATTTTTTATCACTACCCCGTGTTCAAAATAATCCCTGCTGGCATCAGGGAGGTTGACTACTAAGGCCCTATTCAAAAACCTAGTTTTTAAATAAAAAAACGTTGTCTAAAACAGCCCATCTGTAGCAGTACATAATCTCAGGAATTCCTATACGAGTTCCATGAGTTTGATTTAACCTATGTACCCCATTAACTATTCTCCATGTATTGGGGGCTATTTTTGCAGGGACAACGTCGAAGTACTGACAGAACTCTAAACATAACGGATTTGGTGGAAAAGAAAATCCACATTCAGCAATAAATAGGCTAGGGAACCAGTGTCCCTCAGCCAAATCAAAATAACTTGAAGGCTCAAAAAGAACCTCCAAAGTTACCCAAGAAGGAATAGAGAAGTCAGAGCGGAACTTCTCAAGAGATTCGATAATGTAAACCATGATGAATAAAAGAAGAAGGAAGAAGAGCTTACAGGGAAAAAGGAGATCTGTTGACAAACGAAGGAGGAAATGAACGCACAAGAGAGAGAAAAGCTTTAGAAAACTCGAAAGCAGAAATTGAAAAGGTAGAAGACGATGGGATTGCCTCTGAAGTTTAAATACCTTGCCTTGGGAAACGACAAAAGAAATGATTACAAAAAGGAAATATTACGCTACCGACGGCTAAAAGGACAAAAAGGCACGAAGATCGAAGCGCCTATAAAAATGCAAAAAGGCGGATTCTGCGAATTTGGAAGGAAATTTAAATACGAAGAAAAGGCTCCTAAAACCCAGGAAGGTCATTTAATATTGCCATATACCGAGAAAGAATGTTCCATACTCCTCAAAGTTCGAAATATGAAACATTGGGGGCTTCTGTTGATACCAAAATTAGTATGCTGATGTGGACGAATAATAAGAAGACAAGTGTCAATCTACGTGGCACAATAGCAACGAGGAAGATCATTCCCCCGACCAACATACTTACTCCGAGGAACACCAACCCTCCGAGGAACTCTTATCTTCTGAGGAACCCCAATGCTCCGAGGAACTTTTGGACGACGAGCAACTAAGGCGGTTCGAGCTGCACCTCGACCACTGCATTAATTGCCAGATAATCAATAGTTCAACTATTTATTGAATGGTTATCATCTTGACGCACACGTTTGAAGAGCATTAAATGAATTACCCTTTCATATGTGTATCATTTAATGTAATACCCTTTCATGTACAGCCTAAGGGCTATAAATACCTTGTATCACCCTCATTCAAGAGGACCGGAATTTCTTGATAGCTCTGGTAATCAAGAATTCCCATACACTCAGCAATAACATAACAGTGGACGTAGGCCATTCTTATAAGGCTGAACCACTTTAAAAATCTTTGTCGCATTTATTTATCTGTGATTAAATAATTAGAGTAATCTAGTTTTTTACATCAACAATGCTAAATCTAAAGTTTTTGTCTCTCTCAATATCCCAAGTGTAAAGCGAGGGAGTTAAGTACTAAATTTATTATGGGACTTAATGATAATCTGAGTAATTATCTTGGTACCAACCTTGTCCATGGTAGATTTAATAATGCCCACCTCAAAAATGTCATTCAAAAACTCCAAAAGAAACTAACTGGGTGGAAAACTAAGCTTCTATCCTTTGTGACTAGAGCTACACTTGTCTAATCAGTTACTTCAACTACCCCCAATTATAATATGCAAACCGCTCTTTTCCCGAAGAAAACTTGTGAGATGCTCGATAGGCTTAATCGTAACTTTCTTTGGGGAAATAAGGATAAGAATAAAAAAATCCATCTTCTGATTTGGGATAAAGTGTGTAGGCCAAAAGAGAGGTGTGGTCTCAGTATATGAAATACCCATGATAATAGTAAAGCAATTATTGACAAACTAGGATGGAATATTATGAATAATAGTGGATCTTTATGGGCCGATGTCATATCTAATAAATATAAAGTTGATCCAAACCCTAAACTTTGGAAAAAGAGAACCAACATCTCCCACATTGGGCGTAGTATTCATAATTGTAATGACATCCTTATTAAGAACAATAAATGGAATGTGGGTGAGGGGAATAAAATTGACATTATGAAAGATTGGTAATGTGGTGAGGCACCTCTAGAATCACGCATAGCCCAATTCCCTAACAATGATGATGAGGTGAGATCTCTCATAAAATCTAATGGAGAGTGATACGTAAATAGAATTCACCAATGGTTCAAGGATCCGATCGTGGGGGAAATCATCAACATATCTCTTCCTACCAGGGGAGAAAGGGAAGATAAACCTTCTTAGCAACCTAATAATAAAGGTAAGTTCTTTATTCACTCATGTTACAATAAAATTACGATAGAGGAGCAGAATAATCATCCGTGGGATGTTTGGAGGAAAATATGGAAATTAGGCTGACCGCCTAAGTTAAAGCACTTTCTTTGGAACCTCCTGAAAAACTGTTACTAAATCCGTTTAATACAAGATTAAACTATTTAAGTAACTCCGAACTATTTTTTGAAGAAACTCTTTCCTAGAAATCAAATCAGTTTTTAATCACAAGATGTGTTTAAAATTTGCACGAGATCAGTTCAAGATTTGCTAACTAGTTTTGACAAACAAAACTAAAACAATTTTAAATCAGCACACTAATCAGAATGAGTTGAGGAGATGTATAAAGATTATTAACAAGATATTTTTAACGTGGTAAAACCTCACACAACTGAGAAAACATCCAGGACTCCCTCTACGGAGTAAAAAGAAAAAATCCACTAAAATAAAATATAACAGTTACAAACTATATAACACACATGCACACAAATCAGACCTATACAAGTTTAGAAATGTACCCACTGGTGTACTTATAACTTTTCTGCAGTTCTGATTATTGATGTTGTTCTCCCAGTTTGCTAACTTCAACTTTGTTCCAGTCTTTACATCGACTCTTGTTTCAAGATCTTATTACCAACACTTTCACTGTTGTAGTGTGTAAGTGTTTGTGATGGTGATTTAACACATGCATGCACACACTCACGCTTATTTTTACAAACAGTGATAGCAAATTACAAATCAGATCTATATGCTGTGATTTTCAGTTTCTCTCTTCTTAGGAAACTTGAACCTTATTTGACCTTTAAACTAAACCCATAATCCACGGCTATCTTGCTCAGAAGACGTATCAAGATCTTAATCAATTTCAGAGTTTTGAAAATGCTTTTGAAATTGAAAACCGCCAAGTGTGATTCCAACTAGGTCAAATGTCTTGTTTCAAAAGAACTAGAAACAGAAAATATTATTGTTGATTTTGAGTATGAAAACATTTACAAAAAACAATCAATAACAAATTTCTCAAGACGAGAAATAATAAATGCAGATCTAGGTGTAATGTAACATAAAATGCTCAGATCTAAAATTTTTATGAAACAGAAACGCAGATCTAGCTTAATACTTAAGTTGGACACAAGATCTTAAAACGAAGAGGTTATAACACGAAACCACTCTCAAAACTCTTAAACACTCAAGGTTGTGTTTGGTATATAACTGATTTTTATAAAAGAATTAGGGTTTGAAAAAGGGTTTGGACGAACAGGGTTAGGGTTTCTAACTCTGGTTTCTCTCTCTTTTCTCTCTCTTCTCTCTCTAAAATAACGAAGTGGCAAAAGTATTCTAATGGATGAGGGTTACCCTACTTATATAGGAGGCTAAGAAGGATCAAGAAGGTAGAGGCAAATCGAGGGCTGAGATTAAGTCAAGCAACCTTGACTTCCATCCAACAGTTTAAGAGGATGGGTTGGTTAAAAAGCTTCTGATTGGAGGATAAGGGTTTCAGAGGGATTGGTAAGGAATGCATGCAGAGCGTTGATAAGATCAATCCAAGGGCTGGCAATCAACAACAGTTTTGTGTCTATAAAAAAACACAAATCCAACCGCTTCAAGAGTCACAAGTGTAGGGCTAATATTAAACCTCACACGCACGTCTAAAGAAATTACACAGCACCCCTTATAGTCTCTAGCGCTTTCAGTTTCTACCCAAGTGAACTTTACAGGGATAAAACCAACAATAAAAAATTATAGAATGACCCCAAAACTTCTTAATTGCATTTTTAATTAAGAAAAAATTATTTTAAAATGTTTTAAAAATTCCCAAAAATTCCCAAAAATTATAAAAAATATTTTTAAGGGAAATTAACACACACAACACACATCCAATCAATATAACAAAATGTGTGACCAATGTATGCAATCCTAAAGTGTGTGAGTGTTTGTGATTATACCTTGATCAATCAAACAAGAGGAATGACGTGTATTGAAGAGTCTGAGGCTCTTTGGTATCTAGGATGGAAACTCAATTTTATCTCTATTTCCAAACTAGATGAGCACTTATACAATGTAGACTCAAGTGAGTTAAGAGTATAAGGTGCTTCAATCTCCCCCTCTGGAAATATGAGACAAAATCTCCTTTGAGTCATCTTGGACTCATAGGTAAACAAAAAGAAAAGGAAAAACCTATTCCTATACAAAAATTCTACCTACCCATTTCCTAGAACAGAAAATTACATAACTCAACTAATTACAATTCAATACCCTATTACAACTGTTGAAAATAACTGAACAGAATCCTGTAAATAATCACTAAGATCAAGCTTTTTAGAAATATGTACAAAATAAATGAATTCTCATAAGACTCAAATTTCTCCCCCATTTTGTCTCAAATGGACAAAGAAAAAAATTATGTAAATCCAAGAGTTTATTCAGCACACACCATTCCAATTGATTTACGTAAAGAAATGAATCTATTGTAATCCAAAGGTTTGGTGAACATATCTGCGAGTTGCAAATCAGTAGGAAGATAATTGATTTCTAATTCCTTAGTCTCAACTAATTCGCGAATAAAGTGATGTCTTATGTTTATGTGCTTTGTTCGCGGGTGTTGAACAGGATTTTTAGAGATATTGATCGCGCTTTGATTATCACAGTAGAGATGTAATTGATCCTATTTAATACCATAATCACTTAGCATTTGCTTGAGCCAAAGTAATTGAGCACAACAGCTGCCAGAGGCTATGTATTCGGATTCAGCAAAAGATAATGAAGTGCAGTTTTATTTCTTACTACTCCAACCTACCAAATTATTACCAATATAATAACATGTGCCTGATGTGCTCTTGCTATCATCAGTACACCCTGCCGAATCAGCACCAGTGTATCCTATTATAGTGCTAAGAGTATCATTAGTGTACCAAAGTCCTAAATTTAGAGTGCCTTAAATGTATTTTATAATTATTTTAACACAAGTTAAATGGATCTCTTTAGGATTATTTTGATAACGGGCACACACGCAAACATCGTACATAATGTCAGGACGTGAGGCAGTAAGATATAGTAAGGTTCCAATCATACTACGATAAAAAGTTGGATCTATGGATTTCCCAGTTTCATCTTTAGACAGTTTGACAGTAGTACTCATGGGAGTTTTAGCATCTTTTGCACTCTCAAGGACGAATTTTTTAACAATCTCTAATGCGTATTTGGATTGCAAAATGAATAATCCTTCTGAATTTTGTTTGACTTGAAATCCTAAGAAAAATTGCAACTCCCCCATGAGAGACATTTGAAATTATTTATGCATAATTTCAGAAAAAGATTTAACTTCATTTGGGGAGGTTGATCCAAAGATGATATCGTCAACATATACTTGAGCTATAATAATATGTTTGTCAAAATATTTGACAAAAAGGGTTTGATCATTTCCACCTCTCTTAAAACCTTTGTCTAAGAAAAAGTTGGAAAGGCGCTCATACCAGGCTCTTGGGGCTTGTTTTAGGCCATACAAAGCCTTCTTAAGACGAAAAATATGATTTGGATATTTAGGGGCAATGAACCCTTTTGGTTGTTCTACATAGGCCTCCTCAGTCAAAATTCCATTAAGGAAGGCAGATTTGACATCCATCTGATAAAGCGTAAAATGAAAGTAGTAGGCTATGGCAAAGAGAAGACGAACAGATTCTAATCGAGTAACAGGAGCAAAAGTCTCTTTAAAATCTATTCCTTCAATTTGAGAGTACCCTTGAGCAACTAATCTAGCTTTGCTTTTAATGACTATCCCACTTTCATAAGATTTATTTTTAAATATCCAACGTGTGCCAATAACCTTTTTGTGATTAAGCCTAGGTACAAGATACCAAACATCATGAATGACAAATTGAAGAAGTTCATCCTGTATTGCATAAATCCAATGAGGATCATTCAATGCATCATTAACATTCTTTGGTTCCTCAAGGGAAACAAAACATGCATAATGAGTATAATTTCTTAATTGAGATCTTGTACGTACAGGCTCACTGGGGTTACCAACAACATTGTCTATGGGATGGTCTTTAGCAACCCAATTAGGTACTTCAGGTGTCTCAATTGGTAAAGAATCATCTATTTTCTGGAGAGCCATTTTCTAAAATATTTTTAGACTCAGCCACAATAGTTGGTTCTCCAGTCTTACTCTCTATAGTAGTATCACCTGCAATTACGTTTATGGATTCAATTAAGGTCTTAGTGCTAAGATTATAGACTCGGTATGCTCTATTATTGGGAGAATATCCTAGAAAGATGGCTTTATCTCCACGAGTCTCAAAGTTGGATAAGTGTTCTCTATCTTTGCAGACATAACACGTACTACCAATGGTTCTAAGATACTTAACATTGGGCTTTTTCCCATACCAAAGTTTGTAAGGAGTTTGTTTAGAATTCTTTATAAAATAGACCCTATTTATAATGTGACACGCAGTACGAATAGCTTCTACCCAAAATTACTTAGGTAAGGTTTTTGTATGAATCATAACTCGTGCCATCTCTTGAAGGGTACGATTCTTTCTCTCAGCAATACTGTTCTGTTGAGGAGTCTTAGGAGCACTAAATTTATGTTTGTAACCATTATAGTCACAATACTCTATAACACCAGTATCAATGAATTCTCCACCTCTATCACTACGAATTCTATTTACTTGAGTATCTTTCTCATTTTCAATGCGAAGTAAGATTTTCAAAAAAGTTTGGAAAGTGTCAGATTTCTATTTCAAGAAAGCTACCCAAGTAAATCTAGTGAAGTCATCAACCACAACAAGAATGTAATTGTGTCCACATAGACTAACAGTTCGAGAAGGACCCATAAGGGCCATATGGATGAGCTCCAAAGGTTTAGAGGAAAGGATATCTTTGACTTTCTTATGAGGGGCCTTAACAATTTTTCCTTCTTGACAAGATCCACAGACAATATTAGAAATATGTTTGATCTTAGGAATACCTCTAACTATTTCTTAAAAAGACAGTCTACTAAGGTTTTCATAATTTATGTAACCGAGACGATTATACCATATCTCATTGTCATCCATTCTGGCAATGTTACAGACCTCAACACTGTTTTGAACAGTATAACAATTGTTCGGAGTCCTGAATTCTGTAATAATGCACTCACCTTTTTCATTTAAAATTTTGTAATTATTCTTTGAAAAGGTGACAGTATGATTTGAGTCACAAAATTAGGAGATACTGTGTAGGTTTGCCTTAAGACCTTTTACTAGAAGAACATTTTTAAGTAAATGTAATCCTTCTTCTTGGAGTGTTCCTTTACCATTGATTTGAGATGATACACCATCACCAAAAATAACTTTCCCTCCAGCAAAGCTGGTTTTGTTTAAGAGTTTGATATCATCCCCAGTCATGTGTTTTGAACATCCAGAGTCTAAATACTAACCAGATGGAGTGTGTTAAGCTTTTAAAGCAGTAATAACAATATTACACTTCATCTGGGGTAATAGCTCATCTTTTCTAACCCAAACAGCTCTAGTTTTCATTTTGCGCTTATTTGCTTTAAATTGATAAAATTTATGAGCATTAAATTTCTGTTGAAAAATGTTTTGTGCACAAGGTTGAATTTTATGAAAAGTTTGAGCATTTGGTTTAGAAAAGTGTCTCAGAATCCTTCTTGGAAATGATATTTTAGGTTTAGTCTTTCTCCTTCTATAGTTAGAGTTTTTGTCTGGTTGTTTAGGAAGAATATAATTATTACGGCTTCTCCTAGAATAGTTAAAGTTTTGGTACACAGGAGAAGTATAGACAGAGTTGACTATACGTCTAGAGTAGCATCCTTCAAAGGAATGACCATATAGGTCACAGTAAGAGCAAAATAAGTTGCTCGAAGTTGGTATCTCCTTAGGAAAGTCTCTAAACATAGGCTTCATGACATTTTGGTATTGAACTTTATTCCTAGGGAGCACTGTTAAAAAAAACCCGCCTAGGCTTGAGGCTTGGGAGAAACGCTATGCTTGGTAAAACCCTTAAGGCGTACTTTTTCTCTAAAAACAACAATGCTTTAGTGAAACAATATCGCCTTTTAAAGATTTTTTTGCAAACCGGATCATTATCTCATCCAAAATAATCAAATAGTATTTTTATTTGCAAATATTCAGACATATTTCTATGATATGTACAATTTTAGTATTTTAATAGCCTTGTTATGGTTAAAAAAATATTAAAATATATTAAAAAGACCTAAACGCCTTTTCACGCCTTTTTACACTAAGGCCCGCCTAGGCTTCTAAGGCTTAAGGCTTGGCCTCCACGCCTCGATCACGCCCCGCATTTTTTAGAACCTTGCTAGGGAGTACAGTTTGAAAGACAGAATCACTCTTCCTTATCGGGGGATAGACATATTTAGTCTTAGGTTGACTTTCACACTTAGAGTAACTTTATTCCCCAATATCAAACATAGATTAGTTTTTGTCAAACTCATTTTTTAGACAATGAAAGTCTAGACAAGTTTCTACAGGTCTTTTGCCGCCTGACACAAACTTAATTGGTTCAAAGATTTTAGTTTGAGTCTTCAAATTGGGGCAAAATCCTATTCCAGTTCGATCATCAGAATTGGTTTTATAATCAGTAACAAATCCATCAAAATAGTTTGAGTTATTTTCAAATTTAGCAAATTTTTTGAAAACTGTTGCTGTCTTTTCTTTGGATTGTTCCAATTCTAATAATGTCCCTTTATATTTTTTCTCCAGAGTTTCATTTTCTTCAATCAAGTTCTTCAATTTTTGATAAAAAGTTTTAACTTCATTTTCATGAGTTAGACATTGGGTAGTATACTCTTCAGTGTTAAGTTTAACCATTAGACTTAGGTGTTCTAATTTCTTAGTGAGATCTTTCACTATCTTCTCTAGTCTAGTGCTTTTCTTGAGGGTTTTCGCATAAAGTGTATGAATGTTAGGGAGGTCTTCAGTGTTTGAGTCACTAAGTGCAGTGTGTGAAGTGACCCCTAAGGATTCAATTCTTGAACTCACGCACCCATTGACATCGTCATTATCGCATTCCCTTTGACTCACACACCCCGTAGTAGAACTAACAATATTCTCAGAAATTAAAGCATCTAAACCAGTAGTAGCATGATTCATAATAACAGAAGTAGAGTTACTAGCATCATTCTCATACTCAGGCATATGCATATCATCATTATATATTATCTTGGCAAAGAAAGACATGCAAGGATAAAAACCATCAGAAGATTCAGGTTCATTATTATCAGAGTCACTTGAATTATCCCGTCTTTTACAAATGTTGGCCCTAGTATGTTTATTAGCAGTGTTCAGTTTCACTCTACAGTCTTGTGCTATATGTCCTAATTTTCCACATCTAAAATATTCAATGTTATTAAAGTCTTTGTTGGGTCTCATGTCCTTGTGATGTTTGTCTTGACCTTTCTCATGAACTTTGTAGTTAGACTGATTTGGATAATTTGGTTTGCCTTGTCTATTTGCCAATTTATTTCTAAATTTGACAATTTTCTTAAATTGTTTTGACATTAAGGCAATTTGATTATCCAAACTATCTATATCACATTCCTCATCAGAATCATCAATGTTAATAGTAAACTCAGGTTTCATCAACTTAGTGGAAAAACTCAAGTTGGAACTCGTCTGTTTCCTATGGGACCGGGTCATTTGTTTCTTAAATTCTAATTCTATTTCCACAGTTCGTAGTTTACTACTGAGTAATTCAGGTGTGAGTTTTGATCACACATTTCCTCAATAGCATATATTTTGTTATCAAACTTCTGTGGTAATGACCTTAGAATTTTAGATACAATTTCATGTCTGTCATATGTTATTCCATTAGCACGCAGTTTAGTCACAATGTCAGTTAATTTCATGTAAAAGTAATCAAAGGTTTCAGAATCTGACATAATTAGGGAGTTATACTGCTGAACAAGCATTTGAGTCTTAGCAGCCTTAACTTTAGTGTCACCTTCATGTGCAGTGATCAGTGTATCCCAAGCTTCCTTAGAAGTGGCACAAGATGAGATCCTTTTGAACTCATGTTCATTTATGGACATAAAGATAGCATTCTTGCCTTTGTTATTGTTTCGAGAAGTTTGCTTCTCTTCTTGTGTGAACTCACTTAATGCTTTCTTAATCCTCTCATTACTTCCTTCAGTGGCTGGTTTAGTAGGATAAGTGTAACCATTTTCAACAATATCCCAGACATCATCTCCCAAGGTTCCTTGTATGAAATAAACCATTCTTACCTTCCAGTACGCAAAGTTGTTTCCATCAAAGAGTGCGAGTTTGGTCAAGTTACCAAATCTTTCATTTTTCTCATCCATTGTTTTGATTTTAAGAAAATAATTTCAGAAACACAAGAACTTTTTTTTTAAATTCCAAAGCTCTGATACCAATTGAAAAACTGTTACTAAATTCGTTTAATACAAGATTAAACTATTTAAGTAACTCCGAACTATTTTTTGAAGAAACTCTTTTCCAGAAATCAAATCAGTTTTTAATCCCAAGATGTGTTTAAAATTTGCACGAGATCAGTTCAAGATTTGCTAACTAGTTTTGACAAACAAAACTAAAACAGTTTTAAATCAACACACTAATCAGAATGAGTTGAGGAGAAGTAGAAAGATTATTAACAAGATATTTTTAACGTGGTAAAACCTCACCCAACTGAGGAAACATCCACGACTCCCTCTACGGAGTAAAAAGAAAAAATCCACTAAAACAAAATATAACAGTTACAAACTATATAACACACATGCACACAAATCAGACCTATACAAGTTTAGGAATGTACCCACTAGTGTCCTTATAACTTTTCTGCAGTTCTGATTGTTGATGTTGTTCTCCTAGTTTGCTAACTTCAACTTTGTTCCAGTATTTACGTCGAATCTTATTTCAAGATCTTATTACCAACACTTTCAGTGTTGTAGTGTGTAAGTGTTTGTGATGGTGATCTAACACATGCATGCACACACTCACGCTTATTTTTACAAACAGTCTTAGAAAATTACAAATCAGATCTATATGCTGTGATTTTCAGTTTCTCTCTTCTTAGGAAACTTGAACCTTATTTGACATTTAAACTAAACCCATAATCCATGGCTATCTTGCTCAGAAGACATATCAAGATCTTAATTAATTTCAGAGCTTTGAAAATGCTTTTGAAATTGAAAACCGCCAAGTGTGATTCCAACTAGGTCAAAGTTCTTGTTTCAAAAGAACTAGAAACATAAAATATTATTGTTGATTTTGAGTATGAAAACATTTACAGAAAACAATCAACAACAAATTTCTCAAGACGAGAAACAATAAATGCAGATCTAGGTGTAATATAACATAAAATGCTCAGATCTAAAATTTTTATGAAACAGAAACACAGATCTAGCTTAATGCTTAATTTGGACACAATATCTTAAAACGAAGAGGTTACATCATGAAACCACTATCAAACCACTCTCAAAACTCTCAAACACTCAAGGTTGTGTTTGGTATATAGCTTGTTTTGATAAAAGAATTAGGGTTTGAAAAAGGGTTTGGACAAACAGGGTTAGGGTTTCTAACTCTGATTTCTCTCTCTTCTCTCTTCTCTCTCTAAAATGACGAAGTGGCAAAAGTCTTCTAATGGATGAGGGTTACCCTCCTTATATAAGAGGTTGAGAAGGATCGAGAAGGTAGAGGTAAATCGAGGGCTGAGATTATGTCAAGCAGCCTTGACTTCCATCTAACGGTTTAAGAGGATGGGTTGGTTAAAAAACTTTTGATTGGAGGATAAAGGTTTCACAGGATTGGTAAGGAACGCATGCAGAGCGTTGATAAGATCAATCCAAGGGCTGGCAATCAACAATAGTTTTGTGTCAATAAAAAAACACAAATCCAACCGGTTCTAGAGTCACAAGTGTAAGGCTAATATTAAACCTCACACGTGCGTCTAAAGAAATTACACAGCACCCCTTAAGTCTCTAGCACTTTCTGTTTCTACCCAAGTGAACTTTACAGGGATAAAACCAACAATCAGAAATTATAGAATGACCCCAAAACTTCTTAATTGCATTTTTAATTAAGAAAAAATTGTTTTAAAATGTTTTAAAAATTCCCAAAAATTATAAAAAATAGTTTTAAGGGAAATTAACACACACAATACACATCTAATCAATAAAACAAACTGTGTGACCAATGTATGCAATCCTAAAGTGTGTGAGTGTTTGTGATTATACCTTGATCAATCAAACAAGATGAATGAAGTGTATTGAAGAGTCTGAGGCTCTTTGGTATCTCGGATGGGGACTCAATTTTGTCTTTATTTCCAAACTAGATGAGCACTTATACAATGTAGACTCAAGTGAGTCAAGAGTATAAGGTGCTTCACCTCCTCCATGAGAAGTTACTCATAAATGTCCGTAGCATAAAAGAGGCCTCACCACGGATAGCATATTCCCTAGATGCTCGAGTGAAGAGGATCTTATTCACCTTTTTAGAGATTATTTCTCCAGTATCCAAGTGTGGTAGAACATTAACCCGCACATCAAGCTTAGTCAAGGTACACATCTCGACTTTAAGTCATGGATGATTGAAAATGTGTGGAAAAATATGGAAAATAAATGGCATGTTACTTTTATCTCTTATTTATGGTGGATTTGGAAAGCACGCAACACCCTAATTTTTTATAATAAATTTTTAACCCCCTTTACGATTAGCATTCTTTCTAACAAACTTACTTTTGATATTTTACAAACCCATAGAAAGAGTGCAAACCGAAAAGGGTATGGACTAGATTCATCATCAAATGCTTGCGAGTGTGTCATGGGTAAATATATAATACATACAGATGAGAGCTTAGACATTAACTATGGGATGGGAGATTTTGAAGGAGTTGTGCGAAAAGAAGATGGGAGATAGATTATTGGATTCACCGGCCGACTATAAGGAACCGCAAGCCCTATTCGTGCCAAACTCGAAGGAGTATTCCATGGTTTGAACATATCCCTTAAAGAGAAGTGGAAGCTGTATGCCTCAAAATCAATTGCCTTGAAGTTGTCCAACTTATGGAGTCGGACGATAATGGAAATCATCATTTGGTTAACATCATAGGGGATTGTCGTGAGCTCATCAAATGAACCAAAGCAAGGATCATCCACATTCCTCGTGAAAGTAACATTCAAGCGGATTGTATGGAGAAAATGGCAAAAGGCACACTTGATTTTTTTATGGAGTATAGTCACACCCCAGAGAAACTTCTTGAATTACTCGAATGAATCGAGGTCGATAATCCTATGGTATAGACTTATGTCTGTTGTGTTCCTATTTGTTGTCTTTTAATTCCTGTTTGTAACAAAGAAAAAATGTTGGATCCACTTAGCGTTTATCAGCGAGCTTGATATGGAATCTTGTTATCAATGTAGTCAGGTTATTAACAAAATCGATGGAGTGTCATCGCCAATGAAATTCACGAACGTAATCGATGGAGGTCATTTATGCATCAATATAGTTCAAGCCTTCACATAATATGGATGGATAAATAAATATCCCGTCGAATATGCTATCGGCTCAAAGTCCAAATATAAATAACAAGTCCAACAGCTAAATAAATAAAACTCCATACAAGCTGAAATAGTAAAATGATAAAGTACTGTAGGGGAAACATGCCCAAAGATAAATACTGAAAATCATGAAACCCTAAATTAGAATGAATCGACTGAGGCGTCTACTCCAATCCATGCATGCATCCACACATGTCGCAGCATCGAATCCCTGAAACGGATCTTTAAGTCTGGTGTCCCTGTAGCTGGACACCTAAAAAGATTTTTAAGAAAAGAAAATATTTTGCAAATGGGTCAGGATCCCATTACTTAAAAATATTTAGCAAGCATTTCATTGCTATAAATGAAATGCATAGTATATAGTGTTCATAATTGATTTCACGATCGCACTCTCTTGAAGATAGCCTCACCCCTCTTCAACAGTACACACCAATCTCATTTATTTATCCTATCTAGTCATTACTCGGTTCACCTAGACACGATAGCTGCCTACACTAGCTTGATAACCACCCCATTGTAAGTTAAACAAATTATTATAATTACTATAATACATATTACCCTCATCTATATGAATATAATAGATGTCATATCAATACTGTCAATCGATATTCACACATCATCTATAGATATATACACATATCATTCACTACGCATATATATACACCGCATCCTCATAGCTTGGTCCTATTAGATGCATTTCTCATACATGCTATCGGGTTCCAGGAACATCTTATGTCACCTTTGGTCATCAGGTCGGAATCTCACTACCAATCCCAAATCGTAAATAAATAATGGAGGCAATTATAAATACATAGGCCTCAGAATTTCTATACACCTTCCTTAAAGACCTGCGTGACGTCCACCTCTCATCATGGTAGGAGCCACCCGAGCACTATAACTTGGAGCACAATCCAAACCCCGCTGGAATCTCCAGGGTGGGACCGCACACTATGCGCAACCTCCTGGATAGCATCCTCGATGATGATGCTAAGGTTTAGCACCACCGGATAAGTGATAGTGAGCTCAAGCAGAAGCAGCCATGGCAGCCATAGAGATGCAAGTATATAAGTATGTAAGTGTGTAGAAGGGGATGAGTATAAGAGGAAATAAGACAATGATGTATAGTGGTTCAGCCAATGTGGCCTACATCCACTGTGAGTGTGTGATCCACTAAGTATGGGCACTAATGGCCTTGGATACAATGCTCATAACCCTCTCCCTCTCTCTACTGTGTGTGTTCAGGCAGAGTTTTTGCTAGGGTTATTGTTCATGGATCCATCCCCTGTAGGGTTGGGGGTGACAAGTATATATAGGTCTTGGGGGTGTAGTGTACCCCCCCCCAGGTAAGCATGGTGCATGTGAATAATGATCCAGCCAACCCCCTGTTGACACCTGTAGATGCCAAATGATGACACAATATTCCCTCACGTGAGGGTGTGATTCGGTTATAACGGTCTGCCACGTGTCATATGAGCCTCACGCGCACTGTTCCACGCGTCTCCCAAACCACGCGCTGTCAGGATGTCACCCTCGGCCTATGAGCCGAGGCCGAGGGCAAAGTTCCTTCCGGTAGCGAGTCTGGCTTAGTTCTGGCCTCGTACTGTCGGACCCTCATAGGGTCGTCCGGAGCCTGGGGGTCGGCCCCTCGTACTGTCGTCCGGAGCCTGGTGGAGGGTCGGCTCCTCGTACTGTCGTCTGGAGCCTGGTGGAGGGTCGGCTCCTCGTACTGTCGTCTGGAGCCTGGTGGAGGGTCGGCCCCTCGTACTGTCGCCTGGAGTCTGGTGGTGGCCAGCTGGGGCCTACTGAAGGGTCGTCCCCTCGTAGGGTCGTCCGTACTAGAGGTAATCCCCATCCAGGCTCAGGGTATAAACGGGCATATCAATCACCCCCCAGCCCTTAGCCATAGGTGTCATTGAGATGGCTGAGGGATAGTGTTTTAAATGAGATGCAGGTATGATCAGTTAGGTGAGTGACACCTGGCTAGGTACTCATTGTTGTTCCAGTTTCCAAGGCATGACGGCTGCACACTGCGCTTGGGTCCTTGCACCCTAATGATGCCTTCCTCGTGGGCTGTGTCCTGCCTTGGTCAATGGGCCCACTCATTGCTAAGGTATTTAAGGTATTTTCAAACCCTTTCTCTTCCTTCTTCTTCTTCGCGCCTAAGTATTCTCTCTCTCTAGAATTTTCAGCCTACATCGCCATTTGCAGCCTTCGATTCTTCCAGGCCTAGCAGCGTTCTTATTCTCTCCTCATCAGGTAACCTCTTTCATCCAGTGCTCTCTTTTTCTTTCATTTTCGTTCGTTTTTTAGGCTCGTAGGCAGCCATTTTCCTTAAGTTGTGCCATAACCTTTTCCGGTGTATTTTCCGGTGTCTTCTCCGGTAACTGGCTCTTGGATGTTCTTGAGTGTTCTTGAGTGAAAACCTTTTGAGTTCTTTGTTTAATCCAAAAGTCAAATCTAGTCCACTCCCCACTTGTTTGTAGTTAAATTACCCAAGTCTAGTATAATTTCTTTAAGTGTTGGGTCTTCCCCTTAATGCTTAGGAGGCTTTACAACCTGGTGTCTGAATTCCCGTCCCTGAGAGAGAAACTATTTACCGAGATCAGACGAATAGAGGAAGAGGAAGAGAGGAGACGAGGGGCCGACCCTAATTGGGTACGACCCATTTTTCCCATTCCTCTTGCCACCATTAGACCATCTGAACCCTCTGAGTCTTGTGGGTCGTCATCTCGTCCGGCCGACACTTCCAAACAAAGCGAAATGGATGAGAGAGCCTTCTCTCCAACTGGTGCTGGAACTTCTGGTAGAAGGGACTTTCCTGACCTTAGCCCTCCCCGAGAGGCCGAGGGTACGATCCCCTCTGAGGCTGTCCCTGTGACAACCCTATCCCCCAACGCCTTCCAAGTAGCATTTCCTCAGGGTCCTCCTGCAGGTGATGAGGGGGATGAGGACGATGATACAGATGATGAGGTTGATACCTCCCATGCCTCGTCTTTTATCTCCTCTGTCAGGGATAGGGATCTTCTGATATGGAGGCATATTTACGGAGTGCCACCTGGGGTGACTATGAGGGTTCCCTCCGAGGACGAGAGGGTCTTTGAGGGTGAAGAGGGGGAAGTTGCAGTCTACGAGCAAATGTTCAAAGTAGGTGTCAGACTTCCCTTTCACCCTGCCATTATAGATATTATGTCGGCTCTGGGCGTCTCCCCCTCGCAACTTCCACCCAATTCTTGGAGGACGATTCTGGGGTACATCTCTCTGTGGAAAAACGCTTTCACTGACGAGCCCTCGTCCGACGTGTTCTTGGCCTGCTACAATATCACCTCTTCATCTAAACAGCCTGGATACTATCATCTGGGAGCGAGAAGGTCTGAGAAGAAGCTGCTCCACGTGGCTCAAACTTCCAATCATGATTGGAAAAAAAGGTTCTTCTTCATATCTGGGGCATGGGAGGGCTCCACCGAGGCGTCCCCTTCTGCCGATGCTCCGAGGGTTCCTAACAGATGGTCTAACCCTTCCATGAAAGCTAGGTCAGACCCCGGACTTAGCTTGGAGGAGAGGGATATTGTTGAGTATCTGAGGGGACGAGGGAGTGAGGGTGAGATCCCAAAGTTCGAAGATTTGATGACCCCTCGCTTCCTTAAAGAAGCTGGTCTGAGGGTCGGCCCTCTGACAGAACTATGTGAGTTATACTGAACATTTTCCCATCTTTACTTATTTTTGAAGTGTTCTCTCTTTATCTCTGAACTTTTCTGATTCATCGTATCCTTTTCAGGTCGTCCTGCAGGCGTGTCAGATTATCTCTGGGATATGACTGCTCCAAGCCTTCTTGCTGGTCTGTCAAAGAAGAAGGGGAAGGAGCCTCAGCAAGCTCCAAAGAAGACAAGGGCCTCAGGGCCGACAGTTGTTGAGCCGACAGCTGTTAGCCACAAAAGGAAGGAGCCTGAGGCTCCAGTCGAGCCTCGTCCTGACCCTAAGACGAGGGCCAGGGCCGAGGCCTCTGAGGGTGCAACCTCTTCGTCAAGCATGGGGGCCTTCTGGTCTCAAAATCTGTCCCATCTGAGGGCCGACCCCTCATCTCTCATTGCCAACTTGAGGGCAGCGCTTCGATGTTCTCTGCACCGTCGGCCTCCGACTTCGAGTTTTTGGCGAAGATGCCTCCAGCCAAAGTGTATGACTTCGGTCTGCACTCCCTTGCTCAGGTATTGGTCCTGACTTTTAATTTCATTCTTTCATTAACTGTTCCATCGGCCCCTCTTGACATTTGTTCATTTTTTCTTGCAGTCTGTCTGTGCCCTCACCTCAGCCACCAAGTGGATGGCTGAGAATCAACAGAAATTCCATGAAGCTGAGAGGGCCATTCAACAAGAGGCTGACCTACGGACAGAGTTGGACACTGCTAGGGCCGAGCTGGAGAGCGCAAGGACTGAGCACGCTAGAGTCCTTGATGAGCTGACGAAGCAACACGATGCCGATCTTCAGGCTAAGGACTTGTTGATCAAGGACAAGGACTTGTTGATCAAGGGCAAGGATGAGGCTCTGATCAACCTGGAGACCCAACATAAGACTGAGCTGGAAGCAGCCATCAAGAATGCTGAGGCTGATGCTGTGGAGGCATACAAGACTTCGGATGAATTTCAGGGCTTCGGCCTTGAATATCTTGAGAGGGGGATCAGGACGGCCTGCCGATGGGTCGTCCTCAAATTTGGCGATGTCGTCTCCTCTGTTCGCCCATCACTAGAGGGTGTTCAACTGGACGACCCCCTGATTGCCGAGGCCCTCAACCAAGTGGAGGCCCAAGTCCAGCTCGAAGGGGTCGGCACATCTGAAGATGATCCGGTGCTGGTAACTGAGGAGGCCATTCGCATTGATGTTGAGGCTCTGCCCTCTGATGTCGTCCCCTAGGGTGGCTGCCTATAGCCCATACCCTTGTTTTTGTATTTTTGTTCTGTATATTGTAAAACACTTTGATGCTTTATATTAATACCATCGTCCCTTCCTTTCACAACTGTCTCCCATATTTAATTCTGTTATGGTTTGTTCCTTACAAATTTGCTTCTTCGTTGATGCTGATGATACTAACCCTTCCCTCGTCTTTTTGAGGACCAATGTGGGGTCGTCCCCTCATCAGGCCTCATTATAGCCGAGGGTTCAAATGATCAAATTAATGATTTTTAAAATAAGGTCTACCCTCGTCTTTCTTGAGGACAGTGGTGGGGTCGTCCCCTCCACTGGCCCTCATTATAGCCGAGGGTTTAACCATCCAATTTAATGGTTTTTAACAAAGTCTTCCCTCGTCTTTCTTGAGGACTGTGGTGGGGTCGTCCCTCCACTGATCCCCATTATAGCCGAGGGTTTAACTTACCAAATTAATGGATTTTAACAAAGTCTACCCTCGTCTTTCTTGGGGACAGTGGTGGGGTCGTCCCCTCCACTGGTCCTCATTATAGTCGAGGGTTCAACTTACCAAATTAATGGATTTTAACAAAGTCTACCCTCGTCTTTCTTGGGGACAGTGGTGGGGTCGTCCCCTCCACTGGTCCTCATTATAGTCGAGGGTTCAACTTACCAAATTAATGGATTTTAACAAAGTCTACCCTCGTCTTTCTTGGGGACAGTGGTGGGGTCGTCCCCTCCACTGGTCCTCATTATAGCCGAGGGTTCAACTTACCAAATTAATGGATTTTAACAAAGTCTACCCTCGTCTTTCTTGAGGACAGTGGTGGGGTCGTCCCCTCCACTGATCCTCATTATAGCCGAGGGTTCAACTTACCAAATTAATGGATTTTAACAAAGTCTACCCTCGTCTTTCTTGAGGACAGTGGTGGGGTCGTCCCCTCCACTGATCCTCATTATAGCCGAGGGTTCAACTTACCAAATTAATGGATTTTAACGATCTACCCTCGTCTTTTTTGAGGACAGTGGTGGGGTCGTCCCCTCCACTGGTCCCCATTATAGCCGAGGGTTCAACTTACCAAATTAATGGATTTTAACAATCTACCCTCGTCTTTTTTGAGGACAGTGGTGGGGTCGTCCCCTCCACTGGTCGCCATTATAGCCGAGGGTTCAACTTCTTTGCATGTATACTAGAACTGATAACCACTGGATGAGGGAAACACTGATACTTCTCATTAATCTTCAATGTGTTCTGTCGAAACAATGCTTATTACAACTATGGCTTATCAAGACCTTGCAACACTACTGGTAGTATTTTTTCAAATGATCTGCATTCCAGGGGTTTGAGAAAGGTTCCCCCTCCAGGTTTTCTAGCCTGTAGGTCCCTGGGACAACTTCATCGATGACCCTATATGGGCCATGCCAATTAGGATGGAGCTTGTTGGGTTTCTGCCAAGTCTTTTTAAGAACCAAGTCTCCCACTGCGATAGGCCTCTGTTTCACCCTTTGGTTGTAAAACCGTGCAGTCCTCTGCTGGTAGGAAGCTTGCCTTATCTTAGCCTCCTCCCTTCTTTCCTCAATCAAGTCCAGGTCAAGTCTCCTCTCTTCCGTATTTCCCTGGGGGTCATACACTTGGACCCTATGAGTGGGAAACTCGACTTCGGTGGGGATGACTGCTTCTGATCCATAAGCTAACATGAATGGGGTCTCCCCAGTAGAGGTCCTTACTGTTGTCCTGTACGCCCACAACACTGCATATAACTCCTCGACCCATCTTCCTTTTGCCTCCTCAAGCCTCTTCTTAATCCCATCTAGGATTGTCCTGTTCGTAACTTCGGTTTGCCCATTGGCCTGAGGTCGGCCTGGGGTGGAGAAAAATTGTTTGATACTTACCCTCTCACAGTACTTCTGCAGAGAGGCATTCTTGAACTGAGTCCCGTTATCCGAGATGAGGGTGTTGGGTAGACCATATCTGCATATCACATTTTTCCAGATGAACTGGAAGGTCTTCTGCTCTGTAATCGTGGCCATCGGTTCGGCCTCTACCCACTTTGAAAAGTAATCAATTGCTACGATGAGGAACCGATAGTTATTGACCGCCCTCGGTAAGGGTCCTACCAGGTCAATCCCCCACACTGCAAATGGCCATGGGGATGTAATGGAGGTGAGAGGCTGATGGGGCTGGTGAGGGATGGTGGAAAATCTCTGGCATTTGTCACACTTCTTTACATATGCTGCGGCATCTTTCCCCAAGGTCGGCCACCAGTAGCCTTGGGTGATCACCCTCTTTGCCAAGGATCTACCCCCAATATGGCTTGAGCACGACCCTTCATGCACGTCTTGCAAAATGGAAGGGACCTCTGAGGGATGCACACACCTAAGTAAGGGGAGCAGAAACCCCTTTTTGTACAGCGTGTCTCCGATGACAGCGAACTTTGCAGCCCTGTATCTCAGCTTCTTCCTCTCTTGGCTCGCTTCTGGCATCTCTCCCCCTCTAATGTATCTGATCAGGGGGTCCATCCATGAAGGTTCTTGAGAAACATTCACGCAAACACCACCAAGTGTTCCCCCGACGTCTTCGATAGTTGGTCGAAGCAAGATTTCTACCGGGACTGTCCTCCTTATGTCTGTCCTAGTAGCTGAGGCCAACCTTGCAAGGGCGTCAGCACGGCCATTGTCGAGCCTAGGTACCCTCTTGAATTTCACTTCTTTGAAGTTTTTTAGCAATGACCTCACCTTATCAAGATACCTAGCCATCCTCTCGTCTTTGGCCTCATAGGCTCCTAGTATCTGATTCACCACCAGCCTTGAATCACTGTGAACCGACATTTGGCCGACACTAAGGGATTTGGCCAAGGAGAGGCCAGCTATCAAGGCCTCATACTCAGCCTCATTGTTGGAGGCTTTGAAATTGAACCTTAGGGCATACTCGACGTCAGTGCCATCGGGTGCTGATAGTATCAGTCCAGCACCACTTCCGCTATCACAGGAGGACCCGTCAACGAAGAGGCTCCATGGAGTTTTTCCTTCAGAGAAATTTCCCTCAGAGAGGGACCCCTGTCTAAAGATGTATCTTCCCTCTTCGTTTTCGGTCACTTTTCTTCTAGCGATGCTCGTTTCAGCCATATCTGCGGGTGTGTCTTCTGTATCTGCCTTCCCGAGGTTCTCACCCTCGGCCTCATCATCTTCCCAGGTGAACTCAGCCACGAAGTCCGCCAAGGCCTGCCCCTTAATGGCTGTCTTAGGCTGGTACACAATGTCAAACTCCCCCAGCTCTATAGCCCAGGTCATTAGCCTTCCTGATTTTTCAGGCTTGTGTAGGACCTGCCTAAGAGGAGAGTCAGTAAGGATGACCATAGTATGGGACTGGAAGTACGGTTTCATCTTTCTTGAGGCATGGATCAAGGCATAGGCCAACTTCTCCATCCTCGGGTATCTCTGCTCTGCCCCCTGGAGTGCCTTGCTGTTAAAATACACAGGCTTCTGTACACCGTCCTCGTCTCTCACGATGGCTGCGCTGATGGCAGACTCTGAGACGACGAGGTACACGTAGAGTCGTTCACCCTGCACGGGTCGTGACAGCAGCAAGGGAGACCCTAGGTATGATTTTAGCTCCTTGAAAGCCTCATCACACTCTTCGCTCCATTCGAAGGCTTTCCTGAGGATCTTGAAGAATGGTAGACACCTGTCTGTTGCCCTTGACACAAATCTGTTCAAGGCAGCCACTCTCCCTGTGAGCCTCTGAACGTCTTTAATGGACTTGGGGGTCTTCATCTCAATAAGGGCCTTTATCTTTTCGGGATTGGCCTCGATGCCTCTTTGATTGACAATGAACCCCAAGAACTTCCCCGCTCCGACCCCGAAGACACACTTGGCCGGATTGAGCTTCATTTTGTATTTGTCCATTGTATTAAAGGTCCTTTCCAGGTCTGCCACATGGTCCTCTGCTTTCAAACTCTTGGTCAGCATGTCATCCACGTAGACCTCCATAGACTTCCCAATTTGGTCTTCGAACATTTTATTTACGAGGCGCTGGTACGTTGCCCCCGCATTTTTTAGACCAAAGGGCATGACCCTATAGCAGTATGTCCCCTTGTCAGTGATGAAGGCAGTCCTCTCTGAATCCTCAGGGTTCATGAAAATCTGGTTATACCCTGAGTAGGCATCCATGAAACTCATGAGCTCATGGCCTGCGGTAGCGTCTACCATCTGGTCGATGCGGGGGAGAGGGAAGCTGTCTTTGGGACAATGCTTGTTGAGGTCTGTAAAGTCCACGCACATTCTCCACTTGCCGTTGGCCTTTGGGACGATGACTGCATTGGACAGCCACTCAGGGTAGATGACCTCTCTGATAAATTCAGCGTCTTCTAATTTTTTAACCTCATCCCTGATGACCTCATACTTTTCTCTAGAGTAAATCCTCCTCTTCTGCTTTACCGGCTTCACTCCCTCTACCACATTGAGTTTGTGGCACATGATTTCAGGGTCGATCCCTGGCATATCTACATGACTCCACGCGAAGACGCTTCGCCTTCTCCTCAACAGTTTGATGAGGTCTTCCTTGATACTGGGATTCAGAGATTTGCCGACTTGGACGGTTTTTCCCGGGTCATCCTCATCGAGGATGATGGGTTCTACCTCCTCAGCGGCCTCTCCTTTTTTGAGCTTCGTCTCATCCCTGGGGTCTAGGGTATCAATGTTGTAAGTGGCTGTAGCCCTCTTGTGTGCCTCCCTTTCTTCAGCGGAGTTGTAGTAGCACTCTCTCGCTGTCGTCTGGTCTCCCTGAACTTCCCCCACCCCATAAGGGGTAGGGAACTTAACCATCTGGTGGACCGTGGACGGCACAGCTTCAAACCCCTTGAGGGCCACACGTCCCAGTATGATGTTGTATGCCGAAAACACATGCTCATCCAGCACAAAGAAACTGACCCTCTTGGTGAGCCACCTCGGCCACTCGTCCCCCATCCTGACATCAGCCTCATACATTCCTAGAGGGTGAACCTTCTCCCCACTGAACCTAATCAATGGATGATGGTATGGGACAAGTCTGGCACGACTGAGGCCCAAGGCCTTGAAGCACGGCCAAAACATCACATCTGCGGATGAGCCCCCATCCACCAGGATCCTCGGCACTTCGCACCCGTGCACCCTGGTGGTGATGACGAGAGGGTCATCATGCGGGGCCAATAGGCCCTTGAAGTCCATTCTTGAAAATCCCACAATCAAAGTGTCCATATCAACCTTCTTCCTTTTTTCTGACTTGACCTCTACAGAGGTTGAGTGCACCGTCTTCATCACTGCCTTAGCCTCAGCGACATGGGCCTTCCTGTCGGCGACCTCAGACCCTCCTCCTGCTAAACCCCCGGAGATCATTCCCACCCCGAGCGAGATCGTATTGAGCCTCTTGACAGGGCCGTGGTCGTCTCTCGGCGGGAGGTCGGGGTCGTCCTCATCATCAGAGGGGTCGTCCCCTCTTTTTTGAGGACCTTCTCTGCAGGCATCGACTCGCTTCTTTCTGGGGTCGTCCCCTCGGCCCCTCTTGAAGTCGGCTTTGTCGACGTATTTTCTGAGCTTCCCTTCCTTCAGCATCTTCTCAATCTCATCTTTCAGAGCAAAGCATTTGTCTGTTACGTGGCCGTGGTCTTGGTGAAATTCACACCACAGGTTCCTATTTCTCTTGCCGGGGGCTGCCCTCAGCTTCTCAGGCCACTTCAGTGTCCGGTCACTCTTTATCTCATTGAGGATCTGTTCACAGCTGACCGTCAGAGGGGTGTACCCCGCGAACTTATCATCCATGGTCCTCTTCTTCCCCTCTTTGTTCTTCTTGGGGTATTTATTCCCACTTGCACCTCCTTTTTCGTCTTCCTGTTTTGCGGCCATCGCCTCTTCGGCGTTCATCACCTTCCCTGCTGTTGACAACAGCTCAGCCATCGTCCTCGGAGGGTCTTCGGCAAGCTTCCATAATAGCTTCCCCTTCTGGAGCCCTCCAATCAGGGCTGTCATAGCTATGCTCTCCTCATAGTCTTC
Source organism: Sambucus nigra (assembly GCA_949130495.1). Taxonomy (NCBI): domain Eukaryota; kingdom Viridiplantae; phylum Streptophyta; class Magnoliopsida; order Dipsacales; family Adoxaceae; genus Sambucus; species Sambucus nigra. Next base: position 556,991,070 of record OX422213.1, on the reverse strand, counting down.
CACCTCCAGCTTCTCTTTATTGAATCTGGCTATGTAGTCTCTCAGAGTCTCGCTCTTTCCCTGCTTAACATAGAGCAGGTGTGTGGTCTTCTTCTGTGGCCTCACCCCAAAGCAGAAATTATGGATGAACAGGTCTGCCAACTGCTTAAAGTTTCCAATAGAATTTTTTGGAAGAGACGTGTACCAAACATGCGCAGCCCCTGTCAAGGTACCAGAGAAGGCACGACACCTCATCTCATCTGAGATAGAGTATATGTCTGCCGCCGACTGATACATTTCCACGTGGTGGACAGGGTTGGTGCTCCCATCGTATCTTGGGGTGACCACAGGAGGCTTGAACTTTGATGGCGTGGGGAAGTTGACTATCTTTGCCACAAAGGGTGAGCCTATGGTGTACCCCCTCTGAAGAGGGTCCCGGCTCTTGAGTATGTCGCCAATCTTATCCTCTAACCTCCGGATTGAGTCATTCCAAGGCCTCACAGGGTCGGCCTGGCCGATGTTATCCCCTGCTGCTTCTCGGAGGTGGATGGAGGGCTCCGCTACGGCAGGCCTGTGTCGGCTATTTACTTCCCTTTGGCCGTCGTCCCGTCTTTGGGGTCGGCCTTCTGCTTCTTTCCTAGATCTCGCTGCGCTTCTTGACTTGGACAACTTGTCCCGCAGGTCATTCACTGGGCCCAGCCTCTCGAAGGCTGACCCCTTGCTCAGGCGGTCAAAAGCAGAGCCTCTTGGGCGATCATCAGGGTTTGGTCTCCCGCACTTTCCTCTACTGTCCTGGAGAGGTCGTACAGTATTGTTGGAGACCTCATACGGCTCCCAGCATTCTACTGGAGCCTCTTCCACCTCCAGATCGTCATACCTGTCCTCAGGGCAAGGGTTTCCTTGCCTCCCCAGGCGTAAACGCCGGGGGTCAGCAACATCCCTACGCCGCTGAGGGGGTGGCAGGTCTTTACGTGGTGCCTGGGGTGGTCCCCTGGCCTCATGCTGTCCTGGAGCTGCTGCCGGAGTAATCATCTCAGGTGAGACCCCCGGTGGTCTCAGTATGTTCTGACTTAGAGCTGTGAACTGCTCCTGCATCATCCTCTGGCTGGCTGCCAGAGACTTTAGGGCTGCTGCCACATCAGCCATCTCAGACTGAGGCGGCGGCTGACTGGAACTGGGTCTTCCCCCCTCATCCGGTGGGGGAAGAGGTGGTGGTGTCTCAGGTGCCATGTGCTTGAGCTATGAAAAGTTGAACTGAAGAAATACTGGTGAGCTTGGGAACCTTAGTGGGTCTCTTTCAATGGTGAAACACCTCCTCTCAGGGGGAGTGTTGGTTCACCACCAGAGTGCCCAGTGAGGTCAAGCTGTACAAAGGAAGAGATGTCTTCGTGTTCCCACAGACGGCGCCAAACTGATGATGCTAAGGTTTAGCACCACCGGATAAGTGATAGTGAGCTCAAGCAGAAGCAGCCATGGCAGCCATAGAGATGCAAGTATATAAGTATGTAAGTGTGTAGAAGGGGATGAGTATAAGAGGAAATAAGACAATGATGTATAGTGGTTCAGCCAATGTGGCCTACATCCACTGTGAGTGTGTGATCCACTAAGTATGGGCACTAATGGCCTTGGATACAATGCTCATAACCCTCTCCCTCTCTCTACTGTGTGTGTTCAGGCAGAGTTTTTGCTAGGGTTATTGTTCATGGATCCATCCCCTGTAGGGTTGGGGGTGACAAGTATATATAGGTCTTGGGGGTGTAGTGTACCCCCCCCCCAGGTAAGCATGGTGCATGTGAATAATGATCCAGCCAACCCCCTGTTGACACCTGTAGATGCCAAATGATGACACAATATTCCCTCACGTGAGGGTGTGATTCGGTTATAACGGTCTGCCACGTGTCATATGAGCCTCACGCGCACTGTTCCACGCGTCTCCCAAACCACGCGCTGTCAGGATGTCACCCTCGGCCTATGAGCCGAGGCCGAGGGCAAAGTTCCTTCCGGTAGCGAGTCTGGCTTAGTTCTGGCCTCGTACTGTCGGACCCTCGTAGGGTCGTCCGGAGCCTGGGGGTCGGCCCCTCGTACTGTCGTCCGGAGCCTGGTGGAGGGTCGGCTCCTCGTACTGTCGTCTGGAGCCTGGTGGAGGGTCGGCCCCTCGTACTGTCGCCTGGAGTCTGGTGGTGGCCAGCTGGGGCCTACTGAAGGGTCGTCCCCTCGTAGGGTCGTCCGTACTAGAGGTAATCCCCATCCAGGCTCAGGGTATAAACGGGCATATCACTCGAGTAACAAATAAATAAACATAAATTTGCATTCAGCTCACATGCATACATCTCTCTCTCTCTCTCTCTCTCTCTCTCTCTATATATATATATATATATATATATATATATATATATATATATATATATATATATATATATATATATATATATATATGTATGTATGTATGTATGTATATATATGTATGTATGTTCTAAGTATTAACCAGTCCATTCGTAGTTTCTATGCCCCACACTAAATAGCTACACCCCGCCATTTATTATTTACTATAGGATTATAAATTTCACCTCCTACATACTCGGTTAGGTTCAATTTAGTCCCACCAAGGTTCCGATTAAGTTTGGTGTCCATTCGGTGAAGTCTCATCGCTCATTAGCACTTCAAGGGTAAGTTAGAACTTTCACATTCTCTATGTAAATTATTTAATCATTATGACAACGTACTACATTAAACTAGCTACGTGTGGCTGCAATCGGCACACCAATCCGAGTTCGTATGAAAAAGATATCCCTATATAAAGTTTCCAAAAAAAAAATACAATTTTCTCCCCTTTACTGTTACGCGCCAAGGCAAAGAAATGGACCCCCGATCGATCGGCCTTGGGACCCTGGTCAACTGGTCCCTCCAGGTCTTCCCAACACGTAATTACATGATGAGTTTCTCTTCCTCCCCAAACTTCTTTTTCCATCAATGTTGATCATAACCCCATTAAGCCTCAATAATTCCAATACTTATTATTCATAACCTTTCATAGTTCCCCTTAATTATACTTAACCTACACCATTTAAACAATTAATTTAACATTATAACCCAATTTCTTGAAAACTCTAAATTTTCACCATTTTTGGGTTTATTCATCATCCTCAACCTCTAAAACCTAGAAATTCACAAATCTCCAACATATTATGTTCTCAAATTTTTTCTATATTCCTTCATCATCTTCAACCTCTGGAAACCCAAAAATTTAACGAATCTCTAACATTTTATGCTCTCAAAATTTCTAATTTGCAAAACTTATACTCAAAGTCTTCTAATATCCAGATTTTTAACCACAATCTCAATAATCAACGTTATTGACTACTAGTCATATAAGGCAAGAAAATAATTGCCTCGGTGGAATAAATTCGATGACTTCTTCTCGAAATTTTGCTCGGAATGTTCTTTTCTTCAATCTGTCCTTTTTCTTCTTTTTCCTTTCTCTCCTCTCTCAAACTTTTATGTTTAGGAATGAACAATGGCTGCCTAACTCTCTTAAACCTAGGTTAAGTTTCCCTAATCCTTAAATTAAGTCTACGGGCCAAAATCAAAAGACTTAAATACCCTCGTCTAGGCCCAGTTATGTCTAAAAAGGCCCCGAGATCCAATTACTACTCCCCGGGTACACTATTTTGACTATTTAGATCTCTCCGGACTTAACCGTGACCTCAAAATTGTTATATGAGTCATATAATACCATCATCTTATTTCCACCTCAAAATACGGTACGCGTGAAATTAAATTAGACCGAATTAACCAAATTTCTAAATCACCAAATAAATAAGCCCTCCGAATTAAATAAATTTCAAGTCACCAATTTCAATTAAATACTAAATTACTAATTTTAATTAAATCCCAAATCCTCAGAAATATAGGGTATTACATATTGCAGGTTTAGACTTTAACAAAAAATGGGGGTTGTTCAACACCAACCAACTCAGATGCAATTCTTTCATTGGACTAAGGAAAATCCTTTGGTGAATTTGTGTCATAACGGTATTCTAACTCTAGTTTGGTATTTTGTACTTTTGTTTTCTCTCTTCTTAAAATTGGTTTCTCGTCACTATTAATCATCACCCTTACTGTCCACGACAATGTGGTGATCGTGGCCTCTATGAGCATCCAAATTTAAATTTATTTCTCTCTCTAGGCATTTGATTAGAGCCCCCCCAACACACACACACACACACACACACACACATATATATATATATATATATATATATATATATACACACACACACACACACACACACACACACAAGATGGGTCATGAAAACATGTGCCCTAAGGGAACACACTAAGAAACTCAAAATAGTAGGGACATAGACATACATTTAATAGGGCACATATGCTCATGTAGAGCTCTCATAATTACTATTTTAAGGCTCAAAACATGTTATTATGTTCCATGTGATATAGTTTCTTAAAGCCCTTAATTCCTACCGTCTGAGTTGTATTCATGTACATGCATTAGTTGTGCATGTTATAAATTATTTGACTTTAAACACGTGCTTTGTAAGGTCATAAATGAGTTCGAGATAAAGGGATATTTTGTCTTTAGAGAGCATTTAATACATGAAGAGGAGTCCCGTACCTTCGATGAAGCCTATATAGACCTCAAAATGTTTAAGTTTATTTGAGATTTTTGGCATAGAGAAAATTGATTTAGCATGACCATAATCGATATTGGTGGTTGTTGTATAATTCATGACTATTTCCAAATCGATTTTGCAAGTTGTTGTATAATTCTTGACAAAGGGAAAATTGATTTTCCCCTCTCAAAATCGATTCTTCAATGGCAAAAGTGATTTTCACTCGTAATGTATATACAATAGTGCCATTATGAGAGAGGAAGATATCATACCAAAATTATAACTTTTTTTTCCCTTCTTATATCATTTCATTTTAACATAGGATAAGTCATTTCACACAAGGATTCCCTAATTAAATACATCGCTATAGACAATAAATCATGTATCTTGAGATTCATATTGAGTTTATGATTCTAAAAATTCTCTCATATGAATTCTAAATTATTTTTAGTGGTGTTAACTCTTCAATTACCTGTCATTCAATTCAACTGTATTCACATTGAACTTGATATTCACACAACATCGTTGACATAATGTTTGATCCTTAGCTTTACCAATCGTGTGGAATTCATCCCTACATACTATGATTATTGCATGTCTTATGATTTGCACTTGGGCTAATGACACACACTTTTTACACATAAGTAATGTCACTGAAGAACTGGTTCTGGACATTTTCAGCAAACAATGCCTATGATATGTTTGAGACAATGGCGTCGTACGTGAGGCGGTGCCAATAAAAGATGAAATCATGATTTGCTATGTAAAAAATTAGAACAAAAATAAATATTTATTATGTAGAAATTTGAAGTTGAATCCACAATTCTGCAACTTAGTCGTTTGAATTTAACAATTGTTTGTGGTTGTTGAATGAAGACTATATTTTTTTTTCTATTTATAGAAAGATTGTTTGAGTTAAATATAAGGTTACTAATGTCCAAAAATATATAAATATAAGTACAATAATTGTTTTCCGTTTTCAATTTTCAATTTTTATCCTCACTTCTAATTTTCATTTTCCGTTGAAAAATTTAGAAAACTAGAAAATGCATTAATTTGGTATAAAGAATTTTCTTTTTGAAATGTATTGTATATAAATTTTGGCCGTCAAATGTAATGTACAGAAAAATTTAAGGTTGTAATGTAATAATTACAGAAAGTTCAGGGTCCAAGTGTATTTTATATAAAGTCAAAGGACCAAAATATAATTTATAAAAAATTTAAGGGCAAAATGTAATTTACCAAGCGGTTAAGGACATAAAGATAAGTAAAATTATTGAAAAACTTGATAATGCGATATTCCAATTTCTTAAAAAATTGAATAAATTGTTATTTTAGAATAATATCAAACTTAAACCCATTTTTTAATTTTCTATTTTCGTAGAAAACAATGTTTTACACAATTAAACATATCCTTAGTATGTCTTTTAAGTCACAGACTAAATAAATAAAAAGAAACAAGCCCTAAAGACAATTAAACATAGCATTAGTGTCTCTTTTAGGTCATGGACTTAATAAATAAAAAGAAAGAAGCCCTAAAATAAATATCACTTGGAAGACAAAATTAAAAACTAATTAGGTTGGGAAAGAATTCCAGAAATCAAATAGTATAAAGAGAGACCAAACCCTGATATTTAGGAGTAGATAAACAAGTTTGGACGCCCTTCTGTTCCCTCCGCTTCTCCCTCACACACAAACACACACAATCATGGCGCTGCAACTGTGGGAAACCTTGAAGGAAGCCATCACAGCATACACCGGACTGACACCTACGACCTTCTTTACAGTAGTTGCTTTGGGGATTGCAATCTACTACGTCGTATCAGGTTTGTTTGGGTCATCCGGTCAGCATCATCAGAGGCCTAGAGAATTTGAACAAGAGATGCAGCCTCTTCCTCCACCTGTTCAACTCGGGGAGATTACTGAAGATGAGTTGAAAGCCTATGACGGTACCGATCCCAATAAGCCTCTGCTCATGGCAATCAAGAGCCAGATCTATGATGTTTCACAGAGCAGGTATATGCTTAGTATATTATGTCGTATTTGTTTGTATTATAGTATTTTTGTAGGTTGGATCTGTATCAGATTGAAGGCTTGGGAACACAGTTGGAAAAATCCCATATTTCTTTATTTTCCTTCTGCCTAGTGATTTTTATGAGGGCAGTGGCAACTCACCTCAAATAAAGACAATCTCACTCTGCATCTCCTTGTGTTAATAATGCATAAAGACGGATTGCAATATATATGTATGTATATATACACACTGCTGAAGAGCAACCATCAATTCGATTGATGATCGAGTATATAATTTCAATTGAAATTGCAATGAGGGTGTATTTGGGAACCCCAATTCCATGGCTTGGAATTGAAATTGGAAATTTTTTGAGTTCAAATTATGAAAATTTTGAATGCAAATTCTTCCGATTCCAAGCCTTGGAATTGAGGCTGCCAAACAGACCCTAGAAGGTTGAGCATCCATGAACTTCACATTCTGTGACCCTGCACTTCAATTTCACATGCACTGAACTTATTTCCTTCTCTTTTTCTGCAACAAGCACCTGCTTCTGCTTCCGCTTCCACTCATCACTGTTCCTAAGAACCTCAAGTCTTACAATCTTACCAGTTTCAACATAATCAGCTTTTCTGTCCAATATCACTTATTATTTTGGATGCGTGGATTATTTTGGATTCTGGTTACTCAAATAATAGCATTTTAGGAGTAAATGAAACTATTTTCACTTTAATGTGTAGGGTCTATATGAATCATCTGTAAAGAGAGATCTAATAAAATATTATACTCTACCCACCATGGTTTGTTTTTAGAGGGAGAAAAAAAAAGATAAATTACATACACCTCTCCTCTTATTAAGCATAATTAGAGTTACCTGCTCTTTTTAAAAAAAAAAATTACACCTGCTTCTCTTATTGTTTTAAATATTGATCTACCTTCCCCTTTCCCTTTCCCTTTCGTTCCAAATTTGCACGCTTACTAGCCCTCACTGATCATGTAGTATGGTAGCGGGTGTTGCAATGATTCAACAAGAGGGGAGACTGGTGTAATTCTTAGAAGAAGAGTGTTATATGTTATTTTGTCTAACAAAAGGGGATGTCCGTGTCACAGAACCCCACAAAAGTTTTTGTACAAAGCTTTTCTTTATATTTTTTTTTGCACTCATTGTTCTATTAATACTAGTTTATGTTATTTTCTTGTCCTTATTTTTGACAAGGTCACTTCGATGATGCTGATTAATGCTTATGCTAGACCCCGTCTTCGTGCTCAGTATGCCTTGATACTGGGTTTTGCTTGATTTGAGTTTTCTATTTTGTGGCAATTAAGATAGAACTCTGAGTCTGAAAGTTTTCATAAATTTAGCATATAAGATCTTCAGCCTGCTAGATTTAGTATTTATCTGAGCTTTTCTAAAGAGAGCATATATCATATAACATGCATATCATGGAAGATTATTAACGGGTGAGTTGCGCCTGGATCTAAATTTGATATCAATGAATCAAATCAACTCAAATTATACATATATCTAAAGGTCTTGGCAAAAGTTAAGTGCTGCAGTCTATACTTTTTCAAAAGGGATCAATCATTCTAGATTTCTGTGATGTGGGTCCTTTCTAAATCATACATGATAACCTTGTGCTGTTAAATTTTTTCACCAGCAAAGAAATTTCCAATTTGTTGATATCGTATTGACCCTCTTGCAATTTGGCTACCTGCTACATTCTTCATACATTTTTCCTCATATGAACTATTTCTTTCTTTTCATTGCTGTAAATTTTCTCAGGGTGTTTTATGGACCGAGTGGGCCATATGCACTGTTTGCTGGTAAGGATGCTAGTAGAGCTCTTGCAAAGATGTCATTTGAAGACAAAGATCTAAACGGGGATCTCTCTGGTCTTGGTGTATTTGAGCTGGACGCCTTACAAGATTGGGAATACAAATTCATGAGCAAGTATGTTAAGGTAGGAACTATTAAGAAGGATGCAGGACCAGTAACTGATGAGTCGAGCACTGGTGGTACTTCTGAAGTTACTGATCGCGACGTTGCCAAGACCGTAGAGGATGATAGCCCATCAGAGACAGTAGAAGATGGACCATCAGAAAAGACTCAAGCCACTGAAAAGAAGGAAACCACAACCGTAGGTGAGGCTGACAGAGAGTGAATGTTCTAGTAGATGCAATCTGGGGAGAGGATGAAAATAATTATATGATGGGAGATGTTGAGGAACAGTGTAATATAAGTTGTTTATTTTACTAGTGCAGGATAAGTTTATTCCTTTATTCCTGCCTGAACAAACTTCCTTCGGTGTTTGGTTTCTTGTAATAAATAACGAGTCGGGCATATTAAACTCCTGGCAACAGAGTTGAAGTCTAGTTATTTGTTGGAGTTTTTTATGTTTTGTAACTTCTGTTATTCAGAGTCGGATTACAGGTAGCAAGAAAAATATATGAATTGCCTATCAGCCTAATTTAAATTAATCCTTTTTCTTACTTTCGGTAGAAACAAAATGTATGCTATTACTTCAGGAAAAGGGGAATCAAGCCCTTGAACCCGAGGCGTCCGTGATGATAATGTTTGTTGGTGTGGGTCAGGTTTGAAGGTGGGTGGTCGAACCTTGTTACGATAGGTGAAGGTTATTTGGTGATCACTTGTTGTGGAAATGATATGAAGGAGCACCAATGCAGGTCGAAGAAATCCAAAACGAAGTTGAGTATGATAGTGCAGTTGAAATGGTGGATATTGCATGTGAACTATTGATAAAACTTTTAGCTCCAGAAGTTTCATATGATCAAAGTACTATTTATAATTTTACCAACCATTGCTACAAGAATACATCCCAACAAAGACGCCAAATATAAAAGGGTAGTTTAATATGGGGTGCTTATTGATAAATCATGAGGCCTAACCCGTATTATAAATAATATGATAATTATTAAAATAGAGTAATTGTAAATAATAAGTAAGAAAGATCCTCCGAGAGAGCCCGGTTAGAAGGAGAGATTGAGCCCTTCAAGTATGTTGAAATGGCAAGTGGAGCGCGTATGTATGGTCATATGAATAGGTTAATAACACTAATTCACTTGTTAAAATACTCTTTTAATGATCAAATCTCTTATCTCTCTCAAGAAAATGATGAACAATTTTAATGAATGCAATCTCTCTGAAGATGTAAGATCATTATGAAATTGATGTATGTTGTTAAATGTTGAGGAATAATTATTTTTAGGGAGTTTTGGGGAGGGGTCCTCGTAATTCTCAAAGTGTATAAAAATATGACACTCCAAATAATTTTATAAATTTAGTCCCTGTGTATAAAAATATCATGAGAAATGGTGAAAAATGGTGTCGCTGGCACGAACAAAAAAAATGAACTCCTAACTCTAAAGGGACCACACAAATAAATGCTATTGTACCACATAGATTAGATTTATAAACTAGAAAATCATTGTCCTAAAAGTTCAAATATGGAAAGGGACATGACTTTTACCTTAATTCTCTATTATTTTTATAGTACTTGGGGTTAAGAGTAACCTTTAAGATAGCATTAGATGTTGACTAGGCATTTTAGGTGCCTAAACTATTATGCACTAAATTAAATTTCTATCGTTATGAATCGCCCATTCCATGTCATACAAAACTGGAAAGAAAGAACAATGACCATCACCAATGGTTGTTGGGGAGACATTTTTACCAACCATTGCTACAAGAATACCTCCCAAATAAAGTTGTCGAGTATTGTCAAGTTTTCCACCGCGGATAATAATATTATTAGCTTCCCTATATCCCTAAGTGATATTAAAAATGTCACTTTCATCTTGAAACCCTTGAAGGCCCCAGGGCCGGACGAGATTCAACCCATGTTTTACCAAAAATATTGGGATAAGATTAACCTTTACCTTGTGAGATTTATTAACCAATGTTTTATCTTAAGGCACTTCCTAGGCCATTTGAATGAGAACCACATCACTCTTATCACTCTTACCCGCAAGATTGATATCCCGGAGACTATAACCCAGTTTGCCCATCACTTTATGTAACGTGTCCTACAAAATCCTTGCTAAAATTCTCGAGAATAGGTTAAGACCTATTCTTAATAGAGTTATTATCCCAATCCAGTCTAACTTCCTCTCAGGTTTGCAAGTGACAAATAATATCATTATTACTCAAGACATTATGCACTCGCTCGAGAGGAGAAAGGGAAACAAAGGGGGTATGGTTTTTAAGATTGATCTTGAGAAAGCGTATGATCGCATTAGTTGAGAGTTCCTTGGAAAAATGCTTTCCAGTTTTAACATTGATGCGAAGATGGCTAAATTGGTTATCAATTGTGTAACTAATAGCTCTAGCGTAATCTTATGGAATGGGCCCTCTTTGCCTAACTTTAAACCTTCGAGAGGTTTGAGATAGGGAGCCCCCCTTTCCTTGTATTTATTCGTCATGTGAATGGAGTATTTACCCGAGAGGCCCCTGTATCTCCCATCTTTTCTTTGCCGACAAACACAAATGAATCAAACTGTCAAATTATTATGGAAGTATTGAATGATTTTTGCAAGGTGTTTAGGTAAAAAATTAATTTTTCCAAATCCAAATTGTATGTTTTCCCGAATGTCACCCAGAGAGAGGCCATGTCTCTTAGCTTTAAGGCTGCAACCCTAGATTCGGCTTATGGGTTAGACTATAACCTTGTTCATCTTACGAACTATGCGGAATTTGATGTCATTTTGGCTACGTAGGCGTCCTGAAGTCATATTTGGATTCAAGTCCTTTTTTACCATTTGGAACAGTTTGAAATATTTGTAGGTCTAGTTGGGGAAGGAAAACTTTGAACATTTTACATATACTTCGAGGAAGGAACACTTTGAAATTTTTAATATATATATTTGTGTTGGATTAATCTAATTAATTTGATGGCTTAATAATTTTTATATTATAGCCTTTTTATTGATGTATTAGTTAGTTATATAATGGAATTATATACAAGTTTGAAAACATGTACAATAATTTTTTTGGAAGTAAACAAATAAAAAATAATTATTTTTAAATAAATTCATTATTGGTTACGACCCAAAACCGTAATCATATTCGTGATAAAATTCCAATGGGTTAAAAGGTGGTTACCGTCCGGAACCATGACCACTAAACATGTGGTCTTGTTTGGGGCCACGGTTCAAGACTATGACTAACCTATTCTGTGGTCACGGTCTTCCAAAATGGTCACCATTAAATTTTTCATGATCTAGAACCATGAGCCGAGCAGTTGGTCACGGTCCAAAATCGTAATAATTTTCAGTATTTTGTGCAGTGGGAGGAAGGACAAAGAAAAGTTTTCATCTTTAGTCTAGTCCCCCCATATCTATTATAATACATGATTGGCCTCTCAAGATGCATAGTTGATATTGATGTCGCGAGGGCAAATTTGAAGAACAAGGGGAGGCCACACCGACCAGGCCGCCAAAGGTGCAACATGCACCAAGAAAAGAGTAATTTCTGCTTGGGAGAAGGAAAATTAGGATAAAGATAGAGAGAGGGGTAGAGAGGCCAAACAGAAAAAGAAGAGGTATACATATTGAGTTCCTACTTATACTCCATTTAGGGGCAATAACTAACCTTTGGTGATTGTCAAGGCAACAAGCTTTATCACCACCAGCAACATACACAGTTCACCCCTGGACGATCATCTTCATGAAGGGCCAATTCCCTGTTACTATTAACCACTAGACATTTCTAAGGCTGCCATATTTCCTAGGGACTGTCATCCTTAAGGAATTTTAGTTTGGATCACCTTCACGAGGAAGGGATCCACCATATAACTCTCGTAAGTCATCCTTGAAGTTTGGTTATTTTATGAGTTTTTTGAGATCGTTTTAATTATGGTCGATTTCATTTCTCCCTTTGTCTTTTTCAGGAGATACAGGGTATGGCCTCATGGGCTAGTCATTTGGTGAACATAAATGATATTCTTAATAACCAGGACAATGTCATAACAACAAGATTTTCGACCTTTAAGCCAAACTAAAGTAGGACTCTTCTAGCAAGGAGAAGCCAACGAAGAAAGGTGAAACCTTGTAATTTGAGTTCATCAGTGAGGATGTGTGTTATTCAACAAGTGTTTAGCTTTAAACAAACCTAAAAGAGGGGAGGGGAGACTGAATAGGTTTAATTGAAAGATATAAACAATTTTTGAAAATATTAAATTTGTAACTAATTTTAACTGACCTAGCACATGTTATTACTAGGTGATGTGAAACAAAGCTTGGACTAACAATGCAATGATCCAATTTAGGCAAATCTATCACAAAGTACTAGAGTCAAAGACCTAAATCAATTTTAATGAATTACGCTAGATATATGTGAGACATAAGTGTAGTGTTTGATCAAAATGGCAAATTAATAATCAATATATACAAGCAATTCATAAGACATATTTATGAGGAAAACCCCCCATCTAGGGGTAAAAAAACTTGTCGTATGAGTCTCACAAAGGACTTAGGACTTACATTGGTACGCCATTTATTCATTGTAGAGTTAAGGGAGATACTTTCTGAGAGGTGGTGGGAAAAGTTTCCAAGAGAGTGACGGGGTGCAAATATAAGTTTTTGTCCTTAGCTGGGAGGGGCACCTCGGTCCAAGTTGTGACTTCAACCATCCCTAACTACTTTACGCAAACCTTGCTTTTCCTCAGAAGCATTTTTAATTCCATTTATAAACTTAATCAGAATGTTTTATGGGGTGATGATGATAATAACTCTACAAAGGCCCATCTTGTTAATTAGGAGCGCGTGTGTCGCCCCAAGAAATGTTGGGGGGTGGGTGGGGGTGGCCTTTGCAATAGTATAGATAACAACATTGCCAACATTGCAAAGTTAGGATGGAGACTCATGACTGAAACAAACCTTCTTTGGATTCAGGTTCTTAAAAATAAGTATTCCAATGATATTAATCCCCAAAATTGGCCAAAAGTAAGAGTAACTTGTCCAATGTTTGGAAGAGTTTTCTCAATTCTAAGGAAATTTTATGCAATAAGACTAAATGGGTAATATGTAGTGGCGACCTCGATTGGTGGTGTACGAATGGGTGGGTTTGATTCAAGGGGACAACATTACTAGTTATGAAACCATTGATAAACTCATTAGATAAGGTTCTTGGGACCTTGGTATTATCAGCTCAATTTTTTATACCAACACCGTTCGCAACATTGTGGGTACCCCCTCCCCCGTGTTAAAACGAGAGTGGATATACCTACTTGGAGCCCCTCGCTAAACGATAAATTTTTTATTAAATTATGTTATCAAGCGCGTGTTGAGGTGGGCCTTAACTTCCCTATTCACTATGATTGGAAGAAAATTTAGGGTCTTAATGTCCCTCAAAAACATAAATTTTTTATTTGGACCATTTTCTATGGAAATACATTAACTAATTAACAGAGAGTGATAAGAGGACTAACCGAAAATGCTGAATATGAGTGGCGCTCTAACACTGAAAATATTGAGCATGTTGTGAGGAATTGTACGAGGGATAGATAAAATTGATTAAATATCAATTCTCATGAAAAATGGATAGAATGTGTGGCTTTATATTTTAACGACATGCTTTCTTTCAATTTTTGGCACTATAAGGATGTCTACCTCCTTGGGTACAAATCGTACGTATTATTCATATATGTTATTTGGAATCTTTGGATTGTTATATACAAATTTGTTTTTGAATGAAAAAAATCTCCCTACTCACTTGGTTGTCAACCCTAGTCAAATGCTAGCTAGATAAATTGAGAGATAATTTTAAAGAGTTGACAATACAGTGAGGACTGAGGATTATGGGTTGATTTCATGGTCTTTCCTAGCTGCAGGTGGTATAAAAACTAACACCGATGGTATCTGGGATAAAGTTGCAGGTAAAGGAGATTTTTGCAATTTGGTGAGGGATGAGTGAGGGATATGGAAATCAGGGTTTTATGGAAGCTTGGAGGTAAATGCCATAAGTCTCAAAGCAGAATTGGAAGGCGTCTACCAAGGTCTCAAGATTATCAAGGGGAGTGAGTGAAAAAATGCACAAGTCGAAACAAACTCCCAAACAATGGTTACCCTTATTAATCGCGTGAATGAGACTCACCACCTTTATTGAAAAATCATTGAAGACTGTATGGATTTGGTGAGAATGACAAAAGCAATAGTTAAGAATATTCTAGGAAAAGCCAACTGCTGTGCCGATTGGTTGGCTAAGGAGGGTGTAAAATAATAAATTTCATATATGAAGCTAGAGCTATCACCGCCTAGTGTTGTGAACCTACTGAACGATGGTATACATAGAGTATCCCATCACAGAGGAACTGTATAATCTTGTATTGCTTTATGCTAACCAAAAAAATATATTCTATCAAAAGGTGGAGCTTCCTTTAGTTGAAGTATGTTTGTGATGAGATGTGTGAGTGAGTGTTAAGTGTGAAGAATGGCATGTAATGAGATCTCTTGAAAACATATAATATTGAGAATATAAATGTATACCAAACACAATGCATGTTAATGAGGTTCTCTAAACAGCCGTAAGGAGGTTACTTAAAAAACTTAGTGATCCTTCTTTTACACTTGAAATGTATGAGTATGGATTCAATAATGCATCAATCCATATTATCAAATCAATCGCCCTAAAAATTCCCACCACAAGCTTTCATTAGAGCTAGAACATACTCTCCCAATTTCGAACAAAGTTGGTCCTTTAGTGGTACAGAGGAACATCCTATTCTTACTAGTGCATTAAGTTTCTTCCTGTTTTTTCATCTCAATAATGATGCTGGTTAATCATGATTAATTTCTCATGGTTCATACAAAGATAAAAAAAATATTTGAATTGATTTTTTTTTTAAATTTTAGGGTTACCATAATACCCCTCATATGCTCTCATCTAAATAAAAGTTATTGTGAGAACTTTCTACCGGTACTTCAATTAAGACTCAATTACATGGTATCCCTAATCCATTTAGATTTTAAAACATATGGTGTATAGTTATGGAATAAGAGATATCATCGAGAATTCATGGGGCGTTCAATTGCTAGATAATCTTATAAGACGTTTTCTAACAAAACTTTAAATATTGAATGGTTTGTAAGACATTGGAATAATGATAGTTTTAAAGAAAATTTTCAGCAAGTGATATGGAGGAAGAGATTCATGCGAATGAATTTGAATTAGAGAATGATCCTATATATCAAAATAAGAAAGAATTAAGTATGCCCAAATCAAAGCTGCAATGGATGCTTAAGTGTGAACAACAATATTGACAATAAAAGTGTGATGGAAAAATGTTAAAAGAAGGGGACATAAGCACAAAGTAATTCCACGCTTCAGTTATTTACTAAAAGGAAACATATGGCAATTCATAAAATGAAAAATAATAGAAATAAATGGATGGAGTTATAACTTACTATAAAATAGTCTTCTATAAGGTTACACCAAAAGTTGTTGTCTGTATAAATAACTAAAGATAATGGCGAGTTGTTGAATGTTATTCCTGTGAAAAGTACTCCTAAAATGAACTAATCCTTAACTCAATTTCATGATGAATAGAAAATTTATAATGATTTAGAGGAGATGAATTAAGATAGGGCAACATTGTCAAATTTGATTTGGTAAAGGCTATACATGTTTTTTTCTTCTTAGAGAGGGTTATCTAAAAGCTAGTCTAGTTCCTATATTGTTTCAACTTCTCATCGTCCTGATTTAGGTCACTCAGTTTGTGTAATTTTCATATAAGATAAACTCTAAAATATTTAATTCTAAGTTGGTGTTAATTTTTCTTAGTATCATCTTTCATGGTCAAACTAGGTTCATTAAATATATAAACATATTAGACAATATTATTATGGCATTTAAGCCTTTAGTATTCCACTAACATAACTTCATGTTAACACACCATGTCAATCTTATGTTTTAACTTGGGAACCATTGACAATAGTCACGCGATATTTCCAATTCATTTCCACATAATTCCGATTGCTCTCATCCGTAAAATATTAATAAGTTCTCATTCTGTCTTTCTAATAGGAATAATTACTACCTTCCAAAATTGTTGGTTAACTAGAAACTTCCCTCCAATATGCACATAAGGGATATATTCCAAGTGATGAAACCTAAAAGTATAAAGACTCACTGGGATACCACTTGTGGGTGGGAAAATATTTTTTAATTAAAATAATATTTTCTTTTTACCCAAATCTGAACAACTAACCCATCCTAACGTTTAAGCAAAAAACGCGATATAAAAAATGTTTCAATTTGTTAATATACTTTAATTAAGCATATTAATAGAATAAAAAGCTACAAAGTAAATCATCCACTTGATATGAGAATTTTTATGAGGAAATCCTTTATCGAAAAAACCTCAAGCCAAAGTGACGGTGTATATGCAAAGAATTACACAAAGAAAAAAATGACTTACAAACTTGAACACTCT
Organism: Sambucus nigra; assembly: GCA_949130495.1. NCBI lineage: Eukaryota > Viridiplantae > Streptophyta > Magnoliopsida > Dipsacales > Adoxaceae > Sambucus > Sambucus nigra. Next base: position 556,974,001 of record OX422213.1, on the reverse strand, counting down.
ATAGAATCAATATGTTTAAAACAACACCAAGGGGTTGGTTGAGTGGTTCATGAATAAGAGGCTTGCATCTCCAAGGTCATGAGTTCGATTCCCCTGCTAATATAAACTTGGAGCCACATACCGCGTGGAATAATCTTTGTTTCACAAGCCTTGTTCGGGGTGAAGGGAATACTCTGGGGTGAGAGCAAGCTGGCCCAAAATGGATAATGCTCCATATAAAAAATATGTTCCATAACCAAAAATTTTCAATTTATAATCACAATAATGAGCAAATATCGCATACCACCACTCATTAAGTCGCAATATGTCAACCTTGGTCTTCGTTGATAATGTTGTATTTGAACCACTTTAAGTTTTTTTGTTAAAATCGAAGTAAACTTGTTCCAAGGAAAATGAACCAACAATAGAAAATGAAAAGAAAAGCCTAGTATGTGTGAGATATCTTCAAAATTGATGATGTAGAGACTATATTTTGGCTTAGCCAATGACTCTCAAAGTTTATATAACTCAAAAGAGGGAAAAACTCAAGAAAAAAAAATAAAGGTTGAGTTTGAACAACAAGTATAAGTATTTAATATTTTTTTATCGTAAAAGAAAAGTTCTTACACATAAGGAAGACTCTTTTTTAAAATTGTATTGTAAAGCTTGAGGCAATCACTCTTTCAAAACTATAAGTTGAATATAAGTCCCATCAATAGTTAAATAGACAAGACGGAGCTTGAGTGTTCACAATCCCTAATGAGTAATACCTATAAGGAGGTCTAAGATGATCTAAACACAATAAATCTCTTAAAAGAGAAGATACATATTTTCTTGCATCAATTACCATAGCAATCTAACCTCTAAGATCTTAAATCCATAAATCTGTGAAAATTGGCTGGAAGTTAGCGAGCAATTCATTGAAGTGAGCTTTCACATTTACCAGCAACGAATTATAGCAAAAAAAGTCATGCATTGTAGATGAATAATTTAAGGGGAAACCAAAAACAGTTCACGGGTACCAAGTATGAGTTTCTCAGGAGAGAAATTAAAAAGTGTCGATAATGATTTGAAACAAGTTGGTCACGCAAAGCAAATAATAATTTCTTAAGTTTTCTAAACATGTAAGTGAATAATAAACTAATCTCGCGAGCAAGTCATGAATAATACATGGTCAATGAGTTTCAACAAGTTGGTCGCGATCAACAAAACACATGTTCAAAACAATGAAATAAGCAAATACATAATATCTTGACCAACTTATAATCCAAGTCTTGTAAATAAAGACTTGTACAATTGTAAAAAATATTTTATAAGATAATTATTTGCACGGGTGTTTATGTGTGTGTGTGTGTGTGTATATATATATATATATATAATTATAAGAAAAACATATTCAAAAAAATATTTTACCAAGGAAAAACTAAGTCCAATAGATCTATTTTAACTTTATTCTACGATACATACTCAGACTAACAACATGAAGGAGTTATGTTTTGAACTCTTGAACGATGAAGTTTTCCAGAAACATTTTAAACTGAAACTCAAAGTGTGGTCTTGTTATCGAAATTAACCCAACAAAACAAATGAGTATACATATAGTATTGAACAATATATAAAAATCGTTGAGGAATTTATTCAAAGAGTATATGAGTGTATATTGGAGAATTTATTACAACAGGTGATGAAGCAAATAAAAAATACACAAGGGAAAGTTGAATTAAAATCTAAAATTCATATTGGAACAAATAATTTCGAATTTTCCATTAAGGGCTGGATCGTGAGTGAACTTGTAAAAAGAATATAAAGATTAAAATATTAACTAAGCAAAGTAAGAAGAAGAAAAATAAGTAAATAAGATGAAAAATTAAAAACAAAAGAAGTTGAGATATGTCAATCATCGACGGTTGTGAATCCTAAAATGATTAGTTATTGACATTTCAATATTTTCTTCGAGCTTTGGATAAATATTGTGAGAGAGATAAAATAAATATTAAAATGTAAAGATGAAGAGTATGAAAAGAAAATTTAGGGAAGAATAAGAATAAATAGATAATAGAACAAGCCGAGCTTAACAACCATCGTCTAGTTAAAAATTATCGTGAGAATTAATGAGGATGGATGTGGATTGGGGTTAGGGTTGTGGGGTAGTTTCTCTATGCTTTTTTCAATTATAACAGGTTTACTTTTAAAGTGTTTTTTCATTTCGTATGGTAAGTAAGTGTTCCTAATTGTTTTTCTTACGTACCCTATGTTCGCGAACACACTCGAGCTAAATTCACGATTGCTCAAACTCGACTCATTTATTATTTGAGATTTATTTATGCTTTAAATTGATTTATTTATATGATAAATGAGATCACTTGGATCTATAAAATAGCTGAACATGAGGTGTTCACAAAAAGCTCAATTAGTTTGCAACTATATAAATGATGAAACTCATAGTCATGAACCCTAGTTACCCTAAACACCTATATACCCAAATAACATGAGATAGAAGTATACGTATATCAAAATGGGCAACTAAGGCTGAGTTTACATCATACACACAATTGAGTCGTGGATTTGACTAGTATTTAATGAAAGCGTGTATGAAGATCCTTCTTAAGAGAAAAGTAAAAATTCAAGTATGAATCACCACTCTATTACAAAATGTGATATAAATTAAATTAGTTATTCTTTTTTGTTAAAGAGAAAGTTTTAATGTAATATGTAAAGACAATGGGTAATTTAAGCAAATGTACTACTATATTAGAAAACTACTCTAATAATGAGAAAATGATGTTAGGAAATATAAAGTTGAAACTAAATTAACAATATTTTTCAATATCTTAGAGAATTTGACAGAGTAACATCTTAGAAATGGGAAATATATAGTCGCTCCTTGAATAGAGTAATGATTCAAATGTAGGCTTCGGGGTTTTATAACTCTTTAAGGAAAAATGCAATTGGATGGAAATTGAGGTGTGAGTCCAAGTTAAGGTAACAAAGACTACGCCTTAGGTTTAGATGAAAAAGTATCTTCCAAATAGTTTACACCTAATTTTATCTTTAATAATTAGTTGACTTAATCTAAGTGCGAAAAAGTAAACAATATGTCACAACACCAAGGCATACGAGGAAAAAACTCACAATGAAAAAAAACTTCGGGCCGACATAACAATAAATGAACTATGGTAGGAATTATAAAAGTGAACTACATTTTACAAACCTAATGCATAAATTCTACCTAATGTGGTTTCATATCATATCTTCCACCAAATGGAAGTCGGCAATAACTAGAGCACGCTTAACAACTTTCATCGATTTTTTATCGTAAATAATGTCTTTTTGAAGCTACAATCAACAACGTCCTTTTGAATTGGAAGAAGAATGTCGTGTTCCAAATCTTGGAATAAGGTTGAGAACCCTCCAATGAGTGTATTACCACTTTCTAGGTGTGTGTAAAGAACCTAAAGTGAAAGTGTATTTATAAATATTGGTTTAGCTCACAAATATACTTTTTAGATAAATAAAATCTAACAGTAACTTAAGAACTAATTATAAAGAGATCTGTTTAAGATATAAAAAGATTTTAAACTTGGAAGAATGCAAGGTTCAACACAAAAGAAGTTTTTGCCTTACAAAGATTTTTCTCTCTTAAAAATAATTCTTCTCGCAAGAAAATATTTGGTTCATAAAGAAAATCATCAAAATCACATTTCTTTCACTCCTTGTTAAAAATAAAGTTTTAACTCATTTACATATACACTCAAGATTACAAGAGAAGCTTGGGGGGGGGGGGGGGGGGGGGAGGGGGGGAAGTAGGTAAGTTGTAGACCTACACATAAAGTGACAAAATGCAAAAGCTAAAAAGATATGATCAGATCTTAGTGTTGCACAAGTACCAAGGAAGATGTACATAATCTTTTGAAAAAAGAACCTTTTTACACCAGACTAACACGCTTCTCCGGTGTGTTACTACTGTGAAGATATTCTTCATTATGGAAAAACTGGAGCGAGGTCACAAGGCAAAACTGAGATGATATCTATGAAAAAAGGTGCGGCTAACGAGAAGTCATCGATGCAGCAAAACATATTTTTGCTATGGCGACAGAGACACAACAACCTTATATAAAATGAAAAAATAGAGAATTTTGAAATAATTTTTTATTGCATTTCATATATAGCTGTTCCAAAGAAACCATATCAAGCACACATAAAAGATTTCTCATAAAAAGGAATTAGTGTGATGAAATGCGCATGAGTATACATGTCATTTTACCTTACTAAGAGTTGTATAAAAGGATACATGCCTTCAAAGATGTTTGTTTGAATGAATTACATGAAGGTTTACTGGAACGACCTCAAGTACAAGACTCAAAATATATTTTGGTCAATCGAAATAAGATGATCCAATCTTATCGGGCACATGAGTACAATATATATTGTTACAATCTCCCCCTTTGTCTATTTGGTGATAAAATATACAAGAAAATAAGATTACAAGGTTTATAAGAAAGTCTAACGACAAATGACATAAAGACACAACCTGACCAAAGACAAAAGACTATCTTATACTACAAATCTTCAAAACAAGATTCTAAAGAGATCTTACACATGTTAAGTTGCCATATATTCTAGACAAAAGAAATAATTATTCCAATGTAATGAACAATTTTGAATAGAAAATGGGTGATGAATAAGGTATAAAAGTTGATTCATTCTTCGAATGCATGTGTTCAAGTTCTAACATAAAAATATCCTATTGTTATAAGAAATATTGAGAAAATGTACTTCATTTTTTTAATATATACACCATATTCTTGTAGTTTCTCGTTAGATATATCAATATATGTTCGTGATTATAGCTCCCCCTTAATCTTATCTTTCTCCCCCTTTTCGCATGTAATTGACAAGGGTGAAGAATTATCAAACTAATTAAGTGTGCTAACAAGGATCATATATTGAGTTTTTTCATTTGAAATGAAATAAAGTTAGTATACGCACCAGAAGGAATGTAGTCCAAACCTCAACAAAGAGATAACAAGGCAATATATCCAAGCTAGAGCATGTATAAACACGTGTACTAGTCAAGTGAATCGCAGATAATCAAAGTGAATAACTCCATGTTGTGTGAAATAAAGATACATTATAAGATGAACTAAAATATCATATAATGAGTAATCAATTAGAGAAGTGATCCAAAGATAGCCCAACATATAATATAAAATGACATGTTAAATGTCACAAAGATGTCAAAAGAAGTTATGGTAGCCTCCACTAAAACTCGTACTCCAACTTGCTAAGTACAATCACATCCATTATAATATCCAAAGATGACAAACTAAAGTCATCAAACCAAATCCAAAAACAAAATATCCAAACCAAAAAAATAAATAAATCACCAAATGTATCCAAACACAAACCGATAAAATTTTAAAGAACCATCACCAACAAATGATGGACAAATAAAGAAAAGGTAACAAAGATCACCACCAGAATCACCTACTCATAATCATCCTCGTCGTCATCAGAATCCTCTTGAAAAAAACAAAGAAGACGAACCTCAGAGTGAAGATCCACAATGTCCCTGCATATAGCATCCATATTTGTGAACACCGAAGACTGAAATGTATTATGTGACTGATGGAGCAGGCAAAAAGTTGGGATATATAGAAATGAGTAGCCGCAATCAGGGACGAAACTAAATAGGGGCCAACAGGGGCCATGGCCCCCCCCAGCTTTAGAATTTTTTTTGTAGTTAGGTGTATATAGCAGCATGCCAGCACAGCACACATTCACTTTTCAACCGAGATCAGTTACACAAGTGGAGATCAAGCCTAAAAATAAGGAACAAACCTTATCATTCTAAAATTATAAGAAACGTGGATGTATAACTTTTTCTCTAACGGTTTCCATATTTTTTTATCTATTATAATTTTTTCTTTTCATTCTTCTTTAACCCACATAGAAGAGACGATCTATCCATAAAAAAAAAAAGCTTTAGCCTTGCCTCCTCCGGCCAGCATCTCCTCAAAAACCAGCAATCTGTAAGTTTTTCCCCCTTCTTTCACATAGGTTACTTTAAATAATTAATGTTTTCTATTTTTTTAATAGTTATATGTAAAATTAAAAAAATTAATAATGGTATCCCTTGAATTAATCTATTAATTCAATTTAATTTCATACCTACTTGTATAATTTACTCAATTGCTAATTAATTTTTAATTTAATACAAATATTGATTGCTAATTAATTGTAACTGTTGATTTTATTTATAATTTACTTAATTGTTCAATTATATTGATTGATTGTTGTTTAACTATTTATAGTAACATGTTTAATTATATTGTCAAAATAAATTAATTCAAAAAATATAATAATTTTTATTTGAATTTTTTTAAATTATTACTTAATTTGTTTCTAATTTTGTGTTATAGAACCATATGGGAAAGTCATGTACGATCGACTCATTTTTTAAGAGGAAGCATGTCGAAAGTGAGGAGGTCAATACGTCACTTCCTTCCGAGCCTAATGTTCAAACTTCGGTACCCGAAGTTGTTGAACAACGTACAACAAAATCACAAAGAATTGAAGCTATGGAGTTTGACATTAATAATTTGGAACGTGATCCTGGAAAACGTCCTGAAATATGGAGATATCATCCTAATGTACAAAATGAGGTACGACTAGCTTACATTAATTACGGTCCTTATCAATGCATTCTTCCAGAGTATCCTTTGTCTGGACCTCAAAAACATCCTCGTCGATTTCAAGCATCCTGGTTTACTATATTTCCATCTTGGTCAGAGTATTCTCCTTCAAAAGATGCTGCATTCTGTCTACCTTGTTATCTTTTCAACAATGAAGGTGGGCAACATTCACAAAGTGCTTTTTCCAAGGATGGATTTACAACGTGGGAGAAAGTAAGGGATGGTAAGAACTGTGCATTTTTAAATCATGTGGGAAAAGATCCGAATTCATCACATAGGATTGCTGAAAAATCATGTGAGGATGGTAATTGGGAGCAACGTGGAGATGCGGATACAGCTTATAATTATATGATTTCTTTTGAGTTTGTGTTTATCTTGCATCTTATGAAAGAAATTTTGGAAATCACTGATATGCTTTCTCAAGCTTTGCAACGGAAGTCTCAAGACATTTTGAACTCTATGCATTTGGTGAAGACCACAAAAAAACTTGTCCAGAAATTAAGGGGTGATGGATTTGACACTTTTATTATGAAGGTAAAATCTTTTTGTGAAAGGCATACAGTTGATGTCCCAGATATGAATGTTTTGTATGTGGAAAAACGAGGCCAAGCACGACAGCAACAAGATCAGTTTACAATTATTGACCACTATCGTATCAATATTTTTATTGCTACTATAGACTCTCAGTTGCAGGAGCTAAATATCAGATTTAGTGACAATGCGGTGGAGCTCTTGGTTCTTAGTTCTGCATTGGATCCTCAAAATAGGAATACATCTTTTAGTGTTGATGATATATGCAAGCTTGCTGATGTATTTTACCCAACAGACTTCACGGAACATGAGAGAGACGATTTGAGGGTACAATTGCAACATTACGAGTCTGATGTCATCCAACATCCCGAATTTCAAGAATTATCCACTATTTCAGATTTATGTAAGTGGTTGGTGAAAACAAGGAAGTCGAAAATATATCCATTAATCGATAGGTTGATCAGACTTGTTATAACTCTTCCAGTTTCTACTGCAACTACAGAACGTGCATTTTCGGCTATGAATCACATCAAATCTGAACTTCGGAACAAAATGGAGAATGAATATCTTTCAAATTCTCTTTTGGTCTACATTGAGAGGGAAATCTCAAGAAATTTTAGTACGGATGAAATTATAGATGGATTTCGTGATTTGAAAACACGTCGAATGCAATTTTGATGTAGTTTTGATATTCTTTTAATAAAGATTTGATTTATTTTTCACAAAATGTATACATTTTGTTGATATATATATATATATATATATATATATATATATATATATATATATATATATATATATATATATATATTATTTAGATCTTTATTTAGCCCCCCTAAAAATTAAATCCCGGCCCCCCCAAAAATTAAATCCTGGCTTCGTCCCTGGCCGCAATATCTAGGTGCAAAAGATTCTCTACCGAGTTAGAGATTTGAGTGACCTGTTCGTCGAATATGCGAGAGCTACAGGAATGCTGGGGTAGTGTAGTCCTTTGTCTGCTGAGAAGATGCACCGAGCTCATGAGTGAGTGCCTCTTACTACTTTATCAACCTCATCTGTTGCTTGTGGTAGGGGTGTTTTTTTTTTAAATTCTTTCTTCCCAAGATAAAATTGGAGTAGATAATGCTTTTTCTAGTCAAAGCCTTCTTGTCATTTGAAAAAAATATAAACATTTCTTATTATGAGTAAGTGATGGATAAAATGTCCATAAATAGAGAAGGGCACACTATTCCCTTGCTTGTAACACCATCAACCATCATCTTTTACATCAATATACCTAAATCCATAGTCACTCCCGTTCTAATAGTATACAAAAATTTGCATTTAAAAGGAGGAATTGAATAATGATATGAGAGTTTTGTGTGATGTTTGCATAAAATCATATGAAGAAGATAGTAAAAATCTATGAGGTGTCTTTGTTCTGACGCTTTGTCAGTCTGTACAATGATCGTTCCACCCGTGATTTCAAAAACTACATCACTCTCATTTGGATCGGTAATGGTATTATAAGGGTAAGCAGGATTAGGGGGGACTGATAAACGAAAAGTTTCACTAAACAAGGCGGGAGTTACAAAGAAAGAAATCTCTATATACTATAAAATGCAAAACAAGGTATTTATGAGCATTTAAGACTCCTCCTCATTGAGAGTGTCCACGTGGCACTTTATATTTTAAATTTCTATAAAATACTATACAAGCAATTTAATAGATGCATTAAACTATTGAGTTTTCTCTCTCTCTCCTTCAATTTAATCCAACTACGAAACTAAGTCAAAAGCAATTAAAAAACAGTTTATATAATAACGTAGAAAAATACTGTTTTTTTTAACGTTTTTAACATTTTATATGAAAACTGTTCATATAAAAAGTTGTTTTTAATAGTTGATAAAAACTTTTTTTTTTAACATTTTTGATGTCTTTTTATAAAAAAAAATTGATTTTATAAAAAACAGTTAAAAAGAGTTTATTAGAAAACCTTTTGAGGTTTATAACTGTTTTAAAAAAAAAAAGGTTTTTGTATAAGCAATTTTTTAACGTATATAAAAAACAGTAAAAAAAAATAGTGTTTTTTTAACCTTTTTAAAAAATAGTGTTTTTAACAAAAAGTGTTTTATATAAACTATAAGAGCTTTTCTCTCTCTTATTCTTACTTTCTCTCTTTTTTGGATTATTTTTTTAACACTTTTTTTAAACGTTAAAAAAAAATTGTTTTATAAACATCAAAAAATAATTTATATAAAATCAATGTTTTTAAAAAAAATCAGTTTATAATCGTTAAACGATTTTTTTATAAACAATTTTTTGTACTTTTTTATAAAATTATTTTTTTACGTAAAACATTCAAAAACAGTTGATATAAAAATGTTAAAAATATTATTTTTTATAAATGTTAAAAAACTGTTTATATAAACCAATATTTTTTTAAGAAAAAAACACTGTTTTTAAAAAACGTTACAAAATACTGAATTTTTAACTGTTTTTTATAAACATTCAAAAACAGTTTTATAATTCTCTTTAAAAAAATGTTGTTTTTATATAAACCATTTTTTAATATTTTTTTAAAAGAGTTCTTTTTTTTTTAAGAACAGTGTTTTTACATAATTTTTTTTAACGTTTATACAAAAAACTGTTAAAAAAACAGTGTTTTAAATATTTTTATATTAAGTTTTTTTTACGTTTTTAATTTATTCATATAAAGAATTTGTTTTATGAAAAAAGTTGAAAACAATTTACAAAAAAACTTTTGACATTCATAAACTGTTTTTTATAAGATTGTTTTTATATAAAGTTTTTTCAACGTTTGTAAAAACAATTAAAAACAATATTTTTTAATGTTTGTAAAAAAAAGTGCTAAAAAAGTTTATAAAAAAAACTTTTGATTTTGTAAAACTTTTTGATTTAAAAAAAAATACTTAATAAAAAAAGTGTATAAAACTTTTTCATTTTATAAAACTTTCTCATTTTTTAAAAAAGTGTTAGTAAAAAAAGTTTTACTATTTAAAACAATAAGGTATAATGTAAAATTTGTTTTAATACACTAATAAATACTTATACTAATGGGTAAAATAGTCTTTTTGATTGGAAAATGAGTCAACTGACCATCAAACTAGCTAACTAACGTTTTTTGTCGATTTTGAATTCCAAACGAGTAGAATGTAAACAAATGAAATAAAACTCTAAATAACTATTGGACCCCAAATAGTAAAAAATCCTTACAAAATTGACAAGGAGCCATAAAATAGACCGTGATTTTGTTTAAGTAGAATGTGTTATGTGAAGATTGAAATAGTGTTTTTCTTAAGATAATTTCAATTGAATCTTTATATAGAAATGTGAGTTTAATTAGTTAGAAGCATATGATGTGAATTTAGTTAATTAGAAGCATATGGTGTATGTTGCTCTATTTTAAAGGAAGTGAGGTATACTTCCATGTTTAATAACATTGTTTTTAAATAAAATATTAAATATTCCTTTTTGGATTTTTCTCTTTTTATATTGTGATTGCACAATTATTTTTGTGCTTTGTTATAAGGTTTGATATTTTTATTTTGACTCATTTTCAGATTTTTTTATACAAATTATACCCTTTATGCTTTATTTTCTTAACACACAAGTTCTAATTGTTTGTCATTTCTGTCTATCATATCCATGATACTATTCATTATATTTTTAAAAAATTAGGGGTTAAAGTATAATTTATGTAAAGTTGATTAAGTGCCTAAGTAAAATATTTTGAAATATATATATATATATATATATATATATATATATATATATATATATATGATAGTAATTATCGTGATTATATATGAGTGTCCATTTTCTCTCCATCTATTATTAATTAATACTTATATAATGTGTCAAATAGACATAAAAATATAATTATGTCTTAAATAAAAAAAGTATCTCGATGTTTAGTGTATACTAATCATAGAACTACCATCTGTACTAAAAAATATAAATATATAGTTAATTTGTAATTTTAAAATAAAGGTATGTTCATATGTCCCAAATTTTTTATTCATTTTTTCATCTCATATTAACATTAGTTTAAATGTAATGATAATATTATTTATGTGGCATATATTTTACGAATAAAATTATACTACGCTCGCGCATCGCGCGGGGTTTAAAACTAGTACTTATAACCATTGAAGTAAAGGCTGTCTCGATTCTCAGAAACATCGTTGTAATGTAAAATTCGCAAACCAAGTCGGGGTAAACTTCTTCCTGATTCAACTCATGCTTGGGAAAAATGAAAAACAAAAATCTAAGAGGTGAAATTCTTCGCTGGTCACGACTGTCGCCGTAGCAGCGATAAATGTTGCTGCAGTGATAAAGCTTCGTTAGTCGCGCGCTTGACTAGAGAAATTTTAGAACCCAAAATGAGTGTTCGAATCAAAGAACAACCCAAAATGACACAAAGTGATCAATCTCGTATGATCTAATATCTAAATGACTTTGACAAATAAAATTTGAAATGTTTACCTTACGTATTGTCATAGTCAAGTTTAGTGGTTATTCCAAGTACTCTAAATTAAGAATAAACTAGTTAAAAAAGATTTATAGCAAGTTTGAGGATAATTTAAAAGAGCACATAGGCGATAATTCGTGTGGAATAAAAAGAAAAATACAAATTTGAGCATTTGTCAGAAAAAAAAAAAAATCAGAAGATAAGTCTTACATGGAAATATCAAATTTTAAATGATTTTTTTTGAAAAAAATCTCATTTTCTCTGAAAAGTAAAATCTATTACTAACATTTTTTTCTTTCTCACTAAGAGATATTTCTTTAAAACCCTAAAGTCTCATATCCTTGATGTTACTCAATTTTGGATAGATAAAATCTTTGACACATCACTTTAAAAATGAGTTTGCATGTGGCGACTTTCACGCATTTACTACTAAAGGTAGAGAACTATTTCCAAACAAATGTAGGTCTCACAATCCAATAGTTGTATCCTCTACCACATCATCTCTCATAATTTTTAATTTATCATTTTTAACTCCAATTGTGATGATTTAAATCTCACAAGTACTCATGCTAAAATGACATCTTTTTTCAATTCACATAAATTTGAAAATTTTGTAAAGCATTACTCGAAAGTGTTTTGTTCTTTAGTTCATAAGATAATGCTTAAGTTGTAGTGTGGTGTAAGTGAGACGAGTAATGACTTATACTCAAGATAAATTAATCTTGAGAAAAATTATAAACTTCCAAAGCTTTTAAATTATAGATGCAAAGTTCATAGTCATAAGCACAACCAAGATACAAACATGTGCAAACAAGTTAAATAGATTGATCTGGCATTCTAGTAAGGTGACCTATAAACACATAATCACAAAAGTATCTAGAAACAAAATATGTAAACAAATCATCATAAGAATAGAATGGTCCAAGGAACAAGATAAACATTCTAAAAGTCTTAGGCACAAGAAAAAACCTTCTAATATGTAGAAACAGAGGGAATCCATAAATGATGCAATTCAATTCGAATTCTTCCTTATGAAAACGATATTTCCTAATCCATATTTATCTAACATGAGTTGAATCAGTACTAGGTTGAACCTTGGGCGTAGCAGCAATCATTTAGCCCATTTTTTATGAACATGTCGAGTTTGTTCACATGGTTTTTCTAAAGCATTATTCTTACAAAACTGTAATTCTTCCTAGCATTGCGAAATTGTGAGTTCGACTTAATGATATAACAAAATTATCTTATATGTACTTTACTATCATAATAATTAAAATTTTAAATTCTTGAATGAGGCATATGAGAAAAAGTCTTGGGATCAGTGAAAAAGTACCACTAAAGTTGTTTAATACAAGATTAAGCTATCTAAATGGCTTTGAACAGTTTGTTGAAGAAACTCTTTTCTTAAAATAAATTTTAAACACAAGATATGTAAAACAGTATGGATGAGTAAGTTCAGTTATAGGTTTACCAGTTTTGAAAAACAAAACTTTAAATAAAATAAACCAACACAGCCTTAAGAAAGGGATGAGAGGAAGAGGAAGTGTACACAAGAAATTTTAACGTGGTAAAACCCCACCCAATTGGAAAAACATCCATGGTGACCTCTACGCTACAAAAGTAAAAAATCCACTAAAAATGAGTAACAGATTACAAGCTAAATAACAATCAAGACACAATCAAACCTAAACTAAGTTCAGAAATGTACCAACTCCTCTGGCATTTTTTTGACTTCTCCTAAGGTTATTATGTTGCTGATGTTCTCCCAGCTTCATAACTTTACTCCTTTTAACTTTACGCCGACTCTAAAAATCCAATATCTCAATACCAACACGTTTCAGTGTAGTAGAGTGAATGTGTAATAGGTGTAGTGCTTTAAACTCATGCATGCAACTCACACACACTTAATTACAGACAATATGAGTATCAAATTACATACAGATATCTCTAGATGCAAGGGTTTCTAAAATCAACTTAGTGAAATAAATCAGACTTTGGATCTTTCAAATAATCGCAGATCAAGAGGGAATCTTGCTATACAAACTAGCCAAGATCCTATACACTTTTTTTATTTGAAAACATTAACTTATTTCGCAAAACGTGAAATAATTTTGAAAGTGAAAACCCCAATCAAGGTCCCAAACTAGATCTAAGTCTGAAAGTTTAAGTAAGTTGAAATAAAAAATGGTTTTGTTGGTTTAGGGTTTGAAAACAATATTTATTTTGAAAACAACCAATAAATATTAGATTTCTTGAAACAAGAAATCAGATCTAGCAAATAACGAAGTGATCTGTATCATAGAAATCAAATCTCAAATTTCTATGCAAAGAAATAGAGACTTAATTAACGTGATTAAGTTGGCAAAGAGATATAAGATAGTAGAGGAAGAAACTTCACAAATCTGAACTAAAAGCATTCAGAAAAAGATTTTCTGGTTTGGATTTGGTTGAAGTTTGAGTTAGGGTTTGTAAAACTCTCTCTCTCTCTCTCTCCCTCTCTTCTCTCTATTTTCTCTATTTTCTCTCAGAGGTTAAAATGACAAAAGTTACAAAATTGAAGACGAAGTCTCCTTATGTAATGAGAGAAGAAGGATCTAGAACATCAAGGGAAAATGGACGAACATGATTAATTCAAAGTTAATCTAATGGCTATCAAGTCATCTATTTTAAAAGTGTTTTGATTGGTTCAAAATTAAACACAAGGATTAAGTGAAAACACATGAAGTTCGTTGATTAGAATAGATCCAATGGTCCACAGTGAGGCTTAGGTATATGAGAGGGAGAAAACACATATATGGCCGTTATATAAGCAACACGTGTAAGCTGAGATGCAGTATAAAATGCGTGTTTTTGAATTGTTAAAAATACAAATTGTACCCACAATATTCTCAAGTGCTTTTGATTTTTACCCAACCAGATTTTATGCCTTAAAAATAAATTATAATTTAGCCCCAAAGGTTTTTCAGCCATTATTTTTAATTTCAAAAAATAGCATAACTCACACATAACCATATATAGCATAATATAATGTATGTATGCAATCCTAGTGTGTGGTGTTGGTGAGCTACCTTTAAGAACTTATAGAGGCATCGTGTAGAGTCTGAGATTCTTTGGTAACTAAGGATGGGACTCAAATTTTATCACAATTTCCAAACTAGATGAGCACCTATATAGTATAGACCAGTGTTCTAAAAACGCGCCTAGGCGGCGCCAAGGCGCGCCTAGGCGCGAGGCTTTTTAGATACGCCAATTTTTAGCCCTAGGCGTGGATCAAGGCATGGTCAATGATGGTCAACGTTTTTTGGGGTAAGGCGTGAAAAACGTGTATTTTTCAGGGGTAAGGCGTGAAAAAATGCGAGTTTTTTAGAAGTAAGGCGTGAAAAAACGTAATTTTTTTTGTATTTAAAAAAAATATTTTTTTAATTTACAAATATTTAGACATATTTTTAAGGTATGTACCATTTAAGTATTTTTAATAGCCTTATTATAGTAAAAAAATATTAAAATATATTTAAAAAGGCCTAAACGCCTTTTCACGCCTTTTTACGCCTAATGCCCGCCTAGGCTTTTAAGGCTTAAGGCTTGGTCTCCACGCCTCGGTCACGCCCCGCATTTTTTAGAACCTTGGTATAGACTCAAATGAGTCAAAGATAGAGGGTGCTTTAATCATCCCTATCAAACCGTTGAACCTTTTTCAACTTAAAGAAAAAATCTTTATGATGACCCCCTTTATGACAATAAGAGCAAATACAACCTCTAGTGGGTCTTTTATCATGATGATTATAATCTTTGCAATTGGGAGGATACATATTACACTTCTCTTTCAAATTTTTCATCCTATCATATTTCACTGGTTTATGAAAGTTTAGTAAACCATAATTAAATGTAGATGGACGATTTGAGGTTGAAGGAAATTCATTCAAAGTCTCTTCACTAGGAAATTCACAATAGTTATAATTTAGTTCCAAAGATAGATCTTCAACTTTCTTTAAAAGTTTATCACTAAAATCATGACTATTTTAAAATTCCACTTTTAATGTATCCATAAAGATGATCAAATCACTCTTTCCTTCTTCAATATGGACACACATTCATCCTCAACTAAAGGTAACTTCTTATCTTCAACTATTTTATAAGGAAATTTTAAGAAGTCATTAAAATTTAAATCTAAAGCTTTAACTTTAGGATAGAGGGAATGCGCATGGGCATTAATAGATTGAAAACATTCATTCTCTTAGGCTCCGTTTGATATTCAATTTTTTCCATGGCATCTGGTATTTCTCCACATATTTGCCCACTTTTGCAGTGTTTGATAGGCAAATTTGCCAATGGCAAATTTTGCCCAAACTTGGTCACGTTACCCTTATTTGCCTAAAAATATGGAGAAAATTTGCTTTGGTCATTTGGAGGGAATTATTTTCCGAGTGTTTTCATCTCCTTATTTGTGGATATTGTAGCTGGATTGGACGGGATGTCAGCCCCAAGCCATTACAAGACCTCCATTCTCGAAAAAAAGCCCAATCGGAAGCAACTAGCTCTTTGAAGGTGATTTTAATTTTTCTGGTTGTTAATTTCTTTGTTTTCTTATGGATTTAGGGCTTATATACTCACACTCCATTTGTATGCACTATTATATGACAGTTAGGGTTAGTATTTAGTTTTAACAATGGTGACTTTAGGATTGGATTAGTTTCAACAATGGTGACTTTTCTAGGTTTAGTTTGTATTTATTTTAGTTTAATTTCTAGGGTTGTATTCAACATCTAAATTTGGGGTTTTTAATATATTTTTGATATGCTTGAAAAATGGGGTTTCATATAAAAAAAGGTAAAATTACACATCCCATATTTCCAAATTAGTGTTGTGAGTTTTCTAGGTGTAGTTTGTATTTATGTTGGTTTAATTTCTAGGGTTGAATTCAACATCTATATTTGTATTTTTTAATATATTTTCGGTATGCTTGAAAGATGGGGTTTCATGTAAAAAATGTATAACGCATTTTTAAATGTTAAAATAAATAGATGAGGCATAATAAATGAGAAGTTAATAAAAAATATTGTATTTATAAATCATAACATTGTATTTTTTTTATGTGCATTCTTTTGTGTAACACGCATTTTGTGTCTATTTTACAGGAACCGTTTTCTCCTAATTATTCGTTTGAATCAGTTTATTCCGGTTAGTTTATATTTTTTTCCATGTATTAATTGCTTATTTGATAACGATTATGATCATATCCATGTTTTGCTTTTTTATACAATATATTTAAAATAATGAACTTATGAATTAAATATTTATAGGCGAAAATGCCTAAATATAATTCTAAGTTACAACGTAAACGAATTGGTTTCATTTGGTCGATGGTGATATGGGAAATAGTAATTTACAACATATAAGGTCATTAACGGACATTCCTAGGGCACCTCATTATAATTGGGATGAGCATTGTAAGCAATCCTTGTTTCGAATTTACGTGATGAGTGATTAGTTATGCCACGACTCATTACGTATGAACATTGGTTTATTTAATAGGTTATGTGGCTGTCTCTGTGCGTTTGGACTAAACGACAATCGTTCGGTTGATGTTGAGGAACAAGTTGCAATTTTCTTGAATATTGTTGGCCATGATGAGCATTGCCTCTCCAAGAGTAATATTTTTTGTAGATTAAGTCAAACCATTAGTTTTTACTTTCATAAAGTTCTTGGGGTCTGCCTAATGTAGTATAAGGAAATTGTCACAAATGCAACCCCTGATAACTCTCCGATTGATAGTCCTGGCAATAGAAGTTGGTATCATTATTTTTTGATAAGAAAATTCATTTTTAATAGAGTAAATAGTTAAAAAATATATGGATTTAATGAAATAACAAATATAGTATCTCAACAGGATACCGTAGGAGCGATAGACGGTACACACATATATGCGAATGTCCCCTTGTTGATCAAGCTAGGTATTGTAATTGAAATTAGCTCATCTCTCAGAATGTTCTAGTTGCATGCACATTCGATATGACATTTACATATTTATTATCCGGATAGGAGGGGTCCGCCCATGATAGATATTTACTTACGGTGGCTATACAACGTGCAGGCCAAAAGTTGACCATTCCAGTTGGTAGTCAGTCTATTTTGTGTAATTAACTTGAATAACCCTTGTATAAACCTTATACAACCGACATTTTGATGAAAAAGACTATATTTATTATTTTCAGGAAAATATTATCTTGCGGATGCCGGATTCCCTATGGTTACTGGGTTTTTATCACCGTATCGCAAGACATGTTACCATCGTAGAGACGTGGAGGGTCAGCGTCCCGAAACTAGTAAAGAATTATTCAATTTTTGCCATTCATCTCCGCGCAATGTAGTCGAGCGCACTATTGGATTATTAAAAAAAAGATTTGCTTATCTATGATATAAACCATTTCATGTGATTGACACACAGGCTAAGATTGTGTTAGCTTGTTGTGCCCTGCATAATTTTTTTGCGTCGATGATAGGGATGACTTGTGCAATGATGATAGTTATAGTGACGATGATGTGAACCCAACACCCATTAATATACCTGATGACATGTCTAATGATCATATTACGTACGCAACACATGCATCTTAGGCAGAGAAGCATAATGAATTGGTGACCCAAATGTGGGCAGAAAGTGGAACAACTCAGATTGAGCCTTTTGATTTTGTTAAAAATTTAATAATTTGAACCATGTTGTATTTGTTAATGTGATAGGGATGATTTGATAATTTGAGCCATTTTGTATTTCATATTTCGAACCATCCATTTTGTATTTGAAATATGTATTTAGTATTGAATTGATTAAAGTGAGGACTGATTGAATTGAATTGAGTACTGAATTGAATTGAGCATTTGCATTGCATACCATTAAATATATCGGCTAATCGAACCAATCATTAGGTATTTGAGCACTGATTGAGAACTGTTTGATATATGACTGATGCCTGATATGCTTTATATATTCAGTTGGATTCAATTCATATATTAAATTGATATTTGAGTAGTGATATATTGAATTGAATTGATACCTGATGTATATTTAACCAGTGATTGAGAGAACTGGTATATCATTTCTTGATAACTGATATATTGAATTGATTGAGCACTGATAACTGATATATGATTGATATAATAACTGATATATGCTTGATATATTAGTTGTATTCAACTGATAACTGATACCTGATATGCTTGATATATTCAGTTGGATTCAATTCATATACTGAATTTATATTTGAGCAGTGATATATTGAATTGAATAAATACATGATGTATATTTGACCAGTGATTGCGAGAACTGATATATCATTGCTTGATAACTGATATATTGAATTGATTGAACACTAATAACTGATATATGATTGGGTTGATATACTTGATAACTTGATAACTGATACATGATAGCTGATATAGTGGATATGGGACAGTAAACTTAATAACTTAATACCTGATACCTGATACCTGATACCTGATACCTATTACCTGATACCTGATATAATTGATAATTGATACCTGATTTGATATACTTGATAACTGATACCTGATATACTTGATAACTGTATATACTTAGGACAGTAGACATGAAATACTTGATTCACTACTTGAGATACTTGATAAGTGCAGTTCAATTTTAATAGTCACATAGCATGGGACTGATATATGATGTTCAATTTATATTGGCATTGACATGTTTTAATTTTGGGACTATTGTATATACTCTAGTTGTATATGGCACAAAACAGAGTTTACATTCCATTCTGCGCTCCACAACCAACTGCTCCGATTAATATCGAGATACATACTGCTCACGTTGAAGTACTGGTCAAGAAGACCCAAGTTTGTTAGACAGAAGCTATGGATGGATACATGATTTCTGCTTTGATGAATGCGGTTCTTGTCGGTACCAAAAGGGCGAATAATGGATTCACATCGACCCATATGAAATCTATGATTGATGCTGTTAGAATTGGCTGTCATGTTATCGTAGGAAATGCACATGTCCGCTCGCGTTTGAAGACGCTAACAAAAGAGTACATGGAAGTCTATGAGATACTTCAAGTAAGAGGATTTGAATACGACTATAACACATCCTCCGCAATAGCAGAGCCAAGCGTATGGGCCATGTATGTAAAGGTATGAAGTTTTTAGCATTTGCATTGCATACCATCAAATATATTAGCTAATGTGTATAATGTGTGCAGGATACGCCGGAGGCTGCTAAGTTGAAGGGAAAAAGTTGTTCGTATTATATGAGCTAGCCACGATTTATGGAAATGATACCGCAAACGGATCAAACTCGCAGTCTGGTGGTGATTACTTCCCATCAATGGAAGGTAAATATTCTATTGTTTGTAATTGCTAAAATTATTACGTAAGGTAAATTGCTAAAAAAATATATATTATTCCAGGAATAGTTGACATAGATATGTATGAAGACTTTGTTGACTTAAACGAGAATGACGCTCCGAAAACTGAATCGCGTAACACCTCATCTCAATTGGGGAAACGTAAAGCTGGTGGATAATTACCAAGACCCACCGTAGAGCCGAAGCCAAGACATAAGCGAGGAAATGTATTAGAGGAGAGTTCACGTGCACTGGCCTCAATTTTCGAATCTTTTCGATTTATAGCAGCGGCTGTGGCTTCTGATGCTAAGTTGAACACCCTAGAGAATATGAAGTGGTAAGACATTCTTGATCTTTTGAAGTCAGTGGATTTGAACGAAAAAGATAGGCTGCGATTATTTTTTATATTTGAGGTAGATCATAGACTAGAACATATCTTCATGGGAATTACGGAGGATGCGTTCGTAAAGGCATGGGGTTACAACAACCTCTATACAAGCTAAGCCAATGTTATCTATGCTCTTTTTGAAACTTTGGTCATGAAACTTTGATCATATTTGACAATGAAACTTTTGTAATATTTTATTACGTTACGGTTCTATATTACGTTCAATCATATTATACTTTTGGAATTTATGTCATAATTCATATTATACTGCAAAAATATACATATGTGATTGAACTTTAACTTTAGCGGGAAAAACTTTAACATAGACATAGACTTAAAAGTTACACATAAATAGACTTAAAAGTTACACATAAACATAGAGTTAAAAGTTACATATAAAGTTACACATAGACTTAAAAGTTACACATAAAGTTACACATAAACAGACTTTAATAGACTCATAAAGTTACACATAAACAACTTCCTAATGAAAGAGTTACACATAAACCAGTAGCATACATAACAGACTAAAACTTAGTGGGAACAACTTCCCATACTTATCTTAGTATCATCGTCATTGAGGCATAGAGGTTCCAGATCATCTCTGTAGACACTGTTACGACAAAGATCAAATAAGTAGTACTGCTTATCTTTTATGGTTCGGCCTCGGGGATGTTTTCTATAAAAACAGTCCCATTTATCTTCGTTGTCAATAATCAGTTTGTAGTTTTGACTGTCCTACCCAAATCCGTAAGTTTTTGTATCTATGTAGTACAAATTGAACTTCATTTTTAAGGTATACCACCTTACACGACACTCGTTCGGTGTACGTCTCAGTGTTGAATATGGGGAAATACCCCAATGTTGTGATACTAGTTTGAAAGTAGAATTTTGAACCCTCAAACCTGGATTGTAATTCACTCCTGGGATGAAATAATTCCCATTGACTCTGTTAATTAGTTGAACATGTTCATTAATGATCCACTGTCTTGACACCATTTGGTTTATTGCTTAGAATAAATATTTTGTGGTTTGAAGACAAGTTGTTTCTCTCTAACGATACTAGTATCTATAGTCAATCGAATGAACGGATGTGATTCAATCGTGCAATAAATTATAACCACACACAATTGAATGAGTGCATGTGATTCAACAGTGCAAGTCTGATACTAATAATGAGAAAAGTCTGATTCACAACAGGTTAAAATTTCAAAAATCTGGTGCATAAGAACGAAATTCATGTGCTTGAATAGTTATAGTCACAAATAATGTAATTCAATTAATTCCAACCATACACAATTGAACGAACCATGTGATTCAATAGTGCAAGTCTGCTACTAGTTTATAAATAGGTATATGGTCTAACACTGAACCAAACTATACGGTGCAGTCATATCACACACTATCAAATGGCTAGCCATAAAAAGACCGACGATTTTAACCCCAGTAAAGGATATCTGAATTACTTCAGCCCAAATATGGTGGCCAGGAACAAAGAGCCCATGAAGGTCAAGCATAAATCAAGAGAATCAACATCATTTGATGATGTCCATGTTGAGGATGTTGCACCCGTTTTGACTAACCCACGAATTTATGAAGATCCCCATGGAAGGAGTTGGTTTGGGGAGAAAAGGATTTTTGAAAACATTCATATATGCACACTGCATTCTTTAGGTGATGTTGGCTATGTGATGAAATGGTTAGCTCCAACAAAAGAAAATATTCCTTCTGATGATCATTTGAAATGGCCTAGGTTATATAACAAACTCTGCGATTTGGAGTGCTACTGTAATTGGCATAGTTTACCCATGCCACAAGCCAAATCTGCAAAACATTGCAAAGATCCAACCAAAGACAGTGAGAAATGTATCCGTCTACTACAAAGAGAAATTGGTCAGATGGAAAAAAGATTACTGCGCTGGCATTATAAACATGTCATAAAGAGAGAACTTGACGATCGAGTGTATGCATCGGATCTGGAACTTCCAGACTACAAAATGGACGATTCAGGCATGGATTTGGTTCAACATCTACCAAACATGTTAATGGGTGATGGGAATGGACACTGTTGCGATCCGTGATTGCCCAGGAAATTACGAAGTAATTAATGTGTAACTTTATTTTTTATTTGTCTATTACGTGTTTATTAGGTAGATTTTAGTATTTAAATTTGAGTTCTGAAATTTGCTTTTTATTTTTTGGATTTTTGATTATAAAGTTGGTTATATAACACAATTCCACAACATTATCATTTGGTTTATTAAATTAATTTCACAACAATTACACAATAATTTTGCACCATTCAAGTACATTCATTTAATTTCAACATATTTTGTCCAAATAAATGTGCTCTCACAATAAACATATTTTGTCCCAATATAAGTCATTTTATGATGTTTATTCAGTTAAAATAAATACTACTGTACATGACAATATCTACGCCCAACTATTTTTTTTGTTCAACCACATTCATAGGAGGCATCCGACTTGACTCGCATCCGGAATTATATTATTAATCCTGAAAATGCAAAAATAGGCGTAAGTAAGCTGAATTGGTTATAACGCAAATGGGTAAAATTGATAAGAATTTGCCAACATTTTATTGGCAAAGTTTGTATTTACCAAGATAAATTTTGGCTATCAAACAACATGAGTAGGCAAATAAGTGTCTTTCAGTAGGCAAATTATGTTGATAAATGTTGATAATGAAAAAGACAAATCATTAGTTTCGGACCAAACTTGGAATCTTTTAGTGGTAATATGTGTTTTTTTGTTCTTACCCTTTTATTTAAAGGCATATTTGTTTTATTCGTATAAATTATGGAGTTTTTCTGCGCATGCGATTGTTGAGCTACGGCTTATTTTCTGTTCACAACACTTTCTCCAAAATTGAAGGTATTATATGTTTAATACACTTAGTCCTTTCCTTTGTAAGTAAGTTCTTCATTCGATTTGGGAAAATGGAAGATTAAGTAGTTCAATTTGATTTAACATGTACAATATTTTTAACATGTACAAGTAATGGCATTGAGACTGTGATTAATTGTTGAATAGTATTAATTTATTATCCATAATTTTATAGGGTTGTATCTATTTTTATATGTTTTTGGTTCTCTATTGCATTTTTTTTATTCGCGAGTCTATACGAAACATCATTTTGTTTGCTGTTTTTATCATTGATCGAGTATCCATGCTTTGAAATTAGTTACTATGAGTATATATGAAAGTGAGTTATGGAACCATTAGTTTCTATTTACTTATTCCAGTGTGTTTATTTGATTATATTTGTGTTTTATTGAGTTATTCCACATAATTTATGGTGTCTATATGGTATTTTACAAATTTTGAAAGGTGGGTTTGACAGGTGTTTGAATGATCATGTAGTTTATTTTAGAAGAATTTGAATTTTGGTATTAAAGTAATGAAATTTGATTGAATTATGATCATATGAACTTTTTCAGTTTGGCTTATATTATGTGTTTGATGAGATGAGTGGTTTGACTTTCGAAAGGCAGGAATAAGTTCTTGTACATATTTTTGGACTTGGGTTATGTTAATCTGGTTAATTGCATACCATTTTGATATTTCAATCACCATCTTTGAATCAGATCTCTCCTCTTATTATTAGATCTCTCCACCTATTATTTATGATTACCCAATACTTAATTGTTGTGTCCCTTTATTGATTTTTTTGATTAAATTATGTTAGAACTCGATGATGGAAGAGGAATCGATATTCCCACGTGCTATTCTCTCACGTATCATAGGTAGCAGGTAGACTTTATTAATCACTACAATGCATTTGTATAGGCATAATTATTTTGCAATGCCCTAAAATCTAACTCAAGATTTGTTCATTTTTACAGGAAATGGAGAAATCTTTTAAAATCAGTGAGTCACCAGGTAATGGCTCTTCTCTGTTTTGTATGCCGACTCTCTATAGTGTGGTGTCACTAAACAAATCTAGTTTTTTTATATGTTTCTTATTCATAAATAACTAATTTATTTTAAAGGATTTATACACGTAGTTTGATAAAAGGGTGCTATATCAGTGAGTCGAGCAGTGTGGATGATAAAGATTTGAAACAGTTTTAGTCTAATAGAGATCATGACTCTAGTAGTTTGATAAGAGGGTGCTAATGTTACCTCACCACCCACACCTGCTGCTAAAAATAATTCACCCTATGTTTATAATATGGTTGTAAAGAAGAACCTTAAGAGGTAGGTATCTTCATCTTAATTCATCTATTCATGTTTTTAAATAATACCACAATATGATTTTGTTAGTGGAAATAGAGCTTTGATAATAAAATGACAAACTTGAGGCAATTTTTCTAGCCCTACCTTGTACTGTGTTAGGAGTCCCACATTCTATTTTGAAGTGATATATGTAGTTTGACTCTAGGGGTGTGAAGAAGAGCAATATCAGGTGTTGGTGTGTGCGTGTGTAGGTACTCAGGTCCAGAGATTTTTCATTTTCCATTCTATTTTTCGGGAATGCGTGTTTTGCATAGATATTGTCATTTTCCTTTTTGATCAACCAATTTTTTCTGTTATTTTCTTCCGTGGTGCGACCATCATTCATTAGTGCCTCCTATGACTTAATACCTTCCTTAATTTGAGAACTCCCCTAAGCTAGTTTGCCATCACCCTCTGTTGTGGCAGCAACATCAACCAGATCATCCATCTGATATAACTCGGGTTCCACTGCCGTGGTTGCACAAAAAGTATGCACACTAAAGTCACATTCACCACAACCACAAGCATATGACTAATGTTTGTTATTAGAACTCACTAATTCTAATAGCCAATTATTTGTGGATCATTCTTGAAACTAGTAGTGAGCCCTAAATTTCATTTTTGTGATGTGAGGTTGCTTAACATACATTATGTATTGGATGTTTTCTATGAGCTCATGCATATTACTATTTTTATTTTTATTTTTTTAATTTATATTATAGGTTGTATTTGTTCCTGATTACAATGTCAGTGTTACTGAATTGCTAAGGGAAGAGGTTAGAGAAGGCAAATTTTTCCTCTTTGGTGCTCAAGCGCATGAAATTGCAGGGCTTCGAAAAGAAAGAGATGAGAGAAAGGTATTCCTACATGCTTTCTATTCCTATTATATGGTTTGGGGTTGAAATTGTAGGCTCACTAATTATAATGTCAACACAGATATAGCAACTACAGGTCTTTAATTACACGACTTTATGCATAAATAAAGTGAATTCAATAGTTTTTTTTTCTATCAAGACAACTTATCATAATGTGAATGTTGAATAAAACTTGATAAAATTAAAAGTTGCCTAATCAGACCAAATTAGAGGACTTGCGTGTTAACAAGTAAGAGGTGGAAAATATACAGAGTGCCCGCCACTGGATATTCTTTTTTTAGTAGCCGTGAATCAATCACATAGGGCCTCGCACTCTTTAGTTGTGAAAATTGCTTAGTTTAGTTTGGTCATTAGGACAACTTTGGTCAATGCTGCTAGGTAATGTATTTTAAAGATATTTTCTATTATAGGGTCGTGGATATTTTCTTCTCATGAGATGATGTCTCGTTTTTGTTGACTACAACGAAGGCTGTCATCGTTCAACTTCCTAAGGATGAGAAGGAAGTACCGTAGAAGTAGGCATTTTCATGTGTTGAACCATATTAATCCATTTATCTTTGTTTTCTTCTTCCTCGTATATGATTTTCTTTCAGTACCTCCTGATGCATATGCTCTTAGATCACTATTTAAATTAACATGGTTGATTTTGAATCTACTAGACAATTATTGCATATTATAAGTAAAGACTTGAATTTTGAGGAAAATCCAAACGAACTAAAGAACCTACTCACATAAAGAAAGGACATAAAGAAAGTACATAAGAGGAAAATCCAATTTTTATGTCCAATTTCCAATTTTTATATACATGAACTGGTATGCTACTTGAATTGAATTGCTACTACTTGAACTGCGATTCAATAATTGATTTGAATTGAATTCTATACATGAACTGGTATGCTACTAATTGAATTCTATACATGAATTGGTATGCTACTAATTGAATTGTTACTATTTGAACTGCATTATGGTATGAACTAGTCTATACATGAATTGGTCTATACAATATGGTATGAGGTATAAGGTATAAGTTGCTATATAGCTGATATCTAATGGCTATAGCAGCTATATACACTGCTATAGCAGCTGCTATATACACTGCTATCTGATGTGTATATAGCAGTTGTATACACTGTTATAGCCCATTGAATTATACACTGATTTAAATATACAAAAATACACTAGTCTAGATTATGTCTATCAAATTTACATTCCACCTCTATTCCAAGATTTATATCAAATAGGCCCTTAGTTCTTTAAAAAAAAAATCAGTTGTTGCTAAATGTGGCTTAAGCGTCTATTTGAGTCAAATTATGATGTGTAGTTGTTTTATTATTAAGGTTACCACACATGATGTAACACCCCATGATTCTGCGACTGAGAAATTAAATTTTTTGGGAAAATAAAATTTAATTAAATTGGAGAATTCTAAAATTGGGAGTTTAAGTCCAAAAATAGAGGACATTTTAAAGTATTTCGGATGATGATTTTGAGGGTACCATTGATCTCGGAAGGGTCGAGATAGTCAAAATGACTGTCATTGGGTTTTATTTCTGCTCCGGAATATTTTAAGTTAGTTCGACTCGAATTGGTGTAAACGAGTCATTTAAAGTGTGTATTAACATTTAAAACTGGGTTTATTGTTTTAAGGAATTTAAGAGGCTTACGGATGAAGCCTTCTCATTTGAGAAAGAGAGAAATAGAAAGAAAAAGAGAAAGGAAGAAGGAAAGAAGAAGAGAAGAGAGAGAGAGGAAGAAAAGCTTGGAGATTTCCGGCCCAATCGCGACATCGAGGATGATTCAACCTCTACAAATCTGAGGCAAGTGTTTAATCTTGCTAAATAAGTCATTTGTGTATTTTATTTCATAATTTGTGGGTTAAAGAAATGGTTTTTGGGTATAAACATCAAAACATAAATTTTGGTTCAAATCTTGAAATTGAAGATTTTAATTGGGTTTAAGGGATATAAATTGATGAGGTTAAATATAGGATGTGTTTTGATGTTGGAAATTATGTTGGGACTGAATATTAAGGGTTAAAAGAAGTATAAATTGAATTTTGGAGAATTTGGGCTTTGGAAAAATTAGCCATTTTCGTGGCTTGCTGCACAAGCCGAATCGATTTGCCCCTAGCGAATCGATTTGGTAAGTAGCAGACTCTCAGGTCCCTTGGACCGAATCGATGCAGATGGGCCAAATCGATTCGCTACTGGGCCGAATCGATTTGGAGGGGCCGAATCGATTCGGAAACAGGGCATTTTGAGGTAGTTTCTCTATAGTGATTCCAAAACCCTTTTTGGTTGGGTTTATTGATTTGGGAGCCTTCTCTTATGATGTAAGAGATATGTTCTTGGAGACATATAAGGAGTTTCTCACATATTAGGATTTTGGGGACTCCTTAGGGTAATTTGGGAGAAATGTATCCATGTATGTATTGGAGTTGCATATAGAGATTGTGAGGAAACCTCATTGCGGTAGGGAATACCAATTATAGATAAAAAGGTATAAATATGATGTGAGGTTGAGAACTCTTAGAGAGTGAGGGGTCTCATATCCTTAGAAATGTTTAGACTAAGGAACAATTGATAACTCAATAGGAGTAAGGGTTCATAAGATTTATTGAACCATAGGTGAAATTGGGAACGATTTGGATCGTACTATCGACTAGAATAAGTGGTGGCATAAATTCTAGTTAGGATAGTTTACACGTAATTGTGGGGAAATAACCATTGAGATTCCAATACTTGAAATGAGGTTGGAATAATTTGAGGTTTTAGACTATTAAGTCATGTGTGTGCCTATGGTTAAATAGTACTAAAGGTGATTATGTACTTTCGAATATGGATGAAATGTGTAGTGATGGATTCCTACACAAAATTTTGGGTGATAACCCTAAGGTTGAATATATATGTATATATAAATACAAATGATTTTGGGAGACTATTCATCATAGGAAAAATGATTGAATATGGTTCAAGTGAGGGATTGTATTCACATATCGAGGTAAATTAAATGAGTTTGTGGTGACGGCTTGTATATTGAGGATATTATATACTTATAGCCGAGTGTATATAGATATCTTATACATGTGAACGAAAATTAGTTTGTATACATATATAAAGATATGTGAATATATGTTTATATATCTATATAGATATGAAAATATGGATATATTTATGTTGTGGACATATGTGGTATGGATACTTAAACCGTATATGATGGTTTAATGTTTAATTATATGATTGGATCATATGGATGTATATATATTATGCATGTGAATGATATATATATACTTATTTGGTTAAGCATACCCCGCTTATGCTATCATTGGGAAGTTGCGCGCGTAGAGGGTGAGCATCCTGGCTAGAAAAGCAGGGTGTGGATATTCCCCAGGTCATAGTCGTCCCGTGTGTTATTATGTGATTTATACTTTTGGGATGAGATGTGGTGGGTATGTTTCGTCTCATTGCCGATTTGGAGCTATGACCGCTTCCCGGGACTTCGTGTGCGTGAGTTTACCACGAGATGAGTGTCGTTTAGTCCCACCATGGTGGCCCCAGTATTGCTACGTGAGCCGGTCACTGGGAAGATGATAGCATTGATGCAGTTTATCGGCGCTATATATAGCCGGGCATTTATTTGTGCATGGCCTTTGTACATCATATATGGTATGTATACATGGTCATGGGATTGGATGATGGTGTGTGTATATATATGGTTAGAATGAAATGCCTATATATATATTTATATATCCTATAGATGAAAGGATATAGAATCTTTGTAGAGTACATCTTGGATGATTATGGTGTACTAGATTGATGGGGGTTGATGTATCGCATTTAAAGAATATTTCGATTACATCATCCCAAGGATATTATTGGTGATGTTAGTTGTAGTAGTAGTATAATATTGTATACACGACATTATGGATCTCTATGATCGACGTTGACAAGGAGTAGTGTAACGGGATGGTTCCTTGTTTGGATTTCGCTTTGCGAGACACCCCACGCATGAAACGCAGTGCAGTGTTGAGATTGGAGAAAAGTTCTGCCAATTATGGTCTGTACGACATTATGGATCTCTATGATCGACATTGTCAAAGAGTAGTGTAACAGGGTGGTTCCTTGTTTGGATTTGTAATACCCCGTATTTTCATGGCTTTTAAATTTAAGGATTTATTAAATTTAATTGAGATAAATTAATTTAATTTTAATCCGAAATGTTGTTTTAAATATTTACTAGCGTGACAAGAGTTAGTAATTATTGGGAATATATTATTTGTTGCATATTACTGTATGAGTATAGTAATATATGAGATTCATTTTTATAATATTGTCATGTGTGAATAAAATGACAATTGTGGAAATTTAAGTCGGGGTGCGCCTGTGACGTGTCGGGACTAAATGTTGATTAATAAAAGTGAATATTTTATAAGTTGTCCATATGGTCGTTTTGAGTGCGCCAACGCGTCCGGAAGGGTCGAGATAGTCAGAAAAGTATGCCCGGGAGTTTGAATTGGGTCTCGGGGCGTTTTTAGGCCTAATTAGTACCCCAGGAGGTCATTTTAGTCATTTTGTATTTTTCGGTAATTAAACCCACGAAAATTAAAGGGGTTATATAAGATGTTTAGGTTATCTCCTAGGGTTAGATAACTCAAAACACTAGAACGGACATTGGAGAGGAGAGGAGAGAGCTCTCAATGCATTCCAAGGCTCAAAACTCAACCGTTTTCACCGCCGCCACCGTCAACGCGTAGATCGCGAGACGGGGAACGCAACCACACAAAATTCAACACCAAACCAAATTTTTGAAAATCCCAGGCAATTGTTTATCTTGATTATTTCGTTGATGGATCTTTCATATTGGTGTAGGAATGATTAGGATGAATTGTATGGAAGAAAAACCCAATTTGAGGTAGGAAATTGCATGTAGTGATGACTTAAATGATATTCTGGAAACCTTTTGTTATGTAGAGGATTAAACCACGAAATTTTGATGTTGTATAAGAAGGAAACCTTAGAGCCAATCAGAATAAAGGAGAAAAATCGCGTTCAGGACCCCCGAACCGGTTCGCAGGTCCCTCGAACCAGTTCGCCCCTGGGTTCGCGAATGTTTGCTGGTCTGGGGTGCTTTTTCTTCCATTCAACACTTGGATTTTTCTTCAACTTCAACGGGTCATAACGCATCAATCGTAGCTCGGATTTGGGTGCCGTTTCTTCCAGTGTTCTCGTTATTCCGAGATCTTCAACTTTCCAGTTGACTCCTACTTCAGGATCTGGCTACAAAATTACCAAAATGCCCTTGAACTTGCCTTCTTAGCTTTTCTTTCATTGTCTTGCTTTCTCTTTTGCGCTGCTTGCATAATTAACATGTGAAACCAATAAGAGAAGCACGAAACACGAAATACTTGCCAACGAAGATTAGTAGCATAAAAGCGCATCAAATCCATATAGGTTACATCACTCGGGTTCACAAATGCACTGAAATTAGGGGAATAAATATACAATATTTATGTCCAATCACGTAGTAAGTTGGAAAAAACCTTCGAATTAAAGTTAGAAACGAACCATTATACTTGATATATAATAATGGGAAAATAAGGATAAATGTTGTGTGCGGGTTATGGGATAAACCTAAATTGATATAATAAAAGTGGTATATTTATATGATTGTGTATGCATATATTATATACTTGTGAAAATCATGCCCGCGCTACATGCTATCCCTGAGGTTTTCGCGCTGGGACGATCTTATCTCGTGTGCCTTATTGGGGGATATTGACTCGTACCCTAGAAGATAGAATCCTAGGTACAGGCTATCGAATCGGTAGTCACGGTCCTAAGAGACGTGAGGGTATGTACTGACCTCTTGGACTTGGAAACTATGCTTCGCCTCAATATTGTTTGTGTATGTATTTATACAGTTCGAGAGTGATTCCGAACTTGTATTCCCTTTAGTACGATTGATACGGGGATTGGATAGCAGAGTATGCCCGCACCATAGTTTTTATGTGGGGTGCTGCTATGATATATATATTATACGAGTAGTTAATATATATATGAAATTCTGAAATCTGGAACTGCCTACTGTGATTTGATATGTAGGACATGGTTGATGACTCAAATTATAAATAATCGTTTTGAGAAAGTATAATATGACATTGGAAAACTTTATTGATTAATAAAGTTAAAAGGAGAACCTTGGTTACAAATTGAAATCTTACGTTTTAAATACTTGTGTTGTTCAGTTGTAAATCCTGCGAATAACCTAAGATAAGTTAAATCATTGGGGAAAGATAGTGTGGTATATGACGAGATAGACCATTGGTAAGGTTAGTGCGATAGGTGTGCACATTTGAAGAGAGGTGAGAATTTCTCAAGAGAGTGTCGCGCTAATATGTTGTTGCATTAGCCTGTAATCAATTTAAATACTTGCTAAACGAATTTTTAAATGATATACACTATCGGGCTCTGACCCATTTCTATTTTCCTTTTCTCCCTTGTATATATATGTATGTATTACAGGTGCCCAGTCATAGGGGCGTCTTACTTAGGATGCTTTGGAAGGAACGTGCTGCAGCTTAGGTGGGAGTTGTAGGCCTGTTGTTTAGACGACTTCATCCATTTGATTCTACTCCTAGTTCAGTTTTATCCAGTAGGGGCATGTGTTGCCCTCTTTCTATTATTTAGTTGGTATTGTCAGAGATTGAAATTTTTACTTTCAGTACCTTTATTTCGGGATTTATTACTGTCAGGATGTTTTTCTTTAGTGTTGTAAATGTTGTGATTTATTATTGATGATTAAATTCGTGTATGTTCAATTCTATTTTTATTCTTAATGTGTGACTCTTTAGATGTTAATGGTTTAAGGTTTTATAACTGGATTTAATAAAACGAGAATAAGGTTTTAAATGGTTTTGGCACTTAGCTTAATTATTTAGGGTGTTTAAATCGGAAAAGTATTTTTACGACAGTGATGCTAACATTGAACCAACTGTTCACCTTGATTTTAATTTAATAAAGGAATGATCGCCCGGTATTTAATTAGGCGGGGTGTCACAGGAGGTATCAGAGCATCAGTTTCTAGTGTCCTTAGGATCTGTACGGCTTATTATGCTTTCAGTGTTGCTTTGTTTGTTATAGAGCCCTATGTTTAGGATTGTCGATTCCTTTGATGAGATTTCGTTCTCCTGCTATAATGTGTATACACTAGTGAATTCTAATTTCGTTCGGATGTGTACGTGTGCCGAGCGATGACGGATGTCAGAAGAGGACCGTTAAGCGTACATCAGGAGGCAGGGCTCAATTGAGATTATGAAATATATCCGAGGATGATGACCGTAGTCGAGGTCACCTCCATTATGGCACGAGAAGCCATGACTAGAAAGGAGACTAAGGTGCAGCAATGATTTTCAAATGCTGTTATAGTCAAATGAGGTGCGAGGGTAAACTTACCCAACGTATTACAAAAAAAAAAAAAAAAAAAAAAATGTTTAGAGACTGTCAGTGGGAAATTTTAGAAACGCAAAAATTGTATGTGTTTACCAAAAGAGGTAAAGTATCCAAAGGCTTAAATATAGGACGGAGTGTGGCAAACTGAAAGTGAAAATTTAGAGAAAATTTTATTGGCTTTCGGGACGAAATTATAATGGTTGGAGTCAACCACCAATTTTAGAAGTGGAATGCTATGCCTATAGGAGAACCTTAGGTACAGTGTTGACCGTATGTTCCTTCCTCAACTGTTCAGGATGAGAAGCAAACGCGGTTCTGAACTCATCGCAGGAGGGCATGACAGAAGTCCAATTGTGGATATGAATCCTAATCGTTAGCAAATTTTGTATCGAAAGAGGTAGATACTAGTGGTGGAAACGACTCCAGGTGGGAGATCAACTTGTAATAATAGTTGATAATACTCGAGGAGGAAATTCTGATGGACGACCGATTCAGAGGTTGAGAATGTCATATTTTGTCAATATAAATGATAACGCTTCTTTGTGGGGGAAGTTAAAGGAATCGAAGAATTTAGTCGAGAATAAGACTGAATACAACGGTGGTGGTATAGCACCACAAAAGGATGTGGATACACATCAGGAAAACCATTTAAATGCTTCAGATAGTTAAATTCTTACCAAGTGATGGTAAATTCAGTAAGTACTATTATAGATAGAAACATGACCTTTATGGCCTAAAAAGCTAAAGGAACAACCGGGATGGCTTACAGGAATCGAGTCTACTAAAGTCCGAGAGAAGGACAATCCTAACCTGGTTAGTAGGACAGGTGATAAGTGGATTATGTGTTGAGGTATTTTGGTGCGGAGTGAAATTGCTCGCGATAATATGTTCCAAAGTGAGAAAAAGGGACAAGAATACGGTGCCTAGTAAAGGACGACGATTAAACATAATTTTGTTTTGGTTTGGGCAGACGTGTTACGTCCGAAAACCATTTGTGCAGTCAAGACGATTGCCAGGATGGAAGTATAAGTTGTATCCTTAGAGGATGCGGCGTGTTTATGTGACACGAGCGAGTCACCATATTTTGTTCATATCTAGATTAGCATGTGAGACGAGTTTAATGCATATCATTATAAATGTTACAATTATGTGAATATTTTTCTTTAGTATAGCGGGATTTTTCTTTGGTGCTATCCGCGGGGGATGAATGAGTATATTAACAGTGTTTTATACTTTATTGAGGTTACTCGTTGTAGTGATGCGATACACGAGTATGATATTATCTTTGTTAAAATGTTATAGAAATGGGTAGTATGATAGTGGGCATTTATTGCAAAGCTATCGGAGTAGTTACATTAGTGCAACACGTTTTGTTTTGGCGAGGCTTTACCTGTAAGAAGGTTGGACTCGCACTTATATTATCTATCCTAGAGACTTCGGAGGAGATAGTGGGCTCGAGATATTCGATAGCAATGTATGTATAGACTTTGTCAGTATGATTCAGTATGTACCGGGATTTACCGTTGAGCGAAAAGACTTGACTCGGTATTATGTTTAGCACTCCGGACTTAGTGATAGGAAGAGTGTAGTGTTATATTTATCCTTAAAAGATGTGGAAGTTAAGAGTTATACCCCTAATGTTAGAAAAAAGAAATTTAGAGAATTTCGATCGTATGTATCCGAGGTTTATAGAATGTAATTACCATCAACCAATACGGGATGATAGTGAAATTGGTGAAATGTTCTTTGTTAAGCATAATTACGGGAGAAATTGTAACTTTTCTATCAAGGGACGGAATAAAGGGGTATATATTATGGACAGAGGACCTAACGGATTTCGATAATCGACAATGCTAGGTAGTAGTGTATCGGGGGGGTTCCTTGTTTGGATTTCGCTTTGTGAGACATCCCACGCATGAAACTTAGTGTAAGGTTGGAAATAGGGAGACGTTTGGTCACTATTACATGAGTTCGGTACCCTGGTCGAAATGGGATCAAGTAATTATGTATGTAAGTTGGAAGTTGAATCTTGTTTTAAGGTCATTGGAGCCGGATTTTTGTTGTAGGAAAGCATTGAAAGTTATCCCCACGAGTTGAGGGGTGGAACGATGATAAGGAGAACTTAAGAATTTTGATTTCTAGGGTGATTGAGAGCACCCAAATGTCATAACCGCGTACAGAGCACAATGTAAATAAAGAGTTGGAATGATTTTTTAGCATGGATTATCTGGAAAGAACTTTATATTATACAAAAGAGATGACCTTTAATTATTTTGATGAATAGAGCGTTAGTGATTTATTTTGGTTGTTGTACCTATTTGGGAAAATTGTTGTACTTATATGAGGAAGGTTGAGAATTATTATTCCTCTTTTATTGTCATGGAATTTGAATTCCCTATTTCTTCTATTCCGTTGAATTTAGTTAGTCCTACAGATGAGTAGCACGCCGTTCGCTCTCCCAGGGCGGTCGGAGTGTTGCAAAAATGTGGGCATCTTGGTTAATTACAGTTAAAATAGTCCGAGTCGAAGGGACGTGGTAATAGAGGTGTGAAATACATGTTTGTGGAAATAGTATGACGAAGTGGAAGTGATAGAGTGGATTAAACGTCACATGAGGGGCGATAATCCATACATAGGTGTGTAATTAGAATAACACACCCAAATTTGAATTGGAAGACTGTGGGAAGTCATTTAAGAAAAGTATTCCTTGAATGGAGCAGAATTAAATGATTATGAAGAACACTCAGAGCGGAGTTATTAGTAGGCAAGTATGAGAGCGACTTGCACATACAAAGGGTGATGATGTTGGTATGGTATAAGAGATCCAAAAGTGCGCTTCGTGGAGAGAAGAGCACGGGTGGAACTTTCGGCATACTACAAGGAAGGAAGGGGAGTATTACGTGTCACTTAATGTGAGACATTTCAAGGGAAGAATCGATGTTTAGCGAGACGTAGTGAGTAGTCTCTACATGCACTGCCCATAGGTAAGGTTTGGTTGAAAGAGGAGAATCAACCAAAGAATTTTGTGTTTATCAAAAATCCTGAAATTGAAAGAGGTTGGTAAAGTCAGTAAAGTTCTTGGATGGGTTGCCATCCTCAAAACAAGATCAAGGGTTTATCCCGAACATATGAATTAAGTCGCCGAGAAGGAAGTGATTGATATTCCTTTGGGCTGGCTTACAATATTAACTAGTATGCCCCAGACTCCCTTTGAAAGTAAGGATCGCGCCAGTGCATGGTCCGACGCAGTATAAATTTCTGAATCAGGATGAGATTGGTGAATCCCACCTTCGATATGGGATTTCAGGAACCAGCTGAGATAAGATTTCGTTTCGAGTAGGATGTATCACCCTTAGCCAGGGAATAAGCGCATGGTGATTAAACATTAGTGGAGCCACGTGAAGGAGATTTTGGAATCTTGGTACGATGATTTCAAGAATTCTCTGTAGAAGCACTCGTACCTGTTTGTCGCGTACGAGGTACTTATTAAGGTTTTGTTATGGAAGAACCTCGACTATTCTCCTTCCGTATGTTTAGAGGAGAGTAAATAATCAGAATTTTTGGATCGGTCAAGAAAATATCCGATAACTATGGTGGAATTCCATGATTGTTTTAGGCAGTCAAGAGTGGTTAAATGTTCGTATGATCTTCTCAGAATGGGAATTTTGTGTATGAATAAATCCGAGTAGTTGTCATGTAGTGAGGTGTGGCCTCCTAATGATAGTGAGATAATGGAATTTATAACGTATAGACATAACCTATTCAAATGTTGTCAGTTGGGAGTGCAATGTGAAGTGTCTCCAATGAGAATGTAAAACAATGTTGTTGTGAGGAAAAAGCTATAGTGATTGAGCGCCGTACTATGTAGATAGTTTGCGTACTAACAAGGATATCCAGAATTGTGCTACCTGTTAGGCCTTATTTTCCGAATTTTGGGACGAAATTCTGTTATTAGGGGGGAAGTATGTAATACCCCGTATTTTCATGGCTTTTAAATTTAAGGATTTATTAAATTTAATTGAGATAAATTAATTTAATTTTAATTCAAAATGTTGTTTTAAATATTTACTAGCGTGACAAGAGTTAGTAATTATTGGAAATATATTATTTGTTGCATATTACTGAATGAGTATAGTAATATATGAGATTCATTTTTATAATATTGTCACGTGTAAATAAAATGACAATTGTGGAAATTTAAGTCGGGACGCGCCTGTGACGTGTCGGGACTAAATGTGGATTAATAAAAGTGAATATTTTATAAGTTGTCTATATGGTCGTTTTGAGTGCGCCAACGCGTCCGAAAGGGTCGAGATAGTCAGAAAAGTATACCCGAGAGTTTGAATTGGGTCTCGGGGCGTTTTTAGGCCTAATTAATACCCCGGGAGGGCATTTTAGTCATTTTGTATTTTTGGGTAATTAAACCCACGAAAATTAAAGGGGTTATATAAGATGTTTAGGTTATCTCCTAGGGTTAGATAACTCAAAACACTAGAACGGCCATTGGAGAGGAGAGGAGAGAGCTCTCAAGGCATTCCAAGGCTCAAAACTCAACCGTTTGCACCGTCGCCACCGCCAACGCGTAGATCGCGAGACGGGGAACGCAACCACACCAACTTCAACACCAAACCAGATTTCTGAAAATCCCAGGCAAGTTTTTATCTTGCTTATTTCGTTGATGCATCTTTCATATTGGTGTAGGAATGATTAGGATGAATTGTATGGAAGAAAAACCCAATTTGAGATAGGAAATTGCATGTAGTGATGACTTAAATGATATTCTGGAAACCTTTTGTGATCTAGAGGATTAAACCACGAAATTTTGATGTTGTATAAGAAGGAAACCTTAGATCCAATCAGAATAAAGGAGAAAAATCGCGTTCAGGACCCCCGAACCGGTTCGCAGGTCCCTCGAACCGGTTCGCCCCTGGGTTCGCGAATGTTTGCTGGTCTGGGGTTCTTTTTCTTCCATTCAACACTTGGATTTTTCTTCAACTTCAATGGGTCATAACTCATCAACCGTAGCTCGGATTTGGGTGCCGTTTCTTCCAGTATTCTCGTTGTTCCGAGATCTTCAACTTTCCAGTTGACTCCTCCTCCGGGATCTGGCTGCAGAATTACCAAACTTCCCTTGAACTTGCCTTCTTAGCTTTTCTTTCATTGTCTTGCTTTCTCTTTTGCGCTACTTGCATAATTAACCCGTGAAACTAATAAGAGAAACATGAAACACAAAATACTTGCCAACAAAGATTAGTAGCTTAAAAGTGCATCAAATCCATATAGGTTACATCACTCGGGTTCACAAATGCACTGAAATTAGGGGAATAAATATACAATATTTATGTCCAATCACGTAGTAAGTTGGAAAAACCCTTCGAATTAAAGTTAGAAATGAACCATTATACTTGATATATAATAATGGGAAAATAAGGATAAATGTTTTGTGTGGGTTATGGGATAAACCTAAATTGATATAATAAAAGTGGTATATTTATATGATTGTGTATGCATATATTATATACTTGTGAAAATCATGTCCGCGCTAATTGCTATCCCTGAGGTTTTCGCGCTGGGACGATCTTATCTCGTGTGCCTTATAGGGGGATATTGACTCGTACCCTAGAAGATAGAATCCTAGGTACAGGATATCGAATCGGTAGTCACGGTCCTAAGAGACGTGAGGGTATGTACTGACCTCTTGGACTTGGAAACTATACTTCGCCTCAATATTATTTGTGTATGTATTTATACAGTTCGAGAGTGATTCCGAACTTGTATTCCCTTTAGTACGATTGATACGGGGATTGGATAGCAGAGTATGCCCGCACCATAGTTTTTATGTGGGGTGCTGTTATGATATATATATTATACGAGTAGTTAATATATATATGAAATTCTGAAATCTGGAACTGCCTACTGTGATTTGATATGTAGGACATGGTTGATGACTCAAATTATAAATAATCGTTTTGAGAAAGTATAATATGACACTGGAAAACTTTATTGATTAATATAGTTAAAAGGAGAACCTTGGTTACAAATTAAAATCTTACGTTTTAAATACTTGTGTTGTTCAGTTGTAAATCCTGCGAATAACCTAAGATAAGTTAAATCATCGGGGAAAGATAGTGTGGTATATGACGAGATAGACCATTGGGAAGGTTAGTGCGATAGGTGTGCACATTAGAAGAGAGGTGAGAATTTCTCAAGAGAGTGTCGCACTAATATGTTCTTGCATTAGCCTGTAATCAATTTAAATACTTGCTAAACGAATTTTTAAATCATATACACTATCGGGCTCTGACCCGTTTCTATTTTCCTTTTCTCTCTTGTATATATATGTATGTATTACAGGTGCCCAGCCACAGGGGTGTCTTACTTAGGATCCTTTGGAAGGAACGTGCTACCGCTTAGGTGGGAGTTGCAGGCCTGTTGTTTAGACGACTTCATCCATTTGATTCTACTCCTAGTTCAGTTTTATCCAGCAGGGGCATGTGTCGCCCTCTTTCTATTATTTAGTTGGTATTGTCAGAGATTGGAATTTTTACTTTCGGTACCTTTATTTCGGGATTTATTACTGTCAGGATGTTTTCCTTTAGTGTTGTAAATGTTGGGATTTATTATTGATGATTAAATTCGTGTATGTTCAATTCTATTTTTATTCTTAATGTGTGACTCTTTAGATGTTAATGGTTTAAGGTTTTATAACCGGATTTAATAAAACGAGAATAAGGTTTTTAATGGTTTTGACACTTAGCTTAATTATTTAGGGTGTTTAAATCGGAAAAGTATTTTTACGACAGTGATGCTAAGAATGAACCAACTGTTCACCTTGATTTTTATTTAATAAAGTAGTGATCGCCCGGTATTTAATTAGGCGGGGTGTCACAGGATTTCGCTTTGCGAGACACCCCACGCACGAAATGTAGTACATTGTTGAGAGTAGAGAGAAGTTCTGTCGATATTTACGTGTGGCATAATGGATCTCCAGGATCGACGTTGACAAGGAGTAGTGTAACGGGGTGGTTCCTTGTTTGGATTTCGCTTTGCGAGACACCCCACGCACGAAACGCAGCGCAGCGCAACGTTGAAATTGGAGGGAAGTTGTGTCAATAATAATTTTCCCTGCTTATTAATTAGAAATTAAATCATATATTTCAACCCAAATTCATATTGGGTAACTTATTAAATTATAATTGGTTAAATTATAAACCGAAATCCATTAAGCCTAATAAGGCACTTATGATTGAAAATAAATACTTAACTGTGTTTAGAAAAGGGGTGGATTCTTGGGTTATGATAGGAAGGTAGATCTCGTGGGTATAGGCTAGGACTATGATAAGTTAGGTTTTCCTAATAAATGGGGGTAATTTAACTAAAAGTTGAGGACGCGAATAGGTGCGCGCCATTAGATGAGAGGTGAGTTGGGGTTCCACGAGAGTGCGATTCCACTTTAATTATGAAATAGTGCACCGATATTTATTATGCACGGTTAACACACTTGCTAAATATTTTTCACAACTCGGGCTCTGACCCGTTTACTTTTCTCTCATGCCTGTATATATATATATATATATATATATATATATATATATATTTACAGGTGTCCTACCGCATGGATGCCGGATG
The DNA here is from genome assembly GCA_949130495.1 of Sambucus nigra. Classification (NCBI taxonomy): domain Eukaryota; kingdom Viridiplantae; phylum Streptophyta; class Magnoliopsida; order Dipsacales; family Adoxaceae; genus Sambucus; species Sambucus nigra. The sequence goes on along the minus strand of OX422213.1, from coordinate 556,933,374 downwards.
AACTTCTATTCTGAGTCTTGGGAGCCGCGACAGGTGCGGACTGTTGCGGGATGTAGAATGTAATCGCTTCCACCTTTGAAAAATTCTAGGTAGGATTCATGTTGTATATCGGGTTTGTACCCAAGGTATGTATATATATGTTTACATTTATTTCCATTTCAGCTATTGTATTGGCTGTGACCCGACAGCTTATTCGGGTTTATCTCCTTGTGGTATATTCAGTTGTATTTATTGATTTCAGTTTATTCTAGCATTTCATTTATCATAGTTCTTGTATGCGTTTTTCTTTTCTTATTAGTGGTGTTATAGTGTTGGTTGGTAGTATGTTGCATATTTTATTTAAATTTTAACATCTCGCTTATAGGATATCGGGTAGTTAGTCGTATATTACATAGTACCGACAGTTGATGTTGGGACTGGACCATCTGAAACTCCTGATTTAATGTAGTATAGGGCTGGCCACCCGTTATTATTTTGAGCGGGTTGTTACACATGACTATTTGAATCAAATTATATCCTAAAAGTTTTTCAACTTAGAATTACCATAACAATGTTGAATGGCCAAAATAATAGGATAAAGTTAGTTGTCGGACAACTCCATTTCCAAATCTGCAATCTAATCCCAATCTCATATCCATCCACTTTTTACAAAGATGGGGTTGTCTTTCGGCAAGCTTTTTAGTCGCCTGTTTGCTAAGAAAGAGATGCGTATTTTGATGGTTGGTCTTGATGCTCCTGGTAAAACCACAATTCTGTATAAGCTTAAGTTGGGTGAAATTATCACCACTATCCCTACCATTGGTTTTAATGCGGAGACTATTGAGTACAAGAACATTAGCTTTACTGTATGGGATGTTGGGGGTCACGACAAGATCCGTCCTTTGTTTAGGCACTACTTCCAAAACACATAAGGCCTTATCTTTGTGGTTGACAGCAACGATCGAGACCGTGTCGTTGAAGCTAGGGATTAGTTGCACAAGATGCTAAATGAGGATGAATTAAGAGATGTTGTGCTGCTTGTGTTTGCAAACAAGAAAGATCTTCCAAATTCCATGAATGCTACGGAGATCACTGATAAGCTTGGTTTGTATTCTCTCCGTCAGCGACACTAGTATATTCAGAGCACATGTGCCACATCTGGAGAAGGGCTATATGAGGGTCTAGATTGACTTTCAAACAACATCGCTAATAAGGCGTAGTGGACTGTCAAGCTAGTTGGGTTGGTTTTCTTTCACTTGTATAGTTGGATCACTGTCTGGGGTATAAGTGTTACTGCAATTATTGTTATTATCATTACTTTGCGTTTTATATAACGATTTCTTAATGTTGTGGTATGAAAAAAGGGTGATTACTTTTGACAGTACTATTAGTTTTTCTTTCAGCATTCGCTAGCTCAATAATATACACAACATTACATAGAGAATTGTCAATGAATAGTATAATTCATGCCAGTGAGCTAGCGATAATGTTAGTAAATCAGTTCTTATGTTATTCATTATTTTTGTGGAACACATTTGAGATTTATTTTTTGTTTTTCTTAATTTTGTATTAAGTTTATTTGCTTAAAAAAAATTCTTGATTGAACTAGAATACAAGAAATGTATTTCCAATTTTTATGGATTAATCTCCAACTACAGATGGAAAGCGTGTTATACATAAAAATATCAAACCGGATAACCTTTTAGTTGATGCACAAGTAATAACACCATTTTTCATATTTTAACACCATTTTTCATATTTTCCCCTTTTCAATTGATTATAGAGACACTTAATGCTTATAGTATCAATGTGATCTCTCTCTCTCTCTCTCTCTCTCTATGCAGATTTTGACTAGTCAGTTGACATATTCGACCGCAGGCGGACCATGTATGGTACTCTTGATTGCCTCCGAGGCCCGTGATTGATGTACTTTTCAAAACTTTTAAATTATTCTTTATTTTTTATTTTAAAGTAAATGTGTTAGTTAGTTACGACGAGGCATGGACACCTCGTACGGGACTAATGTAACTTGTAGGAGCTGATCACATAGTCACGGGTTTTTCGCTTTGAGAATATGATGACAATTTGAAAACATCTAGATTAAGCTTCAAAACAAGTCGTTAAAAAGGTGAAAACCCAAACCAGTTCCGAACGGCGCAGTAAGAGGCATGAACACCTCGCACGGGACCAACATAACTTGTAGGAATTGACCGCATAATCATGGGTATCTCGATTTGTGAATATGATGATAATTTGAAAATATATCCATTAAGCTTAAAAAAACCCTTAAAGGGTGAAAACCCAAACCAACTCCCAAACGGCCCCGTAAGAGGCACGAACACCTCGCACGGGACCAATATAACTTGTACGAACTGACCGAGTAGTCGCGGGTCTCTCGATTTGAGAATATGACGATAATTTCAAAATACGTAGATTAGGCTTTAAAACAAGCCATTTGAGGGTGAAAACCCAAACCAGCCCCCAAACGGCCCCGTCAAAGGCACGAACACCTCGTACGGGACAATATAAGTTGTACGAACTCACAGCATAGTCACGGGCCTCTCGGTTTGAGAATATGACGATAATTTGAAAATATATCAATTAAGCTAAAAACAAGCCCTTAAAGGGTGAAAACTCAAACTATCCCCCAAACGACCCCGTAAGAGGCACAAACACCTCGCACGGGACCAATGTAACTTGTACGAACTGACCGGGTAGTCATGGGTCTCTCGGTTTGAGAATATGATGATAAGTTTAAAATACGTAGATTAGGCTTTAAAACAAGCTGTTTGAGGGTAAAAACCTAAACCAGTCCTCAAACGGTCCCGTAAGAGACACAAACACCTCGCACGGGACCAATGTAAGTTGTACGAACTGACAGCGTAGTCACGGGCCTCTCAGTTTAAGAATATGAAGATAATTTGAAAATATATCGATTAAGCTTAAAAACAAGCCCTTAAAGGGTGAAAACCCAAACCATCCCCTTAACGGCACCGTAAGAGGCACGAACACCTTGCACGGGACTAATGTAAGTTGTACGAATGGACAGTGTAGTCACGGGCCTCTCGGTTTGAGAATATGACGATAATTTGAAAATATATCGATTAAGCTTAAAAATAAGCCGTTTGAGGGTGAAAACCCAAACTAGAGCCCAAACGGCCCTGTGAGAGGCACAAACATCTCGCATGGGACCAATGTAACTTGTAGGAATTGACAGCGTAGTCACGGGGCTCTCGGTTTGAGAATATGACGATAATTTGAAAATATATCGATTAAGCTTAAAAACAAGCCCTTAAAGGGTGAAAATCCAAACCAGTCCCCAAACGGTCTAGTAAGAATCACAAACACCTCGCACGGGACCAATGTAACTTGTACGAACTGATCATGTAGTCACAGGTCTCCCAGTTTGAGAATATGACAATAATTTCAAAATGCGTAGATTCGGCTTAAAAATAAACCGTTTGAGGGTGAAAACTCAAACCAGCCCCCAAACGGTCCTATGAGAGGCATGAACACCTCGCACGGGACCAATGTAAGTTATACGAACTGACAGCGTAATCACGAGCCTCTTAATTTGAGAATGATGATAATTTGAAAATATATCGATTAAGCTTAAAAACATGCACTTAAAGGGTGAAAACCCAAACCATCCCCTTAACGGCCCCGTAAGAGGCACGAACACCTTGCACGGGACTAATGTAAGTTGTACGAATGGACAGTGTAGTCACGGGCCTCTCGGTTTGAGAATATGACGATAATTTGAAAATATATCGATTAAGCTTAAAAACAAGCCCTTAAAGGGTGAAAACCTAAACCACCCCCTAACGGCCCCGTAAGAGGCATGGACACCTCGCACGGGACCAATATAACTTGTACAAATTGACAGCGTAGTCACGGCCCTATCGGTTTGAGATTATGATAATAATTTGAAAATATATCCATTAAGCTTAAAAACAAGCCCTTAAAGGAGTGAAATCCCAAACCATCCCCTAACGGCTGCGTAAGAGGCACGAACACCTCACACGGGACCAATGTAACTTGTATGAACTGACAGCATAGTCACAGGCCTCTTAGGTAGTCATAAATTGCGTAAGATTTTCAATTTTAAAATATAATAATAATTTCCACTCTTATATGTAATTTTTTAGCTTGAGTAAACTTTTTTTATAAATTACTTGATTACTAATATCGTATCTTTTTTGTATCCTATTTTTTTTTGCAGGATAACATTTTGTCGTTAGCATTTATTCACAGGGAACACATGGAGAACTCTATAGTTTACAATAAGGGGTTTATTCATGATTCTATTTTTTTGTGTTATGGCCGTCCAGGCTTTTGTAGTTTTATTGTAAAGTTTTATAGCCGTGTGGGCTTTTGTAAGTTTATTTTTTATATTTTGTGGCCGTGCGGGCTTTATGTTATCCGGGTTTTATATTACCAGGTTTTAGAATGTCCAAAAAATAGAGGAAACTCTGCCCAATTTTTTTGGGTCTGTGAACTACTAAAGACTTGTGATATTTTAAAGTTTGCATGTACATTAGTTTATCAACAACGTGCAAGATTTGCAATTTGTGAATTTTCTAGTTTTCAATTTTTTTTTTCTTTTATCCAAAAATTTGGTACAGTTCGAAACCGTTCCAAAAGTGTATCAAATTTTGACACGGTTTTGAACTTTGCCAAAAGTTTATCAAAATGTGCTCAATCTGGCACAGTTCAAAACTGTGCCAAAAGTGTGCTAGGAATATCAAATTCTGGCCCGGTTTAAAAATGTGCCATAAGTATTCCTGTTTGGTCAAATCTGGCACACTTTTAAACTGTGCCAGGAAAAAATGGTCATTTTGGAACACTTGATTCTGGCACAGTTCAAAACCGTGCTAGATTTGATCTGGCAAAGTTTTAAACCGTGCCAGATTCCTGTTTTTGGTGTAGTGAGTGTGATAAATCTGAGAAAAGTATAACCTTTCTTAATTCCCATCATTTCTGGCATTTATTCATACACATAAAACTCCATAATCACACACACTTGATCTATTTGTAGGTGATAAGATCTAACAAATAGAGGTTTAACTCTGATACCAGTTGAGAGTGCTTGTGATCAAAATCAAGATAAACGATAGATACCTAAATTAAAATCTCTTGTCAAATTATGACAAGGTATTCTTTCCAGTCTAAGTTAGGGTAACAAAGACAAGTCTATGGTCTATGTGAAAACTTATCTACCAAATATATTACACAAAATTTTATCTTTAATAATTCGATGACATAATATAAGTGCGTAAAAGTAAACAATATATCACAAAACCAAGGCGTATGAGAAAAAACCCACAATGAGAAAAAATCTCAAATCGATAGAACGAAAAATGAACTATGGTAAGATTTACAAAGGGGAACTACGTCTTACAAACCTAATGCATAACTTTCACCTAATGAGCTTTCACACCATATCATCCACTAAAGGGAAGGCGTCAATAATTGGAGCACTATTCACAACCTCCATTAGTTTTGGTCACAACCAATGTCTTCTTCAAGCCATAATCAATAAACTTCTTTTTAAAGTGGAAGAAAAACCTTTTGTTCCAAATCTTGGAACAAGATCGAGAATCCTCCAATAAGTATAGATAAATTTCTAGGTGTGTGAAGAACCTAAAGTGAAAGTGTATTTCAAAATATTGGCTTAATGCGCAAATATATTTTTTGAGATAAGTAAAATCTAAAAGTAACTCAAGAACAAATCATAAAGAGATCTGTTTAAGGTATAAAAATGTTTTAAAGCGAATAGATTTACTTCAAAATATTTTTAGATTTCACAAATATTTAAACTAAAATATTTTTAGAATATATTTAAGAGAAAAAAAAATTAAAACTTGGAAAAATGCAAGAATCAACAAAAAAGAAGTTTTTATTGTAAAAGATTTTTATCTCTTAAAATTGATTCTTGTCGCAATAAAAGATTTATCAAAAATATTTTGTCCTCAAAGAGAATCACTAAAATCACACTTCTTTCACTCTTTGTTAAAAATTAAGTTTCAACTCACTTACATATTCACTTAAGCTTGAAAGATAATATTAAGAGACAAGTAGGTAAGTTTTAAACTCACACATGAAGTGATAATATGTAAAAGGTAAAAATATATGATAAGATCTTTGTGTTGCACAATTACCCAAGAAGATATGCATAATATTTTACAAAACGCTATACCAAAACAAGAGATTTATCACTAGCATTAATTGTGATAAATGACTTTTGCCACTATTATTTCCCATCACGATTTAAAGGGTCATAAAAAATATTTGTCACTACATATTTTTTATCACCCCTAAATCGGGATGGGAAATAGCAGTGTGAAAGGCCATTTGTCACTGCTAATGGATGATACTTTATAAGAAACCTATTTAGCATCACCAGGTAATGGTCTCATGTTCTAACGACATAAGCAATGGATATAAGGATCAAACTTAATAAGACTCCCGTTTAGCATCATCAGGTAAAGGGGTATTTGAAGTAATTGATTAATATAGTAATTTAGTTATGATGTTACTGCTTTATTAGTTAAGATAAACTAATTGATGAATGTATCAGCCTTAGCTAACAAATTATTTACCTTAACTAAGATATGAAGGACATCTATTTTATTACTATAAAATGGAAGACTTCAGTTTAGGATGATCGATGAATACGGTGTCCATGTAAGCACGATTCTCTAATTCATTTCTCTCCTTAAGATGAACTAATTAAAAGCTAATGCACCTATCTGTTTCCTTGCCCAACTTTCTCTCACGACCATTTCCCTTCCTCTTCATTGACATTGTCTTTCCTTATTCTATGAAAATTCTGCTTCTTATTTTTCCATGTCGCTCCTTCTTCTCTTCCCATTCTAATTTATGTCCATGCATAATCAGTAAACAAAAAATAAAATAACTATCCTGCAAGATTCAAGCATACCTCTATCTATATAGACTAGATGACAACAAATGTATAATATCTTTTCAAAGAATCTTTCCCTCTACCTAACTCCAAAGACTTGTAAAGGAACAACCCTTCTATATTGGAAGATATACCCAATATCTTTCAAACACCACAAATAAAGGAATCCATAAACCCCTAAAAAATAGAACATAAATGGGCATGGGTCACATCAAACTATCCAAACATTATACGAATATTTATAGAGAAGTCCTTATAAGACCTTTTCCCCCAAAACAAATTGTCATTGTTAAGTATGTTGAGAATCAAAAACCTATCAAAAGCTCAATTTTGTAAGAAACTTTACCTTACTAGATATTATAGAGTAAAGGGAATGAAAATGACTTAAGGGAGTAAACAAGGTCATAAATAAAGTTACATGTAACATCTCGTATTTTGGTCCATTCGATATTTAATTAAATCGACTAATTTTAAATTACTTGTGTGTCATAATTTAATTTAAGTAATTGTTATTAGTATTTAGTTCAATATTAATCTGGAGAGTAAATGATTAATATTTATGGAATTTAAATTACTAAGTGAATGGTAATGATTTATTTACATCATAACAAGTGATAGTGACGTGGCATTCGTTTATCTCAATCGGGAGTCGAGTATAGACTATATTAGGGTCGAGATAAGGACTTTTAGTAAAATAATTCGGATGACAATTTTGAGTGTACAGTTGATTCCGGATAGATCGAAATAGTCAGAAAAGAGTACCCGGGGGGTAGTAAATGGGTCTCGGAGCATTTTTAAGCATAACCACACCCACATAGGAGTGTTTCAGCCATTTTAATAAAGTCCACAAGCCTAAAAATAGGATTGGCTTAATAAAACCTAAAAGTGAGACGGTGTGACAGCCATAAATCATTTAAGAAACCCTAAGTAAGTAGAGGAGAAAAGAGGGAAAATTTGGAGAACTCTTGGGAGCCAAAAGCAAGAACTAGAGTGGGGGTTCTTCATCAACTACTCATCTACACCAAAGGAATTCAGACCCGACGAATCCTAAGGAAAGTGGTTAAACTTGATTTTAAATTAATTATAGTTTTCAATTCATATCATAGTGGGTGTAAAGAACACAAATGATTTTGGGTTGGGTTGCCATCTAAATTGCGTTTTCAATTTATGGAGGTATACGGATGACTTAAGTAATTGGATGGTTAATATTTCATAATTACTGTTGAGAAATTTAGACTTATGAATTTACAATCAGTGGTGAGATTATTACATTGCGAATCAGGAGATAAATTGGGGATGAGATGTTACAAACCTTGTGTGGACTGGTCTATAAATTAAGAATGATTTATATGAACTGTAAATGTTTTGGTAACATGATAATTGAACTTCAAATCTGTGTAGATGTTTATATTTAGTTTTGGGGATTTCATATTTTTAAGTTTGATATAAAGTTCGTAAGGGTTACAGATGAAGAAATCAGGGTAAAATAAAGTTTATAGGGTTGACAACGGCGGACTGAGCTGATCAAAGAAGGGGAGAGAGAAAATCTAGGCTCGTTCAAAAGAACAGGGTCTCATTCGTGCGACAACCATTATCGTTACAAGGATAGGTTTAGTTGTTCGAGAGACGTGACAAAACCCAACCACTTTTCTCCCTTGTACTGTTTGGTCAGGTTTTTGTTTGAGGGGGGCTACGGTTGTCGTTCAGTGACCTTTATTTGGCATTTATGTGAAAATTTCCTTTGAGAGAAAATAGTGAAATGGTAATAAGGGGTAATTAAGGTTGTATGATGAGAATTAGGGAGTATTAAGTTAATAAGTGTGTCAAACTTATTAAGGGAAATTTTGGATAATAAATTTTGAATATTAAAGTATGGTTCAAGTGAGTTAGTCCGGGTAGTTTAGTTGGGTGACATCAAGTTAATGAATTAATTAATGAGAGATTAATTAAATTAAGAGTCGGGATATATACTCGGGTAAATTTTAGGCTATATCTACGGATGTTGGGCATGGTATAGACGGGATTAAATTTAAATTATATATATACGGTAGTGTGATAGTATATATATTGTGTGCTATTAAAATATCGTTGACTACGTATTTTACAATTATTTATCTTCTAGTGCTATCATAGGAGGTTGCGCGATGCGGTGAATCCCCCTAACTTGAGGAGCAGGGAGAGTATAATCCCCAGGTCATAGCGTCTAATAGAGGTGAGACATGTGCGATGATTATCTTTACACTCGGGGAAATATGACTGCCTCCACTACGCTTATATTATATGTTTCGATTCAACTGTATTTAGCTGTCTCAGGAATCCAGGTGGGACTGAGTAGACCTGGAATGATAGCACTTTAGAGAAGCATCCGGTGAGGTATTACTCAGGAGGATGGATTTATATATATACGACATATGTGTGAATGTTGTAATATAGTTCTACATATATAATGGAGTAGATAATTATATGCAAGTAAAAGTACATGTAGTGAAATGTATTAATTATATATAACACGTGAGAATGTTATATGGTCTTAAATGAAAATGATTAGTTATGTTAATGTGTTAAATAACTTACAAATCATATATTAAACATACTCGGGCTAGAGTAATATGACAGAATAGAGTTATAACAAGGACTTGTTACAAGGTAAATGACGAGGTGGGTTGCAAAGAAAGCACTAGGTGTGCACAATTGTTGAGAGGTGAACGAGTCCTCAACGGAGTGCGACTCTAGATTAAATATAAAGAGCATTCATGCATTTTAAATTACTACAATTTAATCACTTGCTAAATATTTTGGGTTCTAACCCTTGTTGTCAAATATTTTAAAACCTTTTAGTTGTCCAGCCATAGGGATGCCACATTTGATTCTGATCCAGGGTCACGCAGCTGCGGCATATGTGGATATTGCAGGTTTTGAAGTAGTCATGTTTTTCATTTATTCCTAGTTTAAGAATCCTATCTCAGTCTTATTTCGAGCATGTTGCTCACTGAATGTATTCAGTTATTTCTTAGGTTTGACAATGTCGAGGAACATGTCAATCTCATATGTCTGGAGGTTTTCTACCAACTCTTCAAATTTCAGACGACTCAAATTATCTAAGGTATTCAAAACAGTCATTTTAGGGATAAAACGTTTTGGCAGCGATCTTAAAATATTTTTAACCACTCGTGTATTAGGTATGGGCTCACCAAGATTAAAACTAGTGTTGGCAATATCAGACAAACGTGCATAAAAGTCATCAAAACACTCAGTCTCAAGCATGGTGATAGTCTCAAAATGAGTGGAAAATTTTAAATTTTAAACTCTTTGACCGCATTAGTTCTCTCGTGGGTGAGTTAGAAAATATCCCACGCTTCTTTAGACGTGGTGCACGTCATAATACGTTGAAAATCTTCTGGAGTGACGTGTTCGAAAATTTCACTAAGCCCTCATGAATTATAAGTGCTCCACCTAAACTCATCCTTAGTCTCGTCTGACACAGGTTTAAATTTATGGCATTATTTGCGGTGACAGTAAGAGTATTCCAGCCTCTTTCATAAACTAACCAAACTCTTTCAACGATTTATTTCAAATGGGATTTCATTCGGGCTTTCCAGTAAGTATAATTAGACCTGGAAAAATTGGCAACCGATTATATAACTTTTCGTTTGAAAACATTACGACAAATTTTCCAAAAAACTTTTTTTCAAAAAAAATCATTATCACACACTTTTTGAAAAAGGATCACTCGATAAATTAGAGTAACTTGCTCTGATACCAATTTGTGAAGTGTCATGTGCAATAGTGATTTAAATAAATGTGCAAATTCCAACCAGAAACTTATTTAATTAGAGTCAATTTTTTAAACAAAGTTAATTCAGCCCATACACATACAACTACGTGTGTGCGCATGTTAAACCATCATAAGCATAAATATACTAACTACAAGATTTTGGGAAAAATCCTCGAAGGGATAAACCTTTTATTTCACTGTAAATTAAATCGTAATTTACAATCACAATAAAATCTACAATAAGTTTTCCTCAGCAAAAGTACATAGACACGCCGCCTAGAGTCAACAATGGATTTCACGCAGCGAACCCACATGAACCGCAATCCAATCTTCAGAAAAGATCCACAAGCAGCGAATCTCAATGAACTTAGTATTCAGGTGTAAAGATGCATTCCACAAAGATGAACAATTAAAGTTCTGTTCTTGGGTTCTAAAAGATTCACAAAAATAATTGGGAATTTTGTGAAAATAAAAAAGATGCTCGGGACATCAAAAATTAAAGTCTTGATGTGTTGGAACTCACAAAAACGTTTTCTTAAATACTTAAAAAAATACACCACTGAAATAGCCTTTTATAGAAATCTAAAAAAATCTGAGGCGGTGGAAAATTTATCGGGAGAGAACAGGCTCGGGTAGAATTTCTACCGGTTCGGTAATTTTCATAAAAACAAATCGGTTCGGGTAAATGTCATCAGTTCAGTTCAATCTTTGCAGTTAAAAATTCTTTTATAAAAAATGCCTTGGTTTACTAAAATAATTTTAGAAAAATTTCCCAATACTAAAATGAAACTCTTAAGTAAATTAAAACTCAACTTTACCAAAGTTAATCTCGTCGAGTCATTGTTGAATATTTCTTGATATTCGGATCCGTCTTGATGCGTATATGAGCTTGAACTTCTCTGACGGGTGTAGCGGAGTACAAGATACACTAATGTATCATACGAACATGAGAAAAATCTCCTTACAAATCACCCCCTATGTCTATGCCGGTACAAACTAAAAACTTATGAATTATCAAAATCAAAATGACCTATACAAATATACCCTCCCATGAACCTATAAGTGAAAAGGTAAAATGATAAGTCTTCAAACTTTTCTTCAAAATCTTCAACTTCAAATCTCAAAGCTTTTCTCATCAGGGTGTGCAAAATGATCATCAACTTTGTACCTACACAGACGAGACAAAGCAAATACCTTCGTGACGCATCGAGTTTGAAATGATATAAGAATACATCAATCAATAATCAAATTCCACCATCATACAAAAACTCCCCCGTAATTCGTTCTCCCCCTTTTTATTTGATCGAAATAGACAAGGAAACGAATAAATAAAACTAAACATGGAGTTGGCATGACAAATATGCATAGCAAATATGAATTAAACCACGCTCATGCAAAGAGTAACTCAAAAGCTTCCATAAACTATTTTTGATTTAATTTTTTTAAACGAAAATGCAAAAATAATGTTACAAAAATCACACACCATGAATTTACACTAAGATAACCAAATCATGGAAACGGAATGAATGGGTGTGATATTCGATAGGCAAATCAAAGCAGTCAAACATAACATATGTGCATGATGATTACGTGTTCTCCTAACGAATGAACTCAAAATCATCCTTAGGTGTAAAAAAGTGTTCAATTTCAATGACATCGACACAATCCATCAACACATCAAAGTCAAGAATGATTCCTACACCAATTACATCTAAAACTATGAATGCTTTTTTATGACGCAGTTAGGACGTGTAAACCCGTTTTTCATTTCTTTCCATCCAAACTCCCTCATAAATGATAATCGCTTGTTTTTCTTTTCAGGTGGCCCCCCTTTTGGCATTTTTATCTTTTTATAGCCTTTAAATGTTTTTCGGGCTCTTTTAAACGGTGTCTTTCATGACGTGTTAATTTTGAACTCTCCCAGCCTTTTCTCATGATCCACTCATCATATTTTGTTGCAATTAAATTCCTAACGGTAAGCGGTTTTTACATGCACTACTTCCATTTTCAAGTTTTATCACATATGGTTTGTTTTAAAGACAAATTTGAGATGAAAACACTCCGAACAATATGATATAAACAAGTACAATAATAAAAAATCCGTGCAAGTATGAATTAAAGGAACTTATGAGTCAAACATGTAAGTAGTAACACTTACATCTCAATGGCTCCAAACATTATGAAGTACAAAATTGAAATGATGACACATATCAAAACACTATCAAATCGTCACGTGGATATGGAATGATATTGTGATTTTCTAATCCTAAATGTCCACCATAAACTGTGCAAAACAAACTAACAAACTCTTTTTGTCTTTTTCAAAAATTTTATCAAAATAAACACTTTTGTATTCTTCAAAATTTTTCAAACGCAAAAATCTAATATAAAAAATACATACTAGCAATAGAAAAGATATATCATCATGAAAAACATCCTATGCTAAAAAAAAAGTCTAAACCTCAACCGTTAGGTGCGGTGGAGTTTTTTTCCAAAGATGGTGACATCCTATGAAAAATCGCAATCAAATTATGTGAAGTCTAGACCAGAAATTTTACTTGCTCCCTAATATATGAAAACTCTCTTGGGTAATCATCTGGAGCTTCAGGTGTGGGTGTGGGTGTGTGTGAACAAGTATAGAAGCAAAACGTGACACATAACCCAACTTAAAATAAAAATCCCTCAGATGTCCTCTCTTCTTGCAGTCTGTTAAATATAAATAGGCCTAGGTACACCTCTCTCAAAATGTTTCCTACGCATTATCTTATTAGGTACGGGATGCCTAGGTAGGTTGGGTTGATATCCATGAGATTCAAACACTAAAGCGGGAATCGACTCGGGTGCAACTTGGGAAGTAGAAGCACCGCCATGACTTATTCCTAAACTCTCACCTCTACCCAAAATGGGACTGGGAACCATCTTTTCAACCTTCTTCGATGTGTTATCCAAAGTGAGTTTAACCTCTAGGGTGTGTTTAAGATCTTTCTCTAATTGTGACACGCGGGTTGTAAGTTCACTTTTCTTTCGATCTAAAATAATCAACTGCTCACTCAAAGAAACCTTCACCTTCTCGAATTGACTTGCTTTTGCCTCAAGAACCTTCAAACTCTCTATCTTTATCTCCAAATCTATCATCCAAAGACCTAATTCCTTACTAAATTTCTTTATCTTTAAGGTCTCGTCATACAAATTTGTCGAGGCAATCTGGAGCTCACTATCACCCTCACTAGAGCATTCACTCTCTCCATCGCTAAGAAACACTCAATTCCTCCTCGAGGGTCTCGCGTGCACAAGTGTCCTCATCGTCGTCAGACAAACTAGGTATGCACTCGTGACTAGATAAAAATGCAACAAACTTTCCTTATGAAGTCACATCCCCGAAATCTTTCACATCATCCTTCCTATCACTAAGGGTGACTGGCATAACAACTTTCTCACCCTTTCTCCTTAGCCTAGTGGGACACTCAAACGATTTATGCCCTATAATTTCACACTCAAAACATGTCACTTTTTCTAAATCTCCCTCACCCTTTTTCTCTTTTTCACTGCTTTGTTTGGCCTTATCTTTCTTTTTCTCAAAAAATATTTTATTGGAAGAATTTTGTTTTGAAAACATGAGAAGCTTTTTGAATTTATTTGCAAGCATGGCCAGAGAAAAATCAGAATCATCCTCAGACTCGGACTCATAAAATTTTACTTTCATTTTCTTATCACTCGTGGACACATCATTTCCCTCCCTAGACTGGGATTTACGTGCTATCCCTCTATCATTCAGTTTGATAGTGTCAGGGAACATGTAAATCTCATACATTTGGAGGTCTCCTACTAACTCTTCTAATTTCAGACGACTCAAATTACCTAAGGTATTTAAAACAGTGACTTTAGGGATAAAACGCTTTGGAAACGATCTTAAAATATTCTTAACCACACGTGCATTAGGTATTGGCTCACCAAGATTAAAACTAGTGTTGACAATATCGGACAAATGTGCATAAAAGTCATCAAAACACTCAGTCTCAAGCATGGTGATAGTCTCAAATTGAGTGGTCAAATTTTAAATTTTAGACTCTTCGACCGCGTTAGTGCCCTCGCGGGTGAGTTACAAAACATCTTACGCTTCTTTAGATGTGGTGCTCGTCTTAATATGTCTAACTCGTTGGGGGTGACGTGTCTAGAAATTGCACTAAGCCGTCGTGAATTATAAGTGCTCCACCTAAACTCATCCTCAGTCCAGTCTGACATAGGTTTTGAATTTGAGAATTCATTTGCGGTGCTAGTGGGAGGATTCCAGCCTCTTTTACAAACTAACCAGACTCTTTCATTGATTGCTTACAAATGGGATTTCATTTGGACTTTTCAGTATGCGTAATTAGACCAGTCAAAATTTGGCAACCGATTATATAACTTTTCATTTGGAAATATTGCTACAAATTTTCAAAAATCAGATTTAAAAAAAAATCAATATCACACACTTTTTGATAAAGGATCACACGATAAATTAGAGTAACCTGCTCTGATACCAATTTGTAAAGTGTCGTGTGCAATACTGATTTAAATAAATGTGAAAATTCCAACCAAAAACTTATTTAATTAGAGGCAAGTTTTAAACCAAGTTAATTCAGACCCTAAAAAAACAACTATGTGTGTGCGCATGTGAAACCATCATAAATACAAATATGCTAACTCACAGATTTCAGGAAAAATCCCCGAAGGGCAAAACTTTTTATTTCACTCTGAATAAAATCATAATTTACAATCATAATGAAATCTGAATAAGTCTACCTCAAAAAACCTACATCGACACGCAACTTAGAGTCAGTAGTAGATTCCACGCAGAGAACCCACATGAATCGCAGTCCAATCTTCAACAAAGATCCACACATTGCAAACCTCAATGACCTTAGTCTTCAGGTGTAAAGACACACTCCACAAAGATGAACAATAACAAAGTTTTGTTCTTGGGTTTCAAAAGATACCCAAAAGTAATTGGGAATTTTGTATGAATAAAAAAGATGTTTGGGACATCAAAAATTGAAGTCTTGATGTGTTTGAACTCTCAAAAACGTTTTCTCAAAGAATTAAAAAAAATACACCACCGAAATAACCTTTTATAGATATTTTAAAAAATTTGAGGCGGTGGAAACGAATAAACAAAAAAAAACATAGACAAGTGTCCTCATCGTCGTTATACAAACTAAGTATGCTCTTGTGACTACATGAAAAAAAGGCAACAATCTTTCCTTGTGAAGACTCATCCCTGGAATCTTTCACATCATCATCACTATCACTAAGGTTGTCCGACATAGCAACTTTTTCGCCCTCTCTCCTAAGTCTAATTTGACACTCAAACGACTTATGACCTTTTCCTTCACACTCAAAACATGTCACTTTTTCTAAATCTCCCTCACCCTCTTTCTCTTTCTCACCACTTTCTTTGGCCTCATCTTTCGTTTTCTCAAAAAAAAAAAAAATTATTGGAAGAATTTTTTTTGAAAAGTTGAGAAACTTTTTGAAATTCTTTACAAACATGGCCATATCAAAATCAAACTCGTCCTCAGACTCGAACTCACAAAATCTCAATTTATTTTTCTTATCACTCGTGGACACTTCCTTTCCCTTCCTAGACTGGGCCTTAATTTCTATCCCTCTATCCTTAGGTTTGACAGTGTAGGGGAACATGTCAATCTCATACGTCTGGAGGTCTCCTACCAACTCTTCGAATTTCTGAGGACTCAAATGACCTAAGGTATTCAAAAGAGTCACTTTATGGATGAAACGTTTTGGCAGCGATCTTAAAATCTTTTTAACCACTCGTGAATTAGGTATGGACTCAGCAAGATTAAAACTAGTGTTGACAAAATCAGACAAGCATGCATAAAAGTCATCAAAACACTCGATCTCAAGCATGGTAATTATTTCAAATTGAGTGGTTAAACTTTAAATTTTAGACTCTCTCACCGCGTTAGTGCTCTAGTGGGTGAGTTGCAAAACATTTCACACTACTTTAGACGTGGTACACGTCTTAATACGTCGAAACTCATCGGGGGTGACGTGTCCAAAAATTGCACTAGTCCCTCATGAATTATAAGTACCCCACCTAAACTCATCCTCAGTCCAGTCTGATAAAGGTTTTAAAATTGTGGTAATATTTGTGATGATAGTGGGAAGATTCCAGCCTCTTTCACAAACTAACCAGACTCTCTCATCGATTGCTTTCAAATGGGATTTCATTTGGGATTTTCAGTAAGCATAATTAGACGCGTAAAAAATTGACAACGGATTATATAATTTTTCATTTGGAAACATTGCAACGAATTTTCAAAAATCATATTTAAAAAAATATCAATATCACACACTTTTTGAAAAAGGATCACTCGGTAAATTAGAGTATCTTGCTCTTACACTAATTTGTGAAGTGTCGTATGCGATATTGATTTAAATAAATGCACAAATTCCAACCACAAACTTATTTAATTAGAGTCAATTTTTAAACCAAGTTAATTCAACCCCTTAACATACAACTACGTGTGTGCGCGTGTCAAACCATTATAAACACAAATATGCTAACTCACAGATTTGAGGAAAAATCTGCGTAGGGGAAAACTTTTTATTTCACTATGAATAAAATCGTAATTTACAATCATAATGAAATCTGAATAAGTGTACCTCATCAAACCTACATAGACGCACAGCTTAGAGTCAGCAATGAATTCTATGCAGCGAATCCACATGGATCGCGGTCCATCTTCAGCGAAGATCCACATGCTGCGAACCTCAATGACCTTAGTCTTCAAGTGTAGAGATGCAGTCCACAAAGATGAACAATAACAAAGTTTTGTTTTCTAGTTTCAAAAGATTCATAAAAGTAATTGGGAATTTTATGTGAATCAGAAAGATGTTTGGGACATCAAAAATTAAAGTCTTGATGTTTTTGAACTCTCAAAAACATTTGCTCAAAGACTTAAAAAAATACACCACTGAAATAGCATTTTATAGAAATCTAAAAAAATCTGAGGCGGTGAAAAAATTTATCGGCATAAAACCGATCTGGGTAGAATTTCTACCCGTTCGATTCTTTTTATAATAACAAACCGATCTGGGTAAAATGCCATCGGTTCAGTTCGATCTTTGCAATTAAAAAATCTTTTATAAAAAATGCCTTTGTGTACTAAAAACATTTTATAAAAATTTTCCAATACTAAAATGAAACTTTTAAGGAGTTTAGAACTCAATTTTACAAAAGTTAATCTTGTCAAGGCTTTGTTAAAGATTTCTTAATATTCGGATCCGTCTTGATGCGTGTATGATCTTGAACTTCTCTTACGGGTGTAGCGGTGTATGACATACACTAATGTAATATATGGCCATGAGAAAATGTCCTTACAAATCTTCTCCTATGTCTATGCCAGTACAAAATAAAAAAGTCCGAATTATCAAAATCAAAACGACTTATACAAATCTACCCCCCCCCCCCTCCCCCCCCCAGTCAACCCATAAGTGGAAAGGTAAAATGATAAGTCTTTAACCTTTTCTTCAAAATCTTCAACTTCAAATATCAAAGTTTTTCTCATTAGGTTATGCAAAATGATCATTAACTTTGTACCTACACACATGAGACAAAGCAAATACCTTCATGACGCATCGAGTTTGTAACGATATAAGAATACATCGATCAATAATCAAATTTCTCCCATAATGCAAAAAACTCCCCAATAATTAATTCTCCCTTTTTTTATTTGATCGAAATAGACAGGGAAACGAATAAACAAAAATAAAAATGGAGTTGTCACGCCAAATATGCAAACCAAATATAAATCAAACTACGACCATGCAAAGAGTAACTCAAAAGCTTCCACAAACTATTTTTGATTTTTTAATTTTTAAAAACAAAATGAAAACATAATTTTACAAAAATAACACACCATGAATTTATATTGAGATAACCAAATCATGAAAATAGAATGAATGGGTGTGAAAATATTTGATAGGCAAATCAAAGCAGTCAAACATAACATATGTGCGCGATAAATACGTGTACTCCTAACGAATGAACTCAAAATCGTCCTTAGGTGTAAAATAGTGTTGAATTTAAATGACATCCACACAATCCATTAAGACATCAAAGTCAAGAATGCTTCCTACACCAATAAGGTCTAAAACTATGAATGCTTTTTAATGACACAGTCGTGACGTGCATACCCGTTTTTCATTTTTTCCATCCAAACTCCCTCATAAATAATCATCATTTATTTTTCTTTTGAGGTTGGCCCTTTTTTGTATTTTTATCTTGTTATTGCCTTTAAATTTTTTCGAGCTCTTTTAAATGGTGGATTTCATGACAAGTTGACTTTGAACTTTCCCAGCCCTTTCCCGTGATTCACTCATCATATTTTATTGTAATTAAATTACTCACGATAAACAGTTTTTACATACACTACTTCCATTGTCAAGTTTTATCACATATGGTTCGTTTTAAAGATAGAATTGAGATGACAACACTCCGATCAATATGTGATAAACAAATAATCAAACAAATCCGTGCAAGTGTGCATTAAAGTAACTTATAAGTCAAACATGTTGGAAGTAACACTAAATTACATCTCAATGACTCCAAACATTGTAAAGCACTAAAATGAAATGATGACGCATATCAAAACACGATCATATCGTAACGTGGATATGGAATAATATTGTGATTCGCTCATCCTAAATGTCCATCCATAAACGGTGCAAAGACAAACTTAAAAACTCTTTTTGTCTTTTTCATAAAATTTATCAAAATAAACTCTTTTTGTATTTTCAAAATTTTGTCAAACGCAAAAATCTAATAAATAAAAAATACATACTAGTAATAGGCAAGATATATCATCATAAAAAATATCCTATGCTAGCAAAAAAGTATAAACCTCACTTGTTAGGTGCGGTGGAGTTTTCCAAAGGTGGTGACATTCTATGAAAAACCTCCATCAAATCATATGAAGTTTTGACCAAAAATTTTACCTGCTCCCTAATATATGCAAACTCTCTCGTGTAATCGTCCGGAGCATCAGGTGTGGGTGTGTGTTTGTGTGAACACGTGTAGTAGAAAAATGTGACACTGAATTAACTTAAAAAAATACTCCTTGAGATATCCTCTCTCCTTGAAGTGTGTGCAAACATAAACAGGGCAAGGTACACCTTTCTTAAAACAAATCCTACGCCTTCTCCTATCAGGTACGGGACGCCTATGTGGGTTGGGTTGAAAGCCATGAGAATCAAACACTACAGCGGGAATCATCTCGGGTGAATCTTGGGAAGTAGAAGCCCCCTCATGACTTATTCCTAAACTCTCACCTCTACCCAAAATGGGATTGAAAACCATCTTTCTAGCCTTATTAGATGTATTCTCTAAAGTGACTTTAACCTCCCAGGCATTTTTAAGATCTTTCTCTAATTGTGACAAGCGGATTATATGTTCACTTTTATCCTGATCTAAAATAATCAACTTCTCACTCAAAGGAACCTTCACCTTCTCGAGTTGACTTCCTTTTGCCTCAAACACCTTCAAACTCTCTCTCTCTCTCCCTCTCTCTCTCTAGATCTATCACCCAAAGACCTAATTCCTTTTTTAATTTTTTCATTTTTAACGTCTCGGCATACAAATCTGTAAAAGTGATCTGGATCTCACTATTACCCTCAGTAGCGCACTCACTCTCTCCATCGCTAGAAACACTCAAATCCTCTGTGACACCCCGCCTAATAAAATACCGGGTGATCAGTCCTATACCAAATTAAAACAGGAATCCCAGTTGGATCATCCTTAGCATCACTGTCGAAAACTTTTTTTTAAACTTACTAACCACCTAGTATTCCAAAAACTGGTGCCAATTTTAACTTTTTAATTAAACCAAAACTGTACATGCGGAAATAACATATAAACCATTCACACAACTGAATGAAAATAAACTGAATCATAATTACACAACATGCCGAATAAATCACCGGCCACCAAAGAAATAATCCAAATACAATATACAACACCTGAAAACTGTACCGAGAAGTCTGGGCTACAAGCCCTAAATAAAACTGAGACTGATACAAGATTCCTACTCTAGGAATGAACGAATGATGCGTCTAATCCAAACGCCTGCTAGCATCCACATATGCCGCAGCTCCGTGTCCCTGGAATAGAATATCAATCCTGGCGTCCCTGTGGCTGGACACCTAAAAGGTTTTGAAAATATTTTTATAGGAAGGGTTAGAACCCAAAACATTTTGAAAATATTTAGCAAGTGAATTAACTGCAGTAATTTAAAATGCATGAATGCGCTTCATATTTAAGTTAGTGTCGCACTCCCTTGTGGACATTCTCACCCCTCCACTATTGTGCACACCTACCGATTTCCTTAACCCCACCTAGTTGTACTACCCCGTCCAACTAGTCCTGGTATAACCTTCCCTTGCCATACTACTCTAACCCGAGTATAATGATCCTTGAATTATAAGTTATTTCACAATTAACTTAATTAATTCCTCTTAAATAGTAGCATATAACCGTCTCACAAGTTATATAAAGTAAATACATCACACACTGTATTATCCCCACAAATGATTAACTTAATTAATTTCTCATTAATTAACAGCATATAACTGTAACCCGAGTTATATAAAGTAAATACATCACACACTGTATTATCTCCTACATATAATATCTGCTACCATATTATACGTACCTTTACTAACAACCACACATATATCATACGTATATCCATCCTTCCGAGTATACCCTCACCGGATGATTCCCTCTAAAATGCTATCTCACTAGGTGTGCTCACAAAACCTAGTTCCCCAAGTTGGAATCGCTTACCAACTTGGCCCAAAATATAAACGTAGTGGAGGCGGTCATATTCCTTCCCTGAAAGTGAGATAAGTCCCTCACCCATATATACCGGACGCTATGACCTGGGGATATACTCGCCCTACTCCTCAAGCTAGGGGATTCACCCACATCGCGCAACCTCCCTTGATAGCATTAGAGTATATAATTTTAATAAATATCTAATCATTGATATTTAGTATCACGCACAATAAATACACACACACACACATATATATATATATATATACTATCACGACACCGTATATATATATAATATAAACCCGGCTTTACCGTGTACTCAAAATCCCGTACACTGCCTGTAATTTAATATCACACACAATACATACACGTATATATATTTACTATCACTACACCGTATATATATATATTAATAACCCCGGCTTTACCATGTACTCCAAATCCCATACACTGCCTGTAATTTCCTGAGTCTGTGGCCCGACTCAATGTAATTAATTCTCTCACTTAATAACTTTTCCTCTTCCCGAGTCTATGGTCCGACTCTAATATAATTAATTCACACTTTAATTAATATAATACTTTCCCCGAGTCTATGGTCCGACTCTCCTTAAATTAATTAACACACCTTTTAATTTAATACTTCCCCGAGTCTATTGCCCGACTCTAATTAAATTAATTACCACACATATTAATTTAATCCTACCCGAGTCTACCAACCGACTCTAATTAAATTAATTAATACACTTATTAATTTAATCCTACCCGAGTCTACAAACCGACTCTAATTAAATCAATTAGCACACATATTAATTTAATCCTACCCGAGTCTACCAACCGACTCTAATTAAATTAATTAATACACTTATTAATTTAATAACTTGGTGTCACCCAACCATTATCCCCGGACTCTCTCACTTGGCCCTTACCTCCACATTTCCGAGTCAATGTTCCGACTCCAAACTAATTACTTCCTCTCTATAATTAATTTAACACCTTAATATCACTTAACCAATATACCCGGACTCACTCACTTGGTCCAATTTACATCTCATAATATAATACCCACATTTTTGCCTACAATGTGTCACACCTTTATTTCTAGAATTTTCCCCAATTATATTTGCTTATAATTAATAACATACCCGGACTCGATTCACTTGGCCCGAAATTAAATATTTCCCGAGTCTATACCCCGACTCTAAATTACTTAGTTTATCTCCAAACTTAATTCACTACCATGGGTTACTTTACCAATATACCCGGATTCACTCACTTGATCCGTACCTCACTATTTTGGAATAAAATCTCTCAAATTCATCCGTTAAATGCCCCACATAAATTCATCCTAGTCCCAATTACTTTCTCCCATAATTGTTAGGAATAATTGTTTCATATTTATTTATCACAAAATAAGTGCTTGGGAGTTAAATTTAATTAACTTTCCCCTTATACTTCACCCAAGGCCGAACTGCCCAGAATTTTCCATCGTCGATCGATCGATGACCCCCGATCGATCGATCGACCCCTTCGTGACAGATCTCCTTTCCCCTAATTTCCACCATTAACGAACTTCAAGGTTTCTATACCAGAATTCCAACCTCTAATCGAGTCATCCCAAAACAAAATATATTTAACCTTGATCATATACATCATATACACATTCTAGTATATAAATTTCTCAACTTATCTCAAAATTTTCGGAATGGGTCTTTCTCCAAAAATTTTAATTATCTGTTTTAAATCCCAAATCCCAGATTCGATTTCCCACTCTTTTATGTTATGGATTTCTCGTTCAAATCATAATACACATTCATATTTCCATCACCCATCTAAATCTTACTTTGAATCTCATTCAAGCATTTCAAAAACAAAAACCCCATTTTGTACCCATTTACACCCAAAAACGGATTTTCATACCCACATCACTATAATATAAATTGATTATCATGCTTTAAGAATCAAAACATTTAACCACTTGCCTCAAAGTGTTTGTAGTGTCTGATCCGTTGTTGCCGTCCCTCAATTTGGCTCTAAAAACCTCCAATTTGTTCTTGATTTGCTTTCCCCCAAATCCCCTCTCAAACCCTAGGTTTAGAGTTGTGTTGGCTGCTGATTTCCTAATCTCCCCATTAGGTTAAAAACCCTTAATCCCGTTTTTCACCTAATGGGCTTAATTAAAGAGGCCCAACTCACCCCGTGTGGGCCCGGCTATGCCCAAAAATATCCCGAGACCCAATTACTACACCCGAGTACTCTTTTCTGACTATCTCGACCCATCCGGACTCAACCGCGCAGTCAGAATTGACATCCGAATTAATTTATAAAAATTCTTATCTCACACCCCCTTTAGTCTATACCGACTCCCGACTGGGATAAGTGTATACCTCGTCATTAATACTCGAAATGACGTAATTAAATTATTACTATTCACTTAGTAAATAAATTTTCCTAAACATTAACCATTCACTCCCCGATTAATATTTAAATAAATATATTGTCATAATCAATTCAATTAAAATTACAACACACCAGTAAATTTAAAAATCCCGAATTAATTAAATATTAAATGCACAAAAATACGGGGTGTTACATCCTCCTCGGGTGTCTCACTGGCACAAGTGTCCTCATTGTCATGGGGCAAACTAGGAGTGCTCTCGGGCCTAGCTAAAAAGGCAACAAACTTTCCTTGTGAAGACTTTTCCCCAGAATCTTTCACATCATCCTCATATCACTAAGGGTGACTCGCATAACAACTTTCTTGCCCTCTCTCCAAAGTCTAGTGGGACACTTAAACGACTTATGCCCTTTGACTTCACACTTAAAACCTGTCGCTTTTTCTATATCTCCCTCACCCTCTTTCTCTTTCTCACTCCTTTCTTTGGGCTTATCTTTCTTTTTCTAAAAAAACTTTTTATTGGAAGAATTATGTTTTGAAAACTTGAGAAACTTTTTGAAATTCTTTACAAGCATGGCCATATCAAAATCAAACTCGTCCCCAGACTCGGACTCATAAAATCTCAATTTATTTTTCTTATCACTCGTGGACACTTCCTTTCCCTTCCTAGACTAGGCCTTAAGTGATATTCCTATATCCTTAGGTTTGACAGTGTCGGGGAACATGTCAATCTCATACATCTGGAGGTCTCCTACCAACTCTTCTAATTTTAGCCGACTCAAATTACCTAAGGTATTCAAAATAGTCACTTTATGGATGAAACGTTTTGGTAGCGGTCTTAAAATCTTTTTAACCATTTGTGCATTAGGTTTGGGCTCAACAAGATTAAAACTAGTGTTGACAAAATCAGACAAACGTGCATAAAATTCATTAAACCACTCAGTCTTAAGCATGGTGATAGTCTCAAATTAAGTGGTTAAATTTTGAATTTTAGACTCTCTGATCGCGTTAGTGCCCCAATGGGTGAGTTACAAAACATTTCACGCTTCTTTATACGTGGTGCACGTCTTAATACGTCGGAAATCGTCAGGGGTGATATGTCCAAAAATTGCACTAATCCCTCATGAATTTTAAGTACTCCACCTAAACTCATCCTCAGTCCAGTCTGATAAAGGTTTTAAATTTGTGGCAATTTTTATGGTGACAGTGGGAGGATTCTAGCCTCTTTCACAAACTAACCAGACTCTTTCATCGATTGATTTCAAATGGGATTTCATTCGGGCTTTCCAGTAAGCATAATTAGACCCGTAAAAAAATGTTAACCGATTATATAAGCTTTTGTTTGGAAACATTGCGACAAATTTTCAAAAATTTGATTTTTCAAAAAAAAAAAATCAATATCACACACTGTTTGAAAAAGGATCACTCGATAAATTAGAGTAACCTTGTCTAATACCAATTTGTAAAGTGTTATGTGCGATACTGATTTAAATAAATGCGCAAATTCCAACCACAAACTTATTTAATTAGAGTCAATTTTTAAATTAGAGTTAATTTTTAAACCAAGTTAATTCAGCCCCAAAATATACAACTAGATGTGTGCGTTTGTCAAACCATCATCGACACAAATATGCTAACTCAGAGATTTCTGGAAAAATTCCCGAAGGGAAAAATCTGTTATTTCACTATGAATCAAATCGTAATTTACAATCACAAGGAAATCAGCAATAAGTTTACCTCAGTAATGCTACATAGACATGCAGCCTAGAGTCAGCAATGGATTCCACGCAGCGAACCCACATGAATCGCATTCCAATCTTCAGTAAAGATTCACATGCAGTGCACCTCAATTACCTCAGTCTTCAGGTGTAGAGACGCACTCCATAAAGATGAACAATAAAAAAGTTTTGTTCTTGGGTTCCAAAAGATTCACAAAAGTAATGGGGAATTTTGTGTGAATCAAAAAGATGTTTGGGACATCAAAAATAAAAGTCTTGATGTGTTTGAACTCTCAAAAACGTTTTCTCAAAGATTTAAAAAAATACACCACATAAATAGCCTTTATAGAAATCTAAAAATGAGATGGTGAAAAATTTATCGGTAGAGAACCGGTACGGGTAGGATTTCTATCGGTTCGATTCTTTTTATAAAAATAAACCGGTCCGGGTAAAATGGCATCGGTTCAGTTCGAACTTTGCTGTTAAAAATTCTTTTATAAAAAATACCTTGGTTTACTAAAAACATTTTAGAAAAGTTTCCCAATACTAAAATGAAACTTTTAAGGAATGAAAACTCAACTTTACCAAAGTTAATCTCGTCGAGGCTTTGTTGAAGATTTCTTGATATTCGAATCCGTCTTGATGCGTGTATGAGCTTGAACTTCTCTGATGAGTGTAGCGGCGTACGCCATACACTAATGTAATATATGGACATGAGAAAAATGTCCTTACAAATCTTCCCCTATGTCTATGCCGATACAAACTATAAACATCCGAATTATCAAAATCAAAATGACCTATACAAACGTACCCTCCCATGAACCCATAAGTGAAAAGGTAAAATGATAAGTCTTCAAACGTTTCTTCAAAATCTTCAACTTCAAATCTCAAAGCTTTTCTCATCAGGGTGTGCAAAATGATCATGAACTTTGTACCTACACATATGAGACAAAGCAAATACCTTCGTGACACATTGAGTTTGATATGATATAAGAATACATCGATCAATAATCAAATTTCCCCCGTAATGCAAAAACTCCTCCATAATTCGTTCTCCCCCTTTTTATTTGATCGAAATAGACATGAAAACGAATAAACAAAAATAAACACGGAGTTGTCACGCTAAATATCCATAGGAAATTTGAATCAAACTATGCTCGTGCAAAGAGTAATTCAAAAGTTTCCAAAAACTATTTTTGATTTTTCAATTTTTATAAACAAAATGCAAAAATAATTTTACAAAAATCACACACCATAAATTTATATTAAGACAACCAAATCATGGAAACATAATGAATGGGTGTGAACATATTCGATAGGCATATCAAAGCAGTTAAACATAACATATGTGCACAATGAATACCTGTACTCCTAACGAATAAACTCAAAATCGTCTTTAGGTGTAAAATAGTGTTGAAGTTAAATGACATCGATGCAATCCATCAACACATCAAAGTCAAGAATGATTCCTACACCAATAACGTCTAAAACTATGAATGCCTTTTCATAATGCAACCAGGACGTGAAAACCCGTTTTTTATTTTTTTTTTCCAACCAAACTCCCTCATAAATAATATTAATTTATTTTTCTTTTAAGGTAGCCCCTTTTTGGGATTTTTGTCTTTTTCTTACCTTTAATTTTTTTTTTGTCCCTTTTAAACGGTGGCTTTCACGATGAGTTAATTTTGAACTCTCGCAGCCAATTCCTTTGATTCACTCATCATATTTTCTTGCAATTAAATTCCTCACGGTAAATATTTTTTACATGCACTACTTCCATTGTCAAGCTTTATCGCATATTGTTCGTTTTAAAGACAAAATTGAGATGACAACACTCTGACCAATATGTGATAAACAAGTACAATAATCCAACAAATCCGTGCAAGTGTGCATTAAAGGAACTTCTAAGTGAAACATGTAGGTAGTAACACTAAATTACATCTCAATGACTCCAAACATTGTAACACACAAAAATGAATTGATGACGCACATCAAAACACTATCAAATCGTCACACGGATATGGAATGTTATTGTGACTCACTCATCCTAAATGTCCATCCATAAATGGTGAAAAACACACTACAAAACTCTTTTTGTCTTTTTCAAAACATTTATCAAAATAAACTCTTTTTGTATTTTTAAAATGAAAAAATCTAATGCAAAAAAATACATACTACCAATAGGCAAGATATATCATCATGAAAAACATCCTATGCTAGTAAACAAGTCTAAACCTGAACCGTTTGGTACGGTGAAGTTATTCAAAGGGGTGACATCCTATGAAAAACCACCATAAAATCATGTGAAGTTTTGACAAAAATTTTTACCTGTCCCTAATATCTGTAAACTCTCTCGTGTAATCATCCGGAGCGTCAGGTGTGGGTGCATTTGTGTAAACACGCGTAGTAGAAAAATGTAACACATTACCCAACTTAAAACAATGTCCTCTCCTATTGCAGAGTGTGCAAACGTAAACAGGCCTAGGTACACCTTTCTCAAAACTCTTTCTACGCATTCTCCAATCAGGTACAGGACACCTAGGTTGGTTTGGTTGAGAGCCTTGATAATCAAACACTAAAGCAGGAACTGGCTCGGGTGCAACTTGGGAAGTGGAAGCACCATTATGACTTAGTCCTAAACTCTTACCTCTATCGAAAATGGGTTTGAGAACCATCTTTCCAACCTTCTTAGATGTGTTCTCTAAAGTGACTTTAACCTCCAGGGCATGTTTAAGATCTTTATCTAATTGTGACACTCGGGTTATAAGTTCACTTTTCTCCCGATCTAAAACAATCAACTGCTCACTCAAAGAAACCTTAAGCTTCTCGAGTTGACTTTCTTTTGCCTCAAACACCTTCAAACTGTCTCTCTCCAAATCTATCACCCTAAGAACTAATTCCTT
Source organism: Sambucus nigra (assembly GCA_949130495.1). NCBI lineage: Eukaryota > Viridiplantae > Streptophyta > Magnoliopsida > Dipsacales > Adoxaceae > Sambucus > Sambucus nigra. Next base: position 556,904,842 of record OX422213.1, on the reverse strand, counting down.
ACTTAATTCCTAGTTTTAAGATCTCGGCATAAAAATCTGTAAAAGCGATCTGGAGCTCACTATCACCCTCACAAGCGCACTCACTCTCTCCATCTCTAGAAACACTCAAATCCTCCTCGGGGGTCTCACATGCACAAGTGTCCTCATCGCCGTGGGACAAACAAGGTATGCTCTCCTGACTAGCTAAAAAGGCAAAAACTTTCCTTATGAAGACTCATCCCCAAAATCTTTCACATCATCCTCACTATCACTATGGGTGACCGACATAGCAACTTTCTTGCCCTCTCTCCTAAGCCTAGTGGGACACTCAAACGACTTATGGCCTTTGACTTCACACTCAAAATATGTCAGTTTTTCTAAATCTCCCTCACCCTTTTTCTCTTTCTCACCGCTTTCTTTTGCCTTATCTTTCTTTTTCTTAAAAAACTTTTTATTGGAAGAATTTTGTTTTGAAAACTTGACTTTTTGAAATTCTTTGCAAGTACGGACATATCAAAACCAAACTCGCCCTCGGACTCGGACTCATAAAATCTCACTTTTTTTTCTTATCACTGGTGGACAATTCCTTGCCCTTCCTAGACTGGGCCTTGAGTGCTATCCCTCTATCCTTAGGTTTGATAATGTCGGAGAACATGTCAATCTCATATGTCTGGAGGTCTCATGCCAACTCTTTTAATTTCAGACGACTCAAATTACCTAAGCTATTCAAAACAGTCACTTTAGGGATAAAACGTTTTGACAGCGATCTTAAATTTTTTTTAACCACTCGTACATTAGGTATGGGCTCACCAATATTAAAACTAGTGTTGACAAAATTGGACAAACGTGCATAAAAGTCATAAAAACACACAGTCTCAAGCATGGTGATAGTCTCAAATTGAGTGGTCAAATTTTGAATTTTAGACTCTTTGACCGCGTTAGTGCCTTTATGGGTGAGTTGCGAAACATTCCATGCTTTTTTAGATGTGGTGCACATGATACTATATCGAAACTCTTTGGGGGTGACGTGTTCGAAAATTGCACTAAGCCCACGTAAATTATAATTGCTCCACCTAAACCCATCCTCAGTCCAGTCTGACACATGTTTTAAATTTGTGGCATTATTTGCAGTGACAATGATAGGATTCCAGCCTCTTTCACAAACTAACCAGACTCTTTCATCGTTTTCTTTTATATGGAATTTCATTAGGGCTTTCCAGTAAGCATAATTATACCCGTAAAAAATTGGCAACCGATTATATAAGTTTTGTTTGGCAACATTGCGACAAATTTTCAAAAACCAGATTTTTCAAAAAAATATATCACACACTTTTTAAAAAAGGATCACTTGATAAATTAGAGTAACGTGCTTTGATACCAATTTGTAAAGTGTCGTGTGCGATACTGATTTAAATAAATGTGCAAATTTCAACCACAAACTTATTTAATTAGAGTAAATTTTCAAACCAAGTTAATTCAGCCCGTAAACATAGAACTACGTTTGTGCGTGTATCAAACAACGATAAGCAAAAATATGCTAACTCACAGATTTTAGGAAACCCTTTATTTTACTATGAATTGAATCCCAATTTACAATCACAATGAAATTTGCAATAAGTTTACCTCAGCAAACCTACATCGACACGCAACCCAGAGTCAACAATGGATTCCATGCAGTAAACCCACATGAATCGCAGTTCAATCTTCAGCAAAGATCCATATGAAACGAACCTCAATGAATCCAATATTCAGGTGTAGAGATGCACTCCACGAAGATGAACAATAACAAAATTTTGTTCTTGGATTCCAAAAGATTCGCAAAAGTAATTGGGAATTTTGTGTGAATAAAAAAGATGTTTGGGGCAACAAAAATTGAAGTCTTGATGTGTTTGAACTCTAAAAAAAGTTTCCTCAAATACTTAAAAATTTATACAACACCAAAATATCCTTTTATAGAAATCTAAAAAAATCTGAGGCGGTGGAAAAATTTATCGGCATAGAACCGGTCCGGGTAGAATTTCTCTCAGTTTGGTTCTTTTTTATAAAAAACAACCGGTCCGGTTAAAATGGCATCGGTTCGATTCGATCTTTGCAGTTAAAAATTCTTTTATAAAAAGTGCCTTGGTTTACTAAAAACATTTTAGGAAATTTTTTCAATACTAAAACGAAACTTTTAAGGAATTTAAAACTCAACTTTACCAAAGTTAATCTCGTCGAGACTTTGTTGAAGATTTCCTTATATTTGGGTCCATCTTGATGCGTGTATGAGCTTGAACTTATCTGACAGGTGTAGCGTCGTACGACGTACACTAATGTAACATACAGACATGAGAAAAACGTCCTTGCAATTTGATGGGATGTTGAGACTCTATTATTTATGTGATGGTTCTATTTAGCTTTTCATTTTACTTAATGGCTTGGTTATTTAAAGAATTTTTTTTGGCATTGTATTAATTAACTAATAGGTGGTTAGTAATTAATAAGGTTTTCAATAGTGATGCTAAGAATGAACACGATGGAAATCCCATTTTAATTTAATAAAGTCCTGATCACCCGATATTTGATTAGGCGAGGTTTCACAGTTGGTATCAGAGCATCAGGTTCTAATGTCCATAGGATCTGTACGACTTATTACGTTTCAGCGTAACATTCTTTTGATTTAAAGCCCTATTACTAGGACTGTTGCTTTTATTTGCGCGTGTTTGACATATCATACTTCTGCTATTAATATTTTGTATTGAAGATGAACTTATACAATTTGATTAAATTTCATATGTCACTTGAGGGAGAACGACAAACTAGCACCACCAAAGAGTTTGAGGCTGGGCAAGTACAACAAATGCCTTAAGTACCACAAGAGACGGTGACAACCATAGATATGGCCGTTATTGTAGCACAAGCAGTTACAAATGCACTATTACAATATCAAAATCGTCTCGTCCAGCGATTGGGGAGAAAAAGAATAAGGGAAATTAGTCAATGGGATAATACCATAGCTAACAATGATAGTGAAATCCCACAGCAGGGACATGGTTCACGACAAAGGGATTCAGCCAAGAGATTTCGATCAGTGAGTTACCAGCCTGAGGGTTGCAATTCCACAACGGGCTAGAAGGGTCCTAATCAGCAGCAACAGGTTTCCTAAGGCCGATAAGGTCGAAAGATAAACGGGGGAGGCCAATAGGGCTGAGGCCACCAGGGCCAACATCAGGGGTAGCCTCGTCAGGGCTAGTGATAGGGAGACTCTCGGTGGCGATGCTTCAATTGTGTCTATACAGGTAATGTGAAGAAAGAGTGCCCATAAAGGAGTTGTCAGGGATAGCCCTAGGGTGATCCTTGACTTGGCCAGCAGAGTCAGGGCCAAAAAAATTTAGATCGCTCAGACTGCTGCTTCGTGTGTCAAAGGAAAGGCCATCAGAGGATGGAATGCCCCTTCGATGGTCGTTGTTTTATATGTGGGGAGGTGAGTCACCAGCGGATAAATTTCCCACAATAAAATAGCACACCACAGATGAATGTGCAGTAAGGACACCAGAAACAACCATCACTAACAACACCAACTCACCCACAACTGGTGCAACTAATTTATGGAGATGCCTATAATATATGATATGAAGTCATGCCAAGGGAACCGCAAGTACCACTAGTGTTTAAAGGTACGATGTTTTATTAATTAATATATCTTTGGAAAAATGGAGAATTATCGATGACATGAGTGTGTCACAATATATTACTATTAACATTCAAATTCATGAGTGAGACGAATTTAGTGGGAGCATTACTCGTAATGGACATATTATAGATAGCTAACTACAAGAGCATGTGTGTTCACTAAGAGGATGCTTGTATTACACGTGTGATTACTACTTTTGAGAGTTATGAGAGTAGGGTGGACTATTATTTTCCAGGATCGACTGGTTAACAATAGTTTGAGCTATATAAGTTATATATAACAAGCTTTGGTGATCACTGTGCCAAGGTATATTTTGTTTCGCTAGGTATCCCGTGAAATATGATCTAGTCTACATATACGTGTATATAGATTAAAGAGTGATGCATAGACACATGAGAATATGTTTGGATTATTAATTATGATTCAAGTGAGTAGGGACACTTACTGACGTGATTCAGGGTAGATTTGATCATTATTGAGCGGGGAAATATAGCTAGTTATTACCTTAACGCAAAGAGACTAATAATAGCGAGGGTTCCATATTATTGATGTTATCTTAGGCAGGGATTGGTTGGCGAGATACAGGGCGATGATAGATTGCTTTGAGAGGACCATGGTGTTTTCCATTCCGGGACATGAGATGTTTTTAGTGGCGATGCCTCTTCCTGAGGGAGGTTTATGCCATTTGGGCTCACCAATCCGCCAATAGTGTTCATGGATTTCATGAACAGGGTGTTCGAGGAGTTCCTCGACCAGTTCGTCATCGTATTCATAAACGACATTTTGGTCTACTCGCGCACCGAGGAGGATCACGCAGAGCATCTGCATATGGTTCTGCTGACACTACGGGACCACCAGTTATATGCCAAATTTTAGAAGTGTGGATTTTGGCTACGAGAGGTACAGTTTCTTGGACACATTGTATTAGGTCGGGGTATTGCTGTTGATCCGAGTAAGGTATCGGCAGTGAGGGAGTTGGGACAGCCCATGACATCGATCGAGATTTGTAATTTTTTGGGGCTGGCCGGGTGTTATCTTCATCTTATTAAGGGATTTTCGAAGATTGTGGGTCCGTTGATGAATCTGACTTGCAAGGGAGTACCATTTTTATGGAGTGACCTTTTTTAGTTATCTTTCGACGAGCTAAAGGATAAATTGACATCAGCACCCGTACTTGATTTGCCTAGGGGAGGATTGAAGTACCGAGTCTATACTGATGCATTCTTGCAGGGACTTAGGGGTGTGTTGCAGCAGGATGAAAGGGATATAGCTTATGCATCTCGAAAGCTTAAGCCCCATGAGAGGAATTACCCCACCCACGACCTTGAACATGGCAACGGTTATTTTTGGTTTGTGGATATGGAGGCACTATCTTCTAGGGGAGAAGTTCACATTGTTCGTGAATCATAAGTCACTTAAGTATCTCTTCACACGAAAGGATTTGAACATGAAACAGAGACGGTGGACATAATTTGTGAAGAATTACCAGTTTGATATACAATATCATCCTGGTAAGGCTAATATGGTGGCAGACGCATTGAGTCAGTGACCTACGGGGAACTTGGCATAGGTCTATAAAGGGAATTGGAATGAACTTGGACACAATAATGAGGTCGCAAGGGCGTGTGTGGTATTTTTAGCTATCACTCCCGAGATGATCATGCGGGCAGTGAGAGCATAGGCAGAGGATCAATTTTGTTAGGATATAATACGTCAGCTATTGACCGAGGGAGCATAGTTCTATTCGATTAGTTCGAAGGGAGGTCTACGTTTTAATGAGAGACTAGTCATGCCAGAGGATGAGGATTTGAGGCATGCTGTTATGACCGTATCACATGGTTTGAGATTTGCGGTACATCCCAATGGGGATACGATGTACCAGAACATGCGAAGGCAGTACTGGTAGTCAGGGATGAAGCGAGACACAATAAAGTTTGTCTCGAAGTGCGTTACCTATGATCTTGTAAAAGTTGACCATCAGAGACCTTCAGGGATACTACAGTCCCTTGATATACTCGTGTGGAAGGGGGAGAGCATTTCTATTGACTTCATTACAGGGCTGTCGACATCGTAGAGGGGTCATGATTCTATATGGGTGATAGTGGATCGGCTGACCAAGGTATCCCATTTCTTACCAGTTTTCACTGACTTTGAGACAATGTAGTACGCATAACTGTTCATAATAAAGATAGTCAAGTTGTACAGGGTGCCGGTTAACATTGTGTCTGATAGAGACAAGTCTTCATGTCTCACTTCTGGCAGAGCTTTCAGGAGGCCATAGGGACAGACTTGCGATTGAGTACCGCTTATCATCCACAAACAGACGGGAAAACTAAGATGGTAAATCAAATGTTGGAGGATATACAGATAATGTGCATTCTAAATTTTGGGGGAGGTTGGGAGTGATATCTTCCATTGGTAGAGTTTGCGAATAACAACTCTTACAAATTTACTAACAACATGACACCATTTGAGGAACTTTATGGGAGACCTTGCCGTTCATTCGCTTATTGGTTAGAGGTGGAGGACAACAATTTATTGGGGCCAGAGATGATTCAAGAGACGATTTCCAAGATAGAGATGATTCGGGGACGTATTCAGATAGCTCAGGACAGGTAAAAGAGTTATGCTGGTGTTGATCAAAGACATGTGGAGTTAGATGTCAGCGATCAGGTATTGATTCGGGTGTCTCCCATGAAGGGGGTGATGAGGTTTAGCAAGAAGGGGAAACTAGCACCGAGGTATATTGGACATTTCCCTATCATTGAGAGGGTGGGATCGGTAGCTTATAAACTGGGTTTGCCCGAGAATCTTCAACAAATAGATGATGTATTTCACAGGGCGTCGCTGAAGAAATATGGGAGGAGCGAGAGGGATTTTTGGCACATCCCACTCGAGGAGATTGACTTACAACCAGACGTCTCATATGAGGAGAGACCCATAGCTACTTTAGATCGTAGTGAGTGCAAGCTGCAGTCTAAGGTGGTACCACTAGTTAGAGTTCAGTGGGGATATCACAGTGTCGATGAATCACTTGGGAGCGGGAGGATGACATGCGAGAGTAGTATCCAGAGTTATTCGTCGTAGGTATGATCTAATTTCGGGGATGAAATTCCCTTGAAAGGGGGAAGTATGTAACGCCTCGTATTGTTTTGCATGCAATATTTAATTAATTCGGCTAATTTTAAATTTCTTATGTGTCGTAATTTAATTGAATGAATTATTATTAGTATTTATTTAAATATTAATCTAGAGAGTAAATGGAAAAAATTTATGGAATTTAAATTACTAAGTGAATGGTAATGATTTATTTACAACATAATGAGTGATAGTGACGAGACATTAATTTATCTCAATCGGGAGTCGGGTATAGACTATATTGGGGGGGGGGGGGGGGTCGAGATAAGGAATTTTAGTAAAATAATTTGGATGACAATTCTGAGTGTATGGTTGATTCCGGATAGGTCAAAATCATCTAAAAAGGGTGCTCGAGGGTAGTAAATGGGTTTTGGAGCATTTTTTAGCATAATCAATCCCACACGGGAGTGTTTGGGCCATTTTAATAAAGCCCACAAGCCTAAAAATGGGATTGGCTTAATAAAGCCTAAAAGTGAGAGGGTGTGGTATCCATAAATCATTTAAGAAACCCAAAGTAAGTAGAGGAGAAAAGAGGGAGAAGTTGGAGAACTCTTGGGAGCCAAAAGCAAGAACAAGTGTGGGTGTTCTTCGTCAAATACACATTTGCACCAAAGAAATTCAGACCCTACGAATCCTAAGGCAAGTGGTTAAACTTGATTTTAAATTAATTGCACTTTTCAATTCATATCATAGTGGGTGCGATGAACACAAATGATTTTGGGTTGGGTTGCCATCTAAATTGGGTTTTCAATTTATGGAGGTATACGAATGAATTGTGTAATATGGCTGGTTAATATTTCATAATTACTATTGAGGAATTTAGACTTATAGATTTACAATCAGTGGTGAGATTATTACACTACAAATCAGGAGATAAATTGGGGATGAGATGTTACAAACCTTGTGTGGACTGATCTATAAATTAAGAATGATTTATATGAACTGTAAAGGTTTTGGGAACATGATAATTGAACTTCGAATCTGTGTAGATGTTTATATTAAGTTTGGGGGATTTAGAATTTTTAGGTTTGATTTAAAATTCTTAATGGTTATAGATGAAGAAATTTGGGTAATAGAAAGTTTATAGGGTTGACAATGGCGAACTGAGCTGATCGAAGAAGGAGAGAGAGAAAACCTAGGGGTTGTTCGAACGACTTGTGTCTCGTTCGCGCAACAACCATTATCATTCGAAAGATTGACTGATTCGTTCGAACGATCGGTTAAGTCGTTCGAATGACGTGACAAAACCTGACCACTTTTCTCCCTTCTACTATTTGGTCAGGGTTTTTGTTTAAGAGGGGCTACAGTTATGGTTCAGTGCCCTTAATTTGGCATTTATGTGAAAATTTCCTTTGAGACAAAATAGTGAAATGGTAATAAGGGGTAATGAAGGTTGGATGATGAGAATTAGGGAGTATTAAGTTAAGAAGTGTGTCAAACTTATTAAGGGGAATTTTGGATAATAAATTATGAATATTAAATTACGGACCAAGTGAGTGAGTTCGGGTAGTATGGTTGGGTGACACCAAGTTAATGAATTAATTAATGATAGATTAATTAAATTAAGAGTCGAGATATAGAATTAGATATATTTTATGCTAGTGCTACGAATATTGGGCATGGTATAGCTGGGATTAAATTTAAAGTATAGATATATGGTAGTGTGATAGTATATATATATATATATATATATATATTGTGTGTGTGATATTAAAATATTGGTGACTAGGTATTTTATAATTATTTATCCTCTACTGTATCACAAGAGGTTGCGCGATGCGGGTGAATCTCCCTATCTTGAGGAATAGGAAGAGTATAATCACCAGCTCATAGCGTCCAATAGAGATAAGATGTGTGAGATGATTGTCTTCATGCTCGGGGACATATGACCGCCTCCACTACACTTATATTATATGTTTCGATTCGGCGGTATTTAGCTGTCTTGGGAATCCAGGTGGGACTGAGTAGACCTGGGATGACAGCACTTTAGAGAAGCATCCAGTGAGGTATTACTCGAGAGGATGGATTTATATATATATATATATATATATATATATATATATATATACGACATATTTGTGAATTGTAATATAGTTCTACATATATAATGGAGTAGATAATTATATGCAGGTAAAAATACATGTAGTGAAATGTATTAATTATATATAACTCGTGAGAATGTCATATGGTCTTAAATGAAAAATGGTTAGTTAAGTTAATGTGTTAAATAAGTGACAAATCATTTATTAAACATACTCGGGCTAGAGTAGTGTGACAGGAAGGAGTTATAACAAGGACTAGTTATGGGGTAAATGACTAGGTGGGTTGTAAAGAAAGCGCTAGGTGTGTACAATAGTTGAGAGGTGAGCGGGGCCTCAAGGGAGTGTGACACTAGATTAAATATGAAGAGCATTCATGCATTTTAAATCACTATAATTTAATCACTTAATAAATATTTTGAAAATATTTTGGGTTCTAACCTTTCCTGTTAAATATTTTTAAAACCTTTTAGTTGTCCAGTCGGAAGGACACCAGATCTGATTCTGATCCAGGGTTACGCAACTGCGGCATATGTGGTTATTGCAGGAGTTGGATTAGTTACCTATTTCATTTATTCCTAATTTAGAGATTTTATCTCATTCTTATTTCGAGCATGTTGCTCACTGCATGTATTCAGTTATTTTTGTTCAGATTGTATCGAATTTATTTACTATATTTCATATTATTTGGTTTGGATTTTTAGTCGATGGTTAATTTGGCAAGACTTTGATTCAGTTATTTGATGGGATGTTTAGACTCTATTATTTATGTGACAGTTCTATTTATATTTTCGTTGTACTTAATGGCTTGGTTATTAAAAGATAAAATTTTGGCACCAAATTAATTTACTAATAGGTGGTTAATAATTAATAATGTTTTCAATAGTGATACTAAGAATGAACCAGATGGAAAATTTGATTTAATTTAATAAAGGCCTGATCACCCGATATTTAATTAAGTGGGGTGTCATATTACTATCACAATTACCCGGATGCTTTTGTAGTCTTTCTAAATTCTAATCATAATGCCTTCTTTATTCCATTTATTTTAGTTTTGGTGACTTCTGCAGTTATGCACTAGCGACAAACTCATGGTTTCCTTTCTTTTACAGTATTCTTGGCAAGTTCATGTTAATAGGCCTAAAGATGTACTGGAACCAAAGTAGAAATAAAGGAGATGGAGATTTGGTAAGAATTCAGGAGCTTAATAAAACCCCCTAATTCCTCAATCACTCCACCATTCTGATTTATACTCTGATGAGGATTCCAATACCTTAACACTACGGGTGTGTTTAGCAGCCCAATTCCAAGCCTTGGAATTGGAATTGGGATGCCCAATTCCAATTTTTTTGTTTGGTACATTAAAAAAGCCCATTCATTTGGAATTCATTTATAATTCTCTTGGGCCCAATTCCATAAACCAATTCCATTTCATTTTATAGAGATTTTGAAATCCAAATCTCATTAGAATTCAGATCGGGACACACACTAGAAAAAAAAACACACACACAAAACCCTCCCCCTCTTGCCTCTCTCCTCCCACGTCAGAAGCTCCAATCTCCGGCAACCAACTCCCACTGGAAAAACTCACGCCGACAACTATCGTTTTCAACTCCCACCGGAAAAACTCTCCCGCAGCTCTCCGACAACTATCTTTCCCTCTCTCCGGTCATTTTTCAGGTAAATCTCCGGTCCTAATCTCGTCCGGCAGCTAAATTTCTGGTCACTAAATCACAAACATCAATATGAGATCTCAGATTATATATATGTAAATCTCAAGCTCCGGCAGCTAAATCTAGAACGCCGGCAGCTAAATCTCTGATTATATATATGTAAATCTGAGATCTCATATTATATATGTAAATCTCAGTTTATCTCAGATTTACATATATATATATATATATATATGTACACGTATGAGAGATCTCAGATTATATATATATATACTAGGGTGTACCCGTGCCGATGGCACGATGATAAATTTGTTCCCGTGATATTTTGCATCCGTGCTAATGGCATGACAATAAATTTGTTCCGCGATAAATTTTGTGAACTTTAATGACATTGTGAGTTGCCCTTGTACTCTGATAACATAGGCTTGTCACCCTTGCCGATGGCACGATTACAATTTTAATTGGGTGTATTTATGTTCTTGCAAGTGAAATTTAAAAATGGAGGTAATGTTCACTAATTCATTGAAAAATCACATATATGAAATCTTAATAAAAGGTTGCACGACTCGACACCGTCATTAATTTAATTTGGTAAAATAGATTACACGATTAAATTTTACCGTGCTGACACAATTTAAATTTGACATTGCAACTAAAGTCACGATCCCCGCGTGCAACTAAAAACTTGTTCCAATGGCATTCATTTTTTTATACCAAACCAATATTCTAATTGCTTAATTGAGAAAATTTTAATCTGTCAACTTAAAATTTTATCTAGTTAGGTCAAAACATTTATATTAATATATATTTAGTGAGACTGTGATAGCATCTACTTAAATTCGTTTAGATTATTTACATTAATTAATAAATTAATATGTTTACAACTATGTGCAAATAAACACACCCTTAATTATACTTTTAGGGTGAACCCGTTTCGATGGCACGGTGATAAATTAGTTCCAGTGTCGCCAAATGTTCATATTCTGCATCGATGGCACTATCTTAATTCCGTCCAAAGTTGAAAACATCACAATCATATAATTTTATTGTCATTAAAATTTAAGGGGTGAGAAAATCAAATACATGAGAGTCCAAGGGGAATTGTTGGATTAAAGGTTTAAACAATTAAAATGACACGGACATATATATAGACCACTTATAACAAAATAAAATCCACAATTGATCATTCGCATTCTTTACTATACTTTTTATTTTCGTAATTAAAATTAACATATTAAAGTATACAATAATTTTTTACAAATAATATAATCAAATAGCAGTGCTGAAAGGAGAACATTGAACTGAAAAGTCAAACAATATAACAGCAGTGCTGAAAGGTTTTAAATTGTCATCTCAATGATTGTGCAGGGTCCATATTTCAACGTTGTTATTCAAAACACAAACTGAATGGAAAACAAAAAAATTATATCGAAATCAGCTTTTTTACCTTTTAATTTATGTATATTGTTCAATTACATTGCCAACAATATCATCAAATTTAGGAACGTAGCCATGCAAATATGTTTCAATGGCGTAAACAACATACCCAGAGTCCACAATTTTCTTAGCAATACCTGAAAATAAGAATCTTCTTCAATCAAATATGTTTCCCCCATATTGTCGTCTAAGTATTACGGCGGAACATCAAATCAAAAAATGTCAATGTTACTCATTAATTACCTACCGAAAAAATACGGACCATTGATATGTTCACAGAAGGATATTACTAATTTACATCTCACACATATAAAAGTAACGTTATCCCTATTAATAGTCAAAAAGCAACCTAGACATTTATAAAATCCAACTGTTAAGGTGTGAAAAAGGGACCCAATTAATGAAATTCTAGAGATGTTAACCTCTACAGCTCTTTAAAAACCTTAGGTTCACCGACACAGCCACATAAAACAACACTACTCCACCCTCTACACCATCTCACCGTCCAATCTCTCCTTCTCCCTAGATCAACGCCACCTCACGTGGCACCACGTCATTGGCCCCCGGGTCTAGCGCATGTACCCCATCGTTGCCGTCGCCGATAACAAAATCATTCAAAAATATTTTAACACAGTAATATAAAAAATCGTGTGGGTATTCAGAACCTGTTTCTTGCGGGTATTCAAAAAATTTCAACATATAGAATCATGTGGGTATTCAGAACCAATAATCGTCAACACAAAAGATTTTAGCACATAGAAAGGTCTTGTACCTGTTTCTTGTGGGTATTCAGAACACATCCAAAACGTGTGAGTATTCATCGAAGTCAACATAAAAACCCAAAGATCTATGTACCCTGTGTTTCTATCTACCGGTGGTGCTAGCAGATCTGCAAAAAATAGCGTTGAAATCTAATTATCATAAAGATAGCAACACAGGGTAGGGGTAGAGCGGCGGACTGAACTATGAGATTAAAAATAGCGTTGAGATCTATGTACCCTGTGTTGCTTTACCCGGTGTTTCTATCAACCAACCGAGCTATGAGATGTGCAAGAGACGGATGAGAACGTGGGTGGCGGTGGACTGAAACGGAATGAGAGGGAGAGGATGGGGTAGAGCAACGGGATGAGATATGTATAATATTTCTCTCTCTTCTTGGCAAATGTGAGAGATCAGATATAAGATATGATATGATATTTTGAGTTCCAATGCATACGGCTGCTGCGAGGCTCGAGGTAGATAATTTGGTTTGAAACCCAATAGTCTTATTCAGACTCTCTTTCTCAGCCATTGGATTCAAACCCTTCCAATTTAATCTCAACCATCACTTGACAAAGACCAAATAGTTAGATACAAAATCTGTTTATATAGGTTTTGTATACACCCTCCTCCTTTATATATATATATATATATATATATATATATATATATATATATATATGTATGTATATGACTGTATTTATATAATATGTATTGTATTTTTATCATGTGATAATATTAGTATATGACTGTATTATACAATAGTAATATATATATGACTGTATTTATATAATCTGTACCGTATTGATATATTTATATAATCTATAATCTATAATCTGTACTGTATTTATATATTTATATAATCTATAATCTATAATCTGTAGTGTATTTATATATTTATATAATCTGTATTGTATTGATGTAATGTGATATATATATATATATATATATATATATATATATATATATAATACTATTGTATTTATATAATCTATTATATATATATAGTATTATTATATGACTGTATTTATCTCATATAATTTATATAATCTATTATATATATACTTCGACTGTATTTATATAATCTAATAATACAGTCATACATAGTCACACACACACACACACACACACACACACACACACACACACACACACACATATATATATATATATATATATATATATATATGTGTGTGTGTGTGTGTGTGTGTGTGTGTATCTAAGATAAACTGTATTGGTAATTTATATGAGATAAACATCAAACTGTATTGGTAATGACTGTTTATATATATATGCAAAATAAAATGTTATATAAAATGTTGATTTTTATATGTGATTTTTATATATGTATATACATACCACCTATCTAATTTTTATAACTGATTTTTTATATATGTGATTTTTTTATATGTATATACATACTACATATCTGATTTTTTTACATACATATAATTTTTATCTATGTATGTTTTTTATTTTATTTTATGTATTGTGATATAATTTATATATATGTATTGCTATATAATTTATTTATGTACGCATTGCTAACATTATTAAATGTAAAACAATTTCAGAAAATGGATCATTGTTTGTCAGGGATTCATGATTTGGTTAGGAATGAAAATGACACTAGAGAAAAAAAGAAAAGAAAAATAGTTGTAGGATATCATATAGTTATTTCGGCGGTAATTTCGGTGTGGTGGCATAAAACACATTTATTAAAGGAGCCTTCCAAAGATTTGAGAAATGCAAGACAAATATATTTGATAAGGCTTTATTATGGAAGTGATACAACTTGTAGAGAGCAATTGCGTCTTGGCATAGATGCGTTTAATAGTTTATGTAACAAATTACGTGATAAAAAATTATTACGTGAAACGGCACATGTTCGGATAGAGGAAGTTGTGGCTATGTTTTTATATATGGTTGGACATAACCTAAACAATCGGGTTATCAAGTTTCAATTCATCCGCTCAGGGGAGATAACGAGTCAAAATTTTAATGAGGTTTTGCGGGCTATAATTAAATTAGGGGTGAGTATTTGGTCCAGCCCGAGAAAGAAATTAGAGGTTATGAAGATGAAAAGTGGGAATAGTTTGAGAATTGCCTTGGGGCTTTGGATGGGACATACGTTCCCATGACAGTTCCTTCTCAGGATGAAGCGAGATATCGAAATAGGAAGAGTTTTAATGCGATAAATGTATTAGGAGTTTGTTCCCTGATTTGAAATTCACTTATGTTTTAGCTGGATGGGAAGGGTCGGCTGCGGATGGAAGAGTTTTACGAGATGTACTGGCAAGACAAAATCCATTAATTATTCCAAACGGTGCACATCCTATTCTATTTTAAATAATTCATAATATTTTTCTTTTTTTGCTCTATTTTAAATAAACTTTCTTTTAATGTAGGTAAATATTACCTTGTTGATGCTGAATATACAAATGAACATGGTTTTTTGGCACCTTATAGAGGCACGCGTTATCATCTTAATGAGTGATCAAGAATGGGAAATAATCCGCAAACATACAAGGAGCTATTTAACCTTCGTCATTTGACTACTAGAAATGTAATCGAAAGAGCCTTTGGACTTCTTAAGAAAATATGGGCTATTCTTATATCTGATTCTCTATTTAAGATGAAAACTCATGTGAGAATTATAAATGCGTGTGCCATCCTCCACAATCTTATATGAATGGAGCAACCAAATGATCTGTTATTGGATATGGTAGACGAGGATTTACGTAATGAAGAGCCAGAAGAAAGTAATGAAAATTGCATAGATGAGGATGATGTAATGGATAACTATGGTGCAACCAATATAGATCGTATTAGACATGTGAAAACGACTAGGGAGTGGACGCAAAAAAGGGATTCATTAGCACAAGAAATATTTCTTGCATACCAAATAAGGCAGTGTCGATGATAAATTTTCCATCTGGCTTACCTTTCTAGGCATACACTTGGTTTTAGCTTACTTGGATTTATTTTCATGTGTACTTGATTAATGTGTATGGTTTTAGCTTACTTGAATTTATTTTTAAGTGTACTTTATTAATGTGTATGGTCTTAGTTTACTTGATTAATGTGCATGGTTTTATTTTACTTGATTAATGTGTATGGTTTTAGCTTACTTGATTAATGTGTATGGTTTATTTATTTTAAATTTGATTGTTGTAAAGGAATGGATTCTGATTCTCAAGTTAGAGAAAGGACTAAGAAGGGGAAGGGCTATTTCTTATGGACCCCGGAGATGGATAAAACATTATGCACTTGATTTGTAGATCAAATTAATCAAGGGAACAAGTTGGACGGAAAATTTGCGTGGAAACCGGTGGCATGGACTAGTGGCATAAACATCATGATGGATGAATATCACATTTTCGTGACAAAGAAAAATATCCAATCACACCTCAAGACTTGGGAGAAGCATTATGATGTTATAAGTCAAATGCTATCAACATCGGGGATCTCTTGGAACTACGATAAGGGTAGAATTGATGTTGAAGAAAGTGTATGGAATGTATATGTGCTAGTAAGTTTTATTTTAACATACTCATTACTTTCGTGGTATATATTGTGGTTCTTTTAAAGACTTTTTATTTAATCTTAACATTTAAAATTGAATTTATTTTCAGTCTCATCCTAAAGCTATCCCATATCGAAGGAGAATTACAATGGATATTTGGGATAGTTTATGTGCTATTTTTGCTCAAGATCGTGCTAATGGGGATGGTGCTCGAATGACATTAGATGATGAGATGGAAATGGCAAATAATGAAGAGTCTAACAACTTGGAAGATACATTGGAGATTGATGAGAGGACCCTTGAAGACGACGCCACACATGCATCTCGAGTTCAAAATGAATAAGGGAAACCAATGCATCATCTTCATCTATTTCTCGCATGAAGAAGAGAAAGCATTCTGGTTCTGAAGCACTTTCGAATGTCTTGGGGCGCATGGCGGAGTCACTTGATCGCTTCTTAAATTCCGAACCTTCCAAGGAAACAACTCAAATGGTACTGGATGAGGTTTCGAAGGTTCAATATTTGGATGAAATACAAGTCTTGAAAGTAGTTGATCTTTTGATGAATGACCAAAGGAAATTTGATACTTTTTCTGGTCTTCCGAATGAGCTGAAAAGGCGATGGATTTTTATACATCTTAGCGCGTGATTGTTAGAACAATTTATTATTCTAATATGCATTGACTTGTTATGTTATTAGGTGGACTTTTTTTATTATGGTAATGTTGCTTACAAACTATTGTAGTTTTACAACTCTTAAATTTATATGAACTTCTATTTGTCTTATTTTAATGCTACTTCAATTATTAATTCTTGTTAAAGTGTGATGTGATTTGATTCCACTTTTTTTTAATTAAAATATTTATTAAAAGTATAATTTTTTAGTAGTTCACAAACTACTAAAATTCCAAAAGAATTCTGTAATTGATCCAAACAAGGAATTTAGAATTCTAGTAGAATTCCAAAAGAAATCTACACTTGAATTAAACAATTGAAATGGAATGGAATTCCTTGAATTCCAATTCTATAGAATTAGAATTCCAATTCAATTCCAATTCCGCGCATCCAAACGGACCCTACATGTAAATTTATTGGCAAAAAAAAAAACTTAAAATGGGATTGTCATGAAGTTTGTTAATAAACAACAAAGACGAGGGAAAAAAATAGACGATGGAACTTCTACTTCCCAAATATCCTCTAAAAATTATATATGATATACACTGGCGGATCTATTAAGGGACGAGGGGGAGCGGAGGCTCCCCCTGAGATTTGGGAAAAAAATTATTGAGTATATTTTCTAGGGGTGCTATGTGTGAAGATAAGAAGTTAGAGGTAAAGAAATAAAGGTTTTCATAACTTTAGGGTGAGAAAAATAATATGTTGTAAAGTTTTTAAAGAAAACCCTGCTCTCCTTTCCCATTACCCGCTGCGGTTTTTTTCTCTCTCTCAAATCATATGCCAAAGTTCCAGTCACTCACTCCCGCCAGACACCACCCAACCCCTTCTCCGGCAACTCACAAGCGGTTATATTTCTCTCTACCATCGGACCCACCACTGGTTGTTCGTTATTGACGAGCGACCCGTCTCTTCTTCGCCATTGATGAGATGTCATTTGTTGATTTTTGGATCCACCCATGGCAGTCGTCATTTTTCTACATTAGGTATTCTTAATCTGATGATGTCTTGTTTAATTGTTTAACTATATTTTCCCTTTTTGTTTAACTGTTGTTAGAAATTATTATGTTCAATTGTTCACACTTATGAGTTGTGTTGTTTATTTTTTTTATTCAAAATAGGTTAATATAACTGAAATTAACTGTATAATATAACATTTAAACAATCAAAATAACCAAAAAATAATCCCCCCAAAATTTTACTAGGCTCCAAATAACCCAATGTATTTTTAGAGCTAAAAATTTGTATAACACTCGAAATAACCCAAAAAAATCAGCTCGGGGGCTATCGCCCCCGAACCCCCAGCAATAATAAAAAATTTGGCTCCCCTGACTAAAAATCCTGGATCCGCCACTGATGATATACATCACCTCCCTTGTATCTTACCAATGGAGAAAAAAAACCTGCGTACCAAACTCCGAAGGTGGGGTCTAGTATTTGGTTTTTATGTAAACAGACAAATCAAAGAAATTATAGATATATAACCCTTCTATATTTTTACCTTTATTTTTAGAGGTAGATATAAGATCATAATCTTTCACAACTCAGGCTAGGGCTAGAAACTCTAACATTCTAACTGAATTCTTCAATGTCTGTGAATTAGGTTTGTAGATTGGTAGAAACCTTTATGGATATATACAGAGTTTGAGTTGCAGAACTTTTGATATATAGACACTCTTGATATCGTTCTCATGAGTTTTAGTTGGTAAATTATTTGGACTTGGTCATTCAAGAAGTCGCTCCTTTGAAAAGTGATAATTGAAGATGACACTATATTAATGTTCACGACTGACGAATGAACAATATTAAACACAAAGACTCAAAGATGGACAATATTGCTAAAATATGTGATTAAGAGAAATTTAATGATTTGAAAGTTTACAAAGGCTTGTATCATCTATAAATCCTGAAGCACTTTGACCATTGACGCAGTGTGCCGTCAATAAGGGTAGATTTATGTGGAATGAGGCTAATTCGACAATTTGGTCCAAAATATGCCAACACCGTGGTAGGATTAGCCATAAACAGTTGGATTCTCATTTTCTGATAGTGGAGTTCTATGTTCTAATTTCTACCCAACATATGAATTTGGCATTTAACTAATATAAAAATTTAACTTCCATTACAACTGAGTGATCAGTGTGCCTATGGTTTTTGAATATGAATCTTCTAGAAGAAACATTCGGAATCTAGTGAATCCGTAATTGGCAATCATGGATTGACAGGTAAGATGAAGACATAAGTTAATCCGTACTTGCCAAGCCCAGTAAAGACATGGAGTGTAAGAAATTGAACGCTAAATCATCCTGTGAAAAATATCACTAATCAAATTGAGGTTTAAATTTTATTAACATGACTAATTAGACATTATCTAATTGTTTTAAAGGAAAAAAAAAACTTAAAGAGGTGTTTTACCCCCATGAGGTGAGGCATTGAGGTATAAACTTTTCAAGTTTGGGATTTTTCCATTAACAAATATGATAGGCTTAGAAAAATCAAAATCAGTGAAAATAACAAATTATAAAAAAAGTTAAGAAAAAAAAGTATACATAATCATATAGGCCAGTACAAAGTGCAACCTAAATAAGGCACATGTACTTATTTAGTCATCCAGACATTATGAAAGGAGTCTAGGCGCCACTCCTTTGAATTCAATAAGGAAAAAAAAAATTAAAAGAACAAAAAAACAATAAAGTGTAGTTGTAACAAAAAAATCAACATAAGCAAAGAACTCTAGATGTAAATAGAATACAAAGCAAATATATGTACACACCAAAATTAATGCAAACATATATACACATCAAAATGAACTGACCTTCCAAGGCAATAGAGTCTAGTATCCTACTTTACATTGTTATGGGACTACAATGATGTGAGTTTTAATGGATGGAAGTGGGTTAAAAAGTGGATCTCTTAAAGAAGGACTCATATAGCTTACCATTGATTGGATTTCAAACCGTGGAAAATGGTAAGATATCAAATAAAGAGATATGGTAAATTGCTGCTATTAGGTGTACACTTCATCCACTGAGAATAAATGCGAGAAAGATCATAGGGAAACAAAGTGAAAATTTGAGAGAACAAGTTATTATTCTTTGAGAAAATGTTTATGAATCTGTTTGAGAGAGAAAATACTAGGAAGTGCTCATGAAGAAGGTGTTTAAGTACTCATCTCTCACAGACGCACGCACGCACGCACATATAAAAAAGGAATATAAATGCTATTTTAAAGAAATCAACATATTTATTAGCATTACTTCGATGAAAGAAACCTTTTTCCACCGTACTCACTTTTCCCCATACACAGTTTAGGTCAAATTGACATGATGTTACGTCAAGAAAGCTTAATCTACCGTCTATACATTTCACCATATTTCAAGCGAGTATCATTGGCCGAATATGCAGTCTAAAGGCTTCATCGATTAACATAACATCCTCAAAACAGAAGAAAACCTAAAAAAGTACATGATAGAATAAAATCAAGAACATATTGAGAGACAATATATTTTTGACACCTGCAAAACAAGTTTATTAAGAACTTTGAGGGGAAAGAGGCCTGAAATTATAAAAGGAGATATAGTTACATGAAAACACAAATCCAATTTAAAAGTTTATGTATTTATAACACAAATTCCCCACTTGTCAAGGACTAAAATCGTGGCAAGTCAAACTTGTCAAGGTCTAAGACAATGACAAGTTTTGTGGTGACAAAGACATTTGTCACGGACTTGTCATAGTAAAAGACCATGACAAGTTTTTTAAATTTTTCATAAACTTTAACCGTGATAAGTACGTGAAAAGGAAAACTTTTCACGGTCAAACTCCATGACAAATAAAAATTTGTCACGGACTTTGACCATAACAAGTTGGTGACAAGTTTCTTTTGTCACGGATGTGACACCCCGACTAATTAAATACCGGGTAGCTACTCCTCTATTAAATTAATACAAAATGCCAAGTTGGTTCAGTTAATATCATCACTGTCGAAAACATTTTAATAATTACTAACCACCAGTATTTAAAAAGTGAGTTGCCAAATTTTAAGTTAACTCTGATTAACATGCAATAAGTGAAATGTAAAGGATAACATAACCATTCGCAATAAAGTCCAACTATAGTATTCATCAAATAATAATAAGTCTGGAGGAAATACTCCTCACAACAATCCAAATACGGAACTCAAATAAGAACAATAGCATGTATCCTGAATTAATTACAAACCAAAGTTTGAATAACTGAAATGTAAAGTGTCTCTAAAATAAATGGGCAACATGCCCTACAAATGATGAAACTGAATATGGAATCAAGACAAGAAAAGGAGGCGTCTACTATCAAGGCCCTGTAACTTCCACAACAGCTACAGCTCGTCACCTGAATAGAATTCCTATGCATGGTGTCCTTGTGGCGGGGAACCTAAAAATGGTTTTTACAAAAAGATAGATTTGAAAGCAAACGGGTCAGAGCCCGAATTGTGGAGAATATTTTAAAAACAGCAAGTGTTTTAACAACATTTAAAACAATGAATGCAAAGTACATGTTAGGACGTGCTCTCACATGAAATACTCACCTCTCGACTACTTGTGCACTCCTAACGAAACGTACCCATACAAGTGATTCTCATATCTATCTAGACCAAAACAATTATTAACCTTTCTACTCGATTCGCAATTTAATTTTCAACATCATCAATTGAATAGAGAGTTTTACATTAAATTCCCTGATTCTCAATTATTAGAAATACAAAGCACTATAGGTTATCTCTTCTTATCTTTAATCGTGCAACACAATAATTATATTTCACTATATAAACGTGATAAGTCTTTCATCTAACCGCATATTATTCACATCATAAATATACAATACTAGCACCCCGAGACTAAGCTATGGTGCACACATACTCTGCTATCCATCCCGGTACATCACGTACATAAGGATCACGCATTCCGAATCTCTCAGGAATCGTTCAGATAATAGCAAATCACAAACAATGGAGGCGAACACATTCACATCACATGGGTCACGCACATACATACGCTCCCACGATCAGCAGTCTTATTAACTTCCCAATAAGTCCTTCTCTGCCCTATGTCCTCGAGGTACCAATCTAAATCCGGGCACACAAAGATTAGATGGCCCTAAGAGAACGTAAACCTCCCGTGATAGCAAGTATGGTAGGTATGTCATACACATAAAATCATATACATATACTAAGCATGCACACATCTTAGATGTCTTAATATAATAAAGGTATATTCTACATCCTTATACCATTATTCCAATTTTATACATTTTAAGTCTTCCGATAATACATAATGTAGGTTGTCGACATATCTCACGTCATAGTTTCTTGTACTTAAGACCTATCTCAAAGGGATTATTAAGTTTCCTATTATTCCCACATATAACATCATTATTCTTAAGGTCCTTACTTCTGCCCCAAACCTCATTTCATAAAATTATTCAAATTTACTCTTTTAACCCTAATATTATCTCACTCATTGAATTTCATTAGATTTTAGAATAATTCCTCCAATTGAATTCTAATTAAGGTCCAAATGTTATAACCATACCTACTGGTCTTCTTAAGTCTAAGGATATACATAAAGTCTCCAATGATAATTTTCTAAGGGTTAACATCATTAAAATTTAACTAGGGAAAATTTTACTCATTCTGGGAAGGTCGATCGATCGACCTTGAACATCGATCGATCGATGGTGGTCGATCGATCGACTGATGAAGGTCGATCGATCAATTGCACCAGGTAGGCTACGGACTGCTTCGTTTTGCAGTCCTCAAATCGTCCCAAAACTCCATTATAATGCATGAAACTCTAATCTAACGTTATAATATCATCATACAACCATCATACAACATTGTTAACGTTCTAAAACCAATAAATCATCAACCAAGGGCTTTATTTGGATCAAAACTTCATCAAGAACCCTAGTTTTCTATTTCTTTCAAGAATACTAATAAAACTCTTCTTAAATCCATTTTTAGATCATCAAGGGTTATATTTTGAATTCATAATTCGTCCAGAATATGTCTACATGCAAATCCTAACATGGTTTATAGTTTTAATCCTCAAATTCATGGTTTTGTATCAATCTTCCAAGACAAATTCGATAATTACCCTAAACATGGAAGAACATATCATTGAATCAATTGTAATTAAATCACTTGCCTTATGTTCTTCAGATTTGTTGTTGGTTGGAGATGGTTGAATTCCTCTCTCTCTCTCTGCAAAATTCTCCTCTCTCTCTCTCTCTCTACAAGTTCTTCTCACAAGATGACAATGGAGGTGGGGGTTGGTTTTTGGCAAGTTAAAATATTTTCTTAACTTCTCCCGTAGCCCACTACTTAGATTGGGGTTGAAAATGGGTTAGTGGGTTTAATGATAAGTTATAATTAAAGTCTAATTTTCGTGGGTTTTAATTACCAAATTTCTGAAATTACCAAACTACCCTTTTGGGTTGCCGTTTTGGTCTAAAAATGCCCCGGGACCCAAACTAAACCCCCGGCTAGTGTTTTCTGACTATTTCGACCGTTCCGGATACGTTGGCGCACTAAAAATGACCATACGGTTAATAAAAATAAAATTCACTTTTTAATTAACATGATTACTTTCCCGACGCGACTGACACGTGCGTCCCAACTAAATTTCCAAATTGTCGTATTTCAGTCTCACGACAATTTCAATATATTCAAGATTCATTATAATCCAATAATACCCATTATAATCAAATACCAACTCACATCTCATTAGTATTTTATCCGGATTAATTCTCAATTAATACCTATTTAATTAAATTAATCCCATAAATAAATATCACAAAAATACGGGGTATTACATATTTCCCCCCTAATAACAGAATTTCATCTCGAAATTCGGAACTAGAAAGTACCTGGTAAGAACAACTCTGGATAACGTTCGCACATCTCATCCTCGCGCTCCCATGTGGATTCCTTGGAATTATGATGCCACCACTGAACACGTACTAACGGAACTATCTTTGACCGCAGTTTCCGCTCACTTCGGTCCAAAATAGCAATCGGCCCCTCCTCGTAGGAGCTATCGGGCTGGAGATCGATGTCCTCCAAAGCAATGTGAGAATGAGCCAAATCATCTCTAAGATATTTCCTTAGCGAGGAAATATGAAACACATCATGAATCCTGTGTAAATGCTCCGGTAACCCAAGTCTATACGCAACAGACCCAATCCGCTCGATGATAGGAAATGGTCCCACGTATCTCGGTGCCAACTTCCCCTTCCCAAATCGCATAATCCTCTTCATAGGAGATACTCTGAGTAAAAACTGGTCCCCCACTTGGAACTCCCTGAAGAACCTCTTCGCATCAGCATAGCTCTTCTGCCGATCTTGAGCTACTCGAATGCGACTCCGTATCAATTCTATCCTCGCCGAAGTATCCTGAATCACTTCCGACCCAAGTAGTTTGTTATCCCCCCACCTCCAACCAACATGCTGGGGAACGACAAGGTCTACCGTACAACGCCTCAAATGGAGCCATGCCAATGGTGAACTGGTAGGAGTTGTTGTAAGCAAACTCTACCAATGGAAGATACTGCTCCCATCCACCCCCGAAATCAATGATGCACATACGCAACATGTCCTCCAACATCTAATTTGTACGCTCGATTTTCCCATCGGTCTGCGGATGATAAGCCATACTCAACCGCAATTCCGTGCCCATGGCCTCCTGAAAACTCTCCCAAAATCGTGAAACGAATATCTTGTCTCTGTCACACACGATATTTAGGGGCACACCGTGAAGTCTCACTATTTTTGCAATAAAAAGCTGGGCATACTGTCCCGTAGTGTAGTCTGTCCTTACGGGTAGAAAATGAGCGACTTTGGTCAACCTGTTCACAATTACCTAAATGGAGTCGTGACCTCTCTATGACGTAGGCAACCTCGTGATAAAGTCCATGGATATGCTCTCCCACATCCACATCGAGACCTCTAATGGCTGTAGAAGTCCTGCCGGTCTCTGATGATCCACTTTTACCAGCTGACAAGTGGCGCATTTAGAAACAAAAATGACAATATCTCTCTTCATCCCGCTCCACAAATACTGACGTCTCATATCTTGGTACATTTTGTCCCCATCGGGATGTACCGCGAACCGTGAGCCGTGCGACTCTGCCATCACCTCGTGTCGTAATTCCTCCCCTTCCGGAACTACCAGTCTGCCATTGAAATGTAATCCCCCGTCTGAGCTAACGGTATAGGACTCGGCTCCCTCTGCTAATAATCGAACTATCTGCTCCTGACAGAACGAGTCATCTGCTTGTGCCTTTACCACTCTCGTGACAATCTGCGGTGTAACAGTCATCACCGACATGAATGATCGGGCCACTGCATCCTGGTATTCCAACTCCTTCCACTTTTTCTTCCACACCCCTGCCACCTCATCTACTGGCCTACGGCTCAACGCGTATGCTACCACGTTAGCCTTCCCCGGGTGATATTGGATATTAAACTGATAGTCCTTCACAAATTCAAGACACCTCCGTTGCCGCATATTCAACTCCTTCTACGTGAACAGGTACTGTAGGGACTTGTGGTCCATGAACAATCGAAACTTCTCCCCCAAAAGATAATGTCTCCAAATTCGAAGGGCAAATACCACTGCCACTAGCTCGAAGTCATGAGTGGGGTAATTCTTCTCGTGAGGCTTAAGCTTACGGGAAGCATAAGCTATGGCCTGACTCTCCTGCTGCAATACACCTCCAAGTCCTTGTAAGGACGCATCGGTGTAAACTAGATACTCAACTCCTGGTCTCGGCAATGCTAACACAGGTGCTGAGGTCAACGTGTCCTTCAACTCATCGAATGCCAACTGACAGGCATCACTCCAAATGAACGGCACACCTTTACGATTCAGATGTATCAAAGGACCCGCTATCTTGGAGAAACCCCAAATAAACCTCCTGTAGTATCCTGCTAGGCCCAAGAAACTACGGATCTCAGTCGGTGTCGTGGGCTGTCCCCACTCCCTCACCGCGGATACCTTTCCCGGATCAACAGATATCCCCCGGTCGAAAATAATATGCCCCAAAAACTGAACTTCCTTCAACCAAAACCCGTACTTATCATACTTTGCATACAGCTCTTTCTGGCGTAGCGTCTGCAAAACCTGTCTCAAATGCTCGGCGTGCTCCTCCTCTGTCTGGGAGTAAACCAGAATATCATCAATGAAGATAATTACGAACTGATCTAGGAACTCTCTGAACACCCTATTCATCAAGTCCATAAATACGGCTGGAGAATTGGTCAAACCAAAAGGCATAACCCGAAAGAACCATATCTCGTTAAGAAAGCAGTCTTCGAGACGTCCTCTTCCCTGATACGCAACTGATGGTATCCTGATCGCAAATCAATCTTTGAGAAGAAAGAATCTCCTCTCAACTAGTCGAATAAGTCATCGATTCGGGGTAACGGATACTTATTCCGTATCGTGACCTTATTAAACTCTCGGTAATCCACACACAACCTCAACGATCCATCCCTCTTCTTAACGAACAACACAGGGGAACCCCACGGCGAAGTACTCCTCCGTATAAACCCCTGACCCAACAACTGCTCAATCTGATCCCGTAACTCTCTCATCTCAGCTGGAGCCATACGGTAAGGTGCGCGGGCAATACGCCGAGTGCCCGGCGTCAAATCAATCACAAAATATATCTTCCTACTCGGAGGTAGTCCAAGTATATCCTGAAATACATAGGCAAACTCTCAAACAATCGGAATCAAATCAAGTGGTATCACCACTTCCTCAGAGGTCTCCTCCTCTATATAGTACATGTGAGTGGACGATCCTCCCTCAGGACGAGGCATCGCCACTAA
The DNA here is from genome assembly GCA_949130495.1 of Sambucus nigra. Lineage (NCBI taxonomy): Eukaryota > Viridiplantae > Streptophyta > Magnoliopsida > Dipsacales > Adoxaceae > Sambucus > Sambucus nigra. Next base: position 556,878,073 of record OX422213.1, on the reverse strand, counting down.
AAACATCTCTTACCCGGGAATGGCAAAGATAATACTCCTACTAAAACAATCAATCATGGCTCGGTACGCAACTAGACAATCCATACCAATAATGGCATCATACTCTGTCATCTCTAACACTAACATATCAGCGGGTAAAGTAAACCTCCCGATCTCTATACCCACGCCTCTACATACAAGGGAAATCACAGAACCTCTAATCAATGGCGAATCTACACAAGTAATCGTACTCTCGGCGGTGTCTAACAACCCCATAGTGCGTGCAAATCTCATAGCAATAAAACAGTGTGTAGCCCCCGTGTCAAATAAAATACGCCCCAGAGTCCCCTGAATAGAGAACATACCCTCAATGGCTGGTGGATCCTGTGGGGCTGCGACCTGCTGGAGCTGATACACTCTCCCATACTGAAGCTATCCCTGCTGAACTGGGACTGCTGGAATGGGTGATAATGCTACCATCTTTGGTGCTGGGAGGGAGGCTGGAAACATAGGCCTCTACGGCTCCTGTCGAGCACCCTGCTGCTGCTGCTGCTGGGCCCTACCCTTATCAGGACAATCCTGACGTTTGTGGCCAATCTTACCACAAATGAAACACTTCCCTTGAAAGTTTCCCCCTCGCTGCCCCAGCTGACCACGACCCTGGTGACCGTTACCATTTCTGCCCTGGCCTTGCTGGCCCTGCTGAAACTGCTGTTGACCATTCTGCCCCTGCTGGCCCTGATGGCCGTTCGGACCCTGATGGCCCTGCCTAAAACCTCCCTGTCCGTGCCTGAAATTCTCTGATCGAAACCTCTTATGATCCCCCTGCTGGGAACCCTGGTCACCCTGCCTCTGCCACTGAACAGATTGTGCCCACTGGCACCATTTCCTCCAGTCCTGCCCTGATGGCTGGACTCTTCTGATCTCTTGCTCTCAGCCATGTGAAAGCGGTGATCCTGGCAGTGTAACAGTGCAACGTTAACCACATCAGAGTAAGTGGCTAAAGAGAGATTCCCTAACAAACGCTGACGGATCATCCAAGTCAATCCATCTGTGAACTTCTGAATATTCTTCTCTTTCGTCGGTATCTCATCCGGAACAATGTTCAGTAAATTAGTGAATTCAGCCTCATACTCGGCCACAGTCCTTCCCTCCTGTTTGAGGTTCATCAACTTCCTTCTCATTTCTGTGTGAACGGCTGACGAAAAATATTTGCGGTCGAACCGCACCCAGAACTCCTGTATCGTGAGAGTATCTCTCTCCTCCACGATAGTAATAGACTCCCACCACTGCAGTGTAGATCCCACCAGCTTGAAAGTAGCTAGTATCTGCCTCTGAACATCGGTGCACTCATACATCCTCAAGTTCCTCTGAATATCTTTCCTCCACTGACTAGATACCACAACATCGGAGCTACCTGGGAACTCCGGAGGGTGTGCTTTCTGAAAAGCATCAAGAACGCGTTCCCAAGCAGACGAGAATGCATGTGCCTGAATTGGCGCAGCTACTGGCGCCTGGTGTGGTGCCTGCTGTACAACGGCTAGGGCGGCATTTACCGCTTGGGCTACAATAGCTGCAACCTCGGCGGCATTCATGGTGCCCTGTACTGGTGTTGGCTGTGGCTCTGGCTATGCATCCCTAGGAACTCGCTGAGCACGTCGTGGAGGCATCTGAAATGAGAGTAAAGTCTATAAGTTTGCAGTTATAAACTTAAAATAGCTGAAGAGCGAAGCATACATAAAGGAATACAACAGTCCTAAAATATAGGGCTCTACATCAAAGAAAGCTCAGCGGAAACATAATAAGCCGTACAGATCCTAAAGGACACTAGAACCTGATGCTCTGATACCACCTGTGACACCCCGACTAATTAAATACCGGGTAACTACTCCTTTATTAAATTAATACAAAATGCCAATTTGGTTCAGTTAATAGCATCACTGTCGAAAACATTTTAATAATTACTAACCACCTAGTATTTAAAAAGTGAGTTGCCAAATTTTAAGTTAACTCTGATTAACATGCAATAAATGAAATGTAAAGGATAACATAACCATTCACAATAAAGTCCAACTATAGTATTCATCAAATAATAATAAGTCTGGAGGAAATACTCCTCACAACAATCCAAATACGAAACTCAAATAAGAACAATAGCATGTATCCTGAATTAATTACAAACCAAAGTTTGAATAACTGAAATGTAAAGTGTCTCTAAAATAAATGGGCAACATGCCCTACAAATGATGAAACTGAATATAGAATCAAGACAAGAAAAGGAGGCATCTACTGTCAAGGCCCTGTAACTTCCACAACAGCTACAACTCGTCACCTGAATAGAATTCCTATGCATGGTGTCCTTGTGGCGGGGCACCTAAAAATGGTTTTTACAAAAAGATAGATTTGAAAGCAAACGGGTCAGAGCCCGAAATGTGGAGAATATTTTAAAAACAACAAGTGTTTTAACAACATTTAAAACAATTAATGCAAAGTACATGTTAGGACGTGCTCTCACATGAAATACTCACCTCTCGACTACTTGTGCACTCCTAACGAAACGTACCCATACAAGTGATTCTCATATCTATCTAGACCAAAACAATTATTAACCTTTCTACTCGATTCGCAATTTAATTTTCAACATCATCAATTGAATAGAGAGTTTTACATTAAATTCCCGGATTCTCAATTATTAGAAATACAAAGCACTATAGGTTATCTCTTTTTATCTTTAATCGTGCAACACAATAATTATATTTCACTATATAAACGTGATAAGTCTTTCATCTAACCGTATATTATTCACATCATAAATATACAATACTAGCACCCCGAGACTACGCTACGGTGCACACATACTCTGCTATCCATCCCGGTACATCACGTACATAAGGATCACGCATTCCGAATCTCTCAGGAATCGTTCAGATAATAGCAAATCACAAACAATGGAGGCGAACACAGTCACATCACATGGGTCACGCACATACCTACGCTCCCACGATCAGCAGTCTTATTAACTTCCCAATAAGTCCTTCTCTGACCTATGTCCTCGAGGTACCAATCTAAATCCGGGAACACAAAGATTAGATGGCCCTAAGCGAACGTAAACCTCCCGTGATAGCAAGTATGGTAGGTATGTCATACACATAAAATCATATACATATACTAAGCATGCACACATCTTAGATGTCTTAATATAATAAAGGTATATTCTACATCCTTATACCATTATTCCAATTTTATACATTTTAAGTCTTCCGATAATACATAATGTAGGTTGTCGACACATCTCATGTCATATTTTCTTGTACTTAAGACCTATCTCAAAGGGATTATTAAGTTTCCTATTATTCCCACATATAACATCATTATTCTTAAGGTCATTACTTCTGCCCCAAACCTCATTTCATAAAATTATTCAAATTTACTCTTTTAACCCTAATATTATCTCACTCATCGAATTTCATTAGATTTTAGAATAATTCCTCAAATTGAATTTTAATTAAGGTCCAAATGTTATAACCATACCTACTGGTCTTCCTTAAGTCTAAGGATATACATAAAGTCTCCAATGATAATTTTCTAAGGGTTAACATCATTAAAATTTAACTAGGGAAAATTTTACTCATTCTGGGAAGGTCGATCGATCGACCTTGAACATCGATCGATCGATGGTGGTCGATCGATCGACTCATGAATGTCGATCGATCGATTGCACTAGGTAGGCTACGGACTGCTTCGTTTTGCAGTCCTCAAATCGTCCCAAAACTCCATTATAATGCATGAAACTCTAATCTAACGTTATAATATCATCATACAACCATCATAAAACATTGTTAACGTTCTAAAACCAATAAATCATCAACCAAGGGCTTTATTTGGATCAAAACTTCATCAAGAACCCTAGTTTTCTATTTCTTTCAAGAATACTAATAAAACTCTTCTTAAATCCGTTTTTAGATCATCAAGGGTTATATTTTGAATTCATAATTCGTCCAGAATATGTCTACATGCAAATCCTAACATGGTTTATAGTTTTAATCCTCAAATTCATGGTTTTGTATCAATCTTCCAAGACAAATTCGATAATTACCCTAAACATGGAAGAACATATCATTGAATCAATTGTAATTAAATCACTTGCCTTATGTTCTTCAGATTTTTTGTTGGTTGGAGATGGTTGAATTCCTCTCTCTCTCTCTGCAGAATTCTCCTCTCTCTCACTCTACAAGTTCTTCTCACAAGATGACAATGGAGGTGGGGGTTGGTTTTTGGCAAGTTAAAATATTTTCTTAACTTCTCCCGTAGCCCACTACTTAGATTGGGGTTGAAAATGGGTTAGTGGGTTTAATGATAAGTTACAACTAAAGTCTCATTTTCGTGGGTTTTAATTACCAAATTTCCGAAATTACCAAACTACCCTTTTGGGTTGCTGGTTTGGCCTAAAAATGCCCCGGGTTCCAAACTAAACCCCCGGCTAGTGTTTTTTGACTATTTCGACCCTTACGGATACGTTGGCGCACTCAAAATGACCATACGGTTAATAAAAATAAAATTCACTTTTTAATTAACATGATTACTTTCCCGACGCGACTGACACGTGCGTCCCAACTAAGTTTCCAAATTGCCGTATTTCAGTCTCGCGACAATTTCAATATATTCAAGATTCATTATAATCCAATAATACCCATTATAATCAAATACCAACTCACATCTCATTAGTATTTTATCCGGATTAATTCTCAATTAATACCCATTTAATTCAATTAATCCCATAAATAAATATCACAAAAATACGGGGTATTACAACGGACTTGTCACGATCAAAGTCCGTGATAAATCTGGGAAAATTTAAAAAACAAGCTGCAGGCAGTATGGCCACTGCTATTGCCCAACATTATATATGTACATGTTATAGCAAATTTTAACCTGTCCAAATAGCATATATATCAAGAAACATTAAATATTCAACAACCAATACAAATATCCATAACTAAAACCAAACCAACATGTTAATATCCATAACCAAATAAAAAAACACAAATAATATCTAATATCCAAATTAAATAAATAAAAAGGAGTAAGGTCTACTGTAGGTCGAAGGAGGAAGGAAGGCCACACAACATATGAATTAAGACACCCATCGATTTGTCGAATGACGTATTGTTCTTGCAACCACAAAGGTGCATTCTCCCTTCCGGTCACAATATGAGTGACGTGAACCTTTTCCTCAAAGTCTTGCATAGCACGTCCATGAAACCAACATACCCAAGGGGGGTGTCCGGATCACTTAAGCCCCTCGCTATCAGCGTGACACCATATATGTCTATTAAAAATATGCTCAGCCAATCGATTGTTGACATAAGCAGTTCAACGGGGGTCAAGATAGGAAATGGATTATATAAGGGCAACGAGGTCGTGCGTATCGACGAGTTTGTGCATATCGGTGATGGTGCAATGACGTCCTCATCTACCTCCTTCCCCTTACCCTTGTGATTGCTCTTGCCCTTATAAAAAAGGTGGACCCCCATTGATGCTTAATGAAGGCGTACATATCTAGGACTGTCACCTCTAACCTTTTTGTTTTATCGTCATGAGTTCCACCTTACGAGCCAACCCAGTGTTTCTCATCTCTATCTCGATGATCTTTAACTTTCCCACTCGATAGCTCACCCCTAGTCCTCCCCTTATGATTCAACCTGAGCACTTAGCTGAGTGTGTCCGTAGCCAAAGATGCTTTGTTAGCATTAGACTGCTTTTCATGAACTTCCTTAAGCTTTGAAGAAAACGACAAAAAGTACACGATAAGTTAGTTAAGTTAATAAAAAATTATAACGTAATTGAAACACTTAAATAATTAAAACTTACAATTGTGGATGCTACGCTCGAGGATACCTCCTTATCCTTGCCCTTCTTCGTCCGGATTCCCACATAGGCATCGAGTCTATGTGGCCTACCCCCAGGGCCACTATCCTTATCCTAAAATAAAATAATGAAGAATTAGTAAGTAATTCAAAGTAATGCTAAATTAGAATAACATAAAACTTAAATTAAAGAAATATAAATGTAAATACACTACCTATAGTGCCCCCCAGATGGCGATCTTGAGCTCATTTGGAACCTTCTTCCAATTAGTGTACCCTGGGTCGATGATCGCCTTAAGCAACTTTAGGGATCTATCCAGTAATTCCATCCTATTCTCGACGACGAACCCTAATTTATCCCATTTTGGTGGCGTAGGGGCAAAGGAGCCTTCATCGCCTTTGCTACCGCGATGCCCTCATGAAGACATTTTCTGTAAAAAAAATGTAGTTATTAGTACAAACATGTATATGAGAAAAAGATTAAATCCAAATGAATTTGAATATTGTACGAGTTAATGAAATTATAAATCTAAAATATTGTTTCAATATCGGGTCATGTCATGGATTTTGAATTGATGCTTAAATTGATTAAAATCTAATTTAACATATTCACTAACCAAAAAAATAATTTTGATTCAAATTCGATAATAACAAAGTACTAGAAGAATACAAGTAAATGACATTATAAATCTAAATATTGTTTCAATATCAGGTCTAATTTAATTAAAATCCAAATTAACATATCCATTAACCAAAAAACCAATTTTCATTCAAATTCTATAATAACAAAGTACTAGAAGGATACATGTAAACGACATTATAAATCTAAATATTTTTTTAATATCAGGTCATGTCACGGACTTTAAATTAATGCTTAATTTAATTAAAATCCAAAATAACATATTCACTAACTAAAAAATCAATTTTGATTCAAATTCGATAATAACAAAGAACTAGAAGAATACAAGTTAACGACATTATAAATATAAATATTTCTTCATTATCGGGTCAAGTCATGGACTTTGAATTAATGCTTGATTTAATTAAAATTCAAATTAACTTATTTATTTAACCAAAAAATCAATTTTAATTTAAATCCTATAATAACAAAGTACTAAAAGAATAAAAGTTAAACAACATTATAAATCTAAATATTGTTTCAATATTGGGTCATGTCATTGACTTTGAATTAATGCATAATTTAATTAAAATCCAAATTAACATAATCACTAACCAAAAAACCAATTTTGATTCAAATTCGATAATAACAAAGCACTAGAAGAATACAAGTTATTGGCATTATAAATTTAAATATTGTTTCAATATCGGGTCATGTCATGGACTTTGAATTAATGCTAAATTTAATTAAAATCCAAATTAACATAGTCACTAACTAAAAAACCAAAAAGTTCGATAATAACAAAGCACTAGAAGAATATACCCACTGGTTATTACAAGCAGTAAACTAATCAAGTACAAATGAATTAAAAGTATTAAACTATCGTCCGATAATAATAAAGCACTAGAATAATACACCCACCGGTCATTACAAATAATTTAAATACTTATTACAAATCTAAAAATTATTTCAAATTCGGGTTATCATAAAAAATGGATTGATATTCGGTAGGAGTAGTCAAGTCATCCACACTACTGCTTAGACACCTTGTCACATGTAAGACGATTGACCACGACTCATTTTTGATATACTCTGAGTAAAACACTTGCTTAACCTTTTGAAAAGCACAAATAAATGGCTCATCGCTCACGTGTTCACCGCTCTTCAACTTAGATAAGTCAACCATGATCAAATTGGTGCCAGTATCAACTTTACAAGAATTTTTATCCTCAAATCTTACCCAATCACAGTAAAACATAACCTCGCTCGGAGATAGCCTATGTTCAACCCCGCCTGATAAAAAATTGGAACCTTTCTTAAATCTAAAACTATGAGTGGGGGGTAAAAACCTCCTATGGAAATGGCATACATTTATTGAGCTGGTGGGGAAACGAAAGATTCAGTCTCCTCTCCACAAATAAGACACCCTAAATAACCATGTACTACACAACCAGATAATGTCCCATAAGCTGAAAAATCATGAATTACCCACATTAACATAGCTTTCAGCGTAAAGTCTTCTTTTTTAAAAGAATCAAATGATTGCACACCCTATTCCCACAACTCATTTAATTTTTCTACTAAAGGATCCAGATAGACAGAAACTATGCAGTCCCAAACTGTCCAAACGGGACACTTTGAGAGATCTCATTTCAAGGTAATGACTCTCGAATGGGTCTAAGGTCTATTGAATGCGTACGCATAAGAACTAGAAGGGTAGTATCTATGCACACTATATGTAATTTAAAGTAGTTATAAATGTTACAAAATCGTTATGTCATGCATTCACATGAAAATCCATGCATGCATGCACCCCCCAAAGCAAGTGTTATATAACAAGTTGACTTAATGTAAATTTAAACATGCATGCGTAGATTATAGTAACGATATTTGCAATATATAGCCAATGCCTATCTATTGCGGTTCCCATTATTACGTTTTACCCTCGTTACTTATTATATAGGGGATTTTGGGGAAAGATCCTCATAATTCTCAAAGTGTATAAAACTAGGACACTCCAAATAATTTTATAAATTTAATCCCTGTACTAAAAATACCATTAAAAATGGTGAAAAATGATGCCGCTGGCGCGAACCAAAAAAATGAACTCCTAACTCTAAAGGGACCACACAAATAAATGTTACTGTACCATAGGGACTAGATTTATAAACTTGAAAAGCATTGTCCTGAAACTTCAAATCTAGGAAGGAACATGATTTTTACCTTAATTCTCTATATTATATAACACTTGCTTTGCAGGCTACATGCATGCATGTATTCTCATATGAATGCATCATTACTTATTTATATTCGGTTTAATCACAACACTAAATTTTATAAATGCCTAGGGCCAACCAACTCAATGTGCATCTAAGTATTCAAATCCACCAGTAAAAATCAATGCAAATAATAATGCGATGTATTAGAAATTCCAAAGGCTAACCAACTCAATGGCCATCTAAATATTTAAATCCACCAGTGACCAACAATTTAAGAATCCCAAACAATTCAACAATCTCTATGTGTGTGTGTGTGTGTGTGTGTGTGTGTATATATATATATATATATATATATATATATATATATATAGATAGAGAGAGAGAGAGAGAGAGAGAGAGAGAGAGAGAGATACTGAATTGTATCCACAGAGAGAGAAATAGCCATCGCTGCTGCAATTGGAGAGAGAAATCAAATTTCAATTACATTAGTGACCCAAAATCACACACACAATTTCAATTTCAAAAAAAAAAATCAATACCCCCCCCCCCCCAAGTGACCCCAACACACACACAACTACATTACCAATTTCAGTTTTATATATAAAAAAATTGAATATGACACACACATAGTGATCCTACACACAATTACATTACCAATTTCAATTTTATAAAAAATCAAATCAATACCCCACATTCACCCACACAAATAGTGACCTACCCCCCCCCCCCCCCCCCCCAACACATTGACCCACCCATATAAACACACACACACACACACATTAACCTCCCTCCCCACAAACACTGAGCCCCCACACACTGAGCCATATACTCACACACACACACTGATCCATATACACACATACACATTAACCCACATACATACACACACATACTAACCCTCCAACCTCAAATCCCCATCACCACTACCCTACCTTTGTCCACATACACACACTGCCGCACACACAGACAAAGTCACACACACATACACACACAAAGGAGAGAAAGAGAGAGAAACGTACCTGTTGAGATGAGAGATAGAGAGAATCACAGTAGTTTAGAGAGAGAGAGAAATAAAAGAGGGAAATAAAATGAGGGAAAGAAAAAACTAAAGCGGGAAGGTCTTTTTCTTTTTAATATTGTTATGGACGTATCACGGTCTTTGATCGTGACATGTCCTGACAACCCTCTTATCACTATTTTTTACCGTGACAATCGTTTGTCACAGACTTGTCACGATCAAAGACCAAGATAAAAAATGCGTGGTTTTTTGTCACGGTCTTTGATGGTGACAAGGGTGCCCTGTTCAAGAGTGGAATTTTAGCCTTTTTGGTATTGTGGATACAATTATATCCTATATAATCAAACATCAATCTAAATGTATGGGAAATTATTTGCTTGAGAATGAAACTGGATTGAAATTTATTAAGAATTTTCCATCGTATTGTTGTTCTGCCCATTTCCTACCCATGTAGATGATTGTTCCTAATCTGGCCATATGTTTTGTAGTAAGTTTATGGTTGAATATTCAGAACAGGATAAAAATATAACTAGAAATAAGAAAAATGTGAAATTACTGATGATTATAATATGAAGCTTAGGAAGCAATTTTGTGAGAGAAATTAAAAACTTAGGTCTCTTGCTATTATCTTCATTTTTCATCTACCACACAAGCAACTCAAAATTAAAACTACTAGTAATAGGACGTAATCATCACTTTGGTATAAAAGCATAAGCATATTTTCTTAAAAAATTACACAACCAGCGTCGTCGAGATGAAAGGACGGAAGATACCGCAAGGGGTAGGTGAATTTTGCACGTGGAAATTAGGGAGTGAACAATATGGGGCAGGAAACAATTAGGGTCGTGCATGAGGGAGAGAGAAATCAGAGTGGGGTGATTAGTTCATGAGGGAGAGAAGAAAGAGATAGGAGAGTTTAATGAGGGTTGTATTTTCAATCTAATTGTTTATAACATCCTAAAGTAGTGACAAAATATTTCTAAAGTCAAATTTTGTCACTCTTATTGACGATCACATATAGTAAAGAGAGAGTTTGTCACTGTTAGTAGTAGTGACAATATTTGTCACTCCCAATAGCAGTGACAAAGTAATCTTAAAGACAAATTTTATCACTACTATCGGCAGTGACAAGCCAATTCACTCAAACTTGTGATTGTCAATAATAGTGACAAATTCGCAAAAAAATTACCACTCCTCATGGAAATGATAAATAATTTTATTATCTAAAAAATACTTTGTCACTACCATGAGCGGTGATAAATATTGTCACTGTCGGTGGCAGTGACAAAGTGTGACAACTCACTTATTGAAATAAGATGTGGCCAGCTCGATACTCCAATAATTTTAGGAATCATAGATGGTCCATTCTTAGCATCACAGTATTATAAAAAGTATATGAGATAACCACCAATTATTTTAGAAAACGGATTGTCGAAGTTTATTTTGTAAGTTAATGAAAAACATTTAAACAATCCAATTTAAAAGAAGGTGGATAAAATAAAGACATATAATAACTCAGTAATCATATACAACAAAATAACCGAATAAGTTATGGGTTAACAGACCTTTACAATTTGGTTACACCGAGTATTAAATAAAATATCACATTACATAATACAAGTACAAAACTTGGGCAACACGCCCGAATGCATAACCGATCATAACTAGAATACAAAAAGATGGAAGCGTCTATATCAAATATCCCATAATATCCGCAAGGTGTTACAGCTCCAGGACACCGGAATAGAAAAGTCAATACGGGCATCCTTACAGTGGATCACCTGGGCGAATATAAGATTCATGCAAAATAAAGTTATATAAATGGGTTAGGGCCCGATTTAAAATGATCACTAAGTGAATAAAGTGCATGACAGTTATGAACAATTGATCATCATGAATAACATTGTCTCACTCTCCACAAATAATGATAGTAATTCTCACCTCTCAATCTAAAAGCACAACCTAGAGAAATATCAATGATAATGATCAATAATCATTTATGCATGAGTATATGGATAATATCATACTTATTGAGCTTCAATTTCAGTTTTACACAATTTCACTTCACCACTCCTTTTCTCATTTGGAAACTTATTTGAAGCCATTTTATTTCATAAAATGCTTTACCATCAATCTCAATTTCCATTTTAATAAGAATAGTTATAATCACATCATATAACGATTCTAAGACCATCCTTACGGGTTTCCCTAATGGATGCGCCCCTAAATTGCTCTCATCTTCCAGGGTCTATCAACAAGATAACCTGGGCATCCTACATCGCGTGACGTCGGAAAGCGGCCATATACCTTCGACAGTGAGTCATAACCACACCCGAAATCACCTCACTTCGAACAATAATCACATAATATATAATAACCGGTCCTATGGCCGAGGACTATATTCACCCTGCATTCACTAGCCAGGGGACTTCACCTCATGCGCGTAACTTCTCCTATGATATCATTTAGAGAGGTGTGTATATACAAATTATCATTCACGTGTTATTTTTATTTTAAAATATGCATTACGTTTATCCGGAGCCATAAGCGTTTAATGTCATCATTATAAACCTCAACGTTTAATAAATCACCAAATTAGTCTCCGAGAAATAATGACGTTACCATAAGCCACCAAGTGTAGTATACCTCAATCCCATCTCTAAATTTCAACCATTATATAATCCTACTCTTCCCTAGTTTCAAACTAGTTTACTCAAGAAATAACTACCCTAACGTCTATCAAATAATCCCCAAAATAAGCCTCAATATTCACTTTCTAATCTAATGTGGTCACATACCTAATATAAGTCTCTAATACACTTTATTACTTCCTAAGAGAAAGTTCATAGGTCCTTAACCTACAAGAAAAGGGTTACGAACTAAGTTAGAAAAAATATCCTAAAACAGCAGGAATTCCGAATCGATTCACCCCGACCGAATTGATTCGGTCTTGAAAGCGAATCGATTCGGATAGTCCGAATCGATTCGATCGAGAGGAACCAACATTCTTCATACTTTCGAATCGATTCGAATAATCCGAATCGATTCGCCCAACCTAGAACTGTAGCCTACCACTTTAGCGAATCGATTTGCTAGGGGAGAATCGATTCACCTGGGCCAGAGTGCCCAGTTTCGGCTATGGAGTTTAATAACCCCAAATTTTCTCAACCTCATTTCTCTTCCATTTTTCCTACACCATCCATCAATAATCCAACCAAAACAATTCTACATGAATACTAACTACCATAATCAACACAATACCAAACTAAGACAGTGTTTAAGGGTTCAAATACTTCAAATTCATAAAAACCCATAATTGTTCAAGTGTTCCAAATACACAACCATCACTAAATTTTATTCACCTTAAATCATATATTATCAAGTAAGAAACTTGCCTTGAGGTTATATTCTCGGATTCTCTTCCGGTAGATGCAAGATCAAGCCCAATTTCTTCAATTCTCTTTCTTTCTCTTCTTGTTTCTCCACAATTCTCTTTCTCTCTCTTTCTCTCTAGGTTTAGGAAACATACACTTGAGAAATAAAAGCGTTGCAAGACTTAATCGTGCCCCTTAGCATTAATTACCATCTTTAAATGTTAATACACCATTAAAATAACTCGTAACTACATAATTGAGTTATAACCTGACAAAAGTCCCCGGAAACCAAAATTATAATATGACACTTATTTTGACTATCTTGACTATTTCTAGACTAACCACGCCCTCTAAATTGGCATCCAGAATAAGATAAATCTTTTTTTATGTTCCAACTTCATTTTAAACTATAAATGTCGTTTAAAGCACAACGACACAACAAATCATAACATGATGCTATTTACATTCACTCAATAGTAAATATACAAAATCTAGTAAACATTATCCTTTAAATCAGTTAAAATAATATTTACTCCATTATCCAATATTTTATATAATTACCCCACATGGTAAATTAATATAAAATAAATTGCTCAAAATTAAGGATTATTACACAAAGCCCTGGTGACAAAATCATTGTTTTGGTGTAGTAAACATAACCCTTTTGCGCTAGACTGATACACTTCACCGGTGTGCCACTGTAGCGAAGATATTCTTCGCTATGGAGAAATTGCAGTAAGACCACAAGGCAAAACTGAGATGAAATTTGTGGAAAAAGATGCAACCAATGAAAAGTCATCACTGCAACGAAGAAGATTTTGGCTGTGGCGATGCTATGGAAACATACACACATCATACTTATATAGAATGAAAAAATGGAGATTTTTAAAATAAGGGTTTATTGCACTTAATATATAATGCTATTCCAAAAAACCCATATCAATAGCACACTAACACAAATAAAAGATTTTTCATATTAAGGAATTAGTGTGAAAAAATGTTCATGAGTCTAGGTGTCCTTTTACCTTTCTAAGAGTGTATAAAAGGATACGTGTCTTCAAAGATGTCCATTTGAATGATTTGCATAAAGCTTTGATGGAACAAGCTCAAATTCGAGACTCAAAATATATTTTGGTAAATCGAAATAAAACAATCTAGTCCTATCAGGGCACATGAGTACAATACATACTCTTACAGATTTTAAGACCCAAATAAGAGAAATCGGGCTCCTACTTATAATGGAAATGAAGAAACCAAAATTCATCCTGGAAGAGGATATGGCCTGTCTTTTGCTTTAAATGGGGTGCTGAGCGACAAATGGGTTAAAAGTATAAGGGTCAGGATGTTTATTGGTGCCAATCAACACACATGTAGAACTTTAAAGTCTTTGGCCATGTTGGGTTCCATTCGACACCGTGTATATGTGGGTGGGGGTGTCAATTAAGACCTCTACTAAATACGATACTAGAGTTTGGAAGGTAGGTTTAAAAACCTATTGGAACGGGATTGATCCGAGGGTTTTAGGACATCTAGAATTAGCTTTCCTAAATATTTCTAGCGGCTTGTGGATTGTATGACTTTAAAGCTCCGTTTAATTGCCAAGAAAGTCAAGCTGGAATACGATTCTCAAGAAAAGTTAAGGGAAGAGCAATAATGAAAAAATAAAGTTACTCTCTTGTATGTGTTTGGTTAACGTGATAACTGCAGGAGAATTATAAAACAATATTACATGCATACACATATATAGTTATAATTTTACCATAAACAAAAGTCTTATATTTCTTATTTAAATTGTCAAAAGTATAATTTATATAATAAACATCCACATAATTTAAACACTGCTAAATATGAAATAAAAAAAATTAATTCATAAAAATATCGATAAATAGCGTATTATTATGAATAGTTATGGATATAGGTTTTAGCGATATTAGCAATAGCAGAAGAATCAACAATAACAACAACAACAAGAATAATAATAATAATAATAATAATAATAATAGTAATAATAATAATAATAATAATAATAATAATAATAATAATAATAATAATAATAATAATAATAATAATAGTAGTAGTAGTAGTAGTAATAATAATAATAACAACAATAATAATAATAATAATAATAATAATAATAATAATAATAATAATAATAATAATAATAATGATATATGTGGTAATATACCAAGTTTTCTTCAACTTTCAGCAAAATCGTGGTTCTTTGGCAAATATGTTTTATGGGACTGTTCGTGCCTGTAAATTTCTTGACGTATTTCCCAAAACTCTCCTGCCAATTAAACACAACAAAAAGTGTAGAACAAATTCTCCTTTCCGTACAAACAAACAACATAAATAATTGTTCATAGATACTTTAAATTTTTACTCGGAGACATTAAAAGCGTGTTTGATAGAAAAGATGAAAAATAAGTAGGATGAAAATAAGAAAAAATTAATTTGACTTGTTTGATAGCATTTTTTTATCGGGCGAAAAATCTGGTATTTTTCATCTTCTTATGTTTGATTGTTATTATTTGTTATGACAAATTTGATTAATAGTCTATCTCGATTGAAGATAAACCAAGCATTAAATTTATCAATGCAACGTTGATTTTCTTTTGGGTGGAGCAAAGAAAATTTTTCTTAAAAAATATAGAAGATGACGTGAAAAGGTAAACAAGCCATAAATGTTATAAAGAGGGACGAGGTTCAACCACGCATTTGAGTTAGTCTACCATTACAATTTGTATTTCATTGAGATCCAAAGTATGAAGTAACTATTGGAAGAAATTATATAAAAATACAATTTTATCTTGATTACGGTAACCTTGAGACTAATTTTAAGTGGGACCTACATATCAAATGTGAAGGGTTGAAGTACCTACGCAATCCTCATCGAGGGAAGAATAGTGTGGTATACTGGGTTCTTTAAAATAATTAAGGAATGAATGATAAAATTGTATTCAAAATAACCCACTTGAACACAAGCTACTTGGTATAACTAATGTATAAGTTTTGTCCCACACTAGATAAATATGAGAAAGTGTCAAAGTTAATATACCCAAAGTTGGGACTAGGCATTTAATGCCTTTGGGGGTATCCTAACTCCTTGAAGGGGAAATGACATACACTATACATGATTTGGCTTTGGGTAATAAGCGCACGCGTGCCGCCACCGCCGCCCATCCCGTCCGGGGTCTGTGGATCATGGGTCTTTCTTGATTAAATATTAAATTTTTGGACAAAATTTAATAGGGCTTATAGGCTTAAATTTTGGGCTTGTTTTTGTTTTCCCAACCCGAGTCAATTTTATTTAACTAATAAATTATGCAAATTGAAATATCATCATTTTAATTATTTTAATTAGTTAAAAATGTGATTTAATCAGAACAATTAAAGGGTTATGATTGTTCGTTAATTAATTAGGAACGTTGAAGGGTTGTGACTGTTCTAGATAGTCACAACTTTCTCAAAAAAACATGCTCATTTAAGGATATAAACAGAAGCAACCTGCTTAGTTTACCTGCAGAATAAAATTCCTTACTTCTTCCCAAATTTTGCCCTCCTTAAAAGTCGGAGAGTTTATCACCATTTTTAGTTTGTGTAACCACCATATTGTAGTGCTTCCTGCGGTGGTTGAAGACTGTTTTATCCTGGGAGACAAACGCCCATTATTCCTGCCGTAAGAACTATCAGTAGGGGTGAATACTATTTTAAGGAGAGACTGTGAAGCGTTCGACTTGGTCTTAATCTTCTACGTGATTACAGAAATCATAAACTGTAAGTTCTACTTTGTTTTTTTATTATTGAATGCCATACTGTTTTATTATATTCATTCTTCATTTACTCTTTTAACAATTATTTAGTGTATTACTGATTATATATATATATATATATATATATATATATATATATATATATATATATATAAAGTAGGAAACTTATGTATGTCATAAGATTGATCGATGATGTCATCCATATAAGTTTTTCCTGCACTCCCTATTTTACCCTTGAGAATTTTGGATTCCCCCTCTTTTTTTATCACTAATTAATTATCCCTCTTTCACTTTAATTCAAACACAAGGGTAATTTGGTAAACACGATCTCTCCATTTCATAGTTTGAAAACACCTCACACGAAAATCTCCAAAAATATCTCACACAACACAAATCTCACATGGCTCAAGAGCTCTCTTGTTTATTTTTCATAGAGTTCCCCTTTCAACACAACCAATTTCAACAAAATCCCTACCCTCTGCCTCCAATGATGCTACCCTCACGTAGTCTCTCTCTCTCTCTTGCACACCCCTTTACACACGCAGACACTCGCACACTCGCATGTTCGGACACAAATATATTATTATTGTTTGAGTTTCCATTCTTTATGTACATGAGCTTAGGAGTGTAAATCATTTGAATATATTGTTGTTGTTTTGGTTTGATGTATGGTGAGATTTCAAACTTTTCACTTTTGGGTATACCTATCATAACACCTCTGAACTTTTTGGGTTTTATATTTCTTTTTTATTTATGTTAATTTGCAGATTCAAAATTAAAGGTCATGGGATATACACACTGAGATGTAGTAATTTTAAATACAATGTTCATTTCTTCTTTTAGGGTTTAATTATTTAAATATGATATTTTCATATTTGTGTAATTATGACGGAGGGAAAATAAAAAAATATGCCTCTCAAGTGTTTGACAAAATTTCTAATTGGATGTTTTACCATATTTGGACTATTTTAGCCTATCAAAGTGTAAGAGTTTCTAATTTAAGAAATTAGTTACTGGGATTATTAAAAGTGTGAATAAGAGCACCTGCACCCTATTTGTTATTTACGCACTACTATTTTGTAGCACAGTACTCATGTTTAAATTAAATTTTATACATACTATTTGGTTACATACTGCTACATTGTTACGTAGTGCTATAGTGTTTTGAGATGGCAAATTTTTTTCTCATGAGATGAATGGATAAACGGTGTTATGGGAATTTGGGCATTAAATGGGAAGTGGATGGAGTGTTGCAATTTATTCAACTTTGTTTTGCTCGAAAGATGGTAGTATTTTTTGACTATATATTCCAATTTGTTAATTTTTTTACCTATTACAATTTATCGGGAAGTTTGACTCTTTTCTTTATTTTTTGGTGTTCTAGGTTTGAAGATGAATCTATGTTGGTTTATATATGTGTTTAATTTTTTTTTTGATTTGTAGAATCTTTGTCAATTTGGGACCATATGACGACTTTAATTTGGGTTCTCAAACATTAGGGGTTGGTTTCATTATTGTTAGAGTTTTTCAGTAACATAAGTAATGCGGATGTTATTTGGTAATTCGATGTTTTTGGACGCATTTTGGCTACAGTCATGGAGAAATTGTATGATGTATAAATTACACAAGTTGTGTAGGCACAATGCATTGGAGTGCCGAAGCCGTGGAATAATTTATGTATGATTCATGGATGTAAATAATTGATAAAGTAAACAATTGAGAATTTTTATACATTTACCCAAACCTATAGCAATGCATAAGTAATATAATCTTAAACAGTGCTGAAGACCATGTATTAGTGGACCCTAATACCTGGGTTTCGTGTTTTGTTTTTGTAAAGATCAATAAAATTGTCCAAATCCATTCTCATTGTTTCTTTGTAATGCATTGGGTGTAGGTCCATTATAATGAGTCCATTATAAAGACAGTTATGTTCTTAACATTTTCTTATATGCATGGTTTTGTGTAATTACTTTGGGAATATTGGAATTACTACATACAAGCATGATTCCATTTTAATGATATTTTCGGTGACTCTATTTTTCTAACAATAAGACTTTGAGAATGGATTTTTGGGTTAAGAAGATGTAAGCTCATTTTTTTTCTACTTCCCATCGTTCATATGCCTATTTGTCTCCATTTTTTTGGAATTTCCAGATTTTGAAGTGAATATATTTTATCACGTGATGCAGGCTGCCAAGACTCTGGTAAATAATAGGTATGATCCTAAGGTTATTGATCTAAGGTCGTCGAAACCCTTTGATCTTTATACAATTGGGAATTCTGTGAAGAAGACGTACCGTTTGCTTATCGTGGAGGAGTTTATGAGGACTAGTGGGATCGGTTCCAGTCTAACAGCAGCCATCAATCAGATGTTCCATGATTACTTGGATGCTCCATTGAGGTGTTTGTCGTCGCAGGATGTGCCAACTCCGTATGTTAGGACATTGCTGCCCTTTCCTCTGATTTTGTTCACTCTTTTCCTTTGCTTTATAATTGTCTAAATCTCCGTAGTAAGTATAAATCTAATATAATATGCTAAAAATTAGAGTTCTCAAAAATAAATTTATTTACAACTTCATAATTTTACCATATAAATCCGATCTCATATATGGTTAGTAATGTTTAATTACTTAGGATTGAGACAAAATTCGTTATGGTTTATCTTGATAAATTTCATTTGGTTTGATTCTTTGAAAGTTTGTTTATTAAGACTTGATTCTACTACTATAGAAAATACCGTACCTGCTTGGAGAAGGAAAACAATTTCTATATGTTTTAAATAGTATGATTTGGGGTTTTGATCTACTAATTTCATGAGGTTTACATCTTAAAGCTACATTTTGTAAAGTTAATTTTGAAGGAGAAGAGGGTTGAAGTTTAGGGTTTCAATGGACATGGAAAATATTATTCGTTAGTTTATGTAGTTTAGCTATAAAAGAAATTAAGGATATTGTTACATTTAACTTCACTTGAATTGTTAGTTTAATTAGTGGATCTTTATATGGGCAAAAATGCATAGTTCAGGGGTTGTAAGATATTACCTTATTTTTAATCCTGTATGCTATTTTAGATTTCATTGTATATGTTATGTTTTTTAATCACTTTTAGACATTTATGTATTTCTGGCTGTTTTAGATTTCTCATTGTACGTGACCTATTTGGATTGTATTTGAAGTATAATACATTACCTCTTTGTCGCGTTACATATTATTACGTTACCTCTTTGATGTGTTATATATTATCGACTATGTCTATATGTCTATATGTACATGAAATGCATTTTGTACAGATTATGTCTATATGTACATGAAACGCATTTTGAAATGAATGAAATGAATTGCATTTTGTAAATCACCTTTTTTTTGTACAGCTTATGACTATATGTACATGAAATGCATCGTGGCTGTATTTGAAATGAATGAAATGAAATGCATTTTGTAAATCTCCTTTATTTGTCTTTGGATGGGTGGATTATTTTTCTACAGCTTATATCTATGTTCAGCTAATTTAAAATGACTATATATAATTTGTCTTATTAGTTGCATGAAGGGCATACACCGGTGAACGATGTGAAACCTGTTCCAATAGCACATTGAGGGTTCCCCTCGAGACATGGTGAGTCTCTCCAAAAATGGGACTGAAGGTCACCACCCCAAACATTTGAGGACGCAAGGAAGATATGCTCCATGCAACAATTGTTGTGAACCTGTCCACTGATTGCCCATAACACTAAAGTTGTGACATGGGAATGTTGAAGAGAGGTGGAAGTTGGAAGTGGGTGAGATCAGAGTCAAGGTGAATGCTTTTGAAAAGACTTAAAATACATTGAATAATATTTGGTGCTCTGTAGTTGGTTTATGATTCCCCATCTAACGATAAGGGCGACGACAAAACACCCCCCATTTCCCCTACATCATCATCATCCTCGCTCACCTGTACCACAACCATAACCACTCATATGTATATATTCAGTGTAAATTTACTATTTGAATGAATCTTGAGTTTTTATTACGTATCAGTGTAGGATAATAGGTGTTTGATATAACTTTAAACATATGTTTTTTAAATATATTTTTCTCAATCCATTTATATTTTTATCCACACCTTTGTATGCATAATATGATCTATTAAATAATGACCACTATGTAAGAGAAAACTTAATTAGGGTGCACAGATGTAACACTTATTAATTATCACTATTTACATATGGAAGCTAATTATTTTTAGGAATGTAACAGGTTGTTATGTTGGACCTATAGATTATATGATACGTCTACCTACACATGGAGCTGTTATAGGAGCTTGGTTTAGGGCCTGGCGTAAGCCTCTTGATTGCTAAAGATCGTGGAGTTATTATAGAGTTGTTGATGGGTACTTGGTTGGAACATTCCCATCCTTCTGTTTTATGTTCTTCCACTATTTGCAGCAGCACATGAAAGGATACTAATATTCTAGCTATTTTCAGATAATTGCCATTTTGGAGTACTTATTCATAAGAGATTAAGATAGATGTTCACTCGGATAATAGATGTCTAGGATTAAGTGTGGAGCGGATTTACTTCAGTAAGTACTTATATATATATATTATGTTTTCCATGTTCCGATTGGTCTGATTTACTGCTCCTGCAGAGGTCTCGCTTTACTGGAATTCTGTTTGACCATCCTCATGTTCTGAAATTGATGTTGCATGTGTGGGGGTGCGAATGCATTCATAGCTATGTGCACATGATGGTGAGTTGCGTGGTGGTCCTCGCCATAGTTAGTGGGGCTTCTGACCAGTTTTGTTCTCGCTATCAGGTGTGATACTTCTCGCCCGACTAGAGTAGCAACTAGAGTATCTTGACTCTGATAACTTGAGGTAAGCATACGATGGGTATTTAAAATGCTTCGACCCTCTTTTCTAGTTTACCTCTAACTGGTTTTTTAAGCAGCCACGTTGTGTTGCTTTTCATGCTTTCCCATTGTCCAGAATACATTCATTTCTCTCATTCAATCTTAATCATTCTGAATCATCATTATAGATAATTTGTTCTTAAGGGTATGTTTAGATTCCTAGAATTGGAACTTAAAAAATTCTAAATGTACGGAATAGGAGGCAACGAATGGCAGCATCATTGATGAATTTTGTCTTTGATGAATTATGTATGAGAATTTATCTTTACACGATGTAATTATAAATTCTAAATTCTACATGACGTTACCTACTCTCTTTGATAAATTATGCTTGAGAATTTAGCTTTACGTGTTGTAATTGATTTTCTTATCAATTTTAAGTACGAACCTGAAATTTAAAGGGTTGTTCATTTACTCTCTCTCCCTCTTTATCTGTAAATATGTTCAGGTGGATATTGTCTAGAGCACGAGATGTGCCTTGGACCAAGAACTAACAACTTCATGCCGACACATGGTTTAATGTTGATCATATGCATTTTTTTTCAAGAATTTAGTTGAATCGATGTATTATTTCTAGGGGGACTATTATGGACTAGAGTAATAATTTGTTTCTACATATCTTTAGTATTTTTGTAAATATTATTTTTGTTTATTTAACTGAGTGGATAGTCCTATAAACAAAGAGAATTTTGCCCACGTTTTAAAAATTATTACATATTTGTATAGTAAAAGAAATTTTGTGACTTTAATTTAGATGATTAAATACTTTGAAAATAATATATAAAACATTTATTATTTATATTATACACGACTTTATACTTTTTATAATAATAAGCATGCCTTTATTGGAGATTTTCGTCGTTTCGTGATTATCTACTTTGGAATTTATCAGCGTACCTTCAGACACAGGCATACCCTAGTGTGTGTGTGTGTGTGTGTGTGTGTGTATATATATATATATATATATATATATATATATATATATAAGGAACAACAATCTTAAGATACAATTCGTTTTTAATTCAACTGTGCTTATTAATTTCTTACTAAATAAATTATCTCCATATTTGGAATGTAATTGCAATCAATTATTTTATAATAAACAGTTTTAGCAAATATAATAAAATTTTCTTTGATAAAACTTTATAAGCTGTTTCATTATAGTACAATTTTGTTTGGTAGATAATTATATTCTAGAATATTTATAAGCTTCATATTGTATAAATAGATTTTGTTAAATGTTAATTTACTTAAACACCATGAATCTTGCAAAATTCATTAATGAGGATGCTCCCTTGATAAATGATAATGAAACACATAAGATAACTTTGGCTAGAATAGAAGCGTGGAAACATTCTGATTTCATTTGAAAAAACTATATCCTTAATGGATTAAAAAAATACAATGTATAATGTGTATAGCCCAATCAAAATTTCCAAGTTACTATGGAAGTCTTTGGATTAAATGTATAAAATGGGGATGTCGATTTGAAGAAATTCATTGTCGGCAGATTCCTTGATTTTAAAATGTTTCAAAGATTGTCATAAGCCATGTCTAAGAGTTTTAATTGATATTTCATGAAATAAGTTCTGAAAATATTAATTTAAGTGAAACATTCCAAGTTACAGCAGATATTGAAAAATTACCTCCATCTTGGAAATATTTCAAAAATTATTTGAAACATAAGCAAAAAGAAATGGGGATCGAGGACTTAATTATTCAGTCAATGATTGAAGAGGATAACTGAATGTTAGAAAATAAAATCACTAATCATGCTATGTTGACAAAATCTAACGTGATAGAGGATGGATACAAAATTTACCAAAATATGAAGAACAACAATGAATGTACAAGTCACGGAGGGAGTGTTATAATAAAATTCAAAGGAAAGTTCTTTAATTGCAAAAAGAAAGGTCATAGTGCCAAGGACTGTCGCAAAGAAAAGAAGTAAAAGAACTTTAAAAGAAAGGCACCTCAAGCTAACATGGCTGAAATTGATAAATTATCTGATGATCTTGGAAATATACATCTCTCTGCAGTTGTCTCCGAAGTGAATTTGGTGGGAAACACCAAAGAATGGTGGGTTAATACAGGCGCTACATGCTATGTATGCTCAGATAAAAATATGTATACAACCTACTAATTAATTGCAAATAGAGACTAGCTATATATGGAAAACTCCTCAACCTCAAAGGTGTAACAACTCGCGTAATTTTGGGCTATTTTAATTAATTTTTGGAAAATGGAGGAAAATAAAGTTTTTGATAAAATTATTTTTATTGCTCAAATATGTTGGTTATTATTTTTAAAGGCGAGAATTTCAAACGGTTTCAAAATCGGAGTTAGAACGGATTTTAAAATGATTTTAAAATATTTTTAACTCTTGGAGTTGTTTCGACTTCCAACTCTTCATTTCTTTGCCTTATTTAAAGGAGTCTTTTGGATCCCAACTCTTTATTTCTTTGCATTATTAAAGGAAGTCGTGGGCAACCCTTTTAACATACTTTTGGCAGAAATTTTAGCAGCAAATATATTTTATATTCCTCTTCTTTTTATATACACATTGGTCCTTGAGATTTGTGAGTTCCAACCTTAGATTAGAGATGTTCTTGGGGCTATATTATTGGAGGTTCTTGGAGGAGCTTTTGTAGATCTTTTGTGTTGATCTTGAGGATGTGATCATTGGTTTCTCATCGTGGTTTGAGGTATGGAGTTTTACACAATATGCTCCTTAAATCTCGCGAGTGTCATTCTCTTTGAATTCTTGTTAATTGAACTCATATTTGAATTGATAAATTCATTGAAATCTGAAAAATAATTGTTGAAATTATTTTGATTCATGTGGTATCATTTTATTGTTAATAAGCACGTTGTCATGAGATTTTAATATGGCACGGATGTTGAGTACCCGCCAAAATACCTATTCCCGGGCTATGGCTTGATAAAGCATATGCGAATGGGGTGAGGCCTGGTTACCCATTGATGTGTTGTTGAGGAATTTTTGACAAATGCTATTGAGATTTGCATTTGATTTGAATGTTCGTACTCGTGTTGTTACGTTTTATTCATCGCTAAAACATATTTGTTGAGCATCTTTCCTGTCGTATTGTGTACTTCCCCATATTTTCTTTTAGTGGCAGATTAGTGCGGATTTTGGGGCGCTATGGAGATTGATTTTAGCGAGGATTGTTTGGGAAAGATTTGTATTATTTTGATGTATAGAACTTTGGATATTTGTATTTTTATTCGAGTTAGTTGTTGTAATTTTAATTCGAGATACTTGTTGTAATTGAAGAGATTGAGATTAGTGGATTTATATTATTGTGGGTTTATTTAGATGCTCTATACCTTGTCACTTGTGGATTTGGATTTATTTTATCGCATTAGCGCTCCGTTCGCTCTCCCCGGGCAGGCGGGGTGTTACAAATGGTATCAGAGCTTAGGTATACGGCAAACCTCAGGGCTTGAGTTTTGGGTTCATTGCGTGGTTAGCAATTTTTGGAGATAGAAAATTTTAGGTGATATTCGTGTTAGGTTTCGAGATTAGAGGTGAGGAATTATTTTTGGAGACGAGATTATATTTGGAGATTGTTAGCCTGATTTTTTAGAGTAAGGCATTCGGCGAATTTTGAGGGCGAAATTCCATTGTTAGTGGGGAAGTGTAACAACTCGCGTAATTTTGGGCTATTTTAATTAATTTTTGGAAAATGGAGGAAAATAAAGTTTTTGATAAAATTATTTGTATTGCTCAAATATGTTGGTTATTATTTTTAAAGGAGAGAATTTTAAACGGTTTCAAAATCGGAGTTAAAACGTATTTTAAAATGATTGGAGTTGTTTTGACTTCCAACTCTTCATTTCTTTGCCTTATTTAAAGGAGTCTTTTGGATTCCAACTCTTCATTTCTTTGCATTATGAAAGGAAGTCGTGGGCAACCCTTTTAACATACTTTTGTCAGAAATTTTAGCAGCAAATATATTTTATATTCCTCTTCTTTTTATATACACATTGGCCCTTGAGATTTGTGAGTTCCAACCTTAGATTAGAGATGTTCTTGGGGCTATTTTGTTGGAGATTCTTGGAGGAGCTTTTGTAGATCTTTTTTGTTGATCTTGAGGATGTGATCATTGGTTTCTCATCATGGTTTGAGGTATGGGGTTTTACACAATATGCTCCTTAAATCTCGCGACTATCATTCTCTTTGAATTCTTGTTAATTGAACTCATATTTGAATTGATAAATTCATTGAAATCTGAAAAATAATTGTTGAAATTATTTTGATTCATGTGGTATCATTATATTGTTGATGATCACGTTGTCATGAGATTTTAATATGGCACAGATGTTGAGTACCCGCCAAAATACCTATTCCCGGGCTATTGCTTGATAAAGCATATGCGAATGGGGATGAGGCCAGGTTACCCATTGATGTGTTGTTGAGGAATTTTTGACAAATGCTGTTGAGATTTGCATTTGATTTTAATATTCGTACTCGTGTTGTTACGTTTTATTCATCGCTAAAACATATTTGTTGAGCATCTTTCATGTCGTATTGTGTACTTCCCCATATTTTCTTTTAGTGGCAGGTTAGTGCGGATTTTGGGGCGCTATGGAGATTGATTTTAGCGAGGATTGTTTGGGAAATATTTGTATTATTTTGATGTATAGAGCTTTGGATATTTGTATTTTTATTCGAGTTAGTTGTTGTAATTTTAATTCGAGAGACTTGTTGTAATTGAAGAGATTGAGATTAGTGGATTTATATTATTGTGGGTTTATTTAGATGCTCTATACCTTGTCACTTGTGGATTTGGATTTATTTTATCGCATTAGCGCTCCGTTCGCTCTCCCCAGGTGGGTAGGGTGTTACAAAAGGTTGAAGGCCAAGGAAACGTCTCGTTGTCTCGAACATTTGTAAAAATCTTATTTCTAGATCCATGTTAAGCAAGAAATGGTTTAAGCTTGTCTTTGTTGGGGATATATTTGTGCTCTCCAAAGATGAATGTACGTAGGGGAGGACTATATGTGTGATTGGATATTCAAAATGAACGTTGAGACTTATGTACTAAAACTTGATAATAATAATAATAATAATAATAATAATAATAATAATAATAATAATAATAATAATAATAATAATAATAATAATAATAATAATAATAATAATAATAATAATAATAATAATAATAAGAAGAAGAAGAAGAGGAAGAAGAAGAAGAAGAAGAAGAAGAAGAAGAAGAAGAAGAAGAAGAAGAAGAAGAAGAAGAAGAAGAATAAGAATAAGGATAAGAATAAGAATAAGAATAAGAATAAGAATAATAATAATAATAATAATAATAATAATAATAATAATAATAATAATAATAATAATAATAATAATAATAATAATAATAATAATATTAATAATAATAATAATAATAATAATAATAATAATATGATATCTTGTGGTTATATGCTTCAGTCTATGAATGTGTGGCATGATAGACTAGGACATGTAAATTATAATATTTTAAGAAAATTAATTCACTTATAATTAATTCCTAAATTTAGCAGTGATACAAATCATAAATGTGAAACGTCTATAGAAGCTAAATCAACGAGAACACCTTCCCATTCAATTGAAAGGAGTAGTGAATCCTTAAATTAATTCACATCGATATATGTGATTTAAAATTTGTTCAAACTAATGGTGGAAAAAGTAATTTATTACCTTTGTGGATGATTACACTAGATATTTCTACATTTACCTATTAAGGAGCAAAGATTAAGCATTTGAAGTATTTAAACAATATAAGAATGAAGTTGAGAATCAACTTGGCAAAAAGATTAAAAAATTAAGCAACGATAAAGGTGGTAAATATGAATCTCCTTTTAAAGAAATATGTTTAGAAAATGACATAATTCATTAAACGACTGCTCCTTACTCACCTCAATCTAACAGTATTATCGAACGTAAAAACCAAACTCGAAAAGAGATGATAAATGCTATGTTGATAGTATTTGGGTTACCTCATAACATGTGGGGGGAATCATTGATTTTATCTAATTATATTATCAATAAATTGATTCATAAGAAAACAAACAAGATACCCTATGAAATGTGAAAAGGTCGCAAACCTTCGTATAAATAGTTAAAAGTGTGGGGGTGTCTTGCAAAGGTATTGGTTCCCAACCCTAAAAGGGTGAAAATAGGTCATAAAACCATCATTTTATATTTACTGGTTATGCTAATAATAGAAGTGCATGTTGATTCCTTGTCCATAAATATGACATACCTGACAATACTATTTTGGAATCAAGGAGTGCATCATTTTTTTGAAATAAAAAATCCTTATAAGATTGTATAAGAAACAAGTTCTCATAAAATAACTCTCGAAGCTACGAATAATTATTCTCAAAATGTCAATAAAGATAGAGAGGATGAACCCAGACGTAGGAAAAGAGCTAAGATATCAAAATCTTTCAGTACGAATTTTCTAATTTATAAGTGAAAAGATGAACCTCAAACAATTAAGGAGGCTCTATCCACTCCAAAAGCTTCATATTGGAAGGAAGTTAGATATAATATATTATGCAAAATCATACATGGAACTAATGGATCTTCTACCAGGAACTAATCCCTAAGGGTGTAAATGGATCTTTAAAAGGAAGGTGAAAGCTGATGGATCAATCCAAATATAAGTCTAGACTTGTTGCTAAAGGGTATTAGCAAATGCAGGGAATAGACTATTTCGACATTTGTTCACCAGCTACGAGAATTACATTCATTCAAATATCAATTGAAATAGCAATAATATATAATTTGGAAATACATCAGATGGGTGTCAAAACTGCTTTCTTAAGGGGTGAAATAGATGAAAAATTATATATGGAACAAACAAAAGGTTTAAACGCTCCTGGAAATGAAAGAAAAGTGTGCAAACTTGTCAAGTCGCTTTTTGGTATGAAACAAGCACCTAAATAATGGCATGAAAAATTTAGTAATATAATGAAGTCCAATGGTTTTAAGATAAATGAATGTAACAAATGTGTTTATGTCAAAAGCATTCAAAGAGGGCATGTTATTGTATGTATACATGTAGAAGATATGCTAATCATTGGTAGTAATAAGGACACCACTAATGCTACCAAAAAAATGTTGACTTGTAGATTGGAAATGAAATATTTTGGCCTAGCAGATGTTATACTAGGAATTAAGATTACTGAAAATTCCAAAGGACTTTGTTTGTCTCAATCTCATTATGTTAAGAAAATCCTTCAAAAGTATAATAAATATGAACAAACTCCGGTAAGAACACCTATAGACCCAACTCTTCACCTTACTACAAACAAAGGTGAAAGTATATATCAATTAGAATATTCTTGTATAATTAGAAATTTAATGTATTTACCAAATTTCACTCGACCGGATATAGCGTACTCTATAAGTAAGCTAAGTCGATATATGAGTAATCCTGAAAAAGGTCATTACAAGGCCTTAGTAAAAGTTATTAGATATCTTAAATACATTTAAAATTATGGACTACACTACAAACGATATCTAGCTATACTCGAAGGATACAGTGACACAAATTGGATATCTGATTCCAATGATTAAAAATCCATAAGTGGACATGTATTTACTTTTGGAGGTGTAGTCGTGTCTTGTCAATCCTCAAAGCAAACATGAATTATAAGATCCACTATGGAATTTGAATTCACTTCTTTAGAAAAAGTTGGGGAAGAAGCAGAAGGAGTTCGAAACTTCCTAGAGGACATTCAAATTTAGCCAAAGCCCATGCCACCTATCATAATACATTATGATAGACAATCTTCGATTGGAAGGGAACAAATTAGTAATTATAATGGTAAGTCGCGGCATATACGTCGTCGACATGAAATTGTTAGACAACTAATCTCTAATAGAATTATTTCCATTGACTATGTAAAGCCAAAGAAAAATATTACGGAGCCACTAACAGAAGGTATAGAGAAAATGGTAAGTTCATCATGAGAAATATGTCTAAAGCCTATTAGAACCTAAAACGAGTCACCTTAAAGGAAAACCATACTAAGTGATTGGAGATCCAAAGAAATAGATCCAAAGCGGCAACTTAATTATGCCTGACTCAGGTAGCCCAGAAAAGTTAATCATTTCCTCCCATTCCTAAAATGCGTCAGTGTAGACACTGCCACGTGTATTAGGATAAAATATATTTTTAATGATTTATATATCTTGGATATAATGATCAAGTGGGGTATTTGCAGTATACTCCTTATATGAAACACCTATGTGAGTGAGAAGGATCCACTTCCATGAGATTGGCAAAGGCTATTTCTCTAACACATTCATAAAACCAAGAGGTGTCTGAGGTTAAAATGTGCACAACAACGAGAACTAATAAGGTTGGAAAGGCATTGTGTGAATTCTATTGTCTCAGTTTACACAAAAAAGTTTATCAATTCAATATATCGTGTTCGTTGATCAGCTAGTAAAATCGATAGTCTTTCACTAGAAAAGATTCAGGTCCATAAACTATCTTTTTGATGCGATGCCTTTTTTTTACACTCTCTCTATATTTGTCTCAATACTCGTTTGATTATTTTCATTTAAAAATCATTCATGTGGGGGTCTCTTGGAAGACATTGTATAAAAATATAATTTTAGCTAGACTTAGGTAATCTTGAGACTAATTTTAGGCATGACGCACACGGGAAATATGATGGTCAAAGTACCTACGCGATCCTCATCGAGAGGAGAATGGCATGGTGTAGTCATTTCTTTAAAACTATTAAGTAATGAATGATAAATTTGGACTCAGAGTAATGTAATTGAACATAAGCTACTTGGTATAATGTAGAAGTTTTGTCCTACATTGGAAAAATGTGAGAAAGTGCTGAAGTTATTATATGTAACACCCCATAGATTTAAATCAGACTATAATTAAATCAATTCGGAATTCGAAAAAATAAAATTTTTGGAATTAATTATTTTTAGTAATTAAATGTGTTGGTTATTATTTTTGGAAAGTAGGATTTTAGTCAAAATTGAACTCGGGAGAAAATTGGGATTTTTATAAAGATATGTTTTTTTTAAGTGAACCTGGAAAAACTGAACAAGACCGAATCGATGTGGCCTGATACTGAATCAATTCGGCCTGGGCAGATCGCACAGTCTGCCCGTTTTTAAAGAATTGCATTTTTATTAAAACTCCACCACTTCTCTTATGTATTTAACACGGGGTTAGGACTTTAAACGTCATTATTTGATAACCCCAAGAGTAGTAAATCTCTATATTTTCATCATCTTCTACCTCAAAACCTTAGCCCCTTTCAAACTAAGATTTCAGTCCAAGTTTTGAAGGCCAAAACCAGATTTTTTTCAAGATAGTTCAAGAGAAAATTTTTGTCATCACTTTGTGAGGAACACGTTCATCCCTTCAGATTTCTTCGAGTAATATTAGTCATGGTTACCTAAATTTCTTTCCTTTAGTATTATGCATAGTAATTATGGCCTACACACTAAATACATGTGTTTCTTAAAACAAATTAAAGAAATAAGGAAAATTGGAAGACAAATTGGGACTATTTTATGGAAATTTCTAATATGAATGAAGACTTAAAACCTTCCATCTTAGATTAGATATTTGGGTTCCGTAGACTTTAAGATGTTCGCATGTAGATTTTTATGTAGAAATATCATCATGTTAAATCAGATTAACCTTGTGGATGTTACATAGTAGATGAATTCTTGTTGTATAAATTTGATAACATGAATGTGATTAAAAATTGAATAATTTGAGGAAAAAGTATGATTTAATTAATGTTATAATTACACGAACCTTAATCAATTAAGTAGTGATGTGTGGATTAAATTGATATAATTATTGTGATAAATGGAAATTTAGCCTTATGCCACTTGTTTATTGTTAATGTATTTGACACTGCGAGGATGGTGGGGTTATGGGATAGATAGGTATCTCACCTTTATTTGGGTTTCTTTATAGGTATGTGACTAGTTAGTAGGTCATTGGGTTATTATTACTTTCTTGGTATGGGACTAGAAAGTGGTGACGGTTTACGGATATATATTTCGGGGTGGGTTTGATTTTTATGTTGTTTCGTGGTTTAATGAGCCTAGAAGTGAGGCTAGGTGGTGTTTGTTTGTTAGTTTTCTTCCTAAACTATAGGTTATAAAATACTTGTGGATTAGAGACCTTTAGGTATGGGACTAAGGGTGTTTGAGGATTTATGTCAATCAAAAAGGGTGGGTCTAACTTGAGATAAATGAGAAAACTTGAGAAATTGAGAATTAATGCCCAAGATAATAAACGAGTATAAAAATATGTTGGCGGCGGGAGTATGTGTAGGGCTGACAGTTAAACTGGCCAACTGGCTATAG
The DNA here is from genome assembly GCA_949130495.1 of Sambucus nigra. Taxonomy (NCBI): domain Eukaryota; kingdom Viridiplantae; phylum Streptophyta; class Magnoliopsida; order Dipsacales; family Adoxaceae; genus Sambucus; species Sambucus nigra. The sequence continues at coordinate 556,845,947 of OX422213.1, read as the reverse complement.
CAACGTGTGTGTGTGTGATGTTACGAGTATGTGCAGGCTGACAATTAAATGGGATGATGGGCTATAATGATGTGTCGTGCATGGAACCTCACAAGTGTACGCAGAGCTGACAGTGAACCGGGCTGACTGGCCATAGTGACGGGAGTAGGTGTGGTGTAAAACTTTAAGCTGGAGTCCCACACTAAAACGATGTAAGACTTTAAGCGAGAGTCCCGCAAAGGATATTAATGATGGATAAAATTAATTATCAAGCTAATGGAATTAAATCAAATAATTAGCTATTGTTTAATGTAAATAATTGGACTTGGACCTCGGGGGTAACTTAGGAGTGGTTAGATAGTAATTTATTATCACTCGTTGGTTATTATATATCGTTTGATTTAAAATATTCTACTATTGTGATTATTGTTTATAATTCTATTGTCTGGGTTTAAGAACCCTATTTGAGAGGAGTAGCTGGTATCCATGCGGTGGGCTCTGACCTATTGCGTTGACGAATATTTCAGGTGTAGTGCTGGAGTAGCTGTATAGGATTTATTAGAGATTATTCTGGAGGTGAAACTAGAGTTTCATTTTTTTATTCGCTTTATTAGTACGATTTTACTTTACTCTTCATTTTATATTATGAGATTTCACTATGGATTTTATTGGGCCTCTCGCTTCCAAAGTTGTTTAGGGATTTAGTCAGTCACTTTTGTTGGATTATTTTATTTGGAGTTTTAATAAGTTGAAGTTAGATTATAAATTTTGGAGTCAGCATGTTGATGGGTTTTATATTACATGGATGGTTTTATTGTGTTGGTTTAAATTTATTTATTGTGGAGAAAATTTTATGTCTCATATTTGTCACATGCTAAGAATGATATTTAATTTAGCAACGCCCAATGTAGTCTTGGTGGCGGAAAATGCCAGGAATGCGCGGGGTGTTACAGATGGTATCAAAGAATGGTCTTAGGTATTGTAGGTTATGAGTCCATTTTAGTTTCCACATTGCTTATCTTTGATTACTTTTTAATGATGTGTACTCTTAGTTATTCCGAGTTTGATGTTGTTTTGTTCCTATCTTTTCAGATGGCGAGAACTACGAGACCTAGAGATAGGAGAGAGAGTTTAGTTGTTGGATCCACTAGTCAGGAGAGGTAGAGGCAGTTTGTGTTGAATGCTGAGGAGTTAGAGGCTATCATACGTGAGGCCACGACGGTCGGTATTGAAGTGGTGCGACAGAGGTGGGTGACTTTAGAGGCACAACAATAGGGTGCATCAGCTTTCACTTGGGACAAGGTCCCACCTTCGCAGGGGGATCTGACCTAACGGTTGCTCACCAATGGAATAGAGACATGGTGAGGCACTTGAGGTTAGTGGATTGCACATATGTGCATAAAAAATGTTAGTTGAGAGTGCGCTTTTGTTCAAATAAAGAAATTATTTAATTAAACTTAGTTTTTCAATTAAATCCTAAAACATGCATTTAGGTGTGATTGAAGACAATATAATCATGCAAGAACATTCAATCACAAACAAACACACAAATGAGGAAAAATCCCCCAAAGGGGCAAAACCTTTTATATTCACTATAAATTGTAAAGAATGATTTACACAGATTATACTGAAAATAAGAATGACATACGAAATACCCTAAGGTGTCGATTCCGATGTCGTCGGCTGGAATCTCCCGCAAGAACTCCAGATGGGAAACAATGGAAAAGAGTCGGCTTCTCCACAAGTTACTCCAGAAGAGTAAAAACGATCCTTTTAAGGTTTAAATATTCACACACATATTTAGGAATGGTTTTGTGAATCAAAAGGCAGTAAACCTTAAAAACTTGAAGTCTATTTTTCAGGCTATAAATTATAAAAATGTGTACGAAAAAGACTTAGAAAAATGTGCAGAATGGGTACAGATATTTATAGGAAAATAGAGGCGGTGCCGTCGCTTGAACGACATAGGCATGCCGCTCGAACGCAACCACGTGTCACTCGAACGAGATCGCGCGACATGCTCATGTGGTTTGAACGAGCTCGACGATAAAAAAAATTCGCTTTTGCACTTAGAAAAAATTATGCTTTTGTGATAAAAATAAATCAGACTTCGAAAAATATTTTTTAAAACATTCCCAAATATTTATGCAAATATTAAAAACTCTAATAAACCATTTCACCCATAACGCGTCGTGGAATGGTGGGAACGGTTGAGTAGTGTAACAACCCTCGCTTTTGCAAACCTATTTTATATTTATTTACTATGTGAAGTAATTATATATAAAATTTTGGAATGTGGAGTAAGTATTAATTTAATGAGATAAGTTAATATTTACTAAAATGTTGTATGTTTACCTTATGTGTGGGTAAATATCACCATGTTGCAGTTTATTGTGTCATAAGAATTAAAATGGCATTTATGGTTTAAAATGAAACCGGGACTTGAAAAGAGTTATAAAATTTCCAAATGATAATTTGGAGGATGTAGTTAGTTCCGAAATGTGCGAAATAGTCAAAATAACTGTCATATTGTATTTTGGTGTTTTGGGCTCTTTTGACTGATTTTAGCATAACGCGTATTGGGAGTCATTTCAATGTAGTATTTATCATTTAAGTTGGAGATTTTAGACTAATGCCACGATTTAGTCCTGCTAAGCCCTTTTTTTCCTCTTAAGTTTAAATTGTTAACCTAGAGTGAGAGAGAGAAGAAGAGAACTTGTGGAGAAAGAGAGAGATTGAAGATTTGGAGATTGATCTTGCATTCATCATCCTCAAATCTAAATTTGCAAGCTTAAGGCAAGTTTCCTACTTGCTATTTTGGGATTTAAGATGAATAATTAGTAGTGATAGTTGTTTATTTGGGAGATTTGGGTAAATATTAGGTTTGGATACCTATTTTGGGTATTTAAATTATTAGATCTTAGTTTGGTAGGATTTCTAAGAATTTTAGTGTGTTTGTTGAGGTTTGGAAATGTTGTTGGTATGTTGTACTTGGGGGTTATGGGGAGAAAGGCAAAGATTGAAATTTGACCTTGGATTTAGCTTGGTAAAAGATGAAAATGGTCTAGGTCTGCTATGACCAGTCGACCGCGGTCCTTTGACCAGTCGACCGGGCCTTCGGGGGAGGGCACACTGCTTTCCCACAAAGGCATAGTTTTGGTGTGCGCTCGACCGCGGTCCTCTGACCGGTCGACCGGCCCTTCAGAGCTGAACTTTCTGCTTTTCTTCTTAAGTAAAATTTTGAGACGCGGTCGACCGCGGTCTCAGGACCGGTCGACCGGTCCCCTGTTTTTCACCTTTAAACCTTATTTTGTTTCCTAGATTTATTATCTTCAATAGGGACTATGAACCTTCTTAAATGAAGTAAACTTAAAGTCCTAGATGAGCTGGATAGCTACCATACATTAGGATTGGGTTAAATGGGGCTTATTCTGGATGTGTACAAATTGAGGTTTGGGTTTTTCTTTTCTTTAGAAATTCGTTAAGTGTCTTGGAGTTATAGGCCCATACTTGGAGACCCTAAGGGCACTAATGAGGTATATAAGACCTTGGGACGTGTAGTAGTATTGTGATCACTTGGAGATTAATTCGGGACTTAAAATATGATGAATGTTAATGAGAATATTCAGTGATTGTTGTTTCGGAAAAAATGAAACAAATATGAATAATGAAAATGAAATTAATATTTAAATGGTAAATGCTAATTAGGGAGACTATAGTCCTCGGCCATATGCGGGGTTGTTATATGTTTTATTCTGCGCTAGTGAGGTAATTTCGGGTGTGGTTATGACTCACTCGCAGGCATATGGCCACTTCCCGACGTGCGTTAGGTACCCAGGTTGTCTTGTTTGATGGGCCCTGGAAGATGATAGTCATTTAGGGGCGCACCCAGTAGGGAAACTCGTAGGGGCGGTCTTAGAATCGTTATATGTATAAGAATATGACCATTCTAAATCAAGTGGGACTTGAGATATGTAAAATTCCATAAGAACATATGATGGCATTATATTCCTGCTAAGGGATGGAAATTGGAGTGAAATGGTAAATAATGATGGAGGCTTTTAAATTTATGATGTCTAATTATATTCTCTTGCATAATTTAATAAAAGACATAATCATTTAAACTGATTTATTGTGCTTTGGGATTTTGTTGTTAGACTCTCATCCTTATCATTCATGATTAATATTTCATAATTGTCATGCTCTTTATTCATCTGGGAATCATATAAAAACCGGGCCCTGACCCGTTTATTTTCCTTGTTGTGCATGAAATTTGTATCCGCTCAAGTGCTCCGCCACAAGGGCGCCCGTTATGATATTCCTACTCCTATGCTTTTGAGGAGCTGTAAGATTTTGCGGATATTACAGGATGTGTTGTTAGACATTTTCTTCTTTTGTATTCTAGATATGATTGGGTCTTTCACTCGGGCGTGTGGCCCAAACTTTTGTAATTGTTTAATGTATGTAATATGTAAACTATTAAATTGTTGTAACCCATTGTATGTACCTGTTGACTGACAGCATATTCGGTCCTTTATTGTATATTTGCTGTTGATGTAATATAAGCCCTTTTGGAATTCCACTTTCTCTTGAGATTTGGGTTGTTTAAATTGTTTTCTTTTACTTGCAATCAAACTAAATTAAAAAAATTTGGCAACACGTTTTCTGAATTATTGGGTGGTTTTCCCGTTTACTTATTTTATTGTTGTGATGCTGAGAATGATTTCCATCCATGATTCCATTATGTTGAAGTATCGGGATGGCCACCCCTTATTTCAGATTATGGGTTTTCACATATGGTATTAGAGCATCAGGTTCTAGAGTTTTGAGGATCTATGCAAACTTTTCACGTTCTACCGTAGCGTTCTTTGATATAGAGCCTAATATTAGGACTGCTTTGTTGCTTATATTTGTGATCTTCTGCAATATAGATTGTCTTGAATAGTATTCTAACTCTATTGTTCCTTCATCTCAGATTCCACTTAAGAGAGGCCTCCCAGCGAGACGTAATAGCGTTGTAAAAGATGAAGTTGGTCCCCCGCCGCCACAAGGAACAATTAATGCTGCTGATGTAGAAAATATAGTGGCCCAAACGGTTAATGCGGCTATGACCCCAGTGGCTCAGCAAATCCCACAAGCTCAACAACGAGCACAGGATGCACAAGCTCCTACGGGACCTTCTTCGTGGGAGAGAGTTAGAGAGTCCTTTTTAAAGGGCCATCCCTTGGAATTTGACGGAGGTTCTGATGTTATTCGATCCAACCAATGGAAGAAGGACATGCAACGCCATCTACGAATGGTGGAATGTAGTGAGGAGAAGAAACAAGTACTTTCTACTTTCAAACTTGTTGGGGCCTCATTACACTGGTGGGAGTCGATGACTACACCAGAGCAAAGAGATACCATGACGATCACTGATTTCTGGGTCTTATTTGATCAAAAGTATTTTCCTCCCTCAGTTCAAAGGGATATGACAAGGAGACTTCAGGATGTGGTACAGGGAGAGCGGTCCATTGCCGAATATGAAGAGGAGTTCACCCGATTGGCAAGTTTTGTACCGAGTGAGGTGACTTAGAAAGAGAGGAAGGTTTCAAAATTTATGGGACATTTGAACTGGAGAATCCAGAAACATTTGTTGGGTAATCCCGCCTTGCAAACTTTTGGTGAGGTAATAAATACAGCATTGCTCTATTACCAAGAACATCGGTTGTGCATGCAGAGTGGCAAGAATGCTATCGTAGTGGGGCAAACGGGAAAGCTTAGAGGTAGTGGGAATGAAGGAGGAGTTTTTCCCTCGTCCCAATCTTCGGGTAATAAGCAACGAGAAAGGGATCCCCATCAAGGGGACTTGTCAAAAAGGCAACGCTTTGGTGGTTCTAATTCGGGTGGCAATAATATTTGGCATGGTCAGGGTGCTTCACAACATCAACAAATCGGTCGGGGTGGTCAAGGGGGGTAGGGGCCATTCAGTCCAAAGTGCTAACCAGTTTAGAAACAATCGGGGCCGTGTTCCGGAGAATATGTTGGGGAAGTGCTTCCAATGTGGGGAGGCGGGTTATTACAAGAAGGAGTGTCCTTAGTTGGTTTGGGGTCAGCCTCCTAGAGTCCCTCAGCAGCCATATGTTTAGTTTCTGCCACAGGCACCAAATTCGGTTGTTCCTCCGTAGCAGGGTCAACTACAGTATGGGAGATTTTATCATATTCAGGATGCTACGCATCCTCCTGCTCCGCCAGCGATTGAGGGCAAGTTCCTTATTCAAGGGCACATGGGTCTCATTTTGTTTGATACGGGTGAGACACATTCATTCATTTCTCAAAGTTTTGCTCAGTCTACAGAGTTGATAAAATTTGCAGAGAGCACTTTAACTAGCGTTGAGTCCTCCATGGGTGGTGGTTCACTCATTTTCCTTTTTTGTAAACATATAGGAATTACTCTTGGTAATTTGTGCTTTGAGGCCGATTTACTCGTCCTAGACATGGTCGGGTATGATGAGATTTTGGGCATGGATTGGCTTGTCAAGTATCATGCAATAGTTAATTATTACGGGAAGAGTATAGTCTTTGCCGTTCCGGGATAAGAAATGTTTTTGGTGGTTATGCCTCGTATAGAAGGAGACACAAACACTTATTTGTATTGTATTTCAGAAGAGACTTCATGGGATGTAGTTGTTCCCTTAGAATCTATTACAGTTGATAGAGAATTCAATGATGTTTTTCGGGAGATACCAGGTTTGCCTTCGAGTCGGGAGATTGAGTTTGTGATTGATTTAGCACCCGGGACGAGACCGATTGCCAGAGCTACGTATCGTATGGCTCCCGTTAAAATGAGGGAGTTAAGGGACCAAATTCAGCAGTTGTTGGAGCAGGGATTCATTAGGCATAGTACGTCGCCATGGGGTGCTCCGGTGTTGTTTGTGAAGAAAAGGGACGATTCTCTCCGGTTATGTGTTGACTATATAGAATTGAATAAGGTCACCATCCGGAATAAATACCCTTTGCCTCGTATTGATGATTTGTTTGATCAACTTAGGGGAGCGTCATACTTCTCTAAGATAGACTTGAGGATGGGGCATCACCAGTTGAGGATACGGGAGCAGGATGTATCCAAGACCGCTTTTCTGACGAGGTATAGGTCCTATGAATTTTTGGTTATGCCCTTTGGACTAACCAATGCTCTCGCCGTATTTATGGATCTCATGAATAGGGTATTCCGGGACTTCCTAGACCAATTTGTTTTTGTATTCATCGATGACATCCTTATGTATTCTCGAACATAATCAGACCATGATACTCATTTGAGGTTGGTCCTGCAAAGGTTGAGGGATCACCAATTGTATGCTAAGTTTGAGAAATGTGGTTTTTGGTTACGGGAAGTGCAATTTCTGGGTCATATTGTGACTTCGCGGGGCATTTCGGTGGATCCGAACAAGGTGGTTGCGGTGAGGGAGTGGGGTCAGCCCACGACAGCTACCAAAATTCATAGTTTTCTGGGTTTGGCGGGTTATTACCTTCGGTTTATCAAGGGTTTCTCTAAGATCGCTAGCCCTTTGATAAATTTGACCCGGAAAGGGGTGAGGTTCGTTTAGGATAATTCTTGTCAGGCTGCTTTTGATGAGCTCAAAGATAGGTTGACTTCTACTCCAGTCCTTGCATTGCCAAATCCGGGGTTGGAATACCTAGTCTTCACCGATTCATATCTACAAGGATTAGGAGGTGTACTTCAACAGGAGCGACGGGCTATTGCTTACGCTTCTCGCAAGCTAAACCCCATGAAAGAAACTATCCAGTACATGACTTAGAACTGGCCGCAGTTGTCTTTGCCTTGAAGATTTGGAGGCATTATCTCCTAGGGGAGAAATTTAGTCCTTTCACGGACCATAAGTCGTTGCAATATTTATTTTCACAAAAAGATTTAAATATGCGACAACACCGATGGTTGGAGTTTGTGAAAGACTATCAATTTGACATCCACTATCATCCGGGCAAGGCGAATGTGGTAGCGGATGCTTTGAGTAGAAAGCCCGAGGGAGAGTTAGCCGATGTATGGAAAGATAAATGGAAAGAGCTCAGTCACGAGGACGCGGTTGTTAGGGCGTTCATGTCGGTGATGACCGTTACACCTACAATTGTAGAAAGGGTTATAGAAGCCCAAGGAAGGTATAAGGGTTGTCAAGACCATATACGTCGATTGTTGTCTGAGGGAGAAGAATCCTACTCAATAAGTTCAGAGGGTGGACTACGCTTCCATGGAAGACTCATTGTCCCGGAGGAGGGGGATTTGAGACGGGAAGTGGTGGCAGAATCTCACGGCTCTAAATTTACGGTACATCCTGGTAGGGACAAGATGTATCAAGATATGCACCGTCATTATTGGTGGCCAGTCATGAAGCGAGATATTTATGAGTTCGTATCTCAATGCACTACTTGTCAATTGGTCAAGATAGATCATCAGCGATCGACAGGTTTGTTGCAATTGTTGGAGATTCCGGTATGGAAGTGGGAGAGCATATTGATGGAATTTATTACAGGCTTGCCAAGGTCACAGAGTGGTTATGATTCTATTTGGGTGATTGTCGATCGCTTAACTAAGTCGGCACACTTCCTACCCGTGCGTACCGATTATGACACTACTCGCTATGCCCGATTATTCATCGCGGAGATTGTCAGACTCCACGGGGTGCCTTTAAATATCGTTTCCGACCGAGATAATATTTTTGTTTCCCACTTTTGGCGATGTTTTCAAGAGGCTATGGGGACCGAATTGAAGTTAAGCACTTATTATCATCCTCAAACAGATGGCCAGACTGAAAGAGTAAACCAAATGTTGGAGGATATGCTCCGTATGTGTATGCTTGATTTCAAGGGTGGTTGGGAACAATATCTCTCTTTGGTCGAGTTTACTTATAACAACTCGTACAAATTTACTATTGGATTGGCGCCCTATGAGGAACTTTATGGCCGGCTTTGTAGGTCACCCACGTGTTTGTTAGAAGTGGGGGATAATAAATTCCTTGGACCTGAAATAATCCAGGATACTTCTTCTAAGATCGAACTCATTCGGAATCTCATTCAGATAGCTCAAGACCGCCAAAAGAGTTATTCTGATGCAAATAGGAGACACACGGAGTTAGAGATTGGGGACCAAGTCTTGGTGCGAGTGTCACCAATGAAAGGCATCAAGCGTTTCGAAAAGAAAGGAAAGCTAGCGTCTTAATTTGTTAGGCCTTTCCCATTATTGCTAAGGTTGGTCCAGTGGCTTATTAACTCACCTTATCGGAACCTTTAAAACAAATTCATTATGTGTTCCATGTCTCCTATTTGAAGAAGTATAAGATGTGTGATGGTGCCCTTTGGCATATCCCTTTTGAGGATATCGATTTGCAACCCGACGTTTCATATGAAGAACAACCAGTTGCTATTTTAGAACATGGGGAGCGTAGGTTGAGGTCTCAAGTGGTGCCCTTGTTGCGAGTCCAATGGAGTTATCACAACGCTAAGGAATCAACATGGGAACGCGAGGATGATATGCGGGAAAAGTATCCGCATCTCTTTATTCAAGGTAAGCCTGAATTTTGGGGGCAAACACTACACCAAATCTGCACTATTGTCACGGTCATTGACCTTGACAAGTTGGACTTGTCAAGGTCAATGCACTTGTCAAGGTCAATGACTGTGACAATTCGGGGAGAGACAAATTTTTTTGTCACGGATGTGTCACGGTCATTGAACTTGACAAGTTTGTTAAAATTGTCACGATCGTGTCAAGGTCATGGACCGTGACAAGTTAAGTCACGGTTAATAACCTTGACAAACCCATGACAATATTTAAAAAAATTATCACGGTCAATGACCGTGACAATTCTGGGCAGAATTTAAAAAAATTCTGCTGGGCAGTATGGCCACTGTCACTGCCCAATAGTGTATTTGTACCTGTTATAACAACGTTGGTTGTACCTATGCAAACATCATATATCCAAATAAACTAAAGATAGTGCAAATATATATTCATGACGATATAATCCAAATATTCAAAATAGAAATAATATACATGACGATATAATCCAAATATAAGTAAAATGGGCAAACATAAAAATAATGTTACTACATGTCTTGGGTAAATGCGAGGGGGTGAGTTGGCCACACGATATACGAATTGAGACACCCACTAATATACATTGTGCCGCATTATTCGCGCAACCATAATAGGGAGTTCTCCTTCCCGGGTATCACATGCGTGACGAGTACTTTGGACTCGATCCCTTGAAGCGCACGTCCATGAATTATTCCACTCTCGACGATATTCGGGTCCCTTAACCCCCGCCCTATCCGCTGGCCATCAAATACATTCAATATGAACACGCTCAGCTAACCAAGTGTCGACAATGGTCTGGGGAAAGGAGCCAAATAAGGAAGTGGATCATCGAAATACGCACGTGATGGTGAAGAAGCAGCGAGGTCCACATCCTCGTCCTCCTGTACCTCGTTCTCCCGCGCCTCCTCCTCCTCCACCGCATTCTCCTTCCCTTTCCCCTTACCCTTACGGTCTCCGCCCAACGTACGCTTCATGAATGCGTACATATCTTGGACCGTCGCTTCCAAACGGGACAGCTTCGCGTCGTGTGAATCCACCGTTCGAGCAAGCCCGGTGTCGCTCATCTCCAATGCGATGATCCTAGATTTGGCCACCCGCGAGCTCACCTCCCTTATCCTCCCCTTGCGATCAGAGCCAAGCACTTGGCTGAGTGCGTCTGTGGACAAAGACGCCTTGTCGGTATCAGACTGCGACTCATGCACTTCCTTAAGCTTTGCCTGAAATGACAAAAAGCACATGATTAGTAAAATAAGTAAACTAAAAAATTATAACGTAATTAACAAAAATTAAACTGTCGGATTACGTACAATCGTGTCCGTGACGCTCGGGGACACCTCCTTGTCCTTCCCCTTCTTCGTCCGAAGAGCCACATAAGTATCGAGGCTATGTGTCTTACCCCCTGGCCCACTCCATACCCCCTGAAATAAAATAAAGTAAAATTAGTATCGGCCCCACAAAGTAAAATAATGAAGAATAATATATTTCTGTAGTTATAGAAAAATTAAATCTTACCTTCATCCTATGCTCCAACTCGGCGTAAGAGGTCCGGCCGGAGTAGTGCACGTCCGTCTTTTTTGCCCGATTTTCCCTCCTCGATTGGCGAGATGCCAATTGTCGATCCTCGATCTCATTGTCAATGAAATTTTGCCATTGTGCCAATGAGATAGACTCCTTGGGCGGTACGGATCCACGTAATTGTATAATGGACTCTCGTATTTTCCCAAAGTACCGTGTCCGCATATTTTTCTTCCACGTCTTGTGTTGCTCGCTCAACTGCTCCAAGATGGAATCGCGTAGCTTTGGATCCAAGTTGAATTGTTCCTATCCAACAAATTCAATGTTAGTTGTGAATAAATATAAATATAAATATAAATATAAATATAAATATAAATATAAATATAAATATAAAATTAAATTGAAATTGAAATTGAAATTGAAATTGAAATTGAAATTGAATTTGAAATTGAAATTGAAATATTCATATAAATATATTACCTGTAGTGCCGCCCAAACAGCTAACTTGAGCTCATATGGAACATCCTTCCAACTCATAAACCCCGGGACTATGACCGTCTTTAGCAGCTCGAGGGATCTCGCTAATAGCTCCGATTTGTTCTCGACGGTAATCCCAAATTTTCCATATTTGGAGAGCCTAGGGGCGGAGGATCCCTCGTCGCCTCCGCTACCATCGAGCCCAGACGATATCATCATAAACAACATCATCATCTTCGCCTCAATACCTGAAGGAGACATTTGCTGTAAAAAAATGTTATTAGTACAGATAAAAAAAAATGTTATTAGTACACATAGACACACACCCCTACCCCACCCCCACCACACACACGCACACGTACACGTACATAAATATGTCTAAATTAGTTGAAAACATCTAACGTGGAATAGTTGAAAACATCTAACGTCATGCCACTTTTAAAACACAGTAATTTTCAAAAAAGTTGAAAAACACCACCCCCATATGGACAATAATCCAGTGGTCATGCCACTTTTAAAACTAACCAACCCAACATTTACTAAACAAAATAATCCAACAGCAATTTCAACAACAAATGTGTAACCCCTACTCCTTCTAATTCATCTACTCAATTAATTTATTTCATCAATTAAACTAACAATTAAAGTATAAATTTATTAATTTACTAATTTACAATGAGGGGCAATCCTACTTTCATATGAAATTGGCACTAATTATTAATTTACTTTCATCTAAAACTATACAATTAAAATTACAATAAAAGCTACACAATTTCTTAATTAAAGCTATACAATTGTTAAAAAAAAACCACCACTCCAACCCCCACCACACCCCCTGCCCCCTCCCTCACCACACACCACCACACACATATATACACACACATACACACACATATACACATATTTAATTTCAAGTACGTTTCATTTAATTATCATACTTTGTATATATTGTTCGATATACAAAGTAATTTTCAGAAAAAGTTAAAAAATTCCACCCCCATATGGACAATAATCCAGTGGTCATGCCACTTTTAAAACTAACCAACCCAACATTTACTAAACAAAATAATCCAACAGTAATTTCAACAACAAATGTGTAACCCGTAATCCTTCTAATTCATCTACTCAATTAATTCATTTCATCAATTAAACTAACAATTAAAGTATACAATTATTAATTTACTAATTTAAAATGAAGGGCAATCCTACTTTCATATGAAATTGACACTAATTATTAATTTACTTTCATCTAAAACTATACAATTAAAATTACAATTAAAGCTATACAATTTCTTAATTAAAGCTATACAATTGTTAAAACCCCCCACCACCCCACCACCCTCCCCCCACCTCACCCCCTGCCCCCTCCCCCACCACACACCACCACACACATATATACACACACATATACACATATTTAATTTCAAGTATGTTTCATTTAATTATCATACTTTGTATATATTGTTCGATATACAAAGTAATTTTCAAAAAAAGTTGAAAAATCCCACCCCCATATGGATAATAATCCAGTGGTCATGCCACTTTTAAAACTAACCAACCCAACATTTACTAAACAAAATAATCCAACAGTAATTTCAACAACAAATGTGTAACCCATACTCCTTCTAATTCATCTACTCAATTAATTAATTTCATTAATTAAACTAACAATTAAAGTATACAATTATTAATTTACTAATTTACAATGAGGGGCAATCCTACTTTCATATGAAATTGGCACTAATTATTAATTTACTTTCATCTAAAACTATACAATTAAAATTACAATTAAAGCTATACAATTGTTAAAATTGCCCCCCCCCCCCCCCCACCACACCCCTTGCCCCCTCCCCCCTCCCCCCGCCACACACACACACACACACCTACGCACACACACACACACACACCCCACCCCCACCCCCACCACCCCACCCCCACTACCCCCTTCCCCCACCACATACCACCACACATATATATACACACACATACAAACACATATACACATATATATACACACATACACATACACACACATATAGAAATGAAATAGAGAGAAGGAAAAAAATATACCTTAGAGAGAGAGAGCAAAAATTGCTTAGAGAGAGAGGGAGGGGGAAAATAAAAAAAGGGTGGGAAAAAAGAAGCCTAGGGCTTTTTTTACTACAGAAGTTGTCACGGTCGTGTCAAGGTCATTGACTGTGATAATTATTTAAAGAATTGTCACGGTCATTTATCCTGACACGACCGTGACAAGTAAATTTGTCACGGACTTGTCACGGTCGTGTTAAGGTCAATGACCGTGACACAAAATGCGTATTTTTTATCACGGTCAATGACCTTGACAAGGGTGGCCGGCTGAAAGGTGACAATTTTATCATTTTGGTGTAGTAAATATTCCCTCATAAGGGGAGGGAGTTTGTAACAACCCTCGCTTTTGAGAACCTATTTTATATTTATTTACTATGTGAAGTAATTATATATAAAATGTTGGAATGTGGAGTAAGTATTAATTTAATAAGATAAGTTAATATTTACTAAAATGTTGTTTGTTTACCTTATGTGTGGGTAAATATCACCATGTAGCAATTTATTGTGTCATAAGAATTAAAATGACATTTATGGTTTAAAATGAAACTGGGACTTGAAATGAGTTATAAAATTTCCAAATGATAATTTGGAAGATGTAGTTAGTTCCGAAATGTGCGAAATAGTCAAAATAACTGTCATATTGTATTTTGGTGTTTTGGGCTCTTTTGACTGATTTTAGCATAACGCGTATTGGGAGTCATTTCAATGTAGTATTTATCATTTAAGTTGGAGATTTTAGACTAATGCCACGATTTAGTCCTGCTAAGCCCTTTTTTTCCTCTTAAGTTTAAATTGTTAACCTAGAGTGAGAGAGAGAAGAAGAGAACTTGTGGAGAAAGAGAGAGATTGAAGATTTGGAGATTGATCTTGCATTCATCTTCCTCAAATCTGAATTTGCAAGCTTAAGGCAAGTTTCCGACTTGCTATGATGTGATTTAATATGAATAATTAGTAGGGATAGTTGTGTATTTGGAAGGTTTGGGTAAATATTAGGTTTGGATACCTATTTTGAGTATTTAAATTATTAGATCTTAGTTTGGTACGATTTCAAAGAATTTTAGTGTGTTTGTTGAGGTTTGAAAATGTTGTTGGTATGTTGTACTTGGGGGTTATGGGGAGAAAGGCAAAGGTTGAAATTTGACCTTGGATTTAGCTTGGTAAAAGATGAAAATGGTCTAGGTCTGCTATGACCGATCGATCGCGGTCCTCTGACCGATCGACCGGGCCTTCGGGGAAGGGCACACTGCTTTCCCACAAAGGCATAGTTTTGGTGTGCGGTCGATCGTGTTCCTCTTACCGATCGATCGGCCCTTCCGAACTGAGATTTTTGCTTTTCTTTTTAAGTAAAATTTTGAGACGCGGTCGACCGCAGTCTCAGGACCAGTCGACCGGTCTCCTGTTTTTCACCTTTAAACCTTATTTTTTTCTAGATTTATTCTCTTCAATAGGGACTAGGAACCTTCTTGAATGAAGTAAACTTAGAGTCCTAGATGAGCTAGATAGCTACCCTACATTAGGATTGGGTTAAATGGGGCTTATTCCAGATGTGTACAAATTGAAGTTTGGGTTTTTCTTTTCTTTAGAAATCCGTTAAGTGTCTTGGAGTTGTAGGCCCATACTTGGAGACCCTAAGGTCTTTAATGAGGTATATAAGACCTTGGGACTTGTAGTAGTATTGTGATCACTTGGAGATTAATTCGGACTTAAAATATGATGAATATTAATGATAATATTCAATGATTATGGTTTCGGATAAAATGAAACAAATATGAATAATGGAAATGAAATTAAGATTTAAATAGTAAATGCTAATTTACTTAAACACAACTCTCTAAATGCTATCATAGGGGAAGATTGCGCATGAGGTGTCCCCTAACTAGTTAATGCAGGGAGACTATAGTCCTCGGCCATATGCGGGGTTGTTATATGTTTTATTCTGCGCTAGTGAGGTAATTTCGGGTGTGGTTATGACTCACTCCCAAGCATATGACCACTTCCCGACGTGCGTTAGGTACCCAGGTTGTCTTGTTTGATATGCCCTAGAAGATGATAGTCATTTAGGGGGGCGCCCAGTGGGGAAACTCGGAGGGGCGGTCTTAGAATCGTTATATGTATAAAAATATGACCATTCTAAATCAAGTGGGACTTGAGATATGTAAAATGCCATAAGAACATATGATGGCATTATATTCCTACTAAGTAATGGAAATTGGAATGAAATGGTAAATAATGATGGAGGCTTTTAAATTTATGATGTCTAATTATATTCTCTTGCATAATTTAATAAAAGACATAATCATTTAAACTGCTTTATTATGCTTTGGGATTTTGTTGTTAGACTCTTATCCTTATCATTCATGATTAATATTTCATAATTGTCATGCTCTTTATTCATCTGGGAATCATATAAAAACCGAGCCCTGACCCATTGATTTTCCTTGTTGTGCATGAAATTTGTATCCGCTCAGGTGCTCCGCCGTAAGGGCGCCCGTTACGATATTCCTACTCCTATGCTTTTGAGGAGCTGTAAGATTTTACGGATATTACAGGATGTGTTGTTAGACGTTTTCTTCTTTTGTATTCTAGATATGATCGGGTCTTTCACTCGGGTGTGTGTCCCAAACTTTTGTAATTGTTTAATGGATGTAATATGTAAACTATTAAATTGTTGTAACCCATTGTATGTACCTATTGACCGACAACATATTCGGTCCTTTATTGTATATTTGCTATTGTTGTAATATAAGCCCTTTTGGAATTCCACTTTCTCTTCAGATTTGGGTTGTTTAAATTGTTTTCTTTTACTTGCAGTCAAACTAAATTAAAAAAAAAATGTTAACCAGTTTTCTGAATTATTGGGTGGTTTTTCCGTATACTTATTTTATTGTTGTGATGCTTAGAATGATTTCCATCAATGATTCCGTTATGTTGGAGTATCGGGATGGCCACCCCTTATTTCGAATTGCGGGTTGTCACAAGTAGCACGTCGCATGTTTCATGATGCATGTGTAAAGATGGTGGATGCATGGATTCATATCAAGGCCATCTTGGATGATCGTGTTGACGTGCCCAATATAACGGTATCAGACATACATACTGTGATCTTAGACAAATAGATTATTCCTAATTTCTACCTCGGACATTTATAAAATTATGTCCTTACATTAGCTACATTTAAGTTGACTGGAGATGCTTTATCGTGGTGGGAGAGTGTCATCACATCGGAGGACAGGGATTGCTTGAATTGTAGTGATTTTTTTTATAAATTTTTATAATAAGTATTTCCCGTATGCTATTAGGAGTGCGAGGAAGAGGGAATTTTTTGACTTAGATCAGGGCTCAAAATTAGTGGTTGAGTACGAGCAAGAGTTTACGAATTTATCAATGTTTGTATTGGAGGATGTCAATACTGTGGTAAAGAAAATGGAGTGCTTTCTAAATGGTTTGTCTTGGTCTATTAGGAAGATGGTGTTGGGGAATTCGGCATACACTACATACACTTAATTGGTGGACGTCGCAATGTTGTTGTGGCAGGAGAAGGTAAATTACCAAAAGAAGTTGAGGAAGAGGAAAGAGTCGAATAGACAAGGAGGAGATAACAAGGATCGCAATGACCAGACATGGAAGAGACAGAGGATAGGTCAGGAGCAGCAGGGCAGTGGTGCCCCACAGGTCCTAGATACAGGGACAGGGAAAACAGGGGGAGCGAGCGTCAAAAAGGCAATATGGGTATTTTAGAGGAGCATGTTTTAATTGTGGAGAGGTAGGTCACCGAGCTTCAAGATGTCCAAATCTGCAGGGCCAACAAGGCCAAGGCGCATAAGTCCAGCAGAGCCAAGGCACACAGGGACAAGAAGGTCAAAGGCCTCTTGCACCAGTAGCACCAGGTGCACAGGGAGCACTGTGACCCCATCTAATTAAATACTGGGTGATCAAACCTTTATTAAATTAAAACAAGATTTAAAAATGGTCCATTCTTAGCATCACTATCGAATACAAAATTTATTACTAATCACCTATTAGTTAATTGATCCAGTGCCAAGTTTTATCTTACATTAAACAGACAAATAATAATATGTGAAAACATTGAATATAAAATATTCACACCATTCTAGAGTCTAATTCATCTCAAATAAATGAATAGCAAAAGTCTTACCAAATAAACCATCGGCTAAAATCCCACACCAAATAATGAATCCAATTACTAAGAAAAACCTAAATACAAGTCTGAAACTAAAATACAAAATAACTAAAGTCTCAAAGGAGAAACATGCCAAAACTAAAATGCTATAATAACTCCTACACTAGAAATGAAATGATGAATGCGTCTAATGAAAGTCCTGCAGGCCTCCACAGTGCTGCAGCTATACGTCCCTATAAAGATTCATCACGTCTGGCATTCCTGTGGCTAGACACCTAAAATATTTTTGATAAAATTTTTATTGGCAAGGGTTAGAACCCAAAATATTTTGAAAACATTTATCAAATATTTATAACAATTTAAAATCAGTTATTGATTACCCATGTTAGGTTTGCCTACTCTGTCTTGAGCTCCCCTCATCTATTATGAACACCTAACGTTTCTATTTACTCCACCTAGAAGTTCTACCCAAGCTAACTAGACCTAAGTATTATCTTTTTACGACTGTCACTTCCAAGTCCTGGTACCGCCCATACAGTACGTCATCTTATTAGCACCGCTCGTATGTTATAAGCATTCTAAGTAACATTTCTCACATGTTATCGTTAAATCATATAAATAAGTTTTCTCTACTAAATTATCTTTATATAGGGTTTTATAACCTAATAGTCTACTATCACGCATAAGTTGATTATTCATACGGTATATATCACACACAATATATACTATAAGTGCATACTTTATTATTAGGTCCCCGTATCACACGTTAGGGATGATTGGTTAGAAATATTACCTTGACCCCAATATTTGTCCCATATATTGGTTCAGAATGTCACCTCGGCCCCAATATTTAGTTTCATGCATTGGTTCAGAATGTCACCTCGACCCCAAATGTTTACTTTCATTTATTGGTTCGAAATATTACCTCGACCCCAATACTATCAGATATACAATAGGTATTCACTCCACCTATAGATAATCAATAGGTATACACACAAACTAAATGTCATAACTTCGTACGTAGTATATATCACTCGAATACTCACCGTACCTTCAATTCACGATTATTCTCACTATCGCATTTAATGGTGTATCATTCTCTACTATGAGGTATCGAGTTACCCCTTAGTTTATTTTAGTAGTTAAGTCCTCCTTACCCTACTGGTCTATACAGTAAGCTCACTTATGATTTTTTGTAATTACATTCTGATTCTCTCGAACTAATTACATTATCATAAATTTTGCTTAATTATCGTCTTAATTTTCTCGATACGACTTAATTCCATAACCCCATCAAGGCCTACTGCAATATAATAAATCTCTGATTATATTCTAACAATGTCTTAAAAATTTTCCCATTAACAATTTAGGAGTTCTCGGCTAAAAAGGGAAAAATCTCATTTTTCTCGGAACCAAACCTATCCGCCTCTGAACCAAACTAGTCCGACCCTCTGTAATTCGTTTTCTTCCGTATGCAAATTCATTTATCACCATTAAAACCCTCATAACCTAAATATTTCTTCACCAAATTTGAAACCAATTGTCCCTAACCATTTCTACATGCATTAGGATGATTTTTAACGTAAACATAGTATCAAAACCTTACAATTTTCATTCAATAAGGGATTTAAACATCTAATCCTCAAAAACCTAGGTTTTATGTTCTTCCTCCATTATATATCAAAAACCCAGATTTAATTAGTGGATAATAATATAAAATCTCCACTTTATTATCCTCTACTGATATCAAATCATTCTACATTCAATTCCTACCCAAGCACTTGTTTAAAACATTCTTTTATTCCAAGAATTATCACTTTAATCAAAATATGAAGAACCCTAGTCACATGCGTATTATAACACCCTAGTCACATTGGTATAAACACTTGGCTTTGATCAGTAGGGTCTGATTTCATGGATTGATTATGGATTTGTTTGTCTTCTCTATCAATCTTCACTCCTAGGCTGTTTGTGGTGCAAGATCAATAGGTACCGGTTTGGTTTAAAATTGACCTGGAACCTAAACTTTACCCCCCAGCATAATATTTCTACTATTTTGACCCTTTAGGAATCATCCGTGACCTCGAAATCGTCATCTAAGTCACTCTAAATATGTTTCCCATCTCTACCTCACTTTAGTTTACACGCGACTCTCGATTGAGATAAAATTCAACTACACCAATATCACTCGCTATGACGTGTTATAATTAGTGTAACTAATTTACTATTCATTTCATAATATTAATCATTCTCTCTCGATTAATAAATAATTACTCAAATCATTATTTAATTATATTAAATTACTTCACTCGAATAATTCATTATTTAATTTGATTAAATTACTTGACTTGCGTAATTTAATATAAAACTGATTAATTTACTCAATTAATTAAATTTCGAATGTACAGAAATATGGGGAATTACATACTTCCCTCCTTGCAAAGGAATTTCATCCCCAAAATTAGGACATACCTGCGATGAACAACTCTAGATACTGCTCTCGCATGTCATCCTTCCGCTCCCATGTCGACTCATCAATATTATGGTTCCCTACTGAACTCACACTAATGGCACCTTGGATCGCAGTTTATGCTCACTACGATCAAGAATAGACACGAGCCTTTCATCATATGAGACGCCTGGCTTCATATCGATCTCCTCAAGTGCCACAAACCAAAAATCTCTCTTGCTCCTCCGATACACATGGAATATGCCATGTATCCGCTGAAGATGCTCTGGTAAGACCAATCTTTAGGCTATTGATCCTACTCTCTAGATCACATGAAATGGACCCACTTATCTCTTTGCTAGCTTACCCTTCTTGCTGAACCTCATGATTCCCTTCATAGGCAACATCTGTACTAACACCAGGTCACCAACCTCTAACTCGGCATGCCTATGGTCCGCATCAGCATAACTCTTCTACCTATCCTGAGCTATTCGAATATGCCCCTAAATTAGCTCGACCTTAACAATAGTTTCCTATATCATCTCAGGCCCCAATAGGCAGGCGAACAACAAGGTATCCCATATAATGCCTTGAATGGTTCCATGCTAATAGTAAATTGGTAAGAGTTATGATATGCAAAATATACCAATGGAAGGTATCTTTCCCAACCTCCACCGAAATCTAGGATACACACCCTCAACATGTTCTCTAGAATCTGATTCACCCTCTTAGTCTGTCCGTCTGTCTGTGGGTGATCGTACTCAACCTCAAATCTATACCCATGGCCTCCTGAAAGCTATTCAAGAAATGAGACATAAAGATCTTATCTCTATCAAACACAATGCTAATCGGCACCCCGTGGAGCTTAACTATCTCGACAACGTACAGCTGCGCATACTGACTCGTCTCATAATCGATACAGATTGGAAAGAAGTGGACTACCTTTTTCATTCGATCCACTATCACCCAAATGGAATCGTGAGCGCGCTGTGATGTCGGCAGTACAGTAATAATGTCCATCGAAATGCTCTCCCACTTCCACACGAGAATCTCCAATGGATGTAGCATCCCTAAAGGCCTCTGATGGTCAACTTTCACAAGTTGATGAGTAACACACTTTGAGACAGACTTTGCTATGTATCTCTTCATACCTGACCTCCACTATTGTCTCCTCATATCCCGGTACATCTTATCCCCATCGGGATGTACCACAAACCTCAAACAATGGGGCTCTGCCATAACTGTCTGTCTTAGATCCTCATCCTCTGGCACAACAAAACTCCTATTAAAATGTAAGCCACCTTCTGAACTAACCGAATAGAACTCTTCACCCTCAGTTAATAATTGACACACCTTATACTGACAGTACTGATCCTCTGTCTATGCTTTCACTACTCGTATGATAATCTCGAGAATGATAGATAAAACGGACATGTATGCTCTGAAGACCTCATCATCATGTCAAATATCCATCCACTTCTCTTTCTACACCTCTCCTAACTTTCCAATACGTCATCGGCTCAATGCGTCTGCTACCATATTAGCCTTACCAGGATAATACTGTATATCAATTTGGTAATCCTTAATAAACTCTAGCCACTTATTTGACCTCATGTTCAGATCCTTTTGTGTGAAGAGTTACTGAAGTGACTTATAGTCCGTGAACAATGTAAACTGCTATCCCAGCAAATAGTGTCTCCTCAAAGCAAAAATGACAGTTGACAACTCAAGGTCATAGGTGGGCCAATTCTTCTCACGGGCTTAATATTTTTGAATGCGTACGCTATAACCCGCTCTTACCAATTATAATACACACCAAAGTCCCTGTAAGGACGCATTGGTGTAGATTTGATACTCCACCCCACTCCTAGGTAATGTAAGTACTGGAATAGATGTCAATTTATCCTTCATCTCATCAAAGGTTGGTTGATAGTGATCACTCCATACGAATGTCACTCCCTTATGATTCAGGTTCGTCAAAGGGCCTGCAATCTTCAAGAACCCTTTAATTAATTGGCAATAATACTTGTCCAACCCAAGAAGTTGTGAACCTCTATCGGTATCGTGGGATGTCCTCACTCCCTCACCGTCGATACCTTACTCGAATCCACGACAATAACGATGTCTGAGATGATGTGGCTAAGAAACTGTACCTCTTGTAGACAAAATCCATACTTCTCGAATTTAGCGTATAATTATTGGTCCTGTAATATTTGTAGAACCAATCATAAGTTCTCTGTGTGATCTTCCTCAGTACGAGAGTAGACTAAAATGTTGTCCATGAATACAATCACAAACTAATCCAGAAACTCTCTAAATACTCTGTTCATGAGGTCCACAAATAATGATGGTACATTGGTGAGCCCAAATAGCATCACCCTGAACTCGTACGATCCATACTACAACAAAAAAGAAGTCCTAGGCACGTCCTCCTCCCTAATGTGCAATTGGTAATATACTAATCGGGTACTTTTTGATACGAGGATGTCACACTCTTTTATTTCTACTAGATTTCCACGAGCTATCAATCTTTTAGAGACAGCGGGCACTCTCCATATGTGTGTGGAGTCGTCATTGGGTAGTAGGTCACTCATTCACTCGGTATGTAGAGGGGTAGACATCGTTATTGGGAGTATGAGTTTAGAAGCAGACCTCCTAGTATTAGATATAGAGGGGTATGATGTTATCCAAGGTATGGATTGGTTAGCCAGCTACAGAGAGACAGTGATTGCTACGAGAGGACCATAGTGTTCTCTATTACGGGGCAAGAGATGTTCCTAATGGCGATGCCTCTGCTCAATGATGGATCGTGAAACCACTTATATTATACTAAAGAGGAGACCTAACCGGAGATAGTGGTACCATTAGACTCGATTCTAATAGTGAGGGAGTTCAATGACGTATTCCATTAGATACCCGATTTACCATTGAGTCGAGAAATCAAATTTATTATTGACTTAGCATCGAGGATGAGACCAATTTCTAGAGCACCATACCGTATGGCCCCTTCAGAGATGTAGGAATTGAGGGAGCAGATTCAGTAGCTCTTAGGGAAGGGTTTCATTCGACGGAGTACATCATTGTGGAGTGCACCGGTGTTTATGAAAAAAAGGGATAGTTAGCTTTTCTGATATGTGGATTACAGGGAGATGAATGAGTTCACGATATGGAATAAGTGTTCGTTGCTGAGGATTAATAACCCATTTGATCAATTGAGAGGGGTAGTGTATTTCTCCAAGATTGATTACCCTTGCACAGGAAACGTACCCTCTACCACCGGCGATGCTTGAGGTTTTGGAGGCATAGATACGTCTTGGACGTTATACACACGCCTATAGTGCATAGGCCCTACTGATACTATGGGGTCGGTGATGGTACTGGACCTGGAGCTATTGGGAACCCTGCTGCTCCTATTGGGCACCCTGTTGCTGTGCCCTGACTTGCTGTGGACAATTCCTCCTCTTGTGACCCTACTAGCCACATATGAAACACTGACCCTAGAACTGCCTCAATCTTTAGCCCTACTGGCCTCCACCAGGTTCCATTGGCCATGATGACACTGATGAACCTGCTGTTGGTTAGGACCCTACTGGCCGTTCCAAAAACCCTACCCATTTAGTCTATAGTCTCCACTCTTAAATCCCTTGGCATGATCCCCCGTCAAGAATCAAGCCTCTACTGTCTCTCTACCTATTGTTGGATGTCGTACTAGTACTACTCCCCCCGATCATACCAGACCGACTATTCTCCCCTGACCTCTTTCTCCCTCTCATATGGAAATGGTGGTCCTGGCAATGTAGTAATGCTGCATTGATGACATTGGAATACGTCACTAGTGCAGGGTTGCTAGTTAAATGTTGACTGATCCTCCAGGCTAAATCATTCAAAAATCGTTCCTTCTTCCGATCCTCATTACTCACCTCGTTCGGCATAAAATTTTCCAAGAGCAGGGGAACTCCTACTCATATTCAGGTACCGAGCGATCTCCCTATGTTACCTCCCTAAATTTCTTTTGCATCTTAGACTCCACTGCTGGCGGGAAGTATTTACGGTCGAATCGCCCTCAAAATTCGGTGATAGTCATCATGTCTCTCTCATTGGCACTGGTAACCGACTCCCACCACTGCAAAGTGTCTCCAAATAACTTGAACATCGCTCACATCGGCTTCTAAGTCTTCGTAAACTCCACCATACACAAGTGGCACTGCATATTCTTTTTCTACTTGCAAAGCCTCAACAACATCGAAACTTCCCTAAAACTTGGGCAAATGACCCTTCTGGAAGGTCTTTTCGACTCTATGCCAAGTGGATGGCCCTGTCTGGGTCTGGATATTTACTTCCACTGGTGGATATTCCTGGGGCTGAGGGAAATGAGCTTCCATAGCTTTCATAGATGTGTCGACTGCCTGGGACACTATCACTGCCACCTTTGCAATCAAAATCATCTCAGGTGGTGGTTATGGTGGTTGTGTCTGTGGCTCCTGATGAACGTCCCTCGTCTTATCCCTAGCCGCTTCCCTCTCCGCTCGTTGGCTCCTTGGTGGCATCTGAAAACTGATTGAATTGTATAAGCAGACAGTCGATACAAAATCTATTAACAGAAGCACGATATCTCAAACACGTAAGGACAAAAACAATAGTCCTAATAATAGGTCTCTATATCAAAAGAACGAAGCACTGAAGTCATAGTAATCTGTACAGATCCTATTGGACACTAGAACCTGATGCTCTGATACCATATGTGATACCCCGCCTAATTAAATACTGAGTGATCAGGCCTTTATTAAATTAAAATAAGATTTATAAAATGGTACATTCTTAGCATCACTTTCGAATACCAAATTTATTACTAATCTTTATTCGTTAATTAAACCGGTGTCAAATTTTATCTTGTATTAAACAGACAAATAGTAATATGTGGAACATTGAATATAAAACATTCACACCATTCTAGAGTATAATTCATCTAAAATAAATTTAAAATGAAAGTCTTACTGAATAAACCATCGGCTAAAATCCCACACCAAATAATGAATCCAACTACTAAGAAAAACATGAATACAAGTCTAAAACTGAAATACTAAATAAATAAAGTCTCAAAAGGGTAACATGCCCAAATGAAATGCTGGAATAAACTCCTACACTAGGAATGAAACGGTGGATGCATCTAATCAAAGGCCTACAGGCCTCTACAGTGCTACGGCTATATGTCCCTGTAAAGAATCATCACATATGGCGTCCCTGTGGCTGAACACCTAAAATATTTTTGATAAAATTTTTATTGGCAAGGGTTAGAACCCAAAACATTTTGAAAATATTTAGTAAGTATTTATAACAATTTAAAATCATTTATTAATTACCCATGTTAGGTTTGCCTACACTATCTTCAGCTTCCTCTCCCCTCATCTATTTTTCACGCCTAACGTTTCTACTTAGTCCACCCAGCTATACTATCCAAGCTAACTAGACCTAAGTATTATCATTTTACGACTGACACTTTCAAGTCCTGGTACCTCCCATACAGTACGTCATCTTATTAACATCGCTCGTATGTTATAATCTTTCTATGTAACATTTCGCACATGTGTAACACCCAGTGTTTTAATTAATTGACTTTAATTAATTTTGAGAAAAATAAAATTTTGGATTTAATGACCTTTAACAATTTAACTTAGTTTTATTAGTAAATTTTCAACCGAGAATTAATTCGGGTCTATTATAAAAGGTTATAAGGATTTTTTAAACGTTTGAATATTTATCAAATTAAAAAGTCAGATTTTAAAAGATTGCATTTTGGATGTGGGGGTCATTCAAACGATAGCGTATGTCGTTCGAACGTCGCATGTCGTTCGAATGACAGTTGTCCTCGTTCGAGCGACAGTAAGGCGATGGATGATTAGACTTCTAATTGTGTTTTAACTCTTAAACCTTTTAAATACCAAACTGTTACGGGGCAGGGACTCTTAAAATCACTCTTCTCTCAAACTTGTCTCTAGTAAGCTTTTCCAAAGATATTTCCTCTCATATTCAACCCCTAGCCCCAACGTTTAACAAGTTTTAACTCAAGAAGTGAAGGTTATTTTGGTGTATTCTCAAGAGGAGTACAACTCTCTACTCAGATTTTGATTCAATTAATCACATGCATGAATACTCTATTCCTTTTCTTTAGTATTATGCGTTTTAAGTGTTGCCTAAACCTTAATTACATGTTTTTGTTTAAAATCTATTAGCAACCTAATTAGAGAAAGTGGACACTAAAACTTGGGGTTGTTTTTATGAAATCTTTAAATATGAATAATATTCATAACCCTTGGCTACGTAGGATTTATAAGTGAATTTCGAGTTTTGTTGGTGTAGGTTCATGTAGAAAACCCCTAGTTTTGTAATAAATGGATTTGGGGCGTATAACTCTCGTAATTTATGCAGAGTTAATAGAATTTTAAATATGACGTATTAATGATGAAATCTTGGTGTTTTTAAATTAAAATAATTAATTGGGATTAATTTCCTGAAATTAAGTTTGAATTAAATTGAACTATTATGTGTAGATTTACATGTGGATTATTTATGTGTGTTTGTGCGACTTGTTGGTATTTTTAATTGCCATTGTGACGAAGGGTTGTTAGGTATTTTACGCTCTCTCTATATTTTAGGATGCCCTGTTGGTATGGGACTAGTGAGTAAGCCTTTAGATTATTTATGCCTTCTAGGTATGGGACTAGTGAGGGTAGATTATCGCGATTTTTTTTATATTAGGGGGTGACTGATTTTCGGTATTTTATCGTCGTTATGCTAGCCTAGGCATGAGGCTAGGTGGGTATTTAAGTTAGAAACTCATCCTATACATAGGGTAGGATGTATTGATAACTTGGGGACCCTTAGGTATGGGACTAAGGGATATTTTGAGGATCTCACATCTTTAATAAGGGTGGGGTTTTTGGTTAATTGTGAAATTGAGAAAATTGAGAATTAATGCCTAAAATAAAAATGGGTATTACAAATTGGTGGCGACATAATGTGTCAGGGACCAACAGTTTAACCGGGTCAGCTTGGGCGATTGATGTCGTGTCGTGTGTGGAACCTTGTCATATTACGGGGGATCGACAGTTTAAATGGATTCGGCTAGCTATTGACAAGGGGAAGTGTGACACTTTGGTGGGAATTACCACCTGGGGTGGGAGGACTGGCATAATAAAAAGTGAGAACATTAATAAATTTTGGGTTAATTAAATGATATTAACACCTTGGGAATTTAAAATTATATTGTTGTGTTCTTTTGGAATGGGGATCTCTGCGGGTAGTTAGTGATTTACATTTAATATATTTAATTACTCGTTTAATTAAAATACTCTATTATGATATTTATTGGCTATAATTCTATTGTCTGGGTTCACAGGCCCTATTTGAGGGGAGTAGTGTGTATTGATGCTCGAGGCTCTAATCTCGTATGTTGACTAACATTTTCAGGATTAATGCTGGAGTAGCGGCATAGGATTTTCGGAGTTATCATTTGGAGGAGCAGCTGAAGTCTATTTCATTTTATTGCTTTATTTAGATTAGATTTTCTTTTCCATCGTATTTCTTTTTTTGAGACATCTCATGGGTTTTATTGGGCCATTTGGTTCCAAAGTTGTTAAGGATTTTAGTTGGATTATTCGCATTTATTTTCATTCAATTTTAATAAAATCATTATTGGAGATTGGAGTTAAATTGAAGTCTTAGCATGTGATGGATCTTTTATCGTGTAATTGTTATTATCTCTTGGGATTGTTGTCGTTATTGATCTTTCGGATGAATTATTTATTGTCTAATATCTGTCTCATGCTAAGAATGGTATTTATTTACTCACGCCCGGCTTAGTTTTGGTGGCAGCCGATACCAGAATTTAGCGGGGTGTGATAACATGTTATTGATAAATCATATAATTAAGTTTTCTCTACTTAATTATCTTTATATAGGGTTTTATCATCTAGTATTATACTATCACACATAAGTAGATTATTCATACGGTATATATATCACACACAATATATACTATAAGTGCATACTTTATTATTATGTCCCCGTATCACACGTTAAGGATGATTGGTTCGGAATATTACCTCGACCCCAATAATTTTCCCATATATTGGTTTGGAATGTTACCTCGACCCTAATATTTAGTTTCATGCATTGTTAAGAATGTCACCTCGACCCCAATGTTTACTTTCATGTATTTGTTTTTTAAATATTACCTCGACCCCAATATTATGAGATATACAATAGGTATTCACTCCACCTATAGATAATCAGTAGGTATGCATAGAACCTAAATATCATAACTTCATACGTAGTATATATCGCTTGAATACTCACCGTACCTTCAATTCACGATTATTCTCACTATTGCATTTAATATAGTATCATTCTCTACTCTAAGGGCTCGAGTTACCCCTTGCTTTATTTCAGTAGTTAAGTCCTTCTTACCCTACAGGTCTATATAGTAAGCTCACTCACTATTTTCTATAAATACATTCTCATTCTCTTGAATTAATTACATTATTATAAATTTCGCTTAATTACCGTCTTAATTCTCTCGATACGACTTAATCCCATAACCCCATCAAGGCCTACTGCAATATAATAAATCCCTTGTTATATTCTAATAATGCCCCAAAAGTTTTTTCATCAACAATTTAGGAGTTCTAGGCTAAAAAGGGAAAAATCTCATTTTTATGGGAACCGAACCAGTCCGACTCTCCACAATTCATCTTCCTCCTTAAGCAATTGTGTTTTTCACCATTAAAACCCACGTAACTTATATATTTCTTCACCACATTTGAAACCAATTGTCCCTAACCATTTTTACATGCATTAGAATGATTTTAAATGTAAACATAACATTAAAATCTTACAAATTTAATTCAAGAAGGGATGTAAACATCTAATCCTCAAAACCCTAGGTTTTATGTTCTTTCTCCATTATACATCAAAAACACAGATTTAATTCAAGGATAATAATACAAAATATCTAGTTTATTATCCTCTAGTGATATCAAATCATTCTACATGAAATTCCTACCCAAACATGTGTTTAAAACATTCTTTTCTTCCAAGAATTATCACTTTAATCAAAATATGAAGAACCCTAGTCACATGGGTATTATAACTTCAAATAACTTGTATATAAACACTTTCCTTTGATCAGTAGGGTCTGATTTCATGGCTTGATGATTGATTTGATTGTCTTCTCTATCAATCCTCACTCCTAGGATGTTTATGGCGTAAGATCAAGATGAAAACCCCAAGAAATTCTTTAAAAACTTCCAAAAAAGCTCTCTCAGTGATCTCAAATGGTATCTCTTATGTTTTTAAGCTTCTAACCCTAGCCTCACCTTTTTATCATTGGATATAACACTCCAAAATTCGTAGGTCTCTCACCCTTAATTTTCCAAGTGACCAAAATGCCTTCAATAAGTGTCGGTTTGCTATAAAATTGACGCGAAACCCAAACTATACGCTCGCGTATACTATTTCGACCCTTTAGGAATCATTCGTGACCTCAAAATCATCATTTGAGTCACTCTAAATATGTTTCCCATCTCTACCTCACTTTAGTCTACCCACGACTCTCGCTTGAGATAAAATCCAACTACGCTAATATCACTCGCTATGACGTGTTATAATTACTGTAACTAATTTACTATTTACTTAGTAAATTCATTTCATAAAATTAATCATTCTCTCTTGATTAATAAATAATTACTCACATTAATATTTAATTCGATTAAATTACTACACTCGCGTAATTCATTATTTAATTCAATTAAATTACTTCACTCGCGTAATTTAATATAAAATTAATTAATTTACTCAATTGATTAAATTTTGAATATATATAAATACGGGGTATTACAAGCACCAACGGCGACCATAGTGGGTAGGTGTTATTTACTTCAACCTCAGGAAGAGCGGACTCAGCAGGAGCCAAGATGTGGCTAGGAGGGTAGCGCGGTACATACTATTTTCCCGGACACACACACACAAATATATATATATATATATATATATATATATATATATATATATATATATATATATATATAAAAGATATATTGTATATTTGTTCATGGGGTAGGTGCGTATAGGATTGGGCATATGGGTGCCTGATCGTGGTATTCTATGGGTAGGCATATGTGAGCCTTATTTTGTTTTGCGCATTTAGGATTTATTGGATTTCGAGCACGAAATTCTTGTGCTAGTGAGGAAGTATGTAACACCTCTTAAATTTAAATTACACTTTAATTAAATTTATCCAAAAGTTGAAAAATAAAATTTTTGGAATTAATTATTTTTAGTAATTAAATGTGTTGTTTTTATTTTTGGAAAGTAGAATTTTAATCGGAATAAAAATCAGGACAAAATTGGTATTTTTATAAACATGTGCTTTTTTAAGGGAACCTGGTGAACTGAACACGACTGAATTGATTCAGCCTAATACCGAACGGATTCGGCTTGGGCCGATTGCACATGTTTGTCAGTTTTTAAAGAGTTGCACTTTTCATTAAAACTCCACCACTTCTCCCATGTATTTAACATGGGGTTAGGACTTTAAACGTCATTATTTGATAACCCTAAGAGAAGTAAACCTCTATATTTTCAATATCTTCTACCTCTAAACCCTAGCGCCTTTTAAACCAAGATTTGAGTCCAAGTTTTGAAGGCCAAAACCAGATTTGTTTCAAGATAGTTCAAGAGAGAATTTTGCCATCTCTTTGCGAGGAACACGTTCATCCGTTCAGATTTCTTCGACTAACCTCAGACATGGTTACCTCTATTTATATCCCTTAGTATTATGCATAGTAATTACGGCCTACACACTAATACATGCGTTTCTTAGAACAAATTAGAGATGTTAATTAGGGAAAGTGGAAGACAAATGGGGACTATTTTTATGAAAATTTTGAATATGAATGAAGACTCAAAACCTTGCATGTTAAATGAGAGATTCAGGTTCTGTAAACTTTAAAATCTTTACATATAGACTTTTAGAAATATCTTCATGTTAAATTAGATTAGCCTTGTGGATATTGCGTAGTAGATAAATTCTTGGTGTATAGATTTGATAACATGCATGTGATTAAAATTTGAATAATTTGAGGAGAAAGTACGATTTAATTAATATTATGATTACACAAACATTAATCGATTAAGTAGTGACGTGTGGATTAAACTGGTAGAATTATTGTGATAGATGGAAGTTTAGCCTTATGCCACTTGTTTATTTTTTAATGTATTCGACACATTGGGTAATACGATGTTATAGGATAGATAGGGATCTCACCGTTATTTGGGTTACTTTCTAGGTATGGGACTAGTTAGTAGGCCTTTGGGTTGTTATTACTTTCTAGGTATGGGACTAGATAGTGGTGACACTTTACAGATTTATATTCAGGGGTTGAACTGATTTTTACGTTGTTCCGTGGTTAAGTGAGCCTAGGAGTGACACTAAGTGGTGTTTGTTAGTTAGTTTTCTTCCTAAACGATAGGTTAAAAAATAATTATGGATTGGAAACCTTTAGGTATGGGACTAAGGGTGTTTGAGGATTTTATGTCGATTAAAAAGGGTGAGGCAAACTTGAGATAAATGAGAAAACTTGAGAAATTGAGAATTAATGCCTAAAATAATTGACGGGTATTATAATATAATGGTGGGGCAAGTATGTGCAGGGCTGACAATTAAACGGGACAACTGGCTATAGCAACGTGGGGGTATGCAGTGTTAGGAGTATGTCCGAGCTGATAATTAAACGAGCTGAAGGGCTATAGTGACGTGTTGTGCATAGAACCTCATGAGTGTGTGCAGAGCTGACAGTGAACTGGGCTGACTGACCATTGTGAGGGAGTCCTGCAACAGATATTATTGATGGATAAAAATAGTTATCGAGTTAATGGAATTAAATTAAATAATTAGTTGTAGTTTAATGTAAATAATTGGACTTGGACCTTGGGGGTAACTTAGGAGTGGTTAGATAGTAATTTATTGTCACTTGTTGATTATTATATCTCTTTTAATTTAAAATATTCTACTGCTGTGATTATTTTGTATAATGCTATTGTTTGGGTTCATGTACCCTATTTGAGAGGAATAGCTGGTATCCATGCGGTGGCCTGTGACCCATTGCATTGGCTAATATTTCAGGTGTAGTGATAGAGTAGGTGCATAGGATTTATTGGAGATCATTCTGGTGGTGTAGCTGAAGTTTCATTTATTTGTTCGCTTTATTAGTATAGGTTTACTTTACTCCGTAGTTTTATATTATGAGACTTCATTATGAATTTTATTGGGCCTTGTTCCAAAGATGTTTATGAATTCAGCTTATCACTTTTGTGGGAATATTTCATTTGAAGTTTTAATAATCTGGAGTTGGATTATAAATTTTGGAGTTAGCATGTTGATGGGTTTTATATTGCAAGATCGGTTTTATTGTGGAGAAAATTTTCTGTCTCATATCTGTCACACACAAAGAATGATATTAATTTAGCAATGCCTGTCGTAGTCTTGGTGGCGGCTCGACGCCAGGAATGCGCGAGGTGTTACATTATACCCTAAAGTTAGGACTAGGTATTGGATGACTATGGTGTATCTGTAAGGACACAAATTTTCAATTGAGACCTTTGTAGTTTTGGCTCAATTCCGGACAAAAAGTTTTGAGTCGTAGGATAGAGTTACTGACCATCCTTCAAGCCTATGACATACTAAAGTTGAAGACGTAGGGGCCAAGATTATAAATCTTCATCAAATACCGCGTTTATTGTGCCTCATTTCTACGTCAACAATATTTTTTTTGTTTCCTCTTAAGGTATGAATGCATTACATATTTATATAGGAGCTCTAAACAATTAGTATTGGGTGTAAGTTTTATTTAAACTATTTTTTTTTCCAGAAAGTTTCTTTAAAACTTTAAAATAAAGTTTCTGGGCTAAAAATGAATTTTTATACATTCTGGAAAGTCGTTCGATATTATCATTCGAACGAGTTTTTCGTTCGAACTATAATATCGTTCGAACGAGGTTTGCCAACGATCTTGCCTCTGGAACTTCGTTTGATATTGTCGTTCGAATGAGTTGGTTTGTTCAAACGAGAATATCGTTTGAACGAGTTTGGCAACGAGATTTCCCATTAGGCCACTGGAACTTCGTTACAAGGGTCATTCGAACGAGACTTCGTTCGAACAAAAATCTCTTTCAAATGAGATTTCTGGCGAAAAATTAAATTGGAAGTTTTGAGCAGTTTTCCCCACTTTTTCCACTACTCCTCCCCCACTAAATTTTAACAGACTTATCAATTGCAGGAACCAACTTTTGAAAACCAACTTTTTCATATCCTTCCATCTCTAAGAGAGAGTTTGAGAGCAAAATTAAAAGACGAAAAAGTTCATGTTTGAGTGTTATTTTTTAAAGAAAAATCTCAAAACACTTATGTTTTACACCCATAGTTTGTTTATTCCAAGATTCCATATAAATATCTTGCTTGGAGCGTTTGACACCGGTTTATCTCTACACCTTAAAGAAGAGAAGTTTGGGTTTACTTCTACATCCCTCAAAAAATAAGTCTCCTATTTTTCTACGGCATTCTCACATGGTGAAAGGGACAATGTGTGGTTGATGGTGTACCTAAAGTCTCATTGGTGAAGTCCAAGGTTCCGGTGGAGCTCTGGGGTTGTCGACTAGGCGGAGGTGTTTACAAGAAGACGCATCAAGTCATGAAAGAAGTCGAGTCGAGGAAGTAATTCATCTATCTTGTAATTGTAAAATGATACTTAGTGGACTTAAGGCTAGGGTCGTCCGAGGTTTTTTCCCGTTGTGGGTTTTTCCTCGTAAATCGCAGCATAGTGATTCATTGTTTATTTTATCTTTTGCAAAACTCACCTAGAACGCATGCTTAGGTAAAAGGATAAAATTGGTTTAAATCTATACTCTTGTTTAATTTGGTGCTAATTAATATTTTGGGTAAAATTGAAATTAATTTAATTCAAGTCATAATTTATTTTGGTAAAATCTGTTTGGCCTAATTTTGTAATATTAAAAATATGACTTAGGCAAATTTCTAGGACTTGAGTTGAGTTAATATATTAAAGTGAAAAATTCATTTGTTAATTAATTTAATTTCACTAAATGTTGTGTTTAATTTTAATTTGAGAAGAAATTAAAATTAGTTAATTTGTTTAATTGAACCATCTCACTTCCGCATCTTTTAAAAGGAAATTGAAATTACTTTTTGGTAATAATTTAAAATTCGGGGCCTCATGTTACAACGAGTGGTATCAGAGCCAGAGAGCTAATTTATCGCATCAAAGATTCGTTTTTCGACTTTTATAATTCTGTGCTCCTTGTATTTTTTAGGTGGTTCATTTTTTACTCACTCTCATTTTTTTTTGTATCTCTCGATGGGACGCCTTAATGATAATTTGTCCATTTCTAATAATAATGAAGTTTTTTCTATTCAAAAGGAATTTAATGGGCTTAATAAGTGCAATGAAAAATTAAGAGAATTAAATTCGAGATTTGAAAAAAGAATTAAATTTCTTGAAGATGAAAGTTCTTGTTTTAAAGCTAAAGTTGAGTTTTTACAAAATTTCCCTATCTCAAAAAGATATTTTTCGTGAAAAGCTCATGGACATAAATTACAATTTTAATATTTTAGAAAAGTCCAAGAAAGAGAGTGATTGTCGAGAAAAGACTCTTAGGGACTTGTTTGCTCACATTGATGGGGAGCGTGATAAGCTTCTAGGAGTTATAGAAAATTTAAAGAAGGAGTCCCGTAAAATTGAGGAGTCTAATTTATTACTTGAGTCCAAAATTTTAAAAATGTCAAATGACTTACAAGACTCGATTAGTAGTTGTAATGGTTTTAGTTCATCTTGTTCAAATATTTTCGCTGCTAAAGCTAAGACCATTGTCTGTTTTAGAGGGTCGACTTCATCCAAGGACTTTAGGAAAGGTCACACCTTAGGTATCATTCCACGTGTTTTCACATGCTTGCTTTGTGGTAGGAAAGGTCACCTTAGGTAATTTTTCTTTTATCTTAAAAGAAGTCCCAGAAAGTCTATGTCTAGCATTTTATTAGTTCCCAAATCCCATCATTTTAAGTATACATCTATATGGGTTAGGAAATCATTTTTAGAAGAACTAGATATTAGATTTTTTGATTCTCATTTGCTTTCACATGAAACCTCACTTGCTAAATATAAAGGTTGAATGTGTTAGTTGTTTGCATACTTTAGCTTTTGTACTACATGTTATATTATCACGCTAAATGTATGCTCGTTTTAATCATTTTCTAGTCCATGATCCATGCTTAATCACATGCTAGAATAATGATTTTTGTTTATCTTTTGTATTTGTATCTCTCATTTTAGTTTGCATTAAATGAAAAATACAAAAAGATTTTTGTTCATCATTTGGGTTTTTATCTTTTGGAAATTTAAGCTTAATGAAAAATTCAAATGATTTTTGTTTGTCTTTTGAGTATATATTTTTATTTTTGGTTAAAAATTTCAATAACTCAAAATTATTTTGTGTGTATGTGTATCTTAGTTTGACACATTTTTTGTGGCATATACTTGTGTTTGAATCCCATCTTTTTTGCTCCCTTGTGGCAAGAACTTTTGGTTTAGATTGTCAATCCTTATTATGTTCTTTACCATGCTTACATGGAGTAGTTGGATTTTGTGTTGATTAAATGGATTCTATTTCAATATGCCTCAATTCACACATGCACGAGCTCTCTTGAAACTATAACTTCATACGTATATTTGAGCTTTGTGACGTGTTCTCCTACCAATCTTGTCATCTAAATATTTATGATCTAGGAGGACTAGTGCATGTTAAAATCCATTGCACGTGAGATTTGTGTGAGATATAAAAATGATATATATAATTGTGCACGGGGAAGGGCCCCGAAAGGAATTATGATCCTTTGTGAATGGTAAGCCACCGTTTGTTTTGACCTAAAAGAAATACGTGGTCCAAAGGCCTAAAAGAATAATGGCCTTAAAAGAAAATATTTTCCTAGGCCTTTTTTATGGATATATTCATTCAAAAATATATGCTTATTGAGGGAGATTGGATGGTATATCAACGGTTTGCACAATGTCTCTTTATCCTAGTTGTACTTTCAATGTCATGACTCTATTGGTTTGTAGAATCATCAAAAGTCTAGGCTTGTATGCATTGTTTATGTTTGTTCATTGAGTTCAATATATATTGTCACATGAGGTTATATTCAAATGTGATAAAGTTTGCAATCAATTGAGAACTCCGTGAGCATGTTTTAAGTGATTGGGTCTAAATTTAATCATTGCTAGTTCACACCCCAACACTTTCGTTTCCATGTTACACATTTTTGCCATACGAGTGTGAAAAGATTATCTTATTTTGTGTCATTTGTGTGTTTATATCTATATATATGTGCGTGTTCATCTTTGGTATATGTAGAGTATGTATATATACGTTATTTTTTTGGTCATTTCCTTGCTTTCTAGTCCATCTATGCTTCTACTTCATATTTGGTATCTATCTTGTTGCATTCTTTGTTGATATCACATGCTTATTCTTTATGTATCATATTGGTATTATTTTCTTGCATTTTAGTTGTTATCCGTTATTATTTGATGGAATAGTTTTTATTTTGTTGCCCATGTGCTTTAATGTTCTCATCACTTTATGCACGATTGCATCTTTAGCATGTCATCCCATTCTTTTCATCCCTTGTTTAGTTTAGGGTGAGTATATGCTTTAATTGAGGGAGATAAGTTAAGTTTTGATTCTTTAGCCTTTGTCTATTCCTGAACAAAAAGGGGGAGAATGATAGGGGGAAAATGGTATATATTCCTATTAAAATCGTATCTTAGTTTGGGGGTGATTTATCTTAGCAGGAGACGTCTTTATAAGTAGGTCATTTGTTTGATAAAGGGAAGAATTAATTTAGGGATAGTATTTATTTTATGCATTTAATATTCTTGATATTCCCTATGCATTTGATAGTTTGCTTAAGTGTGTAAGAATTCTTCTAAGTGGCAACTTTCATCTTCGGCAAAGATATTGATCCTTGGATTTTTTGGGTAAAGCTATTGTATTTTTAGTTTGTGTGGGAGATTTTTTTAGTCTAGTAGAGCTTGACAGTCCTTTAGGATTTTTGTTGGTTTTTATCTCGGAATAGCCAAAGGGGGAGATTTGTAAGGACACAAATTTCTAATTGAGTCCTTTATAGTTTTGCCTCAATTACGAACAAAAACTATTGAGTCATAGGATAAAGTTATTGACCATCCTTCAAGCCTATGACATACTAAAGTTGAAGACATAGCGGTCAAGATTATAAAGCTTCATCAAATGTCGAGTTTATTGTGCCTCGTTTCTACGTCAACAACATTTGTTCCGTTTACTCCTAAGGTGTGAATGCATTACATATTTATATATGAGCTTGGAATAATTAGTATTGGGTGTAAGTTTTGTTTAAACTGTTGTTTATTTTCAGAAAGTTTCTTTAAAACTTTAAAATAAAGTTTCTGGGCTAAAACTGAATTTTTATACATTCTGAAAAGTTGTTCGATATTGTCGTTCAAACGAGTTTTTTGTTCGAACTGGAATATCGTTCGAATGAGGTTTGCCAACGATCTTGCCTTTGGAACTTCATTCGATATTATCGTTCGAACGAGTTAGTTTGTTCAAATGAGAATTTCATTCGAACGAGTTTGGCAACGAGATTTCCCATCAGGCCAATAGAACTTCGTTAGAAGGGTCATTCGAACGAGACTTCGTTCGAATGAAAATCTCGTTCGAACGAGATTTCTGGCGGGAAATTAAATTGGCTGTTTTGAGCAGTTTTTCCCGCTTTTTCCACTACTCTTCCCCCCACTAATTTTTGACAGATTTATCAAGTGCGGGAACCAAAATTTTCATATCCTTCCATCTCCAAGAGAGAGTTTGAGAGCAAAATTAAAAGAAGAAAAAATTCATGTTTGAGTGTTTATTTTTCAAAGAAAAATCTTAAAACGCTTCTATTTTACACCCATAGTTTGTTTATTCCAAGCTTCCATATAAATATCTTTCTTAGAGTGTTTGGCACCGATTTATCTGTACGCCTTGAAGAAGAGAAGTGTGGGTTTACTTCTACATCCTTCAAAGAAGAAGTCTCCTGTTTTGCTGCGGCATTCTCACATGGTGAAAGGAACTATGTGTGGTTAATGGTGTACCTAAAGTCTCATTGGTGAAGTCCAAGGTTCTGGTGGAGCTTCAGGGTTATCGACTAGGCAGAAATATTTACAAGAAGTCATGTCAAGGCTTGAAAGGGGTCGAGTCAAGGAAGTAAGTCATTTGTCTTCTAATTGTAAAACCATACTTAGTGGACTTAAGGCTAAGACCGTCCGAGGTTTTTTTTCGTTGTGGATTTTTCCTTGTACATTGCGGCGTAGTGATTCATTATCTATTTTATCTTTTGCAAAACTCATCTAGAACACATGCTTAGGTAAAAGGATAAATTTGGTTTAAATCTCTACTCTTGTTTAATTTTGTGCTAATTAATATTTTGGGTAAAATTGATATTAATTTAATTCAAGTCAACATTTATTTTGTTAAAATCAGTTTGGCCTAATTTGGTAATATTGAAAATATGACTTAGGCAAATTTCTAGGACTTGAGTTGAGTTAATATATTAAAGTGAAATATTCATTTGTTAATTAATTTAATTTCACTTTATGTTGTGTTTAATTTTAATTTGAAAAGAAATTAAAATTAGTTAATTTGTTTAATTGAACCATCTCATTTCCGCATCTTTTAAAAGGAAATTGAAATTACTTTTTGGTAATAATTTAAAATTGGGGGCCTCGTGTTAAAACAAGTGGTATCAAAGCCAGAGCGCTAATTTATCGCGTCAAAGATCCATTTTCGGCTTTTATAATTTTGTGCTCCTTGTATTTCTTAGGTGGTACATTTTTTACTCACTCTCATTTTTTTGTATCTCTCGTTGGGACGCCATAATGATAATTTGTCCATTTCTAAAGATAATGAAGTTTTTGATATTCGAGAGGAATTTAATGGGCTTAATAAGTGTAATGAAAAATTAAGAGAATTAAATTTGAGATTTGCAAAAATAATTAAATTTCTTGAAGATGAAAATTCTTATTTTAAAACTAAAGTTGAGTTTTTGCAAAACTCCCTATCTCAAAAAGATATTTTTCGTGAAAAGCTCATGGACATAAATTACAATTTTAATATTTTAGAAAAGTCCAAGAAAGAGAGTGATTGTCGAGAAAAGACTCTTATGGACTTGTTTGCTCACATTGAGGGGGAGCGTGATAAGCTTCTAGGAGTTATAGAAAATTTAAAGAAAGAGTCCCATAAAATTGAGGAGTCTAATTTATTACTTGAGTCCAAAATTTTAAAAATGACACATGACTTACAAGACTCGAGTAGTAGTTGTAATGGTTTTAGTTCATCTTGTTCAAATATTTTCGCTGCTAAAGCTAAGACCATTGTCTGTTTTAGAGGGTCGACTTTATCCAAGGACTTCAGAAAATGTCACACCTTAGGTATCATTTCACGTGTTTTCACATGCTTTCATTGTGGTAGGAAAGGTCACATTCGGTCATTTTGTTTTTATCTTAAAAGAAGTCCTAAGAAGTCTATGTCTAGCATTTCATTAGTTTCCAAATCCCATCATTTTAAATATACATCTATATGGGTTAGGAAATCATTTTTAGATGCGCTAGATATTAGATTTGTTGATTCTCATTTGCTTTCACATGAAACCTCAATTTCTAAATCTAAAGGTTGAATGTGTTAGTTGTTTGCATACTGTAGCTTTTGTACTACATGTTATATTATCATGCTAAATGTATGCTCGTTTTAATCATTTTCTAGTCCACGCTCCATGCTTAATCACATGCTAGAATAATGATTTTTGTTTATCTTTTGTATTCTATTTCTTTCATTTTAGTTTGCATTAAATGAAAAATACAAAAAGATTTTTGTTTATCTTTTGGAAATATAAGCTTAATGAAAAATTCAAATGATTTTTGTTTGTCTTTTGAGTATATATTTTTATTTTTGGTTAAAAATTTCAATAACTCAATTTTTTTTTGTGTGTATCTTACTTTGGCACACTTTTTGTGGCATATACTTGTGTTTGAATCCTATCTTTTTTGCTCCCATGTGGCTAGAACTTTTGGTTTAGCTTGTCAATCCTTATTATGTTCTTTACCATGCTTACATGGAGTAGCTGTATTTTGTGTTGATTAAATGGATTCTATTTCTATATGCCTCAATTCATACATGCACGGGCTCTCTTGAAACTATAACTTCATATGTATATTTGAGCTTTGTGAGGCGTTCTCCTACCAATCTTGTCATCTACATATTTATGATCTAGGAGGACTAGTGCATGTTAAAATTCGTTGCACGTGAGATTTGTGTGAGATATAAAAATGATATATATAACTGTGCACGGGGAAGGGCTTCGAAAGGAATTATTACCCTTTGCGAATAGTAAGCCATCGTTTGTTTTGACCTAAAAGAAATACGTGGTCCAAAGACCTTATTTGCCAAGGCCTATTTTTATTGATATATTCATTCAAAAATATATGCTTATTAAGGGAGATTGGATGGTATATCAACAGTTTGCATAATGTCCATTTATCCTACTTGTACTTTCAATGTCACGACTCTATTGGTTTGTGGAATCATCAAAAGTCTAGGCTTGAATGCATTGCGTATGTTTATTCATTAAGTTCAATAGATATTGTCACATGAGGTTATATTCAAATGTGATGAAGTTTGCAATCAATTGAGAACTCCGTGAACATGTTTTAAGTGATTGGGTCTAAATTTAATTGTTGTTAGTTCACACCCCTAACACTTGTGTTTCCATATGTCCCATTATTGCCATACGAATGTGAAAAGCTTATCTTATTTTGTGTCATTTGTGTGTTTATATCTATATATATGTGCATGTGCATCTTTGGTATATCTAGAGTATGTATATATATGATATTTTTTTGGTCTTTGCCCTGCTTTCTAGTCCATCTATGCTTCTACTTCATAATTGGTATCTATCTTGTTGCATTCTTTGTTGATATCACGTGCTTATTCTTTATGTATCATATTGGCATCATTTTCTTGCATCTTAGTTGGTATCCGTTATTATTTGATGGATTAGTTTTTATTTTGTTGCCCATATGCTTTAATGTTCTCATCACTTTATGCGCGATTGCATCTTTAGCTTGTTATCCCATTCTTTTCATCCCTTGTTTAGTTTAGGGTGGGTATATGCTTTATTTGGGGGAGATAAGTTAAGTTTTGATTCTTTAGCCTTTGTCTATTCCTGAACAAAAAGGGGGAGAATGATAGGGGGAAAATGGTATATATTCCTATTATAATCGGATCTTAGTTTGGGGGCGATTTATCTTAGAAGGAGACGTCTTTCTAAGTAGGTCATTTGTTTGATAAAGGGGAGAATTAATTTAGGGGTAGTATTTATTTTATGCATTTAATATTCTTGATATTCCCTATGCATTTGATAGTTTGCTTAAGTGTGCAAGAATTCTTCTAAGTGGCAACTTTCATCTTCGGCAAAGATATTGATCCTTGGGTTTTTTGAGTAAAGCTATTGTATTTTTAGTTTGTGTGGGGCATTTTTTTTAGTCTAGTAGAGCTTGACGGTCCTTTAGGATTTTTGTTGGTTTTTGTCTCGGAATAGCCAAAGGGGGAGATTTGTAAGGACACAAATTTTTAATTGAGTCCTTTATAGTTTTGGCTCAATTACGGACAAAAACGATTAAGTCATTGGATAAAGTTATTGACCATCCTTCAAGCCTATGACATACTAAAACTGAAGACGTAGAGGTCAAGATTATAAAGCTTCATCAAATGTCGATTTTATTGTGCCTCGTTTCTACGTCAACAACATTTGTTCCGTTTACTCCTAAGGTGTGAATGCATTACATATTTATATAGGAGCTTGGAATAATTAGTATTCGGTGTAAGTTTTGTTTAAACTGTTGTTTATTTTCAGAAAGTTTCTTTAAAACTTTAAAATAAAGTTTCTGGGCTAGAACTGAATTTTTATACATTCTGGAAAGTCGTTCGATATTGTCGTTCAAACGAGTTTTTTGTTCGAACATGAATATCATTCGAACGAGGTTTGCCAACGATCTTGCCTCTGGAACTTCGTTCGATATTGTCGTTTGAACGAGTTCGTTTGTTCAAACGAGAATGTCATTTGAACGAGCTTGCCAATGAGATTTCCCATCAGGCCACTGGAAATTCGTTAGAAGGGTCGTTTGAACGAGACTTCGTTCGAATGAGATTTCTGGAGGGAAATTAAATTGGCAGTTTTGAGCAGTCTTTCCGACTTTTTCCACTACTCTTCCCCACTAACTTTTGACAGACTTATCAAGTGCGGGAAGCTATTTTGGAAAACCAACTTTTTCATATCCTTCCATCTCCAAGAGAGATTTTTAGAGCAAAATTTAAAGAAGAAAAAGTTCATGTTTGAGTGTTTATTTTTCAAAGAAAAATCTTAAAACACTTATGTTTTACACCCATAGTTTGTTTATTCCAATCTTCCATATAAATATATTGCTTGGAGTGTTTGGCACCAGTTTATCTCTACACCCTGAAGAAGAGAAGTTTGGGTTTACTTCTACATCCCTTAAAGAA
Organism: Sambucus nigra; assembly: GCA_949130495.1. Taxonomy (NCBI): domain Eukaryota; kingdom Viridiplantae; phylum Streptophyta; class Magnoliopsida; order Dipsacales; family Adoxaceae; genus Sambucus; species Sambucus nigra. The sequence continues at coordinate 556,803,008 of OX422213.1, read as the reverse complement.
GAAGTCTCCTATTTTGCTGCAGTATTCTCATATGGTGAAAGGGACCATGTGTGGTTGACGGTGTACCTAAAGTCTCATTGGTGAAGTCCAAGGTTTCGGTGGATCTTCGGGGTTGTCGACTAGGCGGAGGTATTTATAAGAAGATGCGTCAAGGCTTGAATGGAATCGAGTCGAGGAAGTAAGTCATTTGTCTTGTAATTGTAAAACCATACTTAGTGGACTTAAGGCTAGGGTCGTCTGAAGCTTTTTCCCGTTGTGGGGTTTTTCTCGTACATCGCGACGTAGTGATTCATTGTTTATTTTATCTTTTGCAAAACTCACCTAGAACTCATGCTTACGTGAAAGGATAAAATTCGTTTAAATCTCTACTCTTGTTTAATTTGGTGCTAATTAATATTTTGGGTAAAATTGATATTAATTTAATTCAAGTCATCATTTAATTTGTTAAAATTAGTTTGGCCTAATTTGGTAATATTAAAAATATGACTTAGGCAGGTTTCTAGGACTTGAGTTGAGTTAATATGTTAAAGTGAAAAATTCATTTGTTAATTAATTTAATTTCACTTTATGTTGTGTTTAATTTTAATTTGAAAAGAAATTAAAATTATTTAATTTGTTTAATTGAACCATCTCACTTCTACATCTTTTAAAAGGAAATTGAAATTAATTTTTGGTAATAATTTAAAATTGGGGGCCTCGTGTTGCAACAGTATCTGTGACACCCCCCTATTATAATCCTAGGTGATCAGTACATTATTAAATTATACAAGAAACATTAATGGTGTCATTCTTAGCATCATTGTCGGAATTCAATTTAATTACGAATGCCCTAATAGCCCGGTGTCAATTATTTTTAATTCTTCTTATTAACATGTAGTAAATATGAACGGAATAAAATTTCATCCACCATTTCCATGAACATAACAATCAATAATGAGATAACGACATAAATAAATAACTGAGTCTGGAATAAAACTTCAGATAAAATCCCAATACAGTCATCAATAAGTAAGTATAAATCAATACTGGAAATAACGGGAAATACAAAGTCTTCGAAAAATAATATCCAACTGAGAATGGGCGATATGCCCGATTGAGATAAATAAGGACAAATAAGAACTGAATAAATGTGGAGGCGCCTAATAGCAAGGTCTTGCAACTCTAACAGTAGCTGCAGCATGTTAATTGTAGGAACTCCTATGCCCGGCGTCCCTCTGGCTGGGCACCTAAAATTATTTTTACCCTAAAATTGTTTTTACAAAAAGGATTTGAAACAAGTCAGAGTCAAAGTAAAACAGTTTGAAAAGTTTAGCAAGTGTTTAAAATGCATCAAGATAAGATATTAAATACATGTTAGTACCGCGGGCCCTCACTTGAGATTGTGTTTCCCCGAACCGGATTTAAGGGTTATTATAGGATCGACCATGATCCGATCCGAGTGTCAAGTATGGGTTGCAATGAACAACCTAAATAATGTTACTATTCCAGTTATATTATTAAATAAGATTACGCTTTGCTTTGCATGCGATTCCAATATAAAATAAACTACGTGCGGGACCCAAGGAAAGTGCCCCCGAGGCTAAGTAAACAGAACTACTAACGTTAATGCAAGTGAATATTACCTGTATAACGCTCTCAAAGTACAGAAAGAGGAGGAAGTGAGTGAAAGGCTCAGTGAAATTTATACAAATGCAACATAGAAACGAACGGCAGAAAAGAATACTCACTCACTATATGCTCATGCGATTATGTATATATCTACTTTTGAAAATACATACTCCGATATATTAAACCATTTTATTCCAAAAATATTATTTATCAACGTTCATCCTCTTTTTTCCCCCCCCAAAATAGTCATTTTGGATAATCTTTCTTTAAAATCACATTCTTTCCCATTAACGCACACGGTTAATCATTTATAGGAAAAGCCTTTCTTTTCTTGAAAATATTCATCTATTCAACGTTTTTTAACTCATGCTAGAGTTACTTTGCCATTATTTTTAAGATTCTCATTAAAACAATCTTTATGACATGCACCCCTCATGTTGGAAAAATATTCATTTTCATTGAGAAACTTATACACCACACGACACGACACGAAAAAAAAAATTTATTATTTCATGAAAACTTTGGTTATTTCCATCTTTTTAACTTTTGTAAATCTCAAGATTTATTTTCATTAATTTCAAGAATATTCTCATTATTCATTTCTTATTACAAGAATTATCAATATTTGCCTTGGAGTCTAGCCATTATTCCTGGACTTCACGGGATCTACACCAACGGTCTCCAGTCGCCATATGCTCATCTGTACAGGCTTTGGGGTCTTTCACCACTAGAGACGTCATGCCCTACTTAATTCTTGGCATCATTCAAGTATCCTTTCTTATCTTTTCCACGTCTTTCAAAATTATTCTCAATGTTCACATTCATTCTCACTTGAAAAATCACTTTTTTCCTTTTTTCATCAAAACTAGTCATTGACATTTTTATTTCATAAAAGTGTTCCGCTTTACGTAAATTTACAAAGTTTACCCGTTTCTTGCCAAAACGTACCACTTAGCTATTTAACAAGTGTTATTACCAAAAATAGTTATTAAGTTTTCAACTTAACTTTAAAAACACTTTTAATTATTTAACACTTGTCAAAAACTATATTTTTACCCATATCTCACACTTGTCACGTTAACACTTCGAATATCATTTCCATGAAACTCATTATTTTTATTTAGCAAAATGTAACATTAATCTCATTTTATCACTCTCAATTTATACATTTAATTGTCAAATATTTTCTTGACAGCATACTATTCACTGTATTTACGACAATACCACTACTATTTGTTTCACATAAATATTATCCTTTTAAATTGGTTTAAACATACTAATTTTGCCAAAAACCAATTTATAACTTCTCAAAGTGTATTTCTGATATTTTCAACATAATTTCAGTAATAAATTCCAAATTTTATAAAAAGACTTTATTTCCATTTATGTTTTCAAAATAAGTTGTACACACTTTAAATACTCATTTGACCACTATCAACACATTTGGCCTTCTTTACTTTCTTTAACTACTCTTATGTATCAATTTAAAACTAAGCATTTTATACTTTGATTATTTACATATCAACCCCAATTATTTCTTATTATGAATTTATGCATCTCAAAAACACCCATTTAAGTAAAAGTCCAATTTCTTCTTCTAATTCATCATTTTGGTAAGAAAGTCCCATTATTATATCATAAAAATAGCCTATATTAGCCCAAAATTTTTCTAAACATGAAATTACATTATTTACCTTTAAAACATCATTTTGACACATTTTATTTCATAAAATGTTTAAGGCTAATATTCTAGAATTTATCCACCTTTTGAACCCATCAAAATTACTTCTTAAACTCATTTCTACACATCAAATGATGATATGATGACTAAACAACATAAAGTTATAAATTAGCTAAAATACTACATATATCAAGTCTAATATATGTAAATATAATTCTAAAAATTATCAAACTCTAAACCTTAATCAAAGTAAGATTTTTCCACCTCAAAAGTCCTCAATTAATGGAAATATTATTGGTGTAGGAGGAGTAACCCCCACTTCCAAAGGTGGCTTCAAAGGGGTTACAATAAAAGCCATCCATTAGAGCTTCCTTCCAAAATTTTCTCCCTCGCCATGAAATCCATCTTCAAGTCTCCAAATAGCTTTAGATTCTTCCCTAATTCTCCAAATAACCTAGCATCATACCCATGGTTGTAATTGATGAAATAAGGTGTTTGTGTGTTATGAGGTGGTTGTTTTGAGGTGGTTTATGGTGGCTCAAGGGGTGGTCATGAAATTGGGACTTACTACATGTTTGTGAGAACTTAATCTGATGACTTTATCTTCTCTCCAACTCCAAAGGTTAATACAACTTATAACCCCATCGCCCATTAATTAATTCATTTGTTTAACCCAAAATTCTCGCATTCAATGAATGCACAAGAACACAAACATTTTGGTCAGATGTTAGGCTAGACTAGGTGGTACCACAATGGATGGTTGGGAATTAAAACGAGATTTTACTCACCTACCTCAACACCCTAAAAAAGGAGGTCTGACCGAACTGAAAAATGGCCTAAATCGGGTTTAATAATTTTTTTCGGAGATATCGAAGAAGGAAAAGTTGATCAAAATTAAATTTTAAGTCGATCTGGAATTTTTTAGAATTTTCTGAACACTTTTATTTTTGACAAAAATAATAATAATTTATTTATTCATTCATTTTTTTACTTTTTACCCCATGATATTTTTATATGTATTTTTAGGGTCCCAAATATGTAGTCATACTATTTTTATGCTTCTCCAATTGTCCTACAAAAATCGCGCAAGTCCGCGTCCTATGCGACACGCGCTGACAAAAATCGCATTATATTAACCATGATCGTGTCATAATCATTCATTGGAATTTTTGCATCAAACTTAACTAACATACTTACTAGGACTATTAGGACTTAAATGCACAACCATGCGAACCATACAACGTGGAGATTCTTTTTTTCCTTAATTACTTTTCATAATTGTGGCACCCCGCCTAATTAAACCTTGGGTTATCAAGCCTTAATTTAATATAAAGCAGGTTTCTTAAATGGTTTATTCTTAGCATCACTATCAAAAACTTTTTAATTACTAATCACCTAAGTGAAATTAATCTAGTTCCAGTTTTTTTTATCTTTATTAAAATAGATACAACTCATGCGGAACAATATAAATTAAGCAGTACTAAAACCAGCCATTATAAATAACTGAATACAATAAAGTATTGACGAAAACCACGACTGAAATTAAACCAACTCCAAAATCCAACACAATAGAATAACTGCAAATGTAATGAGTTGACAACATGTCCCAAAATGAGAGTACGAAGACTGATATCTTACACTATATCCAGAAGGATAAAGGAAACGTCTAATCAATGCCCTGCAACACCCACTTATGCTGGAGCTCCGAAATTCCTAGAATGAAGTCATGCTTGGCGTTCCTGTGGTTGGACACCTAAAAGGTTTTTGAAATATTTTATAGCAAGTTTTAGTACACAAAATGGTTTGAAAATATTTAGCAAGTAATTTATCGCAATAAATATTAGTTATTGATTACACATGTTAGGATTACGCCAAGTCTCTTGAGTTTCCTCACCTCTCATCTATCGTGCGCACCTAACGTTCCTACCTAGTCTCTCTACCCACTTTAACTAGGTCTCCAACATCTACACACCTCAAATAAATTTATCTCATCAATACCTCCCATACAGTACGCTACATGCTACCCTTAATTTACATTAAGTCATTAGTTAAGTTTCACTTTAACTTTCCCATTCCGCCCATACAGTATGTGTCCGAATGTCTAGTAATTATCATTACTCTTACTTTATTATCAATACTTTAAAATTAAGTTCTCAAACTTAATCTAATCTTATGTACATACTACCTACCTTTTCTACTAATCACACTCAAGTAGATTTCATATCTATTTTAGTTGTACACTTATATATTCCAGCCACTCTTACCTATAAGTAGTTTATTCAGTTATAGTTATGCACTAATAATTCTCACTACTATCACGCCTGAGTATATTGAAAACAATATTTAGGTATACCCCACCTAATCTTACTACTATCACACATAAGTAGATTATTCAGACAATATATCTTTCACACACATATATACCCAATACATCATATCTTGTTATAGGTCCTATTTCACACATTAAGGACAAATGGTTCGGAATGTATCCTCGAACCTAGCTCGGAATGTCTCCTTGAGTAATGTTCAGAATATCTCCTCGAACACGGTTCGAAATGTCCCCTCGAACCTGGCTCGAAATGTCTCATTGAGCATAGTTCAGTATGTCTCATCGAACTTACCAATCATATCACAAGGAACCACACAATAGTAATACACAACCCATGTACTCATATAAAACAGTAGGTATTCACACAACCCAATTATTCCCATGTGTACGTAGTATTTTTCTCTCGTATACTTACCGTACTCATTATTCAATGATTTATCTCACTAGCATACATATTAGAGTATTCACACAACTCTAAGATCTTTGGATACCTCTTTATTTATAACAGTAGTTAAACTATCTCTAACCTACTGGTATACACCTTATATTGATGTGGACTCTCCCCGTAACTCAATTGCCAATTTTTGACACGCGACTCGATATACTCCCTACTGGTCTTTATCGAGTCCCTCCATATGCATAATAACATCTCTAAAAATTTCCCCCATCGCTGGAATTCAAAGAAAATTTAATAAACAAAAATAGCTAAAAATCAGCTTTGGTCGATCGATCGACCTTCTTGTATCGATTGATTGATCGATCGAACAGGTGCAGGTCATCTTCTTCCTTGTTTCACCATGTCTATCCGATCCAATAATTCATTACAGCTTATGAAATTTCTTCCCAGTATCACCAATCATCTTATAAATGTATAGGGACCATTCTCAATGTAAATATATCATCAAACCCTCACTAAATCCATCCAAGAATTGTCCAAATCTAAATTTTCTCAAAACTCTATATAATTTAGTTCTTCATGGTTATACATCATAAACCCAGATTTTAAATCCATAATTACCAATATAAATTCATTTGTTATTAGTCCTCTGCAAAGGTAATTACTAACTACATGCAATCGTACCCAAACATGTAATCAATTCGTTCTTTTTCTCTAAGAACTTTAAATGAAAACAATTTATTTAAAAAGCACTACACATGGGTATTATAACTTCATAACTTTGCAATAAACCACTTGCCTTGATTATGGTAGGATCTGATTTCGTGGTTGATGAGGGTGTTTGATTGATTCCTTCTTCAATCTCCCTTCCCAATTGTTCTTTGTTGCAAGAATCCCTTAGGAGCTTTCACAATCACCTCTTAAAGTCTTGAGAACTCTTTCTCTTTTCTCTCTGTTGGTTCCTCTCTATTTTTCTACGTTATGAACCCTAAATTAAGACCCAAACCATCTGATATAACTTACAAATTTCGTGGGTCTCCCCACCTCTATTTGCTAAATGACCATAATGCCCCCAAGAGGTGTCGGTTTGGTCTACAATTGACCCGAGACCCAAACTGTACACCCGGGTACACTTTTTCAACTATTTCGACCCTTTTGGGACCAGCCGTGCCCTTAAAATTACCATTCGAGTCACTTTATAAAATCATCTCATTTAAATCACCGAATTAAATAATTTCTCCAAATTAAATAATTTCTAAATCTCCAATTTAATAAATTTCCATATTCTCCAAAAGTACGGGGTGTTACAATAATGTGTCACTTTTCGTGCCATTTTGGTGCTATTCCTTTATATATTTATTCCTACAAAAATTTCTTTGAATAAAATCATCAATTTATTATTCAATATTTCTTTTCTAGGGCGGGGTATCACATTCTTCCCTTCTTAAGAAATTTCGTCCTCAAAATTATTAACTCATCAATCTTAATCATTCAGTCATCTAAGAAAACCATTTCTAATTCTTGAGTATCCTAATCTTTACAGTTAAAACTCAAAGATTCCATCCACGTTAATTATTATCAAGTTAACCCAATCATGGTAAGGTTTTTCATTAATAATATCCAAGCATGCCTAACTTATTCATCCCAACAATTTTTTTGAAATAATCGGTATTCCATAAACATCATGCCATCATTAATGAATTCATTATCACGAGTTATGATTTACAAATCTATGTTTTCTCAAATTTTGAATCACGTCAAGACTAGGTTAATATATATGTAACACTTCCTAGTCACTCATATCAACAATCTTAAAAGAGTCACTTTATCACATTGGTCTGAAAGACCGAAACCTCCCATGAGATCTTCATATTAACCTCGAAGCATACTAGACATCATAATCCAAATTATACATATGATTAACTATATCCTCAATTCGGAGTGTAACATTTGCACTTAAGGTCTCATTAAGTCTGATATCCACATAATTTCGAAAACTTATTCTTGAACCTATGAATTAAAAGTAACTAGATATACTATTACTCCAAACTGAAACTAGTTCTATCAGTCAACTAATAGGGACATTAACCTAAGATAACCGATTTACACATGCAAAATACGAGCAACAAATTGCGAGACCATGTGCACACACAAACCAATGAAAAGATTATGGTGCTTCCAACAAAGTGCGCACTCATTTACTGTGATGCATCAGCCAGAACCGGCCTAACCCGCGCCACTACTGTGCTTATGTAGTGTCACACCTAGATCACAACCGAATATAAACTTCCCATTAATGGGATCAAATGAAACATATGGAATCACAATGAATTAAGTGAATACCGAGCCAACGGGTAACAATCGAATTTAGGTAACAAACTATTCTTCACAAAGTACGAACCCACAAGTGCTCTTAAGGTCCACAACTTATAACTAATGTTCCTCCTATGTACATTGACTGATCCTAAGAAAATTATCCATTCTTACTGAAGTATAAACTAATTCTCTCAGGAAGTTAAAACACGAGGATTTCCTCCTTATTACTAATGTTATGGGTTACACTTTTGTATTTGTATGTACTGGGCCAATTTCACGCGAGATCACCCTTCTTATCTTTTATCATAAATAGCCGATCCATCATACCTAGGTCTCCAAATTTTAATACTTGGTATTTAACCCCAATTTTCAAATTCAACACATATGCATAGTCTCAAACATCTGAATTTACCAACAACTTCCTAACTCTTAGAAACATCCTATGCAATCCTGAATATCACACTTTAGTCGAAGATGGCGCTTCTAATCTCATTGGTAGGGTCTTTGCTCACCTTGTACTATCACTAAGAGTTATTCTAGGTGAATAATGATTTCTTTTTACTAGGGTTATCCCCAGCGTATTGGTAGCACAAGAGGGTCCTATGATCAATCCTAACACTTCATTCCAAGAGTTATTCATTAAATATCGATACAACATCAAGTTACTCTAAGTTCTACCAAGCGCAAAACCTAGTACTTACCATCATTTTTACAACAAAATCCTTGAAGATCATATTAGACAAGTTTTACAACTCATGGTGTTAATCTTTAAGATTTTGCCACAAGTCAACATGTATGATAATGATTCATCAACACCTAAACAATCCCTAATACTCATATTCTCCAAGGCTTTATGGATAACTTTCGTAAACTTATGATTTTTTTATAAAGGTGTATACACAATCAAATGTAAGAGTCGTCTGTCACACTAAAATCATGTTTCAGAAGTTTTGTTTTTTTATTTATTTAAACTTTAATCATTTTGTTACCTTATTTAAAGGGATGGTGGGCAACCCTTTTTGACCATTTTTTAAGCATCTTTCGGCACAATGTTTTGGTAGCCAACATATTTTATTTCCTCTCCTTTTATATATACACTTAGCCCCTTTAATTTATGCATTTAACCATAGATTTTGGAGGTGTTATTTGAGGATGTTTTGGTTTTTATTCTTGAAAGAGTTTTGATGATTCTTGGGATATGATTTTGATGGTGCAATATGAGATTTCTGGGAAAATCTATATTGGTTCCTTTTGATGGTTTGAGGCATGGGGTTTTACACAATATGCTCCGTAAATCTCGCGAGTGTTATTCCCTTTGATTTCATGTGATTATTGAACTCATATTTGAATTGCTAAATTCATTTGGAATCTGAAAAATTATTATTAGAATCAGATTTTGATTCACGTGGTATTATAATTTTGTTGAGCATGTTGTCATGAGATTTTAATATGGCACTGAGGTTGGGCACCCACTAATAATCCTGTTCCGACTACTTGATAAAGTATTGTGTGGTATCGTGAGGCCTGGTGACTCAGATTAATGTGTTGTTGAGAAATTTATATTGATAAAATGCTTTTGAGATTTGCATTTGATTTGAATATTCATACTCATATTGTTACACTTTATTCACAGCTAAAAATATTTGATGAGCATCTTTCCTGTCGTATTGTGTACTTCCCCATATTTTCTTTTAGTTAGTAGGTTGGTGCGGATTTGAGCACTATGGACCAATTGGGATGATTTTAGCAAGGATTATTTTGGGAAGAATGTTTAAGAATACAAGTTGAGAAGATTTGTATTTATTTTTGATGTATAGATCATTTGGCGATTTATTTTCTTTCGAGATAGATAGTAGCACTTTTATTTTTGATGAAAAATAATAATATTTTATTTTATTTTGACCAAGGGGCTCTAACATTATAGTAACATGTTGAAGAAACACTTTAATACTAAAATCTTGCTTACAAGGTTAATAACAAAATGTTATAAATTGAGTAAACTCCGAATAAAAGTTTTGGGAAAAATTCTTTTCGAAAAACACTAGATGTGTTATAAAAGGTTTTTGTATGTATGGATTAAATTTGATAGTTGATTACCTTTCTTTTTAATTTTTAATAAACTTTTACTAAAGTTACCATGCAGTCCCAATCACAACAATAGTTAAGAATATTCAAAGAAATAGACACAGGAATTTTTAACGTGGTAAAACCCTTAAATAAGGGAAACATCCACGGGGCCCTCTACGGCACAAAATAAAAATCCACTAGAATAAAAATCAAGTTACAACACTTAAGCAAATCACAAAGATCCTAACCTAAGTTCATAATGTATCTACATGAGATTCTCCACTCCAAAGGTATTCTGACTTGGAACTTAATATTTTCTTGCTTCTTCTTTGCTTTTTCCTTGATCTCATAATTTTTTTTATAGCAGCGATAAATTCTGAATGTTTTCGAAAAAAAAAAATTAATATCAATTTTTTTTAAAATTTTTAGATAGTTTATTACAAAACTAGTGTAAAAAAACAACTAGTTTCTCATAAAACACCTAAAGTTTTTTTTTTTTTTTAATAAAACTAGTCCGAAAATCAATATTCTTAAAATGAACCGAAATCCCCGGCAACGGCGCCAAAAACTTGTTGTCATTCTGCTATATTTATGAAGTTTGCATTCAAACTTGGTTATATTACTTTTAAGTCTTTTGTAAATAGAGTCAAGTTTTTGAATTTTGTGGGTATATTCACTACAAACCCTCACGAGACCAAACTCGTCCACTAGGGCAACCTAGGGGGTTAACGGCTTGTTGCACATGCTAAGTGCAACCGTGATTCCTACGAAAGTGAGTTAGATTTTAAAAATTTAGTTTTACTCGAGGACTAGCAAAGTTTAGGTTTGGGGGTATTTGATTAGTGCATTATTTTGTATTATTTACACCCAAATCTAAGTGTTGTTATTCCCATTTTATCATAAATAAAGAGATTTGATAGATATTTTTATTATTTTAGAGAAAAATATAAATTTAAGAATAAATGGGGTTAATAATACAATTTTGGTAACTTCAAGCTCACATCTTATATTCATTGCTAATCCCTTGTTCAAGTTATTTTTGAGTATTGACAGGTTTAAAAAGAAAGCGGTGAAGTCCGAAGGCAAATTGAGCATGAAAAGGTCACTTACGCACCTTCAGGGGTAAAATTGTAATTTTAAATGGCTGATTTCGGACTCGGACTAACCATGGAAATTGAAGGCCTTGAATCAAGGGACGCCTGGGCTCAAACGGCGTATCAATCGGAGTTGAAACGAAGAAGTTATGGCCGTGTAAAGTTCGAATTCAAAAGAAAGTCAAAGTCAAAGCCCCGATTCAACACCCAAAGTCAATACCGAGACCTGGACACTACTGAAATATTGTTGGCACCGAAATGAGGGTCACTTCGATTCAAACGGCATATTAATCGTGCTCCGAATGAAGAAGTTATGGTGATTTGAGCTATTTTGCAAATTATGAAATTTGGATTTTAATATGTTGTTAAATACAATTGGGTGCATGTTTATATTAGAAAGAGCTATTGGGTAAGCTGGTTGGAAGAAGGGAGAGAGCTGCGCGAGGTCAGGGGTTCAAACCCTGCCTCCCCCATTTATATTTTGGCGAAAATCTCTAAAATATCCCCCCACTTGCCCACTAAATCCAACACTCCCACCTTCACTTTTTTTCTTCATGTTCCAACTTCACGAACGCAGGTACCCCTCCACCCACCTGCCCATTACCATTACTCCACCAACCCATGTTTCTTCCCACAACTCCACCTTATTTTCCGTACGTTTTATACCCCATTTTGGGGTATAAATCAGACACGAATTTTGATATTTGGAAGGGGATGGAGAGACTCTTAACAACATTTTTTTTAGAGATATAGACATACTTTGAGAGAGAAAAAAAATCTGTGTAAGAAGTATTATTGAGGCACACCTTGGAGGAGCATGTAACAACCCGCGTAATTTTTGGGGTATTTTCGAAATTAAGAGGAAAAATAAATTTTGAGATAAAATTATTTTTATTGCTCAAATATGTTGGTTATTATTTTTAAAGGCGAGAATTTCAAACGGTTTCGAAATCGGAATTAAAATGGAGTTTTAATTGAATTTTTATTATTTAGAAGAGTCCTCAAAATATAAAACTCTCGAAGAGTCCTCGGAACATAAAACTCTTTAGTAAAAATAATATTTTTAGAAATCCGACCGTCCGATCAAGCTGAATTTTTGTCAGAAGTCCTATCTCGTCGTTCGCTACAACATACTAAAATTTCAAGTGATTCCAACGGTCCGATCGTCCGAAATAAAATTTTTAGTGTTTGTATCTCATTAGAACTCTTTTCTTAATCAAACTCTTAATCCTTTATATATCAACAAATTCGTGGATGGACTTTTCAAATCACTTTTTCTCAAACTTTTCAACCAGAAGACCTCTCCAAAATTACTCCCTTTCATATACAAACCATAGCCCCAAACTTATTCAAGATTTCAACCTTAGATTAGAAAGCTTATTTGGTGTTTTCTCGAGTTTGGGCTAGAACGAGATTTGATTATTTTCACGAGAGGAACGTGATGGTGTGATTAGATTTTGAGGTTGATTATTTGATGATTCATGTTGGTTCTTTTTGGTGGTTTAAGGTATGGGATTTTACACAATATGCTTCTAAATCTCGCGAGTGTTTATTCCGTTGAATTCTTGTTAATTGAACTCATACTTTGAATGGTTAAATTCTTGGAAATCTGGAAAAATAATTGTTGGAATTATTTTCATTCATGAGGTATTATTCATGTTGTTTTGAGCACGTTGTTATGAGATTTTAATATGGCACTGATGTTGGGCACCCGCCAAGACTCCTTTTCCGGCTACTTGATAAAGTATGGTGCGGTATGGTGAGGCCTGGTGACTCTGGTTAATGTGTTGTTGAGAAATTTATTGATAAAATGCTATTGAGATTTGCATTATTTGATTTGAGTATTCGTAGTCGTATTGTTGCGCTTTGTTCATCGCTAACATCTTTGTTGAGCATATTCCTGTCGTATTGTGTACTTCCCTATCTTTTTCTTAGTTGGCAGGTGAGCACGGATTTGAGTGCTATGGACCAATTGGGATGATTTTAGCGAGGATTATTTGGGAAGAATTTTTAATACAAGAGATGAGAAGACTTGTATTTAGTTTTATGTATAGAGCATTGGAGATTTATTTTATTTCGAGTTAGATATTGAATTATTTCGAGAGAATTGTTGTATTTAATTTGAAGATGAGAATAGTGGTTTCTTGTTTTATTGTGGGATTTAGATGCTCTATACCTTGTTATTTGTGGATTTGATTTAGTTTATCGATGAGTGGCGCTCCGTTTGCTCTCCTCGGGCTGGCGGGGTGTTACAGAATTTTGTATTCCCCTTGATATGAGTGGTATGGGGTTTGGATAGTAGAAGTATGCACGCACCATAGTTTTATGTGGGGTGCTGTTATTTGATATATATTATACGAGTAGTATATATATATATGAGATTTGGAAATTTGAAACTGCCTACTGTGATTTGATAAGTAGGACATGGTTAATGACTCAGATAGTAAATACTTGTTTCGTGAAAGTATAATATGACACTGGGAAACTTTATAAATTAATAAAGCTAAAACGAGAGTTGTGCTGCTAATTGGAAGTATTCTTTTTAAACAATGTTATTGGTCGGTTTTGAAATCTTACGAGTAAGTTAAGATAAGCTAAATTATTGGGAAGGTTAGTATGATAAATGATAAGATAAACCGTTGGGAAGGTTAGTACGATAGGCGTGCACATTAGAAGAGAGGTGAGAATTTCTCAAGAGAGTGTCGCTCTAATATGTTGTTGTATTGGCCTGTATCAATTTAAATACTTGCTAAACGTATTTTAAAATCAAACACACTTTCGGGCTCTGACCCATTTTTCTCTCTCTCTCTCTTGTATATATATATGTATGTATTACAGGTGCTCAGCCACAGGGGCGTCTTGCTTAGGATCTATTGGAAGGAACGCGCTGCAGCTTAGGTGGGAGTTGCAGGTCTCTTGATTAGACGACTTCGTTCATTCGGATCCACTCTTAGTACTTTCATTTAGTTGAGCATGTGTAGCTCTTTCCATTATTCCGTTGTTTTGGGACATTTGTATTTCAGTTATTTCCAGTACTGTTACTATGGGTTTTATTCAGTTTGATTGTGTTACTTTATATTTCGCATGTTGACATTCGATTGACGAATGTTTTAAATTAAATGGACTATGTTGCAGATATTTAATGTGGTGTGATTCTTACTTATTGAATGTTGTTAATAAAATAAATATTTTTCTTTAAATAAAATGTGGAAAGTATGTATGAAAATGGTTTTGACACTTAGCTTAATTAATTAGGGTGTTTAATTTGGAAAAGTTTTATTTTCGACAGTGATGCTGAGAATGAACCAACTGTTCACCTTGAATTAATTTAATAAAGGAGTGATCGCCCGGTATTTAATTAGGCGGGGTGTCACAGGTGGTATCAGAGCTTAGGTATACGACCACCCTCGGGTCTTGAGTTTTTGGGCCTGTTGCGTTTTTGTGGCGCATATTTTGGAGATAGAAATTTTAGAGTATCGTTTCGTATTAAGCATCTAATTAGATGTGAGGAAATTATTTTTTTGTGACGAGTTATTTTTGGAGATTGTTGGCCTGATTTTTGAGAGTTAGGCATTCGGCGAATTTCGAGGGCGAAATTCCATTGTTAGTGGGGAAGTGTAACAACCCGCGTAATTTTTGGGGTATTTTCGAAATTAAGAGGAAAAATAAATTTTGAGATAAAATTATTTTTATTGCTCAAATATGTTGGTTATTATTTTTAAAGGCGAGAATTTCAAACGGTTTCGAAATCGGAATATAATATGGAGTTTTAATTGAATTTTTATTATTTAGAAGAGTCCTCAAAATATAAAACTCTCGAAGAGTCCTCGGAACATAAAACTCTCTAGTAAAAATAATATTTTTAGAAATCCGACCGTCCGATCAAGTTGAATTTTTGTCAGAATTCCTGTCTCGCCGTTCGCTACAACATACTAAAATTTCAAGTGATTCCAACGGTCCGATCGTCCGGAATAAAATTTTTAGTGTTTGTATCTCATTAGAACTCTTTTCTTAATCAAACTCTTAATCCTTTATATATCAACAAATTCGTGGATGGACTTTTCAAATCACTTTTTCTCAAACTTTTCAACCATAAGACCTCTCCAAAATTACTCCCTTTCATATACAAACCATATCCCCAAACTTATTCAAGATTTCAACCTTAGATTAGAAAGCTTATTTGGTGTTTTCTCGAGTTTGGGCTAGAACGAGATTTGATTATTTTCACGAGAGGAATGTGATGGTGTGATTAGATTTTGAGGTTGATTATGTGATGATTCATGTTGGTTCTTTTTGGTGATTTAAGGTATGGGATTTTACACAATATGCTTCTAAATCTCGCGAGTGTTTATTCCGTTGAATTCTTGTTAATTGAACTCATACTTTGAATGGTTAAATTCTTGGAAATCTGGAAAAATAATTGTTGGAATTATTTTCATTCATGAGGTATTATTCATGTTGTTTTGAGCACGTTGTCATGAGATTTTAATATGGCACTGATGTTGGGCACCCGCCAAGACTCCTTTTCCGGCTACTTGATAAAGTATGGTGCGGTATGGTGAGGCCTGGTGACTCCGGTTAATGTGTTGTTGAGAAATTTATTGACAAAATGCTATTGAGATTTGCATTATTTGATTTGAGTATTCATAGTCGTATTGTTGCGCTTTGTTCATCGCTAACATCTTTGTTGAGCATATTCCTGTCGTATTGTGTACTTCCCCATCTTTTTCTTAGTTGGCAGGTGAGCACGGATTTGAGTGCTATGGACCAATTGGGATGATTTTAGCGAGGATTATTTGGGAAGAATTTTTAATACAAGAGATGAGAAGACTTGTATTTAGTTTTATGTATAGAGCATTGGAGATTTATTTTATTTCGAGTTAGATATTGTATTATTTCGAGAGAATTGTTGTATTTAATTTGAAGATGAGATTAGTGGTTTCTTTTATTGTATTATGGGATTTAGATGCTCTATACCTTGTGATTTGTGGATTTGAATTTAGTTTATCGACAGTAGCGCTCCGTTCGCTCTCCCCGGGCGGGCGGGGTGTTACAGAGCATATTGTGTATTGTAATTCAAGTCTTGGCCCTAAAATTTTGTAAGTTGATATTCATTAATGAAAATTATTTTTTCATCTTGGAATATTTGTGTGTCAAATATTTTGTGTGAGTAGTTTATTTACTAGGACTTAGGTGATGTTTGTCATGACTAATTAAACCGCGCATGTTAATTTAATTTCGTACATATTCCGACATGTTTTAATTTGAAATAAAAAAATTTGGTATTCGCTTAAAATTACACGAGAGTGTATTTTTTAAACCTCAACGAATTAATTATAAATTCATGCTTTAAAAATTTAGATTTGTGATTTTTGATGGGTTATGCTTGCACTTAGATATTTTGATATCCCATGCTTAAATACACATTAAAAATTTAGAACGTGATATTTTCGAGGGAATAGGGATTTATGGTGTCTAATTTAAGAGACGTTAAAATATTTTGAGCCCATGTATTGTTTTATTCTCCGAAATGTACGGGACGAGAGTCGGTATATTTTGTGTTATAAATTCGAAACTACGAAATTAAATTGATGTGATACTTTAATTAAAATTGACAAACGGATCGGACGTCCTAGTTTCTTCCTCATTTAATATTATCTATTGTACTTGTTCGTTTATTTTTTTATTTTAGAAACTTAATCACTCTTATATACTCATATGTCTAGTTGGACAATTAATACTTTATAAAAATTGAGGAAATCTCTGTGGGTTCGACCCGTACTTACACCCGCTATATTTCAATAGCCCGTGCACTTGCGGTAGTTTTATAACAAATAAAACTTGACAACAAGTTTTTGATTACGTCAATCTCTTTTCTTTTCTTTTCTTTTTTTTAACAAATTACAGCAGTTTTGAAAAAAAATCCACGAAAAAAAAATAATTACGAATTTTTACAAATATTTTGGTAATTTATGACAAAATTAGTGTCAAAAACACTATTTAATCACAAAAGCCTTAACTTTGTTTTTTTTTTTCTATATTCTGAAAATAAATAAAAAAATTGCTGCTGGAATTTTGAACTTGTCGGATATTTCTTTTTTTTTTATATAATAAAACTATCCTTAAAATAAAAATAAAAAATACAAAAATAAACGAACAAGTACAATAGATAATATTAAATGAGGAAGAAACTAGGACGTCGGATCCGTTTGTCAATTTTAATTAAAGTAACACATCAATTTAATTTCGTAGTTCCGAATTTATAACACAAAATATACCGACTCTCGTCGCGTACATTTCGGAGAATAAAACAATACATACGCTCAAAATATTTTAACGTCTCTTAAATCAGACACCATAAATCCCTATTCCCTCGAAAATATCACGTTCTAAATTTTTAATGTGTATTTAAGCATGGGATATCAAAACATCTAAGTGCAAGCATAACCCATCAAAAATGACAACTCTAAAATTTTAAAGCATGAATTTCTAATTAACTCTTGAGGTTTAAAAATACACTCTCGTGTATTTTTAAGCGAATACCGAATTTTTTTATTTCAAATTAAAACAAGTCGGAATATGTACGAAATTAAATTATCATGCGTGGTTTAATTAGTCATGACAAACATCACCTAAGTCCTAGTAATTAAACTACTCACACGACATAATTGACACACAAATATTGCAAGCTGAAAAAATAATTTTCATTAATAAATGTCAACTTACAAAATTTCGGGTCCAATACTTGAATTACAATACACAATATGCTCCTCCAAGGTGTGCCTCAATAATACTTCTTACACAGATTTTTTTCTCTCTCAAAGTGTGTCTTTTTTTTTTATCCAAAAGTAAAGTCCCTCTAATATCGAAATTAGCCCCTAATTTATAACCCAAAAATGGGACAAAAATCAGGTACATAACGTGGGGAAAATGGGGTGGAATTATGGGAAGAAACATGGGTTGGTGGGTTTATTTAGTGCTGTTTCGGCAGAAGAAAAAGGAAGGAAAAAAACATGGGCTTTGGTAGTGGGGTGGTGGGTTTGGTTAGTGGGCAAATGGGTTTGGGTTTAGTGATTTTCGCCAAAAAGAATAATGGGACAGGCAAGGGTCGAACCCCTGTCCTCGCGCAGCTCTCTCCCTTCTGCCAACCAGCTTACCCAACAGCTCTTTCTAATATAAACATGCACCCAATTATATTTAACAACATATTAAAACCCAAATTTCATAATTTGCAAAATAGCTCAAATCACCATAACTTCTTCATTTGGGGCCCGATTAACATGCCGTTTGAACCGAAGTGACCCTCACTTCTATTCCAATAATATTTCAGTAGTGTCCAGGTCTCGGGATTGACTTTGGGCGTTGACCCGGGGCTTTGACTTTGACTTTCTTTTGAATTCGAACTTTGCACGGCCATAACTTCTTCGTTTCAACTCCGATTGATACGTCGTTTGAGCCCAGGCGTCCCTTGATTCAAGGCCTTCAATTTCCATGGTTGGTCCGAGTCCGAAATCAGCCATTTAAAATTATAATTTTGCCCCTGAAGGTGCGTAAGTGACCTTTTCATGCTCAATTTGCGTCCGGACTTCACCGCTTTCTTTTTAAACCTGTCAATACTAAAAAATAACTTGAACAAGAGATTAGCAATGAATATAAGATGTGAGTTTGAAGTTACCAAAATTGTATTATTAACCCCATTTATTCTTAAATTTATATTTTTCTCTAAAATAATAAAAATATCTATAAAAGCTCTTTATTTATGATAAAATGGGAATAACAACACTTAGATTTGGGTGTAAATAATACAAAATAATGCACTCATAAAATACCCCCAAACCTAAACTTTGCTAGTCCTCGAGCAAAACTAAAATTTTAAAATCTAACTCACTTTCGTAGGAATCACGGTTGCACTTATCATGTGCAACAAGCTGTTAAACCCTAGGTTGCCCTAGTGGATGAGTTTTGTCTCGTGAGGGTTTGTAGTGAATATACCCACAAAATTCAAAAAACTTGACTCTATTTACAAAAGACTCAAAAGTAATATAACCAAGTTTGAATGCAAACTTCATAAATATAGCAGAATTTCACTATTCAATCTCAACTTATCGTGTGTGTGTGTGCATGGCCAATATAACCGTCCATTTCAAAAGATTTGATCGTTACATTTCTTAGCCGAAAGTTTGTTTTGATTTCAAAGTCTCACAAAATGCACTCACAATCGAACACTCGGAAATGGGTTATTTTCTCTCGGTATATGTGAATAAAAGAGTAAATTTATATGAACAAATTTCACATATACATGATCAAGAATGAACTTTTTTATAATTGATGAATATGATCTCATGAACGGAAAATCGATTACTTTTTGAAAACATTGAATCACACCATAGATCCTATTCATCTTCTATCCACACTTTAACTAACTTCACTTGAGATCGATTAGGACTTTCTTTGGTTTTATTGTAGGCTCGAATTTTGGCTAGAAAGAATGGCTTTTCGAGTTCAAAATTTCTGAGAATATAGAGGTTTTTCGGTATTTTGACTTTTAGGCACTTTTTCTCACCTCCATTTTTCTTTTCTCTTTCCTTTTTTTTTTCTTTTCAATCTCACATTTTTTTTCTTTTTTTTTCATATATTATTCTTGCAACCTCATTTTCTTTTGGCCTTTTCCCAACCGTAATTTTACCCTAGTATTCTCAGAAAATGGGCATGGCTTCTTTTTATGGGTTTTAAACTCCTAGTTGGAGTTGGGTAGGATAGTGGGCTTTCAATAAAAGACTTATCTTCTTTTTGGCTCAAATGGGCTTGCAATGTAATAATGTAAAAAATGTTGGAGTTTGAGCTTAATTTTGGGCTTTCAAACGAGGGCCTAATCTCATTTCTCAAGTTTTATTAAGTTGATTTGTGTTTCAAGACGACTTAATAAGACTTCTAGTGAATAAGATTCTAATTTTGACCTTTTGTTTTCAGTAATCGAACAAAACAATGAATTTGAGATCATCAACGAATTTATCACTGAAGGAAAGTTTGAGTTATGTTAACTCGGATTGATTTAAATCTCTCGAAAACGATGAATGGCACAATATCTCACCAGGCTAAAATCTCCACATTTATTCTTTAAGCATATTAACTTTCGCCTCAATATCCATTTTCGATCATATTATATGGCTAAGTGCCAAAATTTTATAAGTTGAGAGATTTCTGAATTAATTCTATATTAAGAAATTGTTTCAAAACTTACTTATATTGAAAATATTTTTGGATTTTTGAATTTTTTTTTTTCAAAAATACTATCCTTACCCCCAAACCTAAATTTTACATTGTCGTGAGTGTATACAAAAATCAAAATATGGACAAATAAAATAAAGTAGAGAAGTAAAATGAGGATATTACCTGTGAATTTCCACTTGTGTCACCTACTTACAAACTATACAAGTGTATGTTAGCCATAAAATAAAGCTAAACAACCTAAAAAAATCTAAGGAGGGAAAAAAAATTATATACAAAGTTGTGACAATTATCACCATCACCATAAATTAATAATCGAAATAGTTGTGGGTCATTCCAATTAATTATCTTTATAGTACTAAGTAAAAAAGTAGTATAAACTAGTGAATATGACCGCACAACATAAATCCAAAAATTAAAGTCACGGTCATAATGGTGATTACCGACATCATCACAAATAAAGAATTTCAAAGCACGTGAATCATGTGTCGATGCATCACATTGGGGTAACAAATCACAATAAGGATCCACATATTTACTATCCCTATTCTTAAAATAGTCATGTAAAATTGAAGATGCATACTCCAATCCTAAATGTGAGACTTTACAAAAAATACGGGACGAAGATGTATCCCACGGGAATGTATTCTCATCATCAAAAATGGGAGGACCATCATAATCACTAGAATTATCGAGAAAATCAGGTAACAAATCCTCCACTAGATTTTCCCACAGATAAGGTGAAGTAGCAATTTTATCAATTGAATTATAAGAAGAAACTTGACAAAAATCAACATCTAAATCATTACAATTATTACTTGTGTCAAGTTTGTCAATTTTCTTCATACAAAATTGATTATCTTCAATTATTTCATGACTATTTTTAGAAATCTCGTCATTACAACGTTGGTTCACTTCTTCCCAGTTGATACACTTTGGTGGGAAAATTGTAATTAAAGGAGTTGGACTCTCGTCCATGCCGACTCAAATCGAAATATGTAGTCATCCGGATTTTCAATATTTTCTAGCCACACATCCAAATGATCAATATAGGAATCCGAAAAATATGATCGGATAACAATATTGGGATCACTCATTGTAGTTTATTACGTCAATCTCTTTTTTTTTTGTTTGCATTTATTTATTGTGCTACAGAAAAATAACACAAAAATAAATACACCATTTGTAAAGTGCGACACACACACAAAAAAAATAGTGACAAGGAAAGAAAAAAAAAATTAACACGACACGCGCACTAATGGTGTAGTCAACACAAACAAAAATGACCAAGCACAGTTATGAAACAAATTTTTTTTTTATTGCTTTTATTCTGGAAATTACTACTGTTTTTTTTTTGGATTATTTTTTTTTTGTAAAGTTTTTTTTTTGGGTTCACTAAAAAAACGAATCTGGAAATTTACATAAAAAAATATTTTTTTTTCATTTTTTTTATGTATTTTTTTGATAAACTAATGCCAAAAGTGCTATTTATTAAAAAAAACTTAAATTTGATTTTTTTTCTTCTTTTTTTTATTACAGCAGCTTTGAATTGGAAAATTTTTAGATTTTTTTTTTGAATTTATTTCGAATTTTAAAAATATTTAGTTAGTTTATGACAAAACTAGTGTTGAAAACGCTATTTAATCACAAAAGACTTAAATTTGATTTTTTTTTATATATTCTTAATTCTGAAAATAAAAAAATAGCTGCTGGAATTTTCGATTTTTTTTTTTTTTTGGATTTTTTTTAACTAGTCCGAAAATCAATATTCTTAAAATCAATCGAAATCCCCGGCAACGGCGCCAAAAACTTGTTGTCAAGTTTTATTTGTTATAAAACTACCGTACTTACACCCGCTATATTTCAATAGCCCGTGCACTTGTGGTAGTTTTATAGCAAATAAAACTTGACAACAGGTCACTTCGTGATGGGCGCTGGTCCGGCAGGTCGCAGTTAGCCTAAGCGATATGACTCTCACCTTCCATTGGTCAAGTACCTTCGACGTATATCGAACGGTTCCACCGCATCGTACCGCTTGACCGAAGTCATGATGGGAGGTATATCGCAGGGAATTCGTTCACGTACGCCGAGTATATCGAATTCGCTCTCACACGTACCGTCCTCACGAGGTATATGGTGAGGCAATTCACGTACACTCAGGTATATCAAATGGCTTGTCCACACGTACTGATTGCCCACAAGAGCAAGACGTATATCGTGGGGCGGAACCCATGCCGATTCACCCAACCAACTGCATACCCGCATATAGGTGTCAAACCTAGAACACACACTTTAGATTGTCGGTTTCGACCCGAAACTCTGTCGAAATTCCGGGTCCATCTTCCGTCCAATTTTCGCGCATTTTTAAAATGGGACTCTGTCCACGAGCCTGGTTACAAGTCCCAAACCGTAGCTTTGCATATATTAAAACCCCACTTTTCCAGGCTCAGGTCTCGTCTGGCATTGCATTTAGGAGAATTAAATACAAGTGAGAACATAATAATCATAATAATCATGCTGAGTTCCGTCTCCAAAAACATTTATCCCTTCCTTATCAAAAATCCAAAAAACATTTCTCCCTTTCTTATCAAAAATCCAAAAACATTTCTCCCTTTTTATCAAAAATTTAAAAATAGTTCCTTCCCTTTTCTCAAAAATAAATCTCATCCTATGCCTTCTCAGGTTGACCGAACGCCCATGGCCTGGCTCCCTATTGGCTTAGGTCTTCAGTCAAATCACCCCGGAGTTTCGTCCGTTCCTCTATTATTTCTTCCGAGTCCGGAATCCATCCATCTTCCATGGAGAATGCGGATCAAGCACCAGTCATACAACTAGATCTGCCGACAGTCCTAGCTCAGCTCGTGGCCAAGATTGACAACCTCCAAGATGAGGTCCGAGAAATGCAACGAAACCAAGGTCCTATTCCTCAAGAGCCCGAGGCCCTATTCCCTCGTGCTATGGGTCCACCCGAGCCCATCTGGGTCCCGGAAGAATATCAGCACGCTCTGCGTGTCCCTCCTGCTAATGAGCCGCCACCTGCCCAGCTTCCAATGCCAAACATTGCCCAACCTATGGCTAACTTGCCTCTGGTTGCTGATCCAAAGGAGGAGGAGTTGAACAAAGTCAAAGAGGATCTCAAGATGCTCACCAAGAAGTTTGACCAAGTCAGGATCTCTGGGAATTACATGGACTACACCCATATGTCTCCTTATCCTAAAGCAAGGTTACCCGAGAAGTTCAAAATGCCAAATATCGAGAAATTTGGAGGGAGTGGTCCCCCGATTGTTCATCTTCGCAGTTATCATCGTTCCATGACTCTACTAGGGGCTTCGGAAGAAGTGATGGCCCAATAGTTTCAGAAAACTTTGAAAGACAATGCTCTCCGATGGTTTTTATCTCTTGAGGAATCCAGAATCCGTAGCTGGGAGGATGTAGCCCGAGAATTCATTTCACAGTACAAATACAACGAAGAGCTTGAGGTCACCCGCCGTGATTTAGAGTTGCTCAAATAGAACTCCGGAGAATCAGTCAGTAACTTTATAGCCCGATGGAGGGAAAAAGCGGCTACCATGACCAATCGG
Organism: Sambucus nigra; assembly: GCA_949130495.1. Classification (NCBI taxonomy): domain Eukaryota; kingdom Viridiplantae; phylum Streptophyta; class Magnoliopsida; order Dipsacales; family Adoxaceae; genus Sambucus; species Sambucus nigra. The sequence continues at coordinate 556,778,707 of OX422213.1, read as the reverse complement.
TCGTCTGAAGAAGAACAAGTCAGCATAGTGAAGAAGAATTTCTTACCCCATGTCCGAGCAACCATGGGAGGACAGTACTACCCCCATTTTCGAGCTCTCAGAGAAGCAGGAGTAGAAATCAAATAGGGTCTTGGCAAAACAGAAGTTGAACCAAAGAAGGTGTCCGGACAGTTCACCCCCAGAAAATATGACAAGCCTGTCAGTGCCGCAGTCTCAACCATCAACAACATCTCTCAACCAACCGCATCATGGGCACCGGAAAGACGCCCTACTCCCGTTCGAAGGGAATACACTGAGATCCATGCTCCCTTCTACAAAGTTTACCAAGCCCTGTTAAGTCGAAATCTTATAAATCCCTTAGATCCATGTCCATTACCCAATCCACTTCCCAGAAATTTCAAGACCGATGCTCATTGCGCCTTTCACCAAACAGCTGGCCATACCACCGACCAATGCTTCCACCTTCGAAACATAATCCAAGATCTCATTGACCGGGGTACCATCTCCCCACCAGCCAATCCTAAACCAAACACTACTCATAACTCACTCCCAAATCACACCAATGCCATCTTCTTGGAAGAAAACCCAGATTTCAATCCATCAACTCAAATCACACCCTTATACCCTTCTAAACCCCTTCAACTTTGCCCATATTTCCTCCTACACCCTACTAGCCCCGCTGATCAGGCGCTGTCACTCCTTACCAGAGCGTGCATCACTGTCCGGACCTGTTCTGAAAGTGGAGGTATGGAATTGTCAGAGGTGTTAAACCAACTCCTGGAGTTCGGGTTGAAATTTCCCTCACAGATGATTATCGACTGCCAGAGGTTCAGTACGTTATTTTTGGAAGCACGGAAATGGGCCCGAGAATCAGATATGTGGATGGTACCAACCAACGAAATCTGCTTAGATGATGTTGTCCGGATCATGACGGAAGCATTCAAGCAAACCAACAACATTTGCAGTATTACCGAGTTACTTGACACTTTTAAGCTGCAAGGGCACCTGGTCCCTTCACCCTTACACATCCCTACAGAATGGGAAGACCTATATGAAGAAGCCGTTGAAGTTTGGAATGCATTGACTTTACAAGGGAAAATAGAATTATTACCACCGGATGGGGGGGAGAATTTGAAGTTTCAAATGAAGAACAAGCTTCAGGAGGAAATGGCCCAATAGCTGACTTATGTGGGATGATATCATTTGAGGAACTCCTCGGAGAAATAGATAAGGTGGCAGAACAACCTGAGATTGATGAGGAAACTGGATTTAAGTTTTTCCCTTCTTCAGTAAAATCACATGACCAGATCTGGTAGACATTACCAAATTCCAAACTCGCTACCAGCGAATGACAAGGGGAAGGGAGTTGAAAACCTTCCTATGCCAGAAATGACCCTCGAGGAGAGCAAGTTCCTCTATCAATTGAAGAAAACTCAAGCTAACATCACTTTATGGGGGCTTTTCATGTCTTCCCAACTACACATAAACGCTTTAATCAAATTACTCACTGGACCCATAGTTCCTCCCTCTACCACACCAGAAGAAGCGATGAACCTGGTCGGATCCTTGACCTCTACCCGAATGTTGTCCTTTTCTGAAGAAGAAATCCCCAAAATTGGGCCAAATCACAATCATGCACTCAACATCTCCGTCGAATTTATGGGGAAGGTTGTACCACTCTCTCTCATTGACAACGGATCCGCTTTGAATGTCTTCCCGCTGAGATCCTTCAAATGTTTAGGTTTGAAAGAAAGTGACCTCGCTCCAACATTCGCTGCCGTGCGTGCCTACGATAATACCCGCTGTGAGGTGATGGGATTCATAAAATTTGTAATAGGGGTTGGACCTATAAACCCTGTCATCGAATTCCAAGTCATCGATATCCCGGCCTGTTTTAACCTGTTGCTCGGATGACCCTGACTCTACAGTATAAAGGGTGTCTCTTCCTCATTCCATCAGAAACTGAAGTTCTTCGTTGATGGGCGAGTCATCACCATCTTGAGTGACGATGCTAATGCCGAGGGTGCAAGCACCAGCAATCCAATTCTTGAGATACAGCATGGGTCAAATGATATGCTCATATCAGGTTTCCGAGTTGAACCATCCCTACTCCCGGCAGGGGACGGTTTCAAAGAAAGGGTTTGTCCAGAATATGACCCTCGTGGCAATGTTAATGTGATTCAGATGTTCAGAAACATGCACTTCATGCTCGGACTGGGGCTCGGACAAAGGCAGCAAGGGATACTTGAGCCCATCGAACTGAAGAAAACTTTCCCTCCTTGTGGCTTGGGATATCAACCGTCAGAACCAGAGCTCAGAATGATCCGCCAGACTCGATCAAAGAGAGGGTTAAACTTCGTCCGAACTATCTCGGGAGATTCTTTAAATGGACGATTCATCAAGGAGGGCGAGGATTTCCCCTTTTGCGGTTTTCCAGAACCATGGTATGACCATACAGATAAGAAGATGAAGCCTTGAATGGAGATCTTCTTCGAAGATAGCTACCCATGGGCCAAAAGTTACCAATACCAGGTGCCACCGCTTATCAAAGATACTGAAGAAACTGAGGAAAGTGACTCCAAAGATTCCTTCAACCTGCAGACACTGGGCTTAACACTCTGCATGGTTTATTCAGGCACTACATCAAGGGACCCATCACGTCTGATTAAAGCTGCTGATACACCTCTCCTCAACTGGCATGCTGCGCCAGTTCTACCTCTTGAAATCTCCCTCAACCCCAATGATTACCCTGTTTTATCTACTGTTGTCCATCCTTGCTCAAATGTAATCGAGACCTCTTTTGATGAGGTTCTCAATGCTGTTTTTCCTATCAATGAAATAAACGAAGATTTTGAGTATCTTGTTGTGCCTTACATTAATTGTGTGGATTTTAATCAAACTTTTGATGATGATGATTTTGCAAATGAACAATTCTCAACTGATCTAAATAAGGTTAATAATAAATAACATAACCACGTTCAAGTTAATGAAGAAGAGACTGTCGTTATTAATCTGAGTTCTAGTAGCCAATTGCGCGAGATTAGGATAGGGGCCACCCTTGACGAGCATGAGCGCGCACAACTCGAAGAATTACTAAAAGAGTTCGTGGATGTCTTCTCATGGTCCTACGACGACATGCCCGATATTGATCCCGAAATAGCTCAGCACGAGATCCCCATTCTCCCAGATGCCAAGCCAGTTAAACAAAAGTTGAGAAAGCTCCGCACCGAATGGTCGCTTAAGGTCAAAGAAGAGGTGATCAAACAGTTGAACGTGGGTTTCATTCGAGTAATCAAATATCCCACGTGGCTGGCCAACATTATACCTGTACCAAAATTAGGAGGAAAGGTTCGAATGTGTGTGGATTACCGAGATTTAAATAAAGCTTCTCCGAAGGATGATTATCCGCTACCCAACATCGACATGATAGTGGACAACATAGCCAGTTATGCTCTCAAGTCATTTGTCGACGGATTTGCTGGATACAACCAAATTAAGATGCATCCGACCACCAAGAGAAAACCGCATTCATCATCCCACGGGGAACTTTTTGCTACACCATTATTGTCACACCCCAAACCCAATATCCATACTAATCATTTATTATTAGAATAATTAAATCATAATCTAGAGCCCATTGGAAATATAATTCATCTATCCATATTTTACTGTATAATGCGCATAATCAACATAATATTATTATTGTGCCATAACGAAATAAATATCAGAGTCATAATTTAAGCGGACATACAATACTATGATTAACTACGATAAAATTTCACAATCATCAACTCAATCCATACTAACGCAAAATATACAATGTGTGAGTAAATTAAAATCTTCAGTGTGACAATGATAAAATCCCCACATTTAAACCCCGGCTCCTTCCAACGGTGCAACTCTCAAAGTTACCGGTCATATGGTATTCTAGTTGGCAGCATAGAAACCTGAAATTGTTAAAATATAACTGTAAGCATTAAGCTTAGTGAGGTACTCCTTCCCTACAATGTAATAACAATTCTATATAGAATAAGTGGATATAAAATCCGAACAATCCTGCCCATTGGCAATAACAAATCCTGGAACATAAGTTCCAACAAATCATTGGATCTTTGTCCAATTCCAATCCTGTATCATAAGACCCAACCAATCCTGGATATTTTAATATCCAAACAAATCCTGAATACCGAAGTATTCAAACAAATCCGCTCTTAGAGCTATATTCATATTTATATATGAAACAAATCATAAGTACACTCACCTTGACAGTTTAACTGGATTTTCCCTTGCCTTTATCCTGTACTTGTTCAATCAGCTCTCCTTCCCTTCCTATCATTCTCACAATATTAGTATCATCATAAGAATATTAATAGTCCAAAGAATAACTTCAATCATAACTCAATTCATAAGCATCATATTATTCAATTCAAATCATTCATTAAAATGAAGTCCCATCTAGACTCAGGTTCTGATATCTAACATATTCAAATTACAGCCCAAACCCTTTTTAATTATTCTTGGTAATCCAATCCTTATTATATCATGTTTCCAAAACAAAAGACGGCACATCATTCCGAGTTTCCTAGAGCAAAATAAGCCTATTTCTTCACTACATAGCAAATCTGCCCTATAGGCTCTTTTATCGTTCATTCAACTTCCAGGAATTTTCATGATTTTTCTACATCATAAATTTCTATTATCTTTCACCCAACATCAGTAAACACATTGAAAAATATAAGATTAAAGTTTCATAATTTTTAAGGTTCGTTTGCTATGTCAAGCAAAACACCGAACACATGGCGGGCATATTTTCACCCTTAGGGCAGATTTCTTACCCGAACTTCAAACCCTCACCAAGGACTCATTTGTTTGTATTTTCACATGATTTTAGGATATGTCATACATATATGAGTCCATGTTAATATCCAATTGGAAGCAATCGATTCCAGTAACTATACAAAAATATATGGAAGTTTGAATAAACAAAGTTTCTAAACAAAGCAATCTTAGGGTTTTGTACATTCAACTTAACTTAAACTTGCATATATCCATACATATGCACCCAAACATGAAAGTTCAATAAAAATCAAGTATTTATATCATATAAATCGTAAATGAAAGAAAAAATAGCAAGATTCATGGTTGGAATTACCTTAGGGGCTTTTTCGTAATTTTCTATGAATTTTCTTCAATTTTCTCCTCACTTTTTCTTCCTAACTTCCAACTTCTCTTTCCTTAGGCTTAAAATCTCTCATGGCTGCATTTTGGCTGAATAAAGAGGTAATTCTAAGGGTTTGAGGTCGGCCAAAGCCACCACCCTTCCCAACCAATGAGAATAAAACATTTGTTGCCATATTAAGACAAAATACTACTTAACGGATGGACTACTTTGCCCTTGTTTCGTAATTTTGGTATAACTTCTCACTCGAACCTCCGTTTCATTCACCGTTTGTTGTGTTACAACCATAACTCACTTGTCTACAATTATGTAGTTTTCACCTCAAGTCAATTGTTATGTCATAAAGGTCAAAACTAGCCTTAAACATGGACATTCCTATCGAAACCTTCAAATTTTGTATTTGTAACTAATTCGACATTTCATGCTTTTTGGAGGTAGGATTAGACTAAACATAATAAATTAACATCACATATATTAATAACACACTAATCATATCACACAAGCTAGGCATGATTTACGTATAATTAATCATAATGATATTCGGGTTGTCACAATTCTCCCCCTGTTAGGAAATTTCGTCCTCGAAATTGACATACCTTGGTTGTCCGAATCAAACAAAGAGGGATAACGCATTTTCATGCTATCCTCACTCTCCCATGTAGCTTCTTCCATGGAATGCCTTCTCCACACAACTTTCACAAGTGGGATCACCTTTGATCTTAATATTTGTTCTTTCCTATCAACGATAGCAAGCGGTTCTTCCACGTAGCTCAAATCTTCCTTCAACTCAATAGGTTGTTCCACCAATACATGTGAAGGGTCTGCTACATACTTTCTCAACATAGAAACATGGAAAACATCATGTAACCGAGATAATTCTGGTGGTAACGCTAACTTGTAGGAAACCATCCCGACTTTCTCAAGGATTTCATAAGGTCCAATGTAGCGTGGACTTAATTTCCCTTTCTTTCCAAACCTCATAACTCCTTTCCATGGAGATATCCGAAGAAACACATAATCCCCTTTCTGGAATTCCAAATCTTTTCGTCGTTTATCCGCATAACTTTTCTGTCTGCTTTGAGCTATTCTCATTCTATCTTGAATAATCTTCACTTTTTCAGTGGTGACTTCAATTAATTCTGGACCCTCTATCTTCCTTTCACCAACTTCACCCCAACATATCGGTGTACGACATCGTCTACCATACAAGGCTTCATATGGAGCCATACCAATAGTGGACTGAAAACTATTGTTATATGCAAATTCTATCAAAGGCAAATATTCATCCCAATTACCTTTGAAATCAAGCACACAAGCTCTAAGCATATCTTCCAAAATCTGTATTGTCCTTTCAGACTGCCCATCTGTCTGGGGGTGAAAAGCCGTACTAAACTTCAAGTTAGTACCCATAGCATACTGCAAGCTATCCCAAAATCTGGATGTAAAAGTAGGGTCCCTATCTGAAACAATAGATACCGGTGCTCCATGCAATCGAATAATTTCATTAACATACAATCTAGCATACCTATCAATTGTATACGTAGTCTTGACTGCTAGAAAGTGAGCGGACTTTGTCAATCTATCCACCACTACCCAAATCGAATCTGACCCCTTCTGAGATCGAGGAAGCCCAACCACAAAATCCATCGTTACATGATCCCATTTCCATTCCGGTATCGGCAATGGCTGAAGCAGACCAGTAGGTTTCTGATGCTCCACTTTCACTTGCTGACATATAAGGCACCTCGCAACAAAATCAGCTATTTCCTTCTTCATATTATTCCACCAATAATGCTCCTTTAAATCCCTATACATTTTAGTGCTACCAGGATGCATAGTATAAATGGAATTATGAGCCTCATCTAAAATTTCCTCTTTCAATCCACACACATTAGGCACACACAATCGATGCTTATACAATAAAGTGCCATCATTCACAATACAAAAATCTTCAGACTTACCATCTCGGAGATCTTGTCGTTTCTTCTCAAGGAAAGGATCTTGACTTTGCAAATCATGAATACGGGTAACTAACAAAGGCCTCACGCTTACATGAGCAAAGAATCTGTCCCCATCTGCTAGCTGCAATTCCACTCCCATCAATCTCAACTCCATAATATGAGCAACTCTAGCACATCGAATACACGATAACCTGCCTGAAGCCTTTCTACTCAAAGCGTCTGCAACTACATTTGCCTTTCCTGGGTGGTAGTGAATTGTACAATCATAATCTTTAATTAACTCCATCCACCGCCTCTGCCTCAAATTCAACTCCTTCTGAGTAAACAAATACTTAAGGCTTTGATGGTCAGTAAAAATTTCACATACCTCACCATATAGATAATGACGCCATAATTTCAAAGCAAATACAATAGCAGCAAGTTCCAAATCATGTGTAGGATAATTACGTTCATGTGTACGCAACTGCCTAGAAGCATAGGCAATAACTTTACCATGCTGCATAAAAACACAACCCAACCCCTGATGTGAAGCATCGGTATAAACAACAAAACCATCTCCACCATGCAGAATAGTAAGAACAGGTGCGGTTACCAACCTCTTTTTCAATTCATCAAAACTATTTTCACAATCAGAATTCCATTCAAACTTAACATCTTTCCGAGTCAGTTTAGTCATTGGTAAGGCAATCGAAGAAAATCCCTTAATAAACCTTCTATAATACCCAGCTAAACCCAGAAAACTCCTCACCTCAGTCACATTATCGGGTCTCTCCCATTTCACAATAGCCTCTACCTTTTTAGGATCAACACATATACCATCTCCAGAAATAACATGGCCTAAAAATGCAACTTGTGATAGCCAAAATTCACACTTGCTAAACTTGGCATACAACTTCTTATCTTTCAACAGATTCAAAATAGTTGTGAGATGTTTTTCATGTTCAACCATATCATGGTAATAAATCAGAATATCATCAATAAAAACTATCACAAATGAATCAACAAAAGGATGCAGTACCCGGTTCATAAGATCCATAAATACAGCTGGAGCATTAGTCACCCCAAAAGGCATCACAAGAAATTCAAAATGACCATACCGAGTACGGAAAGCGGTTTTAGAAATATCACTTTCCTTCACCCTCACCTGATGATAACCCGATCGCAAGTCTATCTTTGAAAACACTTTAGCACCCTGCAACTGATCAAACAAATCATCTATACGAGGTAAAGGATACTTGTTCTTAATTGTAGCTTTATTCAGTTGCCTATAATCAATACACAAACGCATGGTACCATCTTTCTTTTTCAAAAATAAAACTGGCGCACCCCATGGAGATACGCTAGGTTGTATGAACCCCCTATCAAGTAAATCTTGCAATTGAATCTTGAGTTCTTTCAACTCAGCAGGTGCCATTCTATACGGTGCCATAGAAATAGGGGTTGTCCCTGGTGCTAATTCAATACTAAATTCAACTTCTCTTTCTGGAGGTAACCCTGGAAACTCACTAGGAAACACTTCAGGAAAATCCCGTACAATAGGAACATCGACTAATTGTAAAGCCCCCTTCCTAGTGTCAAGAACATATGCAATAAAACCCTCACAACCCTTACTCAATAATTTCCTCGTCTGAATAGCAGAAATGATGCAACTGGGAACAATTTTCCTTTCCCCCACAAATTTAAATTCAGGCTCACCAGGCATATTAAAAACAACTTCCTTACGGAAACAATCCATGTATGCATGATATTTGGATAGCCAATCCATTCCCAGAATTATATCAAAATCAGAAATATCCAATGGAAGTAGATCTATAACTGTATCTCTAGACCCCACAGTCAAAACACAATCATGAAAAACATATTCAGTTACAACCATATCCCCCATAGGCATATAAATACCCAACCCCACATCTAAACGAGCACACGGTATATTCAAGTATATGGCAAAAGCATAGGACACAAAAGAATGTGTGGAACCAGGATCAACCAAAACATAAGCACTTTTATCACTAACAGAAAGTGTACCTGTCACCACATCTGGCGTAATCTGAGCTTCTTTCATCGTAAAGACTCGTCCACCTGGCCTGGAACCACTAGCTTGTCCTCTACCCACACTCTTCACTGTACTGCCTGGAGATAACATTCTTCTTGCTACTTCACTATGTGCTGTTGGAGTCTGTGCCAATTGCGGACAATTCTTCTTAATATGCCCCACTTGATGACAATGATAGCATTCCAATCCTTTAAGCTTAGGACACTCAGATTTATAATGTCCTTCCTCTTTACAAAATAAACATGTAACACCTCCTATTGGGGCCTCACCTCTCCCTGACTTTCTGGCTGAACCAAAAGATCCTCCACCCCTGGTATCTCTACCAAACCTCCCCTGACCTCTACCACTATCTCCACCACCTCTCTGAAATTTATGAGGTTCCACCTTAACACTTCCACTCTCACCTCCCCTATACTGAGATGCGTCGAATCTACTTTTCTTAAAACTCTCTCTGCTCGCCACCCCTTGGTTCATTTGCCTTTCTGCTATCATGGCTTTGTTTACCAGAGAAGCATAATCTTCTAACTCATAAGTGGCTACTCTATTTTGAATAGGCAAAATCAGTCCATCTTGAAACTTACTACATTTATCTTCTTCCTCCTGCACATACTTAGTAGCAAATCTAGACAAAGCAGTAAATTTAGCATCATACTCCCTCACAGACATGTTCCCTTGGGTCAAATTTATAAACTCCCTCAGTTTCTCCCTCCTATAGACCTTAGGGAAATACTTAACATACAAAGCTTTAATAAATTCAGCCCAAGTAATAACATCAGTACCTTCCATCCTGGGCACCAAATGGTTGCTGGCTTCCCACCAATATTTCGCCTCTCCTTTGAGCTTAAACACAGCTAGATTCACTTTCTGGTTATCTGGAACCTTCATAACTGCAAAGATAGTTTCTAGATCCCTGACCCACATCTCAGCTTCCGTAGGTTCAACTGACCCTGAATATTCTGGAGGATTCAACTTCAAAAACTTCTCATGCATGGAATCTTTCATTTCCTTCCTTGCCTCTTTCTCAATCCTGGCCACAGTCTTGAATTCTAGATATCTAGCCTGTTGTCCTGCCATTTGCGCCATATTTCTTTCTTGTTGTTCTGCCATCCTCATCATTGCCTGCGCCATTATTTGCATCTCTGTAGGCTGCTCTTGCTCTCTAGCCCTTCCAGCAACACTTTGCTCCACTTCAGTATTCTCTGTACGAGAAGCGACTCCCTCTTCTCTAGGTTGTCCATTCCCAGGTTCCATCTGGAATTATCTGTAATACAATAAAATTCTAACAACCAATATAAACAGTTTACAGTACTAAACTATTTGTTAGTATATAAACAATTCAATAATATCAAATCAATCAATAACTGCCATCTAATCGTCACACACGTCCAGAATTAATAACCTAGACGCTCTGATACCACTAATTGTCACATCCCAAACCCAATATCCATACTAATCATTTATTATTAGAATAATTAAATCATAATCTAGAGCCCATTGGAAATATAATTCATCTATCCATATTTTACTGTATAATGCGCATAATCAACATAATATTATTATTGTGCCATAACGAAATAAATATCAGAGTCATAATTTAAGCGGACATACAATACTATGATTAACTACGATAAAATTTCACAATCATCAACTCAATCCATACTAACGCAAAATATACAATGTGTGAGTAAATTAAAATCTTCAGTGTGACAATGATAAAATCCCCACATTTAAACCCCGGCTCCTTCCAACGGTGCAACTCTCAAAGTTACCGGTCATATGGTATTCTAGTTGGCAGCATAGAAACCTGAAATTGTTAAAATATAACTGTAAGCATTAAGCTTAGTGAGGTACTCCTTCCCTACAATGTAATAACAATTCTATATAGAATAAGTGGATATAAAATCCGAACAATCCTGCCCATTGGCAATAACAAATCCTGGAACATAAGTTCCAACAAATCATTGGATCTTTGTCCAATTCCAATCCTGGATCATAAGACCCAACCAATCCTGGATATTTTAATATCCAAACAAATCCTGAATACCGAAGTATTCAAACAAATCCGCTCTTAGAGCTATATTCATATTTATATATGAAACAAATCATAAGTACACTCACCTTGACAGTTTAACTGGATTTTCCCTTGCCTTTATCCTGTACTTGTTCAATCAGCTCTCCTTCCCTTCCTATCATTCTCACAATATTAGTATCATCATAAGAATATTAATAGTCCAAAGAATAACTTCAATCATAACTCAATTCATAAGCATCATATTATTCAATTCAAATCATTCATTAAAATGAAGTCCCATCTAGACTCAGGTTCTGATATCTAACATATTCAAATTACAGCCCAAACCCTTTTTAATTATTCTTGGTAATCCAATCCTTATTATATCATGTTTCCAAAACAAAAGACGGCACATCATTCCGAGTTTCCTAGAGCAAAATAAGCCTATTTCTTCACTACATAGCAAATCTGCCCTATAGGCTCTTTTATCGTTCATTCAACTTCCAGGAATTTTCATGATTTTTCTACATCATAAATTTCTATGATCTTTCACCCAACATCAGTAAACACATTGAAAAATATAAGATTAAAGTTTCATAATTTTTAAGGTTCGTTTGCTATGTCAAGCAAAACACCGAACACATGGCGGGCATATTTTCACCCTTAGGGCAGATTTCTTACCCGAACTTCAAACCCTCACCAAGGACTCATTTGTTGGTATTTTCACATGATTTTAGGATATGTCATACATATATGAGTCCATGTTAATATCCAATTGGAAGCAATCGATTCCAGTAACTATACAAAAATATATGGAAGTTTGAATAAACAAAGTTTCTAAACAAAGCAATCTTAGGGTTTTGTACATTCAACTTAACTTAAACTTGCATATATCCATACATATGCACCCAAACATGAAAGTTCAATAAAAATCAAGTATTTATATCATATAAATCGTAAATGAAAGAAAAAATAGCAAGATTCATGGTTGGAATTACCTTAGGGGCTTTTTCGTAATTTTCTATGAATTTTCTTCAATTTTCTCCTCACTTTTTCTTCCTAACTTCCAACTTCTCTTTCCTTAGGCTTAAAATCTCTCATGGCTGCATTTTGGCTGAATAAAGAGGTAATTCTAAGGGTTTGAGGTCGGCCAAAGCCACCACCCTTCCCAACCAATGAGAATAAAACATTTGTTGCCATATTAAGACAAAATACTACTTAACGGATGGACTACTTTGCCCTTGTTTCGTAATTTTGGTATAACTTCTCACTCGAACCTCCGTTTCATTCACCGTTTGTTGTGTTACAACCATAACTCACTTGTCTACAATTATGTAGTTTTCACCTCAAGTCAATTGTTATGTCATAAAGGTCAAAACTAGCCTTAAACATGGACATTCCTATCGAAACCTTCAAATTTTGTATTTGTAACTAATTCGACATTTCATGCTTTTTGGAGGTAGGATTAGACTAAACATAATAAATTAACATCACATATATTAATAACACACTAATCATATCACACAAGCTAGGCATGATTTACGTATAATTAATCATAATGATATTCGGGTTGTCACAATTATGCCATTCGATCTCGAGAATGCTGAGGCTACCAACCAAAGGGCTGCCACAACCATCCTGCACGATCTGATCCACAAAGAGGTCAAGGTTTACGTGGATGATATGATTATCAAGTCCAAAACTAGAGAAGGTCATGTTCCCGCTCTCCGGAAGTTCTTCGAACGACTGCGGCAGTATCAGATGAGACTTAATCCACAGAAGTGCGTCTTCGGCATTACGAAGGGAAAACTCTTAGGATTCATGATCAGTGAGAAGGGGATAGAAGCAGATCCTGCCAAGCTAAAGGCCATACTTGAGATTCCACCTCCACAAACAGATAAGGAAGTCTGAGGCTTCCTGGGGAAACTACAATATATCAGTCGGTTTATCAGCCAGCTAACCTCCATCTATGAACCAATCTTTAAGCTCCTCCGAAAGAATTGAACCAAGGTTTGGAACGAGGCCTGCCAAGAAGCGTTTGATTGAATCAAACAATACCTAACTCAACCTCCAGTTCTCATGCCACCACAGCCTGGTCTCCCTTTGATCTTATACCTAACCATAACAGACACTGCAGTCGGGGCTTTGCTAGCCTAGTACCTCAAGGACTCCCACAAAGAAAGAACCATCTATTACGCCAGTCACAAGTTGGCCGGATACGAGGCCAACTACACTGCTTTGGAAAAAGCATGTGTCGCACATGTCTGGGTCACCCAAAAGTTACAACATTACATGCTCGCCTTCCCCATTAAACTAGTATCCCGAATGGATCCCATCAAATACCTGCTCGAAAAACCCGCCTTATCTAGCTGAATGGCCCAATGGTTAATGCTCCTAACCGAGTTTGATATCGTGTACATCACACAGAAAGCCTTTAAAGGAAGAGCCATCTCTGACTACCTCGCTGACTACCCTATAGAAGAAGCAGATGTCTGGATCTCTGAATTCTCGGATGAAAATATCCTCTACACCACTAAAGACTTCCCCCGATGGAAAATGTTCTTTGACGGCGCTGCCAACAAAAAGGGATATGGCATTGGGATACTTCTGGTCGCCCCGGATGACTCCCACACTCCCATCGCCATTAAATTGGATTTCCCTTGCACCAACAACATAACAGAATACGAGGCATGCACAGTGGGTCTCCAGGTCGCTCTCGAGAAAGGTATGCAATACCTCGATGTATACGGGGATTCTTACCTTATCATCGGTCAAGTTCTCAGAAAGTGAAAGGTCAATGATGAAAAACTTCAACCCTTTCATTCCCAATTAGAAGAGTTGGCCTCCCAATTCCGAGATATTACCTTCTATTACCTACCCCGAGCAAAGAACAACCTAGCCGATGCTCTCGCTACTTTGGCTTCCATGGTCGACATGCCCGAGGGAATAACAATGACCCCCTTCCTAGTTCAAAAACAAGACAGAACGACCCATTGCTACCATTTTGAGCTTGTCTCCACTGAAGATCTCGAACTAGCCGATTGTTGGTACTATGATATTTGGTGCCTCCTCAAACACGGTAGGTATCCCGAGGGTTCTAACAAGAACGACCGAGCTACCCTCCGAAGGCTGGCCGCTCAGTACATCATCTGCCATAAAGCACTACTCAAGAGGAATTTCGATGGAACTCATTTGCACTGTATTGCAGGGGCTGGCATTGAAAAGATAATGCAGAAAATCCACATCGGGGAATGCGAACCTCACATGAACGGTCACATGCTTGCCAAAAAGATCATTCGACAAGGCTACTACTGGACCACCATGGCCCAAGATTGCACCGCCTATGTTCGGAGGTGCCCTAAATGCCAACAGTTCTCCAATATCCAACATCTACCTTCGCGGGAATTATACAACATGACTTCTCCCTGGCCGTTCTCCACCTGGGGTATCGACATCATAGGGAAGGTTACACCAAAAGCGTCAAACGGGCATAATTTCATCCTGGTTGCCATCGATTACTTCACTAAATGGGTCTAAGATGAGTCATACGCAATATTAAATGCCAAGAAGGTGGCCAAATTCATCAAGAAGAATATCATCTGCCGATATGGGGTCCCGCACGAGCTAGTGTCGGATAATGGTTTGCACTTTGAGGCAAAAGTCACATAAATAGTCAGCGAATACGGGATTCAGAGACACAAATCTTCTCCCTACTGACCTCAGACCAATGGTGCAGTTGAGGCTGAAATAACGTTGCCAAGGCCGTTTATGAAAATAAACTATTTAAGCAACTCCGAAAGTTTGTTGAAGAAACTCTTTACTTAAATCAAAAAGATTTTGAACACAAGATGTGTTAACAAAAATTATGTACGAGATATGGACAAGATTTGATAACAAGTTTTAGTAAACAGTTTAAAATATTTTAAACTCAGCACACAACAGAATGAGATGAGAGGATGTAGAAATATTAATACTCAGGATTTTTAACGTGGTAAAACCTCAACCTTGAGGAAACATCCACGACTCCCTCTACGGAGTAAAACAAAAACAATCACTAAAACAAATATGTGAGTTACAACCTATTTAACTAACATGCACACAAAAACAAATCTATACAAGTTCAGGATTGTACCCTCTGGCGTCCTTAACTTTTCTGCAGATCTTGTTTGTTGATGTAGTCTTCTCAGTTTGTCAACTCTTCCTTTGTTTCAGCAGTAACTGTCGACTTATTGTTCACCAAATCTTATAGCCAACACTTTCAATGTTTGTAGTGTGAAAATGTTTGTGAAAAGTGTTCTAAAACACATGCATGCACTCACACACACTTATTAGTTACAGACAATCCTAACAAATCACATATAAAGTCTATATGCAGTGAGTTTGTTATTTTTCTTTCTTACAAAACCAAAAACCTTTTTGACCTTTCAAAATAACCCAGATTCCATGGAGATCTTGCTTAAGAAATCGGTCAAGACCTTTCTCAATCTATTTTGAAAATATTTAGGAGATTGAGAACCCTCCAAGTGCGAATCCAACTAGGTCAGGTTAGGTTTTGTAAAAACAGAAACTAGAAAACATTTATTTGTTGATTCTGAAGTAAGAAAAAGTTTTAATCAGAAAACAACAACAACGAAATTCTCAAGATGAGAAATAAATGCAACTAAGTGTGTTGTGACATGAAAAACTTCAGATCTATGATTTCTATTGAAACAGAAACAAGATCTGAGTATGTGTCTAAGTTGGAAATAAGATTTTATGAACACAAGGATTCAGCAACCCAGAAATCACTCAACTCGAACTCTCATAAACTCAAAAAACACTAAGGATGGTGTTTATTTGGTTATGGTGTTTATGGAGAGGTAAGTGGTTTAGGTTTGGAGAAGGATTTGACGAAGTTAGGGTTTCTAACTTGGCTCTGGTTTCTCTCTCTAACTTCTCTCTTCTCTCTCTCTCTCTCTCTATTCTTTTTCTGAGAAAACTCAAAGAGGCAAAAGCTTTCGAAGGCTGAGATGAGAGGCCTTTAAATAGCAAGAGAAGAAGATTCTAGACCATCGTTCAAAAATAATGGCTGAGATTGAGTCAAGCTCCTTTGACTGCAACCCAAGGGCTCACAACAGGCGGTGGGTTAAACAGGCTGTGATTGGCTTAAGGGTTTACACGGGGATTCACTCAGGCGACATGCAGGCCATCGATAAGGGTTGATCCAAGGGCTGAAAACATGCGATGGTTTGTCTCAGTAAAGAAACACAGCTCTGGCCAATCAGAGGACAGCAAGTGTTGGCCATAGGACGAAGGCAAACGCGCGTCCCAAATTAATTACAAAGCCAACCCTAGAGTCTCTAGCGCTTTCGGTTTCTATCCCGAGTAACTTTAGGCCAAAAAACACAACAATACATATTTAGATATTAACCCTAAAACTTTTTAAATCAAGTTTTAATTAAATAAAACATTGTTTAAAATATGTTTAAAATTCCCAAAAAATTATTAAAAAACAAATTGGGGGATTTAAACACACTCACCACATTAATACACATAAGGGTGCAATATGATATGCAAGAATTAAATTCTAAGTGTGTGAGTGATGGCTATAGTCTTAGGATCATTACAAGATGAATAGAAGAAGAAGCAACCCAATCTCTGAAGCTCTTTGGTTTCTAGGATGGACACTATTTTGTCACCATTTCCAAACTAGATGAGCTCTTATACAGTCTAGACTCAAATGAGTCAAAAGTATAAGGGCTTCAATCTCCCCCTTTGGAAATATGAGACAAAATCTCCTTTGAGTCATCTAGAACTCGTAGGGTGACAACAAATAAGAAAATCCTATTCCTATAAAATTTCTATCTACCCAAATCCTAGAAAGCAAAAATTACATAACTCAACTATATACAGTTTAACATCCTATTATTACAGAAGAGAATGACTGTACAAGAAGAATACTTGCAAAGAATTACTAAGATCAAGCTTTTTAGTATATGTAGTAGACTCAAATTTCTCCCCCATTTTGTCTCAAATGGACAAAGGGAAGGAACTTGGAAAATATAACAGGTATTTATTCAACACAAATCATACCAATAGATTTACGTAAAGAAATGAATCTATTATAATCAAGAGGTTTGGTAAATAAATCTGCAAGTTGTAGATCAGTTGGAAGATAGTTAATTTCTAATTCCTTGGTTTCCACTAATTCACGAATAAAGTGATGTCTTATCTTAATGTGCTTAGTTCGCGAGTGTTGAACCGGGTTCTTAGAAATATTAATCGCGCTTTGATTATCACAATAGAGATGAAGTGTGGATTCTAGAATACCATAATCACTTAGCATTTGTTTAAGCCATAATAATTGGGCACAACAGCAACCGGCGGCTATGTATTCAGATTCAGCAGTCGAGAGAGATGTGCAGTTCTGTTTTTTACTACTCCATCCTACCAAGTTATTACCAATATAACAACATGCGCCTGAAGTGCTTTTACTATCATCAGTACAACCAGCCCAATCAGCATCAGTGTACCCAATAATAGTGCTCGGTGTGTCATTCGTGTACCAAATTCCTAAATTTGGAGTGCCTTTAACATATTTAATTATTCGTTTAACAGAGTTTAAATGGCTCTCTTTGGGGTTGTTTTGATATCGCGCACAAACACACACAGCATACATGATATCAGGACGCGAGGCAGTCAGATAGAGTAATGTGCCAATCATACTACGATATAAAGTAGAGTCTACAGATTTTCCATTTTCATCTTTAGATAATTTCTCTGTAGTACTCATAGGCGTTTTAGCACTTTTAGCACTCTCGAGGCCAAATTTTTTAACTATCTCTAATGCGTACTTAGTCTGTGAAAGAAACAATCCATCTGGTTGTTGTTTGACTTGGAGTCCTAGGAAGAACTGTAACTCCCCCATAAGGGACATCTGAAATTCCTTACTCATAATTTCAGCAAAAGATTTTACTTCTGAGGTAGAAGTAGATCCAAATATGATATCGTCTACATAGATTTGAGCGATAGTAATGTGTTTGCCAAAATGTTTGACAAATAAGGTTTGGTCATTTCCACCTCTTTTGAAACCTTTATCCAGCAGAAAACTGGACAGGTGCTCATACCAAGCTCTAGGAGCTTGTTTAAGACCATATAAAGCCTTTTTCAACCGAAATACATGATTAGGATAATTAGGGTCAATGAACCCTTTAGGTTGTTCTACATAGGTTTCCTCGGCAAGTATTCCATTAAGGAATGCAGATTTAACATCCATTTGATATAATGTAAAATGCATGTGACAGGCTATAGCAAGAAGCAGACGAACTGATTCTAAACGAGTGACAGGAGGAAAGGTCTCGTTAAAATCAATTCCTTCTATTTGGGAATAACCTTGAGCAACTAGTCTAGCTTTATTTCTAATTACTATCCCATTTTCATCAGTTTTATTTTTGAAAATCCAATGAGTACCAATAACCTTTTTGTGATCAGGACGTGGAACAAGATACCATACATCATGAATGACAAATTGTAAAAGTTCATCCTGCATAGCAGAAATCCAGTGAGTGTCATTCAATGCCTCATTTACATTCTTTGGTTCCACAAGAGAAACAAAGCATGCATAAAGAGCATAATTTCTAAGTTGGGATCTTGTGCGTACTGGCTCACTAGGGTTACCAACTACATTGTTTATGGGATGGTCTTTAGAAACCCAGTTAGGTACTTCAGGTGACTCAATAGGTAATGAATTATCTATTTCAGAAGAGTCATTTTCTAAAACATTTGATGATTCTTCTTCTATATTTAATTCACTAGTCTTGCTTTCTATAGTAGTGTCACTAACAATTACATTTATAGATTCCATTAAGGTCTTAGTGCGAAGATTATACACTCGATAAGCTCTACTGTTAGGTGAATAACCTAAGAATATGGCTTTATCTCCCCTACTCTCAAATTTAGATAAGTGTTCCCTATCTTTGCAAACATAACAGGTACTACCAAAAGTTCTAAGGTACTTAAGGTTAGGCTTTTTATTGTACCAAAGTTCATAAGGGGTTTGTTTGGAATTCTTTCTAAGATAGACCCTATTAATAAGATGGCAAGCTGTACGAATAGATTCTACCCAAAAATACTTAGGTAAGTTCTTGGCATGGAGCATGACACGTGCCATCTCTTGAAGAGTTCGATTCTTTCTCTCAGCTATACCATTTTGTTGAGGGGTCTTAGGAGCACTGAACTCATGTTTGTAACCATTATAGTCACAATATTCTACAATACCAGTGTCTTTAAATTCACCACCTCTATCACTTCGGATTCTATTCACTTGAGTGTCTTTCTCATTCTCAATCCATAAAAGAATCTTTAAAAAAGTTTGGAAAGTATCGGATTTCTGTTTTAAGAAAGCTATCCAAGTGAATCTGGTGAAGTCATCTACCATAACTAGAATATAACTGTGTCCACAGAGACTAACAGTTTGAGAAGGACCCATTAGGTCCATATGGATGAGTTCTAAGGGATTAGAGGTAAGGATATCTTTAACCCTTTTATGAGGTGCTTTAACAATTTTTCCTTCTTGACAGGGACCACAGACAATGTTATGAATAGGTTTAATTTTTGGTATTCCTCTAACTATTTGTTGACAGGACAATTTACTCAAATTTTTGTAATTAATGTGACCCATTCTGTTATGCCATATCTCATTGTCATCCATTCTGGCAACATTACAGATTTCAGAACTAGACATGACAGTATAACAATTGTCAGGAGTCCTGAATCCTGTAATTAAGCATTCTCCCTTTTCATTTAAAATCTTGCAATTGTTCTTTGAAAAGGTAACAGTATAGTTTGAGTCACAAAATTGCGAAATGCTAAGTAAATTAGCCTTAAGACCTTTAACTAAGAGAACATTTTCAAGAACAGGAAGTCCTTTTTCTTTAAGAGTTCCTTTGCCTATGATCTGGGATGATACTCCATCACCAAAAACAACTTTTCCACCATCAAAGATGGTTTTATTTAAAAGTTTTGTATCATCACCTGTCATATGCTTGGAACAACCAGAATCCAAATACCAACCAGAAGATGTAAGTTCAGCTTTTAGGGCAGAAATAACAATGTTACACTTCATCTGGGGTACTAGATCATCTTTTCTAACCCAAATTGCTCTGGTTTTTAGTTTGCGCTTGTTAGCTCTCATTTGATAAAATTTGCGAGCATTAGATTTTTGTTGAAAAACATTTTGCGCATGATTTTGAGTAAATTTAAACTCCTGAGCATTTGATTTTGAAAAGTTTCTGGTAATCCTTCTAGTAAATGTCCTTTTAGGTTTAGTCTTTCTATTCCTATAGTTGGAGTTTTTGTCTGGTGGCCTGGGAAGGACATAGTTGTTACGACTCCTCCTAGAGTAGTTAAAGTTTTGATACATGGAAGTATTGTAGACAGGCTTAATCAGTCTCTTAGCATAGCAATTATCGAAAGAGTGACCGTATATATCACAATAGGAGCAATAAAGATTGCTCAGAATGGGGTTTTTCTTAGGAAAGTCTCTAAACAAAGGTTTTGAGAGATTTTGAGGTTGAATTTTATTCCTAGGTAGCACAGGTTTGAAAGCAGGTTCACTTTTCCTAATTGGGGGGTAGACATATTTTCCCTTTCGTAAACTTTCATGCTTAGAGCAACTTGCATCTCCAGTGTTAGTGTTTTGATGATCGAACTTAGTTTTTAGAGAATGAAAGTCTGGACATGTTTCAATAGGTCTTTTGCCTCCTGACACAAATTTGATAGGTTCAACATGTTTTGTTTGTGTCTTCAAATTGGGGCAAAACCCTATACCAGTTCGATCATCAGAATTGGTTTTAGATTCAGCAACGAATTCCTCAAAACATTTAGAGTTATTTTCAAATTTTGTAAATTTTTTGAAAACAGTTGCTGTCTTTTCTTTGGTTTGTTCCAATTCTAATAATGTCCCTTTGTATTTTTTCTCCAGAATTTCATTAGCTTCAGTCAAAGTTTTCAGTTTTTCATCAAACACTTTAACTTCACTGTCATGAGACATGCATTGAGTAGTATACTCTTCAGCATTCAGTTTTACCATCAGGCTTAGATCCTCTAGCTTTTTGGTAAGATTTTTCACAATCTTTTCTAGTCTAGTGCTTTTCTTTAGAGTTTTAGTATATAGAGTGTGTATATCTGGGAGATCATCATTATCTGAGTCACTAAGTGAGGTGTGTGAAGTGACCCCTAAGGTTTCATTCCTTAAACTCACGCACCCATTGACATCAGCAATATCGATTCCCCTTTGACTCACACACCCCGAAGAGGAAGTATTAATGTTCTCAGTAAGTAAAGCATCTAAACCAGTTAAAGTATGATTCAAAGCAATAGAACTAGAATTACTAAACTCATCCTCACTATCAAGCATAGGCATATCATCATTATATATGATTTTGGCAAAAAAGGATAAACAAGGGTCAAAACCATCAGATGTCTCAGGTTCCTCATTTTCAGAGTCACTTGAGTCATCCCAGGTTTTGCATATGTTGGCTCTAGAGTGTTTGTTTTGGGAATTTAAATTAACTCTACAATCTTGAGCAATGTGACCTAGTTTACCACATCTATAGCATTCAATTTTCTTGAGGTCTCTATGAGGTCTTGTGTTGTCCTTGTTCTGTTTGTCATGAGGTTTCTCATGAGGCTTGTGATTTGAAGGAGCTGAATAATTAGACTTGCCCTGTCTATTTGCAATACTGTTTCTAAATTTAACAATTTTCTTAAATTGTTTTGACATTAGGGCAATATGATTATCTAGACTTTCTAAGTCACAGTCCTCATCAGAATCATTACTAGGGGTGTTTAACTCAGGCTTAGTCATCTTAGAAGTAAAGCTAAGATTGGAATTGGTATGTTTCCTATGAGTGTGGGTCAATTGTTTCTTAAACTCCAATTCCATTTCCACAGTTCTTAATTTACTACTGAGTAATTCAGGAGTGAGATTAATATCACACATCTCCTCAATAGCATATCTTTTATTGTCAAATTTCTGTGGTAATAATCTCAGAATTTTAGACACAATTTCTTGTCTATCATAAGT
This sequence comes from Sambucus nigra, assembly GCA_949130495.1. Classification (NCBI taxonomy): domain Eukaryota; kingdom Viridiplantae; phylum Streptophyta; class Magnoliopsida; order Dipsacales; family Adoxaceae; genus Sambucus; species Sambucus nigra. The sequence goes on along the minus strand of OX422213.1, from coordinate 556,756,438 downwards.
TATACCATTAGCATGAAGTTTAGTGACAATATCAGTAAGATTCATGTAGAAATCATCAAAAGACTCCGATTCAGACATGATTAAGGAATTATACTGTTGGATTAACATCTGAGTCTTAGCAGCTTTTACCCTAGAGTCTCCTTCATGGGCAGTAATCAAGGTATCCCATGCTTCCTTGGAAGTGGTACAGGATGAGATTCTCTTGAAATCATGTTCGTTTATAGACATAAATATAGCATCCTTTCCTTTATTATTATTGCGAGAAACTTGTTTCTCTTCTTGAGTAAACTCACTTAATATTTTCTTAACCCTCTCAGTACTTCCTTCAGTGGCTGGTTTAGTAGGATAAAAGTATCCATTTTCAATAATATCCCAGACATCATCTCCCAGGGTTCCTTGAATGAAAGCAATCATTCTTACTTTCCAGTAAGAAAAATTGGTTCCATCAAAGACTGGGGGTCTGGTCAAGTTACCATATCTTTCATTTTTCTCGTCCATGATTGATTTTGAGAAAACAGTTTCAGAAACTCAGGATCTTTTTGAAAAAGTTCACCAAAAGCTCTGATACCAATTGAAATAACGTTGCCAAGGCCGTTTATGAAAATAAACTATTTAAGCAACTCCGAAAGTTTGTTGAAGAAACTCTTTACTTAAATCAAAAAGATTTTGAACACAAGATGTGTTAACAAAAATTATGTACGAGATATGGACAAGATTTGATAACAAGTTTTAGTAAACAGTTTAAAATATTTTAAACTCAGCACACAACAGAATGAGATGAGAAGATGTAGAAATATTAATACTCAGGATTTTTAACGTGGTAAAACCTCAACCTTGAGGAAACATCCACGACTCCCTCTACGGAGTAAAACAAAAACAATCACTAAAACAAATATGTGAGTTACAACCTATTTAACTAACATGCACACAAAAACAAATCTATACAAGTTCAGGATTGTACCCTCTGGCGTCCTTAACTTTTCTGCAGATCTTGTTTGTTGATGTAGTCTTCTCAGTTTGTCAACTCTTCCTTTGTTTCTGCAGTAACTGTCGACTTATTGTTCACCAAATCTTATAGCCAACACTTTCAGTGTTTGTAGTGTGAAAATGTTTGTGAAAAGTGTTCTAAAACACATGCATGCACTCACACACACTTATTAGTTACAGACAATCCTAACAAATCACATATAAAGTCTATATGCAGTGAGTTTGTTATTTTTCTTTCTTACAAAACCAAAAACCTTTTTGACCTTTCAAAATAACCTAGATTCCACGGAGATCTTGCTTAAGAAATCGGTCAAGACCTTTCTCAATCTATTTTGAAAATATTTAGGAGATTGAGAACCCTCCAAGTGCGAATCCAACTAGGTCAGGTTAGGTTTTGTAAAAACAGAAACTAGAAAACATTTATTTGTTGATTCTGAAGTAAGAAAAAGTTTTAATCAGAAAACAACAACAACGAAATTCTCAAGATGAGAAATAAATGCAACTAAGTGTGTTGTGACATGAAAAACTTCAGATCTATGATTTCTATTGAAACAGAAACAAGATCTGAGTATGTGTCTAAGTTGGAAATAAGATTTTATGAACACAAGGATTCAGCAACCCAGAAATCACTCAACTCGAACTCTCATAAACTCAAGAAACACTAAGGATGGTGTTTATTTGGTTATGGTGTTTATGGAGAGGTAAGTGGTTTAGGTTTGGAGAAGGATTTGACGAAGTTAGGGTTTCTAACTTGGCTCTGGTTTCTCTCTCTAACTTCTCTCTTCTCTCTCTCTCTCTCTATTCTTTTTCTGAGAAAACTCAAAGAGGCAAAAGCTTTCAAAGGCTGAGATGAGAGGCCCTTAAATAGCAAGAGAAGAAGATTCCAGACCATCGTTCAAAAACAATGGCTGAGATTGAGTCAAGCTCCTTTGACTGCAATCCAAGGGCTCACAACAGGCGGTGGGTTAAACAGGCTGTGATTGGCTTAAGGGTTTACACGGGGATTCACTCGGGCGACATGCAGGCCATCGATAAGGGTTGATCCAAGGGCTGAAAACATGCGATGGTTTGTCTCAGTAAAGAAACACAGCTCTGGCCAATCAGAGGACAGCAAGTGTTGGCCATAGTACGAAGGCAAACGCGCGTCCCAAATTAATTACAAAGCCAACCCTAGAGTCTCTAGCGCTTTCGGTTTCTACCCAGAGTAACTTTAGGCCAAAAAACACAATAATACATATTTAGATATTAACCCCAAAACTTTTTAAATCAAGTTTTAATTAAATAAAACATTGTTTAAAATATGTTTAAAATTCCCAAAAAATTATTAAAAATCAAATTGAGGGATTTAAACACACTCAACACATTAATACACATAAGGGTGCAATATGATATGCAAGAATTAAATTCTAAGTGTGTGAGTGATGGCTATAGTCTTAGGATCATTACAAGATGAATAGAAGAAGAAGCAACCCAATCTCTGAAGCTCTTTGGTTTCTAGGATGGACACTATTTTGTCACCATTTCCAAACTAGATGAGCTCTTATACAGTCTAGACTCAAATGAGTCAAAAGTATAAGGGCTTCAGAGGCCGCAAACAAAAACCTCAAGGCCATCATCAGCAAGATGATCGAAAGTTGTAGGGATTGGGTCGACCGGATCCCCTACGCCCTCTGGGGCTATCGAACCTCAATTCGAACCTCTACTAGGGCTACCCCTTACTCCCTGGTCTACGATATGGAGGCAGTCCTACCTGTGGAGCTGGAAATACCCTCGTTACGTGTCATGCTCGAAAGCAAGGTTAGTGAAGAAGACTGGTGCCAAGGCCGTCTTGATGAGCTGACCCTCCTAGATGAACGGATATTAAAAGCTCTTTACCACATACAAGGATACCATCACCGAATAGCGCGATCACTCAACAAGAGAGTCAAGGATCGCAGTGTCCGAGAGGGGGATTTAGCCCTTTAAGAGATAATCGAACCCATCTGGGACCCCAGAGGAAAGTTCAAACCCAACTGGAGCGGCCCGTACATTGTGAAGAAAATCTTATTCGGTGCCGCCATGCTCACTGACCTGGATGGGGAAGAGATGGCTCGTCCAGTAAATCTAGACCGTCTCAAGAAGTTCTACACTTAGTCCAAAATCTCGGCGCGCTACGACTCTTCTCATCCCCCTTCTATTCTAAAAAAAAAAAAAAAATCTCTCCATTTCCCTCTACCCAGAACTATGTGGGCCTAATCCTCTACAAAAACTATTTTCAAACAGATAAGAACTTTTTCAAAAACCCCAGAGGTACGTAGGCAGCTCATACTCCTCACATGAGCACGACCCCTTCTTTTTCACAAAATACCATTCTTTTTCTTACCCCCGAGAACGACAGTTCATTCTAAACATCTACTTGAACAAAAGGATTATGTATGCCTTAGCGATTGTTATAGATAATTCAAAATACAAAATTCATCAAAAGGCACAACTGGATGATCAGAAACTTATTTATTTCATTAATAAGAAACTACAGTACATATTGCATAAGAAAAAGGAACGGATAACTCCCTTCCCCCTACTACCATAAAAATAAGACAAAATCTCGCACATCTGTTACATAAATAAACTCCCCAGGAGTCCTACCCACAGCTACCCGAAGAGCCTTCAGCCTCATCATCTACGTCCTGAGGACCCCAAGTTTCTCCTGCCTGAATGGAATGCCGCAAACACTCCATGGACCGATGAGCCTTAACCATCTTCAAAAAGACCACAACACCCCCTTCCATGGAGTCAGATAAAACAAACCACCTCCGACCGGTCTCTACTGCCAACATCTTGGTGACTACTTCCCTCCACAACCACTTTATATAATCTTTGGGGGCATGGCAAACCGTCCCAACAGGCTGAGAGGGACGGGTCTACGGACGCCGATTTTCCCACAGAGATCCTAGAAACAGACGCAAGCGCTCAGTCAAATCTTTTACTGGAAAGAAATTTGAGGTCCGAGGGGGCACGGCCTGCGCCCAGCCAAATTGGTGAAAAATCCGTCAAGGGAAATAAAAAGAGGTCTCCTGAGACCAACCAGCCGCACATATGAATATTCTCCTAGCTCCAGAACAGGCTGCAACTGTCCCCACCAAGGCACTGACCAATACAACCCACAAGCCCCATGCTCCACTAGCCAATTCTCCCAGTTCTTAACATACAGGCCCATGCGGATGAAGTAGCGCGAAAAGAAGTTGGGTACAGCCAACAAAGGATATTCTGGAGGAGTCTACAAGCGGAATATTTCAGACAACCACATGAACAGCATCACAGGGCTACCCCTCAAAAAGTCTGAATGGCCTTCTCTCCAAGCATCTAGGCCATTCAGAGTCTCTGCCAATATCACCGCCGCAGGATTGCGACGGTATGATATCCATGAGGTAATGGCTGCAAGTTGTGCGTCTACCTGCAATTCCCCAGTCACCAACAGTAATTTTGAAACCAGGCCCAGAACGACGGCTCCAGCATAGCCAGCATCACTTACTTCCCGCGAACGCACGGACTGCAACACCACCGAGAGGGAGATCATTCCTCCGGCCACCAATGACCTGGCCACCGAAGGCGAGATATGAAGAAGCCCGGTCAACAAATCCTAAGGAGAACGGGAAAATTTGGGTAAAGCCGCGGCAACACTAGGATTCACGCCCAGTATGGCAGAAAACTCCTCGTAGGTAGGACAAACTTCTTCCAACCCAAAGCAGAATACATGGTCTTCGGGGTTCCAAAATTATACTGCCGCCATCAGCATATTCCACTCAAAAGGTCGATTATGCCACAAGGAGACTCGACGCATGTTGAAAGAATCATATTCGACATTATAAGAGCACATGGCTTCCAAGGCTTCGAGGTAGTTGACAAACTCAATGCTACCAGGGAGAGCCATCTTGCAAGACTAAAAGATGATGGGTGGGTATGAAGAATGTAAAAGGTTTGAGGAAAACACTCCACCCTTCTCCCTTTTTATACTTAAAAATCCTCACAAGGGACATAATCCCTGCAGAAATCGAAAGGAACCCTACCCCACAAGGTACTAAAGGCTGAAGAGGGTATCAATCAAAGCTTTCAATTGATGGGACTGGACTGAACTGCCGATAGGCAGGCCAGGGTGCTTACCGATCGGCAACCCCCCATTTTTGTAAATCTCCCTTTTTCCTCTTTTGTCAAAATCAGAAAAATAAAAATTGATATTCTCAACAAAATTTCAAAATCCCTTTTCCTCCTTATATAATTCCCTTTTCTAAATTTCATCCATTCCTTCTTTGTCAAATCAAAAAACTCCATTAAAATAAATTGATATTCTCAAAAGAATTTCAAGAATCCTGTTCCCTCCTTATGGGATTCCCCGTTTTAAATAAAGCAACTCTCCTTTGAAAAATTCCAAGAATACTCCTATTTTACGGTCTCAGTAGCAAATTAAAAAGCGCATGCATTCATTTCATCATTAAAATAAAAGATAGTCAAAAAACCGCATTGCATTGCATATATATGTTTTCTGTGTTACATCATTTTTGCAGGAAATAAAGAAAAGACAAAAACAACGGGACTCAGCCCGAACCCACATTCCACTCCCTCTCTCTCTCAAGAATTTCCATCCCGGCGACGCGCTCTCTTTCCCTTACGATGAGACGACACGCCCCCACTACCCGAGCCAGAGTCTCCCCCGGACGAGGCTGACGGCACCAAGCAAGAAGGAACAGGGACAGCCTCCCGAATGTGGGCAGTCGCCGATGATATCCAATCCCTGATGTCCCTGAGCCAAGTGGTCGACACCCGGATTTGCTGCAAAGGAAAGGTAGAATCAGTATCAAGCAAAAGAAATCAAAAAAGAGAGGAAACGAACCGAAAGGTTTACCGCAGGACGAAGGACGTCCTCTGTCAAGCCTAGCTCCTCCGGATCCATCGCAAGAGGACGGTGTAGCATCGGCACCGTCCCTCCATCAGCCCGCCGAATGTTGTACGAAGGAGTGTGCAGCCAAACAAAAGGGACCTTCGAGGTCGCCGCCGCAGGTGCCGACGGACCACCACCACTGTGGGAAGACCCCATCGCTCAACTCGAACTAGCAGGAGGGAAAGGCAAAGCGTCATGTATACTGGGCTCCATCAACCTGCTCGTCACAAAGTCCATATAATCATACGGCGCGGTCGTATCAGTATACAACGCATAGGACTCGATAATCATCGCCGCGATCCTTTCATCCTCTAACAATTTTCGCTCCCGCCTCATAGAAGTAGGAGGCTGCACGGGAGGAACCACCACCTCCTCCTTAGCAATTTGATGGATCACCCTCTCCCCGAGGTACCAGGAATGGCCGAACTCATGCGCCAACAAACGCCTCATCTGCGCGTTCACCCCAGTCACCCCCGTATCCTGAATGGCGGTCCCCCAAGGATAAAAGGTCATCTGAAAATCCCCAAGCAGACATAAGTCAATACAAAATCAGAAGAGGCAAAAAAAAAACTAAGGCTGAAACGGAAAGAGTCTTACCCTACCACTGGTCAGGTCATTCAAGACCTGACGCACCGCCTCCAAGGAGAGAGATCCCTTCGACTTCCGGTTGGCCTTACGCCATCGATACAAGCGACAGAAGTCCCCGATGGTGTCGTCCTTCAGAGAAATCAGTGGGGTGTTGCACCCAATCACCTCATAAAACCACGTCTGAATTTAAGAGCAAAAAGAGACGCATAAGGAAAATGCGAATGCATGAAATGGAAATGCTCAAAGTAAAGAATACCTCAAGGAGATACGTGGCTCTAGTAAAAGTCTGCCAGCAGCACCGGCTGAACGCATCCAGAGAAGAATAAAGGGTCACCAAGGTCAGACTCCCCCAATCATAGAAAGGGATGTTCAAAAACATCCTCAAGTATGGCAGAAACCACAAACGGACGATGTCGCCGCTCGATGCCACCATGAAACCTCCCAGCACCAACAAAATGAACAACTGGGCCATCTGCCTCACTTGCAATCCGTCCTCCACATCAACCACCCTGCTCAGCAAAACATCCTTCAGCAAGGACAGCCGGATAGAATCTCCAGAGACTATCCTCTTCACATCACCGAGTGTCGCATACACCGCCTCCGGCCTCACCCGCAAAGAGCGGTCCACCTCTATCTGCTCCCCATCACAATCCAGCCCCCGCAGTTGCTGCACATCTATGGGAGTCATCGTCATCTCCCCGAAGCCAAAATGAAAAGTGTGGGTAGTGTCCCACCACCTCTCTCCCAAGGCACACAAAACTGCTGTCGAACGAGGCGTCTCATCCAGCGTAGCCGCCAACCTCCCAAAACCCGCTGATGATACTATCCAGCACACCACAGGTGGAAGATGCTCCCAAACATCCCTAAGCCCCGTCGTCCCGCAAGAACGCATGTTCTTCAAAGAAATATCCGACTGGCGAAAGGAAAAATTCAGTCAAAGGCCAAGAAAAGGAAAAATCACCAAAAAAGGAAAGAATGCCAAAGGTCAGGTTACTTACATGACCACCGGGAATCACTCTCGAAGAGCGATGACGCGACGGCTCCCGCAGCAAGGTCCGCTCATTCGCAACCGGCTCGAATGCATCAAAGGCATTCCCATTCCCCAAAGCAAGGGGAACCCTGTCCCTCCAATCCATATTCGCCCAGTCATCAACGGTCAACCACTCCCGGTGGACAACGGTGCTCACAAAGGGGCCATTTCTTGAAGATCGGAATGCTAGAACGATCGGCACTGTCTCCTCACCTTCCCGAGGCAGCCCAAAAGTTCGTGCCACTGTCGAATGGCACCTCTCAGTCTATGCCGACCGGCACCCCCCTTAAAATTTCGTGCAAAAATTCCCAGAAAATACCAGAATGCCTCGAAAAATCCTCGAAAAATTCCTAAAAATCCCAGGAAGGATTTAGAACGTTTTCATCAAGGAAATTTCGCACTCCTTCGGGCGACACACCGTTTTACCCAAAGGAACCCTCAAAATCCAAGCGATTGACCTATCAGTCAAGGCGCCCGGACCACCGAATCACCTCCTCATCAGACTTTACAACCATCGGCTATCCGGTGCGGTACAATATCACATGATATTTTTCCCAGCAGAAATCAGAAGAATCACTCACCCCGAGCAATCTCCCCCAAAGGACAATCCAAATTTTCCTCGACCCATTCATCATTCCCCAGCGGAATGTCAGATCCAAATTCTTATTCCCAGCGGAACCCCTCTTCCCTAGTGGAATCCTCAAAAACTAAGTGAAAACTCCTCCCGGCAAAGCTCCGAAAAATTCCTAAGGATTACCTGATCATTTCCCCAGCGGAATTCTCTTACAGCACCCAAAATAGGTTGTTCTCCCCTGCGAAGTCTCCTTAAAGACTTCCCCCAGCTATCAGCTCCCCAGCTCAAATCGGAATCACAAAGCTCTTTCTCTAGCAGAATCAAAATACAATATTTATCAACTCTTGGGTCAGAATTGGCCCCGGTCTTGGATCGTCACCTTAGTTAGGTCAGAATTGACCTCGGTCCTCGGTCGTCACCACTCTTGGGTCAGCATTGGCCCCGGTCTTGGATCGTCACCTTAGTTAGGTCAGAATTGACCTCGGTCCTCGGTCATCACCACTCTTGGGTTAGAATTGGCCCCGGTCTTGGATCGTCACCTTAGTTAGGTCAGAATTGACCTCGGTCCTCGATCGTCATCACTCTTGGATCAGAATTGGCCCCGGTCTTGGATCGTCACCTTAGTTAGGTCAGAATTGACCTCGGTCCTCGGTTGTCACCACTCTTGGGTCATAATTGGCTCCGATCTTGGATCGTCACCTTAGTTAGGTCAGAATTGACCTCGGTCCATGGTCGTCACCACTCTTGGGTCAGAATTGACCCCAATTTTGGATCATCACCTTAATTAGGTCAGAATTGACCTCGGTCCTCGGTCGTCACCACTCTTGGGTGAGAATTGGCCCCGGTCTTGGATCATCACCTTAGTTAGGTCAGAATTGACCTCGGTCCTCGGTCGTCACCACTCCTGGGTCAGAATTGGCCCCGATCTTGGATCGTCACCTTAGTTAGGTCAGAATTGACCTCGGTCCTCGATCGTCACCACTCTTGGGTCAACATTGGCCCCGGTCTTGGATTGTCACCTTAGTTAGGTCAGAATTAACCTCGGTCCTCGGTCGTCACCACTCTTGGGTCAGCATTGGCCCCGGTCTTGGATCGTCACCTTAGTTAGGTCAGAATTGACCTCAGTCCTCGATCGTCACCACTCTTGGGTCAGAATTGGCCCCGATCTTGGATCGTCACCTTAGTTAGGTCATAATTGACCTCGATCCTCGGTCGTCACCACTTTTGGGTCAGAATTGGCCCCGGTCTTGGATCGTCACCTTAGTTAGGTCAGAATTGACCTCGGTCCTCGGTCGTCACCACTCTTGGGTCAACATTGGCCCCGATCTTGGATTGTCACCTTAGTTAGGTCAGAATTAACCTCGGTCCTCAGTCGTCACCACTCTTGGGTCAGCATTGGCCCCGGTCTTGGATCGTCACCTTAGTTAGGTTAGAATTGACCTCGGTCCTCGGTCGTCACCACTCCTGGCTCAGAATTGGCCCCGGTCTTGGATCGTCACCTTAGTTAGGTCAGAATTGACCTCGGTCCTCGATCGTCACCACTCTTGGGTCAGAATTGGACCCGATCTTGGATCGTCACCTTAGTTAGGTCAGAATTGACCTCGGTCCTCGGTCATCACCACTCTTGGGTCAGAATTGGCCCCGATCTTGGATCGTTACCTTAGTTAGGTCAGAATTGACCTCGGTCCTCGGTCGTCACCACCCTTTGGTCAGAATTGGTCCCGGTCTTAGATCGTCACCTTAGTTAGGTCAGAATTGACCTCAGTCCTCGGTCGTCACCGCTCTTGGGTTAGAATTGCCCCGGTCTTGGATCGTCACCTTAGTTAGGTCAGAATTGACCTCGGTCCTCGGTCGTCACCACTCTTGGGTAAGAATTGGCCCCGGTCTTGGATCGTCACCTTAGTTAGGTCAGAATTGACCTCAGTCCTCGGTCGTCACCACTCTTGGGTCAGAATTGACCCCGGTCTTGGATCGTCACCTGAATTAGGTCAGAATTGACCTCGGTCCTCGATCATCACCACTCTAAGGTCAGAACTGACCTCGACCCTCTAAATTGGTCATCCTCATCTCCTTAGGTCCTCAGAACTGACCTCGATCCTCCGAATTGATCATCCCCAGCATACTTCTTAGGTCCTCAGAATCAACCTCGACCCTCAGAATCGATCATACTCCCTCAAAAGCATCATGCGGTGTCTAATCGACGGCTATCATTTGTTCCAAACTCGCCCATCGAGGGGCTCTGTAGACACCCCATTCTGTTACCCCTTAACTATCCTTATGTCCCTAGTACCTCCCTTCATCACTATAAACCCGGGTCACATCCCGAGTACTGACCTGGAAGCCATCAGGCACCCCCCGGCTCAGTTTGACCCAAAAGTCAAACTCCTCGTCTCGACCGAGACTCAATGAATCTTTGAAGGGCACTAAATACCCTTTCCAACGGTCCGCCCTGTGCACGATTCTAACTTATCATGTGGACGAACACGCCATTTGCATCCGAAACCTGACCCAGAGGCCACCGGGCACACCCCAGCTCAGTTTGACCCAAAAGTCAAACTCCTCGTCTCGATCGAGACTCAATGAATCTTTGAAGGGCATTGAATACCCTTTCCAATGGTCTGCCCCGTGCGCAATTCCGACTTACCATGCGGACTAACGTGCCATTTGCGTCCGAAACCTGACCTAGAGGCCACCGGGCGCTCCCGGGCTCTATTTGACCTATGTCAAATCTTTATCTCAACCGAGGATAAATGAATATTCAAAGGGCACTGAATACCCTTTCCAATGGTCCTCTCGTACGCAATTTTGACTTTCCATGCGGACGAACGATCCGTTTGACTCCGGGAAGCCACCGAGTGCTTCCCGGGCTCGGTTGACCAAAGTCAACTCTCCAAACCGGGTCAAACTCTTTGGAATGTCTAAGTACATATCTTAACCTTTCCAACGGTATGCCCCGTGCGCGATTCGAACTTACCATGCAGACGAACGCGCCGTTTGCGTCCGCGCGATTCCCCGTCCAATGGACCGACAAACGCTTCCGAGCCACATTTGACCTAAAGTCAACTCCCGAACTCGGGAGCGGTCCAAAGGACTTTCAAAGGTCTCTGAAATACCTTTCCAAAGGTATGCCCCATCGTGATTCTGACCAACGGTTTGCCCTCGGTGGCTAATTTTCTGAAAAAGCCTGAGGCGCACTGCCAAATGGCAGGTCCCAGATCCTGCCTATCGGCACCTGCCGATAGGCAGTGCCATGATAGGGCCGATCGACAGTCCTCTGGGGTTATAAAAGGATTCCTTGGCCTCATTTGCAAGAAGAGCCCAGATCTGATAGAAATCTCTCTGAACGAATCCCAGAAACCTCTCTCGAAGGCAGCGTGATTTCAACTTCCAAATCCCTCTTTTACCTTTACTTTTCATCATCCTTTTCATCAAACTTGGTGAATTAACCACTCTCCATCATCATCCAAGCTCAAGGGTTGCTCTCCAACATTCAAGATCAAGCTCAAGATCTTCAAGAAGGTCCAACTTTCTCAAACTCTCTCACTTAAACTCTCTTGAATTCCCAATAACTTGTTTTCTTACTTAGCACTTTTATAATCTCATCTCACACATCCTTATATACTTTCTATTTAGTATTATTGCACATCTTTTTTTTTTATATAAATAAGAACCCCAAAACAAGAAAAAGAGGGTTTGCTCATAAATTCCAAGTAGGGATTCTCACACTTTTTCCACATTTTTTCTCATAACTAAAACACCTTTTCTACACACACACACACACACACACACACACACACACACACACACACACACACACACTTACAAATAAGAGATCCCACATTTGGATTTATGGGATAAACCCCACCCCTTTGCTTTGTATGCGAACTATGTGGACTTTGATGCCTTTATAGGCTACGTAGGCGTCTCGAGGTAAAACCCGAGACTCGAGTCCTTTCTCTCGCTTTTTCTCTCATTTCCTATCTTCTCTAAATCTAATCTTCTTATATGATATATATTTATAACGTATTACTCCATGTACGTTATCGTTCCTTTATAGCGATCAACGTAGGGGTAACCGCGTAAATCTTAATTTTCTAATATTACTTTTATAATCTTTCTATGGATGACTCGCTTTATCTTTTCCATGATACACGCCGAGAATTCCTACCTCCATTCTATATATATACACATTCACACATCTCACGCGGGGGGGGGGGGGGGGGGGGGGGAAACATAAAGGAAAATAGCAAATATCCATGAGAGACCGAAAGGGCGGAATGGGTGCCTAACACCTTCCCATTTCGTAACTAAGCCTCCGAACCCTTTTCGAATTATTTTGGCTTCGCACGCACCAGTATGTATTTGGATGCCATCCTTCGGGGTGGCTTCCTCTTTTTCTTTTGTCTGTTTTGAGTAAAATAGACTGCCGACTCTGAATCTCTCTACATTTTTCACACCTCACAAAATCGACGCCGATCGAAGCGCTCTCCCAAGAGGGGACGCGCGGGACCCGAAGGATTCCTCTTCCCTCCGCGGCGGGGATCGGTGGGGATGGACACATTAGGGTTAGAATTAACTTCCCTTTGAAGGTTCTCTTGGACTAGGTTTCTTCATTGAGCTTGTTCCTTTGAGGAGATGGAGTTCTTATAAAAATCTAAACTATTTTGTCTAGATATTCAAACTAGTTGGAACTCCTATATATGGAGACTCAAGTAAGTCAATATATAGTGTGTTCTCAATCTCCCCCTTTGGATATTAAAGACAAAATTCCCTTGAGTATTCAGAACTCGTGGGTTAAATAGAAAAGAAATCCTTTGTCCTATACAAAAAGTCTAACTACCCTTTCCCATCCTAGAACCGAAAATAAGGTAAAAAAAAAAATATATCACTCAACTATATACAAACCAATACCCTACAAAAATATAAATAATGGGTCTGAAATGCCTGTAACAAGATAAACACTAAATTGGCATATTAGTTGAGTTAGAATAAGAAATAGATAGAAAAATCGCTAATCAATACTCAAGATCTACTCCCCAATTTTTCTCAAATATACAAGGGGTATAAATCACAAAAATAGAGATTAATTGAGAGCAATCATCCCTATAGCTATTCACAAATACTCAAATCTAATGTTATCTAAAGGTTTGGTAAATAGATCAACGAGCTGTTTTTGAGTGTTCAGATATTCAATAATGAGATCTTTGGATTCGAAAAGGTCACGGATAAAATGATGTTTAATCTTAATGTACTTAGTTCGTGAGTGAAATACAGGTGTTGATGTAAAAAATTAGATCACTCTAATTATTCAATCACAGATAAATAAATGAGACAAAGAATTTTTAAAGTGGTTCAGCCTTATAAGAAATGGCCTACATCCACTGTTTTGGTATTGCTGTTTGTATAGGAATTCTCGATTAAAAATTATCTCAAGAAATTCCGGTCTGGGGGGGAATCTGATCTCTTTACAATGAGGATTGTACAATGTATTTATAGCCTTGAGGCTGTAATGTGAAAGGGTGATACATTAAATGATATACATATGAAAGGGTAATACATTTAATGCCCTTTTTGAGTGTGCGTCTAAATGATAAGCATTTAATGAGCAGTTGAATTGTTGGTTATCCCGCTATTAATGCTTTGTTCAAGATGCAACTCGGACCGCCTGAGTTTCTCGGTACTCAAGAGTTCCTCAGAGAGGCATGTTCCTCGGAGTGTATGAGTTCCTCGGAGTAACATGGTTCCTCGGAGCGTGTGACCATCTCGGAAGTGCTTGTTGTTGCCATGTAGATAGACACGTGTCTTCATATGATTGGTCCAAGTTAGCAGATTAAATTTGGTATCAACAGAAGCCCCCAATGTTTCATAGTTCGAAATTTGAGGAGTATGGAACATTCTTTATCGGAATATGGTAGCTTTAAATAGTCTTCCTGATTTTAGGAGCATTTCCCTTGTATTTATTTCTCCTTCCCAATTCGTAGAATCATGCTTTTTTGGACTTTTCTGCGTGCTTCGATTCCCGCGTCACTTTTCGTCTTTTTAGCCGCTGTTGTTCTCTTTGATTCCCGTGCCAATATTTAATGCCCTTTTAGCCGCCGGTAACGTAATCATACGTTTTTGTAATCATTACTTCACCATTTCCCAAGGCAAGGTATTTAAACTTCACAGACACTCCCATCGTCTTCTACTTTTTCAAATTTTCATCTTTTGAGTTTTACGTCGTCTCTTCCTACTCTCTTGTGCGTTCATCTTTTCCGTCGTTCGTTGTCAGCAGATCCATTCTTTTCCTGTAAGATCTTCTTTCTTCTTCTTTATTTCTTTATTCACCATGGTTTACCCTGTTGAGTCTCTTGAGAAGTTTCGTTCTGATTTCTCCATTCCCTCTTGGGTTGTCTTGGAAGAGCTTTCTGAGCCTTCTAATTACTTCCATCTGGCTGAGGGACATTGGTTCCCCAGTCTCTTTTTTGCTGAGTGTGGATTTTCTTTTCCACCAAATTCTTTGTGTCTGGAATTCTGTCAGTACTTTGACGTTGTTCCTGCACGAATAGCCCCCAACACATGGAGAATAGTTAATGGGATGCATAGGTTAAATCAAGTGCATGGAAGTCGTATAGGAATTCAAGAAATCATGTACTGCTATAGATGGGCCGTTAATGAAAATATTTATTATTTAAAAACTAGATTTTTAAATAGGGCCTTAGTAGTTAATCTCCCTGATGCCAATAAGGATTATTTTGAGCATGGGGTTGTCATAAAAAATTGGCAACACCCTCCATTAACTGGAGATGAGGTTTACCAGGGTCCCAGATGCCCTCCTTATGGCAATGGGATAGGCTATTTTTATTTCATTTTATTTTGAAATTATGCTTCTTTTGTGTTTGATAAAATGTGCCACTGATAACAATGTTTGTTTATTTGCAGTTGATAACAAAAGAAAGTGCCCAAAAGAAGCAGATGTCAATATAAGGCATTTGAAACTTATCTGGAGTCTGCATCAAAGTGTTGCCGATGAACATATTAGATCAGCTTCGTATCTGCTCGAGTACACGAGCTACACTACTTATTTCACTGCTCGTCCAGTGATAAGTGAATCAGAGCCAATACCAGCTTCCACCAGCTCGTCACCTGAATCTCATATTCCTTTAAGTGAAAGGATGAAGAAGAGAATACCTCCCACCCTGTTTGATAAAATTGCCTCCGGCTCTGGGGAGGCAAAAAGGAGTAGGATAGATGTCCCAAAGGAGGGGACGAAGAAGAGTGATGCAGCTCCTCCAGTTGCTTCTGCTAAAGTTGCCGAGAAGGTTGCTGATAAGCCCGCAGTGGCTCCGAGCAGCTCTGCTGCTCCTGGAGAGGTGATTGTGATATCACCGACCAAGGGTTCTTCCTTGGTTGAATATGTACCTGTTCCCACGAGGAGGCTGAAGAAGAGCTCCTCAGTCAATTTGGCTGACACCATTATTCAGCCCCCAGCTACTGGGACTGGAGTTCCCACTTTTGTTCCCCCGAGCTCTGACATGAGCTCGGTAAAGTCCTTGATCATTCTCGAGGTTTAAGGTACTGAAGAAAACCTTACTCGGGATATGGTTACCTCACTAGCTGCTCGTCACCTTGCTTCTGTAAGTCTCTTTACTTAGAATTTTTCATATTTCCTTTGTCATTTTTGTTTCTAACTTTCTTTCTTTTTCTGTTCACAGTTGACGAGCTGCTTTAATATAATCCTGAAGAAGGATGAAGCAATTAAGGCTTCTTGCTCCTCGGCCAGTGTGGAGGGAGCTCTGGAAGAAGCTACCAAGTCTCTAGCAGATTCTCGCCAGAAATATGCTGATGACAAAGCTGTTTGGGAGAAGAAACTTGCCTCCTCTGAGCAAGAAAAAGCTCAGACTGTTGATGCCTCCAAGGAGTTGGAGAAGAAGAAGAATGACTTGGAGAAGGCAAATAAAGAGCTCGAAGAGAAGCTCAAAGCTGCTGGAGAGTTGGAAAATAAACTCAAGGCTACCGAGGAGGAGTTGGCTAAACTTCAGGAAGTAGGTCGGCAGAAGGAAGAGGTAGAAAATAAGTTGAAAGCTGCTGAGAACCTGCTGTCTGAGAAGCTTACCTTGGAGAAGACCAAGAGGAAAACTGATGTGAAGAAGTCCTTCAGCTCTGGCTGGGACAAGGGGTGGAATAAGGGGTTGGCTGCCATGGTATCTCAAGTGGACTATGGTAGTCTAAAGTATTTTAGGGATGGATGGGTCGCTGCCCTTCAGGAAATGAAGGTCGACGAGTCATCCGAGCTCTTCCAGAGACATATCCCTGGTTCCCCTCCAACTCCAGAAGAATTAGAAGAGGACGAAGCTACCTTTGAAGAGTCTTCGATGGTGATAGGAGATCATGCCCTATCCATTCAGCCTACTGCCGAGGAAGATCAGCAAATCATTTCTTCCTCCGAGCAACTGCCTACTCTCCCCGAACAACTATCCCTTCCTTCCGAGCAACCTACCTCTTCATCCCAGCCTCCCGAGAAGGTTTTGGGAGATAAGGAAAAGGTGTAGTGTTGTTCGGGTTTCTCTTTATTTTCAAATGTAACCCAGAATATGTAACTCTGAAATATGATCTAATAAAACTTGAACTTTTTGCATACTGTTGTCTATCTTCTATTCATACTCTGCTTATTCTTCTTATTGATGATTGCTCTTCTTTCTCTGCTAGTTTCTGGCCATGATGGAATTACTATCTGCTCATGACACGAAGTTGCTGTAACAATGCAATGAGTGCTTTAAGGCTGGTCACATAGACTTGAGTGCTGCACAAGTTGCCGACATCCTTGGTCATGATGCTTCAGAATAGGCAGTTGAAGCATATCAGTACCTGAAGTGTCTACTTGACCGAGTTGTGGCCAATAATGTGGCTTACTATGAAATGATCGAGGATCTCCAGTGTACCCTCGAAGACCTTCAGAATCAATACAAGGAATCAACTGCCCTATTGCATGAGGGGTACGAAAATAAGTACAAGCTGATCATGGCTGACAAGGGCTACGAGAAGCTTTTTGCTGAGTATGATCTGAGGGAGAGAACTTTAAAGGGTGAGGTCGAGGAATGCAGACAGATTGCCAAGTTGCTGGAGCAAGAGAACAAAAACTTACAAAAAGAGCTATCATAATTGAAGTCTGCAGCCTCCACTTCCAGTGCCTTGATCCCAGTGACCGACGAGGGATTCTCGTTCTTAGAGGTTGAGAATGCCAAGTTGAGGGACGAGTTGGAGACTTTGAAGAGTTCTGCAACCTCTACATCTTCTCGCGGTCGAGCAAGAAATCCTCGGGGATGAGGAGGATCAGCTCGGGTTCTTGTCGAGGAACAGAAAACTCAGTCTGCGTTAGAGAACCAAGCTTTCCAATTAATGGCGAAGAACCAGGCTTTGTCTGACATGTCAAAGAAGATTAGGGACTTGGAAAAACAGCTCTCTGCGCAGAAGTCCGTCTTGGAGAATTAGGAGCTTTTCATCAAGAATCTCCACGAGCAGCTAGAAAGGCTAACCTATCAATTCCACAAACATCCCAGGGAGTTCTGGATGGCTGGATACAACGAAGCACTATTCCACTTGGACGATCGTATCCAGAATGCCAACAATGAGGGCTACAAGCAAGGCTGGCTGAAATCCTTAGGTGTGTTGAAGCTCGAACAAGGTCATTATCTGTGGGATTACCATGATCTCGGGTTGATCGACTTGCCTGTGCCACCATACAATTTGGAGATGGAGTGGATCCATGCTCGGGCCATTCCTCGGAGCTTAATTTCAAAGTATCTCGGTGACTACAATCTTTACTCTCAAATCGAGGTATCTCGTCCCGAGCATCTTTTAGATCGAACCTCCGTGATGAATGTCAGGATGCTGAAGGATCTTAACTTTATCAATTCTCCTCAGTCTTTAAATGATCCGCCTGCTGGCGAGGAACCTGTGTCAAAAGCAGAGGGGAAAAGACCAGTAGAATAGAAATTTTTGATGTAATAGTTAGTATACATTTCAATATCAATGTACTTGTAATTTATTTTGAATTCAATGAAAAACTCTCATTTTGTTTGCAAATCTTGATTGCTATTGTTTTGTAGTTATCAAACACTTTATATTTGCGTATTTCGGTTAAAAAGATAACAATATTGTGTTGTTTGTCAACCAACTCAGTAATAATTAAAAATTACAAGTATCAGTACTGTTGCTCGATCACTTAATAATAAAGTAACGAGTATAAAAATGTTGTTTAAAATTATCAGTACTGTTACTCGATCACTTAATAATAAAGTAATGAGTATAAGAATGTTGTTTAAAATTTTTCCAACCAACCAAGGTCATTAAATTATGCTTGTCGACCAACTACAGTTAGTGGGTTTTTATCCCCGACCAGCCATACTTGGTAGATTTTTCATAAAATGCGTCCTACCAACCAAGGTCGTTAAATTCTTCTTGTCGACCAACTACAGTTAGTGGGTTTTTATCCCCGACCAGCCATACTTGGTAACTTTTGCACTTTCTGGAATAATCTTACCACTCGACCAACATAAGTTGGCATTTGCGAGCACATTTTGTTTCCTAGCCAAATAGGTTGGCATTTTAGGAATATTTCGTTTCTTAGCCAAACAGGTTGGCATTTTTATGAATATTTCGTTTCCTAGCCAAACAGGTTGGCATTTTTAGGAATATTTTGTTTCCTAACCAACCGAAGTTGGCATTTTTATGAATATTTCGTTTCCTAGCCAAACAGGTTGGCATTTTTAGGAATATTTTATTTCCTAACCAACCGAAGTTGGCATTTTTAGGAATATTTTGTTTCCTAACCAACTGAAGTTGGCATTTTTAGGAATATTTTGTTGAGCAGTCTGGAGCTTTGAGCTTTGTCGAGTTTGGCCGAGTAGTGTGTAGCACTAGTATTCCCCAAAAAATTCTCAATAAAAAGGAGAGACTTTAGCAGAATATCTTCATTTTATTCATACTGATGGAACTGTGTTACATATACATCACTGATAATACTTGCGCAGGTGCTCTGCGTTCCATGCGTTCTTAAACTCCTCCCCCTCTAAAGTTGCTATTCGATAAGTTCCTGGTCGAACAACTTCTGTAACTCGGTATGGTCCATGTCAGTTTGCTTCCAGCTTATTGTTCTTTTGAATTACTTTCTTCAACACATAGTCTCCTTCTTTCAGGTCGTACTTCTTCACCCTTTTATTGTAAAACAAAGTTGTTCGCTGCTGGTAAGCAGCATTTCTAATGGCTGCTTCTTCTCTAACTTCCTCGAGCATGTCTAAATCCAACCTTCTCATTAAGTCGCTGACAGGGGAATTGAAATTCTGAACCCTGTGTGTTGGTAGACCCAACTCGGCAAGTATAACAACTTCACTTCCAAATGCCAGCATATACGGTGATTCTCCAATTGCTACTCGGGGAGTAGTTCGGTAAGCCCAGAGTACTGATTGTAACTCGTTGATCCAATTTTCTTTCGAATCATCCAATCTTTTCTTCAAGCCATTCAGCAGCATTCTGTTTGTCACTTCAGTTTGTCCATTGCTTTGAGGATGGCCTGGTGCTGAGTGGACCTTCAAAATGTTTGACTGATGACAATAGGCGGCAAACTCCTCGTTATCAAATTGTGTTCCATGGTCTGTGATGAAGGCATGAGGGAGACCATATCGACAAATGATGTTCTTCCAAACAGATTGGTACACCTTCTCGTACGTCATGTCAATGAGTGGTTCAGCTTCTACCCACTTAGTAAAATAATCCACTACGACGACGAGGTACTTGAACCTTCCTCGGGTTGTTGGCAGTGGCCCAACCAAATCAATTCCCCACATGGAAAATGGCCAAGGGGAAGTTATGGGTGTCAACAATGCTTGTGGAGTTCTTCGGATGGAGGAGAAGCGCTGGCACTTGTCACACTTCTTGGCATAGGCTATACAATCAGCCCTCATCGTCGGCCAGTAGTATCCTTGCGTCATCACCCTTTGTAAAAGCGTCTGACCTGCTACATATGCTCCACAAGACCCTTCATGGATTTCTTCAATTAATTCTTTCACCTCGGAGGGATGTACACACCTCTGCAAACCTTCCATAATTCCTCGTCTATATAAAATACCATTAGTTAATACATACCGAGCAGCTTTAAACTTCAATTTCTTGGCTGCGAGCTTGTCAATTGGAAATTCCCCCTCCTCGATATACGCCCTGATGGGATCCATCCAAGATGGTCTTAAATCAAGGGTGATAAAGTTCATCGTCAGACCTTCATCTATACTCCGACCAGCTAACACTTCAATTGGGATTGTTCGTCGTAGCTCGGTGCGAGTAGCTGATGCTAGTCGATCTAGGGCGTCTGCTCTCGCATTCTCCACTCTTGGTATTCTGATCAGCTGAATAGCGGTAAATTCTAACGCCAGCTCCTTTGCCTTTGCATGATATCTGATCATTAAATCTCCTCTAACTGCATATACTCCCATCATTTGGTTTACGATCAATTGAGAGTCACTGAAGATCACAACCTGCTGCGCCTCTATAATTTTTGCCAGATTAAGCCCTGCAATCATGGCCTCATATTCAGTCTCATTGTTGGAATCTTTGAATTGGAAACGTAAGGCGTATTCCATGTCGACCTCATCTGGAGTGCTCAAAACTATCCCCGCACCACATCCTGCAGTGCAAGATGAGCCATCTACATATAACCTCCATATAGGTAACTCGTCATCAAATTTCTGATCAGTCAGAGTTCCTCGGTGAAATATTTGATGCTTCCTTTCATCCTCCCCGGATTTTTCTCGCTCCTCGTCGATCACTTTTTCTTGCCCTTTTACCAATCGGAGTTGGTCTGAGCTCAAATTTAATGATCCTGTAATATCCACTTGCCCTTTTAACAATTGGAGTTGGTCTGAGCTAGTGTTGTCGATCCTGTAACATCCACAGGTTGATCAGCGAGCAACTCTTGTTCTTCATCCGGAGCCCTCACAACTATCTCTGCATCATATCCTGTAACATCCACACGCCCTTTTACCAATCGGAATTGGTCTGAGCTTGTGTCTGTTGATCCTTTAACATCCACAGGTTGATTAGCGAGCAACTCTTGTTCCTCGGGGGTATCAGGATCGGTGAACTCCGCTATAAAATCTGCTACAACCTGCCCTTTTAGTGATGATCTGGGTTCATAAATTATATCATATTCACCGAGCTCTATTGCCCAGTACATCAATCTCCCTAATTTTTCTGGCTTATGAAGGGCTTGTCTCAATGGCATATCGGTACATACTACTATGGTATGAGCCTGGAAGTATGGCCTCATTCTCCTACTCGCCTTAATCAGTGCCAGTGCCAATTTCTCCAGCCTTGGATATCTGATCTCTGCTCTTCGGAAGGCCTTACTTGTGTAGTAAATTGGTTTTTGCACTTCATTTTCCACTCTGATCAACGCCGAGCTAACTGCATTCTCGGACACTGCAAGGTACAAATACAATTTTTCTCCCATCACCGGGCTGGACAGCAGTGGAGGTGTTCCCAAGTATTTCTTCAAGTCTTGAAAAGCCTTCTCACATTCATCATTCCACTTAAAAGTCTTTCTGAGTGTCTTGAAGAACGGGAGACATCTATCAGTTGCTCGGGACACAAATCTGTTGAGTGTCGCTACTCGTCCTGTGAGACTTTGTACTTCCTTCTTCGTTGTTGGAGATCGCAGCCCTAATAGAGCTTTGATCTTTTCAGGATTTGCTTCAATGCCTCGTTGATTGACAATGTACCCGAGGAACATGCCTTCTCGTACTCCAAATATGCACTTCGTTGGGTTCAACTTCATTTGGTATTTATCTAGTTGATCAAAAGTTTGATTTAAGTCAACTAGATGATCAGCAGCTTTCTTGCTTTTTGTCAGCATGTCGTCAACATAGACTTCCATATTGTCACTGATTTGTTCAGCAAAGACCTTGTTCATCAGCCTCTGATATGTCGCACCTGCATTTTTTAAACCAAAAGGCATAACATTATAACAATAAGTTCCCCTAGGGGTGATAAAAGAAGTACTCTACCTATCTTCAGGTTTCATTTTGATCTGATTGTAACCAGAATAAGCATCCATGAAGCTCAGCAATTCGTGTCCCGAGGTAGCATCCACCAGTTGATCAATTCGGGGCAAAGGAAAGTGATCCTTTGGGCACGCTTTGTTGAGGTTGGTGAAGTCTACACACATCCTCCACTTGTTGTTTTTCTTCTTTACCATTACCACATTAGCTAACCAATCTGGATATTTAACATCTTAAATGAAACAAGCTTTTTGGAGCTTCTCGACTTCCTCCTGTATAGCTTGATTCTTCTTGGGACTGAATACTCTTCTTCTCTGCTTCACAGGCTTGATCTCCTTATTCACATTGAGCTCGTGACATAAGAAGTTTGGGTCTATCCCAGGCATATCTTCATGACTCCACGCAAAAGTTTGTCTTCTGCTTTTAAGGAAAGTTATCAATTCCTGTTTTAATGAGGTATCCAGCGACGAACCTATTTGAGTAGTTCGTTCAGGGTGCTCGTCGTCCAGGATGATATTTTCAGTAGCTTCCACCACTTGACCCTTCACGAGTTGCGACTCATCTCTAGGATCCAATGTTTCAATTTCTGCACCTTCATCCACTTGATAGGTAGTGGTCTTTTTCTTTGATTCTTCCAGTTCTTCTTGCTCGGCGGATGAATAATAGCATTCCCGAGCTACTTTCTGGTCACATTTCATAACTCCTAATCCAAAGTTTGTTGGAAATTTTAGGCACTGATGCACTGTAGATGGTACAACCTCGAACTTCTTCAATCCTACTCTTCCCATGATGATATTATACGATGATTGGACATTCTTATCCATCACGAAGAAACGTATTCTTTCTGTCCGACAAGCAGGACATGTACTAATGAATATATCCAACTTGATCGTTCCTAGTGGAAATACTTTCTCGCCAGCAAAACCGATGAGGGGTCTGTGATAAGGCTCCAGTTGAGATAGCTTTAGATTTAAACTATCAAAGCACGAGTAGAACATGATGTCTGCCGAGCTACCATTGTCGACCAGCACTCTTGAAATCATTACCTCCTTCATTCTCATCTTGATCACCAGTGGATCATCGTGAGGATATAAAACACCTGCGAGGTCATTCTTTAAAAACCCAATGACCAATTTTTCTTTGTTCACCTTTCTCGGGCGATCCTCCTCAGCTAAATTTATTCGCTGAATGTACGAGCAAGCTTGAGCCTCACCGATGTAAGCTTTTCTTTCTGCAGTAAGGTCTCCTCCTCCTGCATCTCCACCTGTAATAACATTACAATCAAATGACCCAAAGCGTATTAAAAATACCTCTCGTTCTGGCTGCCTTGGTTTCTTTGGAAGATCGGGGTCATCCTCTGAATCAACTTCATGGTTTCTCTTCTTGTTCTCTTCTGCTCGACGAGGAGATCTAGACCTCTCTCTAGTTCGGTCATTGTTTCTTCTTTCACCTCCCCGATCAACATACTTTGCTAGCTTTCCTCGTCGGATGAGTGTTTCAATCTCATTCTGAAGAGCTATGCAATTTTTGGTGATATGGCCATGATCCTTGTGAAATCATAATATTTTTCTCTATTCCTCGTGTCAGGGTCTGCCTTCGTTTTCTTTGGCTAGTTTAACTCCTCTCTGTTCTTAATTTCTTCCAGGAAGTGGTTGATATTTGCCTTCAAAGGAGTGTAATTATCAAATTTCCTCAAAACCTCCCATGAAGACCTGTTTTTGGATTGTTTGTCACCACCATTGTTCTTATACTCTTTTTTCTTGGCTTTGTCGACTTCCACCTTGGTTTCTTTGGCGTCCATATTCTTCTTCGCAGCCATAGCCTCCTCAGCATTCATAATCTTGGACGCTTTTCCCATCAGGTCCGACATGGTTCGAGGTGGATCTTTGGCCAAAGTGTAGTACAATTTATTCGACAGTAACCACTCATCAAAGCAGTAATCGCTATCTTTTCCTCGTAATCAATGACTTCGAGTTTCTCGTTATTAAAACGAGTTATATAATCTCTGGTACTCTCACCAGCTTTTTGTCTAATACTTAACAAATGTGCTACTCGTTTTACTGGCTTGGCCCCAAAGCAGAAATTTCCTATGAATAACTCGGTCAGCTGAAAGAAAGTTGAGATCTTACCCCGAGGAAGATTATTATACCATATTTGAGCAGATCCGGTAAGAGTTCCTGAGAATGCCCTGCATCTCATCTCGTCTGGGACAGCGTAGATGTCGGCTGCAGCTTGATACTGTTATATGTGAAGGACAGGATCAGTCTTTCCATCATACTTGGGGGTCGCAACAGGTGCTTTGAACTTTGATGGTGTTGGAAAATCTACAATAGCCTGGACAAAAGGTGTTCCTCGAAAAAAGGTTCGTTGTAGAGGATTCTTAGCCTTAGCCATTTCCCCTAATCTATCCTCCAGCCTCTGAATAGAGCCTTTCCATGCATCATTCCCTTCTTCGGGTCTGTTGGTTCGAGCCGCTGATCGTGTTGAAGTGGCTTCCTGGGATCTATCTTGACGAGCAACTGGTCGGTCATAGGATCTATCTTGACGAGCAGCTGGTCGCGACTGGGCAGATCCTTCCCTTAAATCTGATGGTCATTGAAAGCTCCTCGACGCTGCATTAAGAGGACTTTTGTTCCTCCTAGGGCCTAATCGGTCGAAAGGAGAAACTCTACTTAACCTTTCCAATGCGCTGGTCCTTTCTGGGGAGAGAGTGACACATTGTTCAGTATCTGTGGCTCGTACAGACAAAGTTCGTCCAGGTTGATAAAAGAAATCTTCAGATTCTTGATTGCGACATGAATTAGTACGCCTAGTACGTGATGATAGTGCACGGGTGTTTCTTTGAATACTTCATGGTCCTGAATGGGCTGACGCACCGCCATGGAGAGTTTGGATGAGTTGTCGCATCGTTTCTTGCATGACGGTCTGGCCCTGAGCCAGATTTGTCATTATTCCATCCAGATCTGGAATATTTGGTGGAGCAGATGGGTTTGGAGGGGTTCCAACATTGAAATTGCTGGATTCAGGAATATCAGCCATTGGTGATGAATTGTTTTTTATGGAAAACGATATTACCAGTCGTTCCCATAGACGACGCCAATCTGTTGATGTAAAAAATTAGATCACTCTAATTATTCAATCACGGATGAATAAATGAGACAAAGAATTTTTAAAGTGGTTCAGCCTTATAAGAAATGGCCTACGTCCACTGTTTTGGTATTGCTGTTTGTATAGGAATTCTCGATTAAAAATTATCTCAAGAAATTCCGATCTGGAGGGGAATCCGATCTCTTTACAATGAGGATTGTACAATGTATTTATATCCTTGAGGCTGTAATGTGAAAGGGTGATATATTAAATGATATACATATGAAAGGGTAATACATTTAATGCCCTTTTTGAGTGTGCGTCTAAATGATAAGCATTTAATGAGCAGTTTAACTGTTGGTTATCCCGCTATTAATGCTTTGTTCGAGATGCAGCTCAGACCGCCTGAGTTGCTCGGACCGCCTAAGCTTCTCGGTACTCAAGAGTTCCTCGGAGAGGCATGTTCCTCGGAGCGTATGAGTTCCTCGGAGTAACATGGTTCCTCAGAGTGTGTGACCATCTCGGAAGTGCTTGTTGTTGCCATGTAGATAGCCACGTGTCTTCATATGATTGGTCCAAGTCAGCAGATTAAATTTGGTATCAACAACAGGATTTTTAGAAATATTAATGGCACTTTGATTATCCTAAAACATGGTTAATTGTTTTTCTGTGAGACCATAGTCACTAAGCATCTGTATAATCCATAGTAATTGAGCACAACAACTACCAGCTGCTATATATTCAGATTCGACGTTAGATAATGAAATAAAATTTTGTTTCTTACACGACTAACCAACGAGATTATTGCCTACGTAGTAGCAAGCACCAGAAGTGCTCTTAATATCACCAGAACAACCAACCCAATGGGCATCGGCGTATCCTACAATAGAACTAGTCGTATCATTTGTGTACCAAATACCAAATTTTAAAGTACCCTTAATATATTTAATAATCCTTCTTACACTTAATAAGTGAGATTCTTTAGGGTTACTTTGATATCTAACACAGATACGCAGGACGAAGGACATGTCGGGTCGAGACGCTGTAAGATATAAAAAACTCCCTATCATACATCTATAAAGAGTGGGATCAACACTTTCTCCATTATCATCCTTAGAAAGTTTAGTTGAAGTACTCATGGGGGTTCTAGAAGTTTTCACATTTTCTAAGCCGAATTTTTTAGCTAAATCTACAGCATACTTGGATCGAGAAATAAAAAGACCATCATTGCATTATTTTACTTGTAAACCCAAAAAAATATTGTATTTCACCAATTAAAGACATCTGAAATTCAGTATGCATGATATCAAATAAATTCTCTACTTGTTTGGGACAGGTGGAACCAAAAATAATATCGTCCAAATATACTTACGCGATTAAGACATGTTTATTTTCCTTTCTAACAAACAATGTTTGATCGTTTCCGCCACGGACAAAATTGCGAGACACCAAAAAAGTAGACAGTCGCTCGTACCAAGCTCTAGGAGCTTATTTCAGGCCGTATAAGTATTTCTTAAGCTTAAAGACGTGGTCTGGGTGTAAAGGTTCAACAAATCCTTTGGGTTGTTCTACGTAAACTTCTTCAAATAAAATTCCATTTAGGAAAGCGAATTTAACATCCATTTGGAATAATTTGAATTGTATATGACAAGAAATTACAAGGAGGAGATGAACTGATTCCAGACGAGTAGCAGGTGCAAAAGTTTTGTCGAAATCAATTCCCTCAATCTGGGAGTATCCTTGTGCAACCAACCTAGTTTTATTCCTAATGACCTCTCCATTTTCATCAGTTTTGTTTTTAAAAATCCATTTTGTGCCAATTACCTTCGAATCTTTTGGTCTAGGAATAAGATTCCAAAGATCTTGGCTCTTCAATTGGAGTATCTCTTCTTGCATAGAATTTATCCAAAAGGAGTTAGTAAAGGCATCATTAACATTCTTAGGTTCCTCAAGAGAAACAAAACAAGAAAATTATGCCACTTGTCAAAGTTGGGATCTAGGTCTAACTGGTTTCGAAGGATTACCGACAATGGTTTTAGGGGGATGATCTTTAGAAACCCAAGTGGGTACAGAAGAATTCTCAGGTGGCAGTGAATCAGTATCATCTTAGGGATCAAGGGATAAAATAGGATCATCTTCATCAAATGTTATTGGTTGACTATCACTACTCCTAACACTTGTGTCATCTATAATTACATTAATTGATTCCATAATAATTTTAGTTTCGTAGTTAAACACTCGCAAAGCCCTAATATTTTGGGAATAGCCAAGAAAAATTCCCTTTTCTCCTCGGGTATCAAAATTTGAAAGATTCTCTCTATCTTTCCAGATATAGCAGATACTACCGAAGGTTTTAAAATATTTTAAGTTTGGCTTTTTGTGGGACCATAACTTGTAAGATGTTTCTTTGGAATTTTTTCTGAGGTAGATATGATTAATAATGTGACACGCGGTTTAGACAGCTTCTACCCAAAAACATCTAGGGATATTCTTAGCATGTAACATAACCCTAGCCATTTCTTGTAAAGTCCTATTCTTACGTTCAGCTATACCATTCTGCTGCGAA
Source organism: Sambucus nigra (assembly GCA_949130495.1). NCBI lineage: Eukaryota > Viridiplantae > Streptophyta > Magnoliopsida > Dipsacales > Adoxaceae > Sambucus > Sambucus nigra. Next base: position 556,728,661 of record OX422213.1, on the reverse strand, counting down.
GTTTTGGGAGCGCTAAACTCATGTTTGTAGCCATTAGCTACACAATACTCAGAAATTCCAGAGTCCTTGAACTCTCCACCTCTATCACTCCTAATTCGACACACTTGGTTATCCTTCTCATTCTCAATTATCAAGAGGATTTCTTAAGAATTCATTGAAGGTATCTGATTTATATTTCATAAAGGCTACCCATGTATATCTTATATAGTCATCCACTATAACTAGGATGTAAGAGTTTCCACAGAAACTAACAGTTTATTAGGGACCCATGAGGTCCATGTGGATAGGTTCTAGAGGCTTAGTGGTAAGGACATCTTTAACTTTCTTGTGAGGTGATTTACTTATTTTTACTTCCTGACAAGGTCCACATACAGGAGTAAAAGAATTTTTAATTTTAGGTAAGCCTCTAATGATTTCTTAGGAACTCAATCTTCTAAGGTTATCATAATTTGCATGTCCAAATTTACCGTGCTATAGATTAGAATACTCTAATCTAGAAATATTACAAGATTCAGAATTTCGGATTACTATGTAACAGTTTTCTGGGGTTCTGTTTCCTGTTAAGATATAATTACCTTTTACATCAATAATTTTCTAGTCATTTTTTAAAAAGGTACTGAGTGGTTGGAATCACAAAATTGTGATATACTTAAGAGATTGTCTTTAAGGCCTTTAACTAAGAGAACATCATTCAGTTCAGGAAGCCCTTTCTCACTTAATGTTCCCTTACCTATGATCTGAGAAGAAACACCATCTCCAAATATGACACTACCTCCAAGGAAGTCTATCTTGTTCTTCAATTTGTTTTCATCCTCGATCATATGTTTAGAACATCCGGAGTCCAAATACCATCTAGTTGAAGTGCTTTGTGCCTTTAAAGCAGAAATGACAATGTTGCACTTGAGATGGGGTAGTAAATCATCTTTTCTAATCCAAATAGGCCTAGTTTTGAGATTTTTGTGGCCTTTTGAATTAGAAAAGGTTTGAGGGGTCTTTTTAAATGATTTTTTCTTAGTCTTGGACCCTCCCTTTGTCTTTTTTGAGTTAGAGTCATTTGTGGCCTGTCTAGGAATTACATAAGTATTTCTAGATTTCCTAGAATAGTTAAAGTTCTGATAGGTAGGAGTGTATGTACTTTTCTTGAAACATTCATCTAGAGTATGGACAAAAATATCACAGTAGGAATAGTACTGTTGGGTATAGGACTTTAACTTTTTGATAAAGTCTTTAAAAATTAGCATGGATCTATTGGGTACAGTAGTCCAGTCATCATTAGATTTAGGTTTCTGTCTTTGGTCTCTGGTAGAAGGATAAACATATTTGGTCTTCCTGTTTGGTTTCAACTGTTGATTGTACTGATTATGTGTTGTCTGAGAGACATTGAAACTAGGTTCACCTTTTTGAACATTTTGAGAAGTTTGGCCTTGTTTTATGAAAAGAAAAATTTTAAGGAGAAACTTTGGTCTTTCTTGTGTGCGCTATTTCTCCAAAACCTAGGCCAAACTTATCTTCAGAGTCAAATTTTCTTCCAGTAACAATTTTTTCATAAGTCTTGGTTTTTGTTTCAAAGTGTTGACATTTTTTAAACACATTTGAAACCTTTTGCTTTGACTCTTCTAGTTCAATAAGGGTTGCCTTCTATTTTTGTTCAAATTCATGGTTCTTTTGAGTCAAATCTTTTTCTAAAAGGAATAGTCCTCAGTTTCTATCTCATGAGCAACACATTGGGCAGTATAATCTTCAGTGTTCTTCCTAATGGTTTGGTTAAGTAAATCGATATGCTCACTGAAGGTTTTTATCATCTTTTTTAGGCGAGTACTCTTTTTGACCATTTTAGTGTATAACTCATGTAAATCAGGCAGGTCATCATCAAACTCACTACGTGCATCGTGTGAATTGTCCCCTATGTTTTTTATAGGTTTTTTACTCACGCACACGTTCAATTCGTTATCAATATTCTCACTTTAACTCACACACAGTCTTTCAACAGTAATAGGAACATAATTATCAGCAAGATCATTCACAACATCAATAGGAATATCAAGTTCATGAGCAGGCAAGCATCCATTATCATTATATATTATCTTAGCAAAGAAAGACATGCAATACTCATTTATCTGGGTTGACTCAGTTTCATCCTCATCAGAATCACTAGAGTCGTCCCATGTCTTACACATATTGGCCTTGTTATTATTGGTAAGACTTGTTGGACATTTACTGGCATAGTGACAAAGTTTACCATGACGATGACACTTAACATCTTTTATGTCAGGTTTAGATCTGTTGGGGTCATAGTTCCTCCTATTGTCATAAGTGTGTTTGGTATTGTCTCTGTTATGAGGTCTGTGAGATCTTATTCATAAGAGTTATTTCATTGTCAAGGTTTTCCAAATCACAGTTTTCAAGACAGTCAGTGTCAAAATCTAGAGTGTTCAATTTAGGCACTGGCAATTTAGATGAAAACACAACATTTGAACTAGAATCTTTATTAGTCTGTCTGGTCAATTGCTTTTTAAAGTCTAGTTCCAATTCAACAGTCCTAAGTTTACTATTAAGTAATTCAGGAGTCACATTAGGGTCATTCATTTCCTCAATATCATATCTCTTATTGTCAAATTTAGATGGCAATGACCTAAGAATCTTTGACATAATTTCCTTTCTATTGTAGGTTACCATTTGCATGAAGTTTTGTAAAAATATCAGTTAACCTTATGCAAAATCGTCAAAGGATTCATTGTCATTCATAATTAGGGTGTTATATTGTTGAATGAACATTTGAGTTTTTCTAGCTTTGACACGTTCATCACCCTCATGAGCAATTACTAAAGTGTCCCATGTCTCTTTAGAAGTGAAACATATGGATATTATTTTAAATTCATGTTCGTTTATATACATAAAGATGGCATTCTTTCCTTTATTATTATCAAGAGACAATTTTTTCTCTTCCTTAGTAAATTCACTGAGAAGTTTCTAATCCTTGTTGGATCAGTGGCTGGAGTAGGTTTAGTAGGATGTTCAAACCCTATTTCAATCATTTCCCAGACTTCATCACCCAGAGTTCCTCGAATGAAAGCAGTCATTCATACTTTCCACTACGAAAAATTATTTCCATCAAGGAAGAGTGGTCTGGATAGGTTACCTAACTTCTCAAATTTTTCTTCCATATTCAAAAAAATTTCAAAAAGAAGTTTTGAAACGATTTCTCAAGTTTCACGGTCACAAAAGGTGTTCCTGCTCTGATACGAGTTGAAGAAAGGCTTTATTACTAAAATCTTATTTACAAGGTTACTAACATAATGTTATAAATTGAGTAAACTCCGAATAACTTTCTTGGCAAAACTCTTTTCGAAAAACACAAGATCTATTATAAAAGGTTTTTGAATGTATGGATTAAATTTAATAGTTGATTACCTTTATTTTTAATTTTTAATAAACATCTACTAAAGTTACCATGCAGTTCCAATCACAACAATAGTTAAGAACATTCAAAGAAATAGACACAAGAATTTTTAACGTGGTAAAACCTTTAAACAAGGGAAACATACACGGTGCCCTCTACGGCACAAAACAAAAATCCACTAAAATAAAAATCAAGTTACAACCCTTAAGCAAACCACAAAGATCCTAACCTAAGTTCAGAATGTACCTACATAAGATTCTCCACTCCAAAGGTATTCTGACTTGGAACTTAATCTTTTCTTGCTGCTTCTTTACTTTTTCCTTGATCTCCCTCTCTTCGAATTCTAATTCCAATAACTCTTTCAAATTTAAGATTCTCAGGCAGAACCACAGTGTCTAAGTGTTCGTGTGAGATAGTGTTTGCGATGTGATACTACATGAAAACATAAAACTCACCCTATCAATATTTATACGAACGTTCCTTGTAAATTACAATAATTCTAAAATGAAAGTTATTTTTGAATCTTGATTTTTCAAGCCAAGACTTTTGATCTCTTATTTATCCACAGATCTCAAGGATACCTTACTCAGAAGACGGTTCAAGGTCTTAAACAATATCTGGGTTTTGAAAATATTTTTGTTATTGTAAAACTCCAATTGATATCCAAACTAGACTAAAAGTCTACTTTATTAAAACAGATTCAGACTTAACATGAGGAAACTGATTCAACAATTTTTGTGACAAAACTTCTTTTTCAGATTTGTACGCCTTAAATCTTTAGCAAGAATTCTTTGTGTTCCTTTTATTTTTGTACACCAGTATTTCATAAAATATGAAATAAAAAACTAGAAACACACAACTCTCTAGATCAGAAAATATTTTGAAACTTAAAAGTTTTTATTTCAAAATTTATTAAAACATAATAGATCTAAAATGCTTGATCTAAAAAGGGAAACAAGAAAATCGTGTGATGTTCACTTTTAGAAAAGCTCAGTTTCAATAATGAAACTTAAGTACTCTTAGAGATGAGTTCTGAGAGAATCAAAGATTTGAAGAGGTCTTCAAAATGAAAACACAACACCAAAAACACAGAAACCTTAAATGGATCTAACTCTCGAAAATGGATTTTCTGGTGTTTAGAACTATATAGGTTTTGGTGTTTAGTTTGGGAGAAACACTCAGGGGGTTGAACTGTGAATAAAACTTAGGGTTTCTTCTTCTAATCCCTCTCTTTCTCCCTTATCTCTCTTCTCCTTACTCTCTCTTTTCTCTCAGAAATAACGAAATGGCAAAAGTCTCAAAATGATGAGGCCTAATTCCTTTTTATACTAAACGTAGAAGGATCCAGAACATCGTCCTCAATCCAATGGCTGGGATTGAGTCTTGAGAGATTGACATAAATCCAACGGTTTAACACAAGCGGTGGGTTAAATGCACACTGATTGGTTTAAACTGGGTTCTCAAGGATTGAGTCAAAACACATGCAGTACGTTGATTAGGTTGATCCAATGGCAGAGGATGTGTATGAGTTTTATGTCTAACAAGAAACACAAATCTACTCGATAGGTTACTAACACGTGTACGCACAGGATGAAGGCAAAAATGCGTGTCTGAAAGTAATTACACAGCACACCTCCAATTCTCTAGTGCTTTTGGAGTCTACCCAGGAAAACAATCAGCATAGAAAATAAGTTTCTGAAATACAATTTATACCCACAACACTTTGAAAACCATTTTTTAATTAATTCAAAAATCATTTAAAAAAGTATTTGAAATTATATAAAATGATTTGTATTGAATTAGATTGATTTTAAAAGGATTTAAATTGTTGAAAAACCATTAAAACACATAGGTGATATGTATGATGCAGTGCAAGTGTCCAATTTGTGGTTTTAGGGTTAGAATTAACTTCCCTTTGAAGGTTCTCTTGGACTGGATTTCTTCATTGAGCTTGTTCCTTTGAGGAGATTGAGTTCTCATAAAAATCTAAACTATTTTGTCTAGATATCCAAACTAGTTGGAACTCCTATATATGTAGACTCAAGTAAGTTAATATATAGCGTGTTCTCACATGTATCAATGATTTTTAACGTAAAAGAATCATTAAATCTTTCAAGTACAACCTTAAATTAGATTTAATCAAGATCAATCTCTTAAAACACTAGATTATTATTCTTGTTCAAGAACCTCAACATAATTCCATATTTCTTCCTAAATTTCATGATATTTCTCATCAAATTCATCCTACATGTATAAGGGATCAAGACTATTATCATTCCTACCAAAGAATATGATTTATATCTTCAAATTTAAGGCCAAGGTTAATTAATTTCATAAAGTAAGCATCATGTTCTAACATGGATGTTATATCAAATCATAAATTAGCAAGATAAACACTTGCCTTAATTTTGAGGTCTGATTTCTGTAGAAGTGATGGTAGGATTTGTGTTCTCGTCTTCCCGATCTTCAATCCTATGGTGGTGGTGCAAGAAGGTGGTTTTTGGCCTTAGAACACCTCTCATTCTCCCTCATATGACTCTCCCTTTGCTTTCTTAACTGATAACCCTAATTACCTTTATGTGATAGCAGATATAAATCTATAATTTTCTTAGGTTTATTTTCTCCAAAATTTAAAAAGACCAAAATACCCCTATGAGTTCCGATTTGGCCTAAAAGTGATCCGGGACCCAAACTAAACCACTGAGTAGACTTTTATGACTATTTCAACCCTTCCGAATATACTGGTGCACTCGAAATGACCATATGAAATCTAAAAAGTGAAATTACATTTTATTTCCAAACTTAAGTCCCAACACTACTGAAACGCGCGTCCCGACTAAATTTACTATAGCTGTCGTATTTCACTCATGACAATTATAATATTTTCTTATCATTATTATTACTCATTCACTAAGTAATATTCAATATAAATAACTATTAACCCTTATCTCGCTAATTAATATTTATTTTACCAAATTAATTTTTTAAATATAATTTAATTAATCCATTCCCAATATAAAAATTAATAAAATTACGGGGTGCTACATACTTACCCTTGAATAATGGAGTTTTGTCCCGAAATTCGGAAAAAGTAAATACCTAATATGAATAACTCTGGATAATTTTCGCACATCTCATCCTCACGTTCCTAAGTGGACTCGTCAGCATTATGATGCCCCATTGAACTCGCACGAGTGGAACTACCTTCGACCTCAATCTCCTCTCACTATGGTGTAAGATAGCAACCGTCCTCTCCTCATATGAAATGTCGGGTTGTAAATCAATCTTCTTCAAAGCAATGTGGGTGTGAGATAACTCATCCCGAAGATATCGCCTTAGCGAAGAAATATGAAATACATCATGAATCCGATGCAGGTTCTCTGAAAACCCAAGTCTGTTTGAAACTAGACCAATCCACTCAAGGATATGGAATGGCCCCACTTACCTTGACGTCAACTTCTCTTTCTTCCCGAACCTCATTACCCCCTTCATATGAGATACATGTTGTATCACCTGATCCCCCACATTAAACCCCAAGAAGAACCACTTAGCCTCAGCATAACTCTTCTGTCGTTCATGGGCTATTCGTATACGACTCTGAATTAACTCAATTTTGGCCGACATGTCCTGAATAAAATCTGGTTCGAGAAACTTTTTGTCCCCTAACTCCAACCGATAAGCAGGCGATCGACAAGGTCTACCGTACAATGCCTCAAATGGTTCCATGCTAATTGTGAACTATTAGGAGTTATTATACGTGAACTCCACCAGTGGAAGATACTGCTCCCAACCTCCCCCAAAATCAAGGATACACATCCGTAGCATATCCTCCAACATCTTATTCGTCCTCTTCGTCTGCCCGTCCATCTGCGGGTGATAAGCCGTACTCAATCGTAACTCGGTACACATGGCCTCCTGTAAACTCTACTAAAACCAACATACAAAAATCTTATCCCTATCGGACACAATATCTAATGGCACCCCATCCAACCTCACTATCTCAGCAATGAAAATCTGGGCATACTTTCCCGTAGCGCAATCAGTCCGAATTGGTAGGAAATGGGCTACCTTAGTCAACCAATCCACTATCACCCATATGGAATCGCGACCTCTCTGTGAAGTAGGTAATTCAGTAATAAAATCCATGAAAATTCTCTCCTATTTCCACATCGGGAGCTCTAACGACTGTAGAACCCCTATCGGCTTCAGTGGTCCACTCTTACCAACAGACAAGTGATACATCTCCAAATAAACTCGATAATGTCTCTCTTCATCCCACTCCACCAGTACTGCCATCTCATGTCTTGGTACATCTTATCCCCTCTAGGATGTACCATAAACTCTGACCTATATAACTCTATCATGATTGCGTGTCATAGATCCTCGTTAAATCGTAAACCTCCATCTAAACTCATGGAATGCAACTCGGCTCCCTCGGTTGAAAGTTATCTGATCTGATCTTGATAAAAAGAATCTGATGCCAGTACCTATACCACCCTCGTGACAATTTGGGGGGGGGGGGGGGGTGATGGTCATAACTGACATAAATGATCGGGAAACTGAATCCTGATGTCCCAACTCTTTTTATTTTCCCTTCAAACTTCAGCTACATCCGCTACTGGCCTTCGCTTAATGAGTTTGCCACCACGTTAGCCTTTCCCAGGTGAGACTGGATGTCAAACTGATAATCGTTCACAACATTAAGCCACCTACACTAATGCATATTCATCTCTCTGAGTGAAGAAGTACTACAGTGACTTATGATCCATGAACATGCGAAATCTCTCCCCCAGCAAGTAATCTCTCCAAATCCATAACGCAAACACGACTGCTGCCAACCCCAAGTCGTTGGTGGGGTAATTCCTCTCGTGAGTCTTAAGCTTGCGGGAAGAATAAGCTATAGCCTGATTCTCTTGCTGTAGTACACCCCCAAGTCCTTGTAGGGATGCGTTAGTTAAGACAAGTTACTCCACTCCTATCCTGGGAAGTGCGAGTATGGGTGCTGAAGTCAACTTGTCCTCTAGCTCATCAAAAGCCAACTGATAAGTGTCATCCCAAATAAATTGTACACCTTTGCGAGTCAAATTAGTCAATGAATCCGTAATCTTCGAGAATCCCCTTATAAATCGTCTGTAGTACCCAGCTAACCCCAAGAAACTGTGCACTTCTGCCGGTGTCGTGGGTTGTCTCCACTCCCTCAATGATGACATCTTACTCGGGTCCACCGGTATTCCTAACTAAAAAATGATATAACCCAAAAACTGTACCTCACGCAGTCAAAACTCGTATTTTTCAAACTTCGCATACAACTACGGCTTGACTAGTGGTTGGGTCTTCATGATTATATATTAACTTTTCAGATAAAATTCAATTGGGATTTTTAGGCTTAAATTTTGGGTCTATTTTGGTTAATTTTTAATTATTTTAATTAAAAACTTGATTTAATCTGAACTAGTAAAGGGTTTTGACTGTTTGTGATTTAATCAAGAACATTGAAGGGTTGTGATTGTTTTGAACAATCACAACACTTCCGGAAAAAACACACCTATTCAAGGTTATAAATATAAGCCTCCTGCTCAGTTTCCCTACCGAATGACATTTCTTACTTCTTCCCAAACTTCGTCCTCCTTAAAAATTAGATTAAAGAGAGATTATGCAACGCTCAACTCGATCTTAATCTGCTATGTGATTTCAGAAATCACGAAGTGTAAATTCTACTTTTTTTTTGTTATTGAATACCATATTATTTTAATATATAGTTTTGCATTTACTATTTTGATAATATGTGACAATGGTGTTATGAATAGTGTCTTATTGGGTTTATCATGCATGATAAACTCCATGATAAACATGCATGACATCTTATGTGTTGTATGCATGCATATATACATTATTATTTATTAAAATATTTTTTTAAATATTTAAAAAATATATATTTTTTTGAATATTTAAAAAAAAAATACTTTTTTTTTAAAGTTTTTTTTTTTAAAAAGACGGGTTATTATGGGTTGAGTTTTATCACGGGTGCAAATTTCATCTGCTAGTATATATATATGGGACAATGGTGTTATGAATTGTATTTTAGTAGGGTTTGTCATGCATAATAAATATGCATGACGTCTTATGTGTTGCATGCATGTATGCATGCATGCATTATTATTTTGTTATTAATTTTATTAAAATATATATATTTTTTAAATTTTAAATATTTATTTTTTTATTTTTTTTAAAGGTGTTTTTTTTTAAAAAAAAAGGACGGATTATTATGGATTGAGTTTTATCACAAGGGCAAATTTATGGTCGTACCCGAGAATCCACTAGTGTATATATATATATATATATATATATATATATATATATATATATATATAACAATACTAACTCGATAAAACCTTCGTTCTTCGTAACATCGTCACCGAAGTCAAACTCTAGCTAACTTGGAATAAGATTGATATCCTTTCAGCCAGTGATACACGTGTGATTCGCATTTTGCCAGCTTCTAAGAAATATTAGGTGACAAATCTGAATCACACCCATTCATGAGTCGACTACAAGGTCTTCCATGATGAAGTCGAGAAGTAAACATGGGCTATCGCGTTCCAAGACTGTTGCTTGCCGAGTCAGATTCTCCTAGTTAACATGACACTCGCATACTGTTTGTTGAAATATTCAAAACTTACAGGCCCACAATGTTTTTGGCTAATAGTTTCCAGGTTGCTATTTTTCTTTTTCAATTTTATGAAGTCATATATGATTATTAAGTGGGTCACGCCATAATAATCTATGAATCATAGACAGCTTTAATGTAGTATTGAGCAATTGCTTGTGTGTCTACTCTTTATCAGTCTCCAATGATTGATTCTGATACTTTGTATATAACGTTACAAACAAACCACTCACAAATCCAAACACAAACACCACTCTATACCTCTCCTTCACAAATCTTTTCCTTTATCTTGTAGCATGATGCTTCAAAAAAATTCATTTCCAGCTCTATTTTTCATTCTCATGCTAGCAACACTCCCTCTTGCAAACTGCCGCCATATCAACACAGCTACCATTGAAGAGACAAAACAAAATATCACAACCAAGTTTCCCTTTCCATTTACACGCCCCGTTAACACTGTTTCTCATTTTCAGGAAATGCGCAATGTTTCACATCAAGTTGTCCCAGGTGGACCAAACCCACTTCACAACTGATAGGGTTTTCTCAACTCCAATCTATTTCCATGAAGAAAAAGAGAACCCTATTCCTGTCTGTAGGAATTCTTAGCTGAGAGAACTAGAGTATTGTGGTGTATCGTATAGATTGTGTCAAAAATTTATGTGTCAGATATGTACCATAGATAGTGTTAAAGGAATCTAAATTTTATGGTGTTTCAAGATCAAATTGTATTGGACTGAATAATGAAAAAGTGCATAAAACTATTACAAGACCGTATCTGAACTTACTATTGCTTTGGCTTTGCATATGACAGTTGATATTATTTTTCCAGTGCGGTATTTTTAGAATCAAAGTTGAGGAAATAATCATATATTTGACCAAGCCGTTAATGCAATTTCTGATAGAATAATTGAAACTACGAATCTTATGATAAGTTGGAGTGGCACTTGAATGATTCCAAGTTTTTATCCAATCATTTGTCTCTCTGTCTTATACACTTATCTACATTATGTATCCCTTAGGGCTTCTCAACCACGAATAGCAATATCTATCTATCTATCTATCTATCTATCTATCTATCTATCTATCTATATATGTTGAGTCAGAAATGCGACACATATTGGTGCGACACACTAGCGTGTCGCACCCGCATTTACCTGTATCTGAGTTCCACTACTATTGGACTCGAATACAAGCCAATACGGATGCAATATATCAATGTGTCACACCAAATATATCGCATTTGTAAGTCCTCGTAGAAGTAAATATATAGGAACGATTTAGCGATTTTAAGTATTATTAACTTGCTAGTAGTGATAATATTGCTATCATCCAACGTTCATTAGGTAGGACCTATTTAGATTTTGAAAAAAGATATATGCCCCAAATAAATCCCCAAAACATTTCCAAAGTGCATTAAGTGCTTATATCTTATGTGAGTACAACCACTTAATGTGGTTACATTTTCCTCCTTTGGGACCCTCATAAGGTACAAGCACATTAAAGTATACCTAGAGTATAACACTTTATAAAGGATTTACACTAAGAGAAGTCTACCTTACACCAACGCATTGAAGTGTTATACTCTTAGTGTGTATACAACACTTTAATGCATTTAGGGATCGTTTAGTTAGATGTTTGAAAAAGGAAGTGGGAATCCTTGATTTCAGGAATTGTTTAATTCAAACAAGAATTATCTTTTCCTGATATCTAAAATTACTTTTTCATATTTGGTCGGACAAGATGGAAAGGAATAAATATCATTTAACTAATGATGAGTGTTAAAATTGTAAGTGACATTAGACTCACAGGTGCTCCCCTCTAGTCCTCGGGCGGGTATGATGAGAGAAGTGTCAGCATATAAGACATCGATATAAAGTAGTTCGGAATTCAGATAAGGGTCCTACGTACACTGTCAATACTGATTTATTATATCGTAATGAATTATTACAGTCTATGAGACCTTTTGAGCTTTGGTCAAGAGGATCTAAGGTCTATTGGCCTTCGTCAATAATATAGAGGACCTTATGAAGTAACATATTGACGTCTCTAAGGGTACCTAAGTACTGATTTGAGGCTCAACAATATATATAAGTTGTGTAAACAATGGAAATGATCTAAGTTACATACATAAAATCATAACAGTAGGTTATGGAACAAAGACTAAAACACTTGTATATGCTTAAAATTCTCGATTCTCTACAAGTATGATTGCTTGAACGTCTTAATCTCTTAGAATCCTTGAGAGTAGTTGCCTTTTACCTTCCACCAGCTTTCTATTTATACACAAACACCCAGAAAGGTAATGAGTGGACTAGCACAACATGGTTGTAGTGTCCCTGATGCCTGCTGGTGTAAACGAAGTGTTGGCCAAAGTATTTGTAGGTGGTGTAAGTTAGTTATTGGTAACACTTAATGTTAATGGAACAATTTAACGCAAGTGGAGGTTGTTAGTGGTCACAGGTTAAACAGTGTTAGTGCCCGCCAGACTAGTCACGGGAGCTTTGTCGGAGGTCCAAGGAGTCTAGAATGGTCGTGGAGTTGTTGTGTAATGCCTCCCAGGGATGAGGATTGGATGACCTTGGGAGGTCATTTCCCCTCAATTTGAGGTCTGGTCCGAGTGGAAGTTATAGAGGAACCTTGATATTGTAGTTTTTAAGCATGCTTGAGAAGATGATTTGGAATGACTAGCCTTTATATGAGGAAAAAGGCACAACTTAAGTCTGCTACATTATCATGGCTCACTTTGATAGTGTCTTAGGTTTGTAGAAAGAAAATTGCGGTCTGTCTGAGGTTTGGGTTAACTGTTAGATCTCATCCATGCCTTAGAGGCAGTTGGGAAGTTTTAGGATCTTTTAAATACCAAGCGTGAAAGAAGGTATCATTAGTAGACCTTTGTTTCTTCTTGCAAAGGTTTTTAGGGGAACCATTTCTATGGTATGCAAGTTGGGAGTATGGTCATAACTAGCCACCGAGATATCCATCATGATTAGATTGCATTGGGAAGGAAGTGGTTATGGATAAGTATTTGGACAGAGATCATTGATGTGACTAAAATGTTCGATCTTAGAGATAAAAGGGGCTGGAACTCTTGGTTTTGAGGGCTATAAAAGAACCCCTTGGGCTGAGTTGAGTACTTCATCGCTAACTTCCACTTTCTATCTTTGCTCTTAGATGCTAAAATGATTTGTCCCTTTAAGGTATTGGACTCCATGCCCCTATCTTCTGTTGGGCCATACATTTATCAGCCTCCCATTTTGAAGCCAAATGTTGAGACCTAAGTTTACCTTCCTAGTGGGTTCGTTCCCCCTTGTGCGAAGGTGATGAGTTATGAGGGGTTATAACCCCAATTTTTCTGGTGGGGATCACTCTGCCTCATGGATTACTAAGAAATATCTGGTGGAGAATCAAAAGATCTATCAGATTCAGAATATTGTCACCCTAAGGGACTCAAAGCCTAGTGAGAGGGTCTATTCAATAATGGTTAATCATGCGTGTTTTAATGAATGTTTCCATTAATATGGGTCTAGATTCCCCTTGCCCCTGCCTATGGTCCAGATCGTGAAGACCATCGATATGCCCCTTGTAAACTGGTAGCCAACTCATGGAATCCTTTGATGGACACACTCTTATCCTTTAGGGAGTCCAATAAGGGAAAATATGATTTTTTTTTATCCAGCTCTTCAAGATGTATAGGGTTCCAGGTAAAAGAAGCCAAATGATAATGATCTTATAAACCTAAACCCCATGCCTAATATAATGACCTTTGGTAAGGAATATCACAATGCCCCCAAGAATTAGAAGGAAATATTCTTCTTCATTGGGGGAGACTAGTCCACCCGTTGACCTGCTGAGCCTATTAGCCCCTTGTTAGTATGCAAGTTGAAGTATCACTTTTGTTTCAGTGCTTGGGTTGACATTTTGATATTTTAAAGTTTTCATTATCTTTTGCAAGGGTTCTCGATCCCACCATATTGGGGTTAAATAGTATTACTGAAGCCCATAGGTTGTCCTCAATTCCTTTCAAGATTCTTGCCACTTCTAGTCATCTTTACAACTGTGGGCTGTAACCTGAGCATAAGCATTTGACATTTGTGGGAGTCCCTCAGGTCTCCAAGATTATTCTGGGGGTCATGATGGAGTTTAAGTCTTATGTAGGGATATTTTTTTTGACATGGTAACCCATTTATGATAATAACTGGATATGACCTAAAGAGGAAATGATTAGCTCGTGTATATTTAAGAGAAGTAAAAACTTGTACTCAAACAACCCGAAAGTGACATAACTAACCCGAATTTCCACCCCTATTCTTATGTCTTGTCTTACCAAAAAAGGAAGGTGGCGTCAAAAGTCTTGATAGAGGTTTCAGAGGCCTCTAAAGGCAAGGATGAACAGACTAAGGGTAAGGTTGACCCTTCGATGGTTAGAGGGGTCTCTACCCCAACTGATGATCCCATTATGCTTTCCTATTGTTCCTATTGTAACTATCTTTGCCCTTTTCTCTTTTCTCTTTCCTATTTATTATTTCTACTAGTATCCTAATAGATGACTTTAACCTCTGGTTGATCTAGTAGATGAACATGAAGAACTGAGGATAACCAGGTGACTTGGACAAGATTATGGTGATCAATAAGAAGAGATCTAAGACCACCAAGTTCTTGAAGTTTAGTGCTTTACTGGACATTCTAGTTTATGGGGTTAGGCTGAAGGAGGAGGTCAACTCAAGGTCTAGCCCTACTTAAGGCTCATATTTGGATCTTGAAAAACACCACCCTTGCTACAAGAAAAAATCAAAGGTAGGTGGGACTTATAAGGTAACCCCAGAACATTCTTATATCCTAAGGGACTTGTAGCCCTTAGTCTCATAGGAAGGAGACATGGAGAAGGTGTTTCCCAATCATGGAGAGGGGAGTCTACAAAAGGTGGTTGAGGTGCCTAGTTTGTCAAAGAGGGCAATTGTTGCTGGGGGGAGAGCTTGTCATTCCATATTATTGAGAGCTCTTTGAGGCCTCCCTCGATTGAAGGGATATACTCTTATACCTTAATTATGGATCCTTTCATTCGTTGGCCAAGACAAATAGTTTTGATATAGTGGCCACTTGGCAGAGGTACCCCTGCTAATGCCGAGGAGCTGGTCCATTTGATGGGTAAGGTATTTGCATATTTCTCTGACTTATTCCTTAACCTTTTTACATTTTGTTCATTATTCTCACATCCTTTTCCTCTTATAGGCTCAACACTTGACAGAAGCTCTTGTGGCCGATGCTCTTGATGGTAGTAGAGCATGGAAGAAACCTATTGAAATGGGAAATAATTGGGACCTCACCAGTTGCATTTAGACCGAATGATCAACGGTCAGAGGCTGCGGGTGAAGGCTCTTAAGAATGAGAGGGATGCCTTGAAGACCTATGGTTTTTTCGAACGAGAGAATCTTTTGAATGAGAAGACTCTCAGAGATAGTGCATTTTTATTGGCTATTGCACGGGAGTCACTAGCCAAGGTTGAGAACTTACATGCACTTCATTAGGTAGAGCTCAAGATAACGCTAGAGGCTCTTCAAGGCCAAAAAGGTAAGCATCAGAGTTTTAAAAAAAGATTTCTTCTAGTTGATGAAGAGGTGGAGCTTTTAAAGTAAATAGTCAAAACCTTATCTGTTGAGAAGGAACAATTAATCTCCTACGGTTAGAGGCTGTAAAAGAGCTATGATGGAGTCTTGGTCAATCATAAAGGACTTCATAGACAAATTTGTACTACTATGCATTGCGAGTTGGATGCCTACTATGAGTCTGAGGCCTTTAAGAGGTATGCCTTCCACTATTTCAGTGCTAGTTTTGAAGCCTGTAAGGCCAACCTCTATATGCATCTCTAGCCTACTTCCTAAAGGCCTTCAGTTAGAAGAAAAGAGCTCAAATGATGATGAAGGTATCACTGATGACAATGTTGCTGAAGACTCCACTCCTAAGACTCAAGAGGAAGAAATTGAGAAAGTGACCTCTGCCTCTCTGTCCTCCAAAAGTGAATCTCTTATGGACCTCCAAAACCTCAAGCATTGAAAGGCTTTTATGTAATTTTCTTTACTTTTGTAAACTGTTTTCTAGCCATGGGCCATTCATTGTAACATATGCTTTTACACTTAATGAAAATGTAGTGTTAGAATCATGGAATTTTACTTCTCTTCACTCTTCATTTCATTTTTTTTCTTTGCTTAGTAATTTTTTTATCACTCACTTACACTGCTTCAGATTTGTATGAGGTTTTCACAATATGTAGTACACCTTTAGCTCCCAAGATTACATAGTAAAGAAAATAAAATTGAGTCGTGAATCTGTTGGAGCATCCATGAGGTTCCTAAGACCAGAAGCCACGTAATTATGATTTTTTTGAAGATAAGGCTGCAATTCTGTAATGGGTCATTAGACCATAGAACGATGGGGTGCTTGGTGATGTACACAAGTGTGGTATCGTCCTCAACAGGTCTCAACTCAGCTAAGGCCGTCCCTAACAGATCATTAAGGGAAACAAATATGAGACAAGTCGGTAAAAATCCAACCATAAGTGGCCTCGTCCTCGGCCACTACTCAGATATATGATAACATTAGCGATCTCAGTTCTCCTCCATACCTCCTCGGCCTCAACTCAGCACATCGATGGTCATCCCTTCAGAAGATTGACCTGGCGACTCAGCTTGATCTAGTCCATGACGGCCGACCTTTGACACCTGGTAGAACACACGCGGATTTAATAAGTTACCATCCCACATGGACAAACCATTGTAACAAGATTTTCATGATCACGTGAGGGAATATTTTATCACCATGACATACACGTGCCAGGGACAGGTGGTTGATTCTAATTGGTTGCCTCATCCTGTGCATGCTTATTTCATGCTTAGGGGTACAATGTCCACCCCAAGGGCTATAAGTACGTATAATCTTCTTCCCTAAAGGGGATCGAAATTCCAAACCCTAGCCTAAGCTATGTCAAACACACTTTAGAGACAAAAAGTTCTAGAGAGTTATACTTTAAGCCATTTGAGCTCAAATGTTTAGTAAAAACATAGAAATACCAGCACAATGGAGTCGGCTAATGACTGAATCACTTCTATGATTATGTTCATCCTCTTCCCCTTATCTCCTTTTATATTTACTTTACTGCTCTTATCTCTATTATTGTATATTGATAGCTTGAGATCATTATAAATTAAATGGTGATATCTCTGGTATCATTATTTTGGCACCATTTATGGGAATCGAGGTTTCATCTTCTTCCTCTCATTTCCAGCTTAATTCCTACTTAAATCTATGGTGGTGATCCAGTTCCACCTTTCTCGGGCCTGTATCACCATTGAAAGAGTTCTAGTTGGGATCTTCAAGCTTCTTTTATCTCATCTAGTTCATCTACACTCTCACCGAAGAGATGGCTTTAGATTTTCCTCTAGGCGTTGGCCCCAGCTCTAGCGAGGAACCACCTCAGTCAGAAATGGTTGATGTGGAGGCGACCCTGTGCTCGATGGTGGCTATCAAATAAAAGATACAAGAATAATTTATAACTTTGAGACAAACCATGATGTTTAGAACTCTAGGTGTAGCAACAGAGATCATCACTCTAGTTTCTAGGGAGATTATGGATGCAGCGATAGGGGGACCACCCCCGACCCCACATAAGGAAGCGGAATGCCGCTAGAGGAGGAAAAATGTGGCCAACCCTAGGTGACTTCACCTAAGAAAGCAAGTGCAAGAAGGTACAGATGATTAGGATTATTATGGGGTTGATTATTGGGAACTATATGAGATTTCTAGCTACACAGTTCGCCGAGCACCAGCCAGTAGGGGAAATAGTGCAAGGCCGACCTAGAGCTTTGGCCTTTAACAAACTTGGCAAAGGGTCAGCCTTTGATCATCTCGGTCTACTGGGATACCTACGAGACCGACTCTCCCATTCACAAGTAGCACCGCCTCTAGAGGTAATGGTGGATGTGGCGATCGTCGGCCTCAGCAAGGCTGAGAGGAATAATAAAGGGAAGTGAAAATTCATTAGAGGGATGTTAGATGAGAGCAAGTGACCAATACTACCAATAGGGAAGGAAAAGGAACAAGTTCCCAATACTACCGATAGGGAAGCAAAAGGAGACAATGCAGTGGCAATAGAGAAGTCTTGGAACAGTTCAATTCAGAGGCTAGAGGACAAGATCAGTGATTTGTTGAAAAGCCAAGACCTAATCCATAGGGGCCACATGGAAGGATCTACCTTCAAGCTAATATAGTAAACTTCCCCACTCCATCTAAGTTCAATCCTCCTACTATAACTCCAAAATATGATGACAGTACGAATCCGATTCACCATAATGAGATGTATCAGTCGACAGTCGATATTTATTCTATCTCAAATGAGATGAGATGCCGAGATTTCTCCAGCACCCTCATAGGTGTAACTCACATGTGGTATACATCTATGCCTAAGAATTCAATCGATAATTTCAAACAGTTAGCTGAGAGGTTCATCCATAACTTTTACATCAGCATGAAGCCCCCAAGTAAAGTGACTCCTCTCTTGTATGTGAAGCAAGGGAAAAATGAGACACTAAGACACTACATTGTTCGGTTCAACATGGAGAAACTTGAAGTGGATGACTACGAGGAAAATATTTCTATATAACCCTCATGAGTGGGTTGCAAAAAGGAAAGATACTATGCAAGGTGGTTAAGGATCCTCCCAAGTCCATGGAAAAACTTCTTGCTACGGTCAAGAGAGTCATGAACGCTGAGGAGGCTATAGAAGCCAAAGGAGAAGATGAGAAAGAAGACCGTGGAAGCAAGTCTTAGAAGATGAAAGGAAAAGATGGAAAGAAAAGGTCGACCAATGATAAGTTTACCAGTTATATCCCACTGACAGTAAGTCTTGACATAATTTTAAATGAAATTAAAGATGACTGAGCTCTCAGGTGGCTTGAAAGAGGGACAAAAAAAAGTGGTGCAAGTTCCACCAAGACCATGGCCATATGACGGACACGTGTATTTATCTCAAAGATGAGATTGAGAAAATATTAAAGCAACGAAAGCTCTGGGAGTATGTTAACCGGAGTGGTGCTAAAGATGACACCAAAAAGAAGCATGGTGGGCCAAAAAATAATAGGTCGAGGTGACAGGCCCAGACTGACAAGAAAGATGAAGAATCTGACAGTAATGGGGATGACCTAGACCTCCCTCCTAAGATCCCTGAGCCAAGGTGATGCATGCATATGATTTCCTTCGATGTTAAAATATCAGTGGAGATGGTGGAGGAACTAAACCGCCCGATCATAAGACGCATATCGTAGAGGTAAAGTCGGAACCTAAGCGGATGGATGTGAATTCAAATGCTTCAGAGCCGAAGTCGGGGAAGCTAACGAAAGCAGACATGGATACCTTGGTGGTAGGTTTATCTCGAATGGATTTTAAGGGCATATTGGCCCCCTATGATGACGCTTTGATCATCAGTACCAAGGTCCACGGGTATGATGTGTATCGGATTTTGGTAGACGACATTAGCCCAACTGATGTCATATTTTGGGACTGCTTCAAAGGATTGAAGCTCAATAAGAAGAGGTTAGTTCCTTATAATCAACCATTGATAGGTTTTAGAGGATAGAAGGTACACCCACTAGGGGTGATGATGTCTGTATGGGTATCTTTTTGATGTGCTTAACAAAGAAAGAAATCTTTTTTGTGATAGATGAGAACATATTCTCGACCTACAATATCATCCTCGGCAGGGTAACACTCAAAGAATTAGAAGTAGTTCCTTCCATCATTCACCAAATGGTAAAATGCTCGACTTTTTATGGGGTCGGGGAAGTCCAAGGTGACCAGGTAGAAGCAAGAGAGTGTTACTTCAGCTCGACAGAAGAAAATGAGGCTCACAATAAGCTCACAACCACCTACTATATTGACACTCTTGACCCAAGGGATGAGAAGAAACTGAAAAAGGGAGAGGCCACAGAGGAGGTAAAATCCATCATCCTCAATAAGGGTGTGCCAAAAAAAACCATCCAAATTGGCTCATTATTGAAGAAGGAGGTGAAAGAAAGGTTAATAGAGCGGTTGAGGAATAGATAAAGTGTGACAACCTGGATATATTATGATAAATTATATTTAAATCATTATTACCTTATGTGATATAAATAATGTGTCATTAGTATATCTATTATTAAGTTATTATGTTTAGTCTAATTCTACTTTCATAAATTAGGAAATGTCGAATTATTTACAAACACAAAATTTTGATGTTTTCGGTAGAAAGGTTCATGTTGGAGACCAGTTTTGACCCTTATAATATAACAATTGACTAAAGGTGAAAAATATATAGTTGTATATATATGAGTTAGGTTTGTGACACAATAAATAGGGCATTAAATGGAAGTCCGAGTAAGAAGCTATACCAAATTTATGAACAAAGGGCAAATCTGTCCATTTAAGTGGTAATTTGTCTTTTAGTAAACCAAATGGTTTAATTTGATTAGTTGGAAAGGAGGAATGCATTTTCTGAATCAAACCTCTCCATTTGACCTATTTATTCATCAAATTTAACCCTGGTTTAGTTTTGAGAGTTTTCAGCTTGAGGAAAGAGAAAGTAGAAGTTTAAGGAAGAATGAATTCCAAGAATAGCTAGGAACAATTTTAAAAAAATCCTTAAAACATTTCCAAGGTATAATTATGTGTTAATATTTTTTAATCTTGGATTATAATTATTTTAAAGTATATAAATCATGAATTATTGAATAAAATTCTATCCTCCGTTTTGATAATAAGTAGTGGTTGATATGTGAGATAAGTGGTGTTTGTAGGCCATATTGCTTTGTATTGAAACCCCTTGTACTCAAACTTGCATATATTTTTGTGTGCTTACTGGAATTGAGAAATTCTAATTGGATATGAAACCAGACTCATATATTCATATCATATAAAAAAATTAGAATTCAACTCCTTATGGTTAGGCCTTAGTGGTGTTTGCAAGTTGGTACATAGTTGTTATTTGTATATTTCAGTTCGATATGCCCTGAGTTTGGTAAATCTTTTGACATAGAAAATAAACTCAAAAAATTGTGAAACTTTAATTCTGTACTATTAAGTATGTGTATTAAAAATGGGTGGAAAATCATGGAAATTTATGATGTAGAGGAGCTTGTAGGGAAGATTTATTATGTTGTAAAGAAATGACCATAGCTTGCTCTAGGAAGCTTAAAAAATAACACCATCACTTGTAATGGAAAGTATATTCAGATATGTTTCCATATTAATAAGCTTGGACACCTATATTTATACAATTTATGAACATAAGATAGTTAAGCATAGATGATAAATCTTACTGACAACCCATGGTGAGTGTACTCACTAGAAATATGTATTTGCATACTGTTATGGATATGATCATAATGTTATGAATATAAAACTGTTCATTTCGGTTTACTAAAATGGGAGGTTACTCCCAGACCCAGAATGGAGGAGAATTGTCTATTTTAGACAAGATATGTGAATCATGATTCCAAAAGTTGGTCATTCATTATGAATGAGCCGAAAAATTTGTTCATTCTTTAAGAATGAGCTGGATAAATATATATCTATTATCACGGGGATATGATTTATTGCATTTAATTTTATGCAATAGTGTAGCAGTGATGCATTCACCGAGATGTTTTGCTCATAGTTCCAATATTTATGTTTTTAAGTAACGCAATGTCACCAAATCTAGGAGGCCGGGTTGGGTTAGCCAGGAATGGGTGAAACAATGATTTTTGTGTAAATGTAAATGATGTAATTAAGTTAACTTATCTTTCAAGAAGTTTGTATAAGCATGATAACTTTAATGTTGTAAAAATGCTTTTAGTTATATGGATTTGCGCTGATGACTTTATAATTAAGACTCATGTTTATGGTTTGGTTAAATTAATAATGGTTTGACTCACTTTGACTTTCAAACTTAATTATAAGTAACTGGGTTGGGGTGTGTTAGATTTTGGTATTAGAGGCTAGGTTTTAGGGGTTCAGGAGTTAGAAGAGTTTAGATTTGGCATTGAATGCAAGAAATATGTTTTGTTTGGTACTAACAGTTATGTTAAAAAAGATACGTATATCTGCATACTGCTATATCTTTGATTCATTTCAGATATAAAATAACGGAATGAGGGAATGCTAATGTAAGAATAGAATATGAGTCTTCATATATTCCAGCAGAAGCGGAGGCTGAACAACCTATTTAGATAAATGTAGAACCCAAACCAGAACAATTGACATATATGTAAAAAATGGCACGTGCTATGACTTTAATGCCAGAGCAACAAGCTAGGTTTATGGTTAAGATGGAAGAACAACATGCCAGGAAACTGGAGGCACAAGCATTGCTTAGGGTTGAGGAGGTGATACACCAAGAAGAAGGCGTACTTCACACGAGAAATTTATTAAGATTAATCCACCATCGTTTAAAGGAGCGATTGATCCAGTAGAGGCTGAAGTATGGGTTAAAGAGATTGAACTTATATTTGGGGTAATGAGAATGCCTGAAATTCAACGAGTGACCTTAGTAGCATATATGCTGAAAAGAGAAGCTAAGTATTAGTGGGATGCCACAAAACATTTGTTAATTTCTCTAGTAGGTGTGAATGTGATCTCATGGGATGCTTTTGTTAAAGACTTTTATGATAAGTATTGTAAGGACATTTTTGTCCATTATCAATTTGTACGTCGTACGCCGTTACACCGTTGAAGAAACTCAAGATCGCATCTACATCAACGGATCCGAATATCAAAGCGTCTTCAACATCATAGCCTCTGCGAGAATGAACTTGGTAAAATTTTGTTTTTACGTTCCTTAAAGTTCATATTTAGTATTGGGAAATTTTTATAAAATGTTTTTTTATAGAAATAAGAAGTAAGTTTTTTCAAGCAAAATGAGGCTTTTAAAAGGATTTTATTTTTCTGGGAAAAACGGACCGGTCCTCCATAGATTAAAAAGAACCGATCCGCCAGCAGACCGATCTGCCCAGGCCCGGACCGGTCCGCCTTGCAAAATGAGGCCAGTATTCCCCGGACCGAATGCGAACCGATAGAGCTAATATTTAAAAGAACCGATCCGCCATCAGACCGATCCGCCTTAGGCCCGGACCGGTCCGCCTGGGATAACTTCGAACAGTTCCCAACTTTTCTAAAACTCTTCAATGGTTTCTTTTAAATACCAACCTCGGGAGAGTTATTTTTTAAGACTTTTAAAGACGATTTTCAGAGTCCAAAATACTCTAAGTCTTCACCTTTTTGATGTGCAAAACATCTTTTTGATTCACACAAAAATCCCAATTACTTTTGTGAATCTTTTGGAACCCTAGAACACAAACTTTGTTGTTGTTCATCTGTGTGGGGAGATCTTTGCAACCGAGGGCTGCGTGTCATTGCTGAGGGAGTCTCTACAAAGTTTCATGGCTGCGTGTCATTGAGGAGTGCTGCGGTTCTTCCTTTGTTGATTGGAGTGAGGTTCATGTGGGTTCGCTGCGTGTGGATTCATTGCTGCCCTCCTGGAAAGGGATATTTCCAGCCGTCGACTACAGAATCCGATACCTGAGGGTAATTCTTAGTCACTGTATTTTCATTGTAATCCGATTGTAAGCCGTTTTCTTACAAATTATAGTGAAAATAAAAGGTTTTGCCCCTTTGGGGGATTTTTCCTTAACTTTGTGTGTTGAATAATTCTTGCATGATTTCATATTGTTTCAATCACACCTAGTTGTTTTATCCTGCATGCTATATTTTATTTAATAAATCATCTAGATGCATGTCTTAGGGTTTTAACTAAAATTGGGGATTAATTAAAATTGGTTTTTTATTTGAGAAGTCGCAATATTTCCGCTGTAGCTGCACTCTCAAGTATTTTACTCCAATGTATCGAAAACAGAAGGGGAAAGAATATTTTATGTTGAATCAGGAAAGTATGATAATTAGAGAATATGAAGCTAAAATTACAGCCTTATCTAGTGTGGGTACCCGAAAATAGAATAATGGGCCTAGACGAGTAGCCCAATTGTAGCGACCCAAAGTCCGGACCCCCCATATCTTAACCGACTATGATTTAGTTTCCTCCCATGATCCCATTAAGGGGGGTTCTAGGAGAAGATGGAAAACGTGGGGGAGTCCAACACCCCCACTCCCTGAATGAACATGTATATAATAAACCCTAGGTCCGGGGCAAAGGACACATTGCATTCTCTGTAATCACTCCCCGGAGTATATAGAAATAATATTGAATGGACCACCGTGGACGTAGGAACCTTTGCTAAACCACATACATATTTTGTTGTGTCATTGGCATTTTGTATTCCTTATTTCGCTTGGTGATCATGCTTCTCTTATTTCTTTATGTTGAATAATAATTGTCACCATAATTGGCGCCGTCTATGGTAACGTTTATCTTCCCTAAGAAAACCCACACCAAGAAAAGAGTTCAAAATGTCTGGTCACAGTAGTAATGCTCCCCAGGCAGGAGATATCCAAGAACCTCCTTCTCCTCACAGGATTAGATCTGAAGTTCAGCGTTCAGATCAAAGGCCTCGCCTAGAAAGGCCAGCCTCAGAAGAAAGCCAAGGACCAGCGAGGTCCACACAGATATCCAGGTTGATTGATGCATATGAGGCGAGGCTCCATGAGCAGAGGGAGTCTTCTCGCAGGCACGAAGCTGAGAATGCTCACCTCAAAAGAATATTAGAAAGAATGGAGAGAGAACTCCATCATGGTACCAAGAGACGTCCATACTGCACTCCTAGCCCTCAGGCGATCAAGTCCCGCAGCCGAGGAAGGAGACCCAAGCGCGGATCCAAGAAAGCTGAGGAAAACGAGTCAGAGGATGACTTGCTCGAGCAACTATGACTAGCTCGCAATCACAGGAGCCCGAATCGCAGCAACGAAAACATACGCAGTCTGGTCCGAAGGGAGATGGACCAACACCCTGCGCATCACGGTACCAGATCGACCTGAGAACTCCCTAGACGAGCTCTTAAAACTTAGATGAAATCAACTTTCTCGAGGGAAATATAAGAAGAGGAAGCCCCCAAGAAGTTTGCTATTCTAAGGTTCAAAATTTATGATGGTAAGACTAATCCCATTGATCACGTCAGGCAGTACCGACAAGCCATGACCCTCTGAAACCATCGAGACGCGCTAATGTGCCAAATTTTTCCCTCGAGCCTGCATAACGTGGAGCATAAATGGTTCGAAAGGATCCCCCACCAATCCATCAAGAGTTTCAAGTCCCTGGCCGAGCTCTTTACGGCTCCATTCATTACAAGTATCTCCCATCCCAAAAGGATGGATGCTTTGCTAACCATGAAAAAGACGCCTCAAGAGACCCTCCGGGACTACGCGAAGAGGTACTGGGAGTTATTCAACGAGGTCGAGGACTGCTCGAAGCAAGTGGCAGTGGCCTTTTTCAAAATTGGGCTACCCAGCTCTTCCCTCCTATACCAGTCCTTGACAAAGAAAGAAGCCATGATCATCGACGACCTAATGGCCCACATCGAGAAATATGCTAAGGTAGAAGATGTAACCCGCCTCAGCACAGGGGAAAACGGTCGAGCTAAGCTCGCTGCCAAAGGCAGTGATAAAGCTGAGAACCAGAAGAAAGGAGGAAAGAATGGGGGAAAGAATGGATCCAAGAACGGAGGCAACAATGATTTGTCGAAAGAATTTCAGGCGGTTAATACCATTTTCAGAGAACCAATTTACAAAATTCTCGCGAAAATCAAAGACGAACCATTTATCAAGTGGCCCAGAAAAATGGGGGGAGATCCCTTCAAGAGAAATAACGAGCTGAGGTGCGCTTTTCACAAAGAAGGAGGACATAAAACCGAGCATTGCAAGGCTCTTACGTCCCACCTCGAAGAGCTGGATCAGTCCGGGCACCTGAACGAGTTCGTGGAAAAGAAAGCAGAAAAAGTTGTTGCACAAAAGGAGACAAGGCCCGATAACGTGCTTGAAGACGATGCCGGCCACAAATTCGCAATAATTCTTGGGGTATCTGACGTGAAGCAGATTCAGGGAAATTCAGCTCGAATGGAGGTAAAAAAGCTTACGACGGTGATGCAAGCTTTTCAGATCAATCCAGCAAAAACACAGTCAGGGAACCGTCGGCGAGCAGATGACGTCGATTATAGTAAGCATATCGTGTTTACTGATGAAGATATGGTGGGAGTGAGAACCCCACATCATGATGCTTTAATCGTTACTATCAAGATAGCGAACTATGACGTCGACAAGTAGCTCGTCGACCAAAGAAGCTCGTCCGAGGTAATGTATCTCGACCTGTTCAGAAAATTGAAATTAAGCATCGTCGACCTGAAGGAAGCTACTGTCCCTTTGGTTGGCTTTGCTGGAAAGATGACTATGCCCTTGGGAAATATCGTGCTGCCAGTGAGGTCAGGAAATGTTTCTAAAATGATCGAATTTTTGGTGGTCGACATTGACTCGCCATATCAGGCTATCCTCGGCAGAGGGTGGTTACACGCAATGAAGGCAGTCTCCTCAACCTACCATCAGAAGCTCAAGTATGTGACCGAGCGAGGAGTAATGAAGATCCATGGCAATTAAGAGATGGCAAGAAGATGCTTCATAGCAGCCATCCGCCCAAAACCAGAGAAGAAGGCCGACAAATCTAGTAAGAAGGTTTAAGAACAAGGAGGTCTGATGCCTTCGAAATAACAATTAAAATATGGAAGGCCTGGAGTAGAGGAGACCAATCTCCTGCCCTTTGAACGTGTCATCGAGGACCTCGAGGAAATCACAGCTGGAGATTGCGATGACAGCAGGGTCTTCTTGATTGGAGCTTTCCTCACAAATCAGGAGAAGAATGAATATACGGCCCTGCTAAGGAACAATATAGACGTCTTTTCATGGGAGCCATACGAGTTACCTGGAATTAATCCTAGTATGGTTTTCCATCAGCTGCACGTCGATCCCACCTTCAAACCAATCGCACAGAAGGCACGACGAACTACACCCGAGAAGGCAAAAGCCGTAGAAAAAGAAGTGGAAAAACTATTGGATGCAGGATCCATACAGGAGGTACAATTCCCCAAATGGTTATCCAACCTAGTAGTAGTTCCAAAAAGCAACGGGAAGTGGAGAGTTTGCATCGACTTCACTGACCTCAATAGAGTGTTCCCTAAAGACAATTTCCCCCTCCCAAAAATTGATTAACCGGTAGATGCCACTGCAGCTCAGGAGAGAATGAGTTTTCTGGACGCTTACTCAGGGTATCATCAGATCCCTCTGTATACCCCAGACTAGGACAAAATAGCATTCATCACCATAGTTGGGTTATACTGCTACAAGGTCATGCCCTTTGGGATAAAAAACGTAGGGGCAACCTACCAACAGCTGGTCACCAAGATGTTCAAGGACCAGATGGGAGACACCATGGAGGTCTACATCGATGATATGCTCATTAAAAGAAAGAAGAAAGAAGACCACCTCTCAGACCTATCAATCACCTTTGAAATCCTCAGGAAGTACCGAATGAAACTTAACGTGAGCAAGTGTTCTTTCGGTGTCCAGTCAGGAAAATTTCTTGGGTACTTGATCAGTAAGAGAGGCATCGAGGCTAACCCAGACCAGATCGATACAATCAGCAGGGTACAACCTCCTCAAACAATCCGAGATGTACAGAAGCTGACCGATATGCTCGCTGCCATAAACCGCTTTATCTCTAAGTCCTCTGAGAAGTGAAATCCTTTCTTCCATCTTATAAAGGGAAACAAAACGGTTGAATGGAACCCAAATTTCTCGCGGGCATTGGATGAGCTCAAAGCTTACCTCAGCTCCCCACCACTGCTCGTCGTACCACAGGAAACAGATTCCTTGTACTTATACCTCTCCGTTTCTAACCACACTGTCAGTTCTGCATTGATGTTCGAAATTGCAGGGATCCAGCACCCCGTTTATTACGCTAGCAAGACTTTACTAGACGCCGAGCAGCGGTACCTACCACTGGAGAAGCTCGCATTTGCACTAGTAGTAGCTTCAAGAAAGCTGAAGCACTACTTCGAAGCCCACACTATCATCGTCCTTACGTCTCACCCCCTTAAAGCAATCCTAAGGAAGGCGATTTTGTCGGGCAGACTGTCTAAATGGTCAGTCGAGCTCGAACGATTTGATATCCAATTTTAACCAAGGAACGCAATCAAGGGGCAGGTCCTTACCGATTTTATATCCGAATTCACAGGAGAACAACCCCTCGACCAACCCCAACCAGGGAAACAAGGAAAGAACCACGCAACGGAGGGAGTCTGGAAATTATTTGTTGATGGAGCCTCCAACTCAAAGGCGACAGGAGTAGGCATTGTCCTCATCACCCAGGAGAATACAATCCTCGAACAGGGTATCAGGCTTGGATTTGCAGCCTCCAATAACGAAGAAGAATATGAGGCTTTAATAGCCGGCCTCTAGAAGGCACACACTTTGGGAGCAAAATGCTTTCATGTGTTCGGCGATTCCCAATTGGTCTCCAATCAGATAAGTGGAGACTAAAATGCGAAGGATGAGAGAATGGCAGCTTACCTCGCCTTAGCAAAAAGACTAATGGCTAGCTTCAAAAAAGTTAATGTCCAGCAGTTTCCCAGGGGACAGAACAGCCATGCTGATGCCCTAGCAGCCCTGAGCTCAATAGTCGACTCCGACTTAAAAAGAATAATCCCCATCGATTTCTTCGCTCACCCGAGCATTGACCTTAATAAAAAGCCGCCAGGTGTGGAGCAGGTGCTCCAAGTGGAGTCAGCGCCCAGCTGGATGGACCCTTTAAGGAACTATTTGAAGGATGGCACGCTCCCAGACGACATGAAGATTTCTCACCAGATAAGAGTCAAAGCTGCTCGCTTTCACTTATCGCCAGAGGGCGATCTATATAAGAGATCCTTTTCAGGCCCATACCTTTAATGCGTTCACCCATGGGATGTCGAGCAGATTTTACATGAGCTTCACGAGGGAATCTGTGGAAGCCATATTGGAGGGAGATCTCTGGCTTTCCGAGCAATGAAGGAAGGCTATTGGTGGCCATATATGCAAAGGGACTTTGCGATGTATGTTCGCAAGTGCCTAAAATGCCAACTTCATGCTCCTATGGTCCACCAACCTGCTAGCGACCAAAAATCACTATCCATCCCATGGCCACTCGTCCAATGGGGAATGGACATTGTAGGACCACTTCCTACCGCCACCGGCAATCATAAGTATTTGTTGGTCGCAACTGACTACTTCACCAAATGGATCGAGGCAGAACCCCTGGCGAACATCCGAGATGCATATATGATAAGATTCATATGGAAAAACATAATCATCCATTTTGTCATCCCCAGAACCATCATCACTGACAATGGAACGCAGCTCGAAAGAGGCTCCTTTAAGAATTTCTGTGACGAACATGGAATCAGACACCATTTAAGCTCAGTGGCCTATCCTCAGAGCAATGGCCAAGTTGAGGCTTCCAACAAAACAGTGATCGACGGATTAAAGAAATGACTAGAGCGAGCTAAGGGCGCATGGGTAAATGAACTACCGCATATTCTATGGGCCTACCGTACCACTCCACGACGAGCAACGAGGGAAACCCCATTTTCATTGACGTATGGAATGAAAGCAGTCATCCCATTAGAAGTAGGCTTGCCAACAATGAAGTCCAGCCTTGTCGACCAGGGCTATAATAATGCAGCATTGCTCGCTGAGCTCGACCTAGCCGATGAGCGCCGAGAGCTAGCCCTAGTGAAACTAGCGAGCTATCAGCAATAACTCGCAAGGCACTATAACAAGAAGGTCAATCCAAGGGCATTCCAAGTTGGAGACTACGTTAGCGCAGTAAGACCATCAGACGGCAAGTTGGGGCCAAACGGGGAAGGACCATTTAAGATAACTAGAGACGATCTGTAAGGAGCATATCACTTGGAAATGCTGGAGGGAAGAGTGATACCCCGAGCATGGAATGCAGCCAATCTCAAGAAATTTTATTTCTAGATTCTTCTTTTACATTGTACTTATGAAACTAAAACTCATTAATAAAAGTTGTTTAGCAGTTGCATTCTACGAAGTGTTAGTTAACTAGTATATGGACTTTATAACTCACACACCCTTCCCAAGTGACAGGCACATTAATCATTACTCCATAGCAGGGAAATCACCCTCCTCAGGTTTTCGTTATAAGACACGAAAAACCTCCTAGAATTTCCCCTGGAAATATACGAAGCCCTATAGGGGATCCTTAGGCAATAAGGCCAGTTCAAAATTGGCTACCAAACAATGTTTGGTTGATAAAATCCTGATCGGATGAAAAATCCAACACCAAGTGTGTCCTCGCCAATTGCCACACTTAGGCCTAAGGGAGTGTGACGACGCAACCTAAAAGGTAAAGTGGGGCAGAATGGTATCTCGTTGGCATACTGGATTGGAGGGACACTTACTTGATAATGCAAACATAGAAATCTAGTCAGCCAAGATAGGCTCAAGATTTTTTGAGCAAAGATGTGGAAAAATATAAGACACTTGTTTAGTCGGCAAGTTTGCCCAAAAAATAAATTTTATATTAATTCATCACATTTACAACAAATATAATACATGTTTAATCGGCGAGCTCGCCCAAAACATCGACTTTGCATCACTTCAATACAAAATACACGGAGTTACCACTAAGAGAATCTTAGTGAGGGTGAGGTCTCTGAGCAAGATAATCAGCCACTCTAGCTCTTCGACCATCATCGGGAGGGGGAACTAACTCTTCCTCGACTTCGTTCGCATCCGACTCCAGTAGCTGCCGAAGGATGGCATCAATGGGTATCCACTGATCATCTCTTCGGAAAGGATTAGGCATTAGAGTGGAAGGAGATATTTCATGCCAATACCAGAGCATTGAGTTCCTTGGAACTTGTAGCTCCCTCAGGGCACTCAACCACCCCCTGATGAATGAGAGCTCTTCGAACTCTATCAGCCTCGTTGGAGCATCTAGCCAACCCTGATCGTAACCATCGGCCCACACTCGACGAGGCCCTTTCTTAAAAAAGTGCCTCAACCAGGTGACGTCCCTCTGGAGCCCAGCAACAATCACATATGCTCGTTGGACATCAACACGAAGCTCTTCGACTTCACCACGAAGCCTTTCCATTTCCTTAGCTTAACTCCTGGTATTCCTGACATCTCGTGGAACGGTTGGAGGAGTAGAGCCTCACAGCACAGGAGGAACGTCGCTCGGGACAGTTCCGGCTCGCGATGAGGAAGAACCTCGCAATACTGCAGGAGCGGTGCTCGGCACATGCTCCCTAAGTCACAAGACCTCTCTCCTCAAAGCTTCATTCTCCTACTGAAGAATCTCCCCATCCTGGTTGATCTCATAAGCATCTAGAAGCTTCGCACTAAGGGTATTCACCTCCTCTTGGACTGAGGCGCCAACTTCCTCCATCTCTTGGATCTTGTCCTTCAGTTTGACAACAAGCTCGGTCTGCTCTATGAAACGCTTGTTCCTTAGTTGCATTGATTTGTAAATCCTCACAAAGGTATGACGAACTTCAGAGCTCACATCAGGTCCAAGCATCCTTCCCAATTGAGAAGTGGCTGGTATATAATCATCAACATCAATCGACTACAAGCAATAAAAAAGGCAACGAAAAGAAAAATAAATCAGTCCACTGGGAGAAGAAACATTTTCATTTCATTAATAAGGGTTAAAGTACATCGAGCAGAAAAAGGAAAATTACAAGAAAAGATGCACAAGTAACCCTAGAAATAAATTAACTAGCAACCTCAGGCTGCCCAGATGTAGCTGGCTGCTTTCCCTTGTCAGCAACAGTAGAGGCACCCCCCTCAGCAGGGATAACCTCTGTCACCTGAGCAGGGAGAACCTCCGCAAGAATTATCTGGGAGGCAGGATCAATGCCTTCGATGGTTGGGGAAGGGGCTTCTTCATCCACAGTTCGTTTCAGGCCCGGGTCGTGCTCGTTGAACAAATGAGAGTCAACATCAACACCAGCGGCTATGAGGGCCTTGTTCCAACCTCTCTTGAAGTTCAAACGGCTGATGTAGCCTATCTAAACCTCGGCATCTTCATATGCAGCAGCCAATCTGGAGTTATAAGAATCCTCCTTGATAGTAGCTGCCTGAGAATCCTTTTCTTTCAGCTGCTCGATCAGCACCCTATTCTCCTCTACAATGGCCAACTTGCTCGAGCAGACCATATCATAGGCCTGCCTCAGCTTGCTCAGCTCTTTACCCCCGCATCCCTTTCTCGATTGGAATTAACGAGGGCCAAGTCAGAAGAAGCTCGGGCAGCGTCAGTAGTCTTTAGATCAGCCTCTAGTTGAGTTCCCCGCACTTTTAAGGCAGCATTCTGCTGCTCTAGCTCTACATTTTTCTTCACCAGCTCGTCGCGAGAGCGATAGAGCACGACAAAGTCAGTCACTAACTGAAAAAAACAAAGAAGACATCAAGAAAAGGAAAAAACTAAAACTCATTAAAACATTAGAGAAAGGAAAAGATCTTACCAAGGCTAGCCTCTGGCTAGCTTGTAGGGCCAATTGATCAGACCCCAGCGCCCTTTGGCAATCTGTAGGAAGAACTGCCCTCTCGAGCAGCGCGGGGGCCAATTGAGGAGAAATTACAACTGAGGCCCCCTCGGGCAATGCGGACACCGACACTAAGGCCTGCGCAGCCTTCTTCCTCGATTCCATCCTTCTCCTCTCCTCCTCTTTATCTTTCTCTATCCTCCTCTTCTCCTCCATCCTTTTCTTCTCCTCCATATTCTTTCTCTCCTCTTCTTTATTTCTCTCTCTCTCTCTCAATTGTTTTTCCTCTTCCTCTCCTGAGCAGAAGATCGAGAGACAGTAGCTACAGCCCCAGTACTGGATTTCTGCTTCTTTGACCTCTGAGCGAGGAGCACATGATCATCGTTGTCATCATCCCGGATCAAGTTTTTCCTTGGAGGAACCATCTCCTCGCTTGAACTGCTGAATGTGCTCGAAGATTCTCGAGCTTCAGGAACTTCCTCCGAATCAGAAGAGCTACCACCACTGGATCTCCCCTCACCAAAATTGCCTTCAACACCACCTACGATATCACTCTCAGAGTTACTCTCCTCCTCGTCCAACTGAATAGGATCAGCAGCAGTCTCTTTAGAGGTATCAAATTCAGGGATACTATCTACCGGCCTTGTTATAAAACTAGAACCAATATTTGTGTATTCGAGCAAGAAAGCAGCAGACCGGGGATGCTTGCCGTCGGCTAAAGGCTCCCTGATATTCCAGGCCTTGACAAGTTTAGAAAGACGAACCTCGCTGAGAGAAGATTCCAAGTTCTTCGACCTCGCAGAAGAAAAAATAGGAAAAGTCAGAAAGATCACAAATCAGTAAAGAAATTAAAGGGACAAAACAAAGTCTACCTATGTATTCTTCCCCATAAAAGGGAACTGAGAACCTATCAGACCTCGACCCCTCAGAATGGGGAGAAAACTGCCAATTTGTAGTAAGGAAGCCCTCTTGCCAATAGTCCTTATGGGAATCAGGTAGGTTTACTACCAATACCCTGTCAGGACTCTTGGCTTTGAGATAGAGAACACCAGAACTAGTTTGAGAAAAAGAATAGCAAAAACAGACCTCAGCAAGCCCTAACTTGGTACATATAACTGATTTATTCTATGGACACCATTGATTATCTTCCACACATTGGGCGAACACTGTGTAGGAACAATGTTGAAATAACCAAAGAAGTGCAAGAATAGGTTGTTGGGAGGAAAAGTAAGTCCCCCTTGGGAAAGCATCAAGACATGGATCCAATGGGCACCCTCTATCTCTTTAACATTTCTAGGGGGAGGCACACACTCAATCTCTACCCACTCTAGGATATTATAAAACTTCCTAAACTCAGACACCGGCCTATTACCGATCTTTGCCATTGGGAAACCCTAAAAAACTACAAATTCTAAGAGAAAATACAAAGATAAGGCACAAGAAACTTACAAGATAAAAGTTCGACTCGTACGATGAAGAATCATGAACCCAAATGACAAGGAAGATCGAAGGCAATAAGAATGGATACTGGGAGAAGAAAACGTGAATCGCTAGAGCTCACAGAAAATGGGAAAGTACTGAGAAGGTTGAAACGACGGTCGAGAAATGGCTGCTCTGGATAACTATGGAGTGCTACTAATCATAATGCACAGACCACGAAGCAAGTGACGCCTAAACATCCTCGAACCTTGGAAAGAGTTTCACGATGTACAAATAAGCCATTATGACAAATCATTTAAATTTATTGAGCCCAAAGTATAGCCCAACAAACTTAGGGGCAATTGTGGGTACCCGAAAATAGAATGATGGGCCTAGACGAGTAACCTAATTGTAGCGGCCCAAAGTCCAGACCCCCCATATCTTAACCGACTATGATTTAGTCTCCTCCCATGATCCGATTAAGGGGGGTTATAGGAGAAGATGGAAAACGTGGGGGAGTCCAACACCCCGACTCCCTGAAATGAACATGTATATAATAAACCCTAGGTCCGGGGTAAAGGACACACTGTATTCTCTGTAATCACTCCCCGGAGTATATAAAAATAATATTGACTGCACCATCGTGGACGTAGGCACCTTTGCTGAACCACGTACATCTTTTGTTGTGTGATTGGCATTTTGTATTCCTTATTTTGCTTGGTGATCGTGCTTCTCTTATTTCTTTGTGTTGAATAATAATTGGCACCACATCTAGTTTTGCTTCGAGGATTATATAGAATGAGGAAGACATGTGTAGTCAATTCCATGATGGACTAGAGTTAGTTATTAAATCACGATTGTCAGCTTTATAGAATGTTAATTATTCGACCTTGGTGAATAAAGCGATGCTAGTAGAAAAGGATGTGAATGAAGCAAGAGGGAAATGAGAATGAAGGGTAAAAAGAAGCAGATTCGATCTGAATTATCAAAAAGGCAGAGATACAGAATATTCAAGGCTTGGAGGGAAGAATTTTCATTATGGTAGAGGTATGGAAAGTAGTTTGCCGATGGGTGAAGCTCATAGTGGAAGAGGTTCAAGAACTTTAGCACAAGGGAATTCAAATGCTTGTTTCTTTTATGGGATAGTTGGTCATATCAGAGGAATTGACCAAGATTACTGAATGGAGAATGTTTTAACTGTCATCAGAAGAGTCACTTAAAAAAGAACTGTCCTATGTTAGCAGGAACAGTGTCAGTCAATAGTGTGGGGCCTAATAAAGGATCTTCTTCAGGTAGTGCAACTAGGGGAAAATGTACAGGGAAAACAAGTGGATCGAAGGCAGGAGGAAGAGTGTTTGCGATGACATTGCAAGATACCCATGCTACACCAGAAGTGTTACCTATTATGAACTCATTGATCCTAGATTTACTCATTCATTCGTAGCATTACCTATTATTTCATATTTGGGTAGACCATGTTCATTTATTGATTGTGCTTCATATATTTTTACCCTAATGGAAAGTATAGTTCTGGTTGAGCATGTTTATAAAGACTGTCTTACGAATGGGTGAGCGAGATTTATATGTTGATTTGACACCGTTGGCCATTCAGGATTTTGATATTATATTGGGAATGGATTGGTTATCATCATATCATGCTTCCATTGATTGTTTTAGAAAAGAAATTACGTTTTATCTACCAGGTGAACCTGAGTTCCGATTTATAGGAGAAAGGAATGTTGTTCTTAATTGTCTTATTTCAGTAATGAAGAGAAGAAAGTTATTGAGTAAAGGTTGTACAGGGTATTTAGCTTATGTTGTTGATACTAGTAATGAGGAACTTAAAATTAAGATGTACCAATAGTTAGAGAATTTTCTGATGTCTTCCCATCCGCCTGATAGGGAAGTAGTGTTTTCCATTGAATTAATTCAAGGTACTAGTCCAATTTCCCTTGCTCCATATAGAATGACACCAACAGAGTTGAAAGAATTAAAAGTGCAATTACAAGATCTGATAAGCAGAGGTTTTATTCAGCCTAATGTTTCACCATGGGGAGCCCCAGTGTTATTTGTGAAAAAGAAAGATTGGACAATGCTATTATGTATTGATTATCGGCAATTGAATAAGGTGGCCATTATAAATAAGTACCCTCTACCTCGTATCAGTGATTTTTTTGATCAATTACAAGGAGTAACAGTATTTTCGAAGCTTGATTTGAGATCGGGTTACCACCAATTGAAAGTAAAGGATGGTGGTATTTTTAAAATGGCTTTTCGGACTCGATATGGGCACTATGAGTTTTTGGTAATGCCATTTGGATTAACTAATGCTCCAGCTGTTTTTATGGATCTGATGAACCGGGTATTCCACCCTTTTATTTTTTCATTTGTGATTGTGTTAATAGATGATGTGGTGATTTACTCACATAGTATGGAGGAACACGAGAAACATTTGAGACTTGTATTGCAAATTTTAAGATAGAAGAAATTATTTGCTAAATTTAGCAAGTGTGAGTTTTGATTGAATGAAATTGTGTTTTTAGGTCATGTTGTCTTGGGAAATGGGATATATGTTGATCCAAAGAAGGTAAAATTCATCTTTGAATGGGAGAGTCCTAAGAATGTGACAAAAATTAGAAGTTTCCAAGGATTGGCAGGTTACTATCACAGATTCACTAAGGTTAGGCTAATGGCTTGGTCAATTGAGTTAGGAGAGTTTGACATCATGTATGAACCGAGGACTGCAATCAATGGGCAAGCATTGGCTAATTTTGTGGCCGAATTCACTTGGGCCGATGTTGATAGTATTTCCTAAAAAGATAATCCTGGGACCAACATTGGCCGATAAAATAAGAGTTGACCCTACAGAAAAAGGACGTTTTGTTAAAAACAATGGGCCAGTGAGTGAGGGTTCTTTCTCAAAAGAAAACCCGATTTGGAGTTTATATATGGATGGCTCCTCTTATTAAAGGGGTAGAAAGGTTGAACTAATATTTTTGGCCCTAGACAGATTCAATATTGAATATGCCTTAAGATTCAGTTTTAAAGTTTCAAATAATGAATCTGAGTACGAGGCTTTGCGGGTCTTCCTGTCCTTGGCCAAAGTGTTGAATGTCGACTATATGATAGTGCACAGTGACTCTTAGCTAGTGGTAAACCAAATCTTATGGATGTACAAGGATAAAGATGAGAAATAGCCAAGTAATTGGCAAGGGTGAAAAAGGTTTTGACCAACTTCAAGGAAGTAAAGGTGAAAAGATTACCTCAACATTAGAACAGTTGAACCAATGAGTTGGCGAGGTTAGCCTCAACTATAAGAATAGAAATCAGGTAGACTATACCTGTGAGATTTTTCATAGGTCCAGCATTGAGGAAGATGATGGTGGAGTAGAACTTTGTTTAAACTTGAACTCGGGAGAATCATGGATGGATCCTTTGATCAAATACATTAGTGACGGGGAACTCCCAGACACCAAACTTGAGAGAAAAAAACTCCGATACAAGGTGGATAGGTTCACTATTATAGGAGACATGTTATAGAAAAAAGGCTTCCTGCTGCCTCTCCTCAGATTTGTCTATCCTACAGAGCTTGACTATATCTTATGTGACATCTGTGAGGGGTCATGTGTAAGCCAGATTGGAGGAAGATCTCTCGCGAAGAGGTTTGTGACATAAGGATATTGATAGCCGACCCTAGATAAGGATGCGACTGACTATGTGAAAAATGCGATAAGTTTTTACAGTATGCGAGTATTCCCCACCATCCTCATCAGCCACTCTCATCCATTACTTTCCCGTGGCCATTCGCAGTTAGGGGGATTGACCTTATCGGCCCATTTTCAAAAGCACTAAGTGAGTATCAATATCTTATTGTGGCCATTGATTACTTTTCTAAATGGGTGAAAGAAGAATCCATGATCTCCATCACTGAGGTGAAGACATTCAAGTTCATTTGGAGAAACATCATCTGCAGGTATGTCCTACCTAATATGCTCATCTCAGATAGTGGGAAACAGTTGAAAAATAAATCCTTATAAGCATATTGTGAAAGAGTGGGAATATATTAATTCTATTATGCACCTGTCCGACCCCAAGTTAACGGCCAAACTGAAGTCATTAATAGGATGATATTAAATGGCATTAAAAAGAAGCTGGAAGATGCTAAGTTTTTGTGGACGGAGGAGTTGCATAGAATCTTATTGGCCTACAGGACAATAGAGAGGACTCTTACAGGGGAGACACTCTTCATGCTGGCCTATGGGTCAGAGGTAGTAATCTCCACAGAACTCGACCTTGTCAGTCAAAGAGTCCAGACTTACAACCTTAATACCAACAATAAAGAATGGAGACTTGACCTAGACCTGATAAATAAAAGACAAGAGAACACCGAGGTCAGACAGGCGGCATATCAACAGAGGACAACCAAATTCTATAATAAGAGGGTCAATCAAGGTCGACTGATGTGGGGGATTTGGTGTTGATTTTTTTTAGCAGAAGCCGAATAAATTACATCCGAACTGGAATGGCCCATTAAGAGTCACCAAAGAGGTCATCCTTGGAACTTATAGACTGGAGAACCTAGGGGGAAATACTTTCTCTAATCTATGGAACACGGATCATTTAAAGAGATATGATCAATAGGTCTGAATGTCATTTGCGTGTCATCCTCTTTGTGTACAGAGATTTCTTGTATTTAGAATATTTTAAAGTAATGAATGAAAAATTGCAAGTGTTTACTCAAATATTTGTGTTCAATTATCTAATGTATGGTTTGAATTTTTCTAAGCCCAAAAACATCATTCTCATGGTGAACTAGTTTTGACTCACTCTCGGTGATACGAGAAATCATAGGAGACTCGTCTCGTCTATGAACTCTCAATAACACCGAGAGTGGGGAATAGTGTGATAGCATCGCTTAGGTGGTGAAAACACAAAAAATTATATAAAAATAATTTATTCATGATTATTTAAACATCATTACATGGTGATTTTAAGTTAAACTCTCCTGACGAAGACGAGAGTGTATGAAGAGACGAGACTCATCCATACATTCCCAAAAAAGACGAGAGGGGACTTGCGATTAACGCCATTAATTTGTTGGCTTTAAATTTAAAACTCTCTCTACAAAGATGAGAGTGTATGAAGAGACGAGACTCACCCATACACTCCCAAAAACGATGAGATTAACATCATTAATTGGGTGGATTTAAATTTAAAATCATTTAATTATGGTTATTTCAAACATTACTACGTGGTGAATTAAATGCCGTCCTCATAATCTAAGAAGTTACGAGAGAGAACTTGTGGTTAAAATCATTCGCATGGTTAAAATCGTTCGTATGATAAAGATATCATCAACAATATGACACAAGACTTAGCAAAAATGGTGATCCTCATTGATGAGAGTAATAATTACATAAATACAAAGAGAGAAATGTTAATATTACATATGGAGAGTTACAAAGATGTACAAGGTATAAAAATACATTTGGAAGAGGGTATTTGTCATAAGTGACCACCCTAAGAACTCGGCTCATCCCCAGTTCTTATCCCGATGGCCTCGTCTCTAGCTACAACCCCAACAACCTCATCAATAATTTGACCTGTACTATCGACTGTGGAAACCGCTTTAATCTCAGCTAATGCTATCTGAAGTAGAGGCTCCGATAATCAAGGGCCTCCAGATCCGATTGAATAGAGGATATGGCCTCGGGGACTTTCAAAATAGCCCATCAATAGGACATTTTGGCACCTCTTTCAGGGTACTGGAAAAAATTCTTTGAGTTTTTGTAGGCCTCCACTGCCTTATCCTTAGCCTTCTTGATGGCCTCACCAGAAATAATCTCGTCGCTTGTCTTCTTGATGACCTATGTTATCTCAATCACATGTTTGTTGTCAAAGCAGCCAGAGCATCATCCTTATCCTTCCTCAAATTCTCCAGAGCATCGTCATTCTCCTTCTTCAAGTCATTGAGGGATTTTTTTGTCAGACCTCATGTACCTCACATGGTCCTTCTCGGTCTTCTCAGCCTCTTAAACTCAAGGGAGCTTCGCGGCCATCCACTCCATGGCATGAGCAAAGGCGCACATGGACTGCAAAAACACAACACAAAAGTTAGTATGAGACGAGGCAAGAGATCAAAAAATTTAAAAATAAATAAGAAAGTAAAGTTGACTGAGATGCATACCTAATCTATGTGGTGAAGTCCAAAATCAAAGACCTAGGGCACCTCCATTGACTAAAGGAAGTGCCTTTCGGGCTTTGAAGGACAGGCGGGGATGGTTGTCGTGAGTTAGAATTCGCCTTGAGCTAGTCAAGATGAGCTGCTATGACGAATTTATTGTAGGTCTGGGAAGAAACAAACAGCCTCTCATCTTGCGTTTGGGACCTCGGCCTCATTTCCCTTTTATGGGGGAGGTTTCCCCTATCGACTGTCTCCTTCCCCTCTTGCCCAGACTCGCCATGGCTCGGACTGCCAGGAGTTATTTTTCTTACTAGCAGCATTGATGGTCTACTTACTGCCCTTTTGGCTCAAAGCCGCTTGAAGGCTAGGGGACGTCATGTTCCATATGTGATATGGGATGTTAGGAAGACGATTTGCAAGAAAAAAAATGATGATTAGTACAAATATGTAGAGATGAGAATACAATTGTACATTAAACAGAAAGCATGGAAAACTTTCACAACTCGTCCAGGGGGCCAATCCCTAGACCTGACGACTCAATGAAGGTGGGCGCCTGATGGAGTTATATTTATAGCCTATAGCTCTGATACCACTTGTAAGACCCAAAAAATTTAAATTCTTAAAAATTCATGTGATGGTTCAATTAAATTCTCAACAAAATGAAATGAATACAACTTTTAATCCAAAACAAACTTCATATTTTAATTTTTTCAAAATTAAAATTAAGTTAAACTTAAAGTGAAATTAATCTACTCAAACATATTAATTTTCACTTAAACAAAATTAATTCAACCCAAGTCCTAAAATTTTCCTAACAATGATTTTTTCTAATTTTCAATATAGGCTAAACCAAATTTTATCAAATTAAATTCTGGACATGAATTAAATTTAACTTACCCAAATTATCCAAACTTAACTTAACACCAAATTAAACAAGTGTCAAATTTAAACCAATTTTTATCTTGATTATCCTAACATGCATCTAAGGTGATTTTTGCAAGATAAAAATAAACACAATCTCACTACGTGGCGATGTACGAGGAAAACCCACAATGGGGAAAACCTCGGATGACCCTAGCCTAATAAATCCACTAGGTACGGTATCTTTACAAAGATAACGACAAGAAGACTTACAACACTCGACTCGACTCGACTCGACTCGACTCCTTCAAGCCCCGACGCTTCCTTCGCTCTTTAACCTCTACTTTGTGGATAACTCCGGAGTCCACCGGAATCTTGAAATCCACCAATGGAGGCACAACCCACTATCGACCACACATGGTGCCTTTCACTATGTGAGAAAGTCGCAACAAACTTTTCTCCTTTTTGGCTTATAGAAGAACCCAAATTGTCTTTTTTATGGGTAGAGAAGAAAAACTGGTGCCAAACACTCTCCAAGAAAAGATATATATTTATTAGAACTTGGATTTAAACACAAACAAATATTGGGTGTAAAACTTGGTTTTGTTCTTACGATAATCAAATTGATAAACAAACACCAAGGAGACTTTTTGTGAAAAGTATTTTGCTCTCAAAGAGCCTTTGGAAGTTCTGAAAAGTCTACTTAAAATGTTGGTTCCCGTATAAAATATATCAGGTACAAGTTAGTGGACAACTGGCGAAAGTGGGAAAAATCTGGCAAAATAACTATTCCCACTGAAATCTTATTCGAACGAGATTTCAGACAACATTATCCAATGACATTTCAGAAAAAGTTATTTTGAATTTTTTGTTCGAACGAAACATCTAACGAGAAAGTAGAGAAAGTTTGTTAGATTTCTCGTTCGAACGACTTGGGAATTTCATTCGAACGAGATTCCAGGTTCGTTCGAATGACTTTTCAAAAAAACTAAAAATTACTTTTAAGCCCAAAACTTTTAATAAAAAGTTCTAAAATGATTTTCGGAGAAAAAATGAAAAGTCGTTATAAAAAAAATGTTTTCATGCGAATAAAATATCCAAGGTCCTAAATATATATAATTTGAATTCATACCTTTGGATACCTTGGAATCCTCAAATGTTGATGGCGGAAACATGGCACTAGAAACTCGATAAGGATGAAACATTAATTCTTGGCCGCAACATTTTCAACTTCTTCAAATGTCATAGGCTTGATAGGAACAAACTTCTATCCTATGACTCAAAATGGTTTTGTCCGGAATTAAGCCAAAACTACATATGGACTAAATTGGAAATGTGTGTACTTACAGGGCCATTAAT
This sequence comes from Sambucus nigra, assembly GCA_949130495.1. NCBI lineage: Eukaryota > Viridiplantae > Streptophyta > Magnoliopsida > Dipsacales > Adoxaceae > Sambucus > Sambucus nigra. The sequence continues at coordinate 556,686,224 of OX422213.1, read as the reverse complement.
TCTTCAAACTTGGCCAGACCCACATCCTTCCCTTGACGTCTTAAGAAGTCAACCATCATCCTATCGTCAACACTGAGGTCGAGGTCTAACTTGGTAGACATGTAAGAATTGGACCGAATTCGGGGAACCCTCGACTCATTGTCAGCATAAGCAGCGTCGGTCGCGAACTCCCAAGCATTTGAGATGAGAAGCACCTTGCACTACACCAAATCTGCCCATTTGTCAAGGTCATTGACCTTGACAAATTCACCTTGTCAAGGTCAATGACCGTGACATTTCGAGGCGAGACAACTTTTTTTGTCACGGTCATTGACCTTGACAAAAAACTCGCGTTTTGTGTCACGGTCGTGTCACGGTCATTGACCTTGACACATTTGTCACAGTTTATAACCGTGACAAAGCCGTGACCCTGTTTAAAAAAATTGTCACGGTCATTGACCGTGACACGCCCGTGTCAATTTTGTCACGGACGTGTCACGGTCAATGACCGTGACAATTCTGGGCAGAATTAAAAAAAAACTGTTGGGCAGTATGGCCACTGCCACTGCCCAGCAGTATATTTGTACCTGTTATAGCAACGTTGTACCTGTTCCACACATCATATATCCGAACAAACTAAAGATAATGCAAATATATATTCAAATAATAAACTATTTAAAAAGAAACAACATCACCATCATTTTATCTCAAATCTACAAACTATTTGCATGGAAAAGAGATTTTGTACCGTGACGCTCGGGAACACCTCCTTATCCTTCCCTTCTCGTCCGAATAGCGACATAAGTATAGAGCATATGTGGCCTACCCTTAGGGCCACTCCCTGTCCCCTGAATTGAAATAAAGTAAAATTAGTATCCGCCCCTCAAATATAGATAAATATAAATTGTAATTGAAATCGAAATCGAAATTGACATATAAATATAAATACATTACCTGTAGTGTCACTCAAACAGCTAACTTGAGCTCATATGGCACCTCCTTCCAACTAATGTACCCCGGGCAATCGTGTCAATTATAATTCTCTTCATATCTAAACACTAAGAAATACCATAATCCTATGGAGGTATGCGTTGCAAATTCCTTCCAACCGTTGTGTAGCCAAAAATCAGCAGTTGAAGTTGTCAACTCCACCTTTGAATGGGGTATGGAAAGTGGTGGGGTATGGAAAGTGGAATTGACAACTTCAACCGGTGATGTTTGGCTACATAACGGTTGGGAGGAATTTGCAGAGCATCGCTCCATAGGATTATGGCATTTCTTAGTGTTCGGATAGACGAAGAGATTCAGTCTCCTCTCCACAAATAGGACACCCCAAATAACTATGTACTAATCACCTATTAAAGGTAAGAAGCGTATATTCATGGATTAGTATAAACAAAACTTAGATGTAGTTGGAATATTTATGTATTAATCTCCTCTCCACACACGCACACTACATAAGAGTGAAAATGATAAAGTGCAGATCAAGTAAAAGCATTAAAAATGGATGTTTCGGTACAAATTGAAATAATTATTACAAATTGAAAAATTGTTTCAAATTCGGGTTATCATCAAAAATGGATTGATATTCGGTAGGAGCAGCCAAGTCATCCACACTACTATTTAGACGCCTTGGCGCGTGTTGGACAATTGACCACGGCTCGTTGTTGATATACTCCGAGTAAAACACTTGCTTAACCTTTTGAAATGCACAAACAAACGGCTCATCGCTCACGTGGTCGTTGCTCTTCAACTTGGACAAGTCAACCATGATCAAATTGGTGACAGGATCAACTTTAGAAGCATTTTTATCCTCAACTCTTACCCATTCACAGTAAAATACAACCTCTTTGAAGCTTATATAATCCAATTCAAATATATTTTGGATTACACCATAGTAAGTCATTTCAGCTTCAACGAGGTTTTTATCTTTTGCGCTCGCTCGAAAGAAAGTAAGAGCCTTGTATGAAATTCCCGAGTTCTGTACATTTGTACTTTCCTCGTACACTTTAGCGCCGAAAATGTAACCGTTCAATCGATATTTTTTGTACTCTTGTGCCACGAACAAGGGTCCAGTGGCTAGACGAGCAAGCCTTGATGTCGCATCACCCATCTTTAGGAGCTGAGAATATAGATAAATTAATTATATTAGTGGTAAAATTTGAGTGTAATGTAACGTTATATAACGACTGTTTTCATTGTAATTACCTCTTGTGTCAACCATAGCCTAAATTCGCTGTCTGATTGTACCACTGTTTTTCGTCTTTTATTGTTCTCACAGGCTTCATATTTACTGCATATTACAAAATTAATCATGTATAAAATAATCTAAAATAATGTTAAACATTATAATATTCGAAACTTACTTTTTCCATTCTTCGACATCTTCATGTGTGTCAAATAGATAACGAGTTACTTGTTCATGTTGCAAACTCGTTAATTTCACTCGTTTTCCCATCACATTACCACCATCATCGAGGAATTCATCAGTGTCATCAACGCTGGTAGAGTCAGTCATATATTCCCGAGTATATATTGATGACTCCACGATGATGTATTCCTCTGCAATTGATCCTACAATATATCGCGTATTCTTGACGTAATCTTTAAAAACTTTCATCAATCTTTCAAACGGATACATCCACCGATATCTAACTGGACCACAAAGAAGTGCCTCGTCGCATAGGTGTACCAACAAGTGAACACTTATGTTAAAGAATGCTGGGGGAAAGTACTTCTCCAATACACAAATCGCTTCGTTCACAGCCAATTTTGCGGCCACTATGTGTTCTCGATTCACTACCTTCTCACACAAGAGGGAGAAGGTAATACTAATTTGCATAATAGCCCTACGCAAATCCTTGTGCTTGGAGAAACAGTGCTTAAACAATAGAGGAACCAATTGCATGATCACATGCCAATCGTGGGACTTACACTTATGTAAATCATGAGTAGCATAATTCACAATCCTTTGCAAGTTGGACGAAAAAGTAGATGGGCCCTTCAAATTATATATTGTGTCTAGAAGCACCTTCCTTTCCTCACTCGTCAAAGTAAACGCACCTGGGGGAATTATTGTCCTTCCCCTACTATCTTCTTTCAACCATAGTTGTGGTTTAAGTTTTAACGTTTTAAGGTCTTTTCGTGCATTTTCTCCATCCTTCGAATGACTCCCCCCAAGGCAAGTACCCACAATATGTTCAGCGAAGTTCTTCTCTGCATGCATCACATCCAATACATAGCGCACCGGGTTTTTCTTCCAATAAGGCAAGTCAAATAAAATTGACCTCCGAGACCATGCCTTTCTTATCTCAGTTTCATTCCCAGTTGGGGTCTTCTTATGCTTCACATTCTTAAATTTGGGATTCTTACCTGGCATATTTGGGCCACATTCAGAAGATTTACTTTCAATTTCTGAACCCGAAAGTTGTCTCGGCGGTAGCCTATGTTCAACTCCGCCCAATAAAAAATTGGAACCTTTCTCAAATCTGAAACTATGAGCTGGGGGTAAAAACCTCCTGTGGCAATGGTATACATTTTTTAAGCTGGAGGATAGACGAAGAGATTCAGTCTCCTCTCCACAAATAGGACACCCCAAATAACCATGTACTACACATCCGGATAATGTCCCATAAGCTGGAAAATCATGAATTGCCCACATCAACATAGCTTTCAGCGTAAACTCTTCTTTTCTAAAAGAGTCAAATGATTGCACACCATCTTCCCACAACTCATTTAATTCTTCTACCAAAGGAGCCAGGTAGATATCAATGTCTTCACTTGGTGCCTTTGGCCCAGGTATCAATAAAGCCATCATCGAAAATTCAGGTCTCATACACTGTGAAGGAGGGAGGTTGAGTGGGGCTAGGATCACTGGCCATACACTCTGATTGGTGCTTAGATTTCCAAATGGATTGAAACCATCTGTTGATATAGCCAAACGAATGTTGCGTTGTTCTCGAGAAAAATCAGGATACTCATAATTCATCCTCCGCCAGGCAGTAGAATCAATAGGACCCTGCCCCCTCCACCACCCCCTCCACCACCCTGCCCCACCCCTCCCCACCCCCTGCCACCCCTTCACCACCCCCTCCCCCACCCTGACCTACCCCATCCCACCCCCTGCCCCCTCCACCACTCCCTCCCCCACCCTGCCCCACCCCGCCCCACCCCCTACCACCCCTTCACCACCCCCTCCCCCACCCTTCCCCACTCCACCCCACCCCCTGCCCCCTCCCCCACCCCCTCCCCCACCCTGCCCCACCCCGCCCCACCCCCTGCCCCCCTCCACCACCCCCACCCCACCCCACCCCCTGCCCCACCCCCCACACACGCACACACATACACACAGATATATATACACACACTCACATAACTATACAGACAAATATATATATAAATGGAAGAGAGAGAGAGAGAGAGAGAGAGAGAAATTGGACCTGAGAGAGAGAGAGAGAGAGAGCAGCATCGAGAGAGAGAGAGAGAGAGAGAGAGAGAGAGAGGGAGGGAACGGTGGGAGGGAAAAAAGAAGGGGGAAAGGGTTATTGCTGGAAAAGTTGTCACGGTCGTGTCAAGGTCATTGACCGTGACACGAATTGTCACGGTCATTGACCGTGACAAATTGAATTGTCACGGTCTTGTCACGGTCAATGACCGTGACAATTCTTTGTCACGGTCGTGTCAATGTCAATGACCGTGACACAAAACGCGTGTTTTTTTGTCACGGTCAATGACCTTGATAAGGCTGGCCGGCTGAAAGGTGACAATTTGCCCATTTCGGTGTAGTGTTGGCTTCCAGTGATGGTTCGAGGTTTGGTTTACAAGAATAATTTTATTTTTGGGCTTCCCTACCTTGAGATGATAGTAGATCGGTTGGGCCCTGGTTGATGAGACATTATAGTAGGCTTTGAAGACATCAACTAAGGGGTCGTCCTCGTACTTCGACTTCTAAGGAGCGATGAATCCGAGTATAATCCTCCAGGAGTTTAGTGCCAGCTATCCAGGAGCAAGCCCCATACTGGCCAGGATGGCTAGTATAAAAGGATGAAAAGGAAGGCAAAATCTTTCCCTGAACATTTGGTCATATATGGAAATCTCACCCTATCGGCCGTCAAAGGCTCTCTCATCCTCATCCATACTCTAATAGAGATATTTGACTTAACGCCACACAGCTACCTCCAGATAAGAAGGTCAGAATCTCTAACACTAGAGAGAAAAGCTTGGGCATAAGAAACATCAATTGGTTCTTCAACCTCGGAATCAGAGTCATCAGCGGGAACCTCAAAGTCTGGGTCCCACTTAGGAACCATTCGTGGAACTCTCCCTTGGTCATAACCGATAAAGGAACGGCCATAGGGGGTGTTGCCATAGTTGTCCGGGGATCCTCAGAGGACTGGGAGGTAGAAGATTAGTGGCTTTGTGAGGACTTGGCTTCATCAGACTCAACCGTACGAGATGAGGGGACACAGAGAGCCTTTTCAAAAAAGTCAGCTGATGAGGCAACTCGAGAGGGTGAGAGACTATAGACCTCAAAGGATGAGGATGAGTGATCATACATCTCGTCCCCATTAACTTCTACTATTGGAGGAGGGATGACAGCTAAAGGGATTGGGAATATCGGACGTGTAAGGTCGGTCGGCTTTTCTCTTTACCTCAGCCTCTGCCTCACCTTTCCTTATCTCCTTAAGGATCCTATCACTTAAATTGGGGCATTGGTATAAAAGTTCATAAATAACCCTAAACATCTAAGGGTTTGACTAGAATTGACTAAAAGATCTAAAGGGTGAACTTAAATGATTTTTTATCAAGAACACTCAAGAACTTAAAGAATATACCTCATAGGAGAAAGTGAGCGGAGTTATTCCGGTAAGAATATCAGTGGATAATCAAGGAGGCAAACCACCAAATCTGATGCTAAAAGGACCCTAACCAACACCAAGTCATTACGGCACCACTGAATCTCCTAAACTAGCCCTAAAATCACCCAGATCAATCGCCAAAAAAATAGAAAATAAGTAATGGGGGAAATCAAGGGAAGAAAACTCAAAAAAAAAGGATTGGAAGGTTACCTGAGTGAAGAAAAGGCGGGGAAAGCTATGGAATCCCTAAAGGCACACTGAAATGCCTAGAAATGTAGAAAGAAAAAGTAGATAAGGTTAACCGGTACAATTGGGTGCGAAGGTGAGAAGTTTGAAGAAGAAATAAAAAAATGTTTGGTTTTTTCATGTTTAAACCAAGTAATGATTGGTAGCTGATATCCAATAGAAAAATTAATGTTTGGCACAACTTACTAAGGCATAACTTACTAGGCCTCTCGCCACCCTATCTTGGAAAGCACGCCAACCCTCACACCTATTGATGGATGTCCAGTTGAGAGCACTCCACCTAGGGATATTGAAATAATGTTTGTTCACTCAGCTAAATTGGTTCACGACATGAATAATCTCAGATGACGAGGAGATACTCCCTTAGGTGGGCAACTGGCTATACCTCTCAGCCTTCCACCCACATTGAAGTTTAAGGTCTAAGGGGCGATTGATGTACACAAGTGTAGTCTTGTCCCAATAGGTCACAACTAGATAGAAGTCCAACAGGTCTCAACTCGGCCAAGGCCAGCCATAGCAGATCATCAAGGGAAATGAACATGGGAGGACTTGAAAGAAGTCCAACCATAAGTGGACTCGTCTTCGGCTACTAATCAAACACATGACAACATTAGCGACCTCAGTTCTCTTCCATACCTCCTCGGCCTCAACTCAGAACACCGATGGTCACCCCTTCATAAGAATGACCTGAAGACTTATCTCGATCTTATCCATGACGATCGAACCTTGACACCGGTAGAACACACGTGGATTCAATGAGTTACCATCCCACAAACCATTATAATAATATCTTCATGAGAATGCGAGGGAATATGTCATCATCATGGCATACATATTCTAGGGACATCTGGCTGATTCTAATTGGTTGCCTCATCCAGTGGATGCTTATTACATGCTTAGGGGGTACAATGTGCACCCCAAGGGCTATAAATACCTATAATCTTCTTCCTTGAATGGGATTGAAATTCCAAACCCTATCCTAAGATCTATTAAACACATTTTAGAGAGATAAAGTGCTAGAGAGTTGTACTTTGAGCCATTAGAGATCCATTGTTTAGTATAAAAACACACAAACACCTGCACAATGGATTAGGCCAATGCGAGAACCATTTATATGATTATGTTCATCATCTTACCCTCATATCATTCTATATTTACTTTATCGCTCTTATCTCCATTACTGTAGATTTCTTGTTTGAGCTCATTACAAATTTAAATGGTGATATATCTAGATTCATCACTTATTACTTGTAGTTTTTAGGACTGAAAGCCTATTTTTTAAAAACTCTTATCCCCCCCTCAAATTTTTTGGGCGTAAAACTTATAATCAAACCTATAAGGGCTCATGAGACCTTAGGCTTAATATTAGGACTTAAATGTTTGAAATTTGAAGTCCTTATAAGGTTACTAAGACTTTCGAACCTAGTAAAATTATAACCTAAAGTCCCACAAAGGGTCATAAGACCTCTAAACTTAGGTAAACTTAAATTTAAAGTCTCCTAAAGGGTCTTAAGACCTCTAAACTTGGAATGTTTGAAACATGTAATTCCTATAAAGGTCTTAAGACTTCACAACTTAGAAAAAATTGTTACATGAAGTCCCATAAAGAGTTATAAGACCTATGGACTTAGGTAAACTTGAATCAGAAGTTCCACAAGGGTCCTAAGACCTTTAAACTTGGAAAATTTATAACTTGTCGTCCTTATAAAGGTCCCAAGATCTCCGAACATCAAAAATATTATTACCTAAAGTATCATAAAGGGTTATAAGACGTCTAAACTTAGCTAAACTTGAATTTGAAGTGCTGTAAAGGGTCTTTATATCTCTAAACTGGGAAAGTTTGAAACACGTCGTCCTTATAAGGGTCCTAAGACCTACAAACTTAGAAAAAATGTTACGTGAAGTCCTACAAAGCGTCATAAGACCTATGAAGTTAAGTAAACTTGAATCTGAAGTCCTATAAAGGGCCATGAAACCTCTGAACTTGGAAAGTTCAAAACATGTCATCCTTATAAGGGTCCTAATACCTCTGGACTTAGAAAACTTTAAAGGTAGTATTGGACTGAAAAGCCTTTGGACTTTCCCCCCCCCCCTTGAGGAGGATGTTTAAAGGTTCCATAAAGGGTCATGAGACCTCTGAACCTTTGTCCTTACACCTTTCTCCCTTTAGGAGCTGAAGTTTTGGACATTTTTATATTTGAACGATTATCCCTCAAAATGTTTTTAAAAACATAAGTTTTTAAACATTTTTCAAAAATTAGATCGGAGGGGTGTAATATTTACATCTATTTTTTGTATAACTCCATGGTAAAAAGAAAAAAAATTGATGTAAGGAAAATGGGTTGTGTATAGGTCTTTAGACCTTAGCCTTTTGGAATTATGGATGAAAATCACAATAATCCCTTTAGTCTTTTATGGGTCCAAAGGCCTTTGACTATGGTTTTTAAATTATTTAAACCTGAGACCTGTAGTCTTTTTAGGGTCCTGAGAACTTTTATTGTTAGTCTTAAGCCAAGAATAAAATACTTTTTACTTGAATGTTGGGTCCTAAGACCTTAGTTTCTTTTAGAGATAAGGCTACAATCCTCGTAGCTCTTAAAGAATACTGATATTGAATACATCATGTGTAATACAAAAAATCTTTTTCATTTCTCTTAAGCACAAGAATACATTATTTATTTATTTTCTGGGATGGAATACATATCCCGAGGCTTCTGTTACCTTTGACATTTTACCTTTGTTCAGACCCCTAATGGGGGCAGGTTCCCTTATTCTGTTGGGTGAAGGTACCTAAGCTCATAAGATATATGCCTATACTTTCTTGGGGGAGCTTAGAAATTTATAGTGGTGGAGTTAAGACCTCTGGTGAGACCTCAGGGATCTTCTAAACCTTTATCGGGACCTCTGTCAAGCCCTGTGGGGGAAATAAGTGACTTATTCGTCTCCTTTGTGGAATTTACGTACCACTCCCGAGCTTTATTCTGGACTCTAAAGACCTATCCCATTCCCTTAGGGGTTGGAAACCTCATTACCAACTAGCGGGTTGAGATAACAATATCCAAATAATTAAATGATGGCTTACCAATGATGACATTGAAAGCTGAGGGGATTTCCACTAGTATTAACTATTTTGAAATAGTTGGGAAGTAATCCTTGGCACCAAGGGTGAGGGGGAGAGTGACATATCCCAGGGAATATATATTCCCTCTGTTCAACCCAATTAGAAGGGAGGTAACTGGATGCATGTGATTTACACTAAGGCCTATGACCTCAAAAGTGTATAAGAACAAGATGTCTGTGAAGATTCTTGTGCTAATCAGGATCCTCATATTGGAATTTCATATAATCGTTGTGATCACTAAAGGATCTTCATGAGGTAACCGGGCCCTCTTGAGGTCAATTTTTATCAATACCATCACTGGAACCCCATTAGGGGCTTAGTGTGGGAGAGAGACATAGTTTACATGTACCCTTTCATATTAGATGCTCCTGAGGTGGACCTTTTTGGCTATGGCAAAGAGTCTACCTCTAGCAAATCCTACAGAAATGTTATTAACATCAATCAAAGGAATATCGTCCTTATTTTTATTATTGTGCTGACCTTTGACTGCATCCTTGGAAATATATTCTCCTAGATATGCCCTTTCTATCACCCCTTCGATGGCCACTTTGAGCCTAAAGTAGTTACTCGTGCTATGGCCATGATCTCTATGAAACCAACAGTACTTGGTCTTATCTCTTTTATTTTCCCCAGTTCATATAGTCTTTGGCTGAGGTAAGATGTCTTGAATATATGCGACTACAAAAACCTTTTATATGGTGACTGTGAGGGGGATGATGTATTTGGACTTTGGAGGTCTGCTTTTCTTAACCCCGTCTGATATACATAAATATGGTCTCGTCCAGATGGAATCTAGAAAGAATGATCACCACAGACTCATCCCTCAGAGGAGACCAATGCTCTCACCCTAGATTAAATGAGTGGTTTCGTCCAACCGTGGTTTCGTCTCATAGTTGACTTGTTCGAATGACACCTAGGCAACCTACCAGGCTCCCTACTCTTATCTTATAGAGAATACCAACCTAACCTATATTAATATAGGTGTCGACCTTAAATGACACCAGTATTAAAGGATACAAACCTCAGCCTAAGATGGGTTCAGCGGTCACTAATGACCACCCTAAATCACCTCGACCTTCAACAAGGAGCGGGGCCTTCTATTATCTTCGCTAGGCTGAGACCTCCTACATCTGATACGTTTTCACAGGCCTAAAAAGCATGATAAGGGTATTTTAGGAATATCTACACAAAACTATTATTGAAGATTAACAACCCACGTGGGGAAATATTCTTCATGATGACCTTACTTTATGCACAAACAATTGGCACCCTCTTATTTTCCACAACCTCAGTTGGTCATGGGTCACATGTTGGGGATGACACTGCACACCCCCAACCTACATAAGACACACTATGTCTTCTTCATCTGGATCAACTTTTGAAAACCCTATTGTTACTCTGTTAAACTTGTGTTAGAGAGAGAAATCTTGAGTGTGCATCCTCTATGGGCATTTGTGCCTCATTATAGTGAAATATGTCTCATACTCTTTACATTAAATGTAGGCCAAGGTCGAACCACTTAAACATTTGTGTTCATATCTATTTCCTCTTATCTCTTTTGTGAAACTGCTTGACTGATTACTATCTTTGTCTTATAACATATGTGCAATACCTATCTCTAGGGTGAATCCATTATATAATGTCAATATCATCACCGCCTTTCTTCCTCTTGGTCTCAACTAGTTTCGAGATCTCCCCAAGGTGGGTGAACACATATTTTCTTTTTCCTACCGGGGAGAGGCTATAGCATGTCTTGTTGAGATGTCATCCTCAGAATTTATATATTTGTGAGCTCTTTTGATCATCTAAGTTATAGACTTTGGAGGCTTTTTTTTAAAGGATCTCAGTAACTCCTCTAAGGTGAGGCCCAAGATAAAGTGTCTTCAGAGATGGTGTTTTTAAATCATCGGTGTATGGGGCTTCCTAGTTGAACCTCTTGATGTATTTCCTGAGGGCCTCCCCAATGTTTTTCCTGAGCATAAGAAGGTAAATGACAGGCTTTCTAATCTCGTGAGCTCAAATAAATGGATGATAAAGGAATGTTCTAACCCAGTGAAGCTTAGTAGGAAAATCTCTACATAGGACCTCATCTAGTGTGTCCCGGATGAGCATGAGTGACCTATAAATATCCAAATGATCGATGGGATTCTTGGACCCATCAAATGGTTCAATATTAAGAATCTTCCACTTTGGGGGAAGAGCATAATAATGAACATCACTAAAGAATGGAGACAACATTTTTAGAGGCCAACTCGTTGAAGTTGGGAGTTTGAGTCTTGTACTAGTTGAGTAAATTCCCCAACCGGTCTTTGATTTCCTTTATCTCTCCATTCCAAGGCCTAGACGCCCTAGAACCTCCTTAGGATTGATATCCTCGAAGTGATAGTTTGTCCTTGACACGAATGTGGGTCACTATAAATCTTAGCTTTCATTTGTTATCATACCACTTTAAAAATTTCCTTAAGAAAATATTTCTCTCTCTAGGATCATTGTGAGATTCTTCAAGCTATTATTGGAATTCTTCATTCATTTCTTCAGTTCTGGTAAGTTTTGACCCCCTTAGATATTTTAGTATTGCATGATAGATTGTTCATTGTCGTTAAAATCTATGGATGTAATTAGTACATTATTTTTCATTATTCTTGTCCAAGTTTATCAACTTTTATTCTTTTTGATCTTTAATCTCATAATTTATATTAAATTTTCAAGTTTTGAATGCCTAACCCCTTTAAGGAGTTTTTAGAGAGTTTAGTAGGTGTACAGCTGAAGAAAATCTTTATGTTAAGAAAGTATCCAAGGGATATTACAGGTCAGCCCCATTATTGGTCATTTCCCTAGAAACATTACGTTGAGGGTTCCCCTTGGCCTCATAGTCCAGATCTGAGTCGACACTTAGGTTTAGTCCCAAGAGTGTGTATACTCAAAACTAAGATATAAAAAGAATACCCAATTAAAATTTCTTGTAAAAAAGAGACCAGATTTTCCTTTAATTATGGGTAAACAAGAAACACCCGAGGTTTATGTGAAAAGTTTTTTTACCAAATAAATTTTATCTTAAATATTAGGTGATTTAATTTAAGTGCAAAAAGGTAAACAATATAGCATAACACCAAGGCGTGCGAGGAAAAACGCATAACATGAAAAAACCTTGGGCTGACGGATCGAAAAATGTACTATAGACTTACTATTAGAAGAAATATACTTAAAACCCTCATGACACTATAATCCACTAGATACACTTTCTCGCCATATCCTTTATAAAGAGTGCAAATAGCTGGAGTACGCTACAAAACTGCGATCGATTTGGTCTACAACTAATGACGTAAAGTTCTCATACCACACAAAGTCTTTATATAAAGTTTGAAGCAAACTTTCTTCTTTTAGAGTTTGAAGAAAAAATATGTGTTCCAACAGAACAAGTTAGAATCCACGAATATGTATATATACTCCCTAGGATGTGAGATTTCTAATGGTTGAAGGAAATACATAAAATGGTTTGGCAACTCAAAATAAACTCACAAAGTATTTTTGAGATATAAAAAATATTTAAAGTTTCATAAGAACAAATTTTACAAAATATTTTTTTCAACTCTTGAGAGAAATAATCAAACTTCAAAATACTTTAAACTTATAATGATAATAATGGATATCTCAAAAATACAAAGGTTTTTTCTCTAAAGAAAATTGGATTTCTTTAGCTTGATAAATTTGAAGAGGAGTTCTTAATTTTCAAAACATGTGGACACAAGATCCTAAACCATTTAACTCATTCTCAACCACACAAAATAGGTTACTTATCTAAGGGAACAAAATAAAATCTCCACGTTTTACAATGCAATATTTTAGACATATTAACTTTTAGCACCAGATCTGATGTTGTCACTCCATCGAGATAATTATGACACCCCGCCTAATTAAATCCTGGGTGATCAGTCCTTTATTAAATTAAATCAAAATATCCAGTTGGTTTAGATTATGCATCATTATCGAAAACTTTATTATTAAATACTAACCATCTAATATTTAAAAAGGGTGGTGGTGTCAAAATTTTATCTTTTAGTTAATATAAAACTAGGTTAACGAATAATTAAACATTCACCATTCACACCAATCTCATATGATAGGAAAATAACTACAATAATAAATGTAACTAGAGTAAACACACCCAGTCTAAGTAACAAATACAATAATCCAACATAAATAAACCAACAACTGAAATAAGTAAATAACTAAATCCAAAATCTCTTAATATCTTAATGGAAAAGGGGCAACATGCCCTGACTGATAAAATAACTCAAAGGGACGAAATGAGGGACATAGATGCGTCTACTACCAAGGTCCTATAACCTCCATAGAAACTACAGCTCGTCGAGTGAATGGATCTCCAATGCTTGGTGTCCCTGTGGTTCGACACCTAAAATAATTTGACAAGAAAAAAGGTTTGCAAAAAACGGGTCAGAGCCCGAGTTGAAAATAGTTTAAAAATCAGTAAGTGCTTAAAATGAGTTAATAGAAAAAATTTATTCATGTTTGTTTTTATGTAAGAGGGAAAAAAACCCAATAGATATATTATTCAAGGAGAAAAAGCCTCTCCGCAGTGGCTTACAAGCAGATGAAAACTTAGGAAATAAAACATAGGATAATAATCCCAACACATAGCAAGAACAAGCTAAATTATAGAATTGGGGATCTAATGTAGTGACAACCCATCTTATCAATCCTAACAACTCCCCTAACCATATGAGGGAGGTCTAAAGGAGATAAAAAGATCTGAATCAAATTGCAATCAATGCCATAATTTGCTAAGAGATCCGCCACCATATTAGATTCTCTGAAATAACGGGATAAAGAATATTTCAGGAGCTTCAAGTATTCTTTTATTTCAGTCACCAATCCTTTAAGCTTCCATGGGGGTTTCCAGTTACTATTAATAAGAATCACCACAAACATAGAATTAACCTCGATATGAATCTCCTCTATATGGTATTCAATACAAAGCTTTATTCCCATTCTAAGCCCATTAAATTAAGCAAAAGAATTGGAAGATGAGTTAGTAAATTGAGCAAAAGCTAATATCATTTCTCCTCTATTATTCCTCACCATGCCACCACATCCACTATCTCCTGGATTACCTTTAAAAGCACCATCGACGTTAAGTTTGAAACTATTGGCAGGCGGTAAAGACCATTTAATAGATGAAAAAAATTTCTTACGATTTTCGGATTCTATTTTGAAAATCTCTTTAAGACCACCATCAAAACGTGAGAGGGAGTTTGTAAAGATGAGACCTAAGCAGATAGCAAAAATAGAGGAAATAGCATTGGAGATAATTTGAGAAGCTTCCATGTTGACATCTTCAAAAGTAGATAAATTTCTACTTTTCCAAATCTTCCAACACACCATTATAGGGATACACTTGCATAAGAATTTGAAGTAATCCTTTGAACCTTCTTTTAACCACCAACTATGAAGAAGAGGTGACATCGAAGAGCTATCCAAAGAAACCCCCATAAGATCAGCGAAGAATTTCCAAATAGGCTGGATGATTGGACAATGAATAAAAGAGTGTGTTATTGATTCTTAATTGATTTTACAAACCTTGCATCTCGAACATAGCCTTATACCCACCTCTTTAATGCAGTCGTCAATAGTCACACAGTAATTCAGCAACTTCCAGGAGAGAATAGAGCATTTTTAGGAATATTAGAATCCTATATCTGTTCAAAAACTCTAGAAGAGGGAAAGATCTCTTTAGAAATAGAATAGGAAGATGAGAAGTTGAAGTCACCTGAATCACGAGGTTTCCAAATCCACCGACCATCAATTTCCTCTTGGGGCTGTATTTAAGTTTTTGTATTTGTTGGCCATAAAAGAAGACCACAAAGATTTCTCAGATTTAAATTTCCAAAACAATCTCATAGATGCGTCTTTAGAAATAAGATTGAAGTCCTTAAACTCCATACCCCCTGCTTTAAAGTCTCTACATAAAAATTCCCACTTTTTTCATTGAAATTTCTAACCTTGCTCACTATTTCCACCCCAAAACAATTTGTTGAAAAGAGAGTGAATTCTATGGATTATAGTTTTAGGAGGAGATATAGACGCCAATAGAAATAGAGGGATGGAATTCAACACGTGCTTGATAAGGATAAGCCTCCCACCTGCAGATAAAAGATTAGATTTCCAACCAGCAAGCGTAGATCTCAACGATTGCACCAGGCTGTCATAAAATTTCAACTTATTTCTCCCTTTATATATTGGGCATCCTAAATATTTTATAGCGAGATCTTTAAATCTCGGGACTGTACAATGAGAAACCTTAGACTTGAAATGGGTAGAGGATTTAGAAACAACCGAAAAACTACTCTTCAAAAAGTTAATTTTTTGGCCAGATTTAGAAGCATACGTATCCAGAAATGCCATAAGCTATCTTAAACTTCTTTCATCCACGCTAAAAAATATAATAAGGTTATCTGCAAAGGCTAAGTGGGAAATAATAGGGTTGCCACTAGACATGTAGAAAGGATTGATTTTCCTTTTTTCCATAAGATGGTTAAGACCTCTGCTCAAGAATTCAGCAACCAGAATAAAAAGACTTGGAGAAATAGGGTCCCCTTGTCTCAAACCCTACTAGTTAAATTATCGTACTCACTTGAGATGCTCACCTCTCATCTAATGTGCATGCCTAACATACCTTCAAACCCTACTAGTTTATATTTCCATGCTAACTAGTTCTTTTTAGTTTAATGTCTAATCATAGCCAAATGTCATTCCCGTGTGTTTCTCTCATAGTATATGTAATACGTATTTATGTCCAATTTCTCTTTAACATGGATAAGAACTTTTCAATTTAATATAATTATGTGTTCACCAACTTAATTCATTTTAGATTTCATTATCAATCAGGTCTACTTAATTCACACAGTGGATAGTATCATAAGTATAGATATACGCACATTCTATTGTGTATATATATATATTTATAACACTTCACCCCGAGACATAGTTGCGGTGCATGCATACTCTACTATCATGTCCCGGTGCATCTTTCATTGTACAGAGGACTATAGGTTCAATCTCTCATGAACCATCAAAATAAACACACATATTGGAGACAAACATAGTTCCAAGCCGATGGGCTACGCACATACCTACGCACCCATATGACCATCATCACTATCATTCTCACAAATAGCCCCTATCTAGGTTCTAGGCTCTAGTGGTAAAAATCAAGATCCCATTTGAAGGCTCCTCAAGGCATGATTGTCCACAACGCACAACCTCAACCCGATAGCAAGTAACGTAGGTATGTTATACACATAATAGTTCAATCAATAAGTATATAAACAACTTATTATATTCATTAGGTATTCACATAACCCAAGTCCCCGAATTTATAAGTAGTATTTTCATCCCTAGTACTCATAATACACAAGCCATATGATTTATCTCTCGATCGTTTAAATATTCCTTAGGGCTCTCTTATTTCAACATATTCCCTAAGTAGTCACACACTCATCTCACTATTAGACTAAGAATTAAGTCACTCAATGTTAACGTAGGTCATTTCTCTCACTTGATTCAACCTAGAAGGATTTTAACTCGTTCGAGCAAAAATTAGAGTTTTTGACATCTCATTAGAAGCTGGGAATTCTTGTTCGAATGAGGGTCTCGCTTCGAACGAACAATAGACCAACTCTCGTTAGCAATCTCATTGGAATTCTTATTCGAATGGCTTGGGCAGGTCTTCGAACGAAAATTTCGAGATTGTCTCTGTCTTCTAAAAATTACATTTTCCCAATTCATTCAACAGAGAAATCACTTAGAACTCATCCTAATTCAAATTCAACAACTCTAAACTATATCCCCTAGCATTATAACACTTTCCCATCCGTTTTTAACATCAAATCCCTAAAATTTTAACATGAATTTCAATTAATTTCTCAAATCTTCAACAAGCCCTAATTTCATATAATAACCATTAATGACCCACTAAACTCATATATGATTTCGTGGTTTCAATAGATAAAATTCAAGTATCTAATCCCTAATACACAGTTATTCAACTACATGCAATCCCTATACTACATTCATGAATAAATTCCCAATTTCAGTCCCAATCACATAATATAATAATTTAACCATCAACCAAATTAACATAAATCATATATGCTCTAAAATCCAGTAAGATAAACACTTGTCCTTTTGTGAACTTATGATTCGATGAATGAAATTTGTATAGGGGTGATCCTCTCTTCATGATCTACGCGTTGGTGTGATTTTCGGTGTGAGAGCTTGAGTCTTTATCCAAGGGCACCTATGGAGTTCTTCTTCTCCCTCTCTCTCACTTAGGCTTGGAAGTTGACAAATAACCTATTACCCACGTACACTTCCTTTTTAATTATCTATTTCGTCCATTTTAATTCCCCAAAATCTCAAAAGACCAAAATACCCCTCTGGGGTATCGATTTGGACTAAATTGCCCCAAAATCCAAATAAAACACTCGAGTAGGCCTTTTTTTTTTTACTATCTCGGCCCTTTCGGACTCATCAACACACTCGAAATGATCATACGAGTTATTTAAAAATAAATTATCTTTTTAACCCAATAAAGTAATACCGGCACGACTCACGCGCGTCCCAACTAAGTGTATTGCAACTAACGTATTTTTCACTCCCGATCATAATAATATTTTCGTACTCATATATTAATTTACTCACTAACTAATATTCAACATAATTATCACCAATACATACTAACTCTCATCACGCTAGTAATTGTTACATTTAAATTCAGATTAATTGTAAATAAATTTTCTCCATTTAAGTTAATTAATCCCAATTTCATAATTAAAATAAAATTCCTCAAAAATACGGGGTATTATAATAATGTATCATTGCGATGAACCTGAGGCAATCCAGGCTGCACCATGATCCAGGGAATTTTGCAAGTGGAAAAGGATACCGGCGACAAACATTCACTACAACATGGCATTGCATCATTTCAGAGAAATTGAGGCGAGGCAGGTCACACCTTTGTCCATAGATTTTTTAGTCTTAGAGTAAACGAACCAGTGATAGGATTTCCCTGCAGTGATACATAACATCATTGTAGCGAAACTGCGGCGAGGCAGGTCGGTCCCTTCTCCAGAAAATCTGAACTAACATTTTGCCTTCAAAGGTTTGGAAAATATTTTGGCAAAACACTCCAAGTATGTTTGGTCTCAACTAATGACACTAATACTTAAAATACACACATAATAATGCAATTTGTATGAACATAGATTTTCTATACAAAAAGTATATTGCATAGTGTATTTGTTCAAAGCATTTTTTACCCGTTAGTCCCATTTACTAAGTATGTAGTCAAATAGGTCCTATGAACTTTTTTCTCTCCAACGGGTCCGATAAAAAATATTTTTTCTCCAATAGGTCCTGTTTATAAACATGTAGTGAATATTGACTATATTTATAAATGCAACCTCTTGAGAAAAAAATATTTTGATAGGACCTATTAGGAAATATCTTATGTAAATAAGACTTATTTTTTAAGATCTCTTTTTCAAATAGTCCAAACCACTCACACACAATTTTTAACACATTTTTCAATCTAAAAAAAAAAATCCATTTTGAGTTATGTTAAACCATGGGTGTACTATGTTATATAGGTCCATTACCTTTCACTAAAGTGAAAATTATCATGGAAGTGGAATTTAATGATGTCGGGATGAAGTTCATAAAGTCCGGTGATTAAATGTTGACTTAAATCTTTATGTATTGACCTATTGGACTATAGACACAAAGTGGGTTTTGGTAAACAGAATAAGACATCCTAATTCTATGGAGCTCATGAGTATAATGCATACTCTTATAAGGCTGATTGTACCTCATCATCCTAGGGATTGTTCTATCGACAGTAATAGTATGACTTTAGATAAGGATTTTTTTATTCCTACAATGGAAAACATCTCGTGGTGTGACAATCTCTTATGGTGTACCAATTTTTAGTTATGATATAACCGTTGAAATATATTCCTCCTCTAAGACCTTTACTAAGGTAGATAATTAGATTGACTGGCTACCTCTTCATCTTCCTCGTCTTCTACTTTTTCTTTTGGGTAATCTTTTCCTTCTGACTCTGAAGCTACCTCTTTTGATAGAGACCCTGACGCTCAAGAAGCTATTGAACCTGATGAGTACGATGGAGAGTTGGAGCATACCTCATTTGTGGAACTTTCCACTCGGTTCCCCCACTAAATCATGACATTGTAAAAGATTTTATTGATTATGATGACGTTTACATGATCAACCTCTCCTGATCTATCTTTTATAAATGTACTAGTAGCATAATCAAAGGTTGCAGTATTCAACACCTCAATGGTATAAAGACCTATATTACAATAAAGGATCCTAAAGACGAGGAGAGATCATATGACGTGAAAAATGCATTCGAGTTTGGCTTATATGATTCCATGTTTCGTGTAGGATTTTGGATTCCTTTTCATACTTGCATCCGAGAGATAATTTATTATCTTGGTGTTTCACCTAACTAGCTAGCTCCAAACTCTTCGAGGATTATTCTCATCTCGATCATATAGTAGAGATACGTCCATGCCAAGAACATAACTGGGGAGATATTTTATAGTGTTTATATCGTCGTATCTATGAAGCACTTTCCCAGTTATTATTATCTAAGCCCTCATAATTCAAAGCATAAACTAGTGAAGCTTTCCCAAACATCCAACCATCACTAGAAGACTTGATATTTTTACATTAGTTTCAGCTGGGAGTTCCTTAAAGGAGAGGCATAAATGGAGCCATGAAGGTTCCTCGTGATTGGAGGAAGCCCCCTAAGTATTAATATTCCTTCCTTTGTTTTGTTCCTTGTGTCTTACCCTTTGTAATGTCCATTATCGATGATTTCTTATGCTTACTTTACTTTTTCTTTATTCGCAAATCAAGTTACTCTAAGTCTTAGTGTCGCTCATCAGAACCAACTTGATGACATTGTTAATGCTGACATCAAAACCTATGAGGAACTGTCCCCTCTCTCTAAGATTGAGGAACTTGTAATCATCTCAGGCCCCCATCTACTTAAAGAGATTCGTATATTACTCTCCTCAAACCCTTACCAGATTTTTCAGCTTCACGTCATACTTGTCTAATTTGTTATTTGCATTTTATGTAGATAAATCTTCATATCTTATTGAGTCCTATAAGAAGGATAATACCACATATATCATAACCCTGACCAAAGAAAGGAATGAAGCCTGCCTTACTATTCAATTAGCCGAGCCTAATTATAAGAATAAATTCGAACAAGCCATTACCACTGATCTTTTAATAAATCACAATAATACAGATAATAAGATGAACTCGGTGATAAGTAAAGGTAATCATTGGTTGGGTATGATAATGAATAGTAAAAGTCAAGTAAATAAGATAAGAAAGAGATCAACACACAAAATTAGAGTGGTTCAGCCAATTGGCCTACATCTACTATGGTATAACTTATTCTTCACTAGATGAATAATATTTTACAAGTTACAATTGTACTTTCTCTCAGTAGAGAGTATTTGAATAGAGTTTTAGTGTATCTTACAATATAAAGAATTATGAATCAAGCAACAGGGTACATGATATTTAAGCGGAATGGGGCGTAATGTGCACCCTAAGCCACATTGTGGATGTTGAATGATATCCTCATCTTATATGTTACACTTATGATTATAGAAGCTATACTAAAGGAATGAACATTCCATCCACATGCAATAGAAATTTGTGTTCACATTTTTGCAGGACTTATACGACCAAAATACCCTTTTCTGGTGAATTCTACCTTATTTTAGCTTTCTGTTGCAATCTGACCAATCCTATGAGGTCGAGGATCAATAATATTCCCAATTAAGAGATGATATTATTTCTAGGATCATTATCCATTACTGTGGAGTGGGCTAAAAAGGATGCCATCACTGAATATAATTTATTTACTGAATTG
This sequence comes from Sambucus nigra, assembly GCA_949130495.1. Lineage (NCBI taxonomy): Eukaryota > Viridiplantae > Streptophyta > Magnoliopsida > Dipsacales > Adoxaceae > Sambucus > Sambucus nigra. Next base: position 556,665,022 of record OX422213.1, on the reverse strand, counting down.
TAGGACCTCAGCCTTTACGACATATGCAAAGGCTATAAGGAGTTGACGGTGAGAGTCGTCCAAAATTTTCTCGATATTGTAGAAGTGATCAATATATTAAGATAGAGGACATCGAAGGGAAGGGAAGGGAATATCTGTAGAGTTTGATTCTTAAGAGGACACCCGAGCTGCAGCCAAGGTCAATGCTAACATCATATTCGACAGTCCCATATATTTCGATGGCACTTCGAATGGTTATGATACCATCCCTGATGGAATCCTCATCAATGTTGGAACTCTTGAGAATGAGTATACTTAGGATTTATTTCTTCTAAACTTTTTTTCGGCCTTGCGTGGCTTCTGCTCTATTTTTTGAACATGTGGTTTGTAACTTAACATTTCCCCCCTCTGAGGGGTATTATATTAAACTCTTTATGAGTTTTATTTTTTTTGTAATGAGATGGTTTTTGTTATTTATTTTCATTATCTCAATTTGTGTTTCCTTGCTTAGGTATTTTAGTTAAGCATATTTTATTGCAGGTTTCCCAATTTGTATCCTCCTTATGCTTAATTTTATTATTTTAGCTTCTTATGGTTTAGGCAGATCTTTGTGCTTGAATTAATTTTTGTTAAACTAGATGAAAAGTTAACAAAGTATGTGTTAATTTATCTCAATCTAGATGAACCACTTAACAATAGCATTACTCCAAGTAAAACTCGGGTTCTCATGTTTCAGTATTCCCTGTTATGTTTATCCGGAGTCATAACCATGTTTTACATTATAACGAGGGTTATTTTTTTAGAAAGCATTTTTCATTGAACCTTGGCTCGTTGCTTAATTTATGATTTTTAGCTTTTACAAGTGTCACTTATTCCGACCTTTTTTTGTAAAATCGTTTTATCAATAACTTAGTTGGCTTGGAATTATCTAATCGTTTGCAATATGTAAGGATTCTTACTTAGTATTTTTAGACAAGGGTTACTTATACCCATTGTGGCTAATGAATGGTAATCCTATCTTAAGGATGAGTTCATATGCCTCATCTTATTTTTAGGACCCAAACCACCATCTTTATCATACTTTTGAGAAATGACTATGAGTTTAAATATTTGGGCATTTTTCTCTTTATTATATGGATAAGGCTAACTTATGGGAGAGTAAATAAAATGATCATAACAAATATGATAAGAGGGGAACTTCATTAACTCCATTCATATTATAATGATTTACATAGTGTTAAAGATCTTATTTACATGAAAAAATTCCCTTTTTTCTTCCCTGGTGTTAGTATTTCTTCAAATGCTCAGTTTTCCAGGGATTAGTGAAGGGTTTTGCTTTTAGGTTCTTAATTTTTAATGTCATAGGAACTACATCTTCTATAATTTTGTAAGGTCCGTGCCCATTGGGATAAAGTTTGTGGTTCTTGTAAATCAATTTCTTTAGGAAGTAGTATCCTACCTTTAATGGCCGACTCTTCACTGTTTTGTTCTAATATTGAGAGACCCTTTGTTGATATGCTACATGGCGCTATTGATAATACTCTTTTTATCTTCCAATAAATATATATCCAACCTTCTATCCTCCTTATTCTCCTTGTCATTAAAACAATACAGTATGTGGCTTAGCTAACTAATTTCAATTGGCCCCACTTCTTTGGACCCATATTCCTACATAAATTGGGTTCCCCCATTAGGGTCCTAGGTGTAGTTCTATATGCCCATAAGACACTATATAACTCTTCCATCCCACGACTCTTAACCTTTCATAGTTTGCCCTTAATGCCTGAGATCAGAGTTCAGTTCATCACTTTCGTTTGGCCATTGGTTTGTGGATGAGTCGGATCAGAGTAAAAATGTTTGATTACTTGGTTTTCATGTTGTTATCAAGTTTTGCTAAATAATCAGTGATGAAGGCGTGAGGTACTCCATACTTACAGATAATATTCCTCCACATGAACCCGAAGCACTTATTATCTGTGATTTGGATCATAGGTTCGACTTCAACCCACTATGTAAAATCATTTACGACAACTATAAGGTATTAGAACTATCCAGGTGTAGAGAAAGAGGGGTAACAAAATCAATTACCCATTGAGATAATGGCCACTATATTTCTATTGGAGTGAAAGATTGATGAGGTTGGTGTCTTATATTTTTTTTATCTTGGGATCAAGTCACATTTCTTTGCATAAGCATGCCTATTATTTTCTAAGATTGGACAATAATAACCTTAGACGATAATTCACTTAGCCAATGATCGTTCTACTATGTATACTTCGTGAACATCCTTTAAAATATAATTGACCTCTAAGAGATGGAAACACCTTAAAAAGTGTAGATGAAAGCCTCACTTATACGGTATATCTTCAAAGGTGGAGAATTTGGTTGTTGTGAACTTGATCCTTCTTGCCACCTTTTTTGATTTGGGGAGTTTTCCATCCTACAAGTCATCTATAATAAGAACCATCCATCAAGGGTCGAGATTTAAATTGAAGATTTATATCTCCGAATATTTTCTTCCAATCCTAGGTTCGGTTAATATCTCTATTTGCACCACTCTTCTGAGTTTAGTTCTTGTAACCGAAGCTAATCTAGCCAAGGAATCCACTTTGGCATTCCCTATTCTTGGTACTTTTGCATTTGTACTTTCATAAATTGGGATATGAGTGTCTTCTCTTTTGTCAATTACATGATCATTTTTCTCATCCATGTCCTCATATTCTCCCAGCATCTGTCTTACCACCAATTTTGAATCGCCATAACCTTAGATATGCTTTAGTCTAATTGGTAAAGCGATATTGAATCAGAATAACAGAGCATCATATTTTACCTAATTATTAGAAGTTGTAAATATAAAACAAATAGCATATTCAATATTTGTTTCACCAGGATTCGATATGATGACACCTACACCACTTCCTGGCATATATGAAGAACCATCAACATATAACTTCCAAACTAGAATTTCTAAGCAAAAAAATTTGTTATCCTCTTTTTGTTGATTGACTTATGTCATTTCAATATCCACACATCCATCTTTAATAACTTTTCCCCCTTTTTCAAGGTATTAGTCTTTTGTATCCGAGGGTTATGCTAGTGATGAAGCTGAGGTGTGAGAGAGAAGCCCTAATATTGGGGCTAAAGCTTATGAGGGGACTTATAGGTGTAAGTGCCATCGTATCGGTGTGAGTTTGAATTCGAAGATTGATAAGATCCCCTTATTTTGGATCCATGGCTTGAGATAGAGTACCTTATTTTATACCTGAGGCTTGATAAGGAATCCCCGATATTGGATTCGATGCTTGAGATGGAGCCTTTGATGTTAGAGTCGAGGATACAACTAATGATCCTCATTCAGAAGATGAGCCTTCCTCATTGTATTGGATCTTCCCAAGTGAATTCTACAATATAATTTGCCAATGTTTGGCCTTTGATTATGTTATGAGGTTTGTAATGTATGCCATAGTCTCGTAATTCAATGGACCATACCATAACTCGATAAAAAATTTCTGGTTTATGCATGATTTGTCTAAGAGGCTGATATGTCAATACTATCATTGTATGGGCCTGGAAATATAGTTACATCATCCTCACCGTGTGAATGAGTTCAAATTCTAACTTATATATCTTAGGATCTTTTCGTGTATATTATACTGGCTTCTGAACCCCTTGGTCTAGCAACCATTATTGCAGTGGATGTCGACTTTGATATTTGTAAATACAAGTATAGAGTTTCACGTATAAAGGTCTTGAAAAACGAAGCAAAACCCAAATAAACTTTTAACTATTGGAAATGATTTCTCTCATTATTTATCCCATTCGAAGGCTTTACTCATCACCTTGAAGAAGGATAAGCATTTTTCAATGGCTCTGGAAATAAATTTGTCTAAGGCTTCCATGCACTCTATAAGTCTCTGAACTTCTTATCTATTTCTTGGTGACTTCATATCAATCAAGGCCTTAATTTTTTGGGGGTTAACTTTAATCCTTCTCTGGTCTACTATAAAGCGAAGGAAAAAAAATTATTTGGGTTTACATGGTGTTTTTCCATCATATCAAAATTATTGGCCAAATCCTTCATGTGGTTTTCAGCCCTAAGGTACTTAGTAAACATGTCATCTACATAAATTTCCATAGTTTGGCCTATCTACCCTTCGAAGATTTTTTTCACCAGTTGTTAGTATATGGCTTCAACATTTTTCAAATTGAAAGGAATTACCTTTATAAATAAGTGCTTTTGTCAATTATGAATGAGGTTTTCTCAACATTATCCTATTTCATTATGACATGATTGTAACTGCTATAAGCACTATGAAACTAATTAACTTATAACTTATCGTGGCATCTACCATTTGGTCTATCCTCGTCATTGGAAGTAATCCATAGGGCATGCCTTTTTTAGGTTGGAGGAATCTAAACACATTCTCCATATTTTATTCTTCTTTGGTACGAGCACAACATTAGATAAACAAGTAGGACATGTAACTAATTCTATGAAACCTACATCCAATAATTTCCTCTTCGGCGAAAGGGTCCACATCTAGATGATGGCATATGGTTTCGGGGTTTATCCTCGACATGTATTTAAAAGACCATGTGAAAATGTCCCTTTTCTCTCTTAAGAGCTTGACCAACTTATCTTTGGCACTGGGGTTTCAAGGATGAATCAATCTACACGCTTTTTTCAGGGTCCTCTTCATCGAGAACCAACGATTTTACTTGCTCGGATGCCTCACCCTTTATAAGTTTATCCTCATCTCTAGGGTCGAGTGTATCAATGTTATATGAAGTCTTCTTCCTCTTATAGGCTTCTCGTTTTTCGAAAGACATGAAATAGCATTCTTTTGCCTCTCCACCTAATCCCCTATGACCTCTCGTACCCCAAAGTGAGTATGAGATCTCCTCATCTAATGACCGATATAAAGAACAAATTCAAATTATTTTAGGGAGATTCATCCCTAAAGTATGTCTATGTCGAGATCACCTGTTGATCAATGAAGAAAAAGTTTACTTTTTTAGTTAAGAATTTCGGACACTTGCCCATACAAATGTCTAACTCCACCATTTCCAGTGGGAAGTCCTTCTCCCAACTAAAGCCTCATGGATCATTGGATATGATGAACTTAACCCATCAACAAGTATTCAGGAGACATTATACTCATGATCCATGAGGCTTACAACCAATGGGTCATCATATGGGTACAGGATGTTCTTGAAATATAGTCTAGAAAATCCAATGATCAGTCAATCGATGTTCACCTTTTAAGGACGAATGTCTTCTTCATTTTCCTTAGTGTGGTTTATATCCATTCATCGAGAGCCTTATCTTGCCTCTCTTATGTATGCTTTCAATCGGTTGGCTCCACTCCTTCGATGGTGGCTCCTTCTGAAATCACATGCATGCCGAATAAGATCGAGTGCAAATCTCCCTTAGGATCCTTAGGCTTTTCGGGGGAAATTCTAGTTCTTCATTAGAGTCATTCTTTAAGTCTCTATATTTTGGATTTTTGACTTCCTTCTTATTTTCTTTCTCTCCTGCAGAGGACCCTTGTCTCTTCCTTTTCCTCACGAGTCAACAATTGATTTCCATGAACCTTTTTAGCCGACCTTTCTTAATGAGATTTATAATCTCATCCTTGAGGGTGTAATAATCGTCAGTATCAGGGCCATGGTCTTTATGAAAGTCATAGTACTTATTCTTAACTTCGCAGGCCATTTGACCTCTTCCTCATATTTGATTTCATTCAATATGTGGTGCACTTGGGTAGTAAGGGGCATATAACTAATGAAATTATGTTCAACTTCTCCTAAGATTTATTTCCCCCTTTATCTTTATTCCTTGGGCCCTCTTTTCTTATATTACATGGATTCTTCTAGAGCCATGACCTTTCCTACCTTTGCTAAAATTCCATTCATTGAGGTAGGAGGGTCCTTCGAAAAGGTCCTGTATAGTTGTCTGACTAAGAGCCCATTGATAAGTGCTCTCATCGCAATCTTCTCGTAATAATAAAAAAACTTTGAGCTTTTTCTTATTAAACCTGGATATGTTCTGAGTGTTTCCCTTTTATCTGTTTGACATTGAGGAGGTGGTTCACCCTCCTATCAAGCTACAACCCAAAACAGAAATTGTGTATAAACTTTTCTGCCAAATTCTCAAGTTTTTTATCGACCCCCTTGGTAGGATGATGATATACCATAGATGTGAAGCCTCGATTAGAGTGCTTGAGAAATCTCTTCATGTCATTTCATTCGATACAAAATAGATATCGACAGTCGGGTGATACATCCCTATGTGATGAATAGTTTTGTTCGGTTTGAATTTTTTTAGTGTGGGATGGCTGATGTTTATTAAGACAAAGGGTGATCCTTCCATGTACCCAATTTCCAAGGGGTTCTTACTCTTCATTAAGTCTCCCAAATTGTTTTCTAGCCTCTAAATGGAGCTTTTCCACCAACTATCGCTTTTCAGATTATTATTATAATACCTCGTATTTTCTATGCATTGTTTAAATTATGATTTTTTTATTTGTCAGTTGTGACATGTGACGTCATTATTTATGTTTTATATATGTTATATAATTTATTTATGAAAATAGAATTAATATATGGAAACTCATCAATTAAACATTTAGAAGTGACTTTGTATTATGCCAGACTATAACATGGTCAGGGACTAAATATCGGGGGTTTCTTTATTTGGATTATTCCCTCAGTGTTAGGTTCCATTGATTGTGAAGTAGTTTCTTATAATGTAATGTCGTTGTTAATTAATAAATAGTTAAATAATTAGTATTTGGACTCGTACCAGATAATATATTAGTTTGTTGAGATAATTAATTAGTTGGATTATATCATGTTTAGAGTTAGTATTTAGGACGTTAGAATGTTCATTTTTTACTAAAAATAGTAGGTTTTAAGCCCTTTGGGTTACTATAGGACTTAGGCCCTATCCCGAGCCATTTGGAATAGGGTTTGGACCTTTTGGTTAGGTTTAACATTAGGATTAAAGCCAATTTAGTGGATATTGGTATAAAAAATTCATTAGTCTAAACCTAAAATTTGTTACAGACTTGTAAGTAAACCCTAAAGGGTAAGAAAGTTGATGAGAAGAAGAGGAGAGAATAATTAGGGAAGTTAGGAAGATTGGAATCTTGCTTTTCAACCAAATTCTCTAAGGCAAGCTTACCTAATGTAGGAATTTGATTATTTTTGTGTTTAAGTAGTAGTTATTAATTTGAATCTAAACTAATTCAAAGGATAATATGAGTTTATAATCAAATCATTACTTTTTAAAATTTAATTAAGGGGTAAATCAATGTTAAACTTCATGGTAAAGAAATTAATTAATTTTAGCGATAAATACAATAAGTTTGAATTTTATTATAACCATATATGTTAGACTCACATAATTAAGTAAAAAACCCAGGTTTAATTCAGCAATTGACATAAGCCTAAGATTGAATTGTAAGATTGTGAATTTTAGGGTTCTTAAACATTAAATCTAAATTTTATACTTAAACTTTTATTAAATAATCTAAGACTTGTGCCTATAGATTAGGAGTTTATTTATTAATGTTTATAGGCCATATTTGGATGTATTTAAGGTAAAATAACCTTGGTCCAAGCCATTAATGGTTATTTGGGGGCTTAGGCTCATAATAGGAAACGTAGTGTTAAAAAAGACATATTTTTAGGATTTAGGATTTGGCGCATCATGCACACGGTACGGTTATGGCTCATGCACACGGATCATGACAAATTTTAGGGATTGTTTAGATTTGAATGGAAACTTGCGAAAAGTTCATGATATGAGGTTTTGGCCTTTATGGGATAATAGGCGAGGAACATATAAAAATATTAAATATGTATATTGGATTCCAAATTAATTAAAGTTAATTAATATTTGTATGTGGATATTGTTTTAGTAATCTATGAGTAGATTGGGTTACTAATTCTTACGCGTTAATCATACCATGTGTGAGTGCTTGTGGGGGCCGTACTAGGAGGGATTTTGATTCGGTGCCTATGACATTGACCGCGCTGGTACTCTGGTGATAGACATAGGCTTTACTTTGGTCCTTTTTCCCGTACCTATAGCCGACGTACTCGTATCTCTAGGGGAATACATGGGAGAGTTATAGAATATAGCCTTAGGTATGGAGGTTATGAATGCATAATGATTATCCCTTGATGAGGCTTTAAGGTTAAAGGTTATGGATGACTTATAACTATACCTATTATGCCTGAGTGAAACCCGAAAGTTATAGAGATAGGCCTTCGTATTTATGTGCGGGCTCAATCGTATCCTATTTACTTGTACGTTTCGAGGATCGTACTTATGTGAATGAATGATTTGTCTCAAATATTGCATTTTATTTACCCTTTATACTAATGCATTTTACGCCCTTCGGGTACCTTACTTCCTATTTTAATTCTCGTTAACCAAAAACCTCTTTTATGTTTGTTATATGATTTGTGAGGTATAATTGAGCTTTTATAGGTATTAAGGTGCTAAGCATTGTTGATACCAAAATTAGTATGCTAATATGGACGAATAATAAGAAGACATGTATCAATCTACGTGGCACAATAGCAACGAGGAAGTTCATTTCCCCGACCAAGTCATGTTCTCTCCGAGCAACAAGGATACTCCGATGAACTACAACACTCCGAGGAACTCTAGTTCTCCGAGGAACTACAACTCTCCGAGGAACTCTAGTTCTCCGAGGAACTCCAACTCTCCGAGGAACTCCTGAACGACGAGCAACTAAGGCGGTCCGAGCTGCATCTCGACCATCGCATTGATTGCCAGATAATCAATAGTTCAACTATTCATTGAATGCTTATCATTGACGCACACTCTTAAAGGGCATTAAATGTATCATCCTTTCATATGTATATCATTTAATGTATTACCCTTTCAAATGTACAGCCTAAGGGCTATAAATACATTGTATCACCCTCATTCAAAGGGACCGGAATTTCTTGAGAGAACTTGTAATCGAGAATTCCCAAAACATTCAGCAATAACATAACAGTGGACGTAGGCCATTCTTATAAGGCTGAACCACTTTAAAATTCTTTGTCTCATTTACATTTATCTGTGATTGAATAATTAGAGCGATCTAATTTTTTAAATCAACAGATTGGCGTCGTCTGTGGGAAACGACTGTTATTATCGTTTTCACCAAAAATCATTCATTATCAATGGCAGATAATCCGGAATCCAGTAATCGAAATGCTGGAAATGTTGGAAATCCTCCAAATCCTTCTGCACCTCCAGATCTGGCTGGAATTATGACGAATCTGGCTCAAGGACAAACCGCCATGCAAGAGACAATGCGGCAACTCATCCAAACTCTCCATGGCGGTGCACCAACCCATCCTGGATCACGAAACATCCAAAGAAATACCCGTGCACTTTCTTCACGATCCATGCGTACAGAAACGTATCATAATGAGGAATCTAATGATTTCTCTTATCAACCTGGGAAACTTCATCGATAAGGGCCACAGATACTGAGCAACGTATTACTCTCTCTCCAGAGAGGACCAGTGCCATGGAAAGACTGAGCAGGGTGTCTCCTTTCAGTCGATTAGGCCCTAGGAGGAATAAGAGTCTACCTAAAGCCATGTCGAGGAGTTTTCTACAACCATCAAATCTAAGAGAGGGATCAACACAATCACGACCAGTTGCTCGTCAAGATAGATCTCAAGAGGCTACTTCAGAACGATCAATTGCTCGAACCAATAGGCCCGAGGAAGGAAATGAAGTGTGGAAAGGATCCCTTCAGCGGTTGGAGGATAGATTGGGAGAAATGTCTAAGGCGAAGAATCCCCTACAACGAACTTTTGTTCAAGGGACACCTTTTGTCCAGGCCATTGTGGATTTTCCTACACCGTCAAAGTTTAAAGCCCCTGTGGTGACCCCCAAATACGATGGAAAGACATATCCTGTTCTTCACATAGAGCAATATCAAGCTGCTGCCGATATTTATGTTGTCCCCGACGAGATGAGATGTCGGGCATTCTCAGGAACTCTTACTGGATCTGCCCAAATATGGTACAACAATCTTCCTCGGGGTAAGATTTCAGCCTTCTTTCAATTGGCCGAGTTGTTCATCGGCAACTTCTGTTTTGGAGCAAAACCAGTAAAACGAGTAGCACACTTGTTAAGTGTTAGACAAAAACTTGGCGAAAGTACTAGAGAATACATAACTCGTTTCAATAACGAGAAGCTAGAAGTCATAGATTATGAAGAAAAGACAGCAATCACCGCCTTGATGAGTGGGTTATTGCCTAACAAGTTGTACTACACTTTGGCCAAAGATCCACCTACAACTATATCAGAGTTGATGGCAAAAGCGGCCAAAATCATGAATGCCGAGGAGGCTATGGCTGTGAAGAAGAATATGGATAAAGAAACCAAGGTGGAAGTCGACAAATCTAAGAAGAAAGAGCATAAGGGCAATGGCGGTGATAGGCATTCAAAAAATAATAAAACATCATGGGAAGTCCTGAAGAAATTCAATAATTATACTCCTTTGAAAATGGGTATTAATCATGTCTTGGAAGAAATCAAGAATAGCGAGGAGGTAAAGTGGGCGAAGAAACTGAGGTCAGACCCTGATACGAGGAACAGGGATAAATATTACGAGTTTCATAAGGATTATGGTCATATGACCAAAAATTGCATAGCTCTTCAGAACGAGATTGAAACACTCATCCGAAGAGGAAAGCTAGCAAAGTATGTTGATCGGGGAGGGGAAAGAAGAAATAATGATTGAACTAGAGAGAGGTCTAGATCTCCTCGTCGAGCAGAGGAGAAAAATAAGAGAAATCATGAAGATGATCCAGATGATGACCCCGATCTTCCCAAGAAACCAAGGCAGCCAGAACGAGAGGTATTTTCCATACGTTTTGGGTCATTTGATTGTAATATTATTACAGGAGGAGATGCAGGAGGAGGAGACCTTACTGCAGAAAGAAAGGCTTACCTCGGAGAGGCCCAGGCTTGCTCGTACATTCAGCGAATAAATTTGGCCGAGGAGGATCATCCGAGGAAGGTAAACAAAGAGAAGTTGGTCATTGGCTTTTCAAAAAAAGACCTGGCAGGTGTTCTTTACCCTCACGACGACCCTTTGGTGATCAAAATGAGGATGAAAGAAGTAGTGATTTCAAGGGTGCTGGTAGACAATGGTAGTTCGGCAGACATCATGTACTATTCATGCTTTGACAGTTTAAATTTGAAATTATCTCAATTGGAACCTTATCACAGACCTCTTATGGGTTTCGCTGGCAAGAAAGTTTTTCCACTTGGGACGATCAAGTTGGATATATTCATTGGAACTTGGCCTTCTTGTCGAACAGAGAGAATACGCTTCTTTGTGATGGATAAGAATGTGCAATCGGCCTACAACATCATCATGGGAAGAGTTGGTTTGAAGAAGTTCGAAGCAGTTCCATCTACAGTACATAAATGCTTAAAATTCCCAATAAATTTCGGAGTGGGAGTGGTGAAAGGTGATCAAAAAATATCTCGGGAATGCTATTATTCATCTGCCGAGCAAGAGGAGCTTGAAGAGTCAAGGAAAAAAACTACTACCTACCAGGTGGATGAAGGTACAGAAATTGAAACACTTGATCCCAGAGATGAATCCCAACTTGTAAAAGGACAGGTGGTGGAATCTACAGAAAATGTTATTCTGGACGACGAGCACCCTGAACGAGTAACCCAGATAGGTTCAAAGTTGGATGCTTCAATAAAACAGGAATTGATAACTTTCTTGAGAAACAGGAAGAAAACTTTTGCATGGAGTCATGAATACATGCCAGGAATAGATCCAAACTTCTTATGTCATGAGCTCAATGTGAATAAGGAGATCAAGCCTGTAAAGCAGAGAAGAAGGGTATTTAGCCCCGAGAAGAATCAAGCTATACAAGAGGAGGTCGAGAAGCTCCAGAAAGCCCAATTCATTGAAGATGTGAAATATCCAGACTGGTTAGCATACGTGGTGATGGTAAAAAAGAAAAACAATAAATGGATAATGTGTGTTGATTTCACCGATCTCAACAAGGCCTGCCCAAAGGACCATTTTCCACTGCCCAGAATTGATCAACTAGTAGACGCCACCTTGGGACACGAGTTGCTCAGCTTCATGGATGCTTACTCTGGCTACAACCAGATCAAAATGAAACCTGAAGACAAGGAAAGTACTTCTTTGATTACCCCTAGGGGAACTTATTGCTATAATGTTATGCCTTTTGGTTTGAAAAATACAGGAGCGACATACCAGTGGCTAATGAATAAGGTTTTTACCGAACAAATCAGTTGCAATATGGAGGTCTATGTCGATGATATGCTGACAAAGAGCAAGAAAGCTGCTGATCATCTAGTTGACTTAAGTCAGACCTTTGATCAACTGGATAAATACCAAATGAAGCTCAACCCGATGAAGTGCACATTTGGAGTACGAGAAGGAATGTTCCTTGGGTACATCGTCAACCAACGAGGCATTGAGGCGAATCCAAAAAAGATCAAAGCTCTCTTAGGGTTGCGATCTCCAACGACGAAGAAAGAAGTGCAGAGTCTTACAGGACGAGTTGCAGCGCTCAACAGATTTGTATCCCGAGCAACTGATAGATGCCTTCCATTCTTCAAAACACTTCGAAAAACGTTCGAGTGGAATGATGAATGTGAGAAAGCCTTTCAAGACTTGAAGAAATATTTGGGAGCACCTCCACTATTGTCTAGGCCAGTAATGGGAGAAAAGTTGTACTTATACTTGGCAGTATCAGAGAATGCAGTCAGCTCGGCATTGATCAGATTGGAGAATGGAGTCCAAAAACTAATTTATTACACAAGTAAGGCTTTCCGAGCTGCAGAGATCAGGTACCCAAAGCTGGAAAAATTGGCATTGGCATTAATTGAAGCAAGTAGAAGTATGAGGCCATATTTCTAGGCCCATACCATCGTCGTGTATACCGACATGCCACTAAGACAAGCCCTTCATAAGCCAGAAAAATCAGGGAGACTGATGTACTAGGCAATAGAGCTCGGTGAATATGATATTGTGTATGAACCCAGATCATCATTAAATTGGCAAGCTGTAGCCGATTTCATAGCAGAGTTTACATATCCTGATACCCTCGAGGAACAAAAATTGCTCGCTGACCAACCTGTGGATGTTACAGGATCAACAGACATAAGTCCAGACCAACTCCGGTTGGTAAAAGGGCTTGTGGATGTAGAAAGATCATCAAATTCAAACCCAGACCAACTGCGGTTGGTAAAAGGGCGAGAAGAGATGGTCGACGAGGAGCGAAAATTACCAGGGGAGGATGAAAGAAAACAGCAGATATTTCACCGAGGAACTCTGTCAGACAAGAAATTTGAAAACAAGTTACCTACATGGAGATTATATGTAGATGGATCATCTTGCACAACAGGCTGTGGAGCAGGGATTATTTTGAAAACCCCAGACGAGGTTGACATGGAATATGCAATGCGATTCCAATTCAAAGCCTCCAATAATGAGGCTGAGTATGAGGCTATGATAGCAGGTCTTAATTTAGCAAAGATTATGGAAGCACAACAAGTGATGGTATTCAGTGATTCTCAATTAATTGTGAATCAGATGATGGGAACATATGCAGTTAAAGGAGAATTAATGGTCAAGTATCATGCAAAGGTGATGGAGTTGTTGGCAGAATTTGATGCCATTCAGTTGATTAGAATACCAAGAATGGAAAATGCACAAGCAGACGCACTGGCCCGACTAGCATCAGCTACTCGTACCGAGCTGCGAAGAACAATACCAATTGAAGTATTAGAAACTCGGAGCATAGATGAAGACCTGACGATGAATGTTATTACCCTTGATTTAGGACCATCTTGGATGGATCCCATCAGGGCATATATTGAGGAGGGAGAATTACCGGAGGATAAGCTCGTTGCCAAGAAATTGAAGTTTAAAACTGCTCGGTATGTACTAACTAATGGTGTTTTGTATAGACGAGGAATTATGGTAGGTTTGCAGAGATGTGTACATCCCTCCGAGGTGAAAGAATTGATTGAAGAGATCCATGAAGGGTCCTGTGGATCCCATGTAGCAGGTCGGACACTTTTGCAAAGAGTGATGACGCAGGGGTACTACTGGCCAACTATGAGGGCTGATTGTATAGCCTACGCCAAAAGATGTGATAAATGCCAATGTTTTTCTTCCATCCGACGTACTCCACAAGCATTGTTGACACCCATAACTTCCCCTTGGCCATTTTCCATGTGGGGAATTGATCTGGTTGGACCACTGCCAACGACCCGAGGAAGATTCAAATACCTCGTCGTGGCAGTGGATTATTTTACTAAGTGGGTAGAAGCTGAGCCACTTATTGATATGACGTACGAGAAGGTATACCAGTTCGTTTGGAAGAATATAATCTGCCGATATGGTCTCCCTCATGCCTTCATCACAGACCATGGAACACAATTCGATAACGAGGAGTTTGCTGCCTATTGTCGACAATCAAACATTTTGAAGACTCATTCAGCACCAGGCTATCCTCAAAGCAATGGACAGACTGAAGTGACGAACAAAACATTACTCAATGGTTTGAAGAAGAGGCTAAGTGAAGCTAAAGCTAATTGGATTAATGAGCTACAGTCAGTATTGTGGGCTTACCGAACAACTCCCCGAGCAGCAACTGGAGAATCACCATATATGCTGGCATTTGGAAGTGAAGCTGTAATACCTGCTGAGTTGGGTCTTCCAACACATAGAGTGCTGAATTTCAATTCCCCAGTCAGCGACTTAATGAGAAGATTGGATTTGGATATGCTCGAGGAGGTTAGATAAGAGGAAGCCATTAGGAATGTTGCTTACCAACAATGAACAGCTTTGTTCTACAACAAGAGGGTGAAGAAATGCGACTTAAAAGAAGGAGATTACGTGCTAAAGAAGGTCATTCAGAAGCACAATAAATTGGAAGCAAACTGGCATGGACCTTACCGAGTCACAGAAGTTGTTCGATCAGGAACTTACCGAATAGCGACTCTAGATGGAGAGGAATTTAAGAATGCATGGAATGCTGAACACCTACGTAAGTATTATCAGTGATGTAAAATGTAAAGCAATTTCATCAATATGAATAAAACGATGATGTTTCTCCATCTTCTTTCTTTTTATCGAACGTTTTTTGGGGAATACTAGTGTACAACACTACGCTGTTCAGCAACACTGATAGTTCAAACCCACGACCAACTCCGGTTGGTAAAAGGGCAAGAACAAATTATACTCCTTTGGTTAGGAGGCGTACACTAGCGTGACCAACTCAGGTTGGTAAAAGAGCTAGTGGAAATGATAGTTCAAACCCACAACCAACTCCGGTTGGTAAAAGGGCAAGAAAAAACTATACTTCTTTGGTTAGGAGGCGTACACTAGCGTGACCAACTCAGGATGGTAAAAGAGCTAGTGGACATGATAGTTCAAACCCACGACCAACTCCGGTTGGTAAAAGGGCAAGAACAAATTATACTCCTTTGGTTAGGAGGCGTACACTAGCGTGACCAACTCAGGTTGGTAAAAGAGCTAGTGGACATGATAGTTCAAACTCAGACCAACTCCGGTTGGTAAAAGAGCGAGAACAAACTATACTCCTTTGGTTAGGAGGCATACACTAGCGTGACCAACTCAGGTTGGTAAAAGAGCTAGTGGACATGATAGTTCAAACCCACGACCAACTCCGGTTGGTAAAAGGGCAAGAACAAATTATACTCCTTTGGTTAGGAGGCGTACACTAGCGTGACCAACTCAGGTTGGTAAAAGAGCTAGTGGACATGATAGTTCGAACTCAGACCAACTCCGGTTGGTAAAAGAGCGAGAACACGAGACTCCTAAAAAGGCCAATCTCGGTTGGTTAGGAAACAAGATATGCTCTCAAATGCCAACTTATGTTGGTCGGGAGGTAAGATTATTACAGGAAAATACAAAAGTTCCTCGAAGAACAAAATATTCCAACTGAACCAAGTATGGTTGGTCGGGGATCAAAACCCACTAACTGTAGTTGGTCGACGAGGAGAATTTATCGACCTTGGTTGGTCGGACACATTTTATGAAAAAGACAAAAATTTACCAAGTACGGTTAGTCGGGGATAAACTCTCACTAACTATAGTTGGTCGACGAGCACAATTTAACAACCTTGGTTGGTTGGAAAAATTTTCAACATTTTTATACTCATTAGTTGATCGAGCATCATTACTGATACTTGTAACTTTTTATTACTAAGTTGTTCGATGAACAGCACAATATTGTTATCTTTTTAACAGATACATACGCATAAATATAAAGTGTTTGACAAGAATATAACGTGTTTGACAAGCACAAGACAATAGCAATACAGATTTGCAAACAAAAATGAAAGTCTTTCATTAAAATCAAAAACAAAATACATTGAGAATGAAAATGTATACTAACTATTACATTGAGATTCCTACTCTATTGGTTTTTTCCCCTCAGCTTTTGAAATAGGTTCCTCACCAGCAGGCGGATCATTTAAAGTCTGAGGAGAGTTAATGAATTTCAAGTCCTTCAGCATCCTAACGTTCATCACAGAAGGTCGATCTAGAAGATGCTCAGGACCAGATACCTCAAACTGGGAATGCAAACTGTAGTCACCAAGATATTTAGCAAGTAAGCTCCGAGGAATGGCACGAGCAGGGATCCACTCCATGTCCAAATTAAATGGAGGCACAGGCAAGTCAAGCAATCCAGGCTCATGGTAGTCCCATAAATAGTGTCCCTGCTCGAGTTTCAACACACATAAGGCATTCAGCCAGCCTTGTTTGTAGCCCTCATTATTGGCATTCTGGATACGAGCATCTAAATGGAATAGTGCCTCGTTGTATCCAGCCATCCAAAACTCCCTGGGCTGTTTATGGAATTGGAATGTTAACCTCTCAAGCTTCTCATGAAGACTCTGGATGAAAAGTTTATTAGTCTCCAATTTTGATTCTTTTATAGAGATTTGTAGTTCCAATTCTCTAACTTTCTTGGACAGTTCAGACAAAGCCCGATCTTTTGCATTCAATTGGTACGCTTGAGTTTCCAATGTTGACTGAGTACGAGCTTCTTCAACATTACGACGAAGAGTTCTTGATCGACCCCGAGTAGGTGGAGTACTTTGTTCCTTAACAACATCCTGAGCAACTCTTCCTCATCCACGAGAACCTCTTCCTCGTCCCCGAGTAGCAGTAGAAGTACCCGACCTTCTCAAGGTATCCAACTCATGCCATAATTTGGCATTCTCAACCTCTAAAAAGGAAAATCCCTCGTCAGTCACTGGGATTATAGCTGTTGAAGAAGATGCTGCAGACTTATACTGTGCCAGCTCTTTCTGCAAATTGTTATTTTCTTGCTCTAGCAGCTCGGCAATCTATCTACAGGCTTCAATTTCACCCTTTAGGGTTCTCTCCCTGATATCATATCCAACGATGAGCTTCTCATGGCCCTTCTCGGCAGAAAGCTGTTGATACCTCTTCTCATACCCCTCATGCAACAGGGCAGTTGATTCTTTATATTGATGCTGAAGCTCATCGAGTGTACCTTGCAAGTCCGTTATCATTTCATAATAAGCCACGTTGTTGGCTACAACTCGGTCAAGTAAGCCCTTCAGGTACTGATAAGCTTTAACTGCTTGCTCTGAAGCATCATGACCAAGGATGTCTGCAACTTCTGATGCACTTAGTTCTGTGTGACCAGCCTTATAATATTCGTGGCATTGCTGCATCAACTTTGTATCGTTAGCAGATAGCAGATCCATCCTGGCCAGAAACTAACAGAGAAGGAAAAAATAATCATCAAAAAGAAGATCAAGGCAGAGTACAGATAGAAAAGAGATAATCATATGGAAGAAAAGAACTCAAATTTTATTAGATCATAAGGCGAAATTACAAAGATCTTGATTACACTTGAAAAAGAAGCAAAATAGAAAGAGAAAACTGAACAACGTCACACCTTTTCCTTGTCTCCCAAGACTTTCTCGGGAGGCTGGGATGAGGAGCTCGGTTGCTCGGTGGGAACAACGCGTTGTTCTGGAGGAGCTGGCAGAGATGAAAGCTCCTCGTCAGCAGGATGGGTAAGGATGAGATCACCCACTACCATTGAAGATTCTTCGGAGGTAGCTTCGTCCTCTTCTTCATCCTCGATGGCTGGGGGAGGACCAGGGAGATGTTGTTGAAACAGTTCTGAGTCCTCATTAACTTTCAATTCTTGCAAAGCAGCAACCCAGCCATCTCGGAAGTATTTCAAACTTCCATACTGCACCTGAGTCAGCATGGCTGCTACTCCCTTGTTCCACCCTTTGTCCCAACCTATGTTGAAGGACTTCTTTATTGCCATTTTTCTTTTCATTTTCTCCGAGGAGATCTTCTCGGATAGAAGATCCTCGGAGGCTTTCAACTTGGCCTCCACCTCCTCCTTCTGGCGATTTACTTCTCACAGAAGGGTTATCTCTTCCTCAGCCGATTTCAATTTATTCTCAAGCTTCCCAAAGCTTGTGAGCTTCTCAGCATATTTTTTATTCTCTCTCTCCAAGTTTTTCACCTTATTTCCCAACTGCACCTTCTCTGCCTCAGATGCAGCCAACTTCTTCTCCCATTCACCCCTATCCTCATCGTGTTTTTGACGGGATTCCTTCAAAGATTGGGCCAAACCCTGTAAAGCATCCTCTACTCCAGACAAGGAGCTAGAAGCCTTGATTGCTTCATCTTTCTTCACTATGGTGTTAAAGCAACTCACCAGCTGAAAAAGAAGGTAATGATAAGTCAGTGTCGAGAGACATATGTATTGACAGAAAGAAATGAAGAAGAAGGAAGAAGCGCTTACAGGGAAAAAAGGAGATCTGTTGACAACGAACGAAAACAAGGATGAACGCACAAGAGAAAGAAAGGCTATGGAAAACTCGAAAGTAGAAAATTGGAAAAGGTAGAAGACGGTATGATTGCCTAAGAAGCTGAAATCCTTTGCCTTGGAAAACGGCGAAAGAAATGATTACAAAAAAGAAACTATTACGCCACCGACGGCTAAAAGGATAAAAAGCGCACAAAGATCGAAGCGCTTATAAAAATTCAAAAAGGCGGATTCTGCGAATTTGGAAAGAAATTCAAATACGAAGAAAATTCTCCTAAAACCCAGGAAGGTCATTTAATATTGCCATATGCCGAGAAATAATGTTCCATACTCCTCAAAGTTCGAAATATAAAACATTGGGGGCTTCTGTTGATACCAAAATTAGTATGCTGATATGGACGAATAATAAGAAGACACGTGTCAATCTACGTGGCACAATAGCAACGAGGAAGTTCATTTCCCCGACCAAGTCATGTTCTCTCTGAGCAACAAGGATACTCCGAGGAACTACAACACTCCGAGGAACTCTAGTTCTCCGAGGAACTCCAACTCTCCGAGGAACTCCTGAACGACGAGCAACTAAGGCGGTCCGAGCTGCATCTCGACCATCGCATTGATTGCCAGATAATCAACAGTTCAACTATTCATTGAATGCTTATCATTGACGCACACGCTTGAAGGGCATTAAATGTATCATCCTTTCATATGTATATCATTTAATGTATTACCCTTTCAAATGTACAGCCTAAGGGCTATAAATACATTGTATCATCCTCATTCAAAGGGATCGGAATTTCTTGAGAGAACTTGTAATCGAGAATTCCCAAAACATTCAGCAATAACATAACAGTGGACGTAGGCCATTCTTATAAGGCTGAACCACTTTAAAATTCTTTGTCTCATTTACATTTATCTGTGATTGAATAATTAGAGCGATCTAATTTTTTACATCAACAAGCATGAAGTTTGTTCGCATTCTAGTAAAGTTCATCTTAAAGTGCACATTCAAGGGCATTTTAATTATTTTAAAATTTGGGTTTATGGCCCAAAGTCTTTATCGAAATTTAGCCCTCTCATTTAGTTTCACGTAGCCTCCAATCACACATCATTCGAATCTATAGAGAAGAAGTTAGGGCATTTTTCATATGTTGATCTCAGAAAGCAATAAGAATTCAGACCTGAAGGGTTCGAATCAATTCACCCCTGGTAGTGCCGAATTTCCCCTACTTTGAATCGATTCCGTTTTAGCCCGAATCAACTTAGCCAAAGAATATTTGGCACCTTTATTTAACAATTTTGTCTTTTTTAATTTTGTATATAGAGTTTTTACGCTCATTTATTTGAGATATCTTTAGTTTTGTATTAGATTTGGTTAGAGTTTTATTGGTGTTGGGAACTTTCCTCCATTTCTCTCCAAGGGTTTATTTGTAAGTTTACTATGCATCATCTTCTCTCTATATAAAGGGCAAACCCAGTGCACGAGGCTCCCGCCACTGCGGGGTACTGGGGGGGTTGGATGTACGCAGCCTTAGCCCTGCATACACAGAGAGGCTATTTTCGTGACTCGAACCCGTGACCTCCAGGTCACAGCGGGGGAAACCTTACCTTTGCGCCCGGGTTCACCCCTCATCTTCTCTCTATATATAAGTTATATTTCCTTATTTTTAGCTTTGTTAAATAGATTTCTTGCTTTAATA
This sequence comes from Sambucus nigra, assembly GCA_949130495.1. Classification (NCBI taxonomy): domain Eukaryota; kingdom Viridiplantae; phylum Streptophyta; class Magnoliopsida; order Dipsacales; family Adoxaceae; genus Sambucus; species Sambucus nigra. The sequence goes on along the minus strand of OX422213.1, from coordinate 556,644,440 downwards.
ATTAGTTTGTATTGGTTAATTAGTTATTTTCATACTTTATTTAGTTGTATTACTTGTTTTTATTTTGTGTAGTTGCTAGTTTATAGGTTGGGATCATATTTTCCCAATTGATGGATATTGTTCTTTAAAATCTATGTTTTGGGTTGAAACACTTTTAATTGAAACTTTGTGTATTAAAGTCGGAATACTAGGCATTTAAATTCCTTTGTCATGTAACGATAGTATTTAAAGTGATATTTTGAATTTAATCCATTCGTGGCCATATTCGAGTGAAAGTTTAATCTTTCACTGTGTAATTAAATTTCATCATTTTTTATGTTTATAATCAATTGAATATACTTGGTTAAGTGCATGTCGATCCATACGTGTTGATTAGTCCATGGTGGAGATATGATCCTAATCTCGTTTTTGTAATTTAATTTAGTTTACTTCATTCCTATCGTTAATTCTATTCTCATCTCTTCATCACTTACATTTTCCCCCTTTTCTAAGTACTAATTCAGTTTAATCTTATATTTGTTCCTTGTGGATTCCATCCCCACTTTCCTCTATACTTACATATATAGCATGCCAAGTTGTGGCATTTGTTTTTTATAGGGCGTAAACACCCAGCGACACATATTTTACACATGAATATTATACCTCATAAAAAATGGCGTCGTTGCCGGGAATGGTGCATTCTAGGACTTTAGTGTTTTAGCAATTTGTATATATATTGTATATTCTAATAAATTTCTTTGTGACTTGTACTATATTGTATATTCTTTTTACTTTCTTTGTGACTTGTACTAACTCCTTATATAGTGATAATTATTATGACAATAATTTTCAAAGTTACACTCCCAAGACTATACATGAATGCTTCTAAATTCTTGAAAATGAAATAATTAAGCATGAAAAAAATTCTCCATCACCTATGACGATGGGTGATTGCATGAAAATTCTTAAAATTAAGAGAGTTCAACAAAGGGATTGGGAACTTTAAAAGTGGGAAAAATTAATTGAATGATCAATTTGAGAGTTATGAAGCTTTGACAAATGAAAAATGTCAAACTCGATGAAATGACTTCTTCTTCCAAAATCTTGGATGAGGTTGAAACTTAAATTTCACATCCACCCACATTTGAAGAAGAAATCATTAAGAGTAATCTATGAACTTTTGAGTTTCAACCTCTTATTAATATTTCAATTTGTTTTGAGGCTGAATATACTTCGTTTTCTTATTTTCCTACCATTATCTAACCATTGTAACTATAACAAGACTCATATGAAAGTTTTGAGGAATTTGACCCGATTCATAAATGTAATTGTTACTTTGAGATGCTTCATTTGATGGGATATTCACTTATACTTGCTTTATTTCAATTCCAATAGAAAAACCTTTGGGAGGTAATTTTGTTTTTTTTAGGACTGATTTGGTCTTGTCCCCTGATTAGGCTCAAATTCTTTCGAATTTAGGGACTTTTATCATCTCGAGTAATGCAAAATGAGTTAAATTATCACATTTCCTTGCTTCTGACTCCTTCTAACAAGTATATATAGTTTCGTGTATTTCTCATGAGTTTTGCAGGTATTTAAAGCATCGAGGAAGAAAGAAATTGGAAAATCTGAGAAAGAAATCAAAGAAGGAAAGTCAAGGGGTAATTTCATAATTTTACAGCCATAGTCCGGAGTCGAAGCCAATAAGAGAGTTGAATATTTTTCGATCGCAAGAATATCGGAAGAAACGGAACTTCAATCCGAGCTACAGTGAAAAAGTTACAAGAATTTGAAGAGGAGATAAGTCCAAAAAAGATCCCTGTACGAATCTGGCAGGTGGTTCGGATCGCCCTGGAAAAGGATCCGGACAGGGTATAAATAAAGTTTTATATGAAAATTGATGGCAATCCGGACCTTTTATTCAAAAAGGTTCTAGACCGAATAGCAAAGAAGTTCTGAATAAAAAATGGGTGCGATCCGGACCTTTTTTCCAAAAAGGATCTCGACCCCCCTTATCTAAGGTTCACTGATTGAAATAAAAGGGGGATCCGGACCACCTTGCCCGATGGGTCCGTACCGCTTGTGATTTTTCTTAAATTTTTTATCATTTTCTCAGAGTCTTAATTGGGTCAAACTCTTGAAAATTTCGGAGCTATTTATGCTAGTTTGTTACACAATAGTAAGGGTTCGATTTTTTAGATTAACTAATTAGGAGTAGAGGGTTTTTATAGTCCAAAAACCCTAGTTTTTCCCTAAGAAGATTTTTCTGTAAGGATTTGAATCTAATTTCTGCAATTCAAGTAACATCTTTCCTTCAAATTTTCAATTGCTTATTAGTTTAATTGTTGGTTTGAATCTGCAAATTCCGTTTTCATTTAGTTTCTTTAGATTTAATGTTCTATTTCTTAAAAACCATGTTTTTCTCTAAGTTAATCATGTCCAGCTAATTTTCTAAGGGTTGGGGTGTATGAGCCTCACCCGATGTAATTCACCATAATGGGAAATAGACTTTTGAATTAAAATCTTAAATGAATCGTGTTGCGTAACTGTTGCAACCGTCGTAGGACTTTTGATCTCATTTGCCCTTGGTAATCGGGATGCTTAAGAGTGCGACGCGCGTATCGGTTAATGCGACACCACTTTGTTCTTGCCTTTCATTTCATATGGTGCGGGCTACGATCCCTCATTTATGGAATGCTTAGGATTAATAAAGATTGGTTCATTTAAAATCTTTATTCCGAATCTAGTATCCTATTAAGTGAATTACTAGGGTGTGGGGGATTGTAATCCAACCTCTTGTTCTCATCTCATAGTTAAATCCTTGATCCAATTATCATCGGCATTTAGTTCAATTAGCATAGTTGCATATTGTTAGTTCTTAGTTTCATTAGTAGTTACTCTAAAATTTGCATCTAGTCGTAGTTGTTTCATCCCCCAAATCATCTTTTCGTTTCTTTTAGAGTCAAAGCTAGGATTTCTTCATCTTTCCAACGTCATCTCAAATTCGTTCGTCCATTTTCCCTGAGGATCGATACCCAACTTATCAGAATATTACTTGAGTGATCGGCTTGCACTTGAGCCTACATAGCACACACACTAGACACATTTGTGGTCGCGTCAAGTTTTTGGCGCCATTACCGGGGAATAGGTAGACTTAGGTTAGATCGAGTCACTCTAAAGCTTAGACCAAAAAAATAAAAATAAAAACAAAAAAATAATAAATAAGATAAAAAAAATAAAAAAATGCATCTCTCAGAAGCCTTTAATGCAAAATCCTGAACATACTCAAACTCCTCAAAATACTCCAACCAGAATTCATGAAAATTCAATTATCGAGTATAATTTTGACACTCCCCACACGCCTCGCATTCCACAGTTTTGGGTTCCACTTCCTACTCCTGAGCACTCTATTGGTGGTTACACTCTGAGTCAATCCTTGAGTCACACATCTAGGACACCGAGTGAGTATTTCGAGTCATTTGAAGAAAGAGCGATGTCTGACATCGCTAGTTTCGGCACTGGAGAGGGAAATCCACCCTATCGTCCCATGAACGACTTACTTTTTCCTGAACGAACTGTCACCCCTGGTTGCATTTTACTTCCGTATAATGGGGTCAGTTTCACTTCTGCAACGCGATGATACAAATTCTCCCTAGTTTCCATGCATGGATTCGGAGAAACCATACCTTCACATAATAGAGTTCGAAGAGGCGCGTGACACATTTAGTGACCAAGCTTACACGCGGGATGTCGTTCACCTAACGTTTTTTGCGTTTTCCTTAAAGGATAAAGCTAAGAACTGGTTATGGTCTCTACCCCCGAAATTCATTATTTCCTGGAGGGATATGCAATCCAAATTTATCTCAAAATTCTACCCACCACACAAGACCAACTCTGTCAAGACTGAAATCCAAGCTTTTCGACAACAAGATAATGACCCTTTTGATAGGTGCTGGGATCGATTTCAAGAGTTGGTAAGTGCATGCCCCTATTATGGATTTGAAAAACACCACTTGATCTCTTTCTTCCATAATGGGTTTGCAAGTGACTTCCAAACAACTTGTGCAAACTATGTGTGAATGACCATTCTGGGAATTACACTCTAATGATGTTGAGGCCCATCTTAAGTATGTTGCTGAGACTAATCAAGCATGGGACACATCTAATCCTAATACCCAAGTTCGAACAAGATAAGCATCTTTTGCTTCGACTGCATCCGTTCTATACCAATTGGATAGTAATTTATGATGATAAGATTTAGCACCACCAGATATGAGGTGGATAGCTCAAACAGTAATAATAATGGCAACAATAAAGTTATGTATGTGTATAAAAGGGGATGATAATAAGAGGAATGAAGACAATGATGTATATTGGTTCAGCCAATCAGGCCTACATCCACAGTGAGTGTGTGATCCACTAAATATGGGCATTAATGGCCTTGGATACAATGATCATAAGCTCACTCGCTCTCTCTATTGTGTGCAAGCAGAGTTTTAGCTAGGGTTACAATTATTCATCCCTTTACAAGGTTGAATATGAGCAGTATATATAGGGCTTGGGGGGTGTAGTGTACCCCCCAAACATACATGGTGCATGTGAATGATTATCTAGACAATCCCCTTCTAACACCTGGATGTGCCACATGTAATTAATGATGACATAATATTCCCTCACGTGAGGGGATGATATTATTATAACGGTTTAGTCCACGTGCTATATGAGTCCCACGCGTACTGTTCCACGCGTCTCCCAAGTCACGCGATGTGATGATGTCACTCTTGACCTAAGATGCCAAGATGATGCTAAAGTTGATGCTGGCATTGGGCCCGGCTGGATGTAGGCCTCGTACTGTCATCCCCTCATAGGATCATCCGATCCATAATGAAGGGTAAGCCCCTTATAGGGTCTCCTGGTCTGTGATGAGAGGTCAGCCCTTTGTAGATTCGTCTGGTCCTTGATGAGGGGTTAACCCCTTATATGTTTGTCTGGTTTATGATGAGGGTCGGCCCCTTAAAGGGTCGTCTGGTTCTTGATGAGGGGTCGGCCCCTTAAAGGGTCGTCTGATCTTGGCTAAGGAATCGTCTTAGCCGACCCTTCCTATCACGAAACTGTGGTAATTGGGCTTGTCCTGTACTTGAGCCCTCGTCTGGGGAGAGGACACCCTCGGCCTAGCCGAGGGTATATATGGGTATATCAATTACCCCCAGACCTTAGCCATCGATGTTTGTTGGCATGCTGAGGGGTAATGTTGCCTTGGAATTCCTAAGTGGGTGGTCATATGGATAAGTGACATCTGTCAAGTTACATATTATCAGGTGTCCATCATCATTTTTGTTTCTCGGATGTGGCGGCTGCACACTCAGCTTGGGACTTTGTGCCTTAATAATGCCTCTCCTCGTGGGCTATGCACGGCCTTGGTTAATTGTCCCACTTGTGAATAAGATATTTAAATGATTCTGCAAACAATCGTTTCTTCTTCTTCTTCTTATTCTTCTTCACATGCAAGCTTTATCTCTCTAGCCCCTACCAGTTCAAACTGCCATTTTTACGACATCTTTTGTGTCTCAAGCTTTGCTCACTCTTTGTATTCATCCTCAGGTAATTCCTCTGCCTTAGACTCCTCCATTAGCCTTCAATTTCTGTTTGTTTCTTGCATTTTCATTTGGGTTTCCATGTTTTCTTGGTTGCTTTACCTTTCCGGCATGAATACTAGCCTCGATGTGGTGGTTATAGGAATGAATATTGGATTTTAGGCTACTTAGGGTTCTCCCCCTCCTTTCGGTGGTGGTTTAGTACCTTTTTATGATATTTCTTGGGTTTTCTTGTGCTTTTCGACGTTCTTCTCTGGTAAACTGTGTTCCCCCTGTTCTTGAGTGTTCATCCACAAAAACATTTATTTCCTTAGGTTTGATCCAAAACTCAACTTGGTCTAATACCAAACCTGTTTGTAGTTAGTTTGAACAAATTACTGAAGTGTAGGGTCTTCCCTTTAATGCTCAAAAGACTTTATGATTTAGCCGAGGAATTTCCAACCTTGAGGGAGAAATTCTTCACTGAGATCAGGTGTTTAAAGGAGGAGTACGAGTGAAGACGAGGGGCCGACCCTAATTGGGTACGACCCATCTTCCCCATTCCTTTAGCCACGATAATACCATCTGAGTCCTGTGGGTCTTCCTGTCTTCTAGCTGAGAGTCAGACATACGAGGGAGAGATGAATGAGAGAGCATAATCATTGACAGGTGTTGGGCCTTCTGGGAGGAAAGAGACGTCCACTCTTAGCCCAAGCCGACAGGCCAAGGGTACGGTACATTCAGAGGCTGTCCCTCTAACAGCCATGTCCCCTCTTACCTTCCAGGTGGCCTTTCCAGATGGACCATCGACAGGCAACGAGGCTGAGAGATCTGGGGATGAGGGGTACGAGGACACTAGTGAGGATTTGGATGCTTAAATTGAGATAACATATTGTTCATTTTATATATAGAATTCGTCTTTGATGACATGTGTTTGTCCTACTTTCTATTTTCAATTAATATTTATTCTCTCATGTCCCATATGTCTGTTATACCCCATTCACAGTGATTCATTTGTTTAGTGTAAATACTGATGATGATTGATATTCATGCAAGCTTTTTATGCTTATACGATCTATAAAAGTTTTGTCGACTCGAAAAAATTTCATGTGCTCGCTTTTCCTCCCATATTTAAGGTTTCAATTCTATGAAGTTTATTCTATAATGATAATCATTACAGAATATTAGGTGAATTCATGCACTTTTGCTAATAACATTTTTTAAATCCTTTTCATTATTGTTGAGCATGTCTTGTATTGTTGTTTGTCATAATTTTGAGAAAACTTGATATTGTGGGTTTTATTCCTGAATACCCTCACAAGACAACACTCATCCACTAGGATAACATAGAAGTTTAACGGCTTATTGCATACGCTAAATGAAATCGTTTGCCCGCAAACGTGGCATTTATCTCCTTTGTACATATTTCCCCTCCTATGGTGCTACTTCCAGTTCTTCTTTCTTTGCAATTTATTGCTAGGTAGTAGCACTGTGTATGTTAGGGGGGTGTGATTCGACTCATATATTGCATTTATTTACCCTTTATACTTACACATTTTAGCCCCCTCGGTTACTTTAATTTCTATTTTTATGCCCGTTAACCAGAAAACCTCTTTTATGTATATTTACATGCTTTGCGAGGTATATTTGAGCTTTTATATGTATTAAGGTGCTAAGCGTGAAGTTTGGTCACATTCTGGGAATGTTTCGTTATAAAATGCACATTTATGGGAATTTTAGTCTTTCTAACATTAGGGTTTCTGGCCCAAAGTCTTTAAGCAAGTGTATCCCTCTGAAGCTTCGCGTAGCCTTTAACCGTATGTCATTCCGATCTATAAGGAAGTCTGACAAAAGACTTCTTCACATGGCACAAACTTCACGATTAGAAGAAGAGATTTTTCTTCATCTTTGGGGATTGGGAATTCTCCGCCGGGGTATAGCCTTTAGATGACAGTTCGAGGATTCCAAGGTCATGGCCCAGCCCTTCAATAAGAGCACGGTCCGACCCCAGACTCAGCTTGGATGAGAGGGATATTTTTTACTACCTGAGGGAATAAGGGAAAGAGGGTGAACTTGCCAAATTTAAAGATTTGATGACCCCTCATTTCCTCAAAGAAGTTAGTCTGAGGGTCGGCCCTCTAACAGAATTATGTGAGTTGATTCTTGCTTCATTTTTATTTTTCTTCAAGTGTTTCCTCTTTGCCACTGCCTATTTCTGATGTTTGGTCTCCTTTTTAGGTCATCTTCTTTTCAGGTCATCCTGTAAATATATCTGACCAACTTTGGGAGATGACTGCTCCAAGTTTAATATCTATCTTGAGAAAGAAAAAGGGAAAATATCCCAAACAGACTTAGAAGAAGACAAAGGTTGTGGGGCTGACACAAGTGGAACCGACCGTCGACAGTCGCAAACGGAAGGATCCTGAAGTCCCTGGGAGCTCTCGGCCTGACTCGCGGACGAGGACGAGGGAAGAGGTGTCTCAGGAACACACAGAGGGGACCAGTTCCTCTTCCAGCATGGGCGCCTATTAGTCTTAGAATCTGACATTCCTCAAAGTTAAACCTTCCTCCCTCATAGCCTACCTGAGGGCGACCAAAGCCTTAATGTTTTTTACAGCCTCAGACACAGATTATGAATTCTTATCAAAGATGCCCCCGACCAAGGTTTATGACTACGATCTCCACACTCTAGCTCAGGTATTTTTTTCAATATTTTTTTATTCACCAACATATATTCAGCTGTTCCCTCGGCCCTTTACTATGTGCGCCTTTATTCAGTCTGTCTTCGCCTTCACATCTGCCACCAAGTGGATGGCTGCAAACCAGCAGAAGTTCCATGAGGCCAATAGAGCTCTTTAGTATGAGGCTGACTTAAAGACTGAGCTGGAGACTGCCAAGGCTGAGCTGGAGAGTGCAAGGACTGAGCATGCAAGGGTCCTGGATGAGCTGGTGAAGGAGCATGAGGCCAACCTGAGGGTGAAGGACAGCCTCATCAAGGAGAAGGAAGAATCCTTGACCCATCAGGGAGTCCAATTCAAAGCTCAATGAGAAAGGTCGAGGTCGATGCTGTGGAGGCTTACAAGCTCTCCGATGAATTCCAAGGCTTTGGCCTTGAGTACTTGGAGAGATGGATTAAGACAGCCTGTCGGTGGTTTGTCTTAAAATTTATTGATGCCGTGTCATCTATCCGTCCCTCTCTTGAATCAGTGGAGATGGAAGACCCCCTCATAGCTGAGGCTCTAGCCCATGTGGAGTCTCAAGTGCACATCGAAGGCACCGTCACCTCTGAGGATCGGCCTGTTTTGGTCATTTAAGAGACTCCTCTAGTTGATGTTGAAACCCTGCCTTCTGACATTGCTCAATAGGATGGTTGTCTGTAGCCCATACCCTCTGTTTGTAAAAAAACATTTTTGTACTTTATTTCCTTGGATAAACATTTATAACAATTTATAATAGAATCTCTCTTCCTATCTTCTATGCTTGCCTCTTGTGTGATTTTTCTTGGCTATGATATTTGAATTAACCATCTGATGAAGTCCCCCTCATCTTTGTTGAGAGTGAAAGGAGGGTCGTCCCTACCATTCACCCTTTGCATAGCCGAGGGTGGTTTCCCACCAAACAAATGATGATGTTAAATTTCAAGTCCCCCCACGTCTTTCTTGAGAGTGAAAGGAGGGTCGTCCCTACCATTCACCCTCATCATAGTCGAGGTTGGCTATCACCAAATTAATAATGTTTTAAAATACAGGTTCCCCCTCGTCTTTCTTGAGAGTGAAAGGAGGGTCGTCCCTACCATTCACCCTCATCATAGCCGAGGGTGGTTTCCACCAAATTAATGATGTTTTAAATTTCAAGTCCCCCCTCATCTTTCTTGAGAGTGAAAGGAGGGTCATCCCTACCATTCACCCTCATCATAGCCGAGGGTGGCTATTACAAAATTAATGATGTTTTAAAATATAGGTCCCCCCTCATCTTTCTTGAGAGTGAAAGGAGGGTCGTCCCTACCATTCACCCTCATTGTAGCCAAGGGTGGTTTCCACAAAATTAATGATGTTTTAAATTTCAAGTCCCCCCTCGTCTTTCTTGAAGGCGAAAGGAGGGTCGTCCCTACCATTCACCCTCATCATAGTTGAGGGTGGCTATCACCAAATTAATGATGTTTTAAAATACAGGTCCCCCCTCGTCTTTCTTAAGACTGAAAGGAGGGTCGTCCCTGCTATTCACCCTCATCATAGCCGAGGGTGGTTTCCACCAAATTATTGATGTTTTAAATTTCAAGTCCCCCCTCGTCTTTCTTGAGAATGAAAGGAGGTCGTCCCTACCATTTACCCTCATCATAGCCGAGGGTGGTTTCCACCAAATTCATGATGTTTTAAATTTCAAGTCCCCCCTCGTCTTTCTTGAGGGTGAAAGGAGGGTCGTCCCTAACGTTCACACTCATCTTAGCTGATGGTGGTTTAACAAGAATTATCCCAACGTATCTAAATTGACAAATAAGATGAGGAGACAAGATAATATTCTCATTAACATTCCAAGTGTTCTATTGGAGAAACACATTCATTACAACTGTGGTCCGATAGGACATTACATTATTGATAATATTTTTTTAAATGATCTGCATTCCAGGCGTTCGAAAAGGGCTACCCTTCAAGGTTCTCTAGTCTGTAGGTTCTAGGGACAACTTCATTAATGACCCTATATGGGCCATGCCAATTTGCGTGGTGCTTGTTAGGTTTCTGCTATGTTTTTTTAGGACTAGGTCCCCCACAGCGATTGGCCTTTACTTCACCCTCTGGCTGTAAAACCTGGCAGTCCTCTGCTGATAGGCTTCTTGCCTTATCTCAACATTTTCTCTACTTTCCTAGATAAAGTCTGGTCAAGTATCCTTTCTTTCATATTTCTCTGGGGGTCATACATTTGGACTCTGTGAGTGGGGAACCCAATCTCGGTGGGGATGGCGGCTTCTGAGCCATACGACAGCATGAACGGGGTTTCCCCGGTAGGAGCCTTGACTGTCATCCTGTAGGCCCACAATACAACGTATAATTACTCAACCCATATTCCTTTTACCTCCTCGAGTTTTTTCTTAATCCCGTATAGGATTTTTTTTTGTAACTTCAGTTTGCCCATTATCCTGAGGTCGGCGTGGGGTAAAGCATAATTATTTGACACCCACCCTTTCGTAGTATTTCTCCAGAGATGCATTCTTGAATTGAGTCCCGTTATCTGAGATGAGGGTGTTGGGGAGACCATATCTACATATAATGTTTTTCTAGATAAACTGGAAGGTCTTCTGCTCGGTAATCATGACCATCAGCTCTGCCTCTACCCATTTTGAGAAATAGTCAATTGCTACGATCAAGTACCGATAGTTATTGACGGCCCTAAGCAAGGGTCCTACTATATCGATTCCCCATACTACGAATCACCATGGGGATGTGATAGAGGTGAGAGGCTGATGGGGCTGGTGGGGTATGGTGGCGAACCTTTGACATTTATCACTTTTTTTACATATGTCGTGGCATCTTTCCCCAAGGTCGGCCACCAGTATCCCCGGGTTACTATCCTCTTTTCTAATGACCTACCACCAATATGGCTTGAACATGACCCCTATTGCATATCTTGCAAGATGTGTGGGACTTCAGACGGGTGCACAAATCTGAGCAAGGGGAGAAAGAACCCCTTTTTGTATAAAGTGTCTCCGATGACAGTGAATTTTGCAGCTTTGTATCTTAACTTCTTCCTTTCTTGTGTTGCTTCTGGCATCTCCCCCTCTTTAATGTATCTCATTATAGGGTCCATCCATGAAGCTTCCATGCTAATATTTAAGCAAGAGCTAAGTGTTCCATCTGCATCTTTAATCATTGGTCTAAGCAAGATTTCCACTGGGAGTGTCCTCCTGATATCTGTCCTAGTTGCTGAGGCCAGCCTAGCAACTGCATCGGCTCGACCATTATCAATCCTAGGTTTCCTCTTCAACTTTACTTATCTGAAACTCTTCAATAGTGACTTCACTCTTTCAAGATATTTGTCCATTCTCTCATCTTTAGCCTCGTATGCTCCTAGTATCTGATTCACTACCAGTCTTGAATCACTATGGACCAAGATCTTGTCGACACTAAGAGACCTAGACAAGGAGAGGCCTGCTATCAGGGCCTCATATTCAGACTCGTTGTTGGAGGCTTTGAAGTTGAACCTCAGGGCATACTCAATGTTTGTGCCATCGGGTGCTGATACAATTAATTCAGGCCTACATCCGCTCTCGCAAGAGGACCCATCAACAAAGAGGTTCCACACAGCCTGTTCCTCTGAGAAATTTCCCTCAGTGAGAGATCCCTGTCTGAAGAGATATCTCCCTTCCTCATTTTCGGCAACTGTTTCTCTAGCGGTGCTTATCTCAGCCTTATTTGTGGATGGGTCAATAATTTTGCCTTGCCGGGTATCTGTCTTCTTGAGGCTCTAATCTTCAGCCTCATTATCTTCCCAAGTAAATTCATCCATAAAATCTTCTAATGCTCGGCCCTTAATGGCCACCCTAAGTTGATATACAATGCCAAACTCTCCCAGCTGTATGGCCCAGGCCATTAGCCTCCCCTATTTTTTTGGCTTGTGTAAGACCTGCCTAAGAGGAGAGTTAGCGAGGATGACCATTATATAGGACTGGAAGTACGGTTTCATCTTTCTTGATGCATGGATTAAGGCATAGGATAACTTCTCCATCCTTGGGTATCTTTGCTCTTCCCCTTGGAGTGCCTTTCTGTTGAAATACACATGTTTCTGTACCCCCGTCCCCTTCTCTCATAATGGCTGCGCTGATGGCTGACTCTGAGATAGCTAGGTACACATGTAGTCATTCGCCCTGCACTGGTCGTGACCACATCAACGGAGACCCTAGGTATGAATTTAGTTCTTTGAAAGCCTGATCACACTCTTCGTTCTATTCAAAGGCCTTTCTGAGAATTTTGAAGAACGGTAAACAATTGTCTGTGGCTCTCGATACAAACCTATTCAAAGAAGCCACTCACCCTTTGATCCTCTGGACGTCTTTAATGGTCCTGAGGGTCTTTATTTCTAGGAGGGCCTTTATCTTCTCAGGATTGGCCTTAATGCCTCTTTGATTGATGATGAACCCCAATAATTTCCCTACTCCGACCCCGAAGACACATTTAGCCGGGTTGAGCTTCATCCAGTACTTATCCATCATGTTGAAGCTCCTCCCGAGGTCAGCCACATGATCCTATGCCTTCAAACTCTTGGTCAACATGTCATCTACATAGACCTCCATGGACTTCTCGATTTGGTCTTTGAACATTTTATTCATAAGGCCCTGATACATTGCCCCCACATTCTTTAGGCCAAAGGGCATGACCCTATAACAGTATGTCCCCTTGTCGGTAATAAAAGCCATTTTTTTTATTCCTCAGGGTTCATGAAGATCTGGTTGTAGCCTGAATAGGCATCCATGAAGCTCATTAGCTCATGGCCTGCGCTAGCGTCTACCATCTGATCAATGCAGAGGAGAGGCAATTTATCCTTGGGACAATATTTATTAAGGTCGGTGAAGTCTACGCACATCCTTCATTTCTCATTGGCTTTGGGGACTATGACTACGTTGGATAGCCATTCAGGATAGCTGAACTCCCTGATAAACTCAACATCTTCTAGCTTCTTGACCTCATCCCTTATGACTTCATATTTTTCTCTAGAGTAAATTCTCCTCTTTTGCTTTACCGGTTTTACACCGTCTACCACGTTGAGCTTGGGTAAAATGATTTTGGGGACGATCCCTGGCATATCTTCATGACTCCATGCAAAGATGTTTTGTCTTCTCCTCAGCAACTTGATGAGGTCTTATTTTATGTCTATCTTTAGAGCTTTGCCTACTTGGATGATTTTTTCTAGCTCATCCTCATTGAGGATAATGGATTCTACCTCTTCCGTGGCTTATCCTTTCTTCAGTTTCGTCTCATACCTTGGGTCGAGGGTATCAATATTGTAAGTAGTTGTTGCTTTCTTCTGCACCTCTCTTTCTTCGACGGAGTTCAAGTAACATTCTCATGTCGTCATCTGGTCTCCCTGAACTTCCCCTACCCCGTAAGGGGTCGGGAGTTTTATCATCTGATGCAGCGTGGACGACACAGCCTTAAATTTCTTAAGGGCCACTCGCCCCTGTATAATGTTGTAGGCTGAACAGACCTGTTCATCCATCACGAAAAAGTTGATCTTCTTGGTAAGCCAAATCGTCCACTCATCCCCCATTCTAACATCTGCCTCATACACTCCTAGAGGATGAACTTTTTCCTTACTGAAACTAATCAAGGGGTAATGGTATGGCACGAGCCTAGCAAGGTTGATACCTGAGGCTTTAAAGCACGACTAGAACATCACATTTTTAGAACTACCCCCATCTACCAGGATCCTAGGAATCTCGCATCCGTGTACCCTGGTAGTGATGACGAGAGGGTCATCATGTGGGGCTAAGAGGCCTTTAAAGTCCATTCTTGAGAATCCTACTATCACAGTATCCATATCAACTTTCTTCATCTTTTCTGACTTTGCTTCAATGGGGGTTGAATGTATAATTTTTGCCATTGCCTTGGCTTCAGCTACGTGGGTCGTCCTGTCAGCAACCTCTGATCCTCCTCCTGCTAATCCCCCCTGAGATCATACATACATCGAGTGAGATCATATTAAGTCTTTTTACAGGGCCTTGATCATCTCTCGATGGGAGGTCAGGGTCGTCCTCATCATTTGAAGGGTCCTTCCTTCTGTTTGGAGGATCTTCTCTACACATATCACCCCTCTTCTTCCTTGGGTCGTCTCCTCGGCCCCTGTTGAAGGCACACTTATCAACATATTTCCTTAACTTCCCTTCTTTTAACATTTTTTCGATTTCATCTTTCTGAGCAAAACACTTGTCGGTCACATGGCCATGGTCTTCCTGAAATTCACACCACGGGTTTTTATTCCTCTTGCGAGGGGCTGCCATCAACTTCTCGGGCTATTTTAAGGATTGGTCACTCTCTATCTCATTCAGGATGTCTTTGTAGCTGACCGTCAGGGGGTTGTAATCAGCGAGTTTATCATCTGCTATCCTCTTTTTCACTTCTTTATTCTTTTTCTGGTACTTACCCCACTAGTGCCTCCTTTTTTTATCTTAGTATTTTGCGGCCATCGCCTCTTCGGCGTTCATCACTTTTCCCTCTGTTGCTAGAAATTTATCCATCATCTTCAGGGGGTCTTCGGCAAGCTTCCATAATAACTTTCCCTTCTAGAGTCCTCCAATGAGGGTTGTCCTGGCTATGCTCTCCTAGTAATCCTTGACCTCTAACTTTTCTTTATTAAATCTGGCTCTGTAGTCTCTTAGGCTCTCATTCTTCCCTTGCTTAACATAGAGCAGGCGTGTGGTCTTCTTCTGTGGCCTCACTTCGAAGAAAAAGTTTTGGATAAACCGGTATGCTAACTGCTTGAAGCTTTTAATGGAGTTCTTTGGAAGAAACATATACCAGACATGTGTGGCCCCAGACAGAGTGCCACAAAAGGCACGACATCTCATCTCATTTGAGATGGACTATATGTCTGTCGCTGATTGGTACATCTCAATATAATGGATAGGGTTGGTACTCCCATCATACCTTGGGGTGATCACAGGTGACTTAAACTTGGATGGCGTAGGGAAGTTGACCATCTTCGCCATAAAGGGTGAGCCTATAGAGTATCCTCTTTGAGGGGGTTCCTGCTTTTCAGGATATCACTGATTTTATCCTCCAGCCTTTGGATCGAGTCATTCTAATGCCTCGTATTGGCCGATGTTATCCCATGTCGCCTCTTTGAGGTTAACAGAGGGTTCTGCTGCGACAGGTCTGTGTCGGCTATTTACTTCTCCCTGACTGTCGTCTCTTCTGTGGGGTCGGCCCCCGTGGGGTCGATCATCTTCTGCCTCCTTTCTGAACCTCACAATACTTCTCGATCGGGATAATTTTTCTCGCTGGTCATTTACTGGGCCCA
Source organism: Sambucus nigra (assembly GCA_949130495.1). Taxonomy (NCBI): domain Eukaryota; kingdom Viridiplantae; phylum Streptophyta; class Magnoliopsida; order Dipsacales; family Adoxaceae; genus Sambucus; species Sambucus nigra. Next base: position 556,628,880 of record OX422213.1, on the reverse strand, counting down.
ACCTCTCAAAGGCCGACCCCCTTCTCAGATGATCGAAAGCAGAGACTCTTCGGCGATCATAGGGATTTTACCAACCACACTTCCTTCTGCTCTCCTGGATAGGTCGCATAGTATTATTGGATACCTCATACGGCTCCCAGCACTCTCTGGGAGACTCTTCCACTTCTAGATCATCATATGTATCTTCTGGGCAAGGGTTTCCTTGCCTCCCCTAGCGTAGACGTCGGGTTCAGTAACATCCCTTCGCCATTGTGGAGGTGGAAAGTCTTTGCGTGGTGCCTGGGGTGGTCCCCTGGCCTTATGCTGCCCTGGAGCTGCTACCGATGTAATCATTTCAGGTGAGACTCCAGGTGGTCTCAGTGTATTTTGGCTAAGAGCTATAAATTGCTCCTGCATAATCCACTGGCTTGTTGTTAAAGACTTCAGGGCGATCGCCACATCAGCCATCTCAGACTGAGGTGGTCCATGACTGGAGCTAGGTCCTACTCCACTATCCAGTGGGGGAGGGGTTGGTGGCATCTATGGTGCCATATGTTTGAGCTATGAAGAGCGGAATGATCAAAAGACTGATGATCATGACAACCTTAATGGACCTCTTTCAATGGTAAAATAACTCCACACGGAGGGGGAAAACAGGTTCACCACCAGAGTTTCCGGTGAGGTCAAGCTGTAGAAAGGAAGAGATATCTTCTCATTCCCACAGACGGTGCCAAACTGATGATGCTAAGATTTAGCACCACCAGATAAGAGGTGGATAACTCAAATAATAATAACAATGGCACCAATAGAGTTATGTATGTGTATAGAAGGGGATGAGAATAAGAGTAATGAAGACAATAATGTATAGTGGTTCAGCCAATCAGGCCTACATCCACTATGAGTGTGTTATCCACTAAATATGGGCACTAATGGCCTTGGATACAATGCTCATAAGCTCTATCTCTCTCTCTTTATTGTGTGCAAGCAGAGTATCCATCCCTTTACTAGGCTAAAGATGACTAGTATATATAGGGCTTGGGAGTGTAGTGTACCCCCCAAGCATGCATGGTGCATGTGAATGATGATCTAGCCAATCCTCTGCTGACACCTAGATGTGTCACTTATAATTAATGATGACATAATATTCCTTCACGTGAGATGATATTGTTATAACGATTTAGTCCACGTGCTATATGAGTCCCATGCGCACTGTTCCACGCATCTCCTAAGTCACGTGCTGTGATGATGTCACCCTCAACCTAGGATGCCAAGCCGAGGCTAAAGTTGATGCTGGCATTGGGCCCCATTGGACGTGATCCTCGTACTAGCGTTCCCTCATAGGGTCGTTCAGCCCATGATGAAGGGTCGGCCCCTTATAGGGTCTTTTGGTCCGTGATGAGGGGTCGACCCTATATAGGGTCGTCTCATCCTTGATGAGGGGTTGGCCCCTTGTATGGTCGTCTGGTTCAGGATAAGGGTCGGCCCCTTGAAGGGTCGTCTAGTTCATGATGAGGGGTCGGCCCCTTGAAGGGTTGTTTGATCTTCGCTGAGGGATCGTCTTGGCCAATCCTTCCTATCACGAAATTGTGGTAATTGGACTCGTCCTGAACTTGAGCCCTCGTCTGGGTGAAGGATAGCATCGGCCTAGCTGAATAGACCGTCGATTTGATCAATTTCAGAGAGATATGAAATATTTACTTGATAGAAGATTGAGAGATATCTCCGGATCCAGCCGTGTTGCTAAAGAAAATGTGTGCGCTATCTATGAGGCGGGTCATTCCATAAAGGAATACCCGAGAATATTGCCTACAAATCCATGCACACCGATCAGGTAAATTTTATAGAAGGATTAAAAGGAAATTTTAACTCCCCACGTGGGAACTCGTACAACCCTTCATGGATAATCCACCCTGGTTTTAACTACGGACAACCACAAGCTCTTATGAACCCACATTCACAGGTTGTCCCACTTCCACCCCCCCTCAATTTCCGCAAGCACCCCCCCCTCCAGCTCCATATATTACTCCATCCCAGAGGAACCTCGAGGATACAATAAACCAACTTATGAACTCCCAGAGTGCAACTAATGCTAGATATGATCGCATGCTCTCTGACATGAATGCGAACATCTCGAAGTTGCAATCGGCGATAAGTATCCAAGAGAAAGGTAAGTTTTTTCCCTAAGGGCAAAGATCGCCCCAACATCAATCAAGTGTTAGCACTACATCCCAGGCACATCCTGAAAAATGTAGTACAATTACCACTCTACATAGTGGGAGAGTAGTCGACCTTTCACCTCGTCCACACGATGATAAAAATGAAAAGGAGATTTCACCCAGCACGAAAGTGGCCATTGATGTCTCTAAGAAAATGAGTAGTAATGATGACACAAGAGAGACCGAAGTGGTGGTAATACCTCTGAATGCAGCCCCATATCCTTAAAGGTTGATCCTTCAATCCAAAGAGACCTACCGAGATGATATCTTAGACGTTCTTAAGTAGTTAAGTTAAATTTACCTTTCCTCGATGCCATCAAACAAATTTCAACTTATGCAACCGTCATTAAGGACTTATTGACAGTGAAAAGGAGGCTAAAAGAAAAGACGAACATGTGTCTGCCACAGAACATCAGCTCCGTGTAGCTGAGTGATATTCCACTAAAATATAAAGATCTAGGTGCACCCACCATCTCGTGAAACGTGGGAAATAATCGAATAGAAGAGCGTTAATAGATTTAGGGGCAAGTGTTAGCATTCTTCCCTATTCAATCTATAAACATCTTGATTTAGAGGACCTCAAGCCCACAACCATTGCCCTCCAACTTGCGAATCGTTCCGTGAAGATGCCTCAGGGAGTTATTGAGGATGTAATCTTCCAATTGACACGTTTTACTTTTCGGTAGATTTTGTCATTTGGGACGAGGAGCCATGCATTCTCCTGAGTAATCATGTCCCCATCATCCTTGGTCGCCCATTCTTAGCTATGGCTAACGCACTCATCAATACTAGGAGTGGGCAAATGTAATTAACATTTAGGAACATGACCCTCGAGACTAACATCTTTAATAACATTAAGAACGAGGGTGATAGAAGGGAACCGCGAGAACTGGATGTTATAGAGGAAGCACACGAGCAATAGAGGTCTCACAAGAGAGAGCTACTAGGGTTAGGTTTCATAGCACAAAGTGATAACAGCAAGTCTGAGGATAACAGAAAAGAAGGAGAGGTGTGTGTAGTGACCGCCATTGGGAGAGGGAGCAAGCACGTAGGCCAGAGCAGGATAGAAAGATTCGATGAGGGTGAGAGAGAGGAAGTTAATGTTAGGAAAGAAAGAGAGTTAGGAAATATGAGCCTAGAGTCTTTTTAAAGAGAATTTGGGCCAGTGGATGAGAGCCTCAATGTTGAAGTTCAATCTCACTTGAACTCATTTAGTGACTTACAAGAAAGAGAATGGTAAGAAATGATAGATGAATTCCTTCACTGTAACCATCCACTCATACCATTTGAGACCTCAATGGGAATTGAGGAGAAAGCTTGGGTTTCACCCGAGCAAGAGCACAACCGATGCATGCCACCCAGGCCATCGTAGCTTTCGAATGTGATAACAGAGGAATCAAAATCCTCTTCTAATTTAGAGCCCGACCCTAGCATTACTAAGGGAAAGAGAGATCAAGGTTTGATTAGTTCCTCCAGTTTCGACTAAGAGGACCACTCTAAACTGGGACAAGTAAGTCGCACGTATATTGGACGCCTTGAGAATCCCATTCAGAACACATATCACGAATCTCAAGGAGACTCCTTCACTTTTGGGAAGGGTGCTAACTTGTTTCAATTGTTGGTTTATAATCCTAGGACATGAGAAACAAGGAGAGCATCGAACCCCGTGAGTGGGGTCGGGGTGAGTTTTAAGAGAGAGAGCTAGGTCATCGCACCCCCGACGTGTATGGGGTGATTCTTGTGTATAGTAAAAATCTGTCGGTTAGGATAGGTAAGGTAGTATCAATAAATAAGTGTGGACCACATTAAGCAAGTAGGAAGCACACATTGTGAGTAGCCCCGAATTTCGAAGTGAGGATTGAGCGATAATCGGTTCATGATAGAGTTCACATCAAGGTGGTAGAGCCTTTAAAGTACAAGAGAGGAGTATAAATCAAGTTAGGGGAGTTCTACCCAAAATTCATCAGCGACCCGAACCTCCCCTGGGCACCCGGTTCGGACCAACCTCTAGTTTCTTCGTTCCTTCCCTAGGTGCAGACCTCTTTCCCCAATCCCTTCACTTCCCTCCACTTCGTTTTCCCCACCAATTTCTTCCCCAAATCCATTATATTTCCCTCAAAATTCAACATTTCGCACCCACCACCCCAGTGACGCATTCGTTGGATTGTGTTGGTCGTTGCTATTTTGGCCTGGTTGTTATTAATGTTTGTGTTTCTTTGTTGTTTGTGTACCACAGTTTAGCATATATAAAAATTAAGCATTTTCTCAATTTTTTTGTTTTACTTATTGCACCCTTATTTTGCCTTATTTAGATTTTAGTCCTTTTGATTGGGGACAATGCAAAAGTCTAAGTTAGGGGGGTGACGAGTGCGTATTTCTAAAATTTCACAAATTTTCAAAATGCAAAAAAAAAATTTGAAAATTTCTGAAAAGCCAAAAATATTTTTCTTCAAAATGAATAAAAATTGGGGTTTCAAATTTTCAAAAATATCATTAAAATTCGGTTTAAAGTCTCAAATTGTAAAAATAAATTACACAAAGCCGAAATTGATCAAAGATGGAAATTGAAAGAAAATTGACAACTTTACGAATAAGTGTGGAGATTAACCAACCCGGTGAGATTATAGCCTATCACTTTTTTTGAGTTTTTTTTAAATCAATCTGACTTAATGGTTAACTCAACGTTCAATTCAGCATTTAATGTAAGTCGTTGTGATCTCAATACCCTTATTTTGATCGGTTGTGGAAACATGTGAGATGTTGTCTCAAAAAATGCACTTAATAAATCTCGAAATTTAATCCACCTCGAGACGCATATGGTAACGTAATTAGTAATTTGGGCAATGAAGTAGACCCTCGTTTGTCACCCAAAAGTATTGGCAAAAAAAGTCATGAAAAAGTAACCTTTTTGCAACCCAATTTCAACCGAATAATTTTTTTCCTTTTTCGTTTAACAACCCGAAAACAACCAAATGACCTGGAATTAGGAAGATTGGAAATCCAGAAATTTAGTCCCAATGGTGTGATAACAAGGGGCAAGAAAAATAGAAATGCTCAACAAAAATAGCAAGAAAAACAAAAATGTGAAAAATAGAAAAAAAAAAGAAAAAGAAGAGAAAATGATTAAATGCCAGAAAAGTACCAATCGGAATTTTAAGAATATTTTCCCATTCCAAATGTCCCAAACCATTTCCCATTACACCTTATAACCCGATAAATTCCTAACCGAGTCCAAATTGAAAAATTAGTTATTGCGAGGAGAGTTAAGGCACAAAAGATAACAAAAGAGATTAAACGTGTCAACTAGAGGCAATGTTTCCATTTCCTTGTAATCGTAATCCGATGATGAGATATTTTCACCCCATAAATTTTCGTCTTTTAAAATTAGTTTGCATGAATTCGTATTCCAATGCATTTACTCCTTATGACACGCACATCGAGAGAAAATAGACACATTTTCGAGGGACTCGTTTGTGAGAGTATTCCGTGAGAAATTGAATCAAAACTAATTTTTGAAAAAGTAACGTAATGATCAATCGGTGGAAATTCGCTGTTAAATTTCTGGCTTTGCGCACACACACACACTATGATTTAATACTCTTGAACATGAATTGATGATGACTATTTTCTGGAAAACTTTATATTATACAATTTTTGAGTATTTTCAATTTTCTTTGAGTCGAATTTTGTGGGTATATTCACTGGAAACCCTTAGGAGACACAACTCGTCCTACTAGGGTGACCTAGGGGCTTAAAGACTTGTTGAACATACTAAATGCAATCGCTTTCCTGTGAAAGAGGTATTCTATCCAAATAAATCGAAATTTTTGAGAGTTGATCCATAGTTAAATTCTTTTACATTGCTCGGGACGAGAAAAGTTCTAAGTTAGGGAGGTTTGCTCAAATTCGTCCAAATTTATCCCCTTAATTTAGGGACTTTTATCATCTCGAGTAATGCAAAATGAGTTGAATTATCACATTTCCTTGCTATTGACTCCTTCTAACAAGTATATCTAGTTTCGTGTATTTCTCATGAGCTTTGTAGGTACTTAAAGCACTGAGGAAGGAAGAAATTGGAAAAGTTGAGAAGGAAATCAAAGAAGGAAAGTCCAGGGGAAATTTCATAATTTTTCATCCTTAGTCTGGAGTCGAAACCAACTGGAGATTTGAAGATTTTTCAATCACAAGAATACCGGAAGAAATGGCACTTCAATTCGAGCTACAGTGAAAAAGTAGCGAGCATTTGAAGATGAGAAAAGTCCAAAAAAGATCCGTGCATGAATCTGGCACGTGGTCCGGACCACCCTGGAAAAGGATTCGGACCGGGTATAAAGAAAGTTATGTATGAAAATTGAAGGCAATCCAAACCTTTTATTTAAAAAGGGTCGTGACAGCGTGGATAAGAAGTTCTGAATAAAAAAAAGGTGCGATCCGGCCCTTTTTTCCAAAAAGGATCCGAATCGCGCATGTCTAAGGTTCAGTGATTGAAATAAAGGGGCGATCCGAGCCATCTTTCCCGATGGGTCTGGACTGCTTGCGATTTTCCTCAGATTTTCTATCCTTTTCTCAGAGTTGTAATGGGGTCAAACTCTTGAAAATTTAGAAGCTATTTATGCTAGTTTTTTACACAATAGTAAGGGTTCGATTTTTTTGGTTAGCTAATTAGGAGTAGAGGGTTTTTTAAGTCCAAAAACCCTAGTTTTTCCATTAGAAGCTTTTACTGTAAGGATTTGAATCTAATTTCTGCAATTCAAGTAACATCTTTCCTTCAAATTTTCAATTGCTTATTAGTTTAATTGTTGGTTTGAATCTGCAAATTCCCTTTTCATTTAGTTTCTTTAGATTTAATGTTCTATTTCTTAAAAACCATGTTTTTCTCCAAGTTAATCATGTCCAGCTAGTTTTCTAAGTGTTGGGGTGCATGAACCCCACCCGACGTAATTCACCATAATGGGAAATAGACTTTTGAATTAAAATCTTAGATGAATCGTGTTGCATAACTGTTGTAACCGTCGTAGGACTTTTGATCTTGTTTTTCCTAGGTAATCGGTATGCTTAAGAGTGTGATGCGCGTATCGGTTAATGCGACACCACTTTGTTCTTGCCTTTGATTTCATATGGTGCGGGCTACGATCCCTCATATATGGAATGCTTAGGATTAATAAAGATTAGGTTCACTTAAAATCATAATTCCGAATCTAGTATCCTGTGAAGTGCATTACTAGGGTGTGGGGGATTGTAATCCTACCCCTTGTTCTCATCTCATAGTTAAATCCTTGATCCAATTATCATAATCATTTAGTTCAATTAGCGTAGTTGCATATTGTTAGTTTTTAGTTTCATTAGTAGTTACTCTAAAATTTGCATCTAGTCGTAGTTGTTTCATCCCTCAAATAATCTTTTCACTTCTTTTAGAGTCAAAGCTAGGATTTTTTCATATTTCCAACGTCGTCACGAATTCGCTCATCCTTTTTCCCTGAGGATCGATACCCGACTTATCAGGATATTACTTGAGCGACAGGCTTTCACTTGAGCCTACATAACATGCACACTATACACATTTGTGGTCGCATCATTCCCCAATTAATTCAAACCCCTATTATACTCTATTTTTTTTAATTGGTAATATTTTATTTCTTATGCCTTATACATGCCTTCCATTGTTCAAATGGAATTCTTATTTTCGAGGAGGTTTGATCGCAAACAAGGATATGCCACTAATCCCTCGAAGTCAAATTGTTTTATGGGTGGATACTCAAAAATTTCAACTTCTAGTGTATAGTTAGTTAGAAGTTAAAATTATAGGTTGTACATAGTAGCTTTTTTTATTTTTTTTTATTTTTACTTAATGCTTAGTGTAATTGGTTAAATCTTTATTATTCTTTATGTTAAGATTGGTTCTAACAAGTTTTGTAGAATCAATGGACTTGTGTTATCCAGAGATCGCTCCATTTTGGGTAATATTATTATTTTTCTCTCTTTAACTTTGTTCTTAATTTACATTGAGGGAAATACAAGGTTTAAGTTAGTGGGCATGGGATATTCTTCCAATTCATTGGTAGTTTCTTTGATTTGATCACATGTTCTTACCAAGTATGAATTTTTGTTAAAAAAAATTGAAATTTTTTAAAAAGATTTTCTTTCTTTTTTTCTCCTTTGTTTAATTGTTCATTCATTGAGTCAATTTTGAAATGTGTTGCTTGAGCATGATTTTCAAAGTTGTTTTGACTCGAGAATCCCGTAAACTTTAGGAAAGGATCGTAGGCCCTATTTGTTATTTAACCTATATTGACCTTGACTGCACCCTGTAAGCTTCCCCTCATCAACCGCTTTGAGCCTGAATATAGCCTTTCGTTTCATAACCCAAAATCCCATAACCAACTTGAAATTGGAGCTTTAGCCATATATCACCTTATTTACCTTTGTTTGTAATGATACATGGGACTTAATGATGTTCTTATTATGTCATTGAACTTAAGGATGCGAGAGTGAGAAGAATAAGAAAATAAAAAAATAAAAAAAATAAAAGAAAGAGAAGAGAAGAGGAGAGAATAAAAGAAAATAAAGATAAAGTATTTCCAATTTGTATATAGTGTTCAAAAATCTTTGTCACTTTCCAATTTTATATCCAATTCTTGTTATTGAAATCATATTCTAATTTTGAAATTGCCCACAATCTTTCATTGTTCCATGTGTTTCATCCCCAAACACCTTTGAATCTGTAAATATCCATTTCACTTCATAACCCTAATCCCAAACCTAAATTATAATCCTATAAAAGGCCTATGTGATTCTAGGGTAAGTGCGATTCAAATGTCGTAATAATTTTGATAATCAGAAAAAATTCGTTTCGCGTCCCTTAATGAAAGGTATCCCTTAAATTGAGATTACATATTGTTCATTTTATATATAGAATTCGTCTTTGATGACATGTGTTTATCCTACTTTCTATTTTCAATTAATATTTATGCTCTCATGTCCCATATGTCTGTTATACCCCATTCATAGTGATTCATTTGTTGAATGTAAATACCGATGATGATTGATATTCATGCAAGCTTTTTATGCTTATACGATCTATAAAAGTTTTGTCGACTCGAAAAATTTTCATGTGCTCGCTTTTCCTCCCATATTTAAGGTTTCAATTCTATGAAGTTTATTCTATAATGATAATCATTACAGACTATTAGGTGAATTCATGCACTTTTGCTAATAACATTTTTTAAATCCTTTTCATTATTGTTGAGCATGTCTTGTATTGTTGTTTGTCATAATTTTGAGAAAACTTGATGTTGTGGGTTTTATTCCTGAATACCCTCACGAGACAATACTCATCGATAACATAGGAGTTTAACAGCTTATTGCATACGCTAAATGAAATCGTTTGCCCGCAAACGTGGCATTTATCTCCTTTGTACATATTTCCCCTCTTATGGAGCTACTTGCAGTTCTTCTTTCTTTGTAATTTATTGCTAGGTAGTAAAAGTGTAAGTTAGGGTGTGTGATTCGACTCATATATTGCATTTATTTACCCTTTATAATTACGCATTTTATCCCCCTCGGTTACTTTAATTTTTATTTTTATGCTCGTTAACCACACAACCTCTTTTATGTATATTTACATGCTTTGCGAGGTATATTTGAGCTTTTATATCTATTAAGGTGCTAAGCGTGAACTTTGGTCACATTCCGGGAATGTTTCGTTATAAAATGCACATTTATGGGCATTTTAGTCTTTCTAACATTAGTGTATAAAAGATAAAAATAGCTAAGAAAGTGTTTCTAACATTAGTCTTTCTAACATTAGTCTTTCTAACATGCTTTGGTCACATTTATGCCCAAAGTCTTTAAGAAAGTGTATCCCTCAAAGATAGCTTCGTGTAACTGTATGTCATTCCGATCTATAAGGATGAAGTTACAATGTTTTTCGTATATTGATCACATAAAGAAACAAAACAACAATCAAGAATCCAGACCTGAAGGGTCTGAATTAATTCAGATTTAATTAGAATTTATTCTCCCTTGGTAGTGACAGATCCCCCCTTCTCTGAATTGATTAGGATTTGGCCCGAATCGATTCGGCCCTAGCATATTTGGCACCTTTGTTTTACAAGTTTGCTATTCTTGGTTTTGTTTATATAGTTTTTACCTCCATTTGTTTGAGATACATTTCATTTTGTATTAGATTAGGTTAGGTTTTGGTTGGTTTTGGGAGCTTTCCTCCATTCTCTCTCCAAGGGTTAGTGTGCAAGATTACTATTCATCATCTTTTCCATATATATAAGTTGTATTTCCTTATTATTAGCTTTGTTAAATTACTTTCTTGCGTTGATAATTAGTCTGTGCTGGTTAATTAGTTATTTTCATTGTTTAATTAGTTGTATTAATTTTTTTTATTATGTGTAGTTGTTAGTTTATAGGTTAGGATCATATTTCCTCTATTGATGGGTATTAAGCTTTAACATCTAGGTTTTGGGATGAAACATTTTTAATTGAGACCTTGTATATTAAAGTAAGAATATTAGGCATTTAACTTCCTTTGTCATGCAACGATAATATTTATAGCCATATTGCAAATTTAATCCATTAATGACCATATTCGAGTGAAAGTTAAATCTTTCATTATTTAATTAAATTTCTTCATGTTTGATGTTTATAATCAATTGAGTATGCTTGGTTAAGTGTGTTTCAATCCATACGTGTTGATTAACCCGTGGTGGGGAAATGATCCTAATCTTGTTTGTAATTTAATTTAGTTTACTTATTGCCTATTGTTAATTCTATTCTCACCCAATCATAGTTTACATTCTTCCCCTTTTCTAAGTTCTAATTCAATTTAATCCTAAATACCGATCCATGTGGATTCGATCTCTACTTGCCATTACACTTCCATATATAGTGTGCCAAGTTGTGGTATTTATTTTGTATTGAGCGTAAACACCCAATGACACATATTTTACATACGAAGCTTATGCCTCATCAGTGATAGACTTATAAACAGTCTTTCCTTATTGATATTATACTAGCGATTTATAAACTGACATGTATTGTGTGGCCACTTAATTATATTTAAATGATATGAATAATAATTGAAAAAATGTGCATAGTTGTCAGGTTATATGGGAAATGGTAGAATCCGTAAATTAGGTAACAAACATGACAAGTTCAATTTTAATCCAATTTTATCTTGATTAATTAGGTGAAACTAAGCATGCAAGAAATTAAGCCTAAATCGAACAAACAAACAATCACACGAGATATGATGAAATAATCCTTTCGAAAAAACCCTTTTCGTACTATTTCAACTAAGGTATTATAAATGACACATGCAGGCATATAGACTTAGACACAACTAAGTATCACAACTCACTCTCCATTCTTGTTAATAACATAATGCGATGCACATCCGACAATGCTACAACACCCCATGATTTTTTAGCCGTAAAAATTGTTGTTAAATTAAAATTTTGGGAAAAAAATAAATTTTGGAATCTATTTAATTTTGGTATGTAAAAAGGTTGGTATTTACATATACAAATAAGGTTTTAAGTGGAATTTAAATCAGGATTCAAATTTGGAAATTATAACTTTTTGTATAAAAATCGGGAGAGGATCCGACCTAAGGAGAAAAAAAATTATTCGACCGCCCGATTGAGCTGAATTTTTTTATATAGTTTCGTTCCGCCTTCAGATACAACATACTAAAATTTTAGCCAATACCAATGGTCCAATCGTCCGTAATATTTTTTAGGGTTTGTATTTTATTAGGACTCAAATTATTTTTGGTATATAAACATAAAGTGACGGGATTACGACTTTTAAAACACATTTTATCCTTCTAAAAATTCAGTAGCCTCCCATAATTTCATTCTCTCTCATATACAAAACCTAAATCCCATTGAACACAATTTTTAACCTAAGTTTTTAAGATCGAAATCAAGTTTTTTCAAGATCGTCCAAGAATGCGTATTTATTATTTTCTCGAGAGGAACGTAATCGTGCAATTGGATTCTTCAAAAGTCTTACTTATAAGTGTGAATACTTCTATTGGTGCCATTTAGTGTTATGCGTTTTAAATGTTGCTTAAATACTAATAATCACTCTTTTTCTAAAATAAATTAGAAAGGATAATTAGGGAAAGTGAAACTAAATTTGGGACTGTTTTTATTCAAATCTTTAATATGAATTAAGACTCAAAACCCATGTATGCTTAGATAAAAGGTTAGGGCCTATTAGAATTTATGACGTTCACATGTAGAATAAATTATAGGGATGTTATAAATTGATTTTGACATGTATAACCATGTTAATTATGTGCAGAGTAGAGATATATTGTGGTATTGCTCCCAAAAATATGCATGTGAATAGATGTTCGATAAATTGATGAGGAAACGAATTGTTTTATTAACGTTATAATTAAATAAACATAATTTGGATAAATAGTGATATTGCAATGAATTTAAAGAATTGTTGTGATAAGTTGAAAATAGGGCATTTGTGATCTTATGAGAAATTTGTAGAATTCTTGATAAAAATGTCTCATGCGACTTATTGTTTTAATTATATTTGACACCGCGAGAATGATGGAGTTTTTGTGTTGTTATGCTCTCACATTAATTTTAGGAGTGCTTGCTAGGTATGGGACTAGTAAGTATGTCTTAGTAGTGGTTAGCACTTTCTAAGTATGGGACTAGTTAGTGTAGATTTGTACGGATGAGATATTCCGGGGTGGGGATGATTTTTTGTGTAGTTTCGTTGATTCGATAGTCTAGATCTGAGACTAGGAGGAAATTAATGATAAATATTTTATGACAGGGTAGGATATAATTACGTTTTGGAGACCTCTAGGTATGGGAACTAGGAGTAGGTTTGAGGATTTATGCTCTATAATAGGGTGGGGCTAATATAAAATAGGGAAAAATTGAAAAATTGAGAATTAATGATTAAGATAATAAACGGGTATTAAAATGAATTTGCAACGCGAGTATGTGCAGGGCTGACAGAATACGGGCCGACTGGCTATAGCGATATGGGTGTGTGTTGGCATCACGAGTATGTGCGGGGCTAACTGAATACAGGCCAACTGGCTATAGAGACGTGTCGTGTGTGGAACCTCACGAGTATGTACCGAGCTGACAGAAATCGAGTTGACTGTATATAGTCAGGGGAATGGGTGTGATGTGTAGAACTTTAAGCACGCGAAGAGTGTGTGCATGATCGATAAGGGGTCGACTGGACATAATGGTGCCGCATGAATAAAACTAATTGGATAAATAAATTAAGTAAGATTAAGAGATAAGGTTTAAATTGAATGATTCAAATGAAATAATTTGGACTTGAATATTGGGGTGGCTTAGTATGTGGATAGATAGTGGTAATTTATTTTAACTCACATGTTAATGTATCTCGCATAATTTAAAATAATCTATTGTGATATTTATCATGTATAATGCTATTGTCTGGATTTATGGACCCTAATTAGGTGGAGTAGCTAGTATTCATGAGGTGGGCTCTGACCCATTGCGTTGACTAACATTTCAGGTATAGTTGGGGAAATAGTTGCATAGGATACATTGGAGATATTTGGAGAGTAGCTGTACATTTATTTTATCTGCTCTAGTAGTTTAGATTTACTTTCCATTCCGTCAGTTTATTTTGAGATAGTTATTTATGGATTTTGGGTGGGCCATTCGGTTCCACAGTTTTTTTATGGATTTCAGTTAGAGATTTGTAGTGGGATTTTTATTGGCTATTATTTTAGAAAATTTGAGTTGGATGTATTTTGGAGATAGCATGGTGATGGATTTTAATATTTCATGAATGGTTATATTTATTGGAAATTTGAGGATATATTGTGGAAAAATTTTAAATGTCTCGTCTATCTCTCACATGCTAAGAATGGTATTTAATTTAGTAACATCATGCGTATTTTGGTGGCAGCCAACGCCAGAATGCGCAGGTTATTATAAATTCCCCATAATAAGCTCCACTTACCTCGATATTCACTCATCAGCCTTAGGAAACTCCTTTCCTCTCGTAAGTTGTGAAGAATGAACTATACAGGGATTTGAGCTAGTGATATGTTCTTCCAGGTTTGATAAAGTGATCACAAATATTCAAAGGGCTTGGATTTTGCAAAACCAAAGTCTTTGATCATTAAAATAGGTTAAAAAAGGCTTTCAACAATATGCAGGTTCGTATCTCTTAAGTATATTGGAAAATCTAAATGAGATAAGCTTGAAAAGATTGTGTTTGAAACCAACTAAAAATCAAAATCTGAGTCGTTTTGTTCAAAAAAACTGAACCTCATTCGAACGACCTTCACAAACTCGTTCGAGCAACTATCGAATGAGAGATCAAATGACTTTCTAGAATGACGAGGAAAAATGCACGTTTGAAGCTCGTTCGAATGGCTATCCAACGAGTTGTATTAACTCATTTAAACAACGCTCAATCTTGTTATAACGAACTACATTAAAAAAATTTAGAAAAACTTTGGATAAATATTTTGTTTTCAAACACGTTTAAAAATACCCATGAACATAAGTTAACACTAAATTTACGTCGTATACCTCCTGCGATGATTGTAGTGACGATGTCAACTCTTTATTCTTCGATTGATACGTTCAGTCACTCACTTGTACTAGATTGAAACCTTTTGAGAATGTACATGATAGTGTAGCGGTGTAACTGAATATGCTAAATTATAAGAATAATGAGAAAATCATAAATTGTGCTCTTACAAATTTCCCCCTTTAGCTATTTGGGTACAAAACACAAAACCCCAAAAAATAAGTCATAAGACAAGTTCAACTAATATCCATCCCGACCCTGGAAAGGAAAAGACACTTGAAACGTTTTTTGTACTAAAATTTTTAATCGTATAGTCATGATATCATCAATGCTGAAAAAGACCTAAACATATGAATCATAGATAATACCATGACTTATGGAGTTTGAAAAACAAATAAAACTTGTTAGCACAAAAATCCCCCTTAATATGTTCTTATCGTTTTTCTCTGTTATAAACAAAGGGTTAGAAGCTAAACCTAAAATGTTGGCATAAAGAGTATACAAATTTGAAATATCATCAGATAGTATTGATAATTAATCGTATGTGATGAAACTTCAATAACTAACAAACTATTTTTGCATTTTTCAAAAATTATGATTATAAAAATATACACATATAAAAACAAACAAACACACCATGGATTAACATCAAAACATCTGAATCGTAGAAATGAAATGTAGGTGTGTGAACTAAATGCATTAAAAGTCAACATAGGTATAGTAGCGACGGTGAATGAAGTCAAAGAGACACTCCTAAAGAAAGTATTCGATTAAACCTTTTGTGTAAAAATTGTGAACAAAATGAAATTGACTCAACTCGTATGAAATGCCTCGAATTTCAATGTTTCGCAAATCAATAACACTAGACAATTTCATATTTTTTTTAAGGAATTTCATTATTCAAACCCATTGATCTTGAACTTATAACACCATCAAAATCTCACATTTTAAACACAAACTCTCAAAATTTTTGGAGGAATCATATTATTCATTTTTAATTAAGCATAGATGAAATAAATTTGGCCTTGGCATTTCTCTTTTAATGTGCCAAATTCATCGTTTAGGCTCATGCCAATAGTGGATTTTAATGTAACCAAGTCTACTTCTTTCGTAGCCCCTTTCCATTACTTTAACTCTTATTAATCAATTTTTCGATAAAAAAATTCGGGCAATGGTTTTTACATCCACAATTAGTTCCTAGCACATTTGGTTCATTATTAAGCACAATTAAGATGAGAACATTCTATTCAACATATGACAAGCAAGTGCATTGTAAAAAAGTTCATGCAAAGTTTGTGCAATCAAGGCGATACAATGAGTCTAGCATGGAAGCAGTAGTCAACAATGAACGACACAATGCGAAACATACATTATTAAGCACCAAATTGTTTTTATGTACCCAAGTCCAATAACACCATGATTAAGTCACGTGAATGGATGGAATGAAATTGTGATTCAAACATTTTAAATGCGCATCCATATACAGTGTAAAACAAAATACAAAAATCTCTTTAAATGTTTGAATTTTTTTATCAAAATCAAATATTTTTGTATTTTTATGAAATTTTTCTAAAAGAAAAGAAATTATATTTGGAATTTTCAATTTATAAGCCTATGGATACAAAAGCATACAAAATAGCGTACAATCTAGTTGTAGGGACAAATGATAAAAATATAAAAATCACCCTAAACTATAAACAATTCCCGAACTCAATAAATGAAGCAAATACCCATAAGCTTCGTAAGATCCTCAAATCAAAGGGGATCTAAATGTTTAGTGAAAATATCAACCAATTGAGGTTCGGTACTCACGAATCTCAAGAAAACGATCTTCTCTTTAACAAGATCATGAATGAATTACGAATCCAATTATGCATCATAATATAATACTGGACAGGATTACAAGAAATGTGGATTTCACTCATATTATCACAATAAATAGTCATCGTGTCTTGATTAATCCCGTATTTATCCAATATTTACTTCGTCCATAAGAGTTGTGTGTAATAACTCCCGACGGCTCTGTATTGGGCCTCCGTCATAGACAAAGAAATGGATTTTTTATTCTTAGTTAACCATAAGACAAGAACACTCCTAAAGTAAAAGCATCTACCCTATGTGATTTTACAACCATTAACGTTCCCGACCCAATTAGAATTCGATAAGATGACAAGCAGTCATTGATATCAATAGAATACTAAATTCCATAATAAAGAGTGCCACTCACGTATTTGATGATACATTTAACTGCAAGAAAGTGTGACTCTTTTAGGGACTCTTGGTACCTTGCATAAACTCCAACACTAAAGGCGATATCGGGACGGATAGCGATCAAGTAGAGGAGACTACCTATTATACCCCTATAGATTATTTTCTCTACGTCCATACCTAAAGTGTCTTTACTAAGATTTATCGAGAAACTCATGGGTGTGCTAGTGTGCTTAGAGGAGTCCAACCTAAACTTTTTCACTAGATCCATAACATATTTCGATTGAGATATAAATATCCCATTCTCGAGTTGACGCACTTGGAGACTCAGGAAGAAAGAAATATCACCAACCATACTCATTTCAAATTTACTTTTTATCTCCTCCTCAAAAGTGTGATTATATTGGGAACACATGGATCCAAATACTATGTCATCCACATAGACATAGGAAACTAAGATAGCACCACTCTCTCTCTCTCTCCTTATGAACAACGTCATATTAAATCCCCCTTTTAAAGCCACGATCTAAGAGATAAGAAGTTAGCCTTTCGCACAATGCACGGGGGGCTTGCTTCAAACCATTCAAGACATTCTTTAGATAAAAGACATGTTCCATATGCTTTGGGTATTCAAACACCTTTGGTTGTTCCATATAAATAGCATCCTGAATAATGTCATTGATAAAGTCATTCTGAATATCCATTTGGTATAGCTTAAACCGTAGATGAAATACTATGATGAGTAATGGGCGAACGGAATCAAGCCTAGCAGCAAGAGCCAATGTATTGTCAAATTCCACTCCTTTAATTTGTGTGTAACCGTGAACCACCAACCTATCCTTATTGAAAATGATGGTACCATTCTCATCCATCTTTTTTTTTGTACACCCACTTGGCACCAATCACATTAGTCACACTAGGCACAGGGACTAATTCGAAACATCATTATTTCAAAATTAAAGAAACGCTTATTACATAGAATTTATCAAATGCTCATCCTTGAATACTTCCTTCACATTCTTGGGCTCTACTATAGAGGTGTAGTAAAAGTATCTAACCTCATTCTCTAGTTGATTACAAGTTTTGACAACTAGTGTGGGATCACCAAGTATGTCATTAGGGTCATGAATTTTTTGAACCCAAGAGGGTGGCTCCTATTTATCATGAGGCCTTTCCAGCATGGTGGTGTTGGGAATAATGGGATCATCACCAAGGGTGAATTATTCTCACACGTAAGATCATCATTAATAAACATAGTCGTCGCATCAATTATACTCATGATGTTTATCGATTTTATGATCTTAGAGCGTTTAAGGTTATACACCCTATATGATCTACTAGTCGATGAATATCCTAAGAATATTCCCTAATCTCTTTAAGAGTCGAATTTCCCTAAATGATCTCTATCTCTAAGGATATAGCAAGGACTCCTCAAAACTAAAAAATACGATAGTTTGGGTTTCTTACCGATCCACAACTCATATGAAGTTTGAAGTGTATGGATGGAGATAAAACTTCTTCACCGTGTAATATGCAGTGTTAATTACCTCCGCTATAAAATATTGAGGCACGTTCCTACCAAGGAGTATGGATCGCCCCATCTCTTAGATCGTCCTACTTTTCAACTCAACAATCCAATTTTGTTGAGGCGTGCCTACTGCCAAAAACTCATATATGATGCCTTTACCATCATAATATGCACCAACACAAGCATTGATAAACATCATGCCATTGTCACTTCTTAATCTATTGATGGAAACATTGTGTTGATTTTAACATAAATGACACTTGGTTGTAAAGAACCCACAAGAATCAGACTTTTTCCTAAGAAATCCAATAATGGAATATCTCAAAAACTCATTGACCATCTCCAAAATGTACTTCTTATCACCAATGCTCTCGGTGCACATTGGACCCATAAGATCCATGTGTATCAACTATAACACACATGAGGTGGTAATAGTATTCAACTTCCTATGGGGACTCTTGATTTGTTTCCGTGGCCATTCGGGATTTTTTTTGATAGGGGTTCACCTCGAAAAGGAAATTTGCGTGCGGGGATCAAGGAAGAAAATTATCTTTCTGCCACTCGCGATATTTACGGGCACCTATGGATATAAATTATCCGTCATCATAGGGGTAAAAATATAAAAAGATGGAGTCACCACCCTATTTTTCTCAAAACAAGAAAAAGATGTAGCCGTCCCCAAAGAAATGACATCAAAGACAAATTGATGTATACGACACCGAATCGATCACAAGTCTAGGGATTAAGTTACAGACTGAAAAGGTGTTAGGCGCTCATTCCGCCCTTTCGGTCTCCCATGGGTTATGATAATATTCTTCTTTTCTCAAAAACATAATTTTTGAGTATAATATGTGCGAAGTGAAATAAATGAGAAAATAAATCGTCATACTCACATCATGGAAAAGATGGAAATGAGTCATTATGAGGAGTTTAAATAAAAAGAAAGAAGATGATCTAAAAGGTAGCTAAAATATGAGCAGCACATCGGATCATAATCCATCGCAAGGAATGGAGTACACATGTCTAACGAGGCCATATGTGTTTCTCATAAAAGTCTATGTTATATGCAATACATCTAATCATAAACAACTATAAGGAAATGGATATGCGTGTCTGACGGGATTACAAAAATAAAAGAGAATAAAAATATGAAAATACAATGTAATATGAGCAACACATCAGATCATCATTCAATAAGAGAAAGTGAATATATATATATATATATATATATACACACTAATTAAAGTGAGAATGAAGAAATAAGAAAAAAGGACTCGAATTCCAAGGTAGAATCGAGATGCCTACATAGCTAAAAATGGTATCAAAGTTCACGTAGTTCAATGACACACGAGGGTGAAATTTAACCCCATGAACCCAAAACTAGAATTCCCTTTAGTTTGTTGGAAAATGTGCATAAGTGGAGAAAGCGTAGGATGAAGGGGAGGAAAATTCAAATTTGGGTTTTTAGGATTAAACCTTATTTTTAGATTTTTTAGATTTATGAAACGTAGTTTTGTATTAGAAAAGTAATAAACAGGATTATTAAGGGTGAAAAGGTAAAAATAAATCAAAAGATATGCTAAGATAAAAAAAAAAGTGTAATAAATGGCACTAGTTAAATGAGAAAGAAAATAATAGAAGTAGACCTCCTATGAAGCTTTACTATTGATTTGAGAAGTGAATTAGGATGGATTTCTATGGTAATTAAGTGGTGGTGAATTAGATGGCAAATGTGAGGGTGAAAGTGATGTAAGTAAAGGTGGACAAAATGTTTGGAAAATGATTTTTTTGAAAAATAGCCGACTGATTTCGAGGCAGGGGCTCCTCAGATTTTGAGGAGGGTTCCCTTGAGAATGAGGTCATGGCCTCCTTAAATAGTAAAATTTTAGGGTGAAGGGGTCTGCCGATCAGTATAGGCCTAGATTTATTATGAACATACCCCCTGTCTTGCAGGCTAAGAAAGGTACCCTTATGCCGATAGGTGATGAGCCATAGGTGCCTATAGGCAGTCCAACCGAGACTTTTTTTTTTGAAAAAATGGATATATATTCAAACCATAAGTCTGAATCTTGCACGATTAGGACTATTGGAAAGGGTACTCAGAGCCCTAAGAAATTTTATTAATCTACTCTCAATTTCAAGAGTTGACCAAAGTCGAACAGAGCTCGAAAGATCCCAGTGACCTCTAGGTCAGGGTTTGGAGTAAAAAGGCTTGTACGCTCGAATCGTAAGGTCGATTCATGAACAATATGAACTATTGGAAAGGGTATTCAGATCCTTATGAAAGTTCGTTGAGATAGTCTCGATTCTGAGAGTGGACCAAAGTCAAATGGAGCCCAAAAATACCTGGTGGCCTCTAGGTCAAGGTTTGGAGTAAAAAGGTAAGTACACGCAAATTGTAAGGTTAATTTGCGCATGGTATAGACCATTGGAAAGGGAATTGAGAGTGATAAGAAATTTCATCGAGCTACTCTCATTTTGGGAGTTAACAAAAGTTAAATAAAGCTCTGAAACTTTCGGTGGCCTTTGGGTCAGGGTTTGGAATAGGAACTGGGCTCTGAGATTGAAATAAATGGTGTTAGGTACCTAAGGAGGTGTTTGAGGGGTACTAGAATGGGGTGTCTAAAGAGATCCTTGATCGGCGATCTTAGAATAAATAAAGTTCATCAAAAGATAGAAATATTTACGAAAAGTTAT
Source organism: Sambucus nigra (assembly GCA_949130495.1). NCBI lineage: Eukaryota > Viridiplantae > Streptophyta > Magnoliopsida > Dipsacales > Adoxaceae > Sambucus > Sambucus nigra. The sequence continues at coordinate 556,607,679 of OX422213.1, read as the reverse complement.
GAGTGTCGGGGATAAAGGTCTGATTCTGAGAACCTAAGGAGCGTAAGCTACCAATTTAGCAGGTCGAGGCCTCAACTGGGGATTTAAGGTAACCTAGTTGACCTAAAGAGTGAAAGTGACCTGATTCAGGGGTCGAGGTTAATTCCGAGAACCTAAAGAGTGAAAGTAACTTGAATTAGATATTTGAGGCCAATTTTACGGGTCTAGGTCAATTCGGTGGACCTAAAGAGATGTGAACGACTTACTTCAGAGGGCCGAGGCTAATTCTATATGCCTACATCAATTTTGCTAGTCTAAAGAGTGAAAGAGACCTAATTCATAGGTCGAGGCCAATTCTGTAAGCCTAGGTTAAATCTGTAGATCTAAAGAGTGAAAGTAACCTAATTCATATGGTCGAGGCCAGTTCTGCCTGCCTAGGTCAATTTTATAGACCTAAAGAGTGAAAGCTAACAGATTCAGAGTGTTAGGGTAATTTTTTTGGACCTAGGTCAATTCTGCAAACCTAAAGAGTGAAAGTGACCTAATTCAGAGGATCAAGGTCAATTATGTGGGCTTAGGTCAGTTGTGCGGACCTAAAGAATAAAAGTGACCTAATTTAGAGGGTCAGGCCAATTATGCGGCCTAGGTCAATTCTACATACCAAAAGAGTGAAAGCAACCAAATTCAGAGGATTGAGGTCAATTATATGGGCCGAGGTCTATTCTGAGGACATAAAGAGTGAAAGTGGCCTAATTGAGAGGGTAGAGGCCAATTCTGCGAGCCTAGATCAATTCTACGGACATGGAGAGATGGAGAGGTTAATAAATGCAACTAATGGTTAGTGGTTGCAATAAACGGTGCATTTTTTTATTTTTTTTTATTGGGGAGTATGTTGGCATGGGTGTATGCGAATTCTAATATTTTATTAATGATGGCGCATTTTGATTAGAAATCTCTATATTTTTCTAAACTGTGTAAAGATATTTTTATTTTTTAAAAATGGATGAATTTTATGAAAGATAGTGTTTTTTATGAATGTGGAGGTTGTTTACCTTTTGGAGACTTTTTGGGGATTTATTTGTAAATTTTTGAGTAATATTTGCATTTTTTTTGGAATTTTTGTGACAAAAATCAGGGGATCTATCGATAGGCATAGTCAAGGGTCTGCCTATCGGCATAGGTAATAGACTCATGTGCTTCTCGAGGAAGGCGAAATGTCACTACCGATGGGAAAGATTAGGGGACTGCCGATCGGCATACCCACTAGTACCTTATAAAAAGGGGGTGAGAGCTTCTCATTTTTTATGCCTCCAAAAAATGAAATTTTACCTCTTTCTCTCTTTAAAAATCAGTCTTAAACGTTATTACTCAGAAGGGACTTATGGAATCCATGGCCGATAATCCTTTTATGACCACCGGTGGCTGGTTGGATTAAAGTGGGGCGATGTTAAGGTACTGGTTCTTAGGAGTGAGATTGCATATGATAGCTTCAAAACCAAGGCTTGCAAGAGGGTCTTCTCAGGTGAGTCTGGGAATCATTTGAATGGTGATGTGAGTGCTTGCACTTATTTTTCAATATACTATTTATTTGTTATCTTTTATCAGGGATTTGAAGAATTTTTCATCGATTATCCTCTCTTAGGGTTCATCGGGGATTAGGATGGTGTGGGAGAATCTCCATATAATGGTGAAACTAATGGTAGAGGTTTTTGGGTTTAGTCCTATGGAGGGGGCCTTGGATGAGACGCCACAGTCTTTAGCGGTGCTGTGCACTTTAGGTGATAGATAATGGAACACTACTCACGCATTCTATTTGGGCGTGAGAGATATTATGGTCACCCCGATGGATGTGCATCCATTGACAGGGTTGGACTGTGAGGTTCAACAAATCATAGTGGATCGAACACTTCTCATTTTTGAGGTAACGATTCAGGTTGCCTTGGGGGATATCGAGAGGATTGTTTTTTGGGAATTGATCGGGATATCAGTGTTGAAAGACCCTTTGAGGGCCGGGTAGATTGATGTAAGAAATGGGAGGTAGGTGAGGTAGGCATCCTGTTTGTTTATTTTGATCTACTAGGGGAATTTGTGGTGGCAACAAGTGGTGATGTCATCTAGTTATGGTTTCTTACTTTTCTACAGGTTATCTTTGATAATTACTTGTATAACTAGGGGAGCTTCATGACGGAGTCCCTCTATTCTTTTCTACATACTTTCAGTCGTTATTGACAATAGACTTTTATGAAACCCACGTACCTTCTGGTGGTAACTTTTAGACACCGCTCTTATTTTTTTCTTTTCTTCTTATGTTTTGAGATTTTGAGAAATTTTTGTGTTGCCTTCTGCAGACATGGTTTTATAAGGTAATTGGACACAATGCTAGGTTGGTGTATCTAAAGATGAGTGAGGTGGGGGAGTTCTCGAGGATGTACTAGTGGAGCATTTCGAATAAGAATTCAAAGGAGTTCCTAGCCTTGAAGGATGTGAGTATGGTGTTGAACGCTTTGATGAGTGATCAGTTTAGGCTTCGATTTTATCTTCTTTTGGATTTTATGTGTATGTGTGTGTGTGTATCCATTTTTTAGATATTTTTCGGATGACTCTTATTTGGGGGCAGGTGACGTTCTATCCGTGGCATGTGGCCTCGAGGGATACGAGGGTTATACAGGTGTTCATGCCCATATATGGAGATATTGATGGCACGTGAGTTTGGGAACATCTGGTTCTTAGGAGAAACGGTGGTGAGTCAAGTGATGTAGGGTGAGGTAGAGGCTCAACTATCATCGCCTTCTGAGTACATGAGGAAAGTGAAGGAGATGTCAGACTAGGTGAAGGAGAAAGCGATGGCGGGTGATCCCTATATTCTTTACATGGATGTGATGAGAGAGTATGCTTGTCTAGACTTTGTGACTAGTTGATTGTTTCCATTGTCTATTTATGATATGGAGGGCATACCCCCATCGTCGAGAGGATCTGGGAGGGATAACAGTGTGTCTATATCTTCAACGCATACCTCGGGGAGTGGCACAGTGGAAGCAATGAAGAATATTACCATTTAGAACCTTTCTATCCCTTCTTACAACATTCATTTGGGTAGTGGATGTGTTGCCTCGGTGCATCATCTTCCTTAGGCAATGATAAATTGTTTCACTCCCCTCTCTGAGGAGGTTCTTGTAACACCCCGTATTTTTGGTACTTTTAAAATTTAATTAATTCGGAAATTCTAAATTACTAGTGTGTTGTAATTTAATGAATTAATTATGATTGAATAATATATAAATACTAATCTGGGATTGAATGGTTAATATTTAGGGAAAATTATTTACTGAGTGAATAGTAATAATGTAATTTCGTCGTTTCGAGTATTAATGACGAGGTATGTACTTATCACATCCGGAAATCGGTATAGACTATATTGGGTGGGGGATAAGTAATTTTTATAAATTAATTCAGATGAAAATTCTGAGTGTACAGTTGAGTCCGGATGGGCCGAGATAGTCGGAAAAGTGTACCCGGGGGTAGTAAACGGGTCACGGGACGTTTTTAGACATAGTCGGGCACACTCGGGGGCATTTTGGTCACTTGGGCTTGGCCCATTAGTCAAAAAACGGGAATGGATTAATTAACTTAATAAAAAGAAATAAGGGTTGGCTGAGCTTAAGAAAAAGAAAGGAATTAAAGGGTTAGGAAACCCTAGCAGCAGCCAAAGCCAATTGGGGATCTCAAAAGAGCCAACAAGGTCATCTTCAACCTTGGAATCCATCGCATATTCAGACACTACGAAACCTAAGGCAAGTGAATAACTTGCAATAGCATTAAATCTGTCTTTCAATTCGTATTTATGTGATGTAATGAATTAAAATTCGTTTTGGGGTTTCATGGCATAAACATGGGGTTTTGAAAATACAAAAGAAAACATGAATCTGATTTGCCGGAATTTATAAGGATTTATGTAAAAATCTGATAATGGAATATTGATGTGTATCTGTTAGAAGGATATCCGGATAAATTAGAATGAGTTTGATGAAGAAAGTTGGAATGAAAGTGGGTTTAAAGTTAAAGACAGATTTTTCCCCAAAATTATGGATTAGTAGTTTATGGACGAATTGATGATTGTTGTGGACTTTCTGGGGAGTCCTAATAAGGTTTCTAATATGTACTGGTGTTATAAAGGCTTAAAATTCATGTTAGAAGATATTAGGGTTTAAGAAATCTCATCCATGGCTGCCCTGTCTTCGCGAAGAAGACGAAGACATGTTCGACCGATCGATCGACGGTCGCCAGAATCTGGCAGTTTCGCCAGTTGGTTATATAAGAGGGAAAATTTATATAAAAATCTTATGTAATTAATTATTGAGAAATTAAATACATGAGTTTAAATCTAATTAATTGTAGATAAATTAATTAGGGTTTGAGGCTAATAAATTAGAGTCGGGAATTGTGACTCGAGTAAATGTATTTTGGGCTACGGGAGTAAGTCCAAATTTATGGTGGGGGCGACACCAAAAATAACTAAATTAATTAAAGTGCAATTTAATTAATATTTAGAGTTGGACCATAAACTCTTAATAATTTTAATAGGCTTATGTCACGGATTTTAGCGAACGGTATAGCCGGGACTTTTATATTTATATATACGAAGGCGTTAGTATATATATATGGTGTGTACAATTAATATCAGTGATTAGATATTTGTTACTATAGTGCTATAGGGGGAGGTTGCGCGTAGTGGATGAATCCCCTAGCTTGAGGAGTAGGGTGAGTATATTCCCGAGGTCATAGCATCCGTTATATGGGTGAGGGACATCTCACTTTCAGGGAAGGAATATGACCGCCTCCAATTATTTTATTTTATCAAGTTGGTGTGAAAATTCTGATTTGGGATAACTAGGCTATGTGATTGTACCTAGTGGGATAGCACTTTATAGAATTTACGTTCCGGGAGTATTTTTGCTCGGGAGGATGCGAGTTGTTATATATATTACAGTATGATTGTAAATGCTGAAATATGATTACAAGTATATAATTTGATAATTAATTATATACGGGCTATTAATGAAAAATATGAGTTATTTCACATGTATAACAAGTGTAGAAGTTATATGAAGTTAAAAAGGGAAATGATTTAGTTAAGTTGATGTTACTAATAACTTAAAAATCATAATCACTACATACTCAGTTAGAGTAGGGTGGGTATAAAGGAACTTTGTTAATTAGCTAGTCATGAGATGAGTAACTTGGTAATTTAATTAAAGCGTTCGTAGGGTATAATAGAGGAAGGGTAAGGAAGTCCTCAAGAGAGTGCGATATTAACTAAAAATATGAAGATCATGCATATTTATTTATTACTGCAAGTTAATCATTTGTTAAATGTTTTTCAAATGTTTTGGGTACTAACCCTTGCTATAAAAACTTTTAAAAACCTTTTAGGTGTCCAACCACAGGGACGCCAGCCTTGACTATATTCCAGGGATCCGTTGCTGCCGCATATGTGGATGTTGCGGGGTTTTGATAGACGCCTCATTCTTCATTCTTAAATGTAGAAGTTCATGATTAGTATTCGAGCATGTTGCTCACTTTCCATTTATTTTTATTAGACTTGTTGGGAGTTTATTCTTGTCTTTATGGGATTTATTATTTGGACCGTTGGTTTATTCGGTCAATTATTTTTACTTGTGGATGATTATTTCAGTTATCTGTGATTGTTATATAGTTTTATTTTCCGCATGGGTGTTGTTTAAATAATGAAAGATAAAAATTGGCACCAGTCTATTTTTCTCACTTAGGTGGTTAGTAATTAAATAAGACGACAATGATGCTAAGAATGGACCAAATGAGAAACCTGTTCTAACTTAATTTAGGACTGATCACCCGGGATTAATTAGGCGGGGTGTCACAGATGGTATCAGAGCATCAGGTTCTAGTGTCCTTAGGATCTGTACGGCTTTCTACGTTTCAGCGTAGCGTTCGGTTGTTATAGAGCCCTATTATTAGGACTGTTGATTATATTTTCCGCTGGTGAGATATCGTATTCCTGCTATTAGTTTTTGTATAAATTGTGTACTTATACAATTCAATCTATTTCAGATGCCGCCAAAGAGACAGAGAGCGGAGAGGGCTGAGGCTAGAGATGAGGTGAGGGAGGCTCGCCAGGAGCCACAGGTACCGCCACCACCACCCGAGTTGATTTCTACCACTCAGGTGGCAGTGATAGTGGCCCAAGCGGTCGAGACAGTAATGCGAGCTATGGAAGCTCATTTTCCACAGCCCCAGGCACCGCCTCCATTGGCTCCAGCAGTTCAGGCTCCAGTGGGGCCACTATCTTGGCAGCGAGTGAGGGAGACCTTTCAGAAGGGTCACCCACCAGAGTTTCGAGGTAGCACCAATGTGGTCGAGGCTTGTGACTGGAAGAAGAACATTCAGCGCCATCTGCGCATGTTAGAGGGTACAGAGGTGTAGAAAGAGATGCTGGCTACCTTTCGTCTGTCAGGGGCAGCCTTACAGTGGTGGGAGTCCGTAACCACCGCTGAGGAGCGGGATTCGATGCCGATTTCTAAATTCTGGGTGCGGTTTGACCGCAAGTACTTCCCTCCAGCAGTAGAGTCTGAGATGAGAAAGAAATTCAGCGAGTTGGTACAGGGTGACAGGTCAGTAGCAGAATATGAGGTGCAATTCACCCGTTTGGCAAACTTTGTGCCAAATGAGGTGAGCGATGAGGAGCGGAAGAAGTCAAAGTTCATGGATGGCCTAGCCTGGAGAATCAGTCAACACTTGATTGGAAATCCGGTGTTAGTGACTTATACAGATGTCTTTAATGCCGTACTTGTACATTGCCAGGATCATCGTTTCCATGCTAAGGGGAACAAGAAGGCAGGTGAGCCGAGCCAGCAGGGCAAGGCGGTCACTAGTAGTGAGACGAGTGGCACACAACAGCAAGTCATCATTCAGCAAGGGAATCAGGCTAAGAAGTTTAAGCCTGGTGGGTTCCGACCGGGAGGACAGGGGTTCAGGCAGGGGCAACTAGGCCCTAATCAGCAACAGCAGGTTCCTCAGGGCCGTCAGGGCCAAGGGAACAACGGGGGAGGCCAACCGGGCCAGCAACGTCAGGGCCAGCAGGGCCAACGGCAGGGTGACGACCAGAAACGCTGCTTCGCCTGTGGCCAGCCAGGACACTTCAAGAGGGAGTGCCCGCAGAGGCGTAGAGGCCAGCAGCAGGGTGCCCAGCAGGGGCAATAGGGTCAGATGCCGCCAGCAGCACCAGCCCCACCCGCCCCACAACAGCAGGGGCAGATGCACTACGGACGTGTGTACAACGTTCGGGATATTCCCAATCCTTCAGCACAGCAGGCGCCGCCAGCGGTTGAGGGTATGTTTTTCATTCATGGTCATGAGGGTAGCATTCTTTTTGTCACGGGAGCATCACATTCATTCATTAAATCTAATTTTGCTAAACGTGCTGGGTTATTAGAGACAGCGGGTAGCCTCTGTATGAGTGTAGAGTCACCAGTAGGCAGCGGGGCTTTGATTCGCTCGATTTGTCGAGGAGTAGAAATTTTGATTGGGAGGCTTAGTTTAGCAGCAGACCTCTTAGTGTTAGATATGGAGGGGTATGATGTCATCTTGGGCATGGATTGGTTGGCAGGTTACCGGGCTACGGTGGATTGTTATGAGAGGACAATCGTGTTCTCCATTCCAGGACAGGAAATGTTCCTGATAGCAATGCCGCTTCCTGAGGGAGGGTCGTGCACTCAGTTATACTACATTGAGGAGGAAACCTCACAGGAGGTGGTAGTTCCTTTAGACTCTATTCCTGTAGTGAGTAACTTTGAGGATGTATTCCAGGAGATACCAGGGTTACCGCCCAGCAGAGAAATCGAATTTGTTATCGATTTGGCACCAGGGACGAGGCCGATTACTCGGGCACCTTAACGAATGGCCCCTTCAGAAATGCGGTAATTGAGGGAACAGATTCAGCAACTACTGGGTCAGGGTTTTATTCGGCGGAGTACATCATCGTGGGGTGCGCCGGTGTTGTTTGTGAAGAAGCGAGATGGTTCACTCTGCTTGTGCGTGGATTATAGGGAGCTGAACAAGGTGACGATACGGAATAAATATCCGTTGCCTCGGATTGATGATTTATTTGACCAATTGAGAGGGGCGTCTTACTTCTCCAAGGTCGACTTGAGGTCAGGGTATCATCAACTGCGTATTCGATAGGGGGATGTTCCTAAGACCGTTTTCTTGTCGCGGTATGGATCATATGAGTTCAGGGTGATGCCCTTCGGGCTCACCAATGCACTAGCAGTGTTCATGGACCTCATGAACAGGGTTTTCAGGGAGTACTTAGATCAGTTTGTCATTGTGTTCATTGATGACATCCTAATCTACTCGCGCACCGAGGAGGAGCACGCAAAGCATTTGCGCATGGTTTACAGACACTGAGGGATCATCAGCTCTATGCCAAATTAGGGAAGTGTGGATTCTGGCTTCGGGAGGTACAGTTCCTTGGTCACGTCGTGTCAGATCAGGGTATTGAAGTGGATCCGAATAAGGTGTCGGCGGTGAGGGAGTGGGGACAGCCCACGACACCGACCGAGGTGCATAGTTTTCTGGGTTTAGCCGGTTACTACAGGCGATTCATTAAAGGATTCTCTAAGATTGCAGGACCTTTGACGAATCTGACTCGGAAAGGAGTACCTTTCAAATGGGATGATAGTTGTCAATTAGCGTTCGAAGAGCTAAAGGACAAGTTGACATCTGCACCCGTGCTTGCATTGCCAAAGGGAGGGCTAGAGTATCGGGTTTACACAGATGCATCCTTATGGGGTCTTGGGGGTGTACTCCAGCAGGAGGAGAGGGAGATAGCTTATGCTTCCAGGAAGCTAAAGCCCCACGAGAGGAATTACCCCACTCACGACCTAGAGTTGGCAGCAGTCGTTTTTGCTTTGAGGATATGGAGGCATTATCTTCTAGGAGAGCAGTTTACTCTATTCACGGATCACAAGTCACTTCAGTATCTCTTCACACAGAAGGATCTGAATATGAGGCAGAGGCGGTGGCTAGAATTCATGAAGGACTACCAGTTTGATATTCAGTATCATCCTGGTAAGGCCAATGTGGTAGCAGACGCATTGAGCCGAAGGCCGACTAGGGAGATATCAGAGGTATGGAAAGCGAAGTGGAGAGAGCTTCAATATGAGGATGACGTAGCCAAGGCTTGCATGTCAGCTTTATCCATCACACCCGAGATCATTATGTGAGTTGTGAAGGCGCAGGAGGAGGATCAGATTTGCCGGGATAGGGTGGGCCAGTTGTTAGCTGAGGGAGCAGAGGGTTACTCGATTAGCTCAGAAGGAGGCCTACGCTTTAATGGGAGGTTAATGGTGCCAGAGGATGAGGATTTGAAGCACGCTGTTATGACAGAATCCCATGGTTTGAAATTTACGGTACATCCCGGTGGGGATAAAATGTACCAAGATATGAGGAGGCAGTATTGGTGGGCAGGAATGAAACGGGACATAGCGGAGTTTGTTTCGAAATGTGCCACGTGTCAGCTTGTGAAAGTTGACCACCAGAGACCATCAGGGATGCTACAGCCGTTAGAAATTCCCGTGTGGAAGTGGGAGAGCATCTCCATGGACTTCATCACAGGGTTACCTGTATCGCAGAGGGGTCACGACTCCATATGGGTTATTATGGATCGGTTGACTAAGGTGGCCCACTTTTTGCCGGTACGCACAGACTTCGAGACGATGCGTTATGCACAGCTATTCATAGCAGAGATTGTTAAGCTGCATGGAGTGCCTATAAATATTGTATCCGACCAAGACAAAATCTTTGTCGCCCACTTTTGGCAGAGCTTTCAGGAGGCAATGGGCACGGAGTTGCGCTTGAGTACATCATATCACCCACAGACGGACGGACAGACTGAGAGAGTTAACCAGATGCTGGAAGACATGCTCAGAATGTGCATTTTGGACTTCATGGGAGGATGGGAGAAATATCTCCCTTTGGTAGAGTTTGCGTATAACAACTCTTACCAATTCACGATTGGCATGGCACCGTTTGAGGCACTGTACGGGAGACCTTGTCGTTCACCCGTTTATTGGTTAGAGGTGGGGGACAACAAACTCTTGGGGGCGGAGATTGTTCAAGAGACATCTTCCAAGATAGAGTTGATTCGAGGAAGAATTCGGATAGCTCAGGATAGGCAAAAGAGTTATGTTGATGCTTCTCGAAGACATGTGGAGCTAGAAGTTGGGGACCAGGTTTTAGTCCGGGTATCCCCAATGAAAGGGGTGATGAGGTTCGGCAAGAAGGGTAAGTTAGCACAGCGATACGTAGGACCTTTCCCTATTATTGAGAGGGTGGGACCGGTGGCGTATAAGCTTGGGTTACCAGAACATCTTCAGCGGATACACGATGTATTCCATGTGGCATCGCTGAAGAAATATCGAAGGAGCGAGAGAGCCTTTTGGCACGTTCCACTTGAGGAGATCGACTTACAGCCAGACATCTCGTATGAGCAGAGGCCGGTAGCTATTCTGGATCATAGTGAGCGGAAATTACGATCCAAGGTTGTTCCATTGGTTAGAGTACAGTGGGGTCATCACAATGTTGACGAGTCTACCTGGGAGCGGGAGGAGGATATGCGGGAACAATATCCAGAGCTTTTCAACGCAGGTACGATCTAATTTCGGGGACGAAATTCCTTTATAAGGGGGGGAGTATGTAACACCCCGTATTTTTGGTACTTTTAAAATTTAATTAATTCGGAAATTCTAAATTACTAGTGTGTTGTAATTTAATGAATTAATTATGATAGAATAATATATAAATATTAATCTGGGATTGAATGGTTAATATTTAGGGAAAATTATTTACTGAGTGAATAGTAATAATGTAATTTCGTCGTTTCGAGTATTAATGACGAGGTATGTACTTATCACATCCGGAAGTCGGTATAGACTATATTGGGTGGGGGATAAGTAATTTTTATAAATTAATTCGGATGCAAATTCTGAGTGTACAGTTGAGTCCGGATGGGCCGAGATAGTCGGAAAAGTGTACCCGGGGGTAGTAAACGGGCCACGGAACATTTTTAGACATAGTCGGGCCCACTCGGGGGCATTTTGGTCACTTGGGCTTGGCCCATTAGTCAAAAAACGGGAATGGATTAATTAACTTAATAAAAAGAAATAAGGGCTGGCTGAGCTTAAGAAAAAGAAAGGAATTAAAGGGTTAGGAAACCCTAGCAGCAGCCAAAGCCAATTGGGGATCTCAAAAGAGCCAACAAGGTCATCTTCAACCTTGGAATCCATCGCATATTCAGACACTACGAAACCTAAGGCAAGTGAATAACTTGCAATAGCATTAAATCTGTCTTTCAATTCGTATTTATGTGATGTAATGAATTAAAATTCATTTTGGGGTTTCATGGCATAAACATGGGGTTTTGAAAATACAAAAGAAAACATGAATCTGATTTGCCGGAATTTATAAGGATTTATGTAAAAATCTGATAATGGAATATTGATGTGTATCTGTTAGAAGGATATCCGGAAAAATTAGAACGAGTTTGATGAAGAAAGTTGGAATGAAAGTGGGTTTAAAGTTAATGACAGATTTTTCCCCAAAATTATGGATTAGTAGTTTATGGACGAATTGATGATTGTTGTGGACTTTCTGGGGAGTCCTAATAAGATTTCTAATATGTACTGGTGTTATAAAGGCTTAAAATTCATGTTAGAAGAGATTAGGGTTTAAGAAATCTCGTCCATGGCTGCCCTGTCTTCGCGAAGAAGACGAAGACCTGTTCGATCGATTGATCGACGGTCTGGGTCGATCGATCGACGGTCGCCAGAATCTGGCAGTTTCGCCAATTGGTTATATAAAAGGGAAAATTTATATAAAAATCTTATGTAATTAATTATTGAGAAATTAAATACATGAGTTTAAATCTAATTAATTGTAGATAAATTAATTAGGGTTTGAGGCTAATAAATTAGAGTCGGGAATTGTGACTCGAGTAAATGTATTTTGGGCTACGGGAGTAAGTCCAAATTTATGGTGGGGGCGACACCAAAAATAACTAAATTAATTAAAGTGCAATTTAATTAATATTTAGAGTTGGACCATAAACTCTTAATAATTTTAATAGGCTTATGTCACGGATTTTAGCGAACGGTATAGCCGGGACTTTTATATTTATATATACGAAGGCGTTAGTATATATATATGGTGTGCACAATTAATATCAGTGATTAGATATTTGTTACTATAGTGCTATAGGGGGAGGTTGCGCGTAGTGGATGAATCCCCTAGCTTGAGGAGTAGGGTTAGTATATTCCCGAGGTCATAGCGTCCGTTATATGGGTGAGGGACATCTCACTTTCAGGGAAGGAATATGACCGCCTCCAATTATTTTATTTTATCAAGTTGGTGTGAAAATTCTGACTTGGGATAACTAGGCTATGTGATTGTACCTAGTGGGATAGCACTTTATAGAATTTACGTTCCGGGAGTATTTTTTCTCGGGAGGATGCAAGTTGTTATATATATTACAGTATGATTGTGAATGCTGAAATATGATTATAAGTATATAATTTGATAATTAATTATATACGGGCTATTAATGAAAAATATGAGTTATTTCACATGTATAACAAGTGTAGAAGTTATATGAAGTTAAAAAGGGAAATGATTTAGTTAAGTTGATGTTACTAATAACTTAAAAATCATAATCACTACATACTCAGTTAGAGTAGGGTGGGTATAAAGGAACTTTGTTAATTAGCTAGTCATGAGATGAGTAACTAGGTAATTTAATTAAAGCGTTCGTAGGGTATAATAGAGGAAGGGTAAGGAAGTCCTCAAGAGAGTGCGATATTAACTAAAAATATGAAGAGCATGCATATTTATTTATTACTGCAAGTTAATCATTTGTTAAATGTTTTTCAAATGTTTTGGGTACTAACCCTTGCTATAAAAACTTTTAAAAACCTTTTAGGTGTCCAACCACAGGGACGCCAGCCTTGACTATATTCCAGGGATCCGTTGCTGCAACATATGTGGATGTTGCGGGGTTTTGATAGACGCCTCATTCTTCATTCTTAAATGTAGAAGTTCATGATTAGTATTCGAGCATGTTGCTCACTTTCCATTTATTTGTATTAGACTTGTTGGGAGTTTATTCTTGTCTTTATGGGATTTATTATTTGGACCGTTGGTTTATTCGGTCAATTATGTTTACTTGTGGATGATTATTTCAGTTATCTGTGATTGTTATATAGTTTTATTTTCCGCATGGGTGTTGTTTAAATAATGAAAGATAAAAATTGGCACCAGTCTATTTTTCTCACTTAGGTGGTTAGTAATTAAATAAGACGACAGTGATGCTAAGAATGGACCAAATGAGAAACCTGTTCTAACTTGATTTAGGACTGATCACCCGGGATTAATTAGGCGGGGTGTCACAGTTCTTTAGAGGGAGGAATGATTTTATTTTTTAGTATTGCACTTTGATTCCAATTTCTTTCTCCGTTGTTGATTTGTTTTCCTTTACTTGATCTTTTTTGTAGACTATTCGGTTGTCGACATCTTGGCTACAGGATATTCGAGATTGGATGGATTTTGTGTCCGATCACGTGAGGAAGGCGACAAAACCTATCAAGGCGTCATCGTCTACTTCTATGGAGAATTATGGCTCTGCATTCTATCATGGGAAACGTTCTCATCATGGTGCCTGAGGCGGTTGTTTTAGTTGAAAATATTCTTGGAAAGTCGGGACTACGTCCTGCCAATTTGGTCCTTTTTTTTCTTTTTCTTTTTTATTCCTACAAAATATAAATGCAATGACAAATATATACATGATGCATTTATCATTTTCTGCATTTATATTGAATAAATGGCCTAGTCTACATGCTTTTTAATTTTCCACTGTGGATTTTATATATTGAGAAAGTATGAAAGAAATTAAAATATCTATTTTTTGGAAGTTCTTTTCAAGGAAGGAATACTCGGGAAACCTTTGTAAAAAGGTTGTTTCGATAAAATGGGGGCTTTATTTGAAAAATTAAAAAGGATGAAAGGTAAGAGAAATTCTAAAGTAGGGGTTGCGCCGATAGACATATCCCTTGGCTTGCTATCGGCATACCAGTTAGGTCAAAGTCTCTTTTCCAACCATGATTTTCCTTTTCCTACACTTTCGTGTACTCAAAAGCAATTGTTTCAGCTGTAGTCTATTTCCTTCGTCTTTTATTGAGGATTTAAAGTATAAAAGGGACTTTGGGAGTTTTAAATCACACATTAAATTCTTCCTGTATCTTTATTCTATAAAGTTTCTTACTTTTCTGAGATGGCGGATCCCTTGATTGAGGCCGTCGCTGCATATCTTGTGAGTTGGAAGCCATGTGTTTGTAAAATGTCAACTACGAAGCATTCAACTTGTGCCCCAGTAACTTTGTGGCATAATCATTCCTTTGATTGGAATCTCTTGGAAGTAGCTTTGTATTTATAATCTCCTTTGTTTGTTAGTGCCATGGCGGGGTGAACTACATCCTATCCTTCCACTGGGCAACTATCGTTATGTTCAAGTGGTAGGCCTTCACCAAACTCCTTTCTAATTTCCTAGGTGACTTATGTGTTAAGCGGGCTGGGAGAAAATTATTCCTCTACGCATAACCAACTTATTTTCTATGGAGGATTTGACTGAGTCTTTGAGGATGATTTTGGCACCTTTGTGGCAGTGCCGCTGACCGTCTACCCGTCCGCCCCAATCTACTGGAGAACCTGGGTTTATATATGTGGATTATTTAAGGCGGTTATGGGGGAATATGGTCATGAAGATTTGTGCTGATGAAATTTTGCAGAATTGTCTTGCAATTTTTTCTACTTAGGAAGAGGGCGTTGTGGTTTTGACCAAGCTGATCAAGGCATACTGTCATACGGAGCGTATTGGGAAATATTGTCAAGACTGGGATTTTTAGGGTCTTTCTGGGACTGGTGATGATTTCTGTGATAAATAGGCGGGACCATATGGTAGTGGAGGTAGGTTTTCTAAAGGTATGGGGAAAGTAAGGTAGTAGGCGCAGTTGTCTTTAGGTAGGCTAGGCCATAAGGTTAGTATGGTTATGAAAGTATTTTAGGATTTCCTTGTAATTGATACTTTGTATAATTGTTATGCTTTGAATAAAAGAAAGAAGTGATGCTTTGACATATTTCGTTGTGCCTTTTTAAGAGTATTCTTTTTTTTTAAATTATCTATATTGATCACTGAGACATACATAATCCTTTTGTTCATTTGAATGATGAGAGAGAGACTAGTATTCTCGACGGGAGAAGAGAATATCAATTTTTGAAAAAGAAAGGACCGTTCCCAAAGTGACTTTATAGGCTGCCTATGTACCTCTGCGAGATTTGAACATTATTTTGTAAGTTTTTAAAAAGTTAATTTTTAGAGGATCAGCTCCTACATAGTTCTAAAAAGAGAGGAGAGTGGAGTGATTTTTTAAGAATAGAAGGGGGGGTGAGAAGAGTAACAGCACGATGAGAGTTGGACTAAGGGTTGAATTTCTAAAGACAGTCCAAGTTGACTAGACGCACCATCTTTTCTCTGATGAGGTCTGTGAGTATGGTGGTGCCACCTGATAGAACTTTCTTCACTAGTTATGACGCGCTTCAATTAGGTTTGAATTTTCCTCTCGGGTCCAAGATTCATTATACAATTTTTTTTAGAGTGAGATATCTTTCTCTCACACTGTGATCTTTGACATTCTTATTGAATGATCGCGCATTGTGGTAGTGGTACCCTTGTATATGGTATATAGCCTTTAGTCTTTTTATCCAAAAGTGTGGGTTCGTCGTATAGACTTTTTGGCCAATAGATTTTGCTGACTTGACTTTCGAGTAGACCCGTAAAGAGGGTATTTCAAGTTCGACGGGTAGGTTGGTTTCCATGCCAAATACTAAGGAATATGGAGTAGCTCCAGTGGGTGTTTTGATAGAAGTGGGGTAGCCTCAGAAGGCATATGGGATCCGATCTGCATAATCTCTGTAACGTTCGATCATTTTACTGATTATGGATTTTAGGCTTTTATTAGCCGCTTCGACAACCCCATTCGATTGCGTTCAAAGGGATAGGACTTGTGTCTCTAAATACCATACTCGTCAATTACTTATGTGACTTCAGCTTTAAAATGTAGTGCATTCTCTGATACCGATTCATGGGGAACGCCATAACAGCAGATGATGTTCTCTCTGATGAACTTGCCACTTTTTTTGCATTCAACACCTCATATGATTCGATTTTAACCCATTTGGTTAAATGTTAAATGGCGACCAGGATGAATCCATGCCCATTTTATGCTTTGGGAGTGACATTCCCGATTATGTCAATGCCCCAGGTTGAGAAAGGCCAAGGTGAAGACATCTTGTACATCTCTTGGGGAGGAAAGTGCTGAAGATTGGCAATATGTTGGAATTTGAGGCACCTGCTTACATAAGCAGTGCAATCTTGGATTATGGTGGTCCAATAGTATCCCTAACGGATGATTTGTTTAGTAAGCATATGACCATTCATGTGGGGCCTCCATTCCCCACTGTGGATTTTATGCATCATTTTTTTTACAGCATCCCCTTTTATGCATTTCAAATGATTTCTATCAAAATTTATCTTGAAAAGCTCTTTGACGTAGATGATGTACTGAGCACCAAGACTGCGAAGAGTCACGTGGTCTTTCTTACTAGCCTCTTGGGGATATTTACCATACTTGAGGAGGTAGAAAATATCATAATACCACAATCCAACTATGTCTGGGTCTTCTTCTGTTATGAGCTTGATGTGGTTACAGTGAGTGGATGAAAACTTCTTTTGGACTAGAAAGGAAACCACTATTATTCCCTCAGGCATGTCAATCGTAGAGGCCAAGGTAGCTAATGTGTTAGAAAAGTTGTTTCTTGATCGGGGAAGGTAGTGGAAAGTAATACAGTCAAATTGGAAGGCGAGCTCTTCAAGATGACCATGAAAAGGTAGGAGTTTTTCGTCTTTTACTTTTCACTTTCAAAGGACTTATCCTATGATGAGGGTTAAGTCTCTATAGACGTTAAAGCATTTGATTAATTTGTCAAGCACAGTCTTAATGCTTGGAGTGCATGCTTTATACTATGTCATGTTATTAGTGCAAGTCAAGTCCAACTTAATGTTGATATAAGTGTAAAAATCGTTAGGGGCGATTAGGAGTATCCCAATGCCATATCCTTTCTTGTTAGAATCTCCATCGAAGAACATGTTCCATCAGAACTATTCATGAGAATTACAAAGAATATGTTCATTTGAAAACCCAAAGATCCATACATTGGCTTCTCCCACGGTTTTGTCATCAAGGTAGTTAGAGATGACTCCTCCTTTTATGGCTTTCTTAGTCACGTATGATGTATAATTCATCTAGTAACATCAACCAGCGAGTCTCGTGATCGAACAAGGCGGGGTTTTATATTAGGTACTTCATGGGATCCATTTGGGACACCAACTTGATGAGGAATGCAAGCATATAATGTCATAGCTTCTGAGTGACCCAAAATAAGGCAACACAAGCCTTATCCAATGCATTGTAGTTCACTTCATACACTTCTAGCTTTTGACTGGAGTAATAGATCACTCTTTATTTTCATGACTCTTCTATGTATTGGGATAACATAACCCCTTCTGCGATGTCAGTGATTTTGAGGTATAAAAGGAGGGGAAGACCCTACTGTGGTGGCATGAGAACTGGAGGTTAGGTAAGGTACCTCTTGATCTTGTCAAAGGCTTTTTAACACGTCTCATTCCAGACTTTGGTCGAATTATTTCGGAAAGGTTTGAAGATAGGTTCACAGATGGAGATCAGTTGGATAATAAATCAAATGATGTATTAGAGTTTACCTAGGAAGCTGTGGACTTATTTCTCCATCCGAGGTGGCGTCATTTCAAGAATTTCTATAAGTTTGGCATGGTACGCTTCAATCCATCTCTCACTGATCATGAAATTGAGGAATTTTCCTTTCGTGTTTCTGAAGACACATTTTTGCGGATTGAGACGCATAAGATATTACCGCAGTCGCTCAAAGAATTTCCTCAAGGCATGGATGTGACCTTCTTGAGTTTTGAATTTGATGATCATATCGTCAACATAGACTTCGACTTCTTTATGGATAAAATCATGAAAAATGTTTATAGTTTCCATATAGTAGGTAGCTCCATATCTTTTGAGATGCAAAGGTATAACGGTGTAGTAAAAGGTTCCTCGTAGAGTGATAGATGCAGTCTTCTCTTTGTAGTCGGGATGCTTTTTGAATTGGTTGTATCTAAAAATATCATCGACAAATGACTTGAGGGTATGACTGACAGTGTTATCAATAATCATGTCGATACTGGGTAAAGGGTAGTAGTTGTTTGGAGATGCTTCATTTAGATCCTAATAGTTAATGCACAGGCGGACTTTTCCTCTCGATTTTGGCACATGGACGATGCTTGTGAGTCATGTAGGATATTCGACCACACAGATGAATCCTACGTTCAACTATTTGACCATTTCATCTTTGACTTTGAGGGACCAATTAGTCCAAAGCCTTCAAATTTTTTTCTTGACAGGCTTACTTTCTAGATGAGTAGGAATTTCATGTTGCTCGATCTCTGGGTCGATGCCAGGCATGTCATTGTAGGACAAGGTGAAAATGTCCATGAATTCTTTCAATTTCCAAAGCCTTCTCTTATGCTCATTGAGGGCGTACCCTATCCTAATCTCGCTCGGATTGTTACTAGAATCGAGATTAATAATAATAGTTACATCATCATTAGTTTGAATGAGGTTATGTTTTTTAATTTTAGCCTTATTGAGATGAGTTAAGAATTGTTCATTTATTAGATCATCTTCACCAATTATTTTATTATAGTCAATGCAATTAATATAAGGCACAACAAGATACTTAAAATCTTCATTCATTTCATTAGAAACATTTTTGTAAATAAAACATTGAGAACCTCATCAAAAGAGGCCTCATTTATATTTGTATCAGTAACAGAAAAATGAGGGACAAATTTAGGTTCATTTTGTAGAGGGTAAACAGCAGTAGGGTTCAGGAAGGCTAGAGCTAGGTTAACTGGAACACCATTCAATTTGAGGAGTATATTTTCACATATGGATCAAACGACTTAACCTTGGCGTGGATCATGTAGATATCCAACCCTAGTGTGTGGAAACCAAACGTCACCCCACTATAGTGTTCTTGTAACTTTTAGTTCTTAAAGAACTTGAATCCACGGATTTGATGGTCAGGGGTTTCACTTCATGCTTCAGGCCTTCAGTAAAGGTGATCTTGTCTCCAAAGAAGATTTTCAATCCGGATTTCAATTTCTTCTCAATGGTGTTATATCATGGTTCGTGGAAACCATAGAAGGAGAAATCCTCGCCTTCCCTTATAAACTTCCCATTTGAGGAGTCTCCTTAGATGACCTATTTTCTATTCATGACCCTCTTCTAACACTGCTGGAGAAGGGCCACAAGTTCAGCTGGTGATTGTTGGTAACCCAAACCATAGGAGGAAGTCTTTTTTCAGAACTATTGATTCAGGAATCCTCTATTGACGGTGACCAAACTTGAAAGAGTCCGATTTTGAATTCGTTCACTTTAATTTCCTAAATGCGCGAAATAAAGATGGTTACTAACAACAATTTAATTTTCCAAAATCTATATGATTTTCTTTTCTTTAAAAAGATGAAAAATTAAATCAAACACAAAGTGAAAATAAATATTAAACAACAAATGGATTTTTCACTTAAACCAAATTAATTCAACCCAAATTCTAGAAAATTTGCCTAACAATAATTAATTCAATTTTGCAAATTAGGCCAAACCTAATTATCAAATTAAATATATGACTTGATTAAATTAAGTTAAATTTCACCCAAATTATTTTAGCACCAAATCAAACAAGTAGCGATATGAACCAAATTTTATCCTTTTTACCTAAGCATGCATCTAAGGTGAATTTCATAAAAGATAAATAAACAAACCACTACACGGCGATGTATGAGGAAAACCCACAACCGAAAAAACCTCGAACTACCCTGGCCTAACAAATTCACTAAGTATGGGATTACAAATTACAAGACAGGTAGACTTACACCACAAACTTGAGTCCGTCCAAGCCTTGACGCTCCTTTTTGTAAACACCTCCGCCTAGTCAATAATCCTGGAGTCCACCGGAACCTTTGAGTCCACCAATTGAGACTAAGCAACCATCAACCACACATGGTGCCTTTCACCATGTGAGAATGTCGCAGCAAAACAAAAGCTTCTTCTTCTTTGAGGGATGTAGAAGTAAACCCAAACAATTCTTCAAACGATAGAGTAGAACCCGGTGCCAAAAAAATGCCAAGCAAGATATATATATATATATATATAAGAACTTGGAATAAACATAAACTGATTGGTGTATGTGTTTTGGTAGAGATTAATTCACGAAGGCTTGAAAACACAAAAACATGAAATTATTATTTTGGAAATTCTCTCTTAATATTTTTCTATCAAAGTGTGTCAAAAGTTGTCTCAAAAAGGTTGGTTCCCGCACATATAAAATCTAGAAAAAAGTTAGTGGGGACAAAAGAGTTAAATCATGGAAATAATTGCCAAAAAATTTCCCACTAGAAATCTCGTTCGAACGAGATTTTTGTTCCAACAAAGTCTCGTTCGAACGATTATCTAACGATGTTCCAGTGGCCAAAATGGGAAAACTCATTGTCAAACTCGTTCAAATGAAATTCCCGTTCGAATGATAAACTCGTTCGAATGGCAATTTTGAACGAAATGGCAGAAAGTTCAAATTTTATTTTAAGCCCAAAAACTTTTTATTCAAATTTCTAAAGTAACCTTCTAAAAATAAAATTCATTTTAAAACAAAATTACACCCATTATAAAATTATTCCAAGTCTCCTTATATATATAAAAATGCATTCTTACCTTTTGGAGACTATGTAATCAATTGTACTTGATGTAGAAACATGGCACTTGAAACTCGGCAATGGTGAAGCTTTACAAATCTGGCCGCTACGTCTTCAACAAACACGGCATAGGCTTGGATGGATACAAACGAACTGTATCCTATGACTTAAATGTTTTTGACAATTGTGCCAGCACTACATTAAGACTCAATTGGAAATTTGTGACCTTACAAATCTCCCATTGTGGCTATTCCGAGATAAAAACCAAAACAAAATCCTAAAGGGCCGTCAAGCTCAACTAGACTTAAAAACATCCCACACAAAATAAAAAATTACCTAGGATGACTATCTTTGCCGATGAAATTTTCCAATAGCATGATTCCTGCACACTTAAGTAAAACATTAAACGCATAGGAAATATCAAAGTATTAAAGTATTAAATGCAAGTAAATTAAATACTCCCCCTAATTTAATTACCCCCCTTTGTTTAATAGTATCTACCTAAGAAAGTGACGACTCCCCCTAAGTTAAATCTCCTAACCTAAAGGTTTTGAAACCACTTCTCCCCCTTTTTATTTAGGAATAGACAAAGGTTATAGAATAAATTAAACCACTTCTCCCCAAAAATAACTAAAACCAATTTCTCCCTAAAAACTACATAAGGGATATAGATACGGAAAAATAAGTAAAGCAAAACGATGCTTAAGAGATAGGATCATTAAGAGCGATGGGCAACAAAAGACAATAGCTATTCCAAGTAAGTAATAATGAATACGTACTACAATGCGAACAAAATTATATGAATTTGAAACATATGAGACTAGGCATGAGATATCAAATAAAATTTTGCAACAAGTTAGGTACCAATTATGAATTAAAGTATGTGCGGACTAGCTAAAATGGCAAAGCCATAAACAAAATATCATATATATGTATATACAATAGATATAAAATATGTACAAGCACACCTATATAGATATACACACCACACATGAAACAAAATATATAAAGCTTTTCACACTCGTATGGAAAAAATGTGTCCAAATTCATGTGGGAAATGGAAGTGTAGGGGTGTGAACTAGTAACAATTAAATTTTGACCCAATCACTTAAAAGAGTGTTCACGGAGTTCTTAATTGATTACAAAACTTTATCACATTTACATATAGCCTCATGTGACAAAATAAATTTAACTCAATGAACAAACATACACAATGCATACAATCCTAGAATTTTGATGATTCTACAAACCAATAGAGTCATGAAAATGAAAGCGCAACTAGGATAAACGGACATTGTGTAAATCCGTTGATATACCAACAAACTCCCTCAAAATATGCACATAATTAAGGAACGACTATACCAACTAAACAAAATAGGCCTTGGCAAATTATTTTTCTTTTAATGCCATATTTTACTTTTAGGCCTTTGGACCACATATTTCTGTTAGGTCCATTATAAACGGTGGCTTATGCACAAAGGGTAAATTTCCTTTCGGAGCCCTTCCCTGTGCACATTCATATAAAAATATTTTATATCACACAAATCTCACATGCAATAGATTTAACATGCACAAGTCCTCCTAGGTCATAAAACTGTAGATGACTAGATTGGTAGGAGAACACCTCATAAAGCTCAAATATACATGTGAAGTTAAAGTTTCAAGTGAGCTCGTGCATGTGTGAATTGAGGCATATAAAAATAGAATCCATTAAGCAACACAAAATTCAACTACTCCATGTAAGCATGGTAAAGAGCATTTTAAGGATTGACAATCTTAACCAAAAGTTCTAGCCACATGTAATCAAATAGGAAATGATTTAAACACAATTGTATGCCACATAAAGTGTGTTAAACTAAAATACACACAATTTTTTTTTTTTAGTTTTTGAAATTTTTAACCAACCAAACAAAAATATTTACTTAAAAGACAAACAAAATCATTTGTATTTTTCATTAATCCTAAATTACTAAAAAGGTAAAACACAAATCATAACCAAAAATATTTTTGTATTTTTCATTTAATGCAAACTAAAATAAATATAATACAAAAGATACACAAGTCATAATTTCTAGCATGAGATATGAAATAAAGAAATGAATAAAAAATGATTTAGCATGCATACAACTAACAATGATATATGATATGAAGGACAAAAAGCTAGAGTATGCAAACAACTAACACATTCAACCCTTGGATTTAGCAAGGGAGGTATCGTGTGAAAGTAAATGAGAATAAAAAATCCTATCTTGTAAAGCCACCAAGTCGGATCTCCTAACCCAAACTAATGACGAATAACGATTTTGGGGTATAGGAATCTTGGCTACCTTGGTTGCCTTACATTGGTATTTTCTAGAAATTCTTTTAAGATCAAAGCAAAATTTCTTAAGATGACCATTTCGACTACAGTGTGAACATGTAAAAACGCGTCGAAAGGTGATACCTAATGATTGATATCTAAAGGCTTTCCTAGGTGATTCTCATAAAACATTGGTTTTGGATTTGTGAGTTGACTCATTACAAGTATCGAAGCCTAAACCACACATGTCATTTTTAATTTGGACCGTTCCTAATATTTTATCTAATTTCTCTGAACGACACTCCAAATCAAATTTGACTTTACTAGAGTCTTTTAATTTATTTTCTAAATCTAAAATGTGAGACTCTAATAAAACATTGCTCTCTTCAAACATGAGAAGATCCTTTTTCAAGGATTCTATTAAGCCCTTAAGGCTATCTCTCTCGCCTTCTACATACTCAAGTTTTTCTCATAGAGCTCTCTCTCGTGTCCTAAGGTCATCAACTAACACACTCTCATCAACGACCTTGCAACGCTCTTTGAAACCCGTTTCTAACTTGAAATTTGACATTTTTAATTTAATAGATTCTTCATATAATTATCTAAATGAAAATTGAAGTTCACTCTAGTCAAACTCTTCATCACTTTCACTCTCTCTCTTCTCCACTCTCACTACCATCATCTTTTGGGGATTCACAAATAAAGGCCTTAGAAATGTCATGTTTTGAGATGTCATCGTCGGAAAATTTCTCATTATCACTCACATGACGAGACGTGAACGCGGTAAAGTTGACGTCAATGGGGGAATTGGGTCCCTCTTCCTTATCACTATCAGTAAGGGTGGCATTGTAAGAATTAGTTTACTTACCCTCTCTCCTTAGTTTAGTGGAACACTCTCTCGCCCTATGGACATAACCCTCACAATCGTAGCACCTATTGGACTCGTCCCTAATAAGGTTTTCAATATAAGGTTTAAGGATTTTCTCGGCTTTGTCATGCTTAGATTTTTCAAATTTCTTAAAATCATTTTTAAATTTATCTTTTTTTAATTTAAGAAATTTGTAAAATTTCCTAGCAAACATAGCCATTTCTTCTGAGTCACTTTCGCTCTCATCATCTGAAACTATTTTAACCTACTTTTGGGCTTTCAAAGAGACGCCCTAAATTTTTTTATTATCGTTGTTGAAGGGAAATGTGTCTACTTCATAGGTTTGCAAATCACCTACGAGTTCTTCTAGTTTTGTAGAGGCGAAGGTTGGTTAAGATTTTAACACGGTCACTTTTGGGATAAATCTATCGGGTAGGGACCTAAGAACTTTCTTTACTACTCGGTCGTCGAGTATTTTCTCTCCTAAATTAAAAGATAAATTTACAATGTTGGAAAGTATAGCATAAAATTCATCAAAAGTTTTTTTTTCTTTCATTTTGATGGTTTCAAATTGAGTGGTGAGGTTTTGGAGCTTAAAAGCTTTAACGACACTTGTACCTTCATGGGTGAGTTGCAAGATATCCCAAGCCTCATTAACGGTTTCACACGTCATGATACATCAGAATTCATCCGGTGTGACCGCGCTAAATGAGTCATTTAAACCTCGGGAATTAAAGTTAGCAGATTTTAGTTCATTCTCACTCCAACACTCAACAGATTTGGGACACACTCATTCTCTATTACGGCAGAAGGTGGGGACCACCCATTAACTACGGATAACCAAACCCTCTCTTATATAGCCCTAAGTGCCGAACGCATACGTGTTTTCCAATATGAGTAATTAGAATCATAGAAAATAGGACATTTAGAAAATGCGGAAAAATCCATTTTTAGTCAAAAATATTAACAGGGCCTAAACGAAGTAAATTATCGCTCCTGCTTTAGTACCAATTTGAAAGCGCTCGATTTTGAATTTGTTCACTTTAATTTCCTAAATGTGCGGAATAAAGATGGTTACAAACAACAATTTAATTTTCCAAAATTTATATGATTTTCTTTTCTTTAAAAAGATGAAAAATTAAATCAAACACAAAGTGAAATTAAATATTAAACAACAAATGGATTTTTCACTTAAACCAAATTAATTCAACCCAAATCCTAGAAAATTTGCCTAACAATAATTAATTCAATTTTGCAAATTAGGCCAAACCAAATTATCAAATTAAATATATGACTTGATTAAATTAAGTTAAATTTCACCCAAATTATTTTAGCACCAAATTAAACAAGTAGTGATATGAACCAAATTTTATCCTTTTTACCTAAGCATGCATCTAAGGTGAATTTCATAAAAGATAAATAAACAAACCACTACACGGCGATGTCTGAGGAAAACCCACAACCGAAAAAACCTCAAACTACCCTGGCCTAACAAATTCACTAAGTATGGGATTACAAATTACAAGACAGGTAGACTTACACCACAAACTTGAGTCCGTCCAAGCCTTAACGCTCCTTTTTGTAAACACCTCCGCCTAGTCAATAATCCTGGAGTCCACCGGAACCTTTGAGTCCACCAATTGAGACTAAGCAACCATCAACCACACATGGTGCCTTTCACCATGTGAAAATGTCGCAGCAAAACAAAAGCTTCTTCTTCTTTGAGGGACGTAGAAGTAAACCCAAACAATTCTTCAAACGATAGAGTAGAACCCGGTGCCAAACAAATTCCAAGCAAGATATATATATATATATATATATATATATATATATATATATATATATATATATATATATATATATATATATTTAAGAACTTGGAATAAACATAAACAGATTGGTGTATGTGTTTTGGTAGAAATTAATTCATGAAGGCTTGAAAACACAATAACATGAAATTTTTATTTTGGAAATTCTCTCTCAATATTTTTCTATCAAAGTGTGTCAAAAGTTACCTCAAAAAGGTTGGTTCCCGTACATATAAAATCTGGGGAAAAGTTACTGGGAACAAAGGAGTGGAATCATGGAGAAAACTGCCAAAAAAAATTCCGCTAGAAATCTCGTTCGAACGAGAGTTTCGTTCAAACGAAGTCTCATTCGAATGACCGTCTAACGATGTTCCTGTGGCCAAAATGGGAAAACTCGTTGGTAAAATCGTTCGAACAATAATTTCGAACGAAATGCCAGAAAGTTCAAATTTCATTTTAAGCCCAAAAACTTTCTATTCAAAGTTCTAAAGTAACCTTCTGAAAATAAAATTCATTTTAAAACAAAATTAAACCCATTATAAAACTATTCCAAGTCTCCCTATATATATAAAAATGCATTCATACCTTTTGGAGACTATGAAATCAATTGTCATTGATGTAGAAACATGGCACTTGAAACTCGGCAATGGTGAAGCTTTAGAAATCTAGCCACTACGTCTTCAACAAACACGACATAGGCTTGGATGGATATACATAAAATATATCCTATGACTCAAATATTTTTGTCCGAAATTGATCCAACACTACATTAAGTCTCAATTGTAAATTTGTGTCCTTATAAAACCTAATTTTATGGATGAAATACATATTCTTGAACATCTGGATCATATTGATGTTGGCATGCGGGCTATTCTGTGGGCTTACTCTGTCTTTGAAGTTATCCCATGTTGGGACAAGAAGTGGATAAATATTAAAATTTGATAGGAGCAAGTTATTGGCCCCATGCTGGATTTCCAAAATAGGGTTACTTATTCCGATGCCATCAGAGTTGAAGTCATCCCCGATGATAGTGATGACCTGATTGTTGGGAAATAATTTTAGCTTCTGGTGGAGGGAGGAGGATAAATCTATGAAACTGTGAAGCCAGGGATGACCAAGGAGCAAGTTGAAATAGGTTGGTATATCGGTGACTAGAAACTCATTTTAGGAGCATATGAGGACATCCCCTAGTGTTAGTTTTATCGAACCCGTAATTTCTCAATGAGTATTATCTTAGGCGCGCACGGCGGTGGAAGTGGGGTTGAGATCACTAAATTTTATCCTTAAACAATTAATCATTCCTAATCGGCGACATTCAAAGCAGATCGATTATCGATAAGTGATAACAAAATCTTCTTTCCCGTGACTTCCACCGAGATATTAAGAGCATAATTGTAGTTAGGAAAAATCTTAGGAATTTTTTTATCGACAAATGAGATGAGCTTCGTTATGATCAGAGAGCCAACTATGTGGACATCTTTTTCAGGGGTTATAGTAGGAGGAACTGTAGGTCATGTGAAGAGCTTGATAAATGCATTTCTATGAAATTGGGAGGATATGAAATGCCCCTGCAGAATGATGTTGTCTTAGGCCTTCTTGAGTTATTCAAGGATTTCACTTCCTTTAAACGAAATTTCTAACATCGGGAGTTCTTCAATAACTCCTTTATCTTCATCCATAAGCATGCTCGTCGATGAAAAAAATCGAGTCTTTGTAGTATCTCCTTCACCGATTCACGTGATTTATGGATGCTAGGAAGAACATAAACCCTATTTCTCGTACACTTCTGGTATAATGGATACTTCATTAATTCATGATAGCAGTACTTTGAAAGAAATCATCCCATATAAATAGGCAGCTGTGCCGATATCCCGACCATCTGGTTCATTATCTGAGTTATTTGAAGGGTATGGGTCATCAATCCACTCGATGGTAATAATATTACCTCTCCACGAGAAACTTATACATTCTAAAATTTCGACTACTTCATTGTACAAATCTTCCCAGTCAGCGAAGAAGTGTTGGAAAGAGGGAACTAGATATCCCTTGAGCCTTAGGATGGTGAGAAGTCTAGAAGATGTACATATTTCTTTATCCTTAAAAAATTCATCGGACATAACCTGCACAATATTGTCTAAGCTAAATTCCCATGCTGACACAAACCAATCATCTAATTATTGGGCCCATTATTGGGCTTTCATCTATACATCATTGATTATTTCAAAATTATCTTCCTTAAGGGATATTATTAATGGTAGTTCTAACCCAATGTCTCTGAGTTGATTCAAAATAATCGGTAGCACCATGCTCCCTATTTTTGAGTGGATTAGAAGGGTGATTCAAGCCCTTATCACGAGAGATAAAGCTTGATCTGGTGCATTTTCTAGGTGTAGAAGGAAAAAGGGATAAATTTTGAGGGATTTAGGGGAATTAGTAGATGGAGCAGGTATATTGATGGTCTGAATTCTAATAAAAGGATTAAAACCTGAACTTTTATCTAGGATAATGGCCTTCATATCACTCTGGTGTGCTGGCAGTGGATTTTGAGTAGTAGTATGTTTAGGATCGGATGGAAGAGCAATGCCCCCTTATCAACGAGGCATTTGATGATATTCTTCTGGTAGAAACATTAGTCGGTGGTATGCTAAAAAATTTGGTGAAAATCATAACGCGCATTATGCTTTAAGTTCTAAGGAAGTTGGTCTGGTAATAGGCGAGGATCCAAAGGCTTCATGAGGTTTTGAGGTAAAAGATCTTGGTAAACCTTTAAGAGGGGAGCCTAGACCCCAATGTATCCCCTTTAAACTATTGCAGGGCGATATTTGAGCGCCCATAGCGTAATAGGATGAGAAATGTTATTGATAGTTGAGATAGTAATGTTGGTTGGCTTATTATAATTGTGATGAACGAACTGTCCCTATTATCCTTTTTGGCCCAGATTCAACTTTATGATTGATAACACTTTCTTCGATCTCAACCCCTGCCTCCTGGAGGGCTCTAAAATAAGGGTAGTAGTGGCTTCTCATAGAAATTCAAATATGCGACAGGAAATTCTTCTTCACAATGCTCACTTATTCTTCCTCAGAAGGTCGATTTGTCATGGTAGCATACTCTTCTCTCCACCTACTGATAAATCTACTGACTGATTCCCCAGAATTATTCATAACTAGATCAAGGTCTCGATGAGTGAATATTAACTCCTCATTGTATCTATATTGGGTCATGAATTCTCGGGCTAAATCCTCCCAACTAAAAATTTTGGGCTCTTTTATAGACAAGAACTAACGAAGAGAGCTCTCTTTAGGATCTATTGTAACATCCATGATATTATTTCTTCATATGTTCCAAGTAGAGTCATAACACGATGATAGCTATGAAGGTGTACAATATGAGGTTCGCTACCTTCGAATTTTTTTATGCATGGCATCTTGAACTTTTCTAGCAACCGAACTTTCGGGTAGGGAGATATGCGGGTGTTATCCACGTAGTTCCTAAGATTTTGACTTGGTAAATCTTCTTGGATAGAAATATAAGGTCTTACTTAACCTTGTTCAATTCTTCTTTTTTAGGATCAACGGGAATATGGACTGTTATATTAAACCCTGGCTAATTGAGGTTAGATATCGACAACTAAGCTGACGGTTTCCCGTTAGCAGGTTGGACATTTGGTACATGTTTATACTCTTCTAGAACCTACATTATCTCTAATGCTGGTAGACCCATGACACGAGGGAAGACGATGTTAGGCTTGGGAACCTCGAGCATCTGAACCCCATTTTACTATATCTCCTGGACATCTACTTGTAGATTATCCATCTTAGCTCTAAGCTGAGAGAGGATTGCCTTTAGGCTTGGCTGAACATTTACATTCAGATCAAGGTTCTCTATGAAGAGTCTTTGGAAGGACTGTTTAAATTTCGTGGAGGTAGCAGAGCTCTGAGGTGGCTTGATAGCAGATCTGAGCTAATAAGGAGTCATTCCAAAACTAGGGTGTGTGATGGCACTTGAGAGGGCAAGAATTTTTAATTAAAAAAGTCTATTTTTGGTATATTGTATAAAAAAGGAGAAAATATTTTTGGCATTTTTTTGCTAAAGTGAGAAGCCCGAGTGTAGTTGTTATTATTAGGTTTCACTTTTATTATGTTTCGCCTATGGTGCAAGTGAAATGACAGACAAGACTAGACTTTGGGAAAAGATAGGGTACACAATGTAAGATACAGTTTTACTTGTTTCTAAACTCATGGATAAGGTCCTTCTTTAAAAATGGGCAAAATAGTGCAAAGTTTGGGCAGCAACATGACCCCAAATTTTAGTAAAGTTTCGCATTGAAATCAACAAACTAGGCATGAGTTTCCAAGGAAACATGCCTATATGAGGTTGATGCATTGGGAGGTTAGTGGAAATATTCCTCCATTTAGCATGACTTCAAAACATACCTTTTGCCTATAATGGTAATCATTCATCGGTACATGTGGACAAGTCATTTGATATACTTGGGTGCACGTGAATTGCCTCATGATATACCTCATGGAGACGGTACATGTGAGTGGTAATTCCATATACTTGACATACATAAATAATTTCCTTTCTATATACCTCCCATCGTGAGTTTGATCAAGCGGTATGATGCGGGGGAACCGTTTGATGGACGTCAGAGGTTCTAGGCCAATGGAAGGTGATAATCATATCGCTTAGGTTAACCGCGTCCCATGGGACTAGCACCCATCAAAAAATGACCCCCCAATATAGGATAAACTTTGGTCAAAGTATACTGCTCATGTGACGTAGTGTGAAAAATGCACGAGTCCTAATTAGTATTTTATGGAGAGTTTTATGTATGTTAAGGAGGATAAGTACTACTACTAAGCATGAGGTAAAGCATGGGAATATACATGAGAAGAATATGATAAGGGAGCTAAGCAAGGAGAGTAAATCTATCAAGTATGTACATGAATTATTGAGTGTATACAAAGCATGATGGTATATATAAAGTATGAGAGATGTGAATATTCACATGTAAATAGAATCTAATCCTCTAAAAATAAGTTCCCCGACGGACTCTCCACTGTGGCCATGCGGGATCTTTTTTGGCAGGGGTCCAACCCTAAAAGGAAATTTGTGTGCAGGGATCAAGGAAGAAAATCCTCTTTTCGCCACTCGCAATATTCTCAAGCTACCACGGACATAAATTAGTCGTCATTAAAGGGGTGAAAATATAGAAAGATGGAACTTCTAGCCTATTTTTCTCAAAACAGATTAAATCTATAGCCGTCTCGAAAGAAATGGCATAAAAAATAAACTGATGCATACGAAACCAAATAGATCACGGGTTCGGGGAGTAAGTTACGAAATGAGAAGGTATTAGGCACCCATTCCGCCCTTTCGGTCTCTCATGGGATATGATAATATTCTCCTTTTTCTCAAAAATGTAATTTGTATTTATAAAGTGTGCGGACTGAAATAAATGAGAAAATAAATTGTCATACTCACGTCATGGAAAAGATGGAGATGAGTAATTCTGAGTAGTATAAATAAAAAGAAATAAGATAATATAAAAGGTACTTGAAATGTAAGCAGCACACCGAATCATAATCCATCACAAGGAGTGGAATACGTATGTCTGATGGGGATGCTAAGAATATAATAAAGAGATAATGGCATGCTATGTGAAATACATTGAATCATGATCCACTATGAGGAAATGGACATGCATGTCTAACAGGATTGCAAAAATAAAAGAGAATAAATTTTTTGAAAATATAATATAATGTGAGCAACACACTGGATCATGATTCACTATAAGAAAGTGAATATGCACGTCTGATGGGGTTTGTAACAACATATAAGCTAGTGTGTATATATATATATATGTGTGTGTGTGTGTGTGTGTGTGTGTGTACTTACGATACTAACAAAAGTGAGAATGAATAGAATGAAGAAATAAGAAATAAGAAAAGGGGACTCGAATCCTGAGGAAGACTCGAGACGATTACGTATCTTGAAATGGCATCAAAATGAACGTGTTTCATTAACATACATGGGTGGGATTTAAACAATGAACTTAAAAATAGAATTCCTTTCAGTTTGTTAGAAAATGTGCACAAGTGGAGAAAGTGTAGGGAAAGGGGGAGGAAAACTCTAATTTGTGGTTTAAGGATTAAACCCTCCTTTTGGACTTTTTAGATTTATGAAACTATATTTTGTGTACATAAGTAATAAAAAAGGATTATAAAGGGAGAGAAAGTAAAAATAAAGTAAAAGATTTGCTAAGATATAAAAGTGGGATAACTGACACTAATTAAATGAGCTAGCTACTGATTTTTCAAGTAAAGTAGGCGAGCTTTTTGTGTTGATGAAGTGGATGGAAAAGGTTGGGTGAAAGTGATGTGAGGAAAAGTGGTGATAATATTTGGAAAATGATGTGTTTTGAAAAACGGCGCACTGATTTCGAGGTAGAGGCTCGTCAAATTTCAAGAAGTGTCCCTTGAGAATGAGGTTATGGCCTCCTTAAATTGTAAAATTTTAGGGTTAGGGTGTCTGTAAATTAGCACGGACAGAACTATTAGAAAGGTTATAAGCCCTATGAAATTGCATTGAGATACTCTCAATATTTATAGTTGACCAAAGTCAAATGGAGCTCAAAAGCACCTAGTGTCCTTTCCGCTAGGGTTTGGTGTAAAAAGGCAACTACGCGCAAATCGTAAGGCCAATTCATGCACAATATGGACCGTTGGAAAGGTTATGATGAGAATTATGAAATTTCAACTGCTAATCTCAATTCTGAGAGTTAATGAAAGTCAAACAGAGCTTAAAATCTCCCAATGGCCTCTAGGTCAGGGTTTGGAGTAAAAAGGCAAGAATGTACAAACGGTAAGGCGATTCAATCACAGTATGAACCATTGGAAAGGGTATTCAGAGCTATATAATATATCATTGAACTACTCTCGATTCCAAGAGATGACCAAAGTCAAATTCACCTCGAAAGCGCCCGATGGCCCCTATGTCAGGGTTTGGAGTAAAAAGGCAAGTATACGCGAACTGTAAGACCAATTCGCGTGTGGTGTGGACTTTTGGAAATGGTAATAAGAGCCCTATGGAAGTTTATGGATCTAATCTCAATTTTAATAGTGGAACAAAGTCAAACGGAACTTAAAAGCACCTTGTGGCCTATGGATCAGGATTTAGAGTAAGAACTGGGATTTGAGGGTGAAAGGAATGTTGTTAGGGATCTAAGGAGGTGTTTGAAGGGTACTAAATGGGGTGTCTATAGTTTCCCGTATTGGCAAAGGACACAAACTGAGGAAGTTGGTTTTCCAAGTGATGGTACGCCACAACTTAATCTTTCTTAATTAACCTCGCATGATCTCTATAATTGATGTGACCTTATCATTGATGCCAAAGATCCATGGTGGTGACCTTAGCACTATTTCACACTAAAGAGGACTTGGGAAAGATACCGTATAAACTGTTAGTAGTACTCACATCTTATATCAAAATTTATCGAATTGATCATAAATGATATATCTCGACTGGTCAAACTTTATCTCAAAGTTAGCATCACAAAGTTGGCTTATGCTTATTAAGTTTTCCTTCAACCCTTAGACATAAAACACATTATATGCCTTAGAAAATCATGGAATCTCCACGAAAACATGTCCTAAAATGATAGACCTACTCCCATACCTAAAGGTGACTTTACTTTCCTTGCGATCCAAAGGCTAGTAAAATGATACTTATCACCTATCATGTGCCTAAAGCACCCACGATTAAAATACCATTACGAAGTATCTTAAACCTTAAGAGTAACTCGAACAATAAGGGATTTTTATCACTTTTAGGTACCCAAGAGGTGGTAACCTTTTACTTACCCTTATAATTATTGGCATTAGTCATTATGTTGTAAGTGTTCTCATAAGGCATATACGCCCTTTGAAATTCTTCTATTAAACATTTAGAAGTATTTATTAGAAACTCAACTTGCTTTCTAAGACTAGCTAGGTCTCAATAGCGGTGTGTGGGATCATGTATAGGGTATACTTTTCCTAGATTGTAACAAAACTCCCTAAGGTGACCTATTACTTTGTAATGGGTATAAACATAGATTTGTTTGGGTTAAAGTTCGTGAAATATCTTATGAAGAATTCTCCTTTGTGGGTTAGGTAAAGGCCCGTAAGGTTAAACACGAACTTGACAACCGATTCAGGTGTGCTATTGGGAGTGGATGCACTATTGTAACTGATGGCATGCCTCTCTTCAAAACCTAAAGTGGGACCTAGGAACATTTTTCCAACTTTCTCGAATATGTCCTATAAAGTGATATTAACCTCCCGGGCACATTTGAAATCTTTCTCGAGTTGGGAAATTTGGACTTCAAGTTTCTCATGAATCTCCAATGATACTTGAAGATTTCTCGTAAGACTAGCCACTTTGGTGGTTAAGTGGGTATTTTCCCAACCCATAGAAATAAGTTTCTCACTCAAAGAGATTCTTATTCTCGCAAGTTGATTCATCGAGGCCTCACACCCTCTCTCAAAACTTTTAACTCCTTTTCTAAAGACAACACCCTATGAGTCAAATTTTTCTTTTGATTTTTAGTTTTTAGTGACTCGGTGTAAAGTTCAGAGCATGCGGATTAGAGACCACGTTCTCCCTCACTTAAATTATCATCATCACCCTCAAAATCTCCGTAATAATTTAACTCATTATCGAGGTTATCATGTTTAGAAACGTCCTCATCGGTATGGAACGTACTTAAAGTGATAACATGACAAGCTATGCATGCAGTAAATTTATGTCCATGTGGTTTTTCATTCCCGGAATCAACGAACTCAAAATCATTATCGCTTAGAGTGATAGTATAGGCGCCTTTGCCTTTAACTTGTCTCTTAAGCCTAGTAGAACACCCATGGGCTTTGTGACTTTTCCCCTCACACTCATAAAACCTCTTCGATTCATCTTTCTTAGGATTTTCACCTCTAGTTTATTTTGATCATTCTCATTAAATCCCTTACCCGCTTTTTAATTTTTAATTTTTCTCATTTTTTTTATTTTTCGATTTGGATGAACTTTTTTTTTTGAATTTGAGAAACATTTTTATTTTTTTAGCAAACATGGAAAAATCATCTAGATCAATTTCAGAATCAAAGTTAGAAACCTCCTCTTTTTCAGATTTAGATTTTAAAGCTATTCTTTTTTCATTGGGGTTTTAGGGAACATGTATAATTCGTAAGATTGGGCATCAACTATGAGTTCTGCTGGCCTAATTGTGTCTAGAATTTCCAAAGAGTTAAGGATGGTAACTTTTGCATTAAAATGAGATGGGAGAGACCTTAAAATTTTCTTAACAACTCACATTTCTAGAATTTTCTCACCCAAATTAAAACAAGAATTCATAATATCATATATACGAGCATAAAATTCACCAAAATATTTCAGTTTCAAGCATGCTTTTAGTCTCAAATTGTGTTGTGATATTTTGAAGCTTAGAATATTTAGAGCATTGGTACCCTCGTGTGTGAGTTTCTAGATGTTCTAAGATTCTTAAGATGTGGTACACATTATGATGCGATGAAATTCGTCAGGTGCAAAAGCACCAAAAATTTCATTCAATCCTCGAGAGTTAAAATTACTTAATTTAAAGTCATCGTCAGTCCAATTTGCGACTGGCATGGGACCACTAACATTTTCATTCTTCATAATAGGAGGAGTGTTTCCCCTTTAATGGCAAGACAAATGCGATCGTCGATTGAATTTAGAGATGATATCATCTGAGCTTTCCAATATGCATAATTCATGTCATCAAACATATGTGTCTTATTTTACAAATTCTTGATATAGCCATCGGGATTCATTTAAATAACTTATAAAAGCAAGCTCTGATACCAGTTTGAAAAAACATGCAGAGTTTTCTGGTTATATGGTCAACGGTAGAATCTGTAAATTAGGTCACAAATAAGACAAGTTCAATTTTAACCCAATTTTATCTTGATTAATTAGGTGAAACTAAGCCTCTGAGATATTGAATCTAAATCGAACAAATAAACAATCAGATAAGATATGAGGGGAAAAAAACTTTAGGAAAAAATCCTTTTCAACAGTGTTTCAATTAAGATATTACAGACTTAGACACCACTAAATATCACGATTCGGTCTCCTTATTGATAACAGAAAGCTATGCAGATCCAACAATGCTCCACAAAATGTTCCACTTTCCTAGGTATCCACCAATTAGCATCAAGAAAATTCTTTCCTCTCGATAGCAGTGAAGAATGAACTCCACAAGGATTTGAACAAATGATGTATTCTTCTGGGTGTGATAGTGTGATAATAAATATCCAAGGAGTTTGGATTTTTAAAAACCAAAGTGTTTGATCATAAAATAGATTAACAAAGGCTTTCAATAATACGTAGGTTCGCGTCTCTTAAATAGGTTGGAAAATCTAAAAGAGATAAGATTGAAAAGATTGTCTTTAAAGCCAACTAAATCCGAGTCGATTAGTTCAAACGTACTGGACCTCGTTCGAATTACCTTCACAAACTCGTTTGAACGGATATAGACTGATAGATCAAACTACTTTCCAAAATGATAAGTAAAATGAACATTTGAAGCTCGTTCGAATGTCTATCCAACGAGTTGTATTAACTCGTTCGAACGACCCTCAATCTTAGTCTAACGAGGTGCATAAAAATGTTTTTTTTAAACTTTGGATTGAACTATGTTTGAAAATAGACACACGAACGTAAGTTAAAACTAAATGTACCTTATACACCTTATCTGATGATTGTAGTAATGATATCAACTATTCATTTTTCGATTGATGCGTTCGGTCACTAACTTGTCTTCGATTGAAGCTTTTTGAGAATGTACATGATAGTGTAGTGGTGTAACGGAATATGAAAAACTATAAACATAATGAAAAAATCATAAATTGTGCTCTTATAATATTTAATCATTGGGTTCACTTGAGCTTGAGATTAGAATGCATGTTATATTTTGGGTTATATTTTGGGTTATTTGGGTTGGGTTAACTTAAAAATAACTAAAATATGAAAGGAGGATGCATAGTTATTACTATAGCATAAATTCATTTAAATTCTTATACTATGTATACTTGTTGTTTACGTTGCTATTGAATTCTATTATTAGGTCCTAGGCTACAGTTGCAACCTCATCCCTGACCCACAGTTTCATTCCTTTACAGTTGTTGAGCTTATAGGATGTAGGTGTCGAGTATGCATGCTCATTATTTTACTTCTATTTACATTCCTATCGTGTAAGATATTGTATTCATTAGTATTTTAGTTGGATTTAGTTTACTATTCAAGACAATTATAAATCATATGTTGGATTTTGTTATTGTTAGGTGTTATGATATCAGAGATGGTGTTGGATCATTCACATAGTTATTATCAATTATTTATTTTACACATTTTATTTTACTTATGTCATTTTAGAATGATATTCAAATTTTTTTATTCTTATATTAATTATTATTTGACCTGATCAGGCAAGTTACAGATTTACGGGGTGTCACAGTTGGTGCCAAAGCGTTTCCGACTCTAGTGTCCTAGGGATAATAGTACGTCCATCGTTTTTCCACATAGCAATTTCAATACTTTAAAGCTTTATTATTTATATTTTATATTATCATCACCCATTTATTGATAAGCTTTTATTTAATATCTTTCAGATGGGGAATAGCATGAGACAAGTAGCACATCAGAGACCGATCGCGAATGCCGAGTCAGAGGAAGTAGTGCCTCTGGAGTAGCAGTCGTAGCAGATGCCACCAGGGCAGGTGCCAACTTTATCACCGACATATTTGGCTACTATTATCGCAAAGACGGTGGCTCTGACTTTGGCATCCATGCACTAGGACTAGCCACCACCCGTGGCCGCACCTGCCCCTCAAAATAGGTATTTAACCTTATTTAATGTGTTTTGTCCAAACAAAAATTCGAGGAATAAATAATCCAAGTGTACCACGACAAGTAATACATAAGGTGACGTATTACGTAAATAGTTTAAACACGAAAATCCCACGATGCTTGTGTCGCATGAGTGAATATTTAATTTCTAATAGTATTAGTTAGGGAATCCATTAAGTTTGAGGTAAAAATATCCAGGAATGGATCTAACAGGGACACGGTTAATATGACGTAATGTTTAAATGGTACGAAAAGTAAAATATAACAATAAGGATTAAACGAGAAAGTTTTACGTTGCATGGTTCGCATGAGTTTCATTTTAAGATTATAATATTATTTTAAATACTTTGGTTAAGTTTCATGCAATTAGGACAAGCAATGAGAACTACGCGAGCCCGGGTACAAATTGTTTGACGGTGCGCGACACTGCGAAAGTCCAGTTTTGCGCGAATTGTTTAGGACTATTAGTAAGTCAAAAAAATATTCCGACCATATATTAGACTCATAAAAATATAAGGAATATTACCATATGGAGAAAAATTGGAAAAAATATGTTTTGCCAGAGGTGCCGTTTCTTGCTCGTATTGTTTAGGACATCTCGGAAGGTCAAAAAAATATTCTGAGCATATATTTGGACTCATAAAAATATGAGGAATATTACCATGCAAAGAAAAATTGAGAAAAAAATATGCTTTGTGCGGAGGTCCCATTTCTTGCGCGTATTGTTTAGGACGTCTCGGAAGGTCAAAAAAATAATTCCGACCATATATTTAGACTCATAAAAATATAAAAAATATTATTATGCAAAGAAAAATAAAAAAATATGTTTTGCGCGGAGATTTCATTTCTTGCGCGTATTGTTTAGGACGTTTCGAAAGGTCAAAAAATATTGCGAATATATTTTTTGACTCAAACAAATGCAAGGAATAAGGTCCAAGGGTCAAAAATTATAAAAAAAATATTCAGAGAGAGAAAAAGATGAAAATGATAGAATTTTTCGGGGTATTAAATGGGTGGTTAGGTGTAGTCTTACTCCCAATTCAGATTTTTAGAATTTGGAAAGATTTTTACACATTTTAGGACACTCTAATCTTTGAATTTTGGGTCAAGATTGAAGAGTACTTCTTATAGTCTATAAGAGAGAGAGAGAGAGAGAGAGAGAGAGAGAGAGAGAGAGAGAGAGAGAGAGAGGAAGCTATGGATGTCCAAATTTTGGACCATTTTTCTCATATTTTTCCTTCTCATTCTTGTGCCCTAGCAAGTCAAATTTCATCGCACATTCGTAGCTCCTCATATATCTATACTTTCTCCACCAAAACTCCATCAAAATGACCTACAACCTCCATTAAAGCTTCCTTCCAAGGTGGGATAGCTTGTTGCGGCTTTTAGGAAGGGTTTTTGGGAACTAAAATAGGTCTCCTTCCATGGTGTTTGAGGAAGAAGAAGAAGATGATTTTTGTGGAGCATTCTTGGAGAATTTCGGAACTTTCATTGGATCTAGCGTGCTGGAGCTTTTGTGACTCCCTTTAGGGCCACCTTTAGAGGTGAGGGAGTCACCCATCTTCTCCACTACCACAACCATTTTGAAGTCTTGAGGTGGAAAATATCTTACCTTATTAGAGGTTTAAAGTTTAATGAATTTTTAGCACGTTTTATTACATGTATTTGATTTAATATATGTAGGATGTGTGTTAAATGGCAATCATGGGTTAATTTATTTAATTCTCATGATTTTATACGAAAATGGGTATTTAAAGAGAGGTTTTGAAATGGGTTTTGAAAGAAGATAATTTCTAGAATACTTATTTACACATATTGGGTGTAAAATGTGTAGAATACGTGTTATATTGCATCCTTATATTAGTTAATGTTCATACTATCGTCTTAGGTTAAGATGGGTATAAAAAGGATGATTTCAAATGGGTTATTAATGTGTAAAAATTTCAGAATATTATTTACCAAATATGGGTGTAAAAAGTGTAGAAAAATGGCTATATTGCATTAATGGACTTATTGATTGAATTCTTAATGTTTTGAATAAAAAGGGGCACTTAAAAGAAGGTTTTAAATGAGTTTTAAAGGTGTTAAAATTTTCAAAATACTATTCATAGGCACTTTAAGAAATAAAATGTGTTAGAATGATGTTTTAAAGATAAATAATGTGATTTTCTCCAAAGAAATGCATTAGGGTTGTTTAAGCCATTTAATGAGATAAAAATGTGATGTCCAACTTGAATAATGAAGATAAATGTAAAAGGAGAATCTTTCACTTTAAATGGGTATTTTAAAGTGTGTAAACTCATAATAAGAAAATACTATGAGTTATTGCGTAAACATTGGTAAATGGGTGTAAGATGTAAAAACTAAAAAATAAAGTGTGTTTATAAAATATGTGGAAAATGAGGTTTTAATATATAAAATGTATGAATTTATATATTGAAAGTGTGCGAAGTAAAAATGTGAAAACTGAGTAAAGTATGTTAATAACAAGTGTTTTTAATGGTTAAATGGGTTTAAGTGTCGAATTGAAAACTTAAACTACCTTTTTGGAAAATGACACTAGTTAAAGGACTAAATTGCATGTTTCGGCAATAAAGGGGTAAATTGATAAATTTACTTAAAGTAGAACATTTTTATGAATTAAAAATATTGACAATTTTTTTTACACTAATGTGGGTGAAACAAATTAAGTCCTAAAGCGTGAATGATTTTTGGAATAAAATCAATATGTGGGAGAATAAAGGACTTAAAGGAGAAAGTAAGAATTTTCCAAGTATTAAAAAAATGGACAGTTAAGTCGGAGCCTTTGGATTAGGCCCCTAAATATGAATAATGTGAACATTGGAATAATGTTGAGCATATTGAAAATTTATTAATATTGGACGATGTCGGGATATATAATTAACCAGGGCTATGTTGTCCCTATTGGTGAAAGACCCCAAACCAACTGCATTTTACTTGACGCTCGGTGCCGGAGAGTGAAATTCCGTGAAATCATGGGTGTGCGTGTGTTGGCGGATTCCCTAAAGATAATGCTAAGTAATTAATTGAATATTCATGAAATAGGCATAAATGAATGGTATTGATTTACTGAATTATTAATGCAAGAATAACGCATTAAATGTTTAATGTTCATGTGGTAATATAGGATGGTTAAATAAGATCACTTAATGACGTTTAAGCTACCTAATGAGGTATGAATCATAATAAGCACAAGCGTGTGTTATATGAATCTTTCAAAGGAAAATGAGTATTTTTTAAAATACGGTGTGTACGGGCGTTGAATGGAAGTCCTATAATATGGTTAAGTAACTTTGGCTCGAGTTAATAAACGTTGGGTAATAAACGTTTGAAAGTAAATGAAATATTTTTCCATCAATTGCTAATTATTTAACCCTGTGCATTAATGGGAAGGAATGCTATTTTTTAAGCATAATGATACAAATGATTATTTTATAAAGACGAGGATGATAAAATGCGTCAAATAATGTTTTCGAAATAAAACGGTTTAATACATTGGGACATGTATTTTTCAACAGTATATATGTAGATATATACGTATTTTCGCATGCATGTAATGTAGCGGGTGAGTATTCCTTTATGTGGTTCATTTTTATAATGCATTTTGCAGACACCTCATTCCGTTACCCCCTAACTCTCCTTAGGTCCCTAGTACCTCCACTCATCACTGTAAACCCTGGTCACGTCCCGAGTATGACCTAAAAGCCATCGGGAACTCCCCGGCTCAGTTTGACCTAAAAGTCAAACTCTTCATCTCGATTGAGACTCAATGAATCTTTGAAGGACACTAAATACCCTTTCCAACGGTCTGCCCCGTGCGCGATTCCGACTCACCATGCGGACGAATGATCCATTTGCGTCCGAAACCTTACCTGGAGGCCACCGGGCACTTCCAGGATCTGTTTGACCCAACTCAACTCTTCATCTCGACCGAGGCTGAATGAATCTTAGAAGGGTACTAAATACCCTTTCCAACGGTCCGTCCCGTGCGCGATTCTGACTTACCATGCGGACGAACGATCCGTTTGACTCCGAGAGGTCATCGAAGGCTTCTCGGGACCGGTTGACCAAAGTCAACTCCCCAAACTGGGTAAAACTCTTTGGAATATCTAAGTACATCTCCTAACCTTTCTAACGGTCCATCCCATGCATAATTCGGACTTACCATGCGGACGAACGATCCATTTGCGTCCGAATGATTCCCCGTCCAACGGACTGACAAATGCTTCCAAGCCACATTTGACCCAAAGTCAACTCCCGAACTCGGGAGTGGTCCAAAGGACTTTCGAAGGTCTCTAAAATACCTTTCCAACGGTATACCCTGTGCACGATTCTAACCAACGATTTTCCCTCGCCGACCAATTTTCCGAAAAAGCCTGAAACACACTGCCAAACGGCAGGTCCCAGAACCTGCCTATCGGCACCTACCTGTCGGCAGGCAGGAAGGGCTCTAAGTCGATCGGCAGTCCCCTGGAGATATAAAAAGAGGACTTGGCCTCATTTGCAAGAGAGCTCATATCAGAGGCAAATCACTCTCAGAAAAACCCCAAAAACCTCTCTTGAAGGCAGCGTGATTTCAACTCTCAAATCCCTTTTTCACTTCCACTTTTCATCATCCCTTTCATCAAACTTGATGAATTAACTACTCTCCATCATCATCCAAGTGCAAGGTCTGCCTTTCAACATTCAAGATGAAGCTCAAGGTCTCCAAGAAGGTCCAACTTTCTCAAACTCTCTCCGAAATTCTCTTAAATTTGCAATAACTTGTTTTCTTACTTAGCACTTTTATTATCTCATCTCACACATCATAAATATACTTTTTATCTAGCATTATTGCACATCTCCTATTTTCATATAAATAAAAACCCAAAAAACAAGAAAAAGAGGGTTTTCTCATAAATTCCAAGTAGGGATTCTCACACCTTTTCCACACTTTTCTCACAACTAAAACACTTTTTTCTACACACACACACACACACTTACAAATAAGAGATTTCTCCATTTGGATTTATGGGTTAAACCCCACCCCTCATTTATTTACGAACTACGTGGACTTTGATGCCTTTATAGGCTACATAGGCGTCTCGGGGTAAAACCCGAAACTCGAGTCCTTTTCGCACTTTTTCTCTTATTTTCTATCTTCTCTTTATCTCATTTTCCATTATATTCTATATACTTGTTCTTAGTAATGTATTATTCCATATGCGTTATCGTTCCTTGATAATGGTCAACGTAGGGGTAATCACGTAAATCTTATTTTCGACACTAATCTCACATTCCTACGGATGACTCGCTTTGTCTTTTCTATGATACAAGTATTCCTACCTCCATTCTATATATACACATGCACACATATCACGGGGGGAAATATAAAGGAAAATAGCAAATATCCATGAGAAACCTAAAGGGCGGAATGGGTGCCTAACACCTTCCCATTTCGTAACTAAGCCTCCGAACCCTTCTCGAATCATTTTCTTTCGCACGCACCAGTATGTCTTTGGATGCCATCCTTCGGGGTGGCTTCCCCTTTTTTCTTTTGTCTGTTTTGAGTAAAATAGACTGGCGACTCTGAATCTCTCTACATCTTCACACCTCACAAATCGACGCCGGCCGAAGCGCTCTCCCGAGAGGGGACGTACAGGACCCGAAGGATCCCTTCCTCCCTCCACGGCGGGGATCGGGGATGGCCACAGTGGCGACTCTGCTAGGGATTTTTTTTATATATTTTGAGGGCTTGATTCTATTTACATGGATGATATATTTGTTTATGTCCCCCCCCCCCTCCCATATTTGCCTATCCCCCTTTCTCACATGCATATCCCATGACTGCTTATATTCACACACTTGTATAAAAATCTCCATGTACACTTCACACCATGTGCACCTAGGATCACATGTA
The DNA here is from genome assembly GCA_949130495.1 of Sambucus nigra. Classification (NCBI taxonomy): domain Eukaryota; kingdom Viridiplantae; phylum Streptophyta; class Magnoliopsida; order Dipsacales; family Adoxaceae; genus Sambucus; species Sambucus nigra. Next base: position 556,563,900 of record OX422213.1, on the reverse strand, counting down.
TATCCCCATGTTGCACACATCACCCATCCATGCTTGGTGTACCTTTTGGGGTACTTGTACATTGGCTCCCTGTTTGGCATAATAAAGAAAGGCATTATCATCATAAGATACTAATAAGAGAATCATGCATGATTCACACGATATCACCAAAGATCACTGATATTTACCAAATTTTACCCAGTAATTGGAGGGTCACTTCGTGATGGGCGCTGGCCCGGCAGGTCGCAGTTAGCCTAAGCGATATGACTCTCACCTTCCATTGGCCAAGTACCTTCGACGTATATCGAACGGTTCCCCCGCATCGTACCGCTTGACCGAAGTCATGACGGGAGGTATATCGCAGGGAATTTGTTCACGTACACCGAGTATATCGAATTCGCTCTCACACGTACCGTCCCCACAAGGTATATGGTGAGGAAATTCACGTACACTCAGGTATATCAAATGGCTTGTCCACACGTACCGATTGCCCGCAAGAGCAAGACATATATCGTGGAAGTCACGCCAAAGGGGGGAACCCATGCCGATTCACCCAACTAACTGCATACCTGCATATAGGTGTCAAACCTAGGACAGGCAATTTAGATTTTCGATTTCAACCCGAAACTCTATCGAAATTTCGGGTCGGCCTGCCGCCCAATTTTTGCGCATTTTTTAAAACGGGACCCTGTCCGCGAGCCTGGTTACAAGTCCAAACCGTAGCTTTGTATATATTAAAAACCCCACTTTTCCAGGCTTGGGTCCCGCCCGGCATTGCATTTAGGAGAATTAAATACAAGTGAGAACATAATAATCATGTTGAGTTCCGTCTCCAAAAACATTTCTCCCTTCTTTATTAAAAATACAAAAACATTTATCCCTTCTTTATTAAAAATACAAAAACATTGCTCCCTTCTTTAAAAATCCAAAAATATTTCTCCCTTCTTTATCAAAAATCCAAAAATAGTTTCTTCCCTTTTTTCTCAAAAATAAATCTTATCCTATGCCTTCTCAGGTCGATCGCACGCCCTTGGTCTGGCTCCTTATTGGCTTCGGTCTTCAGTCAAATCACCTCGGAGTTTTATCCGCTCCTCTACTACTTCTTTCGAATCCAGAATCCATCCATCTTCCATGGAGAATGCAGATCAACCACCAGTCATACAACCGGATCTGCCGACAGTCCTAGCTCAGCTCGTGGCTAAGATTGATAACCTCCAAGCCGAGTTCCGAGAAATGCAACAAAATCAAGTTCCTATGCATCAAGAACCCGAGGCCCTGTACCCTCGTGCTATGGGTCCACCCGAGCCCATCTAGGTCCCAAAGGAATATCAGCACGCTCCACATGCCCCTCCAACTAATGGGTCACCGCATGCCCAGCTTCCAATGCCAAACATTGCCCTGCCTGTGGTCGCTGATCCAAAAGAGGAGGAGTTGAACAAAGTCAAAGAAGATATTAAGATGCTCACTAAGAAGTTCGACCAGGTCCGAATCTCTGGGAATTACATGGACTACACCCATATGTCTCCTTATCCTAAAGAAAGGTTACCCGAGAAGTTCAAGATGCCAAACATCGAGAAATTCGGAGGGAGTGGTCCCCCAATTGTTCATCTTCACAGTTATCATCGTTCCATGACTCTCCTAGGGGCTTCTGAAGAGGTGATGGCCCAACTGTTTCAACAAACTTTGAAGGACAGTGCTCTCCGATGGTTTTTATCTCTTGAGGAATCCAGAATCCGTAGCTGGGAGGATGTAGCTCGAGAATTCATGTCATAGTACAAATACAACGAAGAGCTCGAGGTCACCTACCGTGATTTAGAGCTGCTCAAACAAAACTCTGGAGAATCAGTCAGTAAGTTCATAGCCCGATGGAGGGAAAAAGCAGCTACCATGACCAATCGGCCATCTGAAGAAGAACAAGTCAACATAGTGAAGAAGAATTTCTTGCCCCATGTCCGAGCAACCATGGGAGGACAGTACTACCCCCACTTTCGAGCTCTCAGAGAAGCAGGAGTAGAAATCGAGGAATGTCTTGCCAAAACAGAAGTTGAACCGAAGAAGGTGATCGGACAGTTCACCCCTAGAAAGTATGAGAAGCCTGCCAACGATACAGTCTAAACCATCAACAACATCTCTCAACCAACCACATCATGGGCACCAGAAAGCCTCCCTTCCCCCGTCCGAAGGGAATACACTGAGCTTCATGCTCCCCTCTCCAAAGTTTACCAAGCCCTGTTAAGACAAAACCTTATAAAACCCTTGGATCCCCGTCCGTTACCAAACCCACTCCCAAGAAACTTCAAGACCGATGCTCATTGCACCTTTCACCAAACAGCTGGCCATACCACTGACCAATGCTTTCACCTTCGGAATGTAATCCAAGATCTCATCGATCGGGGTACCATCGCCCCACCAGCCAATCCTAAGCCTAACACTACTCATAACCCACTCCCAAATCACACCAATGCCATCTTCTTGGAAGAAAACCTGAATTTCGATCCATGAACTCAAATCACACCCCTATACCCTCCAAAACCTCTTTAAATTTACCCATATTTCCTCCTACACCCTACTAGCCCTGCTGATCAGGCAGTGTCACTTCTTACCAGAGCATGCACCACTGTCCGGACCTGTTCTGAAGGTGGAAGTATGGAATTATCAGAGGTATTGAATCAACTCCTAGAGTTCGGGCTAAAATTGCCCTCACAGATGATTATCGAATATCAGAGGTTCAGCGCACTATTTTTGGAGGCACGAAAATGGGCCCGAGAATCAGATAGGTGGGTGGTACCAATCGATGAAGTCAACTTAGATGATGTTGTCCAGATCATGGCGGAAGCATTCAGGAAAACCAACAACATTTGCAGTATCACCGAGTTACTTGACACTTTGAAGCTACAAGGGCGCCGTATCCCTTCACCCTTACACATCCCCACAGAGTGGGAAGACCTATATGAGGAAGCCGTTGAAGTTCTGGAATGCATTGATTTCACGAGGGAAAACAGAATTGTTGCCACTGGATGGGGGGAAGAATTCGAAGTTTCAAATGAAGAACAAGCTTCAGGGGGAAATGGCTCAGTAGCCGACATATGTGGGATGATATCATTTGAAGAACTCCTCGGAAAAATAGATAGGGTGGCAGAACAACCTGAGATTAACGAGGAAACTGGATTTAAGTTTTTCCCTTCTTCAGTAAATCACATGACCAGATCTGGGAGACATTACCAAGTTCCAAGCTCGCTACTAGCAAATGACAAAGGGAAGGGCGTTGAAGACCTTCTTATGCTAGAAATGACCCTCGAGGAGAGCAAGATCCTCGATTAACTGAAGAAAACTCAAGCTAACATCACTCTATGGGGGCTTTTCATGTCTTCCCAGTAGCACAGAAATTCTTTAATCAAGTTGGTCACAGGACCCATAGTTCCTCCTTCTACCACACCAGACGAAGCGATGAATTTGGTCGGGTCCTTGACCTCCACCCGAATGCTGTCATTTTCTAAAGAGGAAATCCCCAAAATTGGGGTGAATCACAATCATGCACTCAACATCTCCATCGAAGTTATGGGGAAGGTGGTACTGCTTTCTCTCGTTGATAACGGATCCGCTTTGAATGTCTGCCCACTGAGAACCTTCAAATGTCTAGGCTTAAAAGAAAGTGACCTCACTTCAACCTCCGTTGCCGTGCGTGCCTACGATAATACCCGTCGGGAGGTGATGGGATACATAAAACTGGCAATAGGGGTTGGACCTATAAACCCTGTCGTCGAATTCCAAGTCATTGATATCCCGGCCTGTTTCAACCTGTTGCTCGGACGACCCTGGCTCCACAGTATAAAGGGTGTCTCTTCCTCATTCCATCAGAAATTGAAGTTCTTCACCGATGGGCGAGTCATCACCATTTTGGGTGACGACGATAATGCCGAGGGTGCAGGCACCAGCAGTCCAATCCTCGAGATACAGCATGGGTAAAATGATATGCTACTATCAGGATTTCGTGTTGAGCCACCTCTACTCCCGGTAGGGGACGGTTTCAAAGAAAGGGTTTGTCCAGAATACGACCCTCATGGCAATGTCAATGTGATTCAGATGTTCAGAAATATGCACTTCATGCACGGAATGGGGCTAGGACAAAGACAACAAGGGATACTGGAGCCCATCGAACTGAAGAAAGCTTTCCCTCCTTGCGGCTTGGGATATCAACCATCAGAACAAGAGCTCAGAATGATCCGCCAGTCTCGATCAAAGAAAGGGTTAGACTGCATTGAAACTATCTCGGGAGATTCTTTAAATGGATGATTCATTAAAGAGGGTGAAGACTTCCCCTTTGCGGCTTTCCAGAACCGTGGTATGACCATACAGATAAGAAAATGAAGCCTAGAATGGAGATCTTCTTTTAAGATAGCTACCCATGGGCCGAAAGTTTCCCACACCGCGTACATCCGGTCATCAAAAATATCGAAGAACTGAGGAAAGTGATTTTAAAGATGCCTTCAACTTGCAGACACTGGGGCTGGCACTCTGCATGGTTCACTCAGGCACTGCATCACTGGACCCTTCTCATCTGATCAAAGCTGCTGATACACCTCTCCTCAACAGACATGCTACGCCCGTTCTACCTCTTGAAATCTCCCCTAACCCCAATGTTTACCCTGTTTCTTCTACTGTTGTCCATCCTTGCTCAAATGTAATCGAGACCTCTTTTGATGAGGTTCTCAATGCTGTTTTTCCTATCAATGAAATAAACGAAGATTTTGAGTATCTTGTTGTGCCTTACATTAACTGCTTGGATTCTAATCAAACTTTTGATGATGATGATTTTGCAAATGAACAATTCTTAACTGATTTAAATAATGTTAATAACAAACAACATAACCACGTTCAAGTTAATGAAGAAGAGACTGTTGTTGTTAATCTCAGTTCTAGTAGCCAACTGCGCGAGATTAGGATAGGGGCCACCCTTAACGAGCATGAGCGCGCACAACTCGAAGAATTACTAAAGGAGTTCGTGGATGTCTTCGCATGGTCCTACGACGACATGCCCGGTATTGATCCCGAAATAGCTCAGCATGAGATCCCCACTCTCCCAGATTCCAAGCCAGTTAAATAAAAGTTGAGAAAGCTCCGAACTGAATGGTCTCTCAAAGTCAAAGAAGAGGTGATCAAACAGTTAAACATGGGTTTCATTCAAGTGATCGAATATCCGACATGGCTAGCCAACATTGTACATGTACCAAAATCAGGAGGAAAGGTTCGAATGTGTGTGGATTACCGAGATTTAAACAATGCCTCTCCGAAGGATGATTATCCACTACCCAACATCGATATGATCATGGACAACACAGCCAGTCATGCTCTCAAGTCATTCGTCGATGGGTTTACCGGATACAATTAAATCAAGATGCACCCCGACCACCAAGAGAAAACCGCATTCATCACCCCACGGGGAACCTTTTGCTACACCGTTATGCCATTCGGTCTCAAGAATGCTGGGGCTACCTACCAAAGGGTTGCCACAACCATCCTGCATGACATGATTCACAAAGAGGTTGAGGTTTACGTGGATGATATGATTATCAAGTCCAAAACTAGAGAAGGTCATGATCCTTCTCTATGAAAGTTCTTCGAACGACTGCGACAGTATCAGATGCGACTTAATCTATAGGAATGCGTCTTCGGCGTTACAAAGGGGAAACTCTTAGGATTCATGGTCAGTGAGAAGGGGATAGAAGCAGATCCCGCCAAGCTGAAGGCCATACTTGAGATGCCACCACCCCAAACAGAGAAAGAAGGCCAAGGATTTCTTGGGAAATTACAATATATCAGCCGGTTCATCAGCGAGTTAACCTCCATCTGTGAACCAACCTTTAATCTCCTCCGAAAGGATTCAACCAAGATTTGGAACGAGGCCTGCTAAGAAGCTTTTGACCAAATCAAATAATATCTGACCCAACCTCCAGTTCTCATGCCACCACAGCCTGGTCTCCCTTTGCTCCTATACCTAACCATAATCGACACTGCAGTTGGGGCTTTGCTAGCCCAATACCTTGAAGACTCCCACAAAGAAAGAGTCGTCTATTATGACAGTCGCAAATTGGTCGGGTACGAGGTCAACTACACTGCTTTAGAAAAATCATGCGTCGCGCTTGTCTGGGTCACCCAAAAGTTACGACACTACATGCTCGCCTTTCCCATTAAGCTTGTATCCTGAATGGATCCCATCAAGTACCTGCTCGAAAAACCCGCCTTATCCAGCCGAATGGCCCAATGGTTGATGCTCCTAACCGAGGTCGATATCATGTACGTCACATAGAAAGACGTTAAAGGAAGAGCCATCTCTGACTACCTCGCTGACTACCCTATAGAAGAAACAGATGTCTGGATCTCCAAATTCCCAGATGAAAATGTCCTCTGCACCACTCAAGACGACCTCCGATGGGAAATGTTCTTCGATGGCACTGCCAATAAAAAGGGATATGGAATTGGGATACTTCTGGTCGCCCCAGATGACTCCCACACTCCCATCGCCATAAAATTGGATTTCCCTTGCACCAACAATATGACAGAATACGAGGCATGCACAGTGGGCCTCAAGGTCGCTCTTAAGAAAGGTATTCAATACCTTGATGTATATGGGGATTATTCCCTCATCATTGGTCAAGTGATCAGAAAGTGGAAGGTCAAGGACGAAAATCTCCAACCCTTTCATGCCCAATTAGAAGAGTTAGCCTCCCAATTCCGAGATATCACCTTCCATTAACTGCCCCGAGCAAAGAACAACCTAGCCGATGATCTCGCTACTTTGGCCTCCATGGTCGACATTCCCAAGGGAATAACAATATGACCCCCTTCCTAGTTCAGAAGCAGGACAAACCGACCCATTGTTACCATATTAATCTTGTCTCCACAGAAGACCCCGAACTAGCCGATTACTGCTACTGTGATATCTGGTGCCTCCTCAAACATGGTAGGTATCCCGAGGGTTCCAACAAGAACGACCGAGCTACCCTCCGAAGGCTGGCCGCTCAGTACATCATCTGTCATAAAGCACTACTCAAGAGGAATTTTGATGGAACTCATTTGCACTGTATCGCAGGGGCTGACATTGAAAAGATAATGCAGAAAATCCACAGCAGAGAATGCGGCCCCCACATGAACGGTCACATGCTTGCCAAGAAGATCATCCGAAAGGGCTACTACTGGAACACCATGGTCCAGGATTGCACCGCCTATCTTCAGAGATGCCCTAAATGCCAATAGTTCTCCAATCTTCAACACTTACCTCCGTTGGAATTATACAACATGACTTCTCCCTGTCCGTTCTCCACCTGGGGTATCGACATCATAGGGAAGGTTACGCCAAAAGCGTCAAACGAGCATGAGTTCATCCTGGTTGCCATCGATTACTTCACCAAATGGGTCGAAGCTGAGTTATACACAGTATTAAATGACAAGAAGGTGGCCAAATTCATCAAGAAAAATATCATCTGCCAATATGGAGTCCTGCACGAGCTAGTGTCAGATAACGGTTTGCACTTCAAGGCAGAAGTCACAGAAGTTGTCAACGAGTATGGGATTCATAGACACAAATCTTCTCCCTACCTACCTCAGACCAATGGTGCAGTTGAAGCCGCAAATAAAAGCCTTAAAGACATCATCAGCAAGATGACCGAAAGTTGTAGAGACTGGGCCGACCGGATCCCATACACCCTTTGGGGCTATCGAACCTCAATCCGAACCTCTATTGGGGTTACCCGTTACTCCTTGGTCTACGATATGGAGGCAGTCCTACCTGTGGAGCTAGAAATACCCTCGCTATGTGTCATGCTCGAAAGCAAGGTTAGTGAAGAAGACTGGTGCCAAGGTCGTCTTGATGAGCTAGCCCTTCTGGATTAAAGAAGATTAAAAGCTCTTTATCACATACAGGGATACCATCGCCAAATAGCGCGGTCATTCAATAAAAGAGTCAAGGACTGTGGTGTCCAGGAGGGGGATTTAGCCCTCAAGGAGATAATAGAACCCATCTGGGACCCCAGAGGAAAATTCAAGTCCAATTGGAGTGGCCCCTACATTGTGAAGAAGATCTTGTCGGGCGGTGCCGCCATGCTCACTGACCTGGATGGGGAAGAGATGGCTCGTCCAGTCAATCTGGACAGTCTCAAGAAATTATACCCCTAGTCCGAAATCTCGGTGCGCTACGACTCTTCTCATCCCCCTTCTATTCTAAAAAAAAAATCTTCATTTCCCTCTACCCAGAACTACGTGGGCCTCATCCTCTACATAAAACTATTTTAAAACTTTTCAAAAAAAAAACCAGAGGTACGTAGGCAGCTCATACATCCCATATGAGCACGGCCCCTTCTTTTTCATAAAAATATATTCTTTTCTTATCTCCTAGAACGACAGTTCATTCTAAACATCCACTTGAACAAAAGGAATATGTATGCCTTAGCGATTTGTATAGATAATTCAAAACACAAAATTCATCGAAAGGCACAGCTGGATGATCAGAAACTTATTTATTTCATTAATAAGAAACTACAGTACAAATTACATAAGAAAAAGGAACAAATAACTCCCTTCCCCCTACTACCATAAAAACCAGATAAAATCTCCTACGTCTGTTACATAAATAAACTCCCCAGGAGTCCTATCCACAGCTAGCAGAAGAGCTTGCACCCTCATCATCTACATCATGAGGAGCCCAAGTTTCTCCTGCCTGAATGGAGTGCCGCAAACATTCCATGGATCGATGAGCCTTAACCATCTTCGAAAAGACCACAACACCCCCTTCTATGGAGTCAAATAAAATAAACCATCTTTGACCAGTCTCTACTGCCAACATCTTGTTGACTACTTTCCTCCACAACCACCTCATATAATCTTTGGGGACATGGAAAACCTTCCCGACAGACTGAGAGGGATGGGTCGACGGACGCCGATTTTCCCACAGAGTCCCAAGCAACAGACGCAGACGCTCAGTTAAATCCTCTATTGGAAAGAAGTTTAAGGTCCGAGGGGGCACTACCTGCGCCCAGCCAAATTGGCGCAAAAGTCGCCAAGGGAAATAAAAAAAGGTCTGTCTGAGACCAATCAGTCGCACATATGAATACTCTCCTAGCTCCAGAGCTGGCTGCAACTTCCCCCACCAAGGCACTGACCAATATAGCACACGAGCCCCATACTCCACAAACTAATTCTCCCAGTTCTCAATATACAGGCCAATGCGGATGAAGTAGCGTGAAAAGAAGTTGGGTATAGCCGACAAAGGATATTCTGGAGGAGTTGACAAGCAGAAACGTTCGGACAACCACATGAACGGCATCACAAGACTATCCCTCAAAAGGTCAGAACGACCTTCTCTCCAGGCATCCAGGCCATTCAGAGTCTCCGCCAATATTACCGCCGCAGGATTGCGATGATATGACATCCATGAAGTAATGGCTGCAAGTTGTGGGTCCACTCGCACCTCCCCGATCACCAACATCAATTTTGAAACCAGACCCAGAACAAAGGCTCCAACATAACCAGCATCACCTACTTCCCACAAATGCACGGACTTCAACACCGTCGAGAGGGAGATCATTCCTCCAGAAACCAATGACATGGCCGCCGAGGGCGAGATACGAAGAAGCCCAGCCAAAAAATCCTAGGGGAGCGGGAAAATTGGGGTAAAGCCGCAGAAACACTGGGATACACACCTAGTATGGCGGAAAATTCCTAGTAGGCATGACAAACTTCTTCCAACCCAAAGCGGAATACCTGGTCTTCGGGATACCAAAATTGTACCGCCGCTGTCAGCATATTCCACTCAAAAGGACGATTGCGCCACAAGGAGACTCGACGCATGTTGAAAGCATCATAGTCGACATTATAAGATCACATAGCTTCCAAGTCTTTGAGGTAGTTGACAAACTCGGTGCTACCAGGGAGAGCCATCTTGTAGGGCAAAGAAATAGTAGGCAAGTGGATAAGGATGCAAAGGTGTGATGAAAACACCCCACCCTCACCCCCTTTTATACTTGAGAACTCTCACAAAAGACATAATCCCTGTAGAAATCGGAGGGAATCCTACCCCACAAGGTACCAAAGGCTGAAGAGGGTACCATTCAAAGCTTTCAATAGATGGGACTGGACTGAACTGCCGATAGGTAGGCCAGGGTGCTTGCCGATCGGCAACCCCCCATTTTTCGAAATTTCCTCCTTTCTTTTTTTTTGTCAAATCAGAAAACTCCATAAAAATAAATTGATATTCTCAAAAGAATTTCAAGAATCCTGTTTTCTCCTTATGGGATTCCCCGTTTTAAATAAAACAGCTTTCCTTTGAAAAATTCCAAAAATACTCCTGTTTTATGGTCTCAGTAGCAAATTAAAAAGTGAATGTGCATGCATTCATTCATCATTAAAATAAAAGATAGTCAAACAAATTACATTGCATTGCATATATCTGTTTTATGTGTTACATCATCTTGCAGGAAATAGAAAGAAAAAGCCAAAAACAACGGGACTCAGCCCGAACCCACATTTTCTCCCTCTCTCTCTCTCTCTCTCTCAAGAGCTTCCACCCCTGCGGCGCGCTCTTTTCCACCTACGGCGAGGCGACGCCCCCCCACTACCCGAGCCAGAGTCTTCCCCGAACGAGGATGACGGCACCAAGCAAGAAGGAACAGGGACAGAATCCCGAATGTGGGCAGTCGCCGATGATATCCAATCCCTGATGTCTCTCAGCCAAGTGGTCGACACCCGAATTTGCTGCAAGGAAAAGGCAGAATCAATATCAAGCAAAAGAAATCAAAAAGAGGAAAAGGACCAAAAGGTTTATCGCAGGACGAAGGACCTCCTCTGTCAAACCCAACTCCTCTGGATCCATCGCAAGGGGACGGTGCAACATCGGCACTATCCCTCCATCAACCCGCCACCGCCACAGGTGTCGAGGGACCACCACCACTGTGGGAAGACCCCACCGCCCAACTCGAACCAGCAGGAGGGAAGGGAAAGGCATCATGAATGCTGGACGCCATCAACCAGCTCGTCACAAAGTCCATATCATCATACGGCGCGGCCGTAGCAGTATACAAAGCATAAGACTCGCCGATCATCGCCGCAATCCTCTCATCCTCCAACAACTGTCGCTCCCGCCTCATAGACATGGGAGGCTGCACAGGTGGTGGCACCACCACCACCTCCTCAGCGATCTGACGAATCACCCTCTCCCCGAGGTACCAGGAATGGCCGAACTCATGTGCCAACAAGTGCCTCATCTGCGCGTTCACCCTAGTCAACCCCGTGTCCTGAATAACTGTCCCCCAAGGATAAAAGGTCACCTAAAAATCCACAAGACAGGCATGAGTCGATACAAGATCAGAAGGTGAAAAAACCAAGACTGAAAAGGAAAAGACCTTACCCGACCACTGGTCAGGTCATTCAAGACCTGACGCACCGTCTCCATGGAAAGAGATCCCTTCGACTGTCGGTCGGCCTTAAGCCATCGGTACAGTCGGCAGAAGTCCCCAACAGTGTCATCCTTCAAAGAAATCAGCGGGGTGTTACACCCAATCACCTCATAGAACCATGTCTGAATTCACAAGAAAAAAGCGACGCATAAGGAAAATGTGAACGCATGAAAGGAAAATGTGAATGCATGAAATGAAAATGCGCAAAATAAAGAATACCTCAAAGAGATACGTGGCTCCAGTAAAAGTATGCCGGCAGCACCGGTTGAATGCATCCAAAGAAGAGTAAAGGGTCGCCAAGGTCAGACTCCCCCAATCATAGAAAGGGATGTTTGAAAACATCCTCAAGTATGGAAGAAATCACAAATGGATGACGTCGCCGCTCGACGCCACCATGAAACCTCCCAATACCAACAAGATGAATAATCGGGCCATCTACCTCACTTGCAGCCCGTCCTCCACATCAACCACCCTGCTCAGTAAAACATCCTTCAGCAAGGACAGACATATGGAATCTCCAGAAACTATCCTCCTCACATCACCAAGTGCCGCATGCACCGCCTCCGGCCTCACGCGCAAGGAGTGATCCACCTCTATCTGCTCCCCGTCACAATCCAAGCCCAACAGTTGTTTCACATCTATGGGAGTCACCGTCGTCTCCCCGAAGCCAAAATGAAAGGTGTGGGTAGTGTCCCACCACCTCTCCCCCAAGGCACACAAAACTGCTGTCGAACGAGGCATCTCATCCAGCGCAGCTGCCAACCTCCCAAAACCCACTAATGATACCATCCATCACACCACGGGTGGAAGATGCTCCCAAACATCCTTAAGCCCCATCGTCCCGCGGTCACGCATGTTCTTCAAAGAAATATCCGACTAACAAGAGGAAAAATTCAGTCAAAGGTCAAGAAAAAGGAAAAATCACCCAAAAGTAAAGGAATGCCAAAGGTCAGGTTACTTACATAACCACCGAGAATCACTCTTGAAGAGCGATGATGCGACGGCTCCCGCAGCAAGGTTCGCTCATTCGCAACCGGCTCGAATGCATTAAAGGCATTATCATTCCCCAAAGCAAGGGGCACCCTGTCCCTTCAATCCACATTCGCCCAGTCATCAACGGTCAATCACTCCCGGTGGACAGCGGTGCTCATAAAGGCGGCCATTTCTTGAAGATCGAAACATTAAAACAATTCGCAAAGAGAAATCGCAGAAAGAGAGAAGGCAAGAAGCTGTGAAAAATGAAAAGGATTCACCCCCTTTATATAGGAGGCCAAGCGCCATGCCGATCGGCACAGACCACTGTCATACCGATCGGCACTGTCTCCTCACCTTCTCGAGGCAGCCCAAAAGTCTGTGCCATTGCCGAATGGCACCCCTCAGTCTATGCCGGTCGGCACCCCCCTTAAAATTTCGTACAGAAATTCCCAAAAAATGCCAAAAAGTCTCGAAAAATCCCCGAAAAATCCACAAAAATCCCAGGATGGATTGTGAACTTTTTCATCAAGAAAACTTTCTCATTTCTTTAGGCGAAACCTCTTTTTGCCTAGCGGAACCCTCAAAATCCAAGAAAATGACCTCTCGAGCAATGCGCCCGGACCTCCTAATCACCTCCTCAGCAGAGTTTATGACCTCAAACCGGTTATCTCCCCAACGATCATCTCCTCCGCTCAAATCAAAGGCAAAAGGCCTCCTCAACCATCGGCCACCCAATGCGAAACAATATCTCATGGTATTTTTCCCGACAGAATTCAGAAGAATCACTCGCCCCAGGCGATCTCTACCAAAGGACGATCCAAATCTTCCCCAGCTCATTCATCGTTCCCAGCGAAACCTCAAATCCAATTCTTATTCCCCAGTGGAACCTAAAATCCAATTCTTATTCCCCAGTGGATCCCTTTTTCTTTTCCCAAAGGAAATGCAATCACTCTTAGGTCAGAATTGGCCCCGGTCTTGGATAGTCACCTGAGTTAGGTCAGAATTGACCTTGTTCCTCGGTCGTCACCACTCTTGGGTCAGAATTGGCCCCAGTCGTGGATCGTCACCTGAGTTAGGTCAAAATTGACCTCGGTCCTCGGCCGTCACCACTCTTGGGCCAGAATTGGCCCCGGTCTTGGATCGTCACCGGAGTTAGGTCAGAATTGACCTCGGTCGTCACCACTCTTGGGTCAGAATTGACCCCGATCTTAGATCGTCACCTGAGTTAGGTTAGAATTGACCTCGATCCTCGGTCGTCACCACTCTTGGGTCAGAATTGGCCTCGGTCTCGTCACCTGAGTTAGGTCAGAATTGACCTCGGTCCTCAGTCGTCACCACTCTTGGGTCAGAATTGGCCCCGGTCTTGGATCGTCACCTAAGTTAGGTCAGAATTGACCTCGGTCCTCGGTCGTCACCACTCTTGGGTCAGAATTGGCCCCGGTCTTGGATCGTCACCTAAGTTAGGTCAGTTTTGATCTCGGTCCTCGGTCGTCACCACTCTTGGGTCAGAATTGGCCCCGGTCTTGGATCGTCACCTAAGTTAGGTCAGAATTGACCTCGATCCTCGGTCGTCACCACTCTTGGGTCAGAATTGGCCCCGATCTTGGATCGTCACCTGAGTTAGGTCAGAATTGACCTTGGTCCTCGGTCGTCACCACTCTTGGGTCAAAATTGGCCCCGGTCTTGGATCGTCACCTGAGTTAGGTCAGAATTGACCTCGGTCCTCGATCGTCACCACTCTTAGGTCCTCAGAATCGACCTTGACCCTCTGAATTGGTCATCCTCACTTCCTTAGGTCCTCATAATCGACCTCGACCCTCTGAATTGGTCATCCTTGCTTCCTTAGGTCCTCAGAATCGACCTCGACCCTCTGAATCGGTCACAATCTCTCAGAAGCATCATACGGTGTCTAATCGACGGCTATCATTTGTTCCAAATGCACCCGTCGAGGGGCTCTGTAGACACCTCATTCTGTTACCCCCTAACTCTCCTTAGGTCCCTAGTACCTCCACTCATCACTATAAACCCTGGTCACGTCCCGAGTACTGACCTAAAAGCCATCGGGAACTCCTCGACTCAGTTTGACCCAAAAGTCAAACTCTTCATCTCTATCGAGACTCAATGAATTTTCAAAGGGCACTGAGTACCCTTTCCAACGGTCTGCCCCATGCGCGATTCCGACTCACCATGCGGACGAATGATTCATTTGCGTCCGAAACCTTACCTGGAGGCCACCGAGCGCTTCTAGGCTCTGTTTGACCCAAGTCAACTCTTCAGCTCAACCAAGGCTGAATGAATCTTTGAATGTCACTGAATACCCTTTCCAACGGTCCATCCCGTGCGCGATTCTGACTTACCATGCAGACGAACGATTCGTTTGACTCCGAGAGGTCATCGAAGGCTTCTCGGGATCGGTTGACCAAAGTGAACTCCCCAAAATGGGTCAAACTCTTTGGAATATCGAAGTACATCTCCTAAAATTTCTAATGGTCCATCCCGTGCACAATTCGAACTTACCACACAGACGAATGATCCATTTGCGTCCGAATGATTCCCCGTCTAGCGGACTAACTAATGCTTCCAGGCCATATTTGACCCAAAGTCAACTCCCGAACTCGGGAGAGGTCCAAAGGACTTTCGAAGGTCTCTTAAATACCTTTCCAACAGTATGCCCCGTGTGTGATTCTGACCAACGGTTTGCCCTCGGCGGCCAATTTTCCGAAAAAGCCTGAAACACACTACCAAACGGTAGGTCCCAGAACCTGCCTATCGGCACCTTCCTGCCGGCAGGCAGGAAGGGCTCTAAGTCGATTGGTATTCCCATGGAGCTATAAAAGGAGGCCTTGGCCTCATTTGCAAGAGAGCTCAGATCAGAGGCAAATCACTCTCAGAAAACCCCCAGAAACCTCTCTCGAAGGCAGCGTGATTTCAACTCTCAAATCCCTTTTTCACTTCCACTTTTCATCATCCCTTTCATCAAACTTGATGAATTAACCACTCTCCATCATCATCCAAGTGCAAGGTCTACCTTTCAACATTCAAGATCAAGCTCAAGGTCTCCAAGAAGGTCCAACTTTCTCAAACTCTCTCCTAAATTCTCTTAAATTTGCAATAACTTGTTTTCTTACTTAGCACTTTTATTATCTCATCTCACACATCATAAATATACTTTTTATCTAGTATTATTTCAAATCTCCTATTTTTATATAAATAAAAACCCAAAAAATAAGAAAAAGAGGGTTTGCTCATACATTCCAAGTAGGGATTATCACAACTTTTCCACACTTTTCTCACAACTAAAACACTTTTTTCTACACACACACACACACTTACAAATATGAGATTTCTCCATTTTGATTTATGGGTTAAACCCCACCCCTCATTTATTTACGAACTACGTGGACTTTGATGCCTTTATAGGCTACGTAGGCGTCTCGGGGTAAAACCCGAAACTCGAGTCCTTTTCTCACTTTTTTTCTTATTTTCTATCTTCTCTTTATCTCATTTTCCATTATATTCTATATACTTGTTCTTAGTAACGTATTATTCCATATGCGTTATCGTTCCTTTATAACAGTCAACGTAGGGGTAATCACGTAAATCTTATTTTCTACACTAGTCTCACATTCCTACGGATGACTCACTTTGTATTTTCTATGATACAAGTATTACTACCTCCATTCTATATATACACATGCATACATATCACGAGGGGGGAATATAAAGGAAAATAGCAAATATCCATGAGAAACCGAAAGGGCGGAATGGGTGCCTAACACCTTCCCATTTCGTAACTAAGCCTCCGAACCCTTCTCGAATCATTTGGTTTTGCACGCACCAGTATGTCTTTGGATGCCATCCTTCGGGGTGGCTTCCCCTTTTTTCTTTTGTCTATTTTGAGTAAAATAGACTGGCGACTCTAAATCTCTCTACATCTTCACACCTCACAAATCGACGTCGGTCGAAGCGCTCTCCCGAGAGGGGACGCGCGGGACCCGAAGGATCCCTTCCTCCCTCCGCGGTAGGGATCGGGGATGGCCACACATTTGTATATAATCCCATTGATCATTTGTCTCACATCCATCTTTCGTTACGGTAGGTTACATAATGTTTCGTACTTTGATAGCGTTATATAGGTAAGTTGTTACTTGATTTTATGATTAGCAACCCTGTTTACTTGGACTTGGGGGCACTTCCCTTGGGTCCTATCATGTAGTTTATAAAATTGGAATCACATGTTTACCAAAGTAACGTTAAATAATAATAAAACTAAATTAGAAAAATTAATTAGGTTATTCCACTGCACTTCACAATTAACATACGAACCGGATCGGGTTGATCCTTTATTAACCCTTAAATCCGAGTCGGGGCATTATAACTTGGTATCAGTGCTTTAGGTTCAATGTTCCTTTCGGGTGTGACGTGGTGAGGTCGGTAGTGGATCTTTCAGCGTCGTTGTTAGTTGGAGCTTGTCACGCTTGCCTGGTGACGGTTTTGATTTGTCCCTTGATGGTAAAGTCAAGGTCTTGAGAATATTGTGACATTCTCTTTGAGTTAGTGAATGTCTAAGTTAATAGCCATCCTTATTCCGCAGCATTTGTTCTAGTAGTGTTATCTAACAAATATCGGGTTTTCGTGTAGGCCGCTGGGTAATGCAACCTTTAGGCTTATGTGACATGTATCATGTGAAAGTTTGATAATTAGAAAGTCTTAATTATTTCAGTTGCATCTTAGCTGATTTGCTTTTGGTTTCATCTATGGGATTAGGTGACTAAGTAACGTGATTTTTGAGTAAATAATTCTATGGAAATTAGATGCCCAAGTAACTTGATTATGTTTTGGGTTTAGATAACCTTGATGATTTGAAGTTATTTAAGAAAAAATCTATAGAGACTTGGGACTTAGCATTTTGAATGATGAAATAAATTTGGGTTTAGGAAGGTGTTGTGTGTAACAACCCTCACTTTTAGGAGGCTAATTTTATATTAATTTACCGCGTAAGGTAATTATATAAAGTGTTGGAACTGGAGTAAATATTAATTTAATGAGTTAGAAGTTAATATTTACTAGATTGATGCATATTTACTGTATGTGAAAGTAAATATCATCAGGTTGCATGTTTTATAGTGTCATGTATTTTAAATGACATTATGGTTAAAATGAAATTGGAACTGGAAATAATTTATAGAATTATCGGATGCCAGTTTAGAGGGAGTAATTAGTCCCGGAATGTCCGAAACAGTCAAAATAAGTGCCATATTGTATTTTTAGGTTCCGGACACTTTTACCTGGTTTTAACTTAAACGCGTATTGGGAGTCATTTTAATGTGGCATTAACCACTTAAGTTGGAGGATTTAGACTTAAGCCACAATTTGTAAGTCTTGCCCCTTATTTCATTTCCTCATTTTATGTCTTAAACATAGAGAGAAAAGGAGAGGAAGAGAAAAAGAAGAAAAGAGAGAGATTGAAGCTTGGATTGCATCTACCACAAAGAAATCTGAGATTTCAACCCTAAGGCAACTTTTCTACTTGCTAATATATGTTTTAAGATGATTAAATTGTGTGATAGTTGTGTATTTGCATTTATGGATCAAAAATAGGAATTGTGGTGATTTAACCCTAATCTTGGATTTTGATGATGAAATTGTGGATAATAGTAGTTAACAGCCATGTAGGTTGATTTGGGGTAGATTTATGTTGTTGGTTGTGGATAAAAATGGAAGAGATTGGAGTTTGGGAAAAACTAGGGTTTATAACCCTCGAACCCATTCTTGGCAAATTCTCCAGGCCGAATCGATTCGGCCCCCTGGGCGAATTGATTCGCTAAGGGGCAGTTCCCAGGTCTTCTTGGACCGAATTGATTCGATCCCAAGCCAAATTGATTCGGCATTTACTGAATCCCAGGTCTTATGTCCGAACCGATTCGCTGTTTAGGCGAATCAATTCGGATTCATGCTATTTTTGAGTTATTTTATTTAACTCAATTTTCTCCTTTTTCTTTAAGCTTGGGACTTAGGAACCTTCTTGAATGAAGAAAACTTAGAGTCCTAGAGTGTGAGATGAGTTAGTTGATTACCCTATATTAGGAATGGGTTATGTGGGGACTTTTCCGGGGTTATGCATATTGATGCTAGGGCAATCTTTTCTTCTAGTTGATTGTTATAAAACTAGGAGATGTAGTGTTATGTTTGGGAGACTTTAGAAGCTCAATTGAGCTATATTAGTTTTGATGGTTTATATTATCACCCCAAAAGAATGTTGGGAGATTTCAGAAGCTCAATTGAGTTATGTTAACCTTGATGGTTCATAATAACACCATAAAAGTGTGTTGGGAGAATAAATTGAAAGTTTCTTCATTCCTTTGAGGTATGATAGTATTGGGGTTTTAAAGTAATACCCCAAAATGTTTGGAGATAATTAAGAGTTTATTTACTCTTTTGAGGTTGTGGTAACGATATAATTTATCGTATGGCTCCGGATAATAAGGTGACTTATTTACAATAACGTAAATAGGATGGTCTCAAATAAAATGAAACATACATATAGATGGAAATGAAATGGATATGGTAATGATGATGGTAAATGATAATTTACTTAATCATTAATGTGGTAAATGATAATTTACTTGATTTTTGAAAATGGTAAATAAAAATGGTTGGAACACACCCTCTCTAAATGACATCATAAGAGAAGTTCGCGCGTGAGGTGAAGCCACTTGGCTAATGAATGCAGGGTGGATATAGTCCTAGGCCATGTGAGCATTTGTATTGTATATTTTCTGCGATGGGTAGGTAATTCCGGGTGTGGTTATGACTACCCCGCAGGCACATAGCCTCTTCCCGACGTTTTGCGCTATAGGTGCCCAGGTTGTCTTATGATAGGCCCTGGAAGATGATGGTCATTTAGGGGCGCGCACAGTGGGGAAACCCGGACGGGGCTGTCTTAGAATCGTCATATGTATATAAATATAACTATTCATAATCAAGTGGGACTTGATGGATTATATGCCATAAATAGCATAATGAAGTTCCACAAAGAGCACATATAAATGCCACAAAGAGCATTTGAAAATGATTATTTTCCTGATAAAGAAAGGATTTTTACAAAAGGTAAAATTGAGTTAAAAATGCCATAAAGAGCATAAAATTGTGAATATATATATATATTTCCTATTAAGGAAAATATATATGAATAATTGGTGCACAAGATGAAGTTTTAGATTAATGTTACTCATTTTATTTTTCTGCTTAGCTTATGTTGTAAATTGTGTAGGTAGATTCTTATTTCTCTTTCAGCATGATTTATCATTCATAACTGTCATACTCTTTATTCATCTGGTAATCATATAGAACCGGGCCCTGACCCATTCATATTTCTTGTTATGATTGCATCTTGTATCCGCTCAGGTACTCCACCACAAGGATGCCTGATCTGATTTCCTATCACGATGTCTTTGGCGAGTCGTGATGCTTTGCAGGTATTACGGGACATTTTGAAATAGACGCCATCGTCTTTGCACTCTAGTTAAGATCGGGTCTTTTTTACTCGGGCGAGAGGCCCAAGCTTTTGTAATTGATTAATGTAATGTAATATGTAAATAATTGAACTTGTTTAATATTGTTGTATGAGTCTGTGGCCGATAGCATATTCGGTCCCTTATTGTATATTTGTGGGTATGTAATATAATTTAATCTGGATTTCCACTTTCTTTTTTTGTTGGTTTGTTTAAATTCTTTTTTTTAACTTTAAAACCAAAATTTTTGGCAACCCGTTTTTCTGAAATAAGGAGTGGTTATCCTGTATACTTCTTATTTTGTTATGATGCTGAGAATGATTCCATCCATGATTCCGTTATTTAGGAGTATCGGGCTGGCCACCCCCTATTTCGGATGGCGGGTTGTCACATCATGTTATTGAGGGATAGGATCTCTTATGGTGTCAAAGGTGTTCGCCTAAAGTTTTATAGGTAGTACTCGATGTCCCATACCCTACCAAAGGTTTTATAGTGGTGATGGCTTGTGATCTAGCAAATGAGCGTGATGGCTATATAGTGAGATAAGTTAGTTGTCATAGAGGAGTGTTCATTAAGGTTAAGTTATATGCAGTGATGAGTTTGATCACGGGTTATAGTTATGGACATGCATGTAAATCCGTATTGATAATGCCTTGGAGATATGTGCTATGGATTATCTAATGAGTTATTACTACAAGTGATAGACACTCCCTAGTAATGGTAAACTTTAGATTGCGCTTCGTGTATTAAGATAACAAGGATGTCTCTCTTTGAACTTTGGGGATTTATTATGATGTCAAGGACATATAGTTATTGTTTGTGTGACATGTAGTAATTGGGTTAGTGTTTGAGCCTCGAAAATAAAATTTAATGGCCATGATTGGTTGTTATTCTTGGTACAATTTTGTCGTGATCACTTCTACCATAGAATGTGCATGATCGTTCGAGATGATTGAATTTTTATCTCCTCCATGAAGTGTGGAAATAAATCAAAGTTTTTCAAGGTGTATGTGGTGATAAACATGTCATAGTGGTAAATTTGAGGTTATGTAACATAGGTGAAGATGCAACTTGTGGCTTTCCGGGATAGATGTGTAGACTATTTAGAAAGATGACTAAGTACGGTGTTATCACCCATAAAGCGTTTGGGAATTATTACGGTATTAAAGTCTACATAGTAATGGTAAATCATTGATGATTTTAGTATGTTTAGGTCATGTTGACTTATGGGAGTACTTAGAGTTAGTACTATGACTTTTGTTTATAAGCTAGTGTCGCGATATGACTTTTAAGGATAGTGTCGAAAATAGATCATTTGAGTTTTAGATTATGCATTGAGGATACTTAGAACATGATGATGTTCATTATTATTTTAAAGATAGGACTCAAAATAGAATGATAGGCTTGGTTGTAGCACCTTCGTGTGCTACCTGCATGGCTTAGTATGACTTTGTGAAGAGAACCATTAAGTATGGGCATGAGTAATGATTGAAAATTCAAGATGTCTTGTAACTAGTTTAATAGTTATGATTTGGTATCCTATAGGATGTTGTTACGGATTGTAGCGATGGCCCGTAGGGTAAAATTATGTGAGTGTTGTGTTTCACTAGATAAGAAAGATATCGAGGTTTGAAAGTTAGTAATCGCATGTGGAGACTTGAATATGTAGGTTAGTGACTAACATTAAGAACTGAGAATTGTAACTTCTCTTTAATATGAAGGATAACAAATAATCTCTGCCTTAAGGAGGGAAGCCTAGTGTTCTAGCTTCCCCGGTGAATCGGTTCCTAAGTCATTTTCTTTAAAAATGGGTAGTCATGATTAGTGATTCAAGTCAGGGCACGTAGCTAGGCTAATACTTTAGTGTACGTATAGGTAAGTGAAAACCTTAGACTTCAAGTGTATACTGTGGTTCGTACTTTGTGGGCCATGGTTAGCTTCCCGAATTCGATTATTTCATTCTCGTGTGGCAGTCTCCTAATTCGTTGCTTCTGCTTGTGTCTTCTTTGATCCTGATAATGGGAAGTTTCTTTTCTAGTTAAGGGTCTGCATTCAGCTGTAGCATTGCATAATCTAGGTAGCGATGCGAGAGAAGCCGGGTTGAGGTTGATGTGTCACGGTACATGAATACTCTCTTATGTGGAAGCACCCTTGTTTTACACTGGTTGGTGTGTATTCATGGTTTCGCTATTTGTTACATGTACTTGATAAATTTTACGTTAACACACTCACTGGTTAACTAGTATAGCTGGTTAAGATGTATATCATATAATGGAGGTCACGACTTTAAAATATGAATATTAGAACTTGATGGAATATTAAATGTCAGTGTTGCACTCCGTGTGGAATTTGCAGATCGAAAGTGTAGCCTATTATGTGTATTTGGATTGTCATATCTCAGATGAATCTAGCTTAATGTGTAGTTTCAAAGGACGTATCGACGGCATGGACCCTTGGGACTAAATAGATGTCTCGAAATCATTGATGTGAATGGTTATTGATGTTGAGGATGTATCTTCTTAGGCTATGCAAGACTCAAATCGTTTAACGAAACGTAAGCTTGTAAATCCCGATGTTTGAAATAATTCATGATAATGAGTACTTTGGGTGTTAGCATGATATCTGCTAGATGGACATGTTAGGCTTGCTTAGGAGTTAGCAACAATACATTAAGATCTACCGTAGTTGTATCAGATTAATGGTATGAAATCTTTGGGTTAGACAATAGTGTTAAAGGCATCTAGGATTAGAATTTAATTGTTTCATGAGTGATTTGTGACCTTGATGATCATGCATTTTGAGGAAGAAAATTCCTAAGGAGGGAAGAATGTAATACCCTGGCCTAGAAAATACGTATTTAACCTTATTTGATGTGTTTTGTCCAAAGGAAAATTTGAGGAATAAATAATCCAAGTGTAACATGTCAAGTAATACATAAGGTGGCATATTATGTAAAGTCTAAACGCGAAAAATTCCACGATGCCTGTGTCGCATGAATGCATATTTAATTTCTAATCGTATTAGCTTGGACGTCCATTAAGTTTGAGGTAAAAATATCAAGGAATGGATCTGACACGGACAAGGTTAATACGACGCGACATTTAAATGGTACGAAATGCAAAATATCGCCATAAGGATTAAACGAGAAAGTTTTACGTTTCATGGTTCGCACGAGTTTCATTTTGAGATTATAATATTATTTTGAATACTTTGGTTAAGTTTCACGCAATTCGGACAAGTAACGAGCACTACGCGAGCCCATGTACAAATTGTCTGACGGTGCACGACACTACAAAAATCTAGTTTTGCGCAAATTGTTTAGAACAATTATTAAGTAAAAAAAAATATTCCGACCAAATATTTAGACTCATAAAATTATAAGGAATATTACCATGCGAAGAAAAATTGGAAAAAATATGTTTTGCGCGGAGGTCCTATTTCTTGGGCGTATTATTTAGGATGTCTTGGAAGGTCAAAAAAATATTCTGAGCATATATTTAGACTCATAAAAATATAAGGACTATTACCATGCGAAGAAAAATAAGAAAAAAATATGTTTTGCGCCGAGGTTCCATTTCTTGCGGGTATTATTTAGGACATCTCGAAAGGTCAAAAAAATATTCCAACCATATATTTAGACTCATGAAAATATAAGAAATATTACCATGCAAATAAAAATTGAAAAAAATATGTTTTGCGTGGAGATTCCGTTTCTTGCGCATATTGTTTAGGACGTTTCGGAAGGTAAAAAATATTGCGAATATATTTTTTGACTCAAAAAAATGCAAGGAAGAAGATCCAAGGGTCAAAAATTACAAAAACGAAAAAATATTCAGAGAGAGAAAGTGATGAAAATTATAGCATTTTCTGGGGTATTAAATGGGTGGTTAGGTGTAGTCTTAGTCCAAATTCAGATTTTCAGAATTTAGAAAGAGTTTTACACATTATAGAACTCTCTAATCTCTGAATTTTGTGTCAAGATTGGAAGGGTACTTCTTATAGTTTATAACAGCGAGCGAGAGAGAGAGAGAGAGAGAGGGGGGGGGGGGGGGAGGAAGCCATGGATGTCCAAAGTTTGGACCATTTTTCTGAGATTTTTCCTTCTCATTCTTGTGTCCTAGCAAGCCAAATTTCATCTCAAATTCGTAGCTCCTCATATATCGATACTTTCTTCATCAAAAATCCGTAAAAATGACCCACAGCCTTCATTAAAGCTTCTTTCCAAGGTGGGACAGCGTGTTGGGGATTTTAGGAAGGGTTTTTGGTGACTAAAATGGGTCTCCTTCCATGGTATTTGGGGAAGAAGAAGATGATTTTTATGGAGCATTCTTGGAGCATTTTGGAACTTTCATTGGATCTAGCATGGTGGAGCTTTTTTGACTCCCTTTAGGGCCACCTTTGGAGGTGGGGGAGTCACCCATCTTCTCCACTACCACCAACATTTTGGAGTCATGAGGTGGGAAATATCTTAACTTGTTAGATGTTTAAAGTTTAATGAATTTTCAACAAGTTTTATTACATTTATTTGATTTAATATATGTAGGATGTGTGTTAAATGACAACCATGGGTTAATTTTTCTAATTCTCATGATTTTATATGAAAATGGGTATTTAAAGAGAGGTTTTGAAATGAGTTTTGAAAGAAGATAATTTTTAGAATACTTATTTACACATATTGGGTGTAAAATGTGTAGAATAAGTGTTATATTGCATCCTTATACTAGTTAATGTTCATACTATCATATTATGTTAAGATGGGTGTAGATGCAATTATTATGCAACACAAATAAATATGAGAGAAAGATTATCAAGAAAAGAACAAGAAAATACAAGATGCCAATCACACAACAAAGGATGTACGTGATTCAGCCAAGATGTGCCTACGTCCACGGTGGTGCAGTCGATATTATTTCTATGTACTCCGGAGAGTGATTACAGAGAATACCACATGTTCTTTTGCCCCGGACCTAGGATTTAATATATACATGTACATGTAGATGAGTGGAGGTGATGGGTTCCTCCATGTTTTCCATTTCCCCTATAACTTCCCTTCATGGGATCGTGGGGGAGACCGGATCAATTATAAAAGATGAGGGGCCTGGACTTTGGGCCGCCAGGACTGGGCTACTCGTCCAGGCCCATAGTTCTAAATTTCGGGTACCCACAATTTCCCCTAAATTCGTTGGGCCATGTTTATGGGTCCAATGGATTTAAATGATCAGCCATTATGGCTGATTTGTGATTCTTCGAAAACTGTGAAGTTGCTTTGGCCGCACCCGCTTCGCTATTTGTGCGCTATGATTAGAATTGAAGGCTTGTTGGGATAGCCACATTTTCTTCCGTCGTTTCAGCCTTTCTAGTACTCTTCCTTCTTCTGAGAACTCTAGTGCCTCGTATCTTCTTCTCTTAATCCCCATTTACATTGCTTCTTAGTCGTCTTGAGCTCGTGCTTCTTCATCACTTGAACCGATCTTCTGTTTTGTAAGTTTCTCGTGCCCTTTCTTTGCACTTTCTCTTTGGTTTGTAGATTTTCTTGAGTTTTTCAATGGCGAAGATTGGAAATAGGTCAATCTCTGAATTCAGGAAGTTCTACAACATTCCTGAGTGGGTAGATATTGAATGTTGTGCCTCCCCTCCTAGGATCATTAGGGATATAGAGGATGCCCACTGGATCCATGTTTTGTTGCTTTCCCAGGGGGGACTTCTTTTCCCCCTAATGATCTATTTTTGCATTTCTTTGGCTATTTCAATATTGTTCCCGCACAGTGCTCGCCCAATGTGTGGAAGATAGTAAATGGCGTCCATAGAATAAACCAGTTGTATGGTACTAGGTTAGGACTTGCCGAGATCTGTTTTTGTTATTCCTTTTCTCGAACTAGCTCAGGTGTCTTATACCTCAAAGCTAGGAGTCTTGATAGGGTATTGGAAGTAAACCTACCTGATTCCCATAAGGACTACTGGAAAGAGGGTTTCCTCGTTAGGAATTGGCAGTTCCCTCCCCAGTTTGAGGGGTCGAGGTCTGAGAGGTTCACTGTCCCTTTTTACGGGGAAGAATATATAGGTAGACATTGTACTGTTGTTTCAACCTTTGCTGACTTGTGACTTTTCTAACCCCTCTTTGCTTTTTCTTCCACAGCGAGGATAAAGAATTTGGAGCCTGCTCTCAACAAGGTTCGTATCTCGCAGTTGGTGAAAGCTTGGAATATCAGGGAGCCTCTGGGTGATGGCGAGCATCCCAGGTCTGCTGCCTTTTTGCTCGAGTATAAGAACGTAGGCTCCAGCTTCATAGACGGCCTGTGGATAGTGTTCCAGAGTTTGATTCTTTCGGAGAGACTACAACTGAGCCTATCCAGTTGGACGAAAAGGAGAGCAACTCTGAGAGTGAGCCTGCAGGAGCTGCGAGAAATTTGGGTGAAGGGAGCTCTGACAGTAGCAGTTCTTCTGACTATGAAGAGGATTCTGAAGCTCGAGGATCGTCAAGCACTTCCAGCAGTTCAGGTGAAGAGATGCCTCCAAGGAAGAACCTGATTAGAGACGATGATGATGAGGACCATGTGCTTCTTGCACAGAGGTCAAAGAAATATAAGTCTTCTTCTGGGGCTGTGGTTACTGGTTCTCGGTCTTCCACTCAGGAGAAAGAGAGGAAGAGGAGAGAGGAAGAGCAGGTGAGAGAGAGCGAGAGAAAAAAGGAGGAGGAAAGAAAGAAGGTGGAGGAAAATAAGAGGATGGAGGAGAGGAAGAGGATGGAGAGGGAGAAAGAGGAAGAGACGAGAAAGATGGAGTCGAGGACGAAGGCTGGGCAAGCCTTGGTCCCGGTGTCTGCTTTTCCCGAGGGGGCCTTAGTTGTCGTTTCTCCTCAGCTGGCACCTGTGCTGCTCGAGAGGGCAGTTCTTCCTGCAGATCGCCAGAGGGTGCTGGGGTCTGATCAATTGGCCCTACAAGCTAGCCAGAGGCAAGCCTTGGTAAGATTTTCTCCCTTTTTCAATTCCTTAACAAGTTTTAGTTGTTTCTCCTTCTTGATCTCTTCTTTATTTTTAGCAGTTTGTAACTAACTTTGTCGTGCTCTACCGTTCTCGTGACGAGTTGGTGAGAAGGAATGGTGTGCTAGAGCAGCAGAAGTCCGCTCTAAAAGTCAGGGGTTCTCAGCAGGAGGCTGATTTGAAGACTGCTGATGCCGCCCGAGCTTCCTCTGATCTGGCCCTCATCAATTCTAATCGAGAGAGGGATGCGACGGTTAAGGAGCTGAGCGAGCTAAGGCAGGCCTATGACCTGGTTTGCTGGAGCAAGCTGGGGTTCGTGGAGGAGAACAAGGCTCTGACCGAGCAGCTAAAGGAGAAAGAGTCCCAGGTAGCCACCATCAAGGAGGATTCATACAACTTTGGGTGGACTGCTGCTTATGAAGACGCCTAAGTTAAGATAGGCTACATCAGCCGTCTGAACTTCAAGAAGGGCTGGAACAAGGCCCTCCTAGCTGCTGGTGTTGATGCTGAGTCTCCTCTGTTCGATGAGCATGACCCGGGTCCGAGGCCAACTGTGGACGAAGAAGCCCCTGCCCCAGCCATCGAGGGTGTTGATCTTGCCTCTCAGACAACTTCTGCCAATGCTGGTCCTGCCCAGACGAATGAGGGCATCCCTGTAGAGGGGGATGCCTCTGCTGCTGCTGACAAGGGGAAGCAGCCAGCCACCTCTGGGCAGTATGGGGTTGCTAGTTAATCCTCTTTTAGGACTATTTTTGTACTTTTGCTTGTAATTTTTCCAATTTCTGCTCGATGTACTTGACCTTTATTAATGAAATAAAAAGGCTTCTTTTTCCAGTGCATTGATTGATTTTTCTTTCCATTTCCCTTTTATGTCTTGTAGTTGACTGATGTAAAAGAGTATATTCCCGCCACATCTCAATTGGGCAGGACTCTTGGTCCCAATGCCAGTCCTCAGGTTCGTCAAGCCTTTGTTAGGCTTTGCAAGTCTCTCAGGTCAAGGAATCAAAAGTATAAGGAGCAGTCCGAGCTAGTGGCTAAGCTGAAGGATAGGCTCCAGGAGATGGAAAGCATTGCTGCCTCTGTACAAGAGGAAGTCAATGTCTTGAGAGCAAGGTTGCTAGAGGCCACCGAGATAAACCAAGTTGGGGAGTTCCTGTAGCAGGAGAATGAAAACTTGAGGAGGGAAGTCATGCAACTTAGAGAGCATGCATCGAGCACTGTTTCAGCGGTTCTGCAAGGCTCCTCGTCTTCGCGAGCTGGACATACTCCTCCTATGCCGCGATATTCCACTCGTCCTCCCCTCCCGCGAGCTGGTAGGAGCACCAGGGGCAGGAGCAGGGAAGAAGAAGAGCAGCGAGATAAGGAGATGGAAGAGCTCCATGATGATGTCCGGCGAGCATATGTAACTGTTGCTGGGCTTCAAATGGACGTTACCCGATTGCGGCACTTATTCAAGAAGGGTCCTCTACAAGCGTGGGTTGACGGTTATGTTCAAGGCTGGCTAGATGCTCCCATAAGACTATCCGAGTTCGAGGAACTTTCTTTCATCAGAAGGTGGTTGAGTGCCTTGAAAGAGCTTCAGGTCCCGAGGAACTCAGTGTTATGGTATCGTTACGAGATTTCCTCCTCCACTCTGATGCCCAAACCATTCAGGAGGGATGATCGATGGATCCCCTTTGATGCTATTCCTCGGCAACTATTAGAGTTGGACGCAGATAAGGTTGTGGAAGAGCTGGTCCCCGCTCCTGATAACGGACAAAGAGCTAGGGTGGCAGATTATCTCATTCGGAGGGTTCCACCTTATTAAATTTTTGCAAGTTGTTATTCTTTCATCTTTTTTGATAATGTAAATGCTTTGGGCAAACTTCGCTGACTAAACATGTATTATCATTGTTGTAAATGTAACAAGTTGTTATTCTTTTGTCTTTTTTGATAATGTAAATGCTTTGGGCGAAGTTTGCCGACTAAACATGTATTATCATTAATGTAAATATAAGAGATTAATGAAAAGTTCGTGTTTTGGGCAATTTTGCCGACTAAACGTGTTCATCTAATCTTTTTATATTCTTGCTGCTTCATAATCCTTTTTGTTTTGTCATGCAAGTGTCCCCCCAGTCCAGTATAATACCATTATGCCCCATTTTACCTTTTAGGTTGTGTCGTCACACTCCCTTAGGCCTAAGTAGGGCAACTGGCGAGGACACACCTGGTATTGGATGTCTTCATCCAATCAGGATTTTGCTCAACCAAAGTAGGTTTGATGGCCAGTATAAAATCTGGTCGCATTGCCTAAGAATCCTCTGTAGGGATTTATATATTACCAGGGGCAATGCTAAGA
The DNA here is from genome assembly GCA_949130495.1 of Sambucus nigra. Lineage (NCBI taxonomy): Eukaryota > Viridiplantae > Streptophyta > Magnoliopsida > Dipsacales > Adoxaceae > Sambucus > Sambucus nigra. The sequence goes on along the minus strand of OX422213.1, from coordinate 556,534,667 downwards.
GGTCTCTCGTGTTTCATGACGATGACCTGAGGAGGGGTATTCCCCTGCTATATCGACCATCGTGCCTGTGATTTGGAAAAAGATGCGTGATAAAATGGAGTTACTGATTTCATTAGTAATAAGGGGAGTGAACTGTTCCTTTCACATAATAAATACAAGAAAAAGATTCAACAATAGAATTCCTTGAGAATCTAAAAATAGAATTTCTTGATATTAGATGCGTTCCATGCTCGTGGTATCTCTCTGCCCTCCATCGTTTCCAAATGATATGCACCTTGCAGGTCGTCTTTAGTTACTTTAAAGGGTCCTTCCTAGTTTGGGCCTATATTTCCGTCTGATGACCTTACTGTGTTGCCCAGGACTTTCCTTAGAACATAGTCCCCAACTTAGAATCTTCTCGGGTTAACCCTTTTGTGGTAATGCTTTGTGAGCTGTTGCTGATAGCTCGCAAGCTTCACCAAGGCCAGTTCTCTACGCTCGTCGGTGAGGTCGAGTTCAGTGAGCAACGCCCCATCAATCTGGCTTTGGTCGAAAAGGTTGGATCTCATTGTTGGAAAACTCGCTTCTAGTGGAATAACTTCTTCCATGCCATATGTTAGCGAAAATGGGGTTTCTCCTGTTGCTCGCCGAGGAGTTGTTCGGTATGCCCATAGGACATGGGGTAGCTCGGTTGCCCATGCGCCCTTGGCTCGCTCTAGTCGCTTTTCCAGTCCATCGATCATAGTTTTATTGGAAGCTTCTGCTTGCCCATTGCTCTGAGGGTAGGCCACCGAACTAAAGTTGTGCCTGATCCCGTGTTCGTTACAGAAGTCCTGAAAGGGGCCACTCTCGAATTGTGTCCCATTATCAGTGATGATGGTTCTGGGGATTCCGATTCGAGTGATTATATTCCTCCATATGAACCTTATCATATCAGCGTCTCGGATGTTTGCCAATGGTTCTGCCTCGATCCATTTGGTGAAGTAGTCAGTTGCAACCAACAGGTATTTACAATTACCGGCAGTAGTGGGTAGTGGTCCCACGATGTCCATCCCCTATTGGGCAAAGGGCCATAGGATGGTCAGGGATTTTAGGTCGCTGGCGGGTTGGTGGACCATTGGAGCGTGAAGCTGGCATTTTGGGCATTTACGGACATATACTGCGGAGTCATGTTGCATATATGGCCACCAATAGCCTTTCTTCATTGCTCGAAAGGTTAGAGACCTTCCTCCGACATGACTTCCACAAATTCCTTCGTGAAGCTCGCGCAGCACTTGCTCGACATCGCCTGGGTGGACGCATATACGGTAGGGACTGAAAAAGGACTTCTTATACAAGTCGCCTCCTATGGATAAGTGAAAGCGAGCAGCTTTGACTCTTATTTGGTGGGCGGTTTTCTTATCCTCTGGGAGCGTGCCCTCCTTTAAATAGTCTCTTAAGGGGTCCATCCAGCTGGGGGCTGATCCCACCTGGAGTATTTTTTCCACGTTTGGCAGCTTGCTATTGTGGTTAATGCTTGGACAAATGAGGAAATCGATGGGAATGACCCTTTTAAGGCTAGAATCAACTGCCGAGCTTAGGGTTGCTAAGGCGTCGGCATGACTATTTTGCCCTCTAGGAAATTGCTGGATGTTGATCTCATCATTAGTTTTCTCACTAGAGCGACGTAGGCTGCCATTCTTTCATCCTTCACGTTATAGTCTCCACTTATTTGATTGGAGACTAGTTGAGAATCGCCGAACACCTGTAAACGTTTTGCTCCCAGAGTTTGCGCCTTTTGGAGACCGGCTATTAGGGCTTCGTACTCTGCTTCGTTGTTGAAGGCTACAAATCCAAGCCTGATTCCTTACTCAAGGATGGTGTTTTCTGGGGTGATGAGAATAATGCCTACGCCTGCCCCCTTTGAGTTGGAGGCTCCATCAATGAATAGTTTCCAGGTTTCCACTGTTGTTGGGTTCTCCTTTTGCTTTGTTGGTTGAGTTCGGTCGGGGAGTTCTTCGCCAGTGAATTCAGTTATGAAATCAGCGAGGATCTGACCCTTGATAGCAGTCCTTGGTTGAAATTGGATGTCGAACCGACCAAGGTCGACTGACCACTTAGACAATCTGCCCAACAAATTTGCTTTCCTTAGGACCGGCAAAAGGGGGTGTGATGTAAGGACGATGATAGTATGAGCTTCGAAATAATGCTTTAGTTTCCTCGAGGCTATAACCAGTGCAAAGGCGAGCTTCTCCAATGGCAGGTACCTTTGCTCGGCGTCTAATAAGGTCTTGCTCGCATAGTAAACGGGGTGTTAGATTCTTGCGACCTCGCATATTAACGCCGAGCTGACAGTGTGATTGGATACCGAGAGGTAGAGGTACAAAGAATCTGTTTGCTGTGGTATGACAAGCAGCGGTGGAGAGCTTAAGTAGGACTTGAGCTCGTCCAAAGCTCGCGAGCAGTCTGGGCTCCATTTTATTGGTTTACTCCCTTTTAGAAGCTGGAAAAAAGGCTTGCACTTCTCAGAGGATTTGGAAATGAAGCGATTTAAGGCAGCGAGCATTCCAGTGAGCTTCTGCACGTCTCAGACTGTTCGAGGGGTTGTACCCTGTTGATTGCATCGATCTGGTCCGGATTAGCTTCTATGCCTCTTTTACTGACCAAGTATCCAAGAAATTTTCCTGACTGGACACCGAAGGAACACTTGCTCGCATTAAGCTTCATTCGGTACTTCCTAAGGATTTCGAAGGTCTTTGACAGGTCTGAGAGGTGATTTTCCTTCTTCTTGCTCTTAACGAGCATGTCATCGATGTAGACCTCCATTGTGTCTCCCATTTGATCCTTGAATATTTTTGTGACCAGCCGCTGGTAGGTTGCCCCTGCATTCTTGAGCCCAAATGGCATGACCTTGTAGAAATACAACCCAACCGTCGTGATGAATGCCGTTTTGTCCTGGTCTGGGGCATATAAAGGGATCTGGTGATATCCTGAGTATGCGTCTAGGAAACTCATTCGCTCGTGAGATGCAGTGGCGTCTACTAGTTGGTCTATCTTTGGGAGGGAGAAACTATCCTTAGGGAATGCTTTATTGAGGTCAATGAAGTCGATGCAAACTCTCTACTTCCCATTGTTCTTCGGAACTACTACTGGGTTGGACAACCACTTGGGGAATTGTACTTCCCGTATGGATCCTGCATCCAGTAGTTTTTTGACCTCCTTTTCGACCACTTTAGCCTTCTCGGGTGCAGTTCTTCGTGCCTTCTACGTGACTGGCTTGAATGTGGGGTCGACATGCAGCCGATGACAGACCATATTAGGATCAATGCCAGCCAGCTCGTATGGTTTCCATGCGAAAACATTTACGTTGTGTCTCAGCAAGGTCGTCAACTCCTTCTGTTCTTGATCGGTGAGAGATGCTCCAATTAAGAAGACTCTGCTACTGTCACCAACTTCGGCTATAACTTCGACCAGGTCCTCGATGACACGCTCGGAGGGGAGGAGCCTGGTCTCCTCTACTCCTGGTCTTCCATACTTTAGTTGCTATTTAGAAGGTATCACACCCTCTTCAACTTTCTCGCTGGGTTGACCAGCCTTCTTCTCTGGCTTTGGTCGGATGGTTGCTGTGAAGCACTTCCTCGCCATCGCTTGGTCGTCGTGGATCTCCATTACTCCTCGCTCGATTACATACTTGAGCTTCTGGTGGTAGGTCGAGGATATCGCCTTCATTGCATGAATCCATCCTCTACCGAGGATGGCCTGGTACGGTGATTCGATGTCAACTACCAAAAACTCGATCATCTTGGAGATGTTCCCAGTACGAACTGGCAGCACTATCTTGCCTAGGGGCATGGTCATTTTCCCAGTGAAGCCGACCAAAGGAACAATAGCTTCCTTTAGGTTGGCGACGCTCAACTTCAATTTCCTGAACAGGTCGAGGTACATTACTTCGGATGAGATTCAATGCTCCCATCAAATCTTCATCCGTGAAAACAATATGCTTGTTATAGTTGATGTCCTCTGCTCGTCGACGCTTTCCAGACTGTGACTTTGCTGGATCGATTTTAAAAGCATGCATTACCGCTGTAAGTTTTTTCATCTCCATTCGAGCTGAGTTCCCTTGTATCTGCTTGACGTCAGATACTCTGTGAATTACGGCAAACTCGTGTCCAGCATCATCCTCCAGCACATTGTCGGGTCTCATCTCTCTGTTGGCAGTCACTTTCTCTGCCCTTTTCTCCACAAAGTCGTTCAAATGCCCGGACTGGGCCAATTCTTCGAGATGAGACTTAAGAGCTTTGCAGTGCTCGGTCTTGTGCCCTCTCTCTTTGTGAAAAGCGCATCTCAACGCATTATTCCTCTTCATGGGATCGTGGGGGAGACCGGATCAATTATAAAAGATGAGGGGCCTGGACTTTGGGCCGCCAGGACTGGGCTACTCGTCTAGGCCCATAGTTCTAAATTTCGGGTACCCACAATGGGTATACAAAGGATGATTTCAAATGGGTTATTAATATGCAAAACTTTCATAATATTATTTACCAAATATTGGGGGTAGAAAGTATAGAAAAATGGTTATATTGCATTAATGGACTTATTAATTGCATTCTTAATGTTTTGAATAAAAAGGGGAACTTAAAAGAAGGTTTTAAATGGGTTTTAAAGGTGGTAAAAATTTCATAATACTCATAGGCATTTTATGAAATAAAATGTGTTATAATGATGTTTTAAAGATAAATAATGTGATTTTGTGCAAAGAAACGCATTAGGGTTATTTAAGTCATTTTATGAGATAAAAATGTGATGTCCTACTTGAATGATGAAGATAAATGTAAATGGGGAACCTTTCACTTTAAATGGGTATTTTAAAGTGACTAAACTCATAATAATAAAATAGTATGAATTATTGTGTAAATATTGGTAAATGGGTATAAGATGTAAAAACTCAAAAATAAAGTGTGTTTATAAAATATGTGAAAAGTGAGGTTTTAATACATAAATGTATGAATATATAAATTGAAAGTGTGTGAAGTGCAAGATGTGAAAGCTGAGTAAAGTATGTTAATAAACAAATATTTTTAATGGTTAAATGGGTTTAAGTGTTGAATTGGAAACTTAAACTACCTTTTTGGAAAATGACACTTGTTAAATGACTAAATTGCATGTTTCGGTAATAAATGGGTAAATTGATAAATTTACTTAAAGTAGAACACTTTTATGAATTAAAAATGTTGATGAATGTTTTTACAGTAATGTGGGTTAAAATGAATTAATTCCTAAAGCATGAATGATTTTTGGTATAAAATCAACATGTGGGTGAATAAAGGACTTAAAGGAGAAAGTAATAATTTTCCAAGTATTAAAAAAAAGGACAGTTAAGTCCGGACTTTTGCCTTAGGCCCGTAAATATGAATAATGTTAACATTGGAATAATGTTGAGCACATTAAAAAGATATTGATATTGGATGATCTCGGGTTAAATAATTGAGCAGGGCTTTGCTGTCCTTAGTGATGAAAGACCCCAAACCAACCGCGGTTTACTTGGTGCTCGGTGTCGGACGGTGAATTTCCGTGAAACCGTGGGTTCCCTAAAGATAATGATAAGTAATGAATTGACTATTCATGAAAGAGGCATAAATGAATGGTTTTGATTTACTGATTTATTAATGCAAGAATAACACATTAAATGTTTAATGTTTATATGGTAACATAGAATAGTTAAATAAGATGACTTAATGATGTTTAAGCTACCTAATGAGGTTTGAATCATAATAAACACAAGCGTGTGTTTTATGAGGCTTTCAAAGGAAAATGAGTATTTTTCTAAACACGGTGTGTGCGTGCATTGAATGGAAGTCCTATAATATGGTTAAGTAACTCTGTCTTGAGTTAATAAACATTGGGTAATAAACGTTTGAAAGTAAATGAAATATTTTCCCACCAATTGCTAATTGTTTAGCCGTGTGCGTTAATGGGAAGGAACGCTAGTTTTTAAGCATAATGATACAAATGATTATTTTATAAAGACGAGGATGATAAAATGTGTCAAATAACGTTTTCGAAATAAAACGGTTGAATACATTGGGACATGTATTTTCCAACAGTATATATGTAGATATATACGTATTTTCACATGCATGTAGTATAGCGTGTGAGTATTCCTTTTGGTCGTTCGTTTCTACAATGAATTTGTATATAATCCCACTGAGCGTTTGGCTCATATCCCTCTTTTGTTACGCCAGGTTACATGATGTTTCGTAATTTGAGAGCGTTATATAGGTAAGTAGGTACTTGCTTTTACGATTAGTAGATCTATTTACTTGGCCTTGGGGGCACTTCCCTTGGGTCTTATCACATAGTTGATAAAATTAGAATCACATGCTGACCAGAGTAACGTTAAATAATAATAAAATTGGATTAGAAATATTAATTAGGTTGTTCCACTGCACATCACAATTAACGTATGAATCGGATCGGTTTGATCCTTTATTAACCCTTAAATCCGGGTCGGGGCGTTACACAAGGAGAACATCCCCTTAAGCGATTCAGAAGAGAGGATTAGCATTGATAGAGTGACCAAGGATAGGGCCACCCACGCCTGGGACACTATGACCATCAAGTCTAGTAACAGGGACAAGGATACAGAGGCAAGATATACCTCAGGTACAAGGTCAGTAGGGCCAATGGCAGGGATATCCCCTATTAAGAGGAACCTATTTCACTTGTGTCGATAAAGGCCACTCATTTAGGAGATGCCCTAGGGGAAATTAGGTAGGTCATGGATAGCTTCAAGGGAAGCAACAGTTTGGTCCAGTCCCACTGTTGTTCTAGGCATTGCCACCACTATTGCAGTTCTCGTCTTTGCCACCACCAGAGATCAGACATAAGGTCACCCACAAATTCACTATTGACTTGTATTCAACATCAACTAGAATGATCAACTAACCCATCCTTAGATAGTTGAGGGTATATTTTTACGCACGACTTCTTTTTTTCATGAGAACGTCACACTCATTTTCATGTTATATATTTTCTTCTACTTTCGGATTATTGAAGATAACTACCCACATATAATTGAATAGGGATACCCGAGTGGATATGGGTGCTACCTTATGTCATATTTGTAGGGATGTGCAAATTAAGATCGAACGTTTGTGTTTTTTACTGATTTGTCACTTTTAGATATGTTGACGTATGATGTCATATTGGGTATGAATTGGGTAGCACAGTATTAATCCCAAATCAACTGTAGCAGGAAGGCGATCATATTTTCTATTCCCGGGTAGGATATGTTTTTAGTTTCTCTACCTAGGCTCGAGGGAGAGTCTTTCACACACTTACACTACATAGATGCAAGGCCGTCAGAGGAGGTCACTGCATAGCTAGATTCGATTTTAGTTGTCTAAGAGCTTACTGACGTATTTAAAGAGGTGTCGGGGTTACCAAGGACGTATGAGATAGATTTTTCTTATTGATTTGGCATCGGGCACCAAGCCTATTGCAAAGGCACCATACTGTATGGATCCGTTGGACATGGTGGAGCTACGTGAGAAGATTCAACAATTATTGAGCTAGGGGTTCATACGGATAAGTACATCTCTCTTTGATTGTGCGTGGATTATCAGGAGTTGAATAAGGTCACGATACATAATAAGTATCCGTTTCCATGTATCGATGATCCATTTTATCACTTGAGGGGCGTATCATTCTTTTCCAAGATTGATTTGCTCTCGGGGTACCATCAATTGCGTATTTTGGAAGAGGATTTCTTTATGACATCTTTTTGATGCGTTATGGATCGTATGAGCTTTGGATCATTACATTTGGGTTGACAAACGTGTCAGTGATGTTTATAGACTTGATAAATTAAACATTTCGCCCATTCCTGGATCTGTCCATCCTAATGTTTATTGACGTCATATTGGTGTATTCTTGATTGAAGGAGAAGTATGTGTAGTAATTAAGGTTGGTTTTGTAGACACTATGAGAACACAAGTTGTACTCTAAGCTCTCTTAGTGTGGATTTTGGCTTTGATAGGTTCAGTTACTGTTCCACGTTATATTGAAGTCTAGGATTTTTTTGGATCCTTAGCAGGTTTAAGAATTTATAGATTGGGGATAAACCATAACACATACGGAGGTTAAGAGTTTCTTGGTTTGGTTGGGTGCTACCTGAGGTTGATTTAGGTATTCTCGAAGATTTTTGGGCCAATAACTCACCTCATTCATAAAGGGGCACCATTTATATGGAGCACCGACTATTAAAGAGCATTTGAGGAGCTCAAGGAGATGCTCACTACCGCACCTGTCCTTTCTTTACCATGTGGCAGTGTGGAGTATTTGGTTAATACAAATGCATCCTTCAGGTGTTAGGAAAAGTATTGATGTATAAAGAGAGGATTATAGCTTATGCTTATCGCAAGCTTAAGCCTCACGAGGGAAACTACCCCACGCATGATTTGGGGTTACTGACGGTAGTTTTTTTGCTTCGTATCTGGATACACTACTTATTGGGTGGAGGCTTATATTGTTTTTTGAACACCAGAGTCTTCAATACCTGTTTATTCAAAGTGGTTTTAACATGAGACAAAGGAGATGGTTAGAGTTTGTAAAGGATTACCACTTCTCGATTCATTACCATCAGAGGAAAGATAATGTGGTAATAAACGCTTTGAGTCGTAAACTAACTAGTACCTTAGAATATTTTTGGGCAAAGAGGGGGAGTGACTTCTTGACAATTTTGGATATTACACCCATTACGGTGTCGCGGGTGATTCATGCACAAGTTTTTAACTCCTTTTTTTAGAAGAACGTATGAGTGCTTATATTAGGGGGTTCTTTTTTACTCAATCAATTCAGATGAAGGATTGAGATTTCAGGGATGTTTGAAGGAACTAGAGTATTTAAAGTTATGAAAGGAAATTTTAGCTGAGGCACACGGTTCACGATACATCTCGAAGGGGATAAGATGTATCAAGATATGAGGAGATCATATTATTGGTCTGAGATGAAGAGGAACATAGTTGAGTTTGTGTCTAGATGTGAAACCTGCCAACTAGTAATATTGGAGAACAAACGATCGGTAGGGGAGTTACATCCTTTAGAGATTCTCGAGTGGAAGTTATAGAGAATCTCCATGGATTTCATTATGGGACTGTCGAGGTCCCAAAGGGTTCATAATTCCATTTGGGTCATCACTGATGGATTGACAAAGGTGGATCATTTCATTCTAGTACAGGGAAATTATACTGTAGAGCAGTGCCAGACTTTTTATTATGGATATTATACATCGTCATGGGTACTACTTGATATTGTATCCGATAGGGACAGTACATTCGTATCCTGATTCTGAAGGGGTTTTCAGGATGCCATGGGTGTGCAACTGAACTTGAGTAAAACATTTCACCCTTAGTCCAACGATCAGACAGAGAGGGTGAACCAGATCTTAGAGGATGTACTTCAGGCTTGTATATTAGACCTTAATAGGAAGTGGGATCAGTACTTACCACTCGTGGAGTTTTCATATAATAATGGTCATTAGCAGACTATTGGTATGACACCTTATGAGGCGTCATATGAGCGATCGTGTCACTCTCTGGGATGCGAGTTGGAGTCAGGGAAGCATAGGATGTTTGGGCCAAACATCATTTGAGACACATCAGATAAAGTGTCACTAATTTGAGCATGAATGAAAGAAACACGAGATCATCAGAAGAGTTAGGCTGACAAGAGGAAGCGTAAGTTGAAGTTTCAGGTGGGGGATCAAGTGTTACTCAAGGTCTCCCTAATGAAGGCAGTTATGAGATTTGGATTCAAGGGGAAGTTGGATCCCCAATATGTAGGTCACTTTATTATATTGGATAAGGTAGGCCCGATGGAGTATCATTTATCCTTACCCGATCATCTTCAATGGGTACACGATGTCATCCTTGTATTGTTGTTGAGGAATTTTATAAGGGATGAGGATGCCTATCAGCACATCCACCTCGACAGGATTGAGTTGCAACTAGATGCGAGCTATAAGAAACGATCGTAGCATATTCTTGATTGGAGAGAGAAAACTCCGCAATCGAAGGTTATACCATTAGTTACACTCCAGTGGAGACACCATAGCAAGGATAAGTCCATATAAGAGAGATAAGGACATATGTGCAAGTTATCCAGAGATCTTAGAGTCAGGTATATAACTCAAATCTCGAGGATAAAATTCCTTATTAAGGGGGAGGTATATAATACCTCGCATATTCTATGTATTATTTAAATTATGGAACTTATTTTATTTTTCTGTGGTGACATATGATTTCACAATTTATTTTTATTTGTGTTATATAATTCATATGTGAAAATGGAATTAAAATATGAAAACTCATTAATTAAATATTTGGAAGTGACTGTGTATTATGGGCGACTATGGAATGGTCATGGACTAGATGTCGAGACTTTTCTTGTTTGAATTATTCCCTCGATGTCAGGTTACACCAACCGTGAAGTAGGTTCTTATAATGTCGTTTCGCGATTAACTAAAAAATAATTAAATAATTGGTATTTAGACTCGTACCGAATAATATAGTATTTATTGAGATAATTAATTAATTGGTTTATATTATGTTTTGGGATGGTATTTGGGACATTATAATGTTCGTTTTCTACTAAACATAATAGGTCTTAATCCCATTGGTTATTATGGGACTCGGGCCATATCTTCGGGCCGCTTGGAATTGGGTTTTAACCTTTTTTGTTAGGTCTAACTTTAGAGTTAAAGAAAATTTTGTGGATATTAGTATTGGCAATTCATTAGTCTACACCTAAAATTCAGTATATACTTGTGAGAAAACCCTAAAGATTAAGTAAGCTAAGGAGAAGAAGAGGCAATAAGAAGAATTAGGGAAGCTAAGAAGAGTGGATGCTTGTTTTTCAACCAAAATATTTAAGGAAAGTTTCCTAGTGTATGAATTTGATCTCCTTTACATTAGAACTATAGTTATTCATTTGAATCTAAACTAATTCATATCATAATATTAGTTTAAAATCAAATACTTACTTTTCATAATTTAATTAAGGGTTAAATTAATGTTAAACTTTGTATTAATGAAATTAGTTCATTTTAGTGATAAACCTCATAAATCTGAATTGGATTATAATTATAATTGTCAGAAACAAGTTCATAACATAGAAATAAGTAAAATACCCGTGTTTAATTCAAAAATTAATGTAAATCTAAGATTGAATTATAAGATTATTAATTCTAGGGGTTCTTAAACATTAAATATGATATTTATATTTAAACTTTGATTAAATCATCTAAGACTTGTAGAGATAGATTATAAGTTGATTTATTAATGTTCTTAGGCAATATTTTATGTATTTGAGGTAGTAGAACCTTGGTTTAGGTCGTTAATGACGGGTTTGGGATCGTAACAGTGGACGTAGGGTTGAAGAAAGACACATTTATAAGATTTATGGTTTCGCTCGTTTTGTGAACGCTCGTTTTGTGAACGGTCTGTATGCACCACTAGAATTAGCCTTGTGTGCATGGATTGGAGAAGATTTTTGGGCTCGTTTAGTTTTTGAGGGAACATTAGGGAAAGTTCATGATATGAGGTTTTGGCTTTTCTAGGATAATAGTTAAGGAGTTCATGATATGAGGTTTTGGCTTTGCTAGGATAATAATTGGGGAACTTAAAACCACATTGGTATGTATATTGGATTCCAAATTAATTAAAGTTAATTAATATGAGTATATGGATCTTGTTTTACTAATGTGTGAGTAGATTGGGTTACTATTTTCTACTAGCAAGTACCCCACGTGATGCGCGGACATAGAAGTGTAATACGAATATGCATTCATAGAGGTTTAATCTGAACATTATAAGGGCTAATACATTTCATTATATGCGATTAGATAAATAATGTAAACATATTGAAATTAGATATACATTAACATAGCAAGTATGTAACAAAAAGATACTAAAATATATTATATCTAGAATAAAGATACATACACCTACTTTTAGTACCGGTCTAGTACCGAATGTGCTTTAAATGCATGTACCAAAATGTGGATCCCACCATCCATAGTGTGGAGCCCACTATGGTACAATACATTTAAAGCACATTCGGTACTCGATTGGTACTAAGAGTTGGTATGTGTAGCATTACTCTTATATCTAATGTATTGTCCAAGTGTTGACAATCCCAATCAAATTAACTACACAAACAAATATACTCATAAAATTCTCTATAACTTTTACTCCTAAGAACACGAACAAAACCCACTCTATACATGAAATAGTCCAGCCAAAAACACCAACCAAAGGTCTTTCTCAAGATTTTGAAATTGTATACCAAAGGAACTGCAAGAAAAATACCTATACAAAAGAAGAAAAAAATAATGGTGACTTAATTAATTCCCTTGTCTTATGCTTCTATGCTTTATTGACGGTAACTATGCACTGCCCATTCATATGTAACTTCATAATACATTTCATCAAGACAAAATATGATGGCACCATTTCAAATCTACATGACACAAAAGTGGAAAAAAAATTATGACCAAATTTTTTTTACGAAGATTATCGCCCAACCCTTTGATTTCCAAGCACTGGTTCCAATTCCCAATCTTCTCTGTCGGGGGGCTGCTTCCATGGAACTCATGGATGTCTCCAAAAGTAAGGCTTCTCCCCATAAAAATAGGCATAAGAAATGGACCACAGGATCTGAAACATGTTCCAGTGATCATCATTTGCAAGGTTTGTGGTCGAGTCAAGCTGCCCCATTTATTCTGTTGCAGTGGAGATAGGGGAAACACTGATGAACAAAATGGTTCTCCTAATGTTGTATTTTTATAAAATAAGATTCTTCAATAGTTCAAATTGCAGTTTACCTCACTAAAAAAGTAATTATTTAGTGAAGGGGGGAGAAAGTAAAAAAAATAAGAAAAATAATTGATCCCAATCTCTTATATACAATGAACTGAGTGAAACAAAAAGTCTTTAAATAAGAGGCATAAGAAGAGATAAAGACACCTAAATAAATGTTGGGAGATGGTTAACCAAATGATATCATCCATTAGATTATTGTGAGTTCCACCATTGGAATGGGCTTCACACGTGATCCAACATGTGACATCATTTGATCTCCAAAAGTTGGCTACCCAAATTGGTTAAGTATCATTACTGATATAAATAATGAGACTACTAATTGGAAATCTTACAGAAGCTTCAAAAAGAATTTTGTGGGCCTAAGGTTGATATCATATTTTTTTTGAAGAAAAGCTATAAACTAATAACAGGGAAGCCAAAAATGCTCACTGATTTTGCAGAGGAACTCCTTTAGCTACCCCTAGAGCTATTTGAAGCATGTGCTTGAATTCAAGCTTCTCCTTTGAAACCTGACCAACACTTGCATAGACAAAATTATGAAAGTTTAATAGCAATAGATCAAAATAAAACATAATGGGCTCAGGCTTTGATTGACTGAACTATTTTTAGTGCAAAAAATCTCCTGGAGGTATGTATTTTGTGAAAAAAACTTTTTAGAAACAGAAAAGATGATTTTTACCGACATGTAGGGTTATTTGTCATAAATGCATAATTCATGACCATTTCTTACATTAATTGCATAACTCAATTTTTCTTTTTTTCCTTTTTTTTGCACTCTACCCAAAGTAAAATATTAACTTTGATAAGAGTAATGTTGTGTGCCATGATTCTGCAAAATATCACATTAAATGGACATGACACCTACTGGAAAATTTTCAAAATTCATAGAATGGCTAGGAGTAATTAATGCCTAAAGGTCACTCTCTAAATATTCTTCATTCTCTGCATATGAAAACAAAATGATGTTTGGATAGAGAATTACCATACAAATGAATGGACATAAATATTATTTTACCTTTAATATATATATATATATATATATATAATGTATACATAAAACATTTATTTTACCTTTAATGTCACAAATAAATATAGATTTTTTTTTTATAAAAACACTCTTATTCATATTGAATGTGAGACTATAAAATATTAGGCATGGCATGGATGTTGATTTTCAGTGCAAATCGAATGAATCATTTGTAACAACCCGAGGTCTTGGAGACGAGGATTTATTTATTTTGGGAGAAATAAATAATATTTTATTAGAGAATAATTAAATTTGGCACTTGAGGTCAAAACTTGGAGTCATTAGAAAGTGTATCGAATGGCGATTCTGAGGGTGTAGTTGTGTTCGAAAGGGTCGAGAAAGTCAAAATGACTGTACTTGGGGTCTATTTAGGTTCAGAAATAATTTAAGTCAGTTTGACTCAAATTAAAGTCACCGAGTCATTTAAAGTGTGCATTATCATTTAAAGATGTGTATCTTGGGATTTAGGGCTTAAAAAGCCTACGGGAGATTTATTTATCCAAAGAGAGAAAGAGAAATATAAAGAAAGAAAGAGAGAAGAAGAAAGAAGAAGAGAAAGAAGGAGAGAAGAGAGAGAAAGAGGATTTTTCGGCCAATACGCGATCTCGAGGCGGATTCAGACCCTACGAACTCGAGGCAAGTGATTAAACTTGCTAAATAATTGTTGTGTACCATTTATTGCATGATTTGCTGATTGAATCTTTGGGTTCTAGGTTTAGTTTGGTAAAAACCTAACTTTTGAGTATAATCTTAGATTTAATATGTAGATCTTTGATTTGAGGATAGAAATTAGTTTATATGTATTCTAGGATGAATATTGTTGATATATATGTGATTGGGTTGAAGAGAAATGAAGAGGAAATGATTAAAACAAATTTTGGGATTTTGGCTTACTTAAAAAGTAGCCATTTTTGAGATTTCTGAAGGGCCGAATCGATTCGGCCTTCTACCGAATCAATTTGGAATTATGCAGGTGCCTAGGTATGAGTGACCGAATCATTTCGGACCCCAGCCGAATCGATTCGGCCTGAGACAGAGTCCCAGGTCTGATGACCCAAATCGATTCGCCTCCCTGGCCGAATCGATTCGCTGGGCCGAATCGATTCTGAATTGGCCCGAATCGATTCGGAAATAGGGCTTTTGGGGGAATGTTTTTCTAGGGAGAATTCCATTCCAATTTGTTCGAGGTTATTGATTGGGGACCTCTATACGAGATATTTGGAGTATGTTTTGGAGACTTTTAGCAAGTTTCCCTTATAAGAAATTTTGGAGTCATATTGACTAAATTTGAGGAATACCGATTAGAGATTTTGGTATTTTCTAAGTGGGGAAGCCCACCTTGATTGGAGACTCTATTGGGAGATAATTATAAATTCATATAGAAGAATGATAATAAGTTTAGTGATATTGGATTTTAGAATCCAATCCCAAATGGGATAACTTTAAAAGGTTCATAAAATGAATTGAACCCTATTATGGATGGAGAATTATAAATGCTATTTGATGTGCATACGGATATAGAAATATCCTTATTGATGTTTGATTTGGGAGATGTCTCACACAAGGAGAAATGATAATTGAAGAGCATTAGGATAAAAGAATATCCTTAACATGAATTGAACTTAGAAACAATTCATTATTAGAAGTGACTTGTGAGCTTCGAGCGAGAAATAGTATAATGTATACTAAGTGGGGTTAATGTGTGAGAATTGACGGTTAGTGTATCAAAAGAGAGTGATATACTAAATAATGATATTAATTCAACTACGCCTAAGTGCATAATATTGAAAATGTAAATGATGTGGCAAGTATACCTTATATGATGGTATACCTTTATATGATGTGATGATGTATGTATACCTTATATGATGGTATATATATATATATATATATATATATAGTGAAGCATACCCCCTCCTTGCTATCATTGGGAAGTTGCGTGCGTTGAGGGTGAGCATCCTGGCTCAAAGAGCAGGGTGTGGATATTCCCCAAGTCATAGTCGTCCATTGTGATTATTATGCGATATATATATCCATTCTTTTGGGGGTGAGAAATCGAGGGTATGTGACGTTCTCACTTACCGGTTAGGAGTTATGACCGCTTCTCGGGATGTTGTGTGCGTGAGTTGATCACGAGGTGGGTGTCGTTGAACCCCACCAGGTGGCCCCAGTTTGCTACGTTTATGGGCTGCTGGAAGATGATAGCATGTGAGCCTGCGTCCTCTAGTTATAGCTCGGTTGGATGGTTGTGATATTGTTGATTGTGCTTGTACATGAGTATTGAGGGCATAATGGACCTCGACGACCGACATTGCCAGGATTAGTGTATCGGGGGGTTCCTTGTTTGGATTTTGCCTCAGCGAGACGTCCCACGCACAAACCGCAGTGTAATGTTGGAAATTGGGGAGAAGTTAGTCCTTAAATGCTCAAATTTATATCTATATCACCTATCCCGACGATTGACAGTGCCAGGAGTAGTGTAACGGGGGGTTCCTTGTTTGGATTTCAATTTGTCGAGACGTCTCATGCATGAAACGTCGTGTACTGTTGAGAATTGGGAATATTAATTAATTAAAATCTGAGTAATAATAATTTGGGTTACATGCATCATGCATTGAGGGAATAATGAATCTCGAGGATCAGTACTGTCAGGAGTAGTCTAACGGGGAGGTTCCTTGTTTGGATTTCACCTCGGCGAGACGTCCCACGCACGAAACGCAGTGCCGTATTGAAAATCGGGAGAAGTTTTGTCCTTAACTCTTGATGCTAATAACTCATATAATTAACTTTATATATGTTTACATGCCAAATGAGGGCATAACTAGAATATATGAAATTCTAGTCATAGAATGTTGATGTATTGTGATTTTGTTGTTATGAGGATGGTTATGCAACTTTATGTGTTCAACAAATGAAATATTATAAAGAGAACTATAACATTTAAAATAAAGTAATGTTGTAGATAGAACTTAGATAAGGGCAGATTGCGAGATAAGTTAGATAATCTTAAACGAATCTGCATTTTTGGATCTAGTTAGATTTTATTGCCTAATTTATATTTGGGCATTCATTTGGAGACCACGTGCATACGTTTAGTGCGCGCTCTAGTTGAGAGGTGAGATGGATTCTTATAGAGAGGACGATTCCATTAAATCATGTAATAATGCATTTATAATTATTATGCATTTTAATGCACTTGCTATAAAAATGTTTTCAACTCGGGCTCTGACCCGTTTATATTTTCTCCTCGATGTATATATTGTATTAGTTTAGGTGTTCCTCCGCAAGGACGCCATTGATGTTCATCCATCCAGTGTTTTCGTGGAGCTGTGATAGTAGCAGACTGTTGCAGAATTTTGTTTAGACGATTCCTATCTTTGATGTATCTAGATTAGGATTCAGTTTGTACCTCGAGTCTATACTCAAGTGTTGTACATTAACACTTTTACATTTCTTTCCTCAGATTATTTGAATTGTCTGTGACCCGACAGCTTATTCGGGTATTTCATTGTAGAGATTTTGTTGTACATTGTATTGTACCCTTTTATATTATTGGAGTTTGCTCTTATCACTCATCGTAGTTAGATGTGTAATTCTGGGTATGTTTGCATTATTGGTTTTGTTGTTGTTGTTAAATAAAAGTTTTAAATTTTTGACAATCCACTTTTTATGATTTCGGGTAGTTAGCCTTATATTATTTAGTGTTGTCTGTTGATGTTGAGACTGTGCCATCTGAGATACCTGATTTAATGTAGTATAGGGTTGGCCACCCGTTATTATTTTGAGCGGGTTGTCACATCATTCAATTAATCATAATACAAAATACAAATCGTATTAATAAACATCAAGAAAGAACAAAAAAATTACAAATACAATTTTACCTTCAATGTGTCATTTAATCGAGCAGCAGGTTTGCAACATGCTTTATTGGGAAGTTTTACCTTCAGTAGTGATCCAAATACCTATATAATGCAACATTATAAATAAAACAAACATTTTCATTGTGTGGATGATGATGGCAATGGATAGGGGAATTTAAGGGGCCTAAAATAAGAAAATAAAGAGGGAGTATGCTTAAGATATGCCAATAGAAAAAAAAACTAAACACGCAAAGTCATTTAGTCAACTACAAAGAAGTCCCCTGTGAACATAGCGGGCATGGGCCGGTGAGTTAGAAGAACCGAGCAGCGAGCCTGAACGGAGATAATCTAATTGTGTAGGAGCTGGTAGGAGAGGGTTGTTGTGACAGATTTGTGATGTTGGTACACCAATATATATAGGTCTGTAAATCGGGCTGGGTGAGCTGGGCTTAGGGTTGCTCAGGCTCGGCCCGAACTCACTTACCCAATCTCAAGCACGAGTACGGCCCAAATTATTTTTTCCCATCTAGGGCCGAACTCGGCTCATATATATTACGGGCTTCGGGCCCGATTTCAATTTTTTTATTAAAAAAGTTTTAATTAATTTTTTTTCTTGTATTTGCATCATGGACAAAATTACACATTAAAATCTAATCGATATTTCATGAAATAAAATATATAATTATGAAATTTATTAAATTAAAACAAGAGAAATAAGAGTGAAAACCTACAAATGCCAGTTAAATTTCATACATTTAGCAAAATTTGACCAGTAATAAAGGCCTATTGTGACTTGAGAAATTATTAAATCAAATACCCATAATGAGATTAACAATAAAATCACAAAATTAAAAATCACATGTAATCTAATGTATTATGACAAATGATTTTTTTTTAAAGTAGTAAATGAAATAAAAGAACGAAACCTAATTAAACAATGTTAACATAAATATGTTATATTATATAAATTATTTATTTGTAAATATGAAGTTCGGGCTTCGGGCCCAATTCAGGCTTGGCAAAGTTCGACTCAAGCTCGGCCCGAAATTCATTCGAGCTTGAAATTTTGGCTCAGGATCGTCTTGGCTCAAACTCAAATAAAGCTCGGCCCAAAAATAGCGGGTTGAACGGGCGGGCTTCGGACCCTCAATTTATAGGCCTAAATATATATCTTTGAGGAGGGCAAAAGTCATGGGGAGGGGAAGAGAATGTAGATAGTGAAAGGGTGGGAATATATTTGAATGGTTCAAAATGAGTATATAGATATAGACGGGAGTGAGAGAAATGGACCTGTGATAACTTTGCATCATTAATTTCTATTTATACCTCTAATCTACCGTATTAGAGGTATATAATAGATGTGTTAATAATACCATGTGTGAGTGCTCATAGGGGGCGTAGTAGGAGGAATTTTAATGGCGAGTGTACGAAATTGACCGTGCTAGTACTCTTGTGGTGGATAATGGTTTTACCTTGGTCCCTTTTCACCGATCATATGACTGACGTACCTGTATACCGAGGGGGAGTAAATAGGGGAGTTCTAGCATATAGACTTAGGTATGGACATCATTCATTATGATGGGAATGCATAATGATTATCCCTTGTTGAGGATTTGAGGTTATAGGTTAGGGTTCACATATAATTATACCTAGTACGCACGAGCGATCCCTGAAGGTGATTGGGATAGGCCTTCGTATTTATGTGCGGGCTCGAGCTTAGAACATTTACTTATACATGTAGAGGACCATACTGATGTGAATAATAGACTTAGAGACTCTCTTTCCTTGATATTATATTTGAGATGTACAAACTGGCATTTATTGTGAGACCACTTAATTATATTCGAATAAGATGAATAATAATTAATCATTGGGTTACTTGGGCTTGGGATTAGAATGCATGTTATATCTAGGATTACTTAGGTTGGGTTAACTTAAAAGCAATTAAAATATGAGAGGGTGGTGTATAGTTATTATTGTATCCCAAATTCAATTAAATTCTTATACTTTGTAGACTTATGTTTTGTACGTTGTTGTTAAATTTTAGTTGTAAGTTCTAGGCTGCAGTTACAGCCTCATCCCTGATTCACAATCATATTCCATTGTAGTTGTTGATCTTATAGGATGTAGGTATTGAGTGTGCGTGCTCATTATTTTACTTATATTTAAATTCCTGCCATGTCAAATATTGTAGTAATTAGTATTTCAGTGGGAATTGGTTTACTATTTGAGATAGTTGTACTTCCCGTAATGGATTTCATTACTAGCGCGTGTTATGGTACTAAATATTGTGTTTTCTTATTCACATGATTATTATTTATTATTTATTTTACACATGTTAGTTTGTTTATGTCATTCTTAGAATAACATTCAATTGTTTAAACTCCGGTATTATTTATTATTAGGCCTGATCAAGCTAGCTATAGATTTTATGGGAAGTCACAATTATCCCTGGACTCTTCTCTCCTCCATTATCCCCGTATCCTATTAGTCAATATGTGAGATAGATCCTTAGGTCTAATATAGGTCGATCACCTTGGGGTCGGTGTTCCCCTATGCTCCTTGAGGTTTTGTTTCATGTCACATTAACTACACGTAATAGGGGTACATGATGTTTGGGTCCTAACCAATCTAAGGCCAAGGGCTTTGAGAGTTTGGTGAATGAAATCACTTTATTATGAGGGATTCATTGTCTAGATTAATTGAATAGTTTTTGTGATAGAAGATGTCTTACTCGGTTGGTAGTATTGATCTCGACTTTTTGGTTGTGATCCAACCACTGTTTTCTCCTCTTATTCTGCTTACGACACTTTGTCACTAAAGTTCTCCCCATCATATACCATTTCAAGTTGTTTGTATCCTTCCACATTTCTATATCTTACCCTCAATGGCCCAGCTTTCGTCAGATCATAGAGTAGTTCTCCAGGGGGTTTCGACTACCCCTGACTGCCGAAGTATGAAGGTTCAAAACCTCCTCTGTTGGTCTTCCTACCAATGATTGAGTAAGAGACAACATTTGTGACGGTATCTTCTCCTGATTACATGTCATCATGTTTAGAGCTTTAATGAGCTCAATCACATTTGAAGGTGGTGCACTGCTTGAGGCATACATTCCTCTTGGAGGTGGTGGCAGTGGTAGATTCGATGACATTTTCGATCCAAAAATTGTAGATCTAATGAAAAATTTAAACAGAACATGTTAAATAGGATGGTGAATATTATTCAACAAGATCTAAAATAGTTTAATTATATTTTTAAGATCATATTAACAAAAAAATTGAGGGTGAATAGTGATTTTGCCCAAATTTCACTCAAACTAAGATCAAGTTCATAAGATACCCAGAAAATAAATTTAAAGATGAAAGGAGGGTAAACCCGACATAGATCCATATCTGATATTATTCAGATTTGTGATTATAACCCAGTTATGAGTGAGTTCACCCACGGAAATCAACTGAGATAATTGTCAAATTCCCACAAATGACGCCAATTTGATGTTACACAAAAATGCTACAATCTAGATAAAAAGATGAACTCATTGAGTGATTAATGTGACCATAGTATGATTATGATAATGAACAGTATACGTGAAGTAAGTAAGAAAATAAAATGGAGAAATAAAAAGATTTAAAGTGGTTCAGCCAATTGTCAGGCATCCACTGTCAATAAACTTCTTCTTCGCTATTCAGAGAGTGTTATAAAAGTTACACTTTGAGTACTCTTGATAAATTTTTGGTGTGTTTTACAATATAATGACTTAAGGAATAAGTAGCAAGGTACAAGATATTAATAGGAGGCTTCAAATGTAATGTGCACCCCAAGTCACTTGGTGCATGCCGAATGTTATTCTCCTTTTAGATTCTACCACTTGTCTTTCTAAAAGTTGTGTTGAATGCACGAACATTCCCTCACGTGCATTGCAAACTTGGGATTATATTTATGCATGCTTTAAATGCCCAAAATACCCTTTTCTGGTGGGTTCTATGTTGTTATAGATTTCTGTTGCAACTTGGTTGACCCTATGAGGCTCGGGGTATAAGGTCGACCCTATTAAGGTGAAAGTAAAAAATAATCTCAATAAGAGATGAAGCCATTTCTAGTATCATCAATGCATACAACTGAGATGTGATAAAAATATCTACTATACAAGTGGGGTAAAGCATGCGAATATACAAGTGAAGGGAAGCATGGAAATATGTACAAGTGGAGTGAAACATATGATAGAAAAAGTGGAATATACATGTAACCAAGAGATAAGTATGTACATGGGATGGAGAAAAATATACAGGGGTGACATAATATGTGCATGTTATATGTAACGTGTGATAATATACAAGACAAAATGAGAGAAGTAAATATACGGGTGAGAAAATTTATACACATATCTAAAAAAAATTATGTTGAAGAAAAATAAAACCCATGTAAATAGAGTCTAGACCTCGGAATGTCCCCAACAGAGTCCCCATGTAATAAAACTAACACAATGAGTAGAAAACAGTTACTACATGAATAATATGATAATATGTGAAATATACTAAATGAAATAAGTAGAATTGGACTCGAATCCCAAAACAGCTTCAGAATGCCTACATAGTTGAGAGGAGTGCGCTTGCGTTCAAATAAGGAAGTTATTTAATTAAACACAGTTTTCACCACTTAAGTCCTAAACATGCATCTATATGTGATTAAATATGATGATGAAACATGCAAGAACACATATATGAGGAAAAATCACCCAACGGGTCAAAACCTTTTATTTTCATAACAATTTTGTACGAAAAATGGCTTACAACGGATTACAATGAAAATACAGTGACACAGAAATACCCTCAGGTGTCGGTTCTGTTGTCGACGGCTGGAACAATCCCTTTCCAGTAGGGCAGCAGTGACGAAGAGAACAACTTCCTCACAAATTACTCCAAATGAGTAAATGATCTTCTTGGAGGTTGAAAGATTCACACACATATATGGGAATGGTTTTGTGAATCAAAAAGGTTTAGAAAACCTTAAAAGGTGAAGTCTTATTCTGGGCTATTGTCATAGAATTTTGATATTGCAGAAAGACTTGAAAAACGTGTAGAAGTAGATCAGATATTTATGCAAAAATCGAGGCGGCGGCCCGTTCAAACGAGATAGCATGTCGCTCAAACGAAGGACAGAAGTCGTTCGAACGATATCGCGCAACATGTTTATCTCGCCCGAACGACTTTGAAAAGTCATTCGAGCGATCTCATCGATCGAGGCCATTCGCTTCTACACTTAGAAAAATTATGCTTTAGATAAAAATTAATCCAGAATTCAAAAATAAATTTTAAAAATAATTCCTAAATATTTATGCAAATATTTAAAGTTCCAATAAAACATTTTACTGATAGAGCGTAGTGGAGTAGTGGGAATGAGCTGAGTAGCACGTTGCATGTAGCATGATGCACGTGAAGAAGGTGGTTGCATTGAATTCGGATACAGGCCGTCGAGGATGATCGTGTTGACGTGTCGAATGTAGCGGTATCAGACATATGAACTGTGATCTAGGAGAGAACAAAAAATTCCTAGAATCTACCCCGGACATTTATAAAATTATGTCCTTACAAATATCCCCCTATGTCTATGCCGGTACATAGATAAAAAAAATGAATTATGCAATCAAATGACATATAAGATAATTTCCCCATTAAACCCTCAAACTGAGAATACTAAATGACAGGTCTTCAAAATCTTCAGCTCTCCAAATCTTCCAAAGCTTTTTTCATCAGGGTGTGTAATCAAATAATGAGCAATGTTGTAGCTACACACATGAGATAAAGCAAATACCCGTGACAAGCAACAGATTGAAAATATAATGATATGCAAAAAATTGATGATCAATTAAGCTTAAGCAAATCATTTATGATCTCCCCCATAATTCTTAATCTCCCCCTTAATTCTTCTCCCCCCTTTTTATGATGTCCCCAAATAGACATATATGAGAAGCAGAAATGAATGCACATGGATAATGACATACGGGAATAAACTGCTATTTTTAAATTTTTCAAAGATTTTTCACACATAGAATACAACAAAGAATCACACCATGAAAGATCACAAAAACAACCAAGTCAATTAAAGCGAAAATGAAGGGGTGTGAACAAATTCGATAGGAAAATCAATGCATACAAACATGACATATGTTCATGATGAATATCGGATACTCCTAACGAATGAACTCAAAGTCTTCCTTTGGTGTAAAAAGGTGGTAATATGAGACATTGACTCAATCAAATCAACAAATCAAAGCTCAAAGTGATTTCCACACCAATAACGTCCAAAACTATTTCATGCTTTTTCAGGACTTTCAAGGAAGTGCAAACCCGTTTATTTTCTCCAACCAAACTCCCTCAGATTTTTATTTTGAATAGAGGCTTTCTAAATTCTCAAACTTTGGATAATTGTTGGTGAAACCTAAATGGCCCATATTTGGCATGAATTTTTTTTTATTGCCTTTAAATTTTTCGGGATCTTTTAACCTCTTTGGACCCCGGATAATAAAATTCCTCCATTTTTTAGGTCCATTTGAACGGTGGCTTTTTCACAAAGTAGTGATAATAACCTTTCGCAGCCCCTCCCCGTTCTTAAACAAACACTCAGTCTCACAAGAATAACGGTTTTTACATGCAATCCAATCTTGTCAAGTTTTATCGCATATTGTTAGTTGTATAGACAGAATTGAGATGGAAACACTCAAGCTAACATGTGATAGACAAGTGAAATAATCAAATAAAGCCGTGCATGTGTGCAATAAAGGATATAGGAGTCAAACATGTAGTAAGATATTGCCAATCACATCTCAAAGACTCCAAACAATGTAAAGCACATGGATGAAATGATGTAGCGTCTCAAATTTCTAACAAACAGTCACATGGATAAATGGAATGAAGTTTTGACTTGGCTATCTTAAATGCTCATTCATAAAAGGTGCAAAATAAAATACAAACATCTTTTTGGGCTTTTCAAAATTTTTATAAAAAAAACAAAAATCTTTTTGGATTTTTTTAAAAAAGAATAAATAAATAGTTGTACAACAAAGTAGTAATACATATAAAATAGACTAGCAATAGGAAGCATATGATATGAACATGAAAAAGCATCTTATTCTAGACAAAGACCAACCCCTCAGTCAACTGTGTAAATCCCCAAAGACTTCCGAAGACTCTCAAATCTAAGGGAATTTAAAGGTTTCGTGAAAATATCGGCTAACTGACGATCGGTGGGAACAAAACTCAGGGATACGACTTTCTCCTCAACTAACTGTCGTATAAAGTGCTCACATATCCTGATGTGCTTTGTGCGCGAATGCTGGACTGGATTGCGGGATATGTGCATCGCGCTCGTGTTATCATAGGAAATGGTCATAGTGTCTTTTGAAATCCCATAATCCTCCAGCATTTGCTTCATCCACAAGAGTTGCGTGCAATAACTCCCGGCGGCTATGTACTCAGCCTTCGCAGTGGACAAAGAGATGGAATTTTATTTCTTGCTCATCCAGGAGACAAGAGCAGAACCAAAATAGAAACACCCACCAGAAGTGCTCCTACAACCATCTACATCCCCAGCCCAATCAGCATCTGAATAGGCGAATAAACGGTCATCAGTATCAAAGGAATACCAAATACCGTATGAGAGAGTCCCACTCACGTATTTAATAATACATTTGAGAGAAAGTAAATGTGACTCTTTCGGGGATGCCTGATATCGCACACAGACTCCAACACTAAAGGCTATGTCGGGACGACTGGCAGTAAAGTAGAGAAGACTACTTATCATACTCCGATACAAGGTTTGCTCTACATCCTTGCCTGAAGTGTCCTTACTAAGCTTGGTAGAGGTACTCATAGGTGTACGAGCATGCTTAGCGGAGTCTAAACCAAATTTCTTCACTAGGTCTCTAGCATACTTGCATTGAGAGATGAACATCCCATCCTCTAGCTGACGAACCTGGAGACCAAGGAAGAAAGTAAGCTCACCAACCATGCTCATCTCAAACTCACTTTTCATCTCCTCTTCAAAGTGATGAGCATGTTGAGAGCACGTGGATCCAAAGACTATGTCATCCACATAGACCTAGGCAACCAAAATTGCACCGTCATCTCTCCTAACGAACAATGTCATATCAACTCCCCCTCTCTTGAAGCCACAAGCTAAGAGATAGGAAGTAAGCCTCTCGTACTAAGCACGGGGTTCTTGCTTCAAACCATACAAGGATTTCCTCAGATGGTAGATGTGCTCCGGGTGCTGAGGGTCTTCAAACCCTTTTGGTTATTCCACGTAAACCTCAACCTGTAGAATGCCATTCAGAAAGGCACTCTTGACATCCATCTGATATAACTTGAAGCGCAGATGACATGCGATGGCGAGAAGTAGACGGACGAACTCAAGCCTCACAACAGGAGCAAATGTCTCCCTAAAGTCTACACCTTCTATATGTGTGTAGCCTTGAGCGACAAACCTAGCCTTGTTTCGGATTATGGTACCATTTTCATCCATTTTATTCTTAAAAATCCACCGGGTACCAATCACATTAGTCTCACTAGGTCGGGGGACAAGTTCCCAGACATTATTCTTTTTGAACTGAAGCAACTCATCCTGCATAGCAGATATCCAGTGTTCATCCTTGAGTGCTTCTTTATGATTCTTGGGCTCGACTTTGGACGTGAAGCAAAAATGACTGATAACCTTCTCTAGTTGAGCATGAGTCTTGACCCCTAGAGTAGGATCACCAACAATGGCAGAAGGGTCATGACTCTTGCGAACCCAAGCGGGTGTGTCCCCTAACACAGGAGCGGGGTCCACAGAGTGTGGGTGAGGTACAAGTAGATCACTGCTAGAAACATCCTCAACCTCACACTGAAGTTTAGAGTCAACAAATGCCGAAGGTTCATCATCTTGCACGATGACGTTTATTGACTCCACAACCTTAGAGCTCTTCAGGTTAAAAACTCGGTACGCTCTATTATTTGATGAATATCCCAGTAGTATTCCCTCGTCGCTTCGGGAGTTAAATTTTCCTAATTGCTCTCTATCCCGTAGAATGTAGCATTTACTGCCAAAAACACGGAAATATGCAAGGTTGGGCTTCTTGCCAATCCACAACTCATAAGCAGTCTGAAGTGTGTGTGGACGCAGATAAACCCTATTCACCGTGTGGCATGCAGTAGACACTGCCTCTGCCCAAAATCTCCTAGAAACTTTACGACCTACAAGCATAGATCTAGCCATCTCCTGGATCGTTCTATTCTTTCTCTCAATAATCCCATTTTGCTGAGGAGTCTTCATAGCAGAAAACTCATGTTTGATCCCAAGGCTATCACAATACAAATCTACCTTTGCTTCATTAAATTCAGTGCCGTTGTCACTACGTATCCTATTAATAGTGACTCCGTGTTGATTTTGCAGGACACGAAACTTGGTCATTAAAAACTCTACAGCATCTGATTTCTCTCTCAGAAAACCTATAATGGAGTATTTGGAGAAATCATCCACCATCACGAGGATATACCTCTTACCACCCAGACTCTCGGTACGAGTGGGACCCATAAGATCCATGTGTATAAGCTCAAGAACACGAGAGGTGGTAATGGAATGCAACTTCCTGTGGGGACTACGAATTTGTTTTCCCAACTTACAGGGTCCACAAACCATCAAAGTTGGCCTTCCAAGAGATGGTAAGCCACGTACTAGGTCCTTTTTAGCTAAGCGAGTGAGATCTCTAATGTTTACGTGACCTAGACATTGGTGCCACAGATCTATAGGAGTGATCGTAGCGCTGTTGCAGACAAGTGAGGAATTAGGCACAGTCCCATAACAATTATGCTCGGTCCTCACCCCTTGCATCAAAAGTTTACCGGCTTGATTGTAGACATTACACGCATCCCGGTCAAACTTTATTGTAAAGTCAGTGTCGCATAGCTGGCTAATGCTGAGAAGGTTTACTTTTAAACCTTTGACGTACAACACATTCTCTAGCTTAGCAAATCCTGATAACACTACAGTACCTCGTCCTACAATGCTAGACTTGCTCCCATCTCCAAAGGTGACTCTGCCATCCTGATAATCCTTAAGAGATGTAAAAAGTGAGGCATCACCTGTCATATGTCTGGAGCATCCACTGTCAAAATACCATTGTGAGGTATTATGTCCTTTGAGAGAAACATGAACAACAAAGGCCTTTTTATCTTTCTTAGGCACCCAAGAAGTGGTAACCTTTTGTTTGCCTTTGTTGTTGTTGGTTTTAGCTGGAATGTAAGAAGCATTCACTTACGGGAAAGACATCCGTCGGAATTCCTCCATCAAACTCTG
This sequence comes from Sambucus nigra, assembly GCA_949130495.1. Lineage (NCBI taxonomy): Eukaryota > Viridiplantae > Streptophyta > Magnoliopsida > Dipsacales > Adoxaceae > Sambucus > Sambucus nigra. The sequence continues at coordinate 556,506,609 of OX422213.1, read as the reverse complement.
AGACGTGGCAGCTAAAGACTCAACTTGCTCTCTCAGATTAGAAAAATCATTAGTATGACGTGGTGGAGTAGTAGTACGTCGTGTCCGACCCATGCTATAGCAAAACTCCCTGAGGTTGCCTTTTCTTTTGCAATAAGTACAAAAGAACACGGTCAAAGGTAGACCTTAGTTTGCTTTTCTTGGTCGAGCTCTCCTTCGAGGATTTTGATGATGGACATAAGGAGTCATAGTAAACTCAGGAACAGGTCCAGGTGTAATTTGCGACGTGGAGGCACCATCATAACCTATTCCCTGCCGATCACCAAAACCTAAAGCGGGGCCGAGGAGCATATTTCCCATTTTCCCAGATCTATCCTCGATTTGAACCTTGACTTTCCGTTCTTTCTCAAGATCATGAGTCAGCTGGGCAACAAGGGCTTCAAGTTTCTTCCGAGTCTCCATGGAGGAATAGATCTCACTCGTAAGACTAGCCACTTGTTTAGTTAAGTCCCCTCTCTCTTTCTCAAAATTACTCTCTCTCTCTAAATAAACTTTCTTTCTCAACACAGGCATATTCTCTCTCTCTCAGGGCGGTGCAGGTGGAGAACTCTTTCTCTCTCGCTTTTCTTAAATCTTCCTCTAAGGTGGTGATCTTAAGAACTAACTCTTTGTTACGCTTTTTAGTTTTAAATGACTCAGAATACAACTCAGCGTAGGCGCATTGAATATCACTCTCGCTCTCACTTGTGCCATCCTCCCCCTCACTCACATCGATCTCACTGTCGAGGTGTCCCTGTGAAGCATCATCCTTATCGTCGTGAGGAGAACTAGAAGTGCTCACATGACTAGCCATAAATGCGGTGAAGTTGCACTCATGCGGTGACTCGACACCAGAATCTACCGACTCGACCTCACTATCGTCGCTAAGGGTAGCATTAAGGATAACTTTTCCTTTCTCTTTGTTCAGACGTGTGGCACACTCAAAGGATCTATGATCCCTACCGCCGCACTCAAAGCATCTCTCACTTTCTTTCTTAGGGGGGTCTTTAAAATCTTTTTCATTTTTCTTTTCAAACTTATTTTTCTGAAATTTCTTTTTATTATTAAAATTTCCATTTTTCTTAAATTTGAAAATCCTTTTGAAATTTTTTGCAAAAAGAGCCAAATCATCTAAGTCAAAGTCACAATCAGAATCTGACGTGTCAGTCTCTCTCTTTCTAGATGACTCTACCCTCTTTATAGCCGACCCCTCACTCTTTCTCTCTTGGGCATTAAGTGCAATTCCCTTATCTTTAAACCTCGCGGTTTTAGGGAACATATCAATTTCATATGTTTGCAAGTCTCCTACAAGTTCTTCCAATTTTAGAGTATTTAAATTACCCATAGAATTTAGCACAGTGACTTTAGGGATAAAATGCTTAGGCAAAGAACGAAGAATCTTTTTAATAACTCTAGCATTAGGAATATGCTCCCCAAGATTAAAGCTAGTATTAACAATGTCAGAAAGCCTAGCATAAAAATCATCAAAACATTCAGTCTCATGCATGGTGATGGTTTCAAATTGAGTTGTCAAATTTTGCAATTTAGATTCTTTCACAGCATTAGTTCCTTCATGGGTGAGTTGTAAAACATCCCATGCCTCTTTTGACGTGGTGCACGTCATTATGCGTTTGAACTCATCAGGTGTGACAGACCCAGAAATATCACTTAGACCCTTAGAATTGAATGATGACCATTTAAATTCGTCTTCAGTCCAAGAAGTGACAGGTTTTAAATTGATCACATTATCAACCGTGACGGGGGGAGGTGTCCACCCTCTTTCAACTAAAATCCAGACACGTTCATCAATGGCTTTTAATGCAGATCTCATGCGGGCTTTCCAATATGCATAGTTTGTCCCGTCAAGAACTGGCATTTTATTATATAACTTCTCCATAATGAACACACTCGTTTTCAAAAATCAATTTTTCAGAAAATTGATATCTTAGAAAAATTTTGCGAAAAATTACACCATAAAATTGTGTAACTGGCTCTGATACCAATTTGAGAGGAGTGCGCTTGCGTTCAAATAAGGAAGTTATTTAATTAAACACAGTTTTCACCACTTAAGTCCTAAACATGCATCTATATGTGATTAAATATGATGATGAAACATGCAAGAACACATATATGAGGAAAAATCCTCCAACGGGGCAAAACCTTTTATTTTCACAATAATTTTGTTAGAAAAACGGCTTACAACGGATTACAATGAAAATACAGTGACACAGAAATACCCTCAGGTGTCGGTTCTGTTGTCGGCGGCTGGAACAATCCCTTTCCAGTAGGGCAGCAGTGATGAAGAGAACGGCTTCCTCACAAATTACTCCAGATGAGTAAATGATCTTCTTGAAGGTTTAAAGATTCACACACATATATGGGAATGGTTTTGTGAATAAAAAAGGTTTAGAAAACCTTAAAATGTGAAGTCTTATTCTGGGTTATTTTCGCAGAATTTTGATATTGCAGAAAGACTTGAAAAACGTGTAGAAGGAGATCAGATATTTATGCAAAAATCGAGGCGGCGGCTCGTTCGAACGAGATAGCATGTCGCTCGGACGAAGGACAGAAATCGTTCGAACGATATCGCGCGACATGTCTATCTCGCGCGAACGACTTTGAAAAGTCATTCGAGCGATCTCGTCGATCGAGGCCATTCGCTTCTACACTTAGAAAAATTCTGCTTTAGATAAAAATTAATCCATAATTCAAAAATAATTTTCAAAAATAATTTCCAAATATTTATGCAAATATTTAAATTTCCAATAAAACATTTTACTGATAGAGCGTAGTGGAGTAGTGGGAATGAGCTGAGTAGCACGTTGCATGTAGCATGATGCACGTGAAGAAGGTGGTTGCATTGAATTCGGATACAGGCCATCGAGGATGATAATGTTGATGTGCCGAATGTAGCGGTATCAGACATATGAACTCTGATCTAGGAGAAAACAGAAAATTCCTAGAATCTACCCTGGACATTTATAAAATTATGTCCTTACAATAGTCAAAAATGGCATTAAAGTCCACGTAGTTTGCAATATCAACAATCTTGGGGTCTAACCCATCATTTTCATCTAGGGTGTCACTTTTGATTTTCAAAAAATAAGTGAAATATAGTGCAAGTGTATAAAAGTGTGAGAATACTCTAAATTTGGAATTATGGTTTAACCACCCTTTTTGGGTTCTTGGTTTATAAAAATAGATTTTAGGATATAAATTTACACACACACACACACACACACACACACACACACACACATATATATATATATATATATATATATATATATATATATATATATATATATATATAGAGAGAGAGAGAGAGAGAGAGAGAGAGAGAGTAAAAAGGTAGCATTAGTGTTAAAAAATAGGATAAAGCAAACTATAAATAGAGTGTCAGTACTACTTTATGAAAAATGGAATTAATGGGACTAGTAAAATATAAAAGAATTTGGACCATCAAGCAATTTTGAGTGGTAGTTGAAGGTGGGGCAAGGTGATGTATGAGAGAATATTAGAAAAGTTATGTATAATATAATAAGTGGGTTTATTCTTGTGATAATCTTTTAAATTTTTTTATTAAAAACAGTAAATTATATAATCATATATGAAACATAAAGTTTAAACATTGCCTATATATTTAATTAAAGTAAGCAAAAATATATCTTTATACCTATAACACTTAAAAAGGATGGGCCCCACGTATGTTAAGTCTAGTACCGGTAAATCGGTGGGTTGGGTAAAATATGGGTGGGCCACATATGGGTTGAACGAAACAATCAGGTTGGTTTGGGTTCGACTACCGTATTTCTTTTTCTTTTGGAACTTTACTGCTCTAATAATATTTGATATATAATAGACAAAGAGAGAGAGAGAGAGAGAGAGAAGTTCTAAAAGCGAGAGAGACTTGTCATGGTCCTAGATTTTTTTTAACTTTAACCTATTTTTTATTGGCACATATATATATATATATATATAATGCGTCCCGGGCGAAGCGCGTTCGCCAAATAATTTCTAAATGTAATATATATTTATATATACATACCCACGAACCGTGATCAAGTGCGACTCTTGAAATAATAATTAACCATGGTCTTTGCATAACTTAAACTTAATAAGATTTCTTTCATCATTCCTTCTTCTATTGATTGTATGTTTTTTTAAAATAACTCATTAGAAAATAAGTATAAAAACACATGAAAACTTCATCGTATAATTATGTACTATATTTTAGTCACACATTCTTAACATAAGTGAAATAATGTTGAGTCCTTTATACAATACGTTTGGCAATAACATTTACATTCCTATTACGATTAAGTGAATGTAACACCCCAAGCATTCTGGCGTTCGCTGCCACCAAACTACGTCGGGCATCACTAAATTAAATACCATTCTAAGCATCTGACAAAAATATGAGACATTTAAAACTTTCACCCATAAGATATAATCCAATTAAATCCAATAAATACAAAATAAAATCCAATCAATAATATCCCTCACCGAGCGAATCTCCAAAATAAAACCAACTATAATAAATATCTGACTGAAAACCATAAACAATTGTGGAACTCGTTGACCCACCAAAACTATAAATAACCATCTCATAATACAATGACGTAATCGAAATTAATATAAACTACTAAAGCTATAAACTAAAACTCCAACTGTCCTCAAAATATCTCCAATTCATGCAACTATAACTAAAATGGTAGTCAATGCAATGAGTAAGAGCCTATCGTATGAATACTAGCTATTCCTCCCAATTAGTGTCGTAAACCCAGACAAATAGTATTATACATGATAAACATGACAATAGAATATTTTAATTTAAACGACATATAAATTAACATGCAAGCAAAATAAACTATCACTAATTACCCACATAACTACGTTGCCCCAATGTTCAAATATAATTATTCCATTTCACCATCTAATTTGTTAAAGCTATTAATTCTATTTACATAATTTAATTAAATTGATCCTACTTGATTTTATTCATACAACACCAGTTAGCCAATTCACTCCTTTACGAGTCTTGCACATATTTCTGGTGCGCCCAATTCAATACACCATACACATTCCCCTCACTATAGCCAATTGGCCCATATTTAGTCATCCCTGACACGTCCCTATAGCCAGTTCTCCCATATTTGTTAGCCCTGCACATATTAGTGATGCCAACACACCCCCACATCGCAATGGCCAGTTCGCCCCTTATTGTTAAACCTGCACATATTGGCGATGTAGTTTCATTTTAATACCCGTTTAATAACTTAGGCATTAATTCTCAATTTTCTGAAGTTCTCATTACTTTCTATTATCCCCACTCTTTAATCATGTATAAGTACTCAAAACCATCCCTAGTCCTATACCTAGAGGTCTCCAAAACACAAGTATCTTGTAACCTATCATTTAGGAAGAATACCTACCTATAGCTACTGTTTAGCCTCGCAGTTAGGCTCATGATCCAACGAAAATGATGTAAAAATTCAACCCCACCTCGGAATCATCCATCCATAAAAACCCGAACTATACCTACTAGTCTCATACCTTCCAAGCAACCTAATAATAGGGTAAGAGCATTAACAACCCCAACAATCCCGTCGTCCCCACGGTGTCAATTATTAATACAATTAACGAATCACATAAGGCATACTTTTAACTTATCACAAAAATTCTTTAAATCAATCGCAATATCACTTCTTATCCAAATTATATCCCTCTAATTAAAACAATTCGTCTTCTCATCAATTCATATAATTTCTATTCACATGTGTATTTTTAGAAACATATAACAATAAATCTCTACTCTATAAGATACACATAATTGATGTGGTTTTACACGTCGAAATCAACTTACAACATCCCTAAGATTTATTCTACATGCGAACGTCATAAATTTTAACGAAATCCAAACCTCTAATCTAATCATGCAAGGGTTTTGAGTCTTAATTTGTATTAAAGATATGAATAAAAATAGTCCCAAATTTAGTTTCACTTTTTTTAATTTATCTTTTTAATTAATTTTAGGACAGTAATAATTATTAGTGTTTAGGCAACATTTAAAACTCATAATACCAAAGGGGAACAATAGAAGTATTTATGCGTGTAAGAATCGTTTGAAGAATCTGACTTAATAGTTGCATTACACTCGAGAATACAATGAAAACACGTTCTTGCACGATCTTGAGAAAACTCGGTTTTAACACTCCAAATCTTGGGTTGAAAATTGATTTAAATGGGGTTTAGGTTTTGTAGAAGAGAGAATGAAATTATGGGTGGCTACTAATTTTTTAGAAGGATGAAAAGCATTTTAAAAGTCCTAACCCCGTCACTTTATGTTTATATATCAAAAAGAATTTGAGTCCTACACAACTTCTAAGGGAAAGAGTTTTAATTTTTGTAAGACAGACCAGGCGAACCGATTTACCCCTCCCTATGATCCAGCTCGAATTTCCTGACATCCAAAAACTCTCCCTATTTTTTTTAAATGCAAAACTTACTTATTTTAAATCCAATTTCAATTCCGATTAAAATCTTATTTTACATAAGTCAAAACCATCATTTTTAAATGCCAAAAATAATTAAATCCCCTGAAAATATTTTTCGACTTTAATTTAAAACTAGCCATTTTCAATTCTAAAAATCACGAGTGTTGCATATTCCCCCACTAGTAAAGGAATTTCGTTCTCGAAATTTGACGAAGCGTAAATATAAAATCTCGCAAATAAAATAAGGCTTACATATGCCTACCCGTAGAATGCCACGATTGGACGCCCATACACCCAATCCCACACGCACCTACTCCATGAACAAACATACAATATATATCTTAACTATATACACATATCAATAAAAATAAGGACGTACCACGCACTCCCATAAATCACCGATCGATTCTCTCTCTAAAGGTCATCGCAACACTTAAGTCCTCAAATCAAATTACATCCTTGCATTGATACTAGATATAATCAAAATTTTATACTGGCAATCTGCCAAATAAATATCGTCTCCAAAATCAATTCTAAGGATTCTCACCTCGAGATTACGACTTCTAACCTCAATGCCTACAACGTCCTTAACACAAAGCTCCCTATCTCCAAGAAACATAGTTAACACGCATGCTAGACCCAATACCTTAAGGAGTATGAATCCACAAAGGGGATCAAAGATCGATAACGTAGAAGCTAAATGGACTCACAACCTACGAGCCCTAGGCCATGCTCTGATACGATCTGTAACATCCCATGCATTCTGGCATTGGCCGCCGCCAAACTATGCCGAGCATCACTAAATTTAATACCATTCTTAGCATATGACACAAATATGAGACATTCAAAACTCTAATCTATAAGATACAAAGCAATTAAATACAACGAATATAAATGAAATTCAATCAATAATATCCCTCACCATGCTAATCTCAAAATAAAACCAACTCCAGTCTATTAAAACTCAAAAGAAGTGATCTAACAACAAATATCTGACAGAAAACCATAAACAATTGTGGAACCGATTGGACACCAAAACTATAAATAACTATCTCATAATACAACGACATAATGGAAATTAATCTAAACTACTAAAACAATAAAATAAAACTCCAACTGTCCTAAAAATATCTCCAATCCATCCTATGCAGCTACTCTAATAACTATACCTGAAATGTTAGCCAACACAATGGGTCAGAGCCCACTTCTTGAATACTAGCTACTCCTTGCAATTAGGGTCCGTGTTGACGCCAAAAATTATCCATTTACGTGGACTAATGAGAAATGGAAACCTTTTCTCCTACGTGGCAATATGCAGATTAATTACACACTTGGTTGGCTATCGAAGACACATAGTCGGTCAACCAACCAACCTGAAGAATATGAACCATCAATAATATCAAAGGTCATTAGTATATCTACCCACATAACTATGCCGCTCCAATGTTCAAATCCAATTATTCCATTTCATCATCTAATTTGTTAAAGCTATTAAATCCAATTCTACAATTAAATTAAATTAATTCTACTCGATTTTATTCATGCGACACCAGTATTACCAGTTCACTCCTTTACAAGTCCTACACATATTGTTGTGGCACCCAATTCTATACACCACACACACTCCCCTCACTATAGCCAGTTCGCTCGTATTCTGTCAGCCCTTCACATATTGGTGAGGTTCCACGCACGACACGTCACTATAGCCAGTTCGCTCGTATTCTATCAGTCTGACACATATTGGTGAAGCCAACACACACTTACACCGATATATCCATTTAGCCCCTTATTTCTAGACATGCCCATATTGGCGATGCAATTTCATTTTAGTACCCGTTTATTATCTTAGTCATTAATTCTCAATTTCCTCAATTTCTCATTATTTTCAATTTGCCCCACCCTTAATCGTGCATAAATCCTCAAAACCACCCCTAGTACCATACCCAGAGGTCTCCAAAACACAAGTATCTTCTAACCTATTATTTAGGAAGAATACCTATCGATAGTTCCTACCTAGCCCTGCACCTAGGCTCACGATCCAATGAAAATGTTGTAAAAATTCAACCCGACCCCGAAATCATCTATTCGTAAAGACCCGCACTATATAGTCCCATACCTAGAATGCGTTAGTAAGAACTAAGGCCTACCTAGTAGTTGCATACATAGCAAGCTACCAACAATAAGGTGAAAGCACTAACTACCCCAATAATCTTAGCATCCCCGCGGTGTCAATTATTAATACAATTAACGAATCACATAAGGCATACTTTTAACTTATCACAAGAATTCTTAAAATTCATCGCAAGATCACTTCTTACCCAAATTATGTCCCTCTAATTAAAACAATTCGTTTTCTCCTCAATTTATAGAATTTCTATTCACACACATATTTTTAGAAATATGTAACAATAAATCTCTACTCTTCAAGATGCAAATAATTAACGTGATTTTACAGGTCAAAATACATTTATAACGTCCCTCGATTTATTCTACATGCGAACGTCATAAATTCTAATGAAATCCCAACCTCTAATATAATCATGCAAGGGTATTGAGTTTTAATTCGTATTAAATATTTGAATAAAAATAGTTCCAAATTTAGTTTCACTTTCCCTAATTAGTCTTTTTAATTTATTTTAGGAAAACAATCATTATTAGTGTTTAGGGAACATTTGAAACGCATAATACAAAGGGGGAAATAGAAGTATTCATGCCAAGAAAAATCGTTTTAAAGAATCTGATTTGATAGTTGCATTCCTCTCGAAAAAATAATGAAAACACATTCTTGCACGATCTTGAGAAAACTCGATTTAGCTCTCCAAATATTGGTTTGAAAATTGATTTTAATGGGATTTAGGTTTTTTAGAAGAGAGAATGAAATTATGGGAGTCTACTGATTTTTTAGAGGGATAAAATGTGTTTTAAAAGTCCTAAACTCGTCACTTTATGTTTATATACCAAAAAAGAATTTGAGTCCTACACAACTTCTAAGAGAAAGAGTTTTATTTTTATAAAATAGACCAGGTGAACCGGTCCGGATGTCCTGACATCTGAAAATTCTTCTTTTTTTAAATATGCAAAACTTACTTATTATAAAACAATTTTCAATTTCGATTAAAACATTATTTTACATAACTCAAAACCCCCATTTCTAAACGCCAAAAATAACTAAATCCACTAAAAATATTTTTTTGACTTTAATTTAAAACTAGCCAGTTCTAGTTCTAAAAATCATGGGTGTTACATACTCCCCCGCTTGTACAGAAATTTCGGCTTCGAAATTTGACAAAGCGTAAAGGTAAAATCGCGTAAATAAGATAATGCTTACATTTGTCCACCCATTGAATGCCATGATCGGGTGCCCATACACCCAATCGCACATGCACCTACCCCACGAACAAACATACAATATATATCTTAACTATGTACACATATCTATGAAAATAATGACGTACCATGCTCTCCCACAAATAATCATTCAATTCTCTCTACAAAATCATTGCAACACTTAAGTACTCAAATCAATTTAATAATTGCATCGATACTATACATACCCAAAATTTATACTAACGATCTGCCAAATAAATATCGTCTCCAAAATCAAATCTAAGGATCCTCACCCCGAGATTACTACTTCTAACCTCAATGCCTACAACGTCCTTAACACAAAGTTCCCCATCTCCAAGAAACACAGCTAACACGAATGCTAGACCTAATACCTTAAGGAGTACGAATCCACAAAGGGAATCAAAGATCGGTAACGCAGAAGCTAAATGTACTCACAACTTACGAGACCTAAGACCATGCTCTGATACCATCTGTAACACCCAGCGCATTCTGGCATCGACCACCGCCAAACTACGTCGGGCGTCACTAAATTAAATACCATTCTCAGCATGTGACACAAATATGAGACATTTAAAACTCTAATCCATAAGATACAATGCAATTAAATCCAACGAATATAAATGAAATCCAATCAATAATATCCCTCACCATGCGAATCCCCAAAATAAAACCAACTCTAATCTATTAAAACTCAAAAGAAATGATCTAACAACAAATATCTTACCGAAAATCATAAATAACTGTGGAACCGATTGGACCACCAAAACTATAAATAATTGTCTCATAATACAATGACAAAATGAAAATTAATCTAAACTAGTAAAGCAATAAAATAAAACTCCAATTGACCTACAAATATCTCCAATCCATCATATGCAGTTACTCCAGCACGCATACCTAAAATGTTAGTTAATGCAATGGGTCAGAGCCCACCGCATAAATACTAGTTGCTCCTTCCAATTTGGGCAGATAATAGCATTATCCATGATACACGTCACAATAGAGTATTTTAATTTAAATGACATATAAATTAACATGCGAGTCAAATAAACTACTACTATCTACCCACATAACTACGCCTCCCCAATGTTCAAATCCAATTATTCCATTTCATCATCTAATTTGTTAAAGTAATTAAATCCAATTCCACAATTTAATTAAATTAATTCTACTCGATTTTATTCATACGACACAAGTATATCCAGTTTACTCCTTTATGAGTCCTGCACACATTACTGGAGCGCCCGATTCTATACACCACACACACTCCCCTCATTATAGCCAGTTCACCATTTTTTGTCAGCTCTACACATATTGGTGACGTTCCATGCAGGACACGTCACTATAGCCAGTTCGTCTGTATTCTGTCAGCCCTGCGAATATTGGTGATGCCAACACACACCCACATTGCTATAGCCAATTAACCCCCTATTATTAGCCCTGCACATATTGGTGACGCAATTTCATTTTTATACCCGTTTAATATCTTAGGCATTGATTCTTAATTTTCTCAAGTTCTCCTTATTTTCTATTAGCCCCACCCTTTAATCGTGCCTAAATCCTCAAAACAACTCCTAGTCCCTCACTTAAACGTCTCCAAAACACAAGTATCTTCTAACCTATCATTTAGGAAGAATACCTACTAATATCTACTACCTAGACTCGTACCTAGGCTCACAATCCAAGGAAAATGACATAAAAATTTAGCCCCATCCCGAAATCATCCATCTGTAAAAACCCTCACTATCTCTTCCCATACCTATAACGTGTTACCAACAACTAAGGCCTACCTACTAGTCCCATACCTAGCAAGTAACCAAATAATAAGGTGAGAGCACTAACTACCCCAACATTCTAGTCATGTCTACGGTGTCCATCATTATTACAATTGACAAATCACAGAAGGCATACTTTTAACTTATCACAACAATCCTTTAAATTAATTACAAGATCACTTCTTATCCAAATTATGTACATCTAATTAAAACAATTCGTTTTCTCATCAATTCATAGAATATCTATTCACATGCGTCTTTTTAGAAATATGTAACAATAAATCTCTACTCTACAAGATGCACATAATTACATGTCGAAATTAATTTATAACATCCCTACGATTTATTCTAGATGCAAACATCATAAATTCTAATGAAAGCCCAACCTCTAATCTAATCATGCAAGAGTTTTGAGTCTTACTTTGTATTAAAGATTTGAATAAAAACAGTCCCAAACTTAGTTTCATTTTTCCTACTTAGTCTTTCTAATTTATTTTAGAAAAATAATAATTATTAATGTTTAGAAAACATTTAAAACGCATAATACTAAAGGGGAACAATAAAATTATTCATTCCTGTAAAAATCGTTTGAAGAATCTGATTTAATAGTTCCATTTCTCTTGAGAAAATAATAAAAATACGTTCTTGTATGATCTTGAGAAAACCCTATTTAGCTCTCCAAATCTTGGGTTGAAAATTGATTTAAATGGAGTTTAGGTTTTGTAAAAGCAAGAATGAAATTATAGGAGGCTACTGATTTTTGCGAAGGATAAATGTGTTTTAAAAGTCCTAAACCAATCACTTTATGTTTATATACCAAAAAGAATTTGATTCCTACACAACTTCTAAGATAAAGATTTTTATTTTTGTAAAATAGACCAGACGAACCGATTCGGCCCTCCCTACGAATCGAGTATGATGTCCTAACACCCAAAAATTATCCTTTTTTTTAAATGCAAAACTTACTTATTTTAAATTCAATTTCAATTTCGATTAAAACCTTATTTTACATAAGTAAAAACTGCCATTTTAAATGCCAAGAATAATTAAATCCACTGAAAATATTTTTTCAATTTTTAATTTAAAGCTAGCCATTTATGGTTCTAAAAATCACGGGTGTTACAGTGAACTCCACAAAAATATTTCTATAATATCTCTAATTTAAATCCAGATTTTCTATGAAAAAATAAAATCCTCTACGGAGTGCAAATATTCAAAGCCAACTAAAACAAGCAATGGATTCTAGAATGTAACTTGAGCCTTTCTTTGGTATCCTTGGAGTTACAAGAATAAATTTAAGATACAAAAATACATTCCATAGTTCCTTATAATTTAAAATTAGTCAATTTCTACTTAATATGATAAGTAGAATAATTAAAACATAAGTTTTTGAGTTGTAGAGTGGAATTAAAAAAAATAACAAAAAAAATGTTCAAGAATTCTGTTAGCTACGGTGACAACATTAGGTAACCTGAAAGCTCCTACACCAGCAAATTCCTAAATTTCCACAGCAAGTTATTCAGGTATGGAGTCAAAGTAGAATGCTTCCACATCAAGTTATTTGGGTATGATAACAAGGTAGATCACTTCCACTGTAAGTTAGTGGAGTATGGCGGTTAGTTAAAAAGCAACAACGGTGCCAACCCGCTCACATATTAGGTTGCCTTATAGAAACTGATTATACGACTCACTAAGAACAAAAGTTTTGTTAGAATGGAATGCTCTGATACCATTTTTTAGTGCGTATGAACTCGGTAAGGATGGTTACAAGTAAAAATTATATTTTCCTATTTTTATCAATTTATGTTCCAAACACACAAATCTAATTTTAAACAACTTTTAATCTTGGATTAAATTAGATATGCATATAAATACGTGTTCTAAATATTTAATTGCAAGTACTAAACCAAACATGAAAACAAACATGGAAGATGAGGAAAAATCCCTTTTCAGGGAAAAACCTATATTCCAGCACTTTAGAAAGTTTTATAAGACTATCGACTTACAGACTACTTGATGCACCCACAAGTATAACGCGCAATGACTTCGCAAAACTTCTAAAAAATACTACCCAGATCCAGAGTAGTCCACCCTCGGTATCCATCGATCAACCTTCTTCCTTCTTCAGTCGTGATCCATCGGGTCATAAAACCAGACGTAGAGAATACTTTCCACAAGTGTATGAAAGATATGAAACTTTTAGGGTTTCAAAAAGATTTACAAAAACTATTTGGGAATGTAAAGTTGTGAATGAAAAGTGTTTTTGTAACACAAAACTTGAAAACTTTTGCAGCAGATATGCAGGAAACATTTTGTCAAAAGTCTTACGAAATTTGGAGTCAAAATCGGTATTTATTAACCTAACACAAAATTTGAGGAGATGAATTTATTTGAATGAAAATAGAAGTCATTTGAATGATACTGTCATCCTGTTAGAGCGAAAATAACAGTTCATTCGAACAAGACTCCAATCTCGTTTGAACCAGCTTCTAACGAGCTTCAAACAAATTCAAATAGTATGCCCTCATTAGAAGTTCGTTCAATGTAAAATCTAATGAGTCTTCAATCGAAAAGCTAATTTCGTTCGAATGAGATTCTGATCTCGTTAGAACGAAGCAAAAAAAATATATATTTTTAAATTAAAAAAAATTATGCCTCAGTTTTTTATAAAAATAACATCCCAAATAAAATTATGAATAATTTTAAACTCCTAAAAGAATTATACCTTCATGATATGTAGAGTAATCTTGATCTTGGAGATGTTGGAGCTCGGTTCGACGTGCTGATGTGTCACGATTTGTAACGGGATATGTCAAATATGCCAAAGTGAAAATAAATACAAATAAAAAACCTATGATAAAATATTTGCGCTTCTAAATTTCCCTCTTTGGCTATTCCGGTACAAAATATAGCCAAAGCTCAAATTATAAAAATTACCCCTCTATGAAAACAAATCCTATTACCCTTACCAACCCCTAGAAAACGAACGACATTGGGAAATGCGATCTTCAATCTCCACTTGTTCTTACCTTTGGCACTTCGTATTCATCCGGTGTAAAATGATTTCCGCATGTACCTACACACATGAAGCAAAGAAAATACCCGTGATGCATAGAGTTTGAAATAGAAAATTCTTCTCCCCCTCAATTTGTTTTCCTTATTTTTGTTCAAAATAGACAAAGGAGTAGATACTAAACTTGATGTGTAAAGCATCACTCATAAGAAGTAAGATATCATCACAAAGATATGTAAATAATGCACAAGTAATCATAATCTCCAAGGAAAATCTCAACCAACTATTTTTGAAAATTTTAAAATTTTTCTTAAGTATAAATGTTACAAATATAACTTGATGACTCAAGCACAAATAATCCAAACAATGATCAAGTATGGGATAATCATGGACTAAATTTAAACTACAAAAAGTCAAAACATGATATTTTATATAATGATATACCCAAATATGACCTCGCCTCAATATGAGACCCGAAGGAATTCACAGGATGTTTTCAGGACTCGTCTAGAACCAGGGTCGGCCTCGTACATATAACCTCAGCCACCAAGAAGGCCGATACTTCATATGAAGTTCTTCAGCAACAAGGGTACCTCTCATCTACCCACACAAATGACACTAAGAGACAGCGAGACAATCAACCTTGGCTCGTCCTCTTCAGCAAAGACCACACTTGTTGGTTCCCGCGTTAGGCCATACGCTATGTTAGTAACCTCGTACTCGGCTAGGCCGAGACTCCCCCAAATGACATCTACAGTGCGAGCAATGCAAGGTTCCATCATGGCAGAATCCACATGGGAAAAACTGTTGTAATAAGATCATTCCCTCACGTGAGGGAATATTACCTCATTATTACACACATGTGCCAATGACAGGTGTCCTCATCTTAGTGGGAGTCTCCTCATGCACATGTTAATTACATGCCTGGGGGGGTAGATTACACCCCCAAGCCCTATATATACTCTTTATCTTCTCCATGATAAGGGATAACTTATTCAAACCGTAGCTAAAACTTTTCTCATTTGTATACAGAGAGAGAGAAAGCTTGAGTGTTGTATCCATGGCCATTAATGCCCTTATGTAATGGATTTCTCACACACTCACACAGTGGTTGTAGGCCTAATTGGCTTAACCACTTTATACAATTGTGTTCATCCTCTTATCCTGATCTCTTACTCTTACATATATATACATGCATATTGGTTTGTCATATCATTTATCCCCATTGTTGTGCTCTGATTGAGCTTAAGATACTCATAATCACATCTTAATCTGGTGGTGATGATTATAGCATCATTAATTTGGCGTCATCGGTGGGAACGAGGATAGTCATCTCTTCCCTATTTTAGCTTGTACTCATCAGAGTCTCTGCCTCTTTTTGGAACTGTTTCACTATTGAAGGAGCTCCTGTTGAGATTTTAAGCTCCCCTTCTTCAGCTCACAGCTCATTCAGTTTATACCAATGGTTATGTATTCTCCTCCTCCTCCTTAAAATCAACTAGAACCACCACACGGGGTTGGTGCTAGCTCCAGTAAAGCACCGCCACAGTCAAAAATGGTTGAGGTAGTGATGGTGCTCCGTTACCTCATAGATATCTAATAGCAGATGAAAAAACAATTTGCTATGTTAAGCCAGAATTTTACAACCAAGACTAGCGGTGCTGGAGCTGAGTTTGTGACTTCGGTCGTCATAGAAGACGTTGTTCATCAACAAGACAAGGGACCACTCCTAGCACTAGAAAAAAACCTCCCTTCACAGCAGACACGAAGAGATATTTCTGACCCCAGGCATCTACGCTTGGGGAGGCAAGGTCAAGAACTCTACGATGATAAGGTGGGAGACGACCTCAATGAGGATGACAAAGAGAGGGAATGATGGGAACCATATCATATCTCTAGGGGCACTATTTTCCCTTTATAGTCGAACAGGGAATAAGAGCGTCGGCAAAGTCGAGACTGCATACCAATGCAATCAGCTTTGGATAGGCTAAGCAGAGGGTCGGCCTTTAATAGGTTGGGATCCTAACAAGATCTGAGGAACCGTCTTTCCAGATCAAGGAATTTTACTGTCTCAAGAATAAATGAGAGGAGAGATGACTACAGATCCCCCAAAGATCGAGAGGAAAAAAGATAGGTCATCAGCCGACCTAGGTTTGCAGAGACGGTACCCTCGCCCCGTCCAGTTAATAGAGAATGATCAGCTCGACCAAACGATAGATAAGGGGTCGGGAAAAATGTTATCCCTATAAAAGTCGACGTTATAGCACACAAGCCTTGGAATGAGTCCATACATAGGTTGGAAAACAAAATAGGGGATATCATAAAAAGTCGAGACCCCTTCAGAGGGGATATACTGAAGGATCTCCATTTGTGGAAAAGATACTGGACTACCCAACCCCGGCAAAGTTCAACCCGCCAGTGGTTACTCCGAAGTATGACGGGAGCTCAAATATGGTGCATCATGTGGAGGTGTATCAATCATCCTCCGATATCTATTCAATTTTAGATGAGATGAGATGCTGAGCATTCTCTAGCACATTGACAAGGGCAGCCCACGTATGGTTCACCTCCCTTCCCAAGAACTCAATAGGGAGTTTCAAGCAGTTAGCCGATAGTTTTATCCACAATTTCTTCTTTGGGGTGAAACCTAGGAAGCAGACAGCCCACCTGTTGTACATTAAATAGGGGAAGGGCGAGACTCTCTGGAAATATATAGCCCGTTTTAATAAGGAGAAGATGAAACTCAAAGATTATAAGGAAAGTATTGCAATGATAGCCATTCTGGTAGGTCTTCAGAAAGGAAAGCTACTCTAAAAGTTGGCCGAGGACCCTCCAAAGTCCATGACTTAACTCCTGACTATGGTCGGGAGAATCGTGAACACAGAGGAGGCGATGGCCGCCAAAGAAGGTGAAGAAAAGAGAGCCCACAATGATGGAAAGTTTTAGAAGTCTAAGGGGAAGAATATCAAGAAAACGCCGATAGAAGACAAGTTTGCGAACTATACCCCTCTGACAGTTAGTTATGAGACATTTTAAACGAGATAAAAATTGACCGGGCTCTTAGGTGGTCAAAAAAATTGAAGGCAGATCCGCACAAGATAAATATAAATATTTGGTACGAATTTAACCAAGATCATGGGCACATCACCGATAAATGCTTGGCCCTCAAAGATGAGATAAAAAAATACTGAAGTCTGGTAAGTTAAGGAAATATGTTGATGAGAGCGGTTCAGGCCGAGGTTGAGATAACCAATGCCTAGATAACACCAGAAAGAGGAAAAATGATAAATGTAGAGAGGACGCTACAGCCAAGCGGGATGACCCTTCGGATGATGATAGTGATGATCCATATCTCCCACCAAAGGACAAAACGTCCAAATGAAGAGGCTCAACATGATTTCACTTGGTGTAGGCATGAATTTTGGTGGCTTAGTAGGAGGAGGCTCTGAGGTGGACGATCGCAAAGCGCACGTGGTCGAGGCTAAGTCAATAACTAAAGTTGAGGTTGTAAACTCATCATCTATGATGTCAAGACCGAGAAAAGGAAGAAACTGGATATGGAAACCCTCATACTCAGCTTTTTAAGGCTAGATTTTAAAGGTATCCTAGCTCTTTATGACAACCCGCTCGTAATTACCACCAGGGTACATGGATGTGAGGTACCAAGAATCTTGGTTGATAAAGTAAACTATGTATATGTCATGTTCTAGCCATGCTTCAAAGGCTTAGGACTTAGCCAGGCTAGGCTCGTCTCATACCACCATCCTTTGGTAGTATTCAACGGAGAAAAGG